>CM075354.1:80832500-83232500 GCA_037693485.1 Kitagawia praeruptora
TAGCTTCAATCTCTTCTTTTTCCATTTTCAAAAAAATCATTAAAGAGGAGGATGAATAGTGTTCTTCAAGAACTAACTTTGATTTTCATGTTTCTTTGGTTGATCTTAGGTTTGTTAAAGCTAGACAAGGACCATACCAAGCTTTGTAAGGCCATATCACACTCTCAAGAAGGTATAATGATCTTGAAACCCTAGGCCTACTTTGAGTTTATGAGTGTTCTTGATGGATTTAAGTGTTAGGGGCATGTTAGTGATGTTATAATCATGATTATGTGGTAGATCTAATGGATTTAAGAGATGATGATTATGTTGGTACAATATTGTGTTCTTGAGATTGTTGAGATGAGAATCATATGTATAAGTTGTATTGGTGCCCGGTGTGGCTTGGTTATAGTGTTACGATTAGTAGAACGTTCGATTTATAGTCGTCGTAATGCCCGATTTTCGTTTAACCTTGAAATTCGAACTTGACAGTAGATAAAACTCACTGCATAGCTTCGATTTCTGCCATGATAAGCTAGATTATGTTATAAGCTTCGTTTTGATATAAAGTTCGTATGAAATGGACTTACGGTTTAGGAGTTATGATTAAATTCGTAAAAGTGGTTCGAAACCGTAAACGAAAGTTCGTAACTGAAATTGGATCCCTTTAATACCACGAAATCAGTGGCGAATCTTGATAATTAAATATTAGAGGTAAAAAGGAAGGCGTGAGAGAAAACCACAAGTAAAATGGATCGTTTTCCGATTTTATAAAAATGTTCGAATCATGGTTAAGTACGAAAGTACCCCTAAGAGGTATACTTGGTTATAACTTCGGTAAACCACTTAGAAAACGATCGATAAATATCGAGGTCTAATATTTCGACTTTAAAACTTATACGATTTAAATACTTACCATATGTAAGTGTAATGTCATGCTTTAGTAACGAACAAGTGTCGGGTAACAAAAGCAATAATAAGAGTGAATTAGAGGGGTATAACGAAACGACTTGAAAACGTGTTTCGATTAAGTTAAGTTTATACTTAACCTTTAGAAAGGTGTTAAGTGATTAATCCCGAATGCCTTGGCTATTTATAGATCATCAGGCTGACCCGGGACACGCTACCACTACCCCTACCCGCACCCGATTCCCAGGCAAGTTTCAAATCCTTTTTAAAAGACTGTTGTTGTGAGTATATATATACACTACGCCATAGATTGCTTATAGCAACCCCCAAACTGTGTTACCATAGACACCTGTTTGAAGTTACCATAGGCCAAAATCGGGCTATGGTAACACTTCAGCCGTGTTAGGTTCTCAGCAGTAACTACAGGTATCTAAGCTAACATCAAAACACACCCTATGGTAACATAGCAAATGTGGTTACCAAAAACCTCTATAGCAACATCTTAAACATTCTATAGCAACATAGCTTGTGTGTTACAAAAGGTGATACAAATTTGCACATGAGCAGCTGTGGGGCCCACACGTAGGACCCACATGTAGGACCCACTTCTGGGTGGGCCCACATGTGAGACCCACATCTAAGTCCCACTATTTGGGCCTACTTGTGGGACCCACGTGTGAGACCCATCCATGTGTAGGCTCCACAAGAGATAAAATTCATAAAATGATTTTTTTTATGAAACTTGCATTTACTAGAAAAATCAGAAATATTAAAGATATAAATTCTTCGTAATTACAAACACCAAAAATTCCATATACATCTGGTCCAAATTTACAAACACCAAAATTCCAAATACATCTAAGAAAATTTACGAACACCAAATTTCCAAATACATCTTGGCAAAATATATATCCAACAGAGCTGCTCCTCCCTCTCATCACTTTCTTCTTTTGGTTCTTCCTGCAAATATTAAACAAGAAAAGGTTCCAGCACCATTCCAAGAGACTTCAAATCTACACCGCAAAACAACAAAAATAAAAATATAAGTAAATCTAACTATAAATAAGTAGTGTTACTAAATCTAAATAAATTTGTCGTCTGTATATGCAAAGAGAGAATCTATGGTAACTAAAGGTTTTGATTTGAACCTGGCTAACAGTTTTTTTTTTCTTTTCTAAAATGAATGTTATAGTCGGAAAGATTTAATACCAGCTTCTTCTTCGAATTGGTATGGTGTAATAGTTGACAATGAAGTCGTTTGTACCCTGCTCCATCACAGAATGAGTAAACAAGCATTCACTATCAGGAATTTCTAAGAAAACTGATACATGATATTATTATGTATTCGTAATTTGTAAACGTTTTTCCTATAGTCATCAATTAAACAGATTGAATAAGCAGGATGTTAACAAAAAGTGAAATACCAATTAACACTGCAAATAAGCAAGAACCGGTTGCACTGCAAATAATTAAAAATACACTGCTACACCAACAGATTATCAGCTTCATGAAGGAAAGAGAGACCTCTGGCAGCATCAATAGCTACTGTTATATTTGCCAGTTGCAAGTGCCAATTCCCAGCCTGTTGTTATATTTGTCAGGTCTGTATTAGTAGTTGTTGACTGCTTCTCTGCACATACCAAAGGCAACAGAAAAAAAGATTCACAAACACCAAGAGAAAATCTTTATTAAAGCCGAGCATGTAAAAATATAATTATAGTCAGAAGGTTCAATTAAATTTTATTGCTTTATACACATTAGTAGATCTTAAGAAAACACACAATGACATTTCATACAGGGTCCAACATTGTTAATTAGTCTTAGAGTTTGACTTCAAGTTGCAACTATTATTGCTAATTCTGCATATATTTTCGGATTGTATTATCATATGAACATTGTTCACTTAAAAAGTATATGTTGCCTGATAAGAGTCTTAATAGCCCGGAAGAGCTTGAAACATCTTTAATATGATGAATAACGGAGTGAACTACATCAGAAGCTCCAATTTGGAATAATTTAGTATTACCAGCAAAGAAAAATGTTGTAGCTGCATTACTGATATAGCATGCAAGCAGCCTGTTTGACTTAGCTAATAAGTGCCTTATGAGTCTATCAACTTATCCAAACAGGCCCTTTAGCTAATTAAGTTATCATTCTGGTATTGTGTGCCCAGTAGCATATCACAGAGATTTGATATTGTCATTATTTGTGTATCAGGATTTAGAATCAGAAAACACTGCTGCTTAGTATTACTATCAAGAGATATCTTTTTACAATGATAAATTAAGGAGTGACCTATCCTAAAATGGTAAAAGTTAAAAAAAATATGTACTTTACACAATCAAAAGTTTTAAAGGGTTAATTGTTGTTTGGCTTAGCTTATAAAGGCCTCTATAAATGTTGACCGCCGTTGTTTTCTTAAAATGTGACAGACCCTGTAAGGATGTTTTCTTATAATTTCACACAAACATTTCATCAAACACTTGATGGGCACAATTAAAAACACCAAAATTAAATAAAAAACACAAAAGGGTACTTACCCAGTGCCATTATCAATGACAATAGCGGGTCGAGAGATAGCAGTGCCATTATCAATGATAATATCTGCAGTTAAAAATCAACAAACAAGTTAGGGTATCGAATATTTAAGCATACAAATTGAGATTATGTGTGTGTGTATATATTTAGTGTATATAACTGTCGATTTTGACTCTAAAAACCGAAATCGATTGAGACGATTTTGGTTGTTCATCAAAATCTTTTCGATTTAACCAACCCTTGGCCTAATTTGGACGATTCTTGGATTAATATAACAAAAGAATTGAAGAAAGACTCGATTTATTGTATAAAACGTTGAAAGCGATCGATAATTTAGGGTTTATATCGGAGAAATTGAAATAGTGGCGAGAGAGACGAGCTAGGGTTTGAGAGAGATTTGGGAAGAAAGAGATACACACGCGGCTGAAAGAGATTTACCAAAAATGTTAAAGAAAGTATTGGGTAAATATAACCAAATACAAAATTTACATTTTGCCGCTCTCTATTTTCGTTTTGCCGCTCATCCCAATCCCAATAAGGTAATAATTTAGCCCAATATCACTAATACAGTGTATGTTGTTTTTTTTATTCTTTTTCTATTATTTTATTAATATTTATGAAATATAAATAATTTAAATATTTGATGGAATATTAATTTTTACAATGATAGAAGTTTATTTACCCTCAATTTTCCTCCAGACTTGTATTTGACCCTAATTCTAAATTTTGTTTTTCCATTTTGTGTATTTGTTTGCCGCTCAGCCCATCTCATTAATTTACTGTGCTGTACTTTTTTTTAAAAAAAATATTACGAATTTATGTTAATTATATTGTAATAATTTAAAGAATTTAGTTAAAATTTAATAATTTTTAAAATATTTTAATGAATTTAGTTAAAATTTAATAATTTTTGGATATTACTTTTTTAAAATCTTTTTATTCGAAATTTATAAACAAAATTTAATATTTATGAAAAATCAATAATTTAATTAGTTGCTGGAATATTACGTTTTAATATGATTCCTTCAACTGTTTTGTTAAAATTAATTATTTTTAAAGTCAAATAATTATTAAATCATTAATTTTAAATAAAATAAAAATTTTGTTCATGAATACTCTATGGTTACACATCACATAGTGTTACCCACTGTTAACACCTTTATAGCTATAGTAACATATTTTTGAGGATTTGGTAACACCACAATCACAAGGTTGCGATAGCTCAAAAATTTGATACCTATGTTAACATCCATAGTGGTAACACCCATGCCCAAAAGTTGCAATAGGCCATCTATGGCGTAGTGGAGGTTCAACACAGGGATGAACATAAGGTGTTTGTTAAAATGCCCCTGTTAGAAATGGGTTTAAAAATTGAAGATAAAGGGCAGGTGTTCGACTTTATGACTCAAAGAGAAGCTTGTTTGATGGCCTCTGTTGTGAAGGGCTAGAGATTTTTTATTGTATTTACTCGAATGATGTATTCATGTGGTTTTCAATTGATGATCTTGTGAGTATGGATGAGGCTACTAGATGTGCTGGTATCTTTAATACGAATTTGAATGCCTTTAAAATAGTTATTGCTGTGCTTGATAGGTTGAATTCTATCGGACAGGTTAATGGAGTGATGTACATCATATATTATGGGGCTGTTTATTTGGATTCTTGTGGCGATACACCGCTGGTTTGGGCGGATATTGGTTTGCGTGATACCTTAAAGAAAAGGTCGGTTGAAAAGATGGACCATTGGAGCCTATATTCGGGTGATAGGGTGAGTGGTTGTAGTAGCAATGAGTTGTTCGTCCTTCAGAGGATTGATTCTGTTTATTTTGGTATGGATTTGATGAAGAATCAAATGGAGATTGTGCACTACGCCATAAATGGCCTATAGCAACCCCCAAACTGTGTTACCATAGACCTCTGTTTGAAGTTACCATAGGCCAAAATAGGGCTATGGTAACACTTCAGCTGTGTTAGGTTCTCTTTTTTTTGCTAATTAAAATTTATACCATAGGAAAATGATTACATCTCTAGGGGCATACCCCGCGATTAATAATACATCTACCTAACGGAACACCAAAGAAAATTCAACAATAGAGCTAGGTAAACTAGCAATCACCATAACAAGATAATTAGATAAAAACTAGTAAATATGCCTACTTAGCATAGCATTCTTTAGACCCCACCCACGGGCCCTTACTTGAACAGGAGCCTCAGTGACAACCTCCATCTGAGCCACATCCCACTCAGACCTTGCTTTATCAGCATCAAGACAGGGCTGACAAAAAACCCATCCAGACAAACACATCAGCAAACCACACGAATAGGCCCTGTTGTAGCGGCCTCCCTTATGCAAACGCAAAATCATGAAATCAAGCTCCATAGCAAACCCGTTACCCACTATTCCTCCATTTAAGTACACGGCCAAAGGCCTCACATGACCCATTATAAACTTAGTAAAAAAACAACCATCTGAACCCCCAATCACCAATGATTGACCTGAGACAATCAGGGACCTCCAACCGTTAACCATGAATTGTTCCTTAGACCAGCATTCACCTTCTGAATCATAGAGCTGTCTCTTTTGCATACCAATGCGCAGAAGATACAACATGTAATAACCATCCTGGTGATTAGTGAGTACCAAGACATTCCCACAGTGAATAGCTGCATTAGCAAAATTAGAACCTTCCTCGCGCACGCAGAGGAGCCTCCCACCCAATGTCAACGGCTTAGTCGATTCCATCTCACTGCTGTCACCCAATTGAGACAACTCATCAAACACCTTGCCACCCTCAAAATCAGAAACATCTTCAGTGATATTTTCATGTGCTCTGCGTTCCTCCACGAGCATAGTCCATTCCACATTGTCAATCAGTTTCTTACCAAGAGCGTTAAAACACGTAGCAAAAGAAATAAAGCTCATCAATAAACAAGGCATAGCCCTCACATAGTGACAAACAATCATCCTTATAAACTTACGAATCCCTTTAAATTGAGACTCCGTCAGCAAACAATGCTTTTGAGTCTTACCATCAAACAAAATTCGGTCAAACCAAGTTAGACCCGAACTCCTATCGACAGCTGAATTCCTCGTACCACATTCAGGAATCCTCGTGAAGCCATCATCGTTCACAGCACCAAATACCATGGTGAAGTTATCACTAGCAACCAAGAGGTTTTCACTAGCAATTAAGACCTTACAGCAATCGCAAACAACAATCTTTCCAATTACGACTCCCCTCTGAACAACAAGAGACACCCCGCGCAAACCCGTACACCCGCACATACAAGTTGAGACAAACAGAATTTGCATCAAGATTGGAGCATCATCCAATGAAAAAACATTGCAAACAGTAACCAACCCATGGCAACACCCCTTTGGCATACAATCAGTAGAGATTAACCCCACAAATTTACGTCTATCACCATCTAGTTTGCTAGCTATCCGTAGCCCCTGCTTCGACACAAGAAAAGCACAACACCTGGTTCTTACAGGCCACCTATCAAACACCTGTTGACCGCCACCACCAAACCCTCTCAGAGACAACATAGCAATCAGATTGTGACCAAGACCCAAGTCTTCTCCTTTTTCCGTATTCTCTAATTCCAGAAGAATACTGTTGATAGCAAAACTATCATACTCATTAACTGAGTCAACAACATAAAAAACAGATAGATCATCTTCATTCTCCGAACCATCCAGATGGGGGCAAACCCCCAAGGCAGCTTTGTTACCTTCCGACCACAGGAAAGGTACTACATGGCCGGAACTAAATCTGCCGGCGGAAATCTTCAACAGCCTCGCCACAGTTAGTCCATTTTCCGAAGTTTCCGAAACCACCGAAGTGGCCTCCATCAAACTCCTCAATCTCCGAAAGGAAGAAAGAGACATAAAGAGCGAACCATCTGTCCCCTTACCCTCATCAGCTGGGTTCACCAGAAAACTCAGATGTAGAACCATGGGAGTGTTAATCCCGTCCAAACCCTCCCCGTAGACATCGCCTCCAAGGCTGCAACGTCGATTGAGTTGCAGTACGACTAAACATTCCTCCAAATCAATCGGTCTTTTAATAACCGGAACAAACAACACCATGGTATTGCGAATCTCACACCCATAACTGTACTGCCAACGATTCTTATAAATCTTGGCCGAACTGACCTCCTCTTGGCCCACATGAATCAAATACCCTTGCAAACATCTTACGAGTTTGCAGGTCTCTAGCCACCCAAGCAAAATGAAAGAAATCCCATTGCTTGTAGCCACCATGAAATTAGACTCCCCGACAACAAGTACCAGCGGAGTAAACACCTGTTTGAAAAACCCATTTCTCAAGAACTGAGAAAAAACCTCAAAAAGAGGTAGGCCCAAACCCCCGACAAACTTCGAAGAATGTCCAGGGAGAATCGCCAAAAAAGGAGCCAAATCTAGATATATCTTATAAGAAATATGTGTATAGGTGAGAGGAGAAGAAGAGAGGGCGGATTCATGGAGGGAGTATATAGATCTGATGATTTTTGGGTGTAGAATGGATGATATGGTTGGCGGCCGCCTAGGTTTACCTAGAGAGAAAACGACTCTCATTTACCCTTCTTGCTTCTTGCTTCATCTTCTCAGCATATCACATGCTCTGTTACCCTTCTTGAGAGCAATACAAGTTTTGTTATCTCTTTTGTGTATGGCCTTAATGATATGACTGACCGTAGACCACTATGGTCTGATTTGGCGGGAATAGCGCAGGGTTTGAATGGCACAGCATGGGCTCTATGTGGTGACTTCAACTCGTGTATTAGTATTGATGAAAAACAAGGAGGGTCCTTAGATTGGACTGCTGGAATGGAGGAGTTTAAACAGTTCTTGCTTGCTAATGGCCTCACTGATCTCCGGTATTCAGGCCACTTCTTCACATGGTGGGATAGCAATATCTCTCAACCAAAATTTAGAAAATTAGATCGTGTGTTAGTAAACCCGGAATGGCATTCAGTGTTCCCTTGCTCGACGGTGGAATTCATGTCTCGGGGCCTATCTGATCATTGCCCTGCTATTACTTCACTTGGCACTAGTTTCTCCTCTGGAGCGAAGCCCTTTCAGTTTTTTAACCACCTTATTGATAATCCAGACTTCTTGGAAACAGTGGAGAAAGCATGGTCCTTAGAGGTTGAGGGGAATCCTTGGTTCATCCTAACATCGAAACTCAAGAATGTAAAGGTGGCTCTAAAGGAACTAAACAGGAAGATGGGGGATATTCACAACCTAGTAATCCAGTCTCGGGATGCACTCTCTCAGTTCCAGGACTCAATGCCTGATAACCCTACTGCTGCTTACTTTGAGGAAGAAAAGGAATTTATTGAGAACTATTCAGCAGCTTTAAGGCTAGAGGAACAGTTTTTAAAGCAGAAATCCAGAATTCAGTGGCTTAAACTTGGAGATGACAATAGTAAGTTTTTCTATAATTCTTGCAGAGGGAACTGGAACACTAACAAGATTACTACTCTCACCGACTCGGAGGGAGTCTCACACTCTTCACATGCAGACATGGCTAAAGTTGCAACGGATTTCTATAAAAATATTCTGGGAAAATCATCTGAGGTAGCAGTTTTTCCTAATGATATTCCTCTACCTTCTCTCTCTGATTCCCAGGCCAACCTTATGGCTGCCCCATTTTCTGAGAGTGAAGTACTGAGCACATTAAAAAGAATGGCTAAGAACAAGAGCCCTGGGCCAGATGGGTTCACAGTTGAATTCTACTTGGCTGTTTGGCACTTGGTAGGAAACGATGTGACTAAAGGTATCATGCATTTCTTTAACACATTGCACTTGCCTAGAGTAATAAATGCTGCTTCCATATGTTTAGTTCCTAAACAGCCTAACCCATCTGAAATGCAACACTTTAGACCAATCTCCTGCTGTAATGTACTATATAAATGCATCTCTTCTATGCTAGCCAAGCGGCTTAAAGCTGTGCTTCCCTCCATCATTTCCCCGGTTCAATCTGCTTTTGTAGCTAGGAGATCCATTGGTGACAATATTTTCCTTGCTCAAGCTTTATGCAAGGACTATAATGGTAATTCAGGTCAGCCTCGATGTGCTATGAAGCTAGACATTCATAAGGCTTTTGACTCCCTAAACTGGAATTTCCTGTTTGCAATCATGGGGAAAATGAGGTTTCCCACTAAGTACATTAAGTGGCTGGAAAAATGTATTACTTCAACAATGTTTTCTGTAAAGTTGAATGGCAGTTTGGAAGGGTTTTTCAAAGGGGAATCTGGCCTCAGACAGGGGGATCCTCTATCCCCTTATCTGTTCGTGATTGTCATGGAGGCTCTCTCAGCATGCCTGGATAAGAAGACTGCGGACCCTAACTTCAAATTCCATTGGAGAACTAAGGAAGTAAAGCTAAATCACATTATTTTTGCTGATGATGTTTTCCTGTTTAGTCATGGTGATCTTAGGTCAGTCTCGGCTCTCCTGGATGGGATCAAGCTATTCTCAACCTGTTCGAATCTAAAGCCAAACATCTCCAAAACTACATGCTTCTTTGCTAATGTTAGACAGGATGTGACTGATGCTATTCTTTCTCACTCAGGGTTTCAAAGAGGTCATATGCCCATCACCTACCTGGGGCTCCCTCTTATCACAGGAAAGCTCAACAAGAATGATTGCCAGACTCTGATTAGTAGACTGTGCAGCAAAATGGAGATGTGGACAACTAGATTTCTTAATTTTGCAGGGCGTCTCCAACTGATCAAAGCCATACTGGTCAGCATTGTGGGATACTGGAGTATGTTTCTCTTCCTTCCGAAAGGGATCCTAAAAAAGATCAATGCTCTATTTTTCAAGTTCCTCTGGGGAGGTTTCTACAAATCAGATGGGAAGTGTCAATATAAAGTTGGATGGGAGGAGTGTTGCAAACCAAAAGCAGAAGGGGGTCTTGGCATTCGGAATATTTTTGAATGGAATGAAGCTGCCATTCTTTTTCAGCTGTGGCGCATCATTCAGCCCACCTCTAACTCTCTATGGATAGCATGGTTCCATAAAGCTTTGCTGGCAAAGAAGGAATTCTGGACTTCCAAAATGCCATATCGCTCCTGTTGGATTGTAAGGAAACTGTTCAAAGCGAGGCCGCGAGCCCTCCAGTATGTACACTATAACATAGGAGAAAACTCTGACTTTCTCTTCTGGCATGATCCTTGGGTCCAAAATAAGCCCCTTCTGGATATTGCCCCTTCCATTGTATCTACAGCTGAGTCCACTAGTTCAGTCAGTATCAATGTCTACCTCCGAAATGGGACTTGGGACTTACCATCTTCGAACCATAATGATGTGATTGAAATTAGAAGGATGGTGCAACATATCCAAATCCATAAGTCTGATTCCATTTTGTGGGATGGAATGCTTCCAAAGCATGTCAAATTGTCCACTATTTGGTCATCCATGCGGGTTAAGGGGAGCTATGTCCAGTGGTTAAACATGGTCTGGGGAAAATTCAATGTCCCGAAATGCTCATTCATCACATGGTTAGCCATCAAAAACAGGCTCCTCACGAAGGATAGAATGCTTCTGTTTGGAATGCAGGTTGATCAAAAATGTGTCTTGTGTGGGGTGGAGGATGAATCGATTAGCCACATTTTCACTGCTTGCCCATACTTTGATATTATTAGCAGGTCTATGCCATTTCGTTTCTCTCGTAACTGGTCCAATTGTCAGTCAGGCAACTGCACTGTTACTCAGCTAGGGGCAAAGGAGGAATCAATTGCTCAACTGTTTTTTAGCACAGCTATTTATCATGTCTGGAAAGAGCGTAACTACCGTATGCACAACCATGGTCCTGGCCACCCTACATCAGTGGTTAGCAGTGAGATAAGACGTATGGTGCGTGAGAAACTGTTCTCATGTAGCTTGTTTAAGGGTTGGGTTCGGAATGACCCGACCATCCTCTTATTTATCATGTAAAAGAATAGGCTAGGTACATCTGTAACGTTGAGTAGGGTTTACCTTCTTATTCTTTGTATCATGTTGATTACTAGTTATAGCATGGATGCTGTCTCGCGGGGTATGCCCCTAGATATGTATTAGTTGTTTCCTTTGGTATAAATTCTTTTAATTAGCAAAAAAAAAAAAAAAAAGAGAAATCTTAGCAATGAGTTGTGTACGCTCTGTATTCTATTTGACAGAACAGAACAGAAAATCAGTAGACAGGCTCGACGAAATTAATTAGAAACTATAGTTTGTAGGTAAACTTGTGTACCTTCTAAATGCCACTCCTACAAACTAAATTTTAGTTTCCGGAACAAACTAACAGGATAAACAGCCACATAGCGGACAAAATATTAGCAATATAAAGTGGTTAAGGTAAGATTGCAACTTACATGGTTTTGAGTTCTGACCATGTCAAGCGATAGTAATTTGCATTATAGCACTTGCTCTCGAAATGGAGTTTAAGAAAAATAACTTAATAAGGAAAACGTTGAATAACATAGTTTCTGAAGCTGTAACCACTTGCTAAAACAGTAACAGTAGATCCAGAAAATCTTCTCCTGATTCTGAACATCCTCCTCTAAAAAATATTTTTATCTTTAACAAATAAGGTCTCCTGCAACACATATAATCTTTGACTGATAAATCTTACAATTGTAAAAAATGAAAATCACTTACAGGTAAAATTCTAGTAAAAAGAAGTAGTCCGTCATTATCTTTGTCGAAAGATTCTGGAATACCTAGTACAACAGATGGTTCTATTCTTAAACAAAGTACATGTAGAACAGTCATGTGACATTAAGTACCTATAGAGATAAGTTTTATAGAGATTTTGAAGCCAAACAATGCTATTTGAAATTTTCTAGCCATTGGCAGTCAACCAAAAGATTGAGTATGATTCATGATCACAGCCCGAACTCATTGAAAGTTTGCAAATACTCTAACTTACTGTAGTTAGAAATGCAACCAGGAGACTGATTCAATTTTTATACACTATAATGCCACAACACGTTTTGTAAGAAATGCAGGGACATTGTGTTTTTATCGAAAATGCATACCTTCCAACAACAACGGCTCTGATTTCTAAGGATTCGTTGCTCCAATGAGTTTTCGACCATACTTAATCACACCCTCTCCTTCCTAAACCTGTTTTAATAATGAAACATTACGACCAAACATTCCAAGTAGTTTAACACATAAGAATCAATAATATCCAAATCCAAACTAGTAACCTCGTACAAATTACAGATATATATACTTCTATACTGATGCGTTGAAGAATTAAACAAAGAAGGCAACTAATTCACCAATCAGGGTACTAAGTAAAGTATCTCATAGTCATTAGCATATAATATTTCACTGATCAGTATTCAGTACGTAACTTGCTATTAAACAAATCTTTCTTCCCCCAACATTTTTCTATGTGCACAAGATAGCAACAAAGTATTCACCTAAAAATCAAAGTTGATGTCAAGTGAAATATATAACAAGAGACAGAAGTAAAGTGACGTTGTGTGCCTTTATGTTATATGTTAGCAGGAGCACAAGCAACTGAAGCTGGTGGAGCTTGTGCAGCAGAGATTGGACTTTGTGCAGCTGAGACGGGACCAGCAGTTGAACCAGAACTCAGAAGCTGACTTATTGCACGTCGTGGCATGGTTTGTTGTACCTTACATAGATCGGCCAAAAACACTCCTGTGAACAAACAATGTATTATCGTTAAAATGTTACGGAACTAAATAAGGGATGAGGATTGAGAGAATGAGAATTGAAAGACAACTTTTCACAATAAAAAATATACAGACAATGAAAAATATGCAGAGTATATCAATACAAATTCCCCAGATTTAATAAAAAAAATAAAACAGGCAAAACCAGATTATTAGTCCCAAAAATTTTTCCAACATCTTTCAGCAATTAAAAACCACATAAAACAAGCACTTCTGCAACATATTATTTAGAAGGCAATATGAACAATTATACGTATGGACATTACTAAAAAATAAGTTCCGACACATTTTTTAATATCAAGACTCACTGTACACCAATTTGCTCATCCCTTTACGCTCATTTGACAGAGAATTCTTATACCGCCTGACTCTTTTACTCGGAACTGTTTCACCCGCCTGGTCCTCAGGAAGAGGGATAATTGCTGTTTCACTGAGCAAGTCACTAATATGCCTACACTAATATCACATAATTGTTAAACCACGGGAGTAGAAAATAACTATGCTAAATTTAAGAGAAGATTTACGAGATATAAATTAACGAGATAGCACATAATATAACAACGAAATTACAATATATATATCTAAAAACAAACAGAACAGTCCACACATAGTAGCAGCAACACTGCATAACCAAAATAACTATAATCACAACTGAAGTGAAGTAATAAACTACTATTTACATAAAACTTTTGAAAGAGTATTAATCTGTAATGCCTTCAATACAAAATTTTAACAGTAATATAAAGTTGCAGATAAATTAAATGAGCAACCAGTTGCGTAAGAGGAAATTATAGGTCATCGCATAGAAACGGTCAATATGATTAATCACTAGATTGCAGAAGCATAGCTGTATAAATATATACTCCTGCACACATAAACACACACACACACAACAATTAGGTATATGTATAATTCACCAACGTACATCCCAGAACTTCACGTATCTCGAAGTGCTCCACATCCTACAGTCATTACCCAAAATTGTTGAAATTTCAGGACGAATTGATGAATCAATTGAGCTCAAAAGTTCATATATAAGTGTGTGTGTGTGTGTGTGTGTGTTTGTGTGATAAGGAATGAAGCAGTTAAAAGAAAATTACTAGTTCTTTGAGGAAGCAATTGATCTCCACAGCATAAATATAAGTGTGTATGTGTGTGTGTGAGAGAGAGAGAGAGGAAGGAAAGGGAGAAAGAGAGAGAGAGAGAGAGAGAGAGAGAGAGAGAGAGGGAGAGAGTGAGGGGGGAGAGAGTGACTAAACCGTAGATAATTAGATATTGAACACAAACCAAGCTTCAATCTGAATCTCTTGAATCCACTCAAACCCTAATGGAAACAGAGTAAAGCGAGAGAGGCGAGAGAAGTGAGACTTGTGTTTTTCCCCAATTTCCCCCCGTTTTTTCCCCAATTTTCCCCCCATCTTGATTCTAAATTTTCATTTACCGCTTTATTTTTGTTTACCGCCCATCTCTATTTTTGTTTACAACCCAGCTCAATAATTCAATGTACTACTCATTTTCATTTTTTTAAAAAGTATTTAAATTTATCTTAATTTGTTGGTATTAAATTATAATTTTTCAATTTATTATTTCAATTACTTCGAAATAATTCATAATTTAATATTTTAAAATCTTTTTATGTGAAATTTATAAACAAAATTTAATATTTTAAAACCTTTTTATGTGAAATTCATAATTTAGTATTAATTTATTTTAAAACCTTTTAATGGGAAATTTATAAACAAAATTTAATATTTATGAAAAATCAATAATTTAATTATTTTATGGAATATTACATTTTAAAATGATTATTTCAATGATTTTGTTAAAATTAATTATTTTTAAAGTAAAAATGTAAAATAATTATTAAATCATTAATTTTAAATTAAATAAAAAATTTGTTAATGAATACTCTATGGTAACACACCTCATGGTGTTACCCACTGTTAACACCTTTTATAACTAAAGTAACATACTTTTGTGCCTATGGTAACACCGCAATCAAAAGGTTGCGATAGGTACAAATTTTGATAGCTATGGTAACACCCATAGCGGTAACACCCATGCCAAAAGGTTGCGATAGGCCATCTATGGCGTAGTGATATGTATGCTTTCTGTTATACATATGCCATAGTACGCATGCCTACTTTCAAAGTCATATTGATATACTTGTTCGCTGAATTATTGTTGGCTTATGAGCTAGATAGTTATTATATCAGTTATAAGCCGGAAATTTATAAGACCCTTAAACGAAGGGCATCTGAACCTCATTCCTTGATTATAGACCGGGAGTCGTTATTTCTTGATATATTGACATTATTTTCAGAGGAAAATAATTAAGTAAATACTTCCCATTTATTATCTGGCGAATATTATTGAGATATTCCTTTGAGATTATTTGATAAATATTATTCGGGTTATTCATCAGATATTTACTTATTCGATGAACATTATCTTTAATATTTATCTAAAGTCGATTTAATATTCGAATATTATTTCGAACCCTCAGTTAAGTTATTTACTTAGAGAATATTCATTCTTATTTCTTCGATAAATATTATTTTGAATATTCATTCGAGTTATTTATTTAATGAATATTATTTTAATGTTCATTCGAGCCTTATTTATTTAAATGAATATTATTTCGAATATTCATTCAATCTCTATTTATTTTATAAATATTAGTTGAACATTGATTCGAACTCCAGTTCATCGATAAATATTATTTTTAATATTCCCTTGAGGCGATAGATGTTATCTTCGACATTCATTTAAAGTCGATTCAATTATTGAACATAATTTCGAATATTCATTCGATAATCATTTCTTCGATAAATATTATTAAGATTGAATATTCATTATTTATTTAATGAATATTTTCTCAAATATTCAGTCGACAATTATTTCATCAATAAATATCATTTTTTTAAGTTGAATATTCATTATTAATTTAATGAATATTATATCAAATATCCAAGGGATGTTTATTTCACCAATAAACATTATTATTTTCAAATATCCATTTAAGATTGGATTCATTTAGTGAACATTATTTTAAACATTTATTTGAGTTTATTTAATTAATGAGTATTATCTGGAATATTCATATAAAGAAGAGAGTTATTTAGTAAATAATTCTAAATATTCATTAGAGGATTACTTACGAGTAATATTATGATTTATTCATATTCCTTAATTAATATTGAGTTAATAAATATTCTTGGAATATTTATTTAAATCCTTTTAAGTTCTTTTATGATGATTCATATTATTCAAAGATTATATGTCACCTTCAGATAAGGTGTAAAATATTTTGGAGTAGTTTATGACTATTTTTATCAAGGGAAGGTTTCCAAAACTCTATTTTTTTATTTAAATCTATCTTAAAGAAGATTTAAATACTCGCTCAACTTCCAAAACGTATATAAGGGGACCTCACTTGAGAGATGTTATTTATTGGACTACCCGGTCCTATACTTGCTAAACTATCTTGTCACTCACATCTTGATTCTTTCAAGCATCGATATGAGTCTGTTTGGTTACCTCCTCAACGCTCGAGGGGTAAGAATTGATGGAACAAGTTTATATCCATTAACAAGCATCAGCTTGGGAAATATTGGTGATTTTTCCTTTCCAACTAGATACGACTACTTTGTGGAGTCCTATCAACAAGTAATATACTTGGGGAAAGGGGGAGGAACTTCACGTTTCAAAGTTATGGATGTGAAATGAACTAGGAGATGCGTAAGTGACCCAGTGGCGCCGGTCCAGCAAATGGCCCAACCGTTGGCCGGGGGGTTCCAGAGGGCGGTAGACAAGTAAATCCGTCGGTGCTTCCTTCTACATGTAGTAAACAAGAGGTGGGGAGCATAACATGCGACTGATCATCGTGTAAATGCTATGTCTCCTGGCGCGTCAAACTCCAGTATTAGTTCATCTCTCAATGTTGGAAATTTCCTGCAACCTTATCATTATTGGCAGGTTTGAAAAGTGTTTGAATTGGAATTGCAATATTCTTCCTGCAAGTTCCTCTATTATGAAAAGTTGATAATATCTGGCTCATCTTTGACATAGCAGATATTTATTCAAAACAAATATATTTTGAGTTACCTTGTAACTTCATCTCATACCTTATATTGGTACTACATCGTTAATGCATGGCATATGGTTTCAAAGATATTTTGAACTGTTACATATTATTACTGTTCAGTTACATTCTTTTAGGTGGGCTATTGCTCACCCTTGCTTTATTTATCTATATCACAACAACAGCTAGATCAGATGGCCACGCAAGGCGCACTCAGCGTAAGCAGGTGACAGCCATCAGAGGAATAATCGCTGAGGTCATAATTACCATTGTTGAGGATGCAGCCTCTGGTTGGCTAGTTGTTAGCATTTGTGCACCAAATGTATTTATATATATGGCATATACCAATGGATGGCAAAGAGCATGTAAATTGTAAAATTATAATTCTTTGGGTTGTAAGAACTCCAACTTGTGATTAATAATATTAATGGTTACTCTGATTTCATCTCTTGGACTATAACGGGTGTGTTTTATGTTGTTGTTTTGGGTCACAAGGTTGTAATTTAAATTATGTTGGTTTTATGGATGGATATTGAGACCGTAACGACCAGATCCCTGACCCTGGATCTGGGGGTGTTACAAGTTTCCTCCATGGCATTGTTTTCCCTTACTCCCAGTTCCTTGAAGGGGATTGCATCTCTACCCTCAAAATTCGGACTTAATTTTTGCTCAGCTGATGGCAACTCAATACCCAGGTCAATCAGGTAGTCCCTCAATTGGATAGATCTACATGTTAAATCATGGAGCTCCATTTCCTCCAAATCTCGTAGCTCACAAGCAGAGGCTCTGAATTCCCTATCTCGGGACCCTTTGACCAAGGGGATATCTAAACCAAGAGAGGCGATGAAACTCCTAAGGTTTTCCAAGTTACGCCTCGCAGCCACCAAAACCTTCCTCTTCAACTCGGAGTTGAAGGATGAGTGGTCTAGAAAACCCACTATCTCCGCCTCTTCTTCCATGTCAGAAAGGATCTGGTCATCCTCCCCTAGCACCTGAAGTGGGATATCATTCTTCCTAATGTAATTCCCCAGCTACCTAATACAGTTCAGGGCAATACCCAGATCTCTCAAAATCTTTACATCCTGCCTTTTTTGCAATCCATTTAAAGCATCCAGATCACTCATGTCAACATTCCCCCAGATCGTAGGTATCTCATGCCCATTGTGGACAATGCAGTCTCTGAAGAGTATGACTACTTTCGCAGCAATAGCCAACCGCTTTTGCATTCGCTTTATAGATATATTCCAACTAGGAATCTCCTCCTCATTTTCCATTTCATTACACTTAGTCTTTCCCTTTCCCTTAGCATCCGTCCGACTTATCTCATCAACTTCAACATTAGGCCCTACATTACCAACATTGTCCCTGTGTCCACCAATCGGGGTAGAGAGATCCCCTTTTGATGAATCAATGACCTTATTCAAGCCATTCCCAACCCCCTCAGTGTCATTCGTTCTAGCTTCAGACAGAGGCACATCAAGGGCTATTCTTTCCCCTTTTCTAGTCAAGTCTCCAGGGAGGACTCCGACAGATCAACAAGGGGAGTAACACAGTGACCCCCATCTACTTTATTAAAACTAGGAGGTTTCATTTGGGAGAAAACCTTACCATCAATTAAGTTATGCATGACCCTGCTACGGGTTCGAGCAGCCACTCTTGACTCTGGGATCATCATGACTAGATTGTCAGCAAAAGAGACCCTCGCTACCCTCTTTTTGTCATCATTCTTCGTACTCGGTCCTTCCATCTTCCTGGATCGAGTATCAATAAATGGTATCACAGATACCAAATCAGCCGCAAACGAGACCCTTTTTGGGCTCAACACTGGATCCAACCCCTCCTGGGTCATCACCACACGATTCGTTACAGAAGCCGCCATCACAGAATCATCCACAAATGAAACCCTCTTACGACTCATGCTAACCAACAAGAAAAAAGAAATATGGTGTTTAGGTGAGGGATTAGAAGGGGGAGATGGATTAGGTTGTGAAGCTTTAGATCTGATGAAGAAGATGCTTAGATTGTTTCAGATTTTTTAGAAAGACGTTTTTAGAGAGAAGGCAGAGAAAATACGACTCTCATTTTTTTGATTCGTCCGAGTCCAAATGAAGTTTTAGTGAGTTTTAGGGTCAAACGAATCAAGAACAAAGCTACAAGGTGTATCCATGATTAAGCGAGTGAAAAATAAAGCAAAATTACTTTACATGTTCCAACGAGTCCAAAATGAAGTTTTAGTGAGTTTTGGGGCTCAAACGAGTCACAAACAAAGCTATAAGTGGTTTACATGCTCAAACGAGTCAAGAATGAAGCAAAGTCAATTTGCTTGTTCCAACTAGTCCGAAATGAAGTTTTAGTGAGTTCTAGGTATCAGACGAGTCAAGAACAAAGCTACAAAGGGTTTCTACGCTTGAACGAGTCAAACATGATGCAAAATCAAGTTTTTTGTTCCAACGAGCCCAAAATGAAGTTTAGTGAGTTTTTTTTTTTTTTTTTTTTTTGCTAATTAAGTTTTTATACCAAAAGGAAACAACTGATACAAATCAAGGGGCATACCCCGCGAAGTCAACAACCAAACATTACATAACCCTTAAAAAGGACAGCAACAGAGCTACTAAACTAGACTAAACTAGTTTACACATATCCGAATAGCACTATGCCTTGATTTAACAATTTGTAGGAGAGAGATTTTAATCTGGTGCCGCCAACAACCCTGGTTTGAAAACAACCCAAGCGCTATGAACATGCATACGCGCAATTCCCACATAGGTTCCCTGGTACATAAACAGCACTATGGGCTTAAGCTCCTTCCTGCCACATTTAGCTTTGCGCCTAGGCAACCGCTTTTTCCTTAACTTCCCCTTATGAGCGTTGAGAAATGCAAGGGGCCAATCAGTACTGTTCGTACCCGGCAGCAACATATCCTCTTTATCCTGCAGTGCTTCCTCAACAGAGGTCTCGCAATTAGTAAACTGTTCTAGTTTAGGCCTTGTCGTTGCAAGCTCATCGCTCTGTTTATCAATATACCAATCCACATCTGCCATGTCCATCCTCTGCGTTTGAGCACGAGCCCAAGCAACCATCCAAACTTCATGGATATTCAAATCCTTGTGCCCCTGATATAACTCATCAATGACATCTCTTTTGGGAATTTCATCGAACACCTTCAAGGCATCAATAACTACCCCCTCCGAACTAGGTAGAACTACCTTCTCCATCCTTTTGGGATAATACATAGACACTTCAAAGAGGCCAAGATTCCCGGGAGTTTTTGTCTCCAGTAAATAGGTCGCACCCTCAATAGGATTCGCCTCCTCAACTAAATATTGATTTTCAGCTCCCAACGCACCTATTTCGCAAGACAGAGGGTCCATCAGTGCCGAAAATCCCACTTCAAGGTTATTTTTAGCATTATCCAGAATGGTTCCTTCTTCAGATTGAGCCATCAAAAAGCCTTTATCCTTCAGGAAGTTTTCCATTTCCATGATATTTCTCCGCAAAGTTATTAATTCAATTCTTTCAAGTTCACTAAGGGGCTCATCCTCAGGAGGAGAGCGACCATCATTTGTCATTCCTGAGACTAAACCCAAGGATTTGTCTACCAAGGAATTACCAGCACACAACTCCAATGAGTTCTCATCTAAAGATGCCGATCTCATCGAAACCAAAGTTGCAGGACTCGGAGAACCAAAATCCCCGCAAAAATCCTGAGAACATGTCATAGATATTATAAATAAGAAATTTAGAGAAAAGGTGGAAGATTAAGAGAGGAGAGGTGGGTTTAGGAAGGATATTGTAGATCTGATGGAGAAATTGTGAAGAAAAGCTAAGTTTTTGAGGCGGCTAGGGTTCCAGAGAGAGAGACTAAGCGACTTCTAGGGATCAAACGAATCAAGAAGAAAACTACAAGGGGTATCCCTGCTCAAATGAGTCAAAAATAAAGCAATATTAATTTCCATGCTCAAAGGGATATGCAACGAGTCTAAACGGAAGTTTTAATGATTTTTAAGAGTCAAACGAGTCAAAAACAAAGCTTCAAGTGGTTTACATGCTCAAACGAGTCAAAAATGAAGTATGATTAATTAACTTATTCAACCGAGACCAAAATGAAGTTTTAGTGAGTTCCAAGGGTCAAACAAGTCAAGAATTAAACGAGAAGTGGTTTCTTGTTCCAACGTGTCCAAAATGAAGTTTTATTGTGTTTTATGGGTCAAACTAGTCAAAAACAAAGCCACAAGTAGTTTCCATGCTCAACAAGACAAAATGAAGCAAAATCAATTTTCATGTTTTAACGAGTCCAAAATTTTCATGTTTTAAGGAATAAGTTCACTGAACATGACTCGATAAGTTGAACAACTAATGGAGTTTACTCACGTGTCGATATTTGTTCACTGAGTGATAGTTGTACAAGTGTCCTTAGACTTGAGATCGTTAGAGTGATCTTGTATATAATGAACTGTGCTTTGGTTTAGTGCTTAGTCTCAATGACATCCATTAGGTCTATTCTGGGCATAGGGATTTGTGCATGGAGATAGTTAATGGTCAATAAAGGATCTACCCCTTCCAGTAAGGAAGTGAATATCCTATGTTATTTTTAGTATGCGAGTTCTGGAATCTCTGGCCAGAGTTAATGAAATTAGAAAGGAGTTTCTAATTTGCATTAATATGAACTCAGCATTATGAATAAGAAATCACATGATTAAATTTGATTGACCTGACACGAGATCCATGCCTTGTATTTGATCGGGATATTGTAAGGGTAGAAGGAATTGATTGTACGGTAACTAGTCACTGACGGGTTCTTGGTATTCTAAGCAGTGAATTCATATTATCCGGATAGTCGCGATATGTTGAGAAGCATCCCTCACGATGTTGAATAAATATAATTAATCAATTAATTATATTTAATGAATTTTAGAATTCATATAAATAATAAATACAAGTTTATTATTATTTATTTCTACTACCGGCTTAATATTGAACCTACAGGGTCACACCATAAAAAGAATGATTTATTGATGAAGGTATTTTGGGAGAGCAAATTGTTTTCTAAAGAGTTTAGAAAAAATAAATTAAAATAGTTTTAATTATTATTTAAACATTTTATAAGATAAAATGTGGGGTTTAATATAATAATATATATTGATATATTAATTATGTTAAAACCTATGTGAGCCCTATAAATAGAAAGAGATTAGAAGAAAATTATGTGGATTGTGGTTTTGTGAAAACCCTAGTAGCTAGAGGTAGCCTCCATCTTCTTCATCTCTCTCTCTCTCTCTGTCTCTCTATCTCTCTCTCTCTCTACCCCAAAACTCCATTTTTATAAAAGTTTGGTTTTATAAAAAGCTTCCAGAAATGCGTGACAACTCACCACTTTGCTGATTGGCTTCGAAACTTGATAATTGTTCTCAAGTCTGAGAAGTTGGAATATGTGCTAAACTCACCACTGCCTAAAACCCCTATTGATGATGCACCTTATGAGGAGCATCAAGTCTATCGTTCATGGATGGATGAGGCAAATGTTGCCCAATGTGTAATGTTGGCATCTATGAACTCTGAGCTTCAGAAGCAACATGAGCACATGGATGCTTACACTATACTAGTACATCTACAAGAGTTGTATGATGTAGAGGGAGGACAGCTCGATATGTGATATCAAAAGAGTTGTTTCGTTGTAAGATGGCAGAGGGGACATCTGTGAATGACCATGTACTTAAGATGATCAATTTGATTGAACGTCTTGGACAACTTGGTTTTGTCATGGATTGGGAGCTAAGCCAAGACTTGGTCTTGCAATCGCTCCAAGATTCGTTCTCATAGTTTATTGTAAACTTTCACATGAATAAGATGGATGTTAGCTTGGTTGAACTCCATAACATGTTGAAAATTGCTGAATCAAATTTTCCCTCGAAGAAGAGTTTTGTTCTTCTCATTGGTGAAGGTTCCAATCCTAAGAAAAGGAAGAAGAACCCTCCCAAGAAGAAGAAAGTAGGTGTGAAAAAGCCGGTTCCACCAAAAGCTGAAGACCCCAAGAGCAAAGCTGTTTGCTTCCACTGTAACGAGGTGGAGCACTGGAAGAGGAAATACAAGGTTTACCTTGCAAAATTGAAGAAGAAGAAGGGTAGTGAGACTGCCGCTTCTGATTCAGGTATGTTCATGATTGAAGTGAATATGTCATTAAGTCAAATTTCTACTTGGGTATTAGATACCGCCTGTAGTTCTCACATTTGCAATTCGTTGCAAGGGCTAAGGAGAAGTAGGACTCTTGAGGAAGAGGAGCTGATTCTACGGATGGGAAATGGAGCAAGAGTGATGAGGATCAAGGAATGAATATGTTAATTGGTAAATATTTTATATTATTATTCATGAAAGGATTCGAGTTAGAATTTGTGGGAGAGTTGGGTCAAGAAGCTTACTTGGACAAGAAGGAATAAAGGAGAGACGAATGAAGCTTGGACAAGAAGCTGATTATTATCTATAAGTATTAAGTAGATTTTGGCTTGCAAGTTTTTACCTTTCACTTGAAAGGGTTTTTCTTGTTTTAAGCACTTAGGATTTTATTTTCCTGTTTGGATTCGGTTTTATGTATTTTCTATTTGGATTTGGTTTTAAATTGTGTTTCCAGGATGGATTCAGATATTAGCTAATCTTCAAGCTAGTATTGGATTTCTCTTGGATTCCTATTGGGTTTAGGTTATTATCTAAGCCTATATATACCTCTCTCATGTAATGTTTTAAGGGAGATAATGGATGATATAAACTTTTGTTTTGAGATAAACTATGATTAGTTTTTCTTTCCTCTAAACTTCAATTACTGGATTGTTTTGAAGGTTAGATTCAAATTACTTAGTTTCTGGATTGATTTAAGTTATTTGAGATTCAAAGTTCACGTTTCTGGATTGATCGTGTTATTTTGAAATATCCTTTTTTCTTCTTATTTCCTTTATTCGTGGAGCGATCCACATCAATTTGGTATCAGAGCCAAGGTTTCTCCATCAATTTCTTAATTGTTGGGAGATCTAGGGTTTTAAAAAAAACAAAAATTAATCAAAAAAAAAAAGTTACTGTTCATCGGGACTATTCACGCGACTGTTCATCGGCACTATTTATCGGGGTACTGTTCACAAACACTGTTCATCCGCACTGTTCATTGGCACTGTTCATCGGGTACTGTTCATCGGCACTGTTCACGAGTACTGTTCATCCAGAATTTTTTTCCCCTTTTTTCAAATCTCGATCATGGCAACGGATGAATTGGTTAAACGCTTGCTGAAAAAATTGGATGAGATGGATATACGAACGGAGAACTAGCTAATTCAATGGAGTCTAGATTTGATGCATTGGATAAAATTCATACGTTGAAAGATAGAGATGAAATCTATGATCCCGGAATAGAGCTTAATTATTTTACGGGTTTGGGTAGCATTGAAGATTTTGTTGAATGGGTAAGACAAGTTGACAAGATTTCAGATTATACGGGTTGGAGCGAGACAAAAGTATTCAAGATTGCAGCGATTAAACTTACGAAAAAAGCAGGCTTATGGTTTGACAATCTTAATACAAACAGAGCTAGATCTGGAAAGGAGATGATCATGACTTGGACGACTTTAAAGAATAAACTTCGTGCATAATATATTCCTTGTGATTATGAACTAGAAAATTTCTTGAAGCTTACATCTTTGTCTCAAGGTAACATGAGTGTTTCTGAGTATACATTCGAATTTGATAGATTATGCTTTATTTGTGACTTGAAGGAGAACGAAACAAAGAAGATTGCAAGATTTATTCTTGGATTGAACTTTCCTATATATAAAAAGGTTAAATCATGTCCATATATCTCGTTCAGTGATGTATGCAATCTAGCTTTGGAATTTGAATTTCATCAAGAAGAGGAGCAAGAGGTGAAACTGAAGTCTTCTTTACAAAGGTTTGATGTTTCGAAAGACAATCAAGAAGACGTCGTTGTCATGGAGAATGATGTTGATTTGGTTGTTGATTCTGCGATGTTACCTTTGGAGTCTACACCAACTTTTGATGCAAAGGAGGAACACGTTTCAATGGAAGTTATAACGGAGAAGCATGGAGAAAGTAAGTCATATCATGAGAAAGTCTTGATTGTTAAAGATGATCAGATGGATACATCTCTTGAACTTGTTTGTAGCGATATTGACGAAGAGGAAAAGGTAGTCAAGGAGACGTTTCAAATGGAAAAAGTTGTGAACAAGGAGAACAACATGATCATGGTGGAATATATTGATTTTCTGGGAGCGGATGACTTATTGAAAGCAACTACTTCATCAAAGTATCTTGTTCTTTTGGGGTTGCTTCCAAAGATCATGATCATGAGGCTAAAATTTGATCTTCTTGAGTTCTACAAGCAATTATCTCATTGTGTGCTTATTCTTAAATACTTTAGAACTCGAGGACGAGTTTTCTTCAAAGAAGAGGAGAATAATGAGGATCAGGGAATGAATATGTTAATTGGTAAATATTTTATATTATTATTCATGAAAGGATTCGAGTTAGAATTTGTGGGAGAGTTGGGTCAAGAAGCTTACTTGGACAAGAAGGAATAAAGGAGAGACGAATGAAGCTTGGACAAGAAACTGATTATTATCTATAAGTATTAAGTAGATTTTGGCTTGCAAGTTTTTACCTTTCACTTGAAAGGGTTTTTCTTGTTTTAAGCACTTAGGATTTTATCTTCCTGTTTGGATTCGGTTTTATGTATTTTCTATTTGGATTTGGTTTTAAATTTTGTTTCCGGGATGGATTCAGATATTAGCTAATCTTCAAGCTAGTATTGGATTTCTCTTGGATTCCTATTGGGTTTAGGTTATTATCTAAGCCTATATATACCCCTCTCTTGTAATGTTTTAAGGGAGATAATGGATGATATAAACATTTGTTTTAAGATAAACTATGATTAGTTTTTCTTTCCTCTAAACTTCAATTACTGGATTGTTTTGAAGGTTAGATTCAAATTACTTAGTTTCTGGATTGATCTAAGTTATTTGAGATTCAAAGTTCACGTTTCTGGATTGATCGTGTTCTTTTGAGATATCCTTTTTTCTTCTTGTTTCCTTTATTCGTGGAGCGATCCACATCAAAGAGTTGCTGCTATAGCTGTAGGATCGTTTGATTTACATATGCCGACGGGCAAGACTATTGTTTTTAAATAATTGTTATTTTGCTCCCTCGATTGTGAGGAATATTATTTCTATTCCCATGTTAGACTTGGCTGGATTTTCGTTTGTTATTCAGAATAATAAATGTTCAATTCTTAGAGATAATGTTCTTTATGGTAGTGGTATTTTAAATAATGATCTATATGTATGTGACGTAGAGCATAATTTACTATTTTTTTTTATTTTTTTTTGCTAATTAAATTTTTATACCAAAAGGAACAACTGATACAATTCAAGGGGCATACCCCGCGAAATCAACAACCAACTAATACAACCAAAAACAACATAACATACTCAACTAACAAATCGAGACACTACAAATTGAACATACTAATAAAGGAGAAATCGAACTTTGTTAGACATGGTTCGATCCATGATGAGCAATGCAGATCTTCCATTATCACTTTGGGGTTATGCATTGGAAACCTAGGCATATTTACTGAATAAGGTGCCTTCCAAATCTGTTCCTCAAACTCCGTATGAGACATGGAAAGAAAGGAAACCGAGTCTTAAACACATTAAGATTTGGGGATGTCCAACTTATGTCAAGAAAGTTTACCCTGATAAGTTGGAATCTCGATCCATAAAATATAGGTTTGTGGGATATCCTAAAGAGAGGGTATTACTTTTACACCGATCATAGGGTGTTTGTCTCCAAACATGCTACCTTCTTGGAAAAATAGTTTATCCTTGAAGGGAACAGTGGGAGCAAAATAGAACTTAATGAAGCTCAAGAAACACAAACTACTATGGTTCAAGAGGAAACACCTGTTCAAACTAAACAACCTTATGTGGCATAGTGTTGACTCAGAGAAATGGCAGAGTGCCATGAAATTCGAAATGGATTCTATGTATGCCAACCACGTATGGACCTTGGTTGAAGCACCTGAGGATGTTAGACTTATTTGGTGCTAAAGGGTATAAGAGAAAGATTGGAGTAGATGGTCAGGTGGTGACCTATAAGGCCAGGCTCATGGCAAAAGAGTTCAGACAAATGCAAGGGATTGATTTTTTTGGAGTCGAACAGATGAGAGTCGTTTCTCTCTAGCTTCTCTCTAACCTCTCTCTAAAAACCCTAAATTTTTTTTTTTGCTAATTAAAATTTATACATCTTCCTAACGGAACAACAAAGAGAAAAACATCAATAATGCTAGATAAACTAGCACTCAACTAGGATAACAACAACTACAGCAAATGAACTAGAACAGCATAAGAACAAGAGTTGAGTCCTCTCGGGTCCATTTTTTAAAGGAAGAACAAGTAAAAAGTTTTTCCTTCACAATGGTTTTTACATTCGAAATGAGCACAGTAGAGGGATGTCCTGGGCCAGCATCATGATTTCTAAAATTTCTCTCCTTCCACAAACTGTAAACACATGTCGTCAGGTAAGTACCCGCAATAGCCTTAAGCTTTATATTAAGAGGATATCTAAAGAAATCACCCCGCTGCCAGCAAGCCCAATCCGCATGGAGTGGAAAGGGAATGACTCTCATTACTAGGGAGGAAAAAGGACAAGTAGTGAGCAGGTGACTAATTGACTCAACCTCTGTTCCACAAAGAGTGCACACAGGATCAACATTCATGCCAAAAAGGACCATACGCTCCTTAGTGAGCAGCCTATCTCTAACTGCAAGCCAAGTGACAAAGGAGCACTTTGGGATGTTGAGAGAATTCCACACTAGGTCGCTCCAAGCAGCAGGTTGACCCATGTCACGAATAGAGGCCCAAATAGATGCCAGTTTGATAAGCTTTGGCTGGAGTCCATCCCAAGTGATGCAATCCCTATCATGAAGTTGTACCATACTAGCCCTATTTCTGACTTCAATGACATCCATGTGATTTGATTGAGGGAGATGCCACACCCCATTGCTAAGATACGTCCCGATACTAACCATACTAGATGATTCAGCCGTAGAGATAACAGAAGTAGAGACAAGAGCCAGGGGCTTTTTGTTTGCCCACGGATCATGCCAGAAAAGAAAATTAGAGTTCACTCCAACTTCAAAACTGAGAAAGTTCATCGCCTGGGGCCTAGCATTAAAAATTTTCCTTACAATCCAACTACACCTGTACGGCATCTTTGCAGTCCAGAAACCCTTATTACGAATCAGCACCTTATGAAACCAAGAAATCCAAAGAGAGTCAGTCGAGGGTTGGAGCAGGCGCCAGAGCTGATGTAACACAGCTGCCTGGTTCCATTCGAAGAGGTTTTTAATCCCCAACCCTCCCTCACTTTTAGGTTTACAACAATCTTCCCAGCCTACTTTGTAGTGACACCTACCCGATTCCTTATAGAATCCTCCCCAAAGGAATTTAAAAAATAAACTGTTGATCTTCTTTAAAATATCCTTGGGAAGAAAGATATACATGCTCCAGTAGCCAACAATACTAGCCATGATCGCTTTAATCAGCATCAAGCGGCCAGCAAAATTGAGAAATCTCACCATCCACGATTCCACCTTCTTGCAAAGCCTGGCCACCAAGGAGGAGCAGTCCCTGCTATTTAGTTTACCAGTAATGAGAGGCAAACCTAGGTACGAGATAGGAAGGGAGCCTCTTTGAAAGCCAGTAGCTCGAAGGATATTCTCCACCACATTCTCTCTGACATTCGCAAAAAAACACACTGACTTATCAATACTGGGAACTAAATGGAGGCAGGAAATGTTTCCAACACACTATATTTATGTACAATAAAGAAGCACAATTAGAAACGTACTAAAATTATCACGAATTTGTTTAATCTTAAACTGAACCCTTGTGTATGATTCATCTTAATTTCTTGCAAGAACTTTTGAGTCTGTGATACTAAAATCTCCTTTGCCAGCCTATAAAAACCCTAAATTTCTTCTAGCGGCCATGTTTTTTCAGCCCAATCTACACCTTAAATCCATTAGATCTAAATATCTCCTTCCTAAATCCATCTCCCCCTTTCTTATCTCCCATCGTTACCACGAATTTTCTTTGGAACATATCCTCCCGTTGCCTGTTCTGAGAACAGATGTTGTGCTTGTTGTTTTTCATGGTTCTTTTCGAGATGTGGTTCTGGAGGAACAAAAGAAGAGGGTTGGATTCCTCTTTCTTTTTCGAGAGTATGTCGATGTTGGGGACCGATGTTTGGGTCTCATTATCCTGGATCTGATGGAATACCCGTGCTTGGGTTTTTTATCTTGTCGAGTTAGACCCGTCTTTCTTTCGACGGTTGATGCTGATAGCTTTCATCTTCTTGAAAAGCAATGCTCTGTTGAGGACGCGGATTGTCACCTCTTCTCCTGGGATGATGGTGGGGACCTTGCGGAAAATGGTCGAACGCTTCTATTTCTTCACGAATCGGAGGGTTTGGTATGGGAACTGGACTTCATGTTTGGGAAAATTCATTTCAATGTTGATACTTGTTCGGAAGCTGTCGCTGATGAGATGATTATTAATGGATTCAAAAATGAATTAGTTGCTTTGGCCAAGGCCAATGTTCAGAAAGACTCCATCACTCAGTTTTTTCTTACTGGGATTAGGGTCTTGTTGTTGTGCTTAAAAGGTAAGGGTGGTTTTGAGGGGCACCAGATGTTTAATGGAACTCCTCAAAGAGATGGCTTCCGGGTTTTCATCCAAGCCATGAGGGGTGTATTTCTCGTCGGCAAAGGTATGTATCTTGATTGTTATTTCTTAGTGGGAGGTATTTTACACATCTTCGAGGTTATTTGTGTGATGGACTGTTTCTCGAATACTGTCGGAGAGAGTCTAGACTTTGATTCCATTCGGGACTTATTCCCGTTGTATGGCTTGTGGAATGGAATGTATCATTCCATGTTGGATTCCAAGATGTGTACGACTGGAGTTGTCGATGCTAGCAATGGTAGGGTGACTTGCCATTTGTTTGTTGCAATAATTGAAAGCGTAGGTCTCGTTTCGTATGAGTCATATTTCATGATGACTGGAAGTTGTATTCAAGTTGTGGTGAATGTTGGTAGGCCCGTGTATGGTACGGGTTTACGTCATTGTTGGAGCTGTGTCCTTCTGATTCACAATGGTTGGGGGTTGGGGGTCTACAATCTTCTGAAACTAGGACGTAAGGTTTCCTGTGCCAGGTGCTCTGTTTCTGCATTAGGTGTTGCTCTGAATTCCTTGTAATTTCTGGTTGTCTCATGTTATATGCAACAATTAGGAAGGCTACAATTGTTGCAAGTTGCTGCCATTCAAACGACTGATATATATGCTTGGACAGTTGCTGTTCTTAAGCCGGTCATTAGTAGTTGTGGTTGGGGTCTTCGGGCATGTATATTGTTGATTAGTTTTGTGGCAAGAGATGTTAAAGCTGATGGTTTTCGAATGAAGGGATCTGCTAAGGCCGACAAGGATTGGCTCTGTTTGTCTTTAGAGGGATCTCTTGTTGGAGATTCTTTTGATGTTGCCCGCCAAGTGTTTGTTCAATACATTGTGCGTGAGGAATGCAAAGCGGAAGAGCTAATAATGGTCTCATCCATACGCGATTCTGGCATAGCTGGTGATGCTCACCATGTATTTGGCATACTTGAGGGTACTAGATGCGAATTTATGCAGAACCTTTTGATGTCCGTGGTAGATTTGGGTGATTTCTTGGTAGGGTTTTTGTCCCTTAGAAATCAGAATGTTGCTAGTGTGAACATCAGTGGTAGTGATCTTAATGCTACGTTTTGTGTGGACCACCAAATGTTTGATAGAATGTTTCTCCAAAATGCCTTTCAAGGGGTTTTCTTGAAGGTTAATGTTGGTGTTCTCCTCTTGAGGAGAGATAAGGGTTTCACTACTCGGAGAGGGGCTGGCCTTGAATGCGCTATTGGATGCGCTCTTGGCTGCGCTCTTTCTACTCCTATTATGAGGGGTGCTACACGGAACTATGTTCACTATTTTCTTAAGTTTCTCGTATCTAATGATGGTGATAGAATTATCACAGAGTGGGTGGCTCGACAACTGTTTGATGGTGGGACTGTTTGGGAGGATAAATCTGGAGGACAAGGGATTCAACGATTCCAGATTTTGCTTTTATTGGGACAACCTTATGCTAACTCTATCTTGCTCACTGAAAATAGAAGTCAGGATGGTGATGCCGCTGGCAAGGTTGTGATTAGAGCAGGTTCAAGTAATTGTATATGATGTACGTGCTGTGGTTCGATATTTGGCTGTGCGCTTAGGGTCACTCGGAGGAGGACTGCTCAATCCTTTGAACATGGTTTGGTTATCAACATCCGGGACTGCAGCGTGTTTGCTAATTTGCTGCACTCGGTAAGACTGGTAGGAAGGTTGGGGTTCTCTAACCCATATGTGTTGAAGTCGATGGGTTCTCTAACCCATTTGTGTGATGGTGATGTTTGCTTGGGTGTGTACCTATACGGTCTATTGCTTGTTGATTTGTCTACCAGTTTTTTAATGGCAGCGAATTGGGATGTTCATGGTATTCAGAGATTTTCTGTTTCTCTCGTGGATTTGCTTAAAGTTGGCTTAATGGTGGAAATTGTTTCGAGGACTGATCTGTTTAAGTGGTTGAGGTTCCCTGTCGAGGAACTTACAAGTAGGATGGTGATTTTAAATTTCTGGGATGATATTCAGCTGAAGCGAACGGGACTTCTAGCTCCTGTTGGTGGCATGCTTGGCATGTTTGTGTGCTCTCGATGTGAAAATGGTGCGACTCGAGGCACTGTGCTGGTTGTTGTAGTATCATGCAAATGTGTAGAGACGCGGAGCAGATGCGTGTCCAAGAGGAGGCAGGATAGTCTATCGGATAAGCCCTGTAATAAGATGGAATCAAAGCAGCTGGTTGGTCAAGGCCAGGAAACGACTGGTGGTATTGGCGAAGAAATTAGCTTGTTTATGTAAACTAGTTTCAACTAGTTTTAGTTTTATTTGTTGATCCAGTTAATGTGGATTTTGTTGCTGTTGGTTTTTGAAGTCTAGTTTTACTAGTATTCCTTGCTGTTCCATTAGTTTAGTGTTTATATCTCGCGGGGTATGCCCCTAGATATATAACCGCTTTGCTTTGGTATAAAATTTAATTAGCAAAAAAAAGAATTTTACTGACTTTGTCAGCCATGTTGATGCTATTGGGAGAATTAGATTTGGAAGAGGTTTTTCAAACAATGATGACTACAGTTCTAAAACTGTAGGTAGATGGTTAGCGTCTGGACTGTTTGTCCAAGTTCCTATTTTATGGGGTGTTTTTAACATCCTTTGGGTGGGTGGCCAGGCCCAGGTCTGTCAAGATGTTTGCATGAACTCTATCAACATGGCGAATGATTATGTTCCTATTAATGAAAATAAGCTGACTGTTGTTATACAACTTCGAAAGACGAGTGATATGCAGGGTTTTTTACTGCATAAGAGCATTATGATTGCGGGATTTGGAATTGATTATCAGGTTGTGTCGAGACATTTATGGCATGTCGTGTGGAAGGACAGCTTGTACGATAATGTGGGTGACTTTGATGGGTTGACTGGTCTTGGATTTGATGTGTATGCCAACACGAACATGGAGAGGCTAGGCGTCATGCGGGAGGTAGAGGGCGCTGGTTTGAGGGATTTTACTGATGATGAGATCTTGCTTAGGATGGCAGTTATCTGCTTGTTCCTAGATGTTGATGTTTGTCAAATTGATGATAAGAATGCAGTTTCTTATCCTGGTTTTAGTTTATGGCATATTTCTGAACTTGTGTTATTAGACTAGTGGTGAACTAGTTTTAGTTTCTTGGTTGTTGACCGTATGGTGATTTTATAGGATATGTTGTAATGTCTTTTGTTGATTTCGCGGGGTATGCCCCTAGAATTGTGTAAGTTGTTCTTTTTGGTATAAAATTTTAATTAGCAAAAAAAAATGCAAGGGATTGACTTTGATGAAACTTTTTGCATGTAGCCCTACTCAAATCAATTCGGATTTTGCTTGCGATCCGTGTATGGATTGAAGCAAGCTTCTCGTAGATGGAACATTTATTTTGATGAGAAAACCAAAGAGTTTAGTTTTATCAAAAACATAGATGAACCATGTGTCTACAAGAAGGTTAATGGGAGTGCGGTAACATTTCTTGTATTGTATGTGGATGACATACTTCTTATAGGAAATGATATACCGATGCTGTAATCAATCAAAGTGTGGCTATCAAAGAAGTTCACTATGAAGGACTTGGGAGAGAAATCCTACATTCTTCGTATGAAGATCTATAGAGATAGATAGAGAAGAATGATAGGCCTCAACCCAAGGTACATACATCGAGAAAGTGCTTAAAAGGTTTAGCATGAAAAACTCCAAGAGAGGTCTCATACCGATGAGCCATGGAGTATCCCTTTCCGAGAAGATGTCTCCTAAGAAACCTGAGGAAAGAAAGCGTACGAGTAAGATTCCTTATGCTTCAGCAATAGGATCTATCATGTACGCGATGTTATGTACTAGGCCTGATGTTGCTTATTCAATTAGTGTAACGAGCAGATATCGGTCCGATCCAGGTGAAGACCACTGGAAAGCAGTGAAGAACATCCTTAAGTACTTGCGAAGGACTAAGGACATTTTTCTTGTTTTTGGTGGATCTGAGTTGAAAATAGAGGGTTATACTGACTCTAGTTTTCAATCAGAAAGTGATGAAAGCAAATCCATGTCAGGGTATGTGTTTACTCTCTGAATGGTGGTGTGATTAGTTGGAAGAGTTCCAAACAACCTACAACGGTAGACTCAACAGCGGAAGCAGAGTTTATAGATGCAAGTGACGCTGCAAAACTGTTTTGTGGCGCTTTCTTTTGATTAGGGAAATCATTGAAAGTAGAGATGTCAACATTGAGAGAGTTGACACACATAACAACATAGCAGACCCACTCAGTAAGCCGCTATCTTAGATTCACTTCGATCGTCATAATGAGTGAATGGGTATTAGATACCAGAGTGATTGGCTTTAGTACAAGTGGGAGATTGAAAGAGTTTGTCCTAAAATCCAATCATGTATGATGATTTTTTTTTTTTGCTAAATATCATGTATGATGATTTAGGAAGAACTTTCTTGTACTCTTATCTGATTTCATTAATATTAATAAAAGGCTTATTTGTTTTTTTACGGGCCTTATCTATTTAAAGTGTTTTAAATAAGATGTTCCATGGTTTAGAGTAAAGCTTCTAGAATTATAATAAGATTATAATAATGAGATCTAGCAGATAATAACTCTAGACTTAAACAGTTCTTGATCATAGAATAACTGATCGGAAGTTAGTGAATCCGCAAAGATTGGTACATACTATGCTTGCTCCTTTCAGGAGGATGTCTGTTCTCATAGGCATTTGTGTGGTGACACTATAGCTAGTATGTAGGTGCTTATTAGGGAATAAGTTCACTGAACATGACTCGATAGGTTGAACAACTAATGGAGTTTACTCACGTGTCGATAGTTGTTCACTGAGTGATAGTTGTACAAGTGTCCTTAGACTTGAGATCGTTAGAGTAATCTTGTATATAACGAACTGTGCCTTGGTTTAGTCCTTAGTCTCAAGGACATCCATTAGGTCTATTCTGGGCATAGGGATTTGTGTATGTAGATAGTTAATGGTCAATAAAGGATCTACCCCTTCCAGTAAGGAAGTGAATATCCTATGTCATTCTTAGTATGCGAGTTCTGGAATCTCTGGCCAGAGTGAATGAAATTATAAAGGAGTTTCTAATTTGCATTAATATGAACTTAGCATTATGAATAAGAAATCACATGATTAAATTTGATAGGCCTGACACGAGATCCATGCCTTGTATTTAATCGGGATATTGTAAGGGTAGAAGGAATTGATTGTACGGTAACTAGTCACTGAAAGGTTCTTGGTATTCTAAGCAGTGAATTCATATTATCCGGATAGTCGCGATATGTTGAGAAGCATCCCTCACGATGTAGAATAAATATATTTAATCAGTTAATTATATTTAATGAATTTTAGAATTCATATAAATAATGAATACAAGTTTATTATTATTTATTTCTACTACCGTCTTAATATTGAACCTACAGGGTGATGTGGATCGCTCCACGAATAAAGAAAACAAGAAGAAAAAGGATATTTCAAAAGAACACGATCAATCCAGAAACGTGAACTTTGAATCTCAAATAACTTAGATCAATCCAGAAACTAAGTAATTTGAAACTAACCTTCAAAACAATCCAGTAATTGAAGTTTAGAGGAAAGAAAAACTAATCATAGTTTATCTCAAAACAAAAGTTTATATCATCCATTCATTATCTCCCTTAAAACATTACATGAGAGGGGTATATATAGGCTTAGACAATAACCTAAACCCAATAGGAATCCAAAAGAAATCCAATACCAGCTTGAAGATTAGCTAATATCTGAATCCATCCAGGAAACACAATTTAAAACCAAATCCAAATAGAAAATACATAAAACCGAATCCAAACAGGAAAATAAAATCCTAAGTGCTTAAAACAAGAAAAACCCTTTCAAGTGAAAGGTAAAAACTTGCAAGCCAAAATCTACTTAATACTTATAGATAATAATCAGCTTCTTGTCCAAGCTTCATTCGTCTCTCCTTTATTGCTTCTTGTCCAAGTAAGCTTCTTGACCCAACTCTCCCACAAATTCTAACTCGAATCCCTTCATGAATAATAATATAAAATATTTACCAATTAACATCATTCCCTGATCCTCATCATTCTCCTCTCCTTTGAAGAAAACTCGTCCTCGAGTTCTAAAGTATTTAAGAATAAGCACACAACGAGATAATTTCTTGTAGAACTCAAAAACATCAAATTTTAACCCCATGACTAATATCTTTGGAAGCAACCTTAAAAGAACAAGATATATTGAAGAACCAGGTGTTTCCAACAAGTTGTCAATGCCTAGAAAATCAATGTGTTCCATCGTAATGATGTTATTCTCATCTTTCACAACATCGACAATTGCAATCACATTCTCTACCTCATCCTTCTCTTTAATGTCACTACAAATAACTTGAAGAGGTTCACTTACTTGATTCTCTTCTACAATCAAACCATGCTCACATTCCTCATGCTTCTCTGTTATTGCTTGCTTGGTAACTTGTTCCTTTGTTTTAGCAGAATTTTGTGTAGTCTCAACATGCAACACCCTACAATCAACAATCAAATCGACAATATTCTCCAAAACAACAATTTCTTCCTTTTTTGCAGCATTCTCCATAATATCAATTTCTTCCTCTTTTGCATCATTCTCCATAACATCAACTTCTTCCTCTTCTGAATCATTCTCCATAACATCAACTTCTTCTTTCTGAGTTCCTCTTGAAAGTTCAAACCCTTGAAAAAAAGACTTCAATTTCTCCTCTTGTTCCTCTTGTTGATGACATTCAAATTTCAAAGCCAGATTGTGAACATCATCAAACGAGATATATGGACTTGATTTAACCTTTTTATAAATAGGCCAATTCAATCCACGAATAAACCTTGCAATTTTTTTTGTTTCTTCCTCCTCTAAGTCACAAATAAAGCATAATTTTTCAAATTCAGAAGTATATTCAGAAACACTCATAGTACCTTGAGATAAAGATGTCAGCTTCAAGAACTTCTCTAGTTCATAATCATAAGGAATATATTTTGTACGAAGTTCCTTCTTTAAAGCTGTCCAAGTCACGATCTCCCCCTTTCCAGATCTAGCTCTTCTTGCATTAAGATTGTCAAACCATAAGCCTGCTTTTTTCGTAAGTTTAAACGCTGCAATCTTGAATACTTTTGTCTCACTCCAACCCGTATAATCTGAAATCTTGTCGACTTGTCTTACCCATTCAACAAAATCTTCAATGCTACCCAAACCCGTAAAATAATTAAGCTCTATTCCAGGATCATAGATTTCATCTCTACCTTTCACTGTAAGAATTTTACCCAACACATCAAACCTAGACTCCATTGAATTAGCTAGCTTTTCCGTTCGTATATCCATCGCATCCAATTTTTGAAGCAAGCGTTTAACCAATTCATCTGTTGCCATGATCGAGATTTGAAAAAAAAAAGAAAAAATATTCTGGATGAACAGTACCCGTGAACAGTGCCGATGAACAGTGCCCGTGAACAGTGCCAATGAACAGTGCCAATGAACAGTTCGCGTGAATAGTGTCCGATGAACAGTAACTTTTTTTTTTGTTAAACCCTAGATCTCCCAACAATTAAGAAATTGATGAAGAAACCCTGGCTCTGATACCAAATTGATGTGGATCGCTCCACGAATAAAGAAAACAAGAAGAAAAAGGATATTTCAAAAGAACACGATCAATCCAGAAACGTGAACTTTGAATCTCAAATAACTTAGATCAATCCAGAAACTAAGTAATTTGAAACTAACCTTCAAAACAATCCAGTAATTGAAGTTTAGAGGAAAGAAAAACTAATCATAGTTTATCTCAAAACAAAAGTTTATATCATCCATTCATTATCTCCCTTAAAACATTACATGAGAGGGGTATATATAGGCTTAGACAATAACCTAAACCCAATAGGAATCCAAGAGAAATCCAATACCAGCTTGAAGATTAGCTAATATCTGAATCCATCCAGGAAACACAATTTAAAACCAAATCCAAATAGAAAATACATAAAACCGAATCCAAACAGGAAAATAAAATCCTAAGTGCTTAAAACAAGAAAAACCCTTTCAAGTGAAAGGTAAAAACTTGCAAGCCAAAATCTACTTAATACTTATAGATAATAATCAGCTTCTTGTCCAAGCTTCATTCGTCTCTCCTTTATTGCTTCTTGTCCAAGTAAGCTTCTTGACCCAACTCTCCCACAAATTCTAACTCGAATCCCTTCATGAATAATAATATAAAATATTTACCAATTAACATCATTCCCTGATCCTCATCACAGGGTCACACCATAAAAAGAATGATTTATTGATGAAGGTATTTTGGGAGAGCAAATTGTTTTCTAAAGAGTTTAGAAAAAATAAATTAAATTAGTTTTAATTATTATTTAAACATTTTATAAGATAAAATGAGGGGTTTAATATAATAATATATATTGATATATTAATTATGTTAAAACCTATGTGAGCCCTATAAGTAGAAAGAGATGAGAAGAATATTATGTGGATTGTGGTTTTGTGAAAACCCTAGTAGCTAGAGGTAGCCTCCATCTTCTTTTTTTTTGCTAATTAAAATTTTATACCAAAAGGAACAGCGAAAACAAGTCTAGGGGCATACCCCGCGAAGTCAACAATCACATAATACAAAGATTAAAAATCAGTAAGTCACCTTACTGACAACATAAAACTAGCGAGGTTATCACAATGACCACCCCTAGTCTAAAGACACCAAAATAAGTATATGTCGGATCATAGGGAAGAGCACTAAGAATTTGCATTCTTAGCATCATGACAATGATGCTACCCGAACTACATGAGCGCATCAAATCCCAACAAAAGGAACAATCCCACAAGCACCCGAGCTGGACAGTGTGGTTCCCAAGCAAGGAACCTCTCCCGCAACCAGGTCGAAGCATGATCGCCAAATCAGTGCATCCAGCTTTAGCGCTGCACTCCCTCACGTACGACTGAAGAGCATTCACAGGCAGCAATCTGCACTCAAATCCTTCCAAAACCACAACCAATTCAGCATGATATAGCACCCATCTAGAACTCATCAGAATCCTCCATGGTGACCCAAGGAACCCATGAATCAGCAAGACATCCTGCTTTGGCCCGGGCCAAATGCCCTCACAACTATCAGTTGGCATCAAAAAGCCAAGAACCACACCACTATGACCATGCATCACACAACCGATTCCAGTGCTATCAGCACACATTTCGTTCGGCAACTCCAATTTCAAAATCTGCATTTTCAAATAAGACACCAGCAACCTGGCAATATCAAACAAATTGTTCATCTCAAGCATACCAAAACCAACAAATGGGTAGGAAAAATAAGTGCAACCCCCTGGTTCACACCCAAGTATCCTAAGCATACTCCTCAACATCCTTTCTGTCCCTTCCAGAACACAACCGCTACTCCTTAAATACTCAAAGCTTTCATCGAGCAGCTTGTGTTCCTCTAACACAGGTTCAACATTGAACCCATCATCCATAAACAATGTGGGCCACAACTTTCCAACCAGCTTTCCCATCAATTCCTTAGAAAGAGACTGGGCTTCCGAGGCCTTCACAGGACTTCCGTCAACCAGTTGGCGGGCGTTCTTCATAAGTTCCTCTTTGCAAAGAGAAACCTCACCATTTACCGCAACAGGATGAAACCCACAACCATCCGAGCCCAGAGAGTCACTATCATACTCCATTTGCTTGTATGGCTTCAACCTCTCACCGGATTGAGTCGATTGAGTCAACAAATCATGCTCCCCATTAACTAACCCAGTAGAAAGACAAGGGTAATAAACCTTGACCTCCGTCGAAAAACTGACCTTCTTCGAGACCTGCTCACCCTTAACTAACTCAGTAGAAGGGGCACCGTGCAGACTAGGGTAAAAAACCCTAACCTCCGGAGAGAAGGAGACCCTCTTCGGGCTACTAACTGGACTCCCCAACTTAACAATGGGTTCACCCATAAGGATACAACCCCCAACTCTAGGAATCTCCGATACAAGGTTCTCTGAGAAGGTAACCCTTTTCGGACTCATCTTCGGTACCAACCCAGCCTGGGTCTTCGCCAACAATCCCCTAGCATCATTAACCAACTCCTTAGAGTCAGCAAGGAGACCAGCAATAGAACCACTATTCTCCGACAAAGAAGCATCGGAGAAAGTAACCCTCTTCCGACTCATGAAAGAAAAAGAAAAGAAATATAGGTGTTTAAGGTGTAAGATTAGAAGAAAGAGATGGAATAGCAATGGATTTATGGTTAGATTGATGGAAAGATGTTTAGATTTGGTTTTGAGAAGAGGCGGCTAGCTAGGGTTCCTAGAGAGAAACGACTCTCATTAAACAATAGGTAGCCTCCATCTTCTTCATCTCTCTCTCTCTCTCTCTCTCTCTCTCCCAAAACTCCATTTTTATAAAATTTTGGTTTTATAAAAAGCTTCATCAAAGAGGATCATTCTTGGTGGATACCGGTAGAGTGTTTCACACTCCGAGAAGCAACTGCTTGCAACCATCCAAACCATCTACGAATTTTCAAGGTAAGGTTTCGATTTCTTCGCTCTTTTGTTTTACATGTTTTTCTATATGTGCGATACATGTTTTTACGGAATAAATGTTATATCACGCTTTCGCTCGTTCATAAATTCCTTCATTTCCATGCTCAAACGAGTCAAAAATGAGGTAAAATCAATTTTCTTATTCCAACGAATCCAAAATGAAGTTTTAGTGAGTTTTAGGGGTCAAACTAAACAAAAACAAAGCTAAAAGGAGTATTCATGCTCAAACGAGTCAAAAAAAATTTAATTTTCTTGTTCCAACGAGTCCAAAATGATGTTTTATTGAGTTTTGGAGCTCAAACGAGTCAAAAACAAAGCTACAAGTGGTTTACATGCTCAAACGAGTCAAAAATGAAGCAAGATTAATTTTCTTGTTCAAACGAGTCCAAAATGAAGTTTTAGTGAGTTCTAGGTATCAAACAAGTCAAGAACAAAGCAACAAGTGGTTTCTTGTTCCAACGAGTCCAAAATGAAGTTTTAGTGAGTTTTATGGGTTAAACTAGTCAAGAACAAAGCCTCAAGGGGTTTCCATGCTCAAACGAGTCAAAAATGAAGCAAAATCATTTTTCTTGTTCCAACGAGTGCAAAATGAAGTTTTTTTTTTGCTAATTAAAAATATTATACCAATGATAAACGATTACAATTCTAGGGGCATACCCCGTGATTAGTAAACGTTAACCAAACGGAACAACAATGCAAACTAGTTACACTAGTTTACTATATCAGCAGCAAGAGACTAGTCCTAACGGAACAATAACAAAACAATCAATCAAGTCTACATAAAGAGGAGCTAGTTAAACTAGCTTAAATCATGGTCAGAACTATGCCAAAGATAAAAGTCTACGAGAGTGCCTCCCCCATTACCCATTTGACTTTCCGGCCCCCACTCAGTTGTCTTTTTTCCCAACCAAGCGCACATGCAGTCCACCTCATGGAATTGGCCAACTCACAGCGTTCTCCTTTATCATCTCTAATGCCCTCCTCAATTTGAAATGCAACATTCAGCCATGCGGTTTTTGAACCACCAACACATTTGTCACACCTGGTAGTTACCACCCGTTCACCATACCTTGAAACAATATGAATCACACATTCAGATTGCAATGAATTCAACCTACAATTCGGCTTCAAGCACAACACAACAACCACGTCATTCTTAGCATCGACAACCTCTGCTCGATCGGACACATGATTTCCACCCTCCGAAGTATCGCCTTTCAAAAGGTGTATATAATCAATAAAGATTATACCACCACAGGTAGATCTACTCCCCTTATCTGAGACATGAGACCCATGAATTAGGACCTTTAAAGGCTCCAACAGAACAACCATAGAAAGAGTCACTAGACAAGATTCCATTGGTAGATTCCTCTCTGTTAATAAGGCAAAATCCCTCTCACCACTGAACCCATATGGCTTCAAGCCCATCCTGGGAACAAACCTACCAGAAATGGTAAGCTCAACACAAATGATTTCTCCATACATAACCCCCGCACTAGTAGCCCCAACAGAGCTCCTATCCGTATCCTTGACATTAAAAGTACCCTCCAAATCTAGAAGAGATGAAGGTGGAAGAACACAGTTATCCTTCAAGAAACCCTTTTGAAACATGACATCTTTGACCAAGATAAGGTTCTCGTCGACAGCGAAGACCCTTAAACAGAAAATAGACCACCCAACCGAGGTAGTGACCTGAAAACCCATTAACGCTAGAAAAGATATATCCTATAAGAAATATGGCGATTTAGGTGAGAGATAAGAAGGGGAGGTAGATTTAGGAAGGAATTATAAAGATCTGATGAAAAATGGCTTAGAATTGGCTGAGTTTGGTGGCGACTAGAATGAGATTTTAGAGAGAAGTGAGAGCGTTTCTCTCTCTAAACAACTCTCATTTGTGCAAAATGAAGTTTTCGTGAGTTTTAGGTGTCAAATGAGTTCAGAAATGAAGCAAAATCAATTTTCTTCTTCTAACTAATCCTAAATGAAGTGTTAGTGAGTTCGAGGGTCAAACGAGTCAAGAACAAAGCTACAAGCGGTTCCCATGCCCAAACCAGTCAAAAATGAAGAAAAATCAATTTTTTTTTCTAACGAGTCCAAATGAAGTGTTAGTGAGTTCTAAGTATCAACCTAGTCAAGAACAAAGCCTCAAGGGGTTTCATGCTCAAACGAGCCAAAAATGAAGTAAAATCAATTTTCTTGTTCCAGCAAGTCCAAAATAAAGTCCAAATGAGAGTCGGTCTAAATTCTCTCCAACTTCTCTCTTCTTTCTCTCTCTAAATTCAAATCACTTTCTTCATCAGATCAAATCAACCTCCCAAATCCATTTCTTCTCCAAATCTCCTAACTCAAACTCTAAATTTCTTTCGTTCCTGTCTCATGTTCCGTAAAAGGGTTTCTTTCATGGATGATTCCATAACGGCGGCTGATGTCATCGATAGTGTGAAGCTAACCCAGGAAGGGTTAGTACCGGTAACGAGCCCGAAAAGGGTTTCTTTTGTAGTTGATTTGGTATCGTTTATACCATCTGTTGGCTCCCGTTCCAGGAAATTAGAAGGATGGGTATTAAGAATGATGGTAGCTCGCCGGATCGAACCTCTAATGGCAGGAAGTCTGAAGTGAGCCTGAGCCTGAAGAAAGTGTCTTTCGCGAAAGAGTTGGTGTCAGTGATACCGATGGAGCAGGTTAATCCAGTAAGATCTGCTTGGAGACCTCAATCCAAGAGGAGGTTGGATCTGGATGGGTTTGATGACAACAAAGGGCGAAAGTTGGGTCCTGGTATTCAAGATGCTATTCAGTATGATGATAAGGTTTGTTATTTGAATTTGAGTTATACTAATGATGTGGATTTTGGTGATGATGAAGTAACTTCGGGGTTGGTGGCAAACCTTGTTCAACGAATAGTGGCTGATGCTGCTTGGGATGAAAATCCCAACACATCGGCTGGGGATTCGCGTGATTCTCACCAGATTTTGGTGAAGACATGTATAGATGAGGGTTCCTATGGTGACATAAAGGGGGTTGATAATAAGGAGACTTCCACTGGATGTAAGGAAGGTGTTACTCTTGATGGCCTAGGTGGGTTATCTGGGGACGAAGTGGATGACTTGCAATGGAAGATGCTGGCCACTGAGAGGCATCTGTCTGATATTCGAAAGTATGCTAGAGTGTTAAAGTTTTTTATTAGTTTCATGGGTTTTGAGGCGCCTTTGCTCAAGAGGCGGATGGAGGCAGAAATTAAAGTTGTTGGGGAATTCATGATTGACATTTCGGAATGTGGACAGGATGAGGAGCTCTGTTTAGCTCTTAATGAGGTTATCCAGTTGCAGCAATTTGTTGTTAAAGAAGGGATTGAAATTCCTGTTGAAGGAATCCCTCTTGAGGGGGTTTTTTGTGAAAATGTGCGCACTGGGACTTTATGGTCACCTTGGAAAAGGAAGAGGGTACTGGGCCAGGGGATATCAAACCTCAGCAGAAGACCGTCAGGTGGAAGGATGATTTACAGTCCATAATGTGGGGGGAAATTGGAGACTCCGAGATTGTTGATGCTGACTCCACAAAGGCTCCTGATAGAGATTTCCTAATTGATGCTGAGATTGATGAAGCGTTTGACTACTTGATGAGTAGGGGACCAAATGAAAGAGTGTCTGCTATATTGGAGAACACTATGTAGAGGAAGGAGGATCTGGGGGATGGTATTCCTTGGGAGGACTTTCCCACTGTTAGTATTATAACGACCTAGAAAATCGTGTATTTAAAATTTTATTATTTAATGTAAAATGTGCATTATATGATGTGAATACTTTTGAGAAAGGTTAATGTATGTGATATTGTGTTTATGAGTGTATATGATGATTTGTGTGTGCCGTGCAAGTTTGTGTATTTTTATTTATATTTTGAGGATTTAAATGTATTTAAATCATGCATTATTGATCTTCTGAGATTTTTATAAAATCATCGAAGTTGTTAAAAATCATGAAATCTTTCGTGTTATCATCTTTATGTTATTATATAGTTTTTAAAATTTTCGAGAGAATTATTTTGGGTGTTTAGGTATTTTAAAATGATTTTTCGAGTTGTATTGCATTTAAAGGATCAAAACTTGTAAAATTCATATTTAATTCATTTTTTATCCCAAAAATATTTTAAAAATATGGGGGTGTTCATAATTTTATACTATTTTAAAAGTGAAAATTTTTATTTTTCAGTATTTTCTTATTTAAATTCGAATTAGATTTTAAAAAAAAAAGATTTTTAGCGTGTGAAAGTACAAAGATGTCCTGGATAATTATTTAGAGGCAGCCGCCTCCTTTCTTCCCCATTTCCTCTGTGGTATTCTCGATTGTTCTTGAGATTTCTCATCTCTCTCTCTTTTATCTCTCCCTAATCTCTCTCGTATCCTCTCTCTCCCTCTCAATATCTCTCAATCTATCTTTCCCCGTTGTGTGTACGCGACTGAATCTCTGTGTGTGTATGCTGTGCAACCTGTGTGAAGTTGTGCGCGTATGTGTGTTGTTGGGTTTGCATGTTATATGGTTTGTGTGTATGTATAGGTTGAATCAGTGGGTGTGATTGGCATCGATTACACGAATACGAACTGGGTCTCTACTTTCATCTGTTCTGGCGATTGTGTGCTGCGTGTGTATTGCGATGTGCGTGTATATGTGAGTACTGTGGTTCGAAATTGGGGGTTAGTCAGGGGGTTGCTGCGAGTTGTGGCTATCAAATGGTGGGTTCGATTTCTGTGTGTGTTGTGATGTTGGGTTTGTGGAGTGGGTGAGTACAGCCAAGTGTGTGTCTACAGAGGAGGCGTGCGTGTGTACATAGTATGTGTGTATGCAAGTTCTAACGATGGTGAGCGTATGTGCGATCTCTATTAGAAATTCTTGTTGTTATCGCGGTGGTATTGTTAATCCCGGATGTGACTGCGTTTGTATGTGCTGCGGGTTTGCGCGGTGTGTGTGATGTATGTGCCTGTGTGGGAGTGAAAAAGGAGGAGGAGGCATCTTGTGTGGGTTTGGAGTTCCTGGACGAGGTTGATCAGGGGTTGTAGAGGCTGTGCAGGGCTGTGTGTATGTTGATGGTGTTTAATTGAGGAAATGGAGGCATGTATGACTGTGCGGGGAGCTAGTTAAGTGAGTGTGTTTTGAGATTGTGCTAAGGTGGGGAGACAGGGGAATTGAAGAAAGTAAAATGGATTGTGTGGATCGAAAGAGGTGGTGTGATTGTATGTGCAGATCAGCTGTTGGGTTGGGGGTTTGTGTATAATAGAGTTGTGGAAGTATGAGGATGGCTGTGTGTATAGCTAGCTGTGTGTGTGTGTGTGCTTGACGATGAAAGGAGGCACTCGGCAAAAACAGGGAGATGGATATATGTGTGGTTATGTTAAGGTGTTAAGTCGAAAAAGGAGGCAGGAGGGTGCAATGTGGGTTTTTTATGTGAGGGAGAAAAAGAGTCTGAATAGTGAAAAAGTAAGAAGCGTAATTGTGTGTGATAATAAATTGTGGGTTGCTAATTCGGAATTTTGGGATTTATAGGTCTTGATAATCGAGTTTTTGATATATTATGGAAATGATTTAAATTTGAAGGCTGTAGTTTGGATTATGTGATTAGTTTTTGCAAAATAATGGTTGTGAAATTATAATGTATTATGGATCTTATCTTGGAATTAATTAAAGTACTGTCTTAGTTTGGATGAAGGTTACTTGGTATATAAGTGGTTTTGAAGATTGTATAAGTTGTGGCGTGATGCTGTCTGTTAGGTGGTGATTATCGAATTATTTATGTGCTATATGTGTTATAATTGTAAAGCGTTATAGGACGCGTTTGGGTAGAACGAGTTAGATAGGTTACAGATTTACGCGTACTGAAGTAGTACTTTAATGATCTTGTATAGGTATGAGTAGGAGACCCGGGCAAGAGCAATGCACGTGTAGATGGAAGCGCAAGAAGGATATGGTTATTGGAAAGGACAGATGTATAAACGAGTAGAGGACGACGTGTAGAAAAGTAGAGACTGACGTGGAGTTAACCACGAATCGAGATGTTGTTATTGGGAACTATGTATTGAGGCAAGTGTTCTCGCTCCTCACTTATTGTTCAAGTGATGCAATTCTGTTCTATTTATATATCAATGTGTCGGTCAAATTATGGTTACAAATTGACGTCCTTCTCAAATGAGGTGCAAATGTGTATAATTCTACCTATAGCTCAAGTGCAAATTTTCATATGATCTTACAAAGACCCTTTTTCTTTAAAGATATTTTAAATCATGGTATGTTATTGGATTCCTCAGTAGAGTGCTTTTTCTTTCATTTTCTTCGAAAACATTTAAGAACCTTTCTAAACAGAGGAAATCCAAGATTTTAATTCTTATAAAAGTCTTTTGGCATAATTCCTGATTTTTGACATGTTTTTACCCGATGGACCCTCTTTAAGGGATGTTTTCTTCAAACTGATTTACGATTAATTATCCTGAACTTATCTTACAAACGTTCATTTTGAACCACTTAACTTACCCAATTTAGTCCAAACTTTTCTAGATGTTGGAGAAATTTATTAAATGATTAGCACTTGACTATATCCTTGTTTTGTCGTATATCCTCGGTTGTTGTTAATCATGTTGCTAGTAAATTCTTCTATCGATTTATTTAATGATGTTATGACCCCAATTATTCGTATCGAACTTGACGATACCTTTTTAGATTTTTGTTCTTCATTTATTACCCATTTATCGTGTCGAACTCGTCGACACCTGTTGATTATGAATTCTGCATCGACTCTCAAATTTTGAATTGTTCTGGAACGTGAGTTTCTAAGTTAGTTGATATGGCAAGGGTTGTCGATTGTTCCGACCCCTGGTGCGTTCGTTATAGAATTGGAATTCCTTATACTGGGCTGATCTATTATCAGTGAGTTTAAGGATGTGGTTGTGAGTTTCCAGTTAGTTGTTGTGTTAAGGGTGGTCGATTGTTCCGACACCTAGTGCGTTGGATTTAGAATTGGAATGTTTTTTTAATAGATGTCCCTTCGGGGAGACCATATTAATGGTCAAGAGGAGTCCCTTCGGGGAGACCAGATTCGTGGTCAGATGTTCAGGCCAATGTGTGTCGTGGATCCATTAAAGGACATTGCTGTGTGCGTGTGCCCGGGGTTAGTGCATGACTGATCAGCAGCCTAACCTTATTATTTTTAAAATATATATAAAAATCCAATTCTAATCCATACATTGAGGTTGAGTTGCTTCAAAGCCTGATTTCTTTGAAGCCTATAATTATGATTATCTTTAATTATCATAACTTTTATCAGTTCTCTTTGTTGATGCATTTTATTCTAGTGAAATCCTGTTGGCTCATATGGGAGTTACAATATTTAATTTCTTCAGCTGATTTCGTTCGTAACGCTTGATGATTACTCTTGTTGATTAGAATCTATATTGTTCTTGATATTGCTATCACTGTTTACACTTGCTGAGCATTGTTGGCTCACTCTTGATTGTTTATTTTTCTTCAGTTAATAGAGGAGATTAGTCGACCTTGTGTTGATGAGTTTTCATGTTCCAGCGAGAGGTGACGTTCGAGTTGTTGGTTTCGCCGGGTAGTGATTTGAGCTTATCAGAGGTTGGTTTACTAGTTCGGTAGACGAACTTAGTTATTAATTTGTATAATAATTTCATTTTGAGGATTGGATTGTAATGATGTAATTTGATAGTTGTTTCATACCGTAGCCTGTATGCGATCTTGGATCAGGGGTGTTTATTTATGTTTTTGAGTTATATCCAGGTTTGTTTGTGTTTATAGTGGTTGGTGGCCCCAAATCTGTACCCCGGATTTTGGGAATGCTATAGTTGGTATCAGAGCTACATGTTATGGTCACTGAAACAAGTTAGGATGGGTTGGTATACGTGTGTGAGACCGAGGTTAGGTAGAACGATTTAGGATAAGGTTTGCCTTAGGATATTTCGACGAGTTTTGCGACGTTATACGGTCTTTCGACATATCGCGCGAGTAGGAGTTCAATTCGTTCGAAGATTTGGTTGTGGTCGAGGCAGTTAATCTAGAGTCGCATGAGTTGACGGAGCAGTTGAAGCTACCTGTCTGAATGACACTATATCGATGCTTTCACGTACCTTCTATAACTTTTCTACGACTTTAACTACGATATGAACGTAAATAACGAGAATACGAGAAGACTAGAAATAAGATGTGGGAAGAGATTATTGGCATGAGTTGGAAGTGTGGGCATAGCTGCATGCTACTAGCCGTTGACCTCGGTTGAATTCTTAATTGATTCCCCATTTGGGCAGTTGAATTGATTCTTGTTATTGCTCTGAATTGTTGTAAACGAATTCACGATTTACATCTTCGCTGAAGCATTTGTTGCGCAGTGACGATTAAAATCGAGAATGAATTGATATCTTCTTATTTATTCAACTCATTATTGTCAGACCGGTTTTGGCAGCTAGGTATATTAGTACTTAGCCGACAAGAGTGAGATTATGAATAATTATGAATTTCTTGAACGTTTGTTTAATCGATTATACTTCCGTTGATGATAAGTTTCGTATATCCGATTCATTTGAATTCAATCCTATTCTTTCAGAAATATCCCTATTTTTAAAGGACACTTGATCCAACTCTATATTTGAAAATTTTGAGACTCTTGAACTCTTTTCATTTTTCTTGAATATTGAATCTTCTTTGTCCGAACTGAGATGAATAACCTATGTATATAGGGGATTCAGGGACATTTTATCTCTGTGATAGAAGTCTCGTGGGACGCCACTGATTGTGTTTGTCATGAAAGTACAAAAGACTGGCCATCTTTTTGTACTAGGGCGGTTGACCTAAGTGACGAACGCAACCTGATAATAGTTCAAAGATCATATTTGTCTCTCGGTTAAATCCTTTTACAAAAATTTTATCAAACAAAATCCAGTGTACATTCAAATTGATACCTATTCATTCTATTGATTTCCTTGTTGGAAAAACCCTGATGATTTTAGATTACCAGTGATGAAGAGCCGTGAAGATAGACGCGCCGACATTCTTAGTTGTTGAAACTGCGATTACGTGATGAAGAATTGATTAAGCAAGATTGAGAAGTTGATGTTAAAATAGAGATTAAGTATCAGATTGGATTAATTATTGGATTGAGAACCCCATGTACAAGATTTGAGATTAATGAAAAGTGAGTCAAGAAAGGAGCATGTATCAAGGGCACAAGATTGAGGATTTGTTAAAGATTGAAGAGAGAATGATGATGAAGATGTCTGGTATATAATATTATTGTTGATGAAAGATTGTTTTGGGCACCTGTTTAAATATGAGGGTAGTAAATGAATTATCATAAGATTTTGAATGTTTTGAAAACCCATTGTTGAGAATAAGAAATTATAACCGAAGAAGGATAACTTAAGTAAAGTAGAATGAAGCAAGATGGATTTGTTTGTAATAACTATCAGAAGGAAGTGAAACTTGAATAAGGGGTAAGATGATTGTGTTGGAATAATGACTTATGTGAGCTCAGATTAAGAGAGTTGTTATGTTAAGAGTAGAAAAGAATTGACCAAGATGGAACAAGATGATAAGAAGAGGAAGATAGTGAACCAGAATAGCTTTTTGAAGCGTTTTAATGGAGGATGTGTGATTCAGTTAAGGAAAGAATGTAGAATTTGGGAGATTTGGAGCTGGAAAAGTGAGGACACAGTAGTTGACCACAGAATGAGAATTAGCATAGATGAACAAGACCCCATGGTCAGAAGATAAGATTTCGAGAGAAAAGCATATGGAGATTTTGTTAAGATAAATGCAGAGAGTTTTGGTTGTAATCAGAAAGAATAGTGTGGTAACAAGTGACAGAGGCAGAAGTTAAAGTTATGTGACATGAGATAGATAAGGATTTTTACTAGAGATTGTATCATATCAGTCTCAGTGGAACCTATGATGAGAGTAACATGACTGTTTTCTATAATTACCAGGAAGCGAGAAATTCAACATGAATATGAATGAAGTTAGCAAGAAGTTGATTGTGCTGACAGAAAAAAAAAAAAAAAAAAAAGTTAAGTGTGATTCAGGATTGGATTGATTTCCTAACAATGAAGAAAGACCAAATTGTGAGGACACGAAAGTGAGACTTTGATTTTCAAGAGATGTAAAAATGGTGTTTGAGGCCGGAAGTAAACATAGAAGTCTTAATGATCAGCAGACAAAAAAAATAGTGAAATGATTATACCGAGAATACGAAGTTGTTCTATACAAGTGGGAGATGTCAGAAAGGAAACAGTTACATAAAAGCAGATTTTAGTGGTTAAAATTTTCGAATGCATATTTTGATGGATTACCGGAATGTTACCACGTAAGGATGAAGAGGTTGTTGTTATTCATTTTCTAAAAGTAGAATAAGTGGACCAATAGACATGAAGAACTTTGTTTTTATCATGGTTGAATGAGTGGTTTAACCAATTGAAAGCTGGATGTCTTGTCTAAAGTTGATTTATGAATGGAGTAAGACCATCTGAAGATAGAAACCCTAAGATATTTTTTTGGAGCAGCTTATTGAATTGATATGGACACGATGAATTGTTGGTGATGGTGTTTGATTGAACGAGAGCATTTACCGCTTTATAGGTACATGAATAAGATTTCAAATAGTAATCGGACGAAGAATTTAATTATGTTCATAGATGACATTTCAAGATATTCGAAGATTAAGCACAAGAATTTTTGATATAAATTTTGGATGGAAAGGAATCTATGCCAGTAGAGCTCGAAAGTTTTGTGAGATTAATCAGGAATTTCTAAAGATTATTGAAGATTTTATCCAGATAGCTGCAGTAGTAATCAATTTTACCATAGAAAGAACCAAAAGGTTTTGAATGGACAGTGAAGTGTGAAGAAAGTTTCTAAGAGTCGATAAGTGTTGAACGCCTAGTCTACAACGAAGATGATTCACATTGTGTTATTTTAGCGCGAGTTATCATGGAATTAAGAGGTACCGAGATGAGGTGACGAATTAGAATGTGAATGAATTGACGTAAAGGAATTGAATAAGTGGTGGAATTGTACTTTATTTCGTAATATATCGAAATGCGAGCGATGAATAAATACCGCAATTTCTGTGGTTAAATTGAGTAGTGTAAAGCGTTGGAGTTATAATGCGTAGAGTCAAATTCGAGAATTTGTTGAGTAAGTAGAGTTATGTTTCAGAAATTGATTTTAGAAGATGCGGAATAAGTATAGTTTAGAGGATTTTCTAAGATCGTGAGTTATTTGTTGAAGATGTGTAATTGAGTTGACGTATCTTAAGTCAAATTTCATGATTAATTAAAGTTAGAGTTTGTTGGAGTGAAAGTGTTTTGTGATTGGTATTAAGGGGGGCCGTGACCCCAGAATAATTGATATTACAGGCTAGTTAATCGAGATTTTGTTTTCGTAGTGGGTTGTATCAAAGTCAAGGCATATTTATTTATTTACGTGTTTATTGCAAGTCATGGCAGATTTGTTTATTTACCTGTTTACTGCAAGTCAAGGTAGATTTCATATTAGCATTGTATATGATTAAATTGAGATGGGGAACAAATGGAAATGAATTGTATGTGGATGATTGAGTGGTATTTGAAGCAATTACGCAGGGCATTGTCCGTTATACGAAAAGGTCATGCCCGATTTTCTGTAGATCAGGCATTCATCTAATAGGAGTAAACGTTTCGAATTAACGGAATTTGTAAGGGTAAGGTTTAAGTTTATCTTGGAATTTGGGGGGCTTACAGGATAAGCCTATCGATGTGAGTTAGTACGGAGGAGTAACACGTAAATAAATAAATACCGTTGCTTGAGAAAATTGAGAAAATTGGAAGCGAATGTTTGAAAAGTACCGTTGCTTGTTTCTTAGGATTGATTATGAGGACATAATCCTTTTTAAGGGGGGAAGGATATAACGACCTAGAAAATCGTGTATTTAAAATTTTATTATTTAATGTAAAATGTGAATTATATGATGTGAATACTTTTGAGAAAGGTCAATGTATGTGATATTGTGTTTATGAGTGTATATGATGATTTGTGTGTGCCGTGTAAGTTTGTGTATTTTTATTTATATTTTGAGGATTTAAATGTATTTAAATCATGCATTATTGATCTTCTGAGATTTTTATAAAATCATCGAAGTTGTTAAAAATCATGAAATCTTTCGTGTTATCATCTTTATGTTATTATATAGTTTTTAAAATTTTTGAGAGAATTATTTTGGGTGTTTAGGTATTTTAAAATGATTTTTTGAGTTGTATTGCATTTAAAGGATCAAAACTTGTAAAATTCATATTTAATTCATTTTTTATCCCAAAAATATTTTAAAAATATGGGGGTGTTCATAATTTTATACTCTATATTATAAAAATGAAAAATTTTATTTTTCAGTATTTTCTTATTTAAATTCGAATTAGATTTTTAAAAAAAAAAAAGATTTTCAGCGTGTGAAAGTACAAAAATGTCCTGGATAATTATTTAGAGGCAGCCGCCTCCTTTCTTCCCCATTTCCTCTGTGGTATTCTCGATTGTTCTTGAGATCTCTCATCTCTCTCTTTTATCTCTCCCTAATCTCTCTCGTATCCTCTCTCTCCCTCTCAATATCTCTCAATCTATCTCTCCCCGCTGTGTGTACGCGACTGAATCTCTGTGTGTGTATGCTGTGCAACCTGTGTGAAGTTGTGCGCATATGTGTGTTGTTGGGTTTGCGTGTTATATGGTTTGTGTGTATGTATAGGTTGAATCAGTGGGTGTGATTGGCATCGATTACACGAATACGAACTGGGTCTCTACTTTCATCTGTTCTGGCGATTGTGTGCTGCGTGTGTATTGCGATGTGCGTGTATATGTGAGTACTGTGGTTCGAAATTGGGGGTTAGTCAGGGGGTTGCTGCGAGTTGTGGCTATCAAATGGTGGGTTCAATTTCTGTGTGTGTTGTGATGTTGGGTTTGTGGAGTGGGTGAGTACAGCCAGGTGTGTGTCTACAGAGGAGGCGTGCGTGTGTACATAGTATGTGTGTATGCAAGTTCTAACGATGGTGAGCGTATGTGCGATCTCTGTTAGTAATTCTTGTTGTTACCGCGGTGGTATTGTTAATCCCGGATGTGACTGCGTTTGTATGTGCTGCCGGTTTGCGCGGTGTGTGTGTTATATGTGCCTGTGTGGGAGTGAAGGCCGAAATAGGGGAGGTAGAGGGAAAAAGGAGGAGGAGGCATCTTGTGTGGGTTTGGAGTTCCTGAACGAGATTGATCAGGGGTTGTAGAGGCTGTGCAGGGCTGTGTGTATGTTGATGGTGTTTAATTGAGGAATAGGAGGCATGTATGACTGTGCGGGGAGCTAGTTAAGTGAGTGTGTTTTGAGATTGTGCTAAGGTGGGGAGACAGGGGAATTGAAGAAAGTAAAATGGATTGTGTGGATCGAAAGAGGTGGTGTGATTGTATGTGCAGATCAGCTGTTGGGTTGGGAGTTTGTGTATAATAGAGTTGTGGAAGTATGAGAATGGCTGTGTGTATAGCTAGCTATGTGTGTGTGTGTGCTTGACGATGAAAGGAGGCACTCGGCAAAAACAGGGAGATGGATATATGTGTGGTTATGTCTCTCTACTTTCTCTCTCTAAAAAAAAAAACCTAGCCGCCATGAAAAATCAGCTTAATCCTCACCCTAAATCCATCAGATCTATATTCATCCTTCCTAAATCCACCTTCCCCTTCCTTATCTCCCACCCTTTTTCCAAAATTTCTTATAAATATATTATTATTAATCCTTTTTCGTTGGGTTTTGAGATGGATTTTTTGGGTCAGAAACTTTTGGAGTTTCAATCCACAGATCTGTTGTGTCTTTCAATGATCGTGTTGAAGGGTTTTCCTTCCTTGTTGCGTGATAAAGCTTTGATTGTTGATCCTACTGTTTCAGGTGGGTTTTTTATTGGGTTGTGGGTCTTCGTTGCTGAAGAGAACTACATCCCGATGAATGGTGTGGTGTCCCAAGTGGGTTACCAGAAGATTAAAATGATTCAATCTACTCCTCCTTCGGTTTCGGAGCTTTTAAAAGGAAAAGATGTTGCAATGGTGGTGTCGATCTATCGGCGTAGCGATTTGTCGAGGATTACCTCGATCTATTCTGGGTCCGATGATGTGATGTCTCCCTCACTCATCTTGCTAGATGGGATGTTGGAAAGCAACATCTCTGTTGTTCTGAGCCTCATTCGTTTGATTGTGGCGAGCTGGATGCCCCAATTTAAATTGAAGGATGATGTGTTTGTGATTACCAGAAAGGATGGGTATCGTTGTCGCGAATTCCTTCATGACGTGGTGATTTCGCACAAGCAACGGGTAGATTTGGGTATTTTCCTTGACTGTTTGGGGGGACTTCCTGCCCTTGAGGATTTGAATAATATGCGCTGGGTCGACCACCAAATGGTTGTTAGAATGCTTCACCAAAGAGTGAATGTAGCCCAAGGTTGCAGAAATGTCTTAGATTCTTTCCAGACTTATGATGAACAAGACAGTGGTTCTGTTAGCATCTGCTCGACTGTTAGGTCTCTAGATTTTGCGAGACAAACGCTCGTGTTTGATGGAACTAAGGGTAATGGCGGTGATGCTTCCCTAGTGTTTGAGGTTGTAGTTGTTGATGTTTTCTGCACTAAGGTAAGGGGTGCTGTCAATAATGAAGACGTTGACACATGCTCTGATCTGTCAAGGTTTGGTCGTATTCGGGTGCATAGTACGCTGGTGGTCATGTTCAAGGATCTATGCTATGATGTTGTCTCTTCCTTACTTAGGAACTATGAGATTAAGACTCGCCAACAGTTTGTGGTTGATACTGTGAATGACTTTGGAGAGGGCTTGTTTATTCAAGTTAAAGCCAGATGTGCTGGGCTCCTCGTAGCCACAAGGAAGTTGATTCCATCTGAGAGATGGTTTATTCAAAAATGGGTTTTTTCAAAATGGGTTACTCCCAACGCTGATTGTTTCTCAAAGATTGAATTTGTGAAGGTTTGCCAGTTGTTCGATGAATGTCCTAGTTTTGAACACAAATGTAATGGTGAATCCAGGATCCGTATTATCACTGCTGAGAATGGTCCAATGTATTGTGTGCTGGTTCAGGGCACTACCAGATGTGTGGTGATTGGAATTGTAGAAGGCTGGTCTGGTCTTATTTATCAAAGAATGATGAATGTGTTTGTCTCTAGTAAGAGTTTGAGCGTCTTGCTAGTCATTGCTGATGGTGACAATCGAAGGGGATTGTATCCCACAAGTGCTGGTATGTTGAGGACGAGGATGACATTGTGTCACCTTGAACATTCAACGAGGTATCTTCGTACTCATGTTGGGGTTTCTTTGGCCGTAAGGGTGCTTTTTATCCGAAGAAGCAAGAAGGTATCGCAGTACTGGATTGTTTACATTTCTTGTACATTGCGAAGAGGGATGGGCATCTTTGCTTCTGTATTTCTGTTTTCAAAGACGGGACTGTGTCGACGATATGTTGCCAGTGTGATTTATGGGTTTCTCTCATTTGGAAATATTTTTACTTCTTTCGAAAAGATGGATGTCGTTCCGATCCCATGGATCAGAGTACTCAAGGCGAGTGTGCTTTACGGGTATTGCAGTGTAGTTGGGACTATGGATCCTCAACTGTTTGATTTTAAGAAGGTTGTTCTTCATATGGGCTTTGGTTCTTCTAATAAAAAGTTAGCCGGTGGTGCTTTTTTGAAGGCCAACTCTCAGGTGGATGGATGCCATATGGATGGTTTTGCTGATTTGCGGCTGCGTCCTTGCATGGTCTATCTGCTTCTTTCTATGGGCTTTGTGAGACATGTGCCTAGTCTCAAGTTTAGGTTGTTTAAGGCGCCAGAATAATTTTTTAGCTTAATTTCGTTGTCATGTTGACGGTAAGGTGACTTGCTTGTGTTTGATGTTTTTTCTTTGTCGTTCCGCTAGGCAGATTGTTACTAATCGCGGGGTATGCCCCTAGAATTGTAATCTTTTGCTTGTGGTATAAATTTTAATTAGCAAAAAAAAAAGGTGTTGTCTAAAAAGGAGGCAGGAGGGTGCAATGTGGGTTTTTTATGTGAGGGAGAAAAAGAGTCTGAATAGTGAAAAAGTAAGAAGCGTAATTGTGTGTGATTTCGTTTTGTTAAAATAAATTGTGGGTTGCTAATTCGGAATTTTGGGATTTATAGGTCTTGATAATCGAGTTTGATATATTATGGAAATGATTTAAATTTGAAGGCTGTAGTTTGGATTATGTGATTAGTATTTGCAAAATAATGGTTGTGAAATTATAATGTATTATGGATCTTATCTTGGAATTAATTAAAGTACTGTCTTAGTTTGGATGAAGGTTACTTGGTATATAAGTGGTTTTGAAGATTGTATAAGTTGTGGCGTGATGCTGTCTGTTAGGTGGTGATTATCGAATTAGTTATGTGCTATATGTGTTATAATTGTAAAGCGTTATAGGACGCGTTTGGGTAGAACGAGTTAGATAGGTTACAGATATACTCGTACTGAAGTAGTACTTTAATGATCTTGTATAGGTATGAGTAGGAGACCCGGGCAAGAGCAATGCACGTGTAGATGGAAGCGCAAGAAGGATATGGTTATTGGAAAGGACAGATGTATAAACGAGTAGAGGACGACGTGTAGAGAAGTAGAGACTGGCGTGAAGTTAATCACGAATCGAGATGTTGTTATTGGGAACTATGTATTGAGGCAAGTGTTCTCGCTCCTCACTTATTGTTCAAGTGATGCAATTCTGTTCTATTTATATATCAATGTGTCGGTCAAATTTTGGTTACAAATTGACGTCCTTCTCAAATGAGGTGCAAATGTGTATAATTCTACCTATAGCTCAAGTGCAAATTTTCATATGATCTTACAAAGACCCTTTTTCTTTAAAGATATTTTAAATCATGGTATGTTATTGGATTCCTCAGTAGAGTGCTTTTTCTTTTATTTTCTTCGAAAACATTTAAGAACCTTTCTAAACAGAGGAAATCCAAGATTTTAATTCTTATAAAAGTCTTTTGGCATAATTCCTGATTTTTGACATGTTTTTACCCGATGGACCCTCTTTAAGGGATGTTTTCTTCAAACTGATTTACGATTAATTATCCTGAACTTATCTTACAAACGTTCATTTTGAACCACTTAACTTACCCAATTTAGTCCAAACTTTTCTAGATGTTGGAGAAATTTATTAAATGATTAGCACTTGACTATATCCTTGTTTTGTCGTATATCCTCGGTTGTTGTTAATCATGTTGCTAGTAAATTCTTCTATCGATTTATTTAATGATGTTATGACCCCAATTATTCGTATCGAACTTGTCGATACCTTTTTAGATTTTTGTTCTTCATTTATTACCCATTTATCGTGTCGAACTCGTCGACACCTGTTGATTATGAATTCTGCATCGACTCTCAAATTTTGAATTGTTCTGGAACGTGAGTTTCTAAGTTAGTTGATATGGCAAGGGTTGTCGATTGTTCCGACCCCTGGTGCGTTCGTTATAGAATTGGAATTCCTTATACTGGGCTGATCTGTTATCAGTGAGTTTAAGGATGTGGTTGTGAGTTTCCAGTTAGTTGTTGTGTTAAGGGTGGTCGATTGTTCCGACACCTAGTGCGTTAGATTTAGAATTGGAATGTTTTTTTTAATAGATGTCCCTTCGGGGAGACCATATTAATGGTCAAGAGGAGTCCCTTCGGGGAGACCAGATTCGTGGTCAGATGTTAAGGCCAATGTGTGCCGTGGATCCATTAAAGGACATTGTTGTGTGCGTTTGTCCGGGGTTAGTGCGTGACTGATCAGCAGCCTAACCTTATTGTTTTTAAAATATATATATATAAAAATCCAATTCTAATCCATACATTGAGGTTGAGTTGCTTCAAAGCCTGATTTCTTTGAAGCCTATAATTATGATTATCTTTAATTATCAGAACTTTTATCAGTTCTCTTTGTTGATGCATTTTATTCTAGTGAAATCCTGTTGGCTCATATGGGAGTTACAATATTTAATTTCTTCAGCTGATTTCGTTCGTAACGCTTGATGATTACTCTTGTTGATTAGAATCTATATTGTTCTTGATATTGCTATCACTGTTTACACTTGCTGAGCATTGTTGGCTCACTCTTGCTTGTTAATTTTTCTTCAGTTAATAGAGGAGATTAGTGGACCTTGTGTTGATGAGTTTTCATGTTCCAGCGAGAGGTGACGTTCGAGTTGTTGGTTTCGCCGGGTAGTGATTTGAGCTTGTCAGAGGTTGGTTTACTAGTTCGATAGACGAACTTAGTTGTTATTAATTTGTATAATAATTTCATTTTGAGGATTGGATTGTAATGATGTAATTTGATAGTTGTTTCATACCGTAGCCTGTATGCGATCTTGGATCAGGGGTGTTTATTTATGTTTTTGAGTTATATCCAGGTTTGTTTGTGTTTATAGTGGTTGGTGGCCCCAAATCTGTACCCCGGATTTTGGGAATGCTATAGTTGGTATCAGAGCTACAGGTTATGGTCACTGAAACAAATTAGGATGGGTTGGTATACGTGTGTGAGACCGAGGTTAGGTAGAACGATTTAGGATAAGGTTTGCCTTAGGATATTTCGACGAGTTTTGTGACGTTATACGGTCTTTCGACATATCGCGCGAGTAGGAGTTCAATTCGTTCGAAGATTTGGTTGTGGTCGAGGCAGTTAATCTAGAGTCGCATGAGTTGACGGAGCAGTTGAAGCTACCTGTCTGAATGACACTATATCGATGCTTTCACGTACCTTCTATAACTTTTCTACGACTTTAGCTACGATATGAACGTAAATAACGAGAATACGAGAAGACTAGAAATAAGATGTGGGAAGAGATTATTGGCATGAGTTGGAAGTGTGGGCATAGCTGCATGCTACTAGCCGTTGACCTCGGTTGAATTCTTAATTGATTCCCCATTTGGGCAGTTGAATTGATTCTTGTTCTTGATCTGAATTGTTGTAAACGAATTCACGATTTACATCTTCGCTGAAGCATTTGTTGCGCAGTGACGATTAAAATCGAGAATGAATTGAGATCTTCTTATTTATTCAACTCATTATTGTCAGGCCGGTTTTGGCAGCTAGGTATATTAGTACTTAGCCGACAAGAGTGAGATTATGAATAATTATGAATTTCTTGAACGTTTGTTTAATCGATTATACTTCTGTTGATGATAAGTTTCGTATATCCGATTCACTTGAATTCAATCCTATTCTTTCAGAAATATCCCTATTTTTAAAGGACACTTGATCCAACTCTATATTTGAAAATTTTGAGACTCTTGAACTCTTTTCATTTTTCTTGAATATTGAATCTTCATTGTCCGAACTGAGATGAACAACCTATGTATATAGGGGATTTAGGGACATTTTATCTCTGTGATAGAAGTCTGGTGGGATGCCACTGATTGTGTTTGTCATGAAAGTACAAAAGACTGGCCATCTTTTTGTACTATGGCGGTTGACATAAGTGACGAACGCAACCTGATAATAGTTCAAAGATCATATTGATCTCTTGGTTAAATCCTTTTACAAAAATTTTATCAAACAAAATCCAGTGTACATTCAAATTGATACCTATTCATTCTATTGATTTCCTTGTTGGAAAAACCCTGATGATTTTAGATTACTAGTGATGAAGAGCCGTGAAGATAGACGCGCCGAAATTCTTAGTTGTTGAAACTGCGATTACGTGATGAAGAATTGATTAAGCAAGATTGAGAAGTTGATGTTAAAATAGAGATTAAGTATCAGATTGGATTAATTATTGGATTGAGAACCCCATGTACAAGATTTGAGATTAATGAAAAGTGAGTCAAGAAAGGAGCATGTATCAAGGGCACAAGATTGAGGATTTGTTAAATATTGAAGAGAGAATGATGATGAAGATGTCTGGTATATAATATTATTGATGATGAAAGATTGTTTTGGGCACCTGTTTAATTATGAGGGTAGTAAATGAATTATCATAAGATTTTGAATGTTTTGAAAACCCATTGTTGAGAATAAGAAATTATAACCGAAGAAGGATAACTTAAGTAAAGTAGAATGAAGCAAGATGGATTTGTTTGTAATAACTATCAGAAGGAAGTGAAACTTGAATAAGAGGTAAGATGATTGTGTTGGAATAATGACTTATGTGAGCTCAGATTAAGAGAGTTGTTATGTTAAGAGTAGAAAAGAATTGACCAAGATGGAACAAGATGATAAGAAGAGGAAGATAGTGAACCAGAACAGCTTTTTGAAGCGTTTTAATGGAGGATGTGTGATTCAGTTAAGGAAAGAATGTAGAATTTGGGAGATTTGGAGCTGGAAAAGTGAGGACACAGTAGTTGACCACAGAATGAGAATTAGCATAGATGAACAAGACCCCATGGTCAGAAGATAAGATTTCGAGAGAAAAGCATATGGAGATTTTGTTAAGATAAATGCAGAGAGTTTTGGTTGTAATCAGAAAGAATAGTGTGGTAACAAGTGACAGAGGCAGAAGTTAAAGTTATGTGACATGAGATAGATAAGGATTTTTACCAGAGATTGTATCATATCAGTCTCAGTGGAACCTATGATGAGAGTAACATGACTGTTTTCTATAATTACCAGGAAGCTAGAAATTCAACATGAATATGAATGAAGTTAGCAAGAAGTTGATTGTGCTGACAGAAAAAAAAAAAAAAGTTAAGTGTGATTCAGGATTGGATTGATTTCCTAACAATGAAGAAAGACCAAATTGTGAGGACACGAAAGTGAGACTTTGATTTTCAAGAGATGTAAAAATGGTGTTTGAGGCCGGAAGTAAACATAGAAGTCTTAATGATCAGCAAACAAAAAAAAATAGTGAAATGATTATACCGAGAATACGAAGTTGTTCTATACAAGTGGGAGATGTCAGAAAGGAAACGGTTACATAAAAGCAGATTTTAGTGGTTAAAATTTTCGAATGCATATTTTGATGGATTACCGGAATGTTACCACGTAAGGATGAAGAGGTTGTTGTTATTCATTTTCTAAAAGTAGAATAAGTGGACCAATAGACATGAAGAACTTTGTTTTTATCATGGTTGAATGAGTGGTTTAACCAATTGAAAGCTGGATGTCTTGTCTAAAGTTGATTTATGAATGGAGTAAGACCATCTGAAGATAGAAACCCTAAGATATTTTTTTGGAGCAGCTTATTGAATTGATATGGACACGATGAATTGTTGGTGATGGTGTTTGATTGAAAGAGAGCATTTACCGCTTTATAGGTACATGAATAAGATTTCAAATAGTAATCGGACGAAAAATTTAATTATGTTCATAGATGACATTTCAAGATATTCGAAGATTAAGCACAAGAATTTTTGATATAAATTTTGGATGGAAAGGAATCTATGCCAGTAGAGCTCGGAAGTTTTGTGAGATTAATCAGGAATTTCTAAAGATTATTGAAGATTTTATCCAGATAGCTGCAGTAGTAATCAATTTTACCATAGAAAGAACCAAAAGGTTTTGAATGGACAGCGAAGTGTGAAGAAAGTTTCTAAGAGTCGATAAGTGTTGAACGCCTAGTCTACAACGAAGATGATTCACATTGTGTTATTTTAGCGCGAGTTATCATGGAATTAAGAGGTACCGAGATGAGGTGACGAATTAGAATGTTAATGAATTGACGTAAAGGAATTGAATAAGTGGTGGAATTGTACTTTATTTCGTAATATATTGAAATGCGAGCGATGAATAAATACCGCAATTTCTGTGGTTAAATTGAGTAGTGTAAAGCGTTGGAGTTATAATGCGTAGAGTCAAGTTCGAGAATTTGTTGAGTAAGTAGAGTTATGTTTCAGAAATTGATTTTAGAAGATGCGGAATAAGTATAGTTTAGAGGATTTTCTAAGATCGTGAGTTATTTGTTGAAGATGTGTAATTGAGTTGACGTATCTTAAGTCAAATTTCATGATTAATTAAAGTTAGAGTTTGTTGGAGTGAAAGTGTTTTGTGATTGGTATTGAGGGGGGCTGTGACCCTAGAATAATTGATATTACATGCTAATTAATCGAGATTTTGTTTTTGTAGTGGGTTGTATCAAAGTCAAGGCATATTTATTTATTTACGTGTTTATTGCAAGTCATGGCAGATTTGTTTATTTACCAGTTTACTGCAAGTCAAGGTAGATTTCATATTAGCATTGTATATGATTAAATTGAGATGGGGAACAAATGGAAATGAATTGTATGTGGATGATTGAGTGGTATTTGAAGCAATTACGCAGGGCATTGTCCGTTATACGAAAAGGTCATGCCCGATTTTCTGTAGATCAGGCATTCATCTAATAGGAGTAAACGTTTCGAATTAACAGAATTTGTAAGGGTAAGGTTTAAGTTTATCTTGGAATTTGGGGGGCTTACAGGATAAGCCTATCGATGTGAGTTAGTACGGAGGAGTAACACGTAAATAAATAAATACCGTTGCTTGAGAAATTTGAGAAAATTGGAAGCGAATGTTTGAAAAGTACCGTTGCTTGTTTCTTAGGATTGATTATGAGGACATAATCCTTTTAAGGGGGGAAGGATATAACGACCTAGAAAATCGTGTATTTAAAATTTTATTATTTAATGTAAAATGTGCATTATATGATGTGAATACTTTTGAGAAAGGTCAATGTATGTGATATTGTGTTTATGAGTGTATATGATGATTTGTGTGTGCCGTGTAAGTTTGTGTATTTTTATTTATATTTTGAGGATTTAAATGTATTTAAATCATGCATTATTGATCTTCTGAGATTTTTATAAAATCATCGAAGTTGTTACAAATCATGAAATCTTTCGTGTTATCATCTTTATGTTATTATATAGTTTTTAAAATTTTTGAGAGAATTATTTTGGGTGTTTAGGTATTTTAAAATGATTTTTCGAGTTGTATTGCATTTAAAGGATCAAAACTTGTAAAATTCATATTTAATTCATTTTTGATCCCAAAAATATTTTAAAAATATGGGGGTGTTCATAATTTTATACTCTATATTTTAAAAATGAAAAATTTTATTTTTCAGTAATTTCTTATTTAAATTCAAATTAGATTTAAAAAAAAAAGATTTTTAGCGTGTGAAAGTACAAAGATGTCCTGGATAATTATTTAGAGGCAGCCGCCTCCTTTCTTCCCCATTTCCTCTGTGGTATTCTCGATTGTTCTTGAGATTTCTCATCTCTCTCTCTTTTATCTCTCCCTAATCTCTCTCGTATCCTCTCTCTCCCTCTCAATATCTCTCAATCTATCTCTCCCCGATGTGTGTACGCGACTGAATCTCTGTGTGTGTATACTGTGCAACCTGTGTGAAGTTGTGCGCGTATGTGTGTTGTTGGGTTTGCGTGTTATATGGTTTGTGTGTATGTATAGGTTGAATTAGTGGGTGTGATTGGCATCGATTACACGAATACGAACTGGGTCTCTACTTTCATCTGTTCTGGCGATTGTGTGCTGCGTGTGTATTGCGATGTGCGTGTATATGTGAGTACTGTGGTTCGAAATTGGGGGTTAGTCAGGGGGTTGCTGCGAGTTGTGGCTATCAAATGGTGGTTTCGATTTTTGTGTGTGTTGTGATGTTGGGTTTGTGGAGTGGGTGAGTACAGCCAGGTGTGTGTCTACAGAGGAGGCGTGCGTGTGTACATAGTATGTGTGTATGCAAGTTCTAACGATGGTGAGCGTATGTGCGATCTCTGTTAGTAATTCTTTTTGTTATCGCGGTGGTATTGTTAATCCCGGATGTGACTGCGTTTGTATGTGCTGCGGGTTTGCGCGGTGTGTGTGATGTATGTGCCTGTGTGGGAGTGAAGGCCGAAATAGGGGAGGTAGAGGGAAAAAGGAGGAGGAGGCATCTTGTGTGGGTTTGGAGTTCCTGGACGAGGTTGATCAGGGGTTGTAGAGGCTGTGCAGGGCTGTGTGTATGTTGATGGTGTTTAATTGAGGAAAAGGAGGCATGTATGACTGTGCGGGGAGCAAGTTAAGTGAGTGTGTTTTGAGATTGTGCTAAGGTGGGGAGATAGGGGAATTGAAGAAAGTAAAATGGATTGTGTGGATCGAAAGAGGTGGTGTGATTGTATGTGCAGATCAGCTGTTGGGTTGGGGGTTTGTGTATAATAGAGTTGTGGAAGTATGAGGATGGCTGTGTGTATAGCTAGCTGTGTGTGTGTGTGTGTGCTTGACGATGAAATGAGGCACTCGGCAAAAATAGGGAGATGGATATATGTGTGGTTATGTTAAGGTGTTAAGTCGAAAAAGGAGGCAGGAGGGTGCAATGTGGGTTTTTTATGTGAGGGAGAAAAAGAGTCTGAATAGTGAAAAAGTAAGAAGCGTAATTGTGTGTGATTTCGTTTTGTTAAAATAAATTGTGGGTTGCTAATTCAGAATTTTTGGATTTAAAGGTCTTGATAATCGAGTTTGATATATTATGGAAATGATTTAAATTTGAAGGCTGTAGTTTGGATTATGTGATTAGTTTTTGCAAAATAATGGTTGTGAAATTATAATGTATTATGGATCTTATCTTGGAATTAATTAAAGTACTGTCTTAGTTTGGATGAAGGTTACTTGGTATATAAGTGGTTTTGAAGATTGTATAAGTTGTGGCGTGATGCTGTCTGTTAGGTGGTGATTATCGAATTAGTTATGTGCTATATGTGTTATAATTGTAAAGCGTTATAGGACGCGTTTGGGTAGAACGAGTTAGATAGGTTACAGATATACTCGTACTGAAGTAGTACTTTAATGATCTTGTATAGGTATGAGTAGGAGACCCGGGCAAGAGCAATGCACGTGTAGATGGAAGCGCAAGAAGGATATGGTTATTGGAAAGGACAGATGTATAAACGAGTAGAGGACGACGTGTAGAGAAGTAGAGACTGGCGTGGAGTTAATCACGAATCGAGATGTTGTTATTGGGAACTATGTATTGAGGCAAGTGTTCTCGCTCCTCACTTATTGTTCAAGTGATGCAATTCTGTTCTATTTATATATCAATGTGTCGGTCAAATTATAGTTACAAATTGATGTCCTTCTCAAATGAGGTGCAAATGTGTATAATTCTACCTATAGCTTAAGTGCAAATTTTCATATGATCTTACAAAGACCCTTTTTCTTTAAAGATATTTTAAATCATGGTATGTTATTGGATTCCTCAGTAGAGTGCTTTTTCTTTTATTTTCTTCGAAAACATTTAAGAACCTTTCTAAACAGAGGAAATCCAAGATTTTAATTCTTATAAAAGTCTTTTGGCATAATTCCTGATTTTTGACATGTTTTTACCCGATGGACCCTCTTTAAGGGATGTTTTCTTCAAACTGATTTACGATTAATTATCCTGAACTTATCTTACAAACGTTCATTTTGAACCACTTAACTTACCCAATTTAGTCCAAACTTTTCTAGATGTTGGAGAAATTTATTAAATGATTAGCACTTGACTATATCCTTGTTTTGTCGTATATCCTCGGTTGTTGTTAATCATGTTGCTAGTAAATTCTTCTATCGATTTATTTAATGATGTTATGACCCCAATTATTCGTATCGAACTTGTCGATACCTTTTTAGATTGTTGTTCATCATTTATTACCCATTTATCGTGTCGAACTCGTCGACACCTGTTGATTATGAATTCTGCATCGACTCTCAAATTTTGAATTGTTCTGGAACGTGAGTTTCTAAGTTAGTTGATATGGCAAGGGTTGTCGATTGTTCCGACCCCTGGTGCATTCGTTATAGAATTGGAATTCCTTATACTGGGCTGATCTGTTATCAGTGAGTTTAAGGATGTGGTTGTGAGTTTCCAGTTAGTTGTTGTGTTAATGGTGGTCGATTGTTCCGACACCTAGTGCGTTGGATTTAGAATTGGAATGTTTTTTTAATAGATGTCCCTTCGGGGAGACCATATTAATGGTCAAGAGGAGTCCCTTCGGGGAGACCAGATTCGTGGTCAGATGTTAAGGCCAATGTGTGTCGTGGATCCATTAAAGGACATTGCTGTGTGCGTTTGTCCGGGGTTAGTGCGTGACTGATCAGTAGCCTAACCTTGTTGTTTTTAAAATATATATAAAAATCCAATTCTAATCCATACATTGAGGTTGAGTTGCTTCAAAGCCTGATTTCTTTGAAGCCTATAATTATGATTATCTTTAATTATCAGAACTTTTATCAGTTCTCTTTGTTGATGCATTTTATTCTAGTGAAATCCTGTTGGCTCATATGGGAGTTAAAATATTTAATTTCTTCAGCTGATTTCGTTCGTAACGCTTGATGATTACTCTTGTTGATTAGAATCTATATTGTTCTTGATATTGCTATCACTGTTTACACTTGTTGAGCATTGTTGGCTCACTCTTGCTTGTTTATTTTTCTTCAGTTAATAGAGGAGATTAGTGGACCTTGTGTTGATGAGTTTTCATGTTCCAGCGAGAGGTGACGTTCGAGTTGTTGGTTTCGCCGGGTAGTGATTTGAGCTTGTCAGAGGTTGGTTTACTAGTTCGGTAGATGAACTTAGTTGTTATTAATTTGTATAATAATTTCATTTTGAGGATTGGATTGTAATGATGTAATTTGATAGTTGTTTCATACCGTAGCCTGTATGCGATCTTGGATCAGGGGTGTTTATTTATGTTTTTGAGTTATATCCAGGTTTGTTTGTGTTTATAGTGGTTGGTGGCCCCAAATCTGTACCCCGGATTTTGGGAATTCTACAAGTATCCTCCCTGCTATCGAGACGGATTACTATGCTATGGAGACTGATGAGAAGCAGGGCAGCGGTAGACCTGAGAAAGGTATTTGCAGACAGGATTTGACTCTTTTAAAGGACACTGTGATGCGGATGGAGGTTGACCATGATGATGGTCAGGGTTGGGACAGAATGGAGGGGAAGCGGGCCACTTCTGGTCATTGTAAGGAGAAGCTGGAAGCATCTTTGCAGGAATCCAATGTTCGTTGGACCAAATCCAGGCTCAAGCAATGGAGAGCGACTAGAGGTGGTCACTCCATCAGGAATTAACTATGGGTGTTTAAGCTTTTGTCTTTTGTTTCTTTGTCTTTGTTGATTGTAAAATGACTTAATGTTGTTTTGTCTCTGTTTGTTTCATGTTGTTTTTGCGGGGTATGCCCCCAGAATTCTGTAAGTTGTTCTCTTTGTGGTATAAATTTTAATTAGCAAAAAAAAAAGTCCAAAATAAAGTGTTAGTGAGTTCAAGTTGTCAAACTAGTCAAAGAACAAAGCCACAAGGGGTTTCCATGCTTAAACGAGTAAAAAATGAAGTAAAATCATTTTTTTGCTCCAACGAGTCCAAAATGAAGTTTTAGTGAGTTCTAGGTGTCAAACTAGTCATGAATAAATCTACAAGGGGTTTCCATGCTCAGAAGAGTAAAAAATGAAGCAAAACCAATTTTCTTATTCCAACGAGTCCAAATGAAGTGTTAGTGAGTTCTAGGTATCAACCTAGTCAAGAACAAAGCCTCAATGGGTTCATGCTCAAACGAGCCAAAAATGAAGTAAAATCAATTTTCTTTTTCCAACAAGTCCAAAATGAAGTGTTAGTGAGTTTAAGGTGTCAAACTATCAAGAACAAAGCCATAAGGGGTTTCCATGCTCAAACGTGTCAAAAAAGAAGTAAAATCAATTTCTTTGTTCCAATGAGTCCAAAATGAAGTTTTAGCGAGTTCATGTGTCAAACTAGTCAAGAATAAAGCTACAAGAGATTTCCATGCTCAAATGAGTCAAAAATGAAGCAAAATCAATTTTCTTGTTCCAATGAGTCCAAAGTTTTAGTGAGTTTAGGGGTCAAATGAATCAAGATCAAAGCTACAAGGGGTATCCATGCTTAAGCAAGTCAAAAATAAAGCAAAATAACTTTACTTGTCCCAGCGAGTCCAAAATGAAGTTTTAGTGAGTTTTGCGGCTCAAACTTGTCAAAAATGAAGCAAAGTCAATTTCTTGTTCCAACTAGTCCGAAATGAAGTTTTAGTGAGATCTAGGGATCAGACGAGTGAAGAACAAAGCTACAAGGGGTTTCCATGCTCAAACGAGTCAAAAATGATGCAAAATCAAATTTTTTGATCCGAGTCCAAAGGGAAGTTTTAGTGAGTTCTAGGGATTAAACGAATCAAGAAGAAAGCTTCAAGGGGTATCCATGCTCAAATGAGTCAAAAATAAAGAAATATTAATTTCCTTGCTCAAAGGGGTATGCAATGAGTCTAAACGGAAGTTTTAATGAGTTTTAGGAGTCAAACGAGTCAAGAACAAAGCTACAAGTGGTTTACATGCTCAAACAAGTCAAAAATGAAGTAAGATTAATTAACTTGTTCAAACGAGTTCAAAATGAAGTTTTAGTGATTTCTAGGGGTCAAACAAGTCAAGAACAAAGCAACAAGTAGTTTCTTGTTCCAACGTGTCCAAAATGAAGTTTAGTGAGTTTTATGGGTCAAACTACACAAAAATACAGCTACAAGTGGTTTCCATGTTCAAACGAGTCAAAATGAAGCAACATCAATTTTCATGTTCCAACGAGTACAAAATGAAGTTTTAGTGAGTTGCAGGTGTCAAATGAGTCCAGAACAAAGCTACAAGGGGTTTCTATGCTTAAACGAGCCAAAAAAGAAGCAAAATCAATAATCTTCTTCCAACTATTCCAAAATGAAGTGTTAGTGAGTTATAGGGGTCAAACGAGTCAAGAACAAAGCTACAAGCGGTTCCCACGCCCAAACCAGTCAAAAATGAAGCAAAATCAATTTTCTAGTTTCAACAAGTCCAAATGGAGTGTTAGTGAGTTCTAGGTATCAAACTAGTCAAGAACAAAGCCTCAAGGGGTTTCATGCTCAAACCAACCAAAAATGAAGTAAAACAAATTTTCTTGTTCAAAATGAAGTGTTAGTGAGTTCAAGGTGTCAAACTAGTCAAGAACAAAGCACAAGGGTTTCCATGCTCAAACGAGTCAAAAATGAAGTAAAATCAATTTTTTTTCCAGCGAGTCCACAATGACGTTTTAGTGAGTTCTAGGTGTCAAACTAGTCAAGAATAAAGTTATAAGGGGTTTCCATGCTCAAACGAGTCAAAATGAAGTAAAATCAATTTTCTTATTCCAACGAATCCAAAATGAAGTTTTAGTGAGTTTTAGGGGTCAAACGAATCAAGAACAAATCTACAACGGGTATTCATGCTCAAACGAGTAAAAAATAAAGCAAAATTAATTTTCTTGTTCCAACGAGTCCAAAATGAAGTTTTAGTGAGTTTTGGGGCTCAAACGAGTCAAAAACAAAACTACAAGTGGTTTACATGCTCAAACGAGTCAAAAATGAAGCAAGATTAATATTCTTATTCAAACGAGTCCAAAATGAAATTTTAGTGAGTTCTAGGGGTCAAACAAGTCAAGAACAAAGCTACAAGTGGGTTCTTGTTCCAACGAGTCCAAAATAAAGTTTTAGTGAGTTTTTTGGGTCAAACTAGTTAAGAACAAAGCTACAAGTGGTTTCAATACTCAAACGAGTAAAAAATGAAGCAAAATAAATTTTATTGTTCCAACGAGTCCAAAATGAAGTTTTAGTGAGTTTTGGGGCTCGAACGAGTCAAAAATAAAGCTACAAGTGGTTTACATGCTCAAATGAGTCAAAAATGAAGCAAGATTAATTTTCTTGTTCAAATGAGTCCAAAATGAAGTTTTAGTGAGTTCTAGGGGTCAAACAAGTCAAGAACAAAGCTATAAGTGGGTTCTTGTTCCAACGAGTCCAAAATGAAGTTTGAGTGAGTTTTATGGGTCAAACTAGTTAACAACAAAGCTACAAGTGGTTTCCATACTCAAACAACTTAAAAATGAAGCAAAATCAATTTTTTTGTTCCAACGAGTACATAATGAAGTTTTTGTGAGTTCTAGGGTTCAAACGAGTCAAGAACAAATATATAAGGGGTTAGAGTGCGCTAGAAATAAATTAATTCATTCTAATGTCAAAATGAAATTAGAATGAATTTTAGGGATCATACAAGTCAAAATTGAAGAAAAATTAATTTCCATATTCCAACGAGTCGAAAATGAAGTTTTAATGAGTTCTAAGGATCAAACGAGTCAAGAACAAAGTTGCAAGTGGTTTCCATACTCGAATTAGTCAAAAATAAAGTGAAATTAATTTTTTTGTTTCAACGATTCGAAAATAAAGTTTTAATGAGGTTTAGGGGTCAAACGAGTAAAGAACAAAGTTTACAGTGTTTTTCATGCTTAAACAAGTCAAAAATAAAACAAAATTAGTTTCTTATTCCAATGAGTTGAAAATGAAGCTTTAATGAGTTTAGAGGTCAAACAAATCAAAAACAAAGCTCTAGGTGATGTGAAAAAACGAATTTGGTTTTAAGGTCGCCGAAAAGTTTTTGGTTTTTGCCGGAATCTGGGATTATGCAATCATTCGGTTGTTATTTTGGTTTAATGATCTAGGATATGAACTGGGGAGTAGTTTGGTACCAATATTGTAGAGTTTGGAGGGGATTTGGGACATGACCGGAGTTGTCAGCCCCAGAATTGGTTGCCAGATTATGGGTTTCCAGAATCCGGTCACTTGTTCTTGTTTTTTCCGGCCTTGTTCTTCATCTAGCTATAGCTCGATCCATTCTTCTATTACTCTTTGGTTCAATTGTGAAAATGTTTTCTAAATTTTTTTAAAAATCTTTTATAAATTCAAAAATTATTTTCGAAATTCTTTTATAAATTCTGAAAATGGTTTTTTTAATTCTTTTATAATTTGAAAAATTTATTAATTAATTAATTACTTATTTAATTATTTACTTTATACCTAATTAATTAATTAATTAATTAATCATTTTGATTAATTACTTATTTTTTTAATTATTTACCTTATTTATTTTTGAAAGTTAACGTTTGGTTAACTTTTTAATTAACAGAATGACATAATTAGGGTAATCAATTATTTCAAGGGGGTCATGAGCCCAAAACATAAAATGTCACTATTTGGAAAATCCAATTCTAGATCCAAAAGCCAATTCTAGGAGGGCCAACGAGAATTTTCCATGTAATTTTACAGTACAACCCCTCTAAATTAATACTCTCTAAAGTAATAAACTCTCTAAAGTGATAAAAAGTCTCGGTCCCACTTGATAATTGGTAGTTATAATTTTACCCCATTAAAGTGATAACCTATCTAAAGTGATAATTTTTTCCGGTTCCAACGATATCACTTTAGAGGTGTTTTATGTAATGGGTTTTATAAATGATTTCAATATTGAAATTTTCCATACAATTTTAATGGGTTTTATAAATGATTTCAATATTGAAAAAATTAAGCTAAATAAATTTTGTTGCTCTTTTTAGAAAAGGGTACTGCTCAACTAAAGCCTCCCTAAACCCCAAAAAGCTGACATAATTTCCATTTTGCTGCTGTTGTATGTTGTTTGATTAGAGCAAGTCCAATAGCTCCTTAGCGAGTTTAAGAATCTTGTTTTGTACATCAACTCCAACAACATTCCCTATATTCACTCTTTAGTATTATTATAATGATAAATTTGAAATCAATTAGAGAATGTGATATGGACAAATATTGAAAAATGGAGGGAAAAGAATTTTTTATTAATAGAAATTAAATTAAGTGTGGCTAGTGGTTTCCCAAAAGTAGGGAATTAATAGAAATTAAATTAAGAGTGGCTACTGGTTCCCAAAAATAGGGAATGGCTAGTAATCCTTTGTATTTTAGGGAACCACTAGTACATTGTTGGAGTGATGTTTTGCACACTAAGAGCATCTCCAAGGCTAGAAAACTGTTAGCTAAAATATCTATGTGTCATCCCATGTGTCATCTAGGTGGTTCTTTTAGATGATATGTAAAAAATATTGCACTCCAACCATCACCCCTTAGCAAAAAGAATATAGATAACCATGTATGATTCAATATATATGTTGAACTAGAAAAGCTTTTAGGTATAATTTTAGCTTAACATAATTATACATAACACCATTGGAGTGTATATCTGCACTATTAGCAAAAAAATTGTATAATCCATTTAGATAACCATTATGGCTAACAAATTTAGATTTCAGCCTTGGAGATGCTCTAAGTCCCTTAAATATTTTCGACTTGCTCTTAGTACCTTATCCACATCCTCCTCCATCCGCAATTGTTGTTTCAATGTCAAATCTTTTGACAATCTCACTAGCTCACACATTCACCATCACTACTACTAGCACACTCTTTCCGCCTCGCCGTAACTCTGTTAGGCCTTGCGCTGTGTTATTACCAGCCAAGAAATTACTACGGCGGAAGAAGAAGAAACGAGGGCCTGAAGACGACGAAATTACTGCTAGTGTGGCGGAGAAAGGGCTTAGATTAGTTTTTATGGAGGAGCTTATGGGACGTGTTAGAAGCCGTGATGTTGCCGGTGTTTCTGACGTCTTGTATGACATGATTGCTGCTGGGATTTCTCCTGGTCCTAGGTCTTTTCATGCTTTGGTTGTTTCTCATGTGCTTAATCACGATGAACGTGGTGCTGTAAGAAACCCCCTGCCTTGCCTTTTTCGTAATAATGTCATCCTTCTACCAAACTTATATTAATCCCCAATCTTCTACCAATGCTTTATTGCTCCTGAATTCCGCGTAGTGTAACCGCTGCAATTGTTTGCTTAAATATAAATGCTGTAAGCAAGATTTTGTGCTTTCTTTCTTCATTCAAGTAATTTCTTGTTATTCAATTGTAGATGCATGCCCTAAGAAGGGAATTGAGTGAAGGCCTTTGTCCTCTTCATGAAACATTTATCTCATTGATAAGATTGTTTGGGTCCAAAGGACATGCCACTAGAGGCTTAGAAATTCTTGCTGCAATGGAAAAGCTAAATTATGACGTTCGCCAGGCTTGGCTGATTCTTACTGGTACCTAGCTCTCTATCATCAGTTGAAATATAAACACTACTAGGATTAAATCAATCAAATTACTACATTTTTTATGATTCTTTTTGTCTTATCTATAGCACTCTGTTTTCCTTTTTTTTTTGTTCAAAAGTTAATCTGTGCTGGTTGCTTAATTGACTAGAGGAGCTTGTCAGAAACAATTATTTGGAAGATGCAAATAAAGTTTTCTTAAAAGGTGCCGGTGGCGGGCTGCGAGCTACTGATGAACTTTATGATATGTTAATTGAGGAAGACTGTAAAGCAGGTGATCATTCCAATGCACTAACCATATCGTATGAAATGGAGGCTGCAGGAAGGATGGCAACTACTTTTCATTTCAATTGTCTCCTTAGTGTTCAGGTAAGGTAGTTACCATTGGTTATAGGTCTCTGCTTATTAAGTATAGTATTATGTTTTATTATGTAAAAACTGATCCCTTATAAATACCAGGACCTTTGATTGATGTTTAGTGTACACTCTACATAGTATGTCACTTTAAAAAAAAAAAGCCACCATTAAATGCAATAGTAAATTGCTATCTAATAGTTTGACACACAATTTGTCTCATCAAAAATTTATTTGTTGTCTGATACCCTCTTGGTTTAGTGGTCTGTGGTTCTGCCTTCCTCCTGTCCATTACACTGATGTTCTATAATTAATTACCCAAGGAATTTAATTCGAACTTCAAAGTGAAAATATATGAATATATACCAAGGCAGCGCATACAATTTATAAAAATGAAGACACTGAAAATGAACTAATGTGTAACATTCTGGGTGTTTTTTTTGCATGATATTTCCCATCGCTAAAAATGAAACCAAACAACCCATTGTATCCCCCTCGTTAAGTTGGGTCTTGGGAGGGTAAGATGGTAATCATGCCTTACCTTTACTCTTTACTCTTTTAGAGTAGTGAGGGTGTTTCCGCAAAGTCCACCAGCTTGAATATAATGATATCTCCCATTGCTTCTATTCCCATGTTATAATATTAGATGAAGCTGGGAGGTGTGTGGACATCTACCTACTAGGTAAGTTAGCTCCACACCTTTAACAAGAGATGATGCAGAGCATGGAAGTGAAGAATTATTTATTACATAATTATACGTATTGATAAACTATTTGCACTAATATAGTAGTTCAAGTTTATTAGAGGATTAGATCATTCTTCTTTTATTGAACCTGATAGTGATAAGTATTATGTAGTAGTTAACAATTAGGATTAGTTCCCTTCTATCTATGATATTGGAGTTTACTTATTCTTCAAGTTCTGGGATGGCGATATTAGTAGTGGCAGTCTACATTATTAAACAGAGTTGAATTATTTGAATAAGTAAATATTTCAGACTGTTGTGGATTTATTGTGTTCAATTCTCTGCTCTATGGAGTTAGGTTTATCCCTTTTGTTTCTGCTCTACGGAGTTAGATTTATCCCTTTTGTTTCACGCCTCTTTTGCCTATTTCCCTACATAAGGAAATATAGAAGAAAATTTATTTTCTATTTTCTCTTTGAGGTTTATAGTTCCTAGATAGGGCATAGTAATTCCTTCCTTAGTGACCAGTCACCATAAGAAAACTTACTTGTATATGACATGTTTATATTTGACTTCAGGGTTCTAAGCAAAAGGATGATCCATACACACACTTTAGTAGAAACTAGAAACAATCAGTTAGGTGGGCGTTAGCATGTAGTGTCGTCAATGTGTGTCATATATATATATATATATATATATAGGCAAATGATCAAATACAAACCAATCTTAAAATGAGAACTACAAATCATCACTAATTTGTACAATCAAAATCACTATTTTATATTTAATTTAAAAAATATAAAAAAAACCAAAATTATTAAAATAAAAAACCTCCCAGCCCCCCTCACCCCGACCTTCCCCACCCCACCCACCCCACGCCCACCCCCTCCCACCCCCTCCCCACCACCACCACAACGACGGCCGCCATCCCCACCCCCTGCCACCCCGCCCCCAACCTCCGACGACCTCTCCTATCAGGCCCCCAACCTCCGACGACCACCACACACCAGATCTGACTCCTGATCGTTCCTCCGGCGCCACCAGGCACGGATTCAGCCACCACCACATGCCCGATTCTTCACTTTTCCGGCGAATTTCTTCATCACCACCTCTGGCCCCGCAGGGGCCCCGTCTTCATCATCAAATCGTGATGATTCTTTCATACTTGCGATAGAAATGCGAAGCATTTAAGACAGTAAACGGATGAGTTAGGTAGTCATGAGGGCCGAAGGCTCTCGACACACCTGTCAATCGTCTATTGCCTTTACCATTGATTGTCATTCCTTATAACTTTAGAATGATAAAGGCGCGAAGCGCCGTACAGGAAGGTGCGAAGCACCGTTAACCGGTAATGATTTGTAGATCTGGTGGTGTTGGTGGCGATGGCAGTGGGGTGGTGGTGGTGGCTGGTGGTGGTCGATGGAGGCGATGACAGGTGGTGGTGGCGTTGGCAGGTGGTGTGGTGGCGATGGGTGGGGGTGGATGGGTAGAGGGCAGGAGGTGTTTTTGGGGGGGGGGGTGGGTATTATCGATTTTAGGTTAATGTATTAGTGATTTCACGTGGTTTGTAGGTTTGTATTTTAATTTGGTTTGTATTGGAGTAACACTCTATATATATATATATATCGTAACCGCATGTAGTCTCTTTACTTGTATTTTGAATGGATCAAATATGTATATCTTGTTACCCTCCCCCATTTAATTGGTTGTTAGCACTTAGCATGTTCTCTCTTCGATATGTACTAATTAATGGATTAACATATGTATATCTCATAACCCTTTCCCCGCCCCAACTCCCCACTACAAATGTGTGTGTGGATTAAATATTATATTATGACGTGTTTGCCTTTTGGGGAGGGGATGCGAGGAAGGGGGGAAAGGAGGTTTAGGTTAGGTATTGGGTTGAAAGCTTTGCCCATTAATAATAAGTCACTAGCCACTTCATTCATTGTTTGATAATTCATTTCCAGTCCTAAGTCTATGCTTGTCAATAACTTATCAAAACAGTTTGTGGTTAATATCTTTCTTAGCTATCGGCACTAATCTTAATGTGGATATTAGGAGGCATTGCCTCAATTTTGTGCACTTTAATTAGATCAGTCGAGAAGGCAATTTGAGTGTGTTTTAACTGGATTTACACTTGTTTAATATACACTATGCAGAAATATAAGCTCCTAAAGTCGGGTATCTTTTCTTTTTGTTACAAGTGGCAACTTTGAGCTATAATAATAATTGGTTTTTGTAACTTACTGATGCTTAATTCTTCTATTTTACCTACTGGTAGGCTATGCGTGGCATACCTGAAATTGCACAAGCTACGTTTGAGAACATGGAATACGGAGAAGGTTTGCATTTTCTCATCCCATTTCTGTTTATTATATTTGTGTAAATCTTCTATTTGCCAAAGAGTTTTTACTTTGCATGCTAAATGACATTTTATGTAACTTATGTTTAGACACTTGTAGGGTATTTTTGGCAACTGCATTATACTGGAAAGGAGATTTAAATTCTTGAATTTGGTTGGTTTATTTTCTTGATGCATCAAAATGTTTAGTATAGGTAAACAATTTATATCCTGACTGGAAATTAGAGAAAGACATATTAAGTTGGGTATAAAATGTTATATAATTTGAGAGAAAAATCATTTGTTACTTGCAAAATGTCATTAATGTAAATTTGCAAAAGTTGTTTGAACTTTGGAAGTTCGTGAATTCTCAAAAAAATTGCAAGTGCGAATCATTTGGGTGTGTTCCAGGGGCTTAAATGTGGTATTCTAGTAAAATGAAATTCTCTTTTGTGGATTAGTGGAATTGTAAAAGGACACCCCCCACCACTTCTGGTGAGAATTTGATCCTTTCACGTTTCAATTACTTAGCGTCTCTCTCAGAGAATAACTTACGTTTGTAACCCAATCTTTTTCCTGTCTTGATGACAAAAGCAACTCCTTTCAAATGCGGATACTGCAAAATGACAGTTGCAGGCTTGACATCTGTTGCATACTACGTTGCAGGACCACATAGTACTATGCAAGTGCCTGCAGAATTTGTCTGATTATTGCATTTTAATTATAGTCCTTGAGTTCATGATGTAGTGCAGGTCAATATCTATATAAGCAATTAAGCATCCAGCCTGGACATCACGAAATCATCATCCGGCAGCATCACGGTATATGCTAAAGTGATGAATCCCGCTGAGAGTATCGAAAACTCTGTTAATGTTACATTCCCACAAACTCCATTCCCACAAACTTCACGATATCTTCATTTCTGCACTTCACGATATCTGCAATGCTTGACTTGTTTAATATAAGTTTTTCCTGAGATCACAATATAAGTTGATTTTCACTCTGCTGACTTCACGATGTCTGTACTTAGTGAAATTTCAACTTCATATCAATATTTTGTACTTCTTGACTTCACTATGTTATCCTTTTACAGACTTCTCGATATGTACACTTCCAGACTTCTCGATATGAGACTTGATCCAATTTCTTCACCATTCTATAAGTAATTATGTTTAGATCTTGTTCCTGGTGCAGGAACAAAGTTTTGAACTTCTACAAGGAACCTTGATTGAAAGATATACACGTGAATAGTTTACAAAATTATCAAATATAAATACACTGGAGTTCACTACATTAGATTCCTTAGAATTCACGATATGTAATCTAAAACCACGCTATCTTGTTTTCATGAAGTCCAGTAATATCTTAATAGAGGGCTGTCCTACACTCTTTAGTTCCTGTTATAATTTAGTTGTGTAATACTATCTCAATCTAGTAACACTGGAAACAAGACACTCGTGTGCCCTCCTAAATCACATAATCTCCCAAAAGGTTGAGATAGAGTGTTCTTTAATTAATTGTACATAAAGAATTAAAAAAGAAAATGACGAAAATGAAAAATTAGTTCAAAAAAATGCTTTTACCATTATCTGGTACAGACATCTGGTTTATATATATGATTCCAATCTCCTTTATTTTGGCAGATTATGTTTATTCTGAATTATTGAATATTAATTCTTTCTTTAATAATGTAATTATTTGCCTCCTAATTTTTTTCCCTTTCAAGACCCTGGTTGCCTGGTCTTTATAAAGTCTCTATTAAACTCACTAGATCTTGAAAAGGCCTTGACCATTGCATATTGAGTATTGCACCTCAACTAGCCAGTCTAGTCTAGCCACCATCTTTTATAGATCATGCCCAGAATGCAGTGCCCAAATTTTTACCTGAGAAATAAAAAAAAAAAAATAGAAGAGAGGAGAAAAGGGATGTGTCATTTTCGTGATGTGAACAGCTTATTTACCCGAATCTCTCTTGTTTGCTATTACTTCCTTTTTGATTGTCTCTCATCTGTTATTATGCTCCGTTTTCTACCCATATTTTCTTCATTTTAAAGACTTGCTATATGAAATTTTTCTTTGGATGAATGGATATTTTAGGTGCAATACTTATATGAAACAAGTTAATATATAAGTGAAGAAAGTAGGTGTGAGACATTGAGAGTCTGAGACTATAACAGTACATATATTTAGGCATTATGCATGTATTTACCAAATAATATACTCTGGGGAGAAAACTGCTGAAATTTTCCTGACTTTGAAAGTACTGAAAAATTAAAGTTAAGGGGACATTTGTTATCATTAACCTCTCATCTCATACCCCAGTGTCTTGAAAACAGAACATGTTAAAAAGTTTTTTCCTAATAATCTGTGTTTTCTGGTATGTATCTTATGGTTATATATAATTAAATACAACTGCTGTTGGTGATGTCCATCACTACTTGTGATTATATTTTATGACAGATTATATGAAACCAGATACGGAGACATATAACTGGGTTATTCAAGCATATACCAGAGCTGAGTCCTATGATAGGTGAGTTCTGCATTAACTCAAGAGCCTACTATATTTTTGTTGGTACAAGTGATTATTTGTGTTAACCATTTTCTAGGATTGATATATGTTTTCTTACGTTCACAATTAGCTAAGGCTGCATTCCATTCAGTCCTAGTTTAATTTTATTTTTCTGAAGAAAAATGAGAGAGGTTGTGACTTGTTACGTGAAAGCGTTTAGAGTGTGAAGAATGTGACCATGGAGCAGAGGGGTAAACTAGCTATGCAACTGAACTAATTTCTCTCATCACAGAGTTACATGTTAGACGGCATAAACAATCTTGCCAGATGTGTCCAACTTCATATTCTAAATTAATCTTCCATCTCTTCACCTAAGGTGACTTGGCTATAATTAAGGAAAGCACTTTCTCTGTAGAGACAATATCATTTGCCTGATTTATATTGTTGAATCTGTTTGATGTGATAACATTTTCTTTACACAGCCTGTGTCTTTTTTGTACACGGATTTTTTCCCATTACCTACTTGAAACTAATCTTAATTGTTTCCTACTGTAGGTCATTGTGTTAAAAGTTTATACCTCATTGTAATTTTTTCTTAAAATTTATAAAAAAGCAGTGGCTACTATCTTTTCTTTAATTTTGGTTGTTTTGTTTATATATAATTACCTAATAGTGCTCATTTGTTGATTGTGATTTTGGCTTGATGCGTAGGGTACAAGATGTTGCTGAGCTTCTTGGCATGATGATTGAAGATCGTAGAGGGTTGCAACCTAACGTAAAAACATATGCGTAAGTGTAACACTTCTTCATTTTTTGGGTTGTTTCTAATAAGGTAGAAGTCTCTTCAGCAAAATACACCAGTTTTTTATTATTGTGTGTGTTCTTAAAAATATACAGGTATGACAGTATATTATTCTGACCAAGCACTGAAAGTGCGTTGTAATGAATACAAGCATTAAAAACGTCATGTCTATTCATTTTGGATACGTCCCATATTCCTTAGCCTGCTAGTTTCTGCAAATAGTCGTTAAGAGCAACTCCAACAGGGGTGCTAACAAGAGTGCCATAGTGCCATGGGGCATGATGTGGCATTACACTCTTGTTGGCTATCCATTGGAGTGATTGGGCCGCCAACCAAAGTTGCCAATTTTTGCACCCTCCCAATATAGAAAATATGCATACATCCCCACTAAAGACTTGTACCTTCCTATCTAATTTTAATTATACTTGTATGAATATATTGACAACTTTGAGTTCCAACCATTGGAGAAAATTTTAATAAGAAAGGTGCCCCAAGTACTTTGAGGAGAAAGAAAATAATTTTATTAGTATTTTTGATGATTTGGAAATTTTGGCACCTTTGGTTGGCACCCTCCACCCTCCACTGGAGATGCTCTAAGTGATCTTATGTGCTTACTGATGCTTTTCTTTGTACTATCATTAAGACTACTAAAGAGTCAGCCTCTTGACTTCAAAAGTATGAAGTAACTGAGTCCTAAATCCGATGACATGGGATGGTTTCTTTTTAAGTATAATTCCTTGAAGAACTTTGTATGTCATTTGTAACTTATGTAACTTATTAAGGAAAAGAAAAACATAGAAATTTGGAATTTGAGCTAATTAATACACGGCTAGAAGCTGACTAGTATCTCTATTGGGATAGATATATGGTTCATATCGTGTCTAAGATTAAAAAGTGACATTTATGATTAGCTATAAAAATTGTTATAATCCTGGTGATCAACTTGCAGTTTCTTCTTTTTTTGGGCAGTTTTTATAGTTCTTTAGTACAAGGGGAGGGGATTAAGAATGCTAATCCATGACCCTTTCATTAGGGAAGGGGGTGGGATGAGCGTTACGACTAGGCTATTTATTGAATCCTCACTTGCAGAAATTGCTACTCATATCATACAATGTGGTAAGTTTAGGTGCTCATCGACTGTCTGGACCAATAGGCGTTAGACATTAGGCACATTATGTTCTATTATTATTTTCCGTTAGACATTAGGCATCCTATGACTAATTAATAATTATTAAGTGCATACAAAGTACAAACCCGTTTTTATTTTCTTATTATTCTTATAATTATGAAATATAGTTCTGATTAACTTGTTGTAGTAATAGCCAGTTCTTCTCACTGATTAGAGTGAAAAGGGAAAGTATTATATTATCTATATATACATTATTTTTGCCTAGTCATACATGTAATATTATTCCTAATTCCTAGTACCACTATAAAGAGTATATAATATAGCTACATACATGCTTGTCGAACAGGAGCACTAAGCCAGATAGGATGGCTAATTGACTTGGTTGGTATCAAGTTTTGGATCGGTATGCCGTGGATGGCATACAATTTATATATATCAAAAATAGTGCAGCAAAGCAAACTAATTTGGATTTCTACAATTTAAAATCTTCAGTGGAGGACCAACTCTTTTTAGGCTATGCAACTGTTGCCTAGCAGCATGGCAACTATGCCAACCGATCCAAATCTATTCCTAAAATATTCCATTTAATCTGAATACTCCCTCCAAGAGGGCAAGGCTTGATATTACATAAAATCATTTAGTAAAAATAGCAGCCACTTGTTTCTCTTGATGATAAGTGTACAAATGCGGCTATGTTTTTGTCATTAAATTCCTAACCGTTTGAAGATGGTTGATTTGTTAACAAAGTAGATCATGTGCCATGATAATAGTTATAAAGTCAACAACTGCAAGTATTCTGCTATGATGCTGTTAGAATTGTTGCCCCCTCTGTTGGCTTGTTATAAAATTTCCATGTACCAACAATTTTTTTCCCAACCAAGGAATGCACCTCAGTCTAAGGACTTTGGAAAAGAAGATTCTAGTGTGACATAAATTAGCACGCATCTCTAATGATGTATATACAAGTCTTTTATGAGTAAACTTTACATTGCCTTACAATTAGTTTACAGAACTATTAAAGTTTTGCTATATGTGTTTAGCTTCTACCATTAACGACATTATCTTTTGTTAGGTTGTTGGTTGAGTGCTTCACTAAGTACTGTGTCGTCCGAGAAGCAATTCGACATTTTCGTGGGCTTAAAACTTTTAGGGGAGGAACAAAAGTTTTACATCATGAGGGAAAGCACGGGGATCCTCTATCTTTGTATCTCCGTGCATTATGCGGAGAAGGTATGCTTTTATTCGTACAGATGTTTATTGATTGTCTTCTTCTTCAAAAGAAAATCATCATTGTCATTAGCATCTACATCTTGGTCATCATTGTGCTAAGTCGAGCCTTAACGCCCGAGTACCTTTGAGAAGACTAGTCAACAAGTTGCCCGACTAGTCGTAAACAGTCTACAAGTTGTTCATATACAATTATACATATTTTTACTAGATTTTATACATAATAAAAGTAGACACAACAATATCACAACTTAAATTAGCAGTGATTGAATACTAAGTTTAAATTGATCATAGTTACACAATAACATCCAAATACCAAATATCAAACATGTCCAAGCAAATAAAAACATAAATGTTGATGAAAATCAAGCCGAGTCGTCCATCTAAATATTATTTTCATCTCCATCTCTTTCTTGTGTATTTTCATTGGTTAGATCAGGCGACAATACACCAAAATCATGGTTATCACGGCGCCAAGTCGGCCGTCGAGGGGTTATCATGGCCCCAAGTTCGGGCTTCAAAAAGCTTTGACGCCTGAGTGCCTTCGAGGAGACTAGTTGAGGACTAGTCGTCTTCGTGATAGCAATGATCTACACGAAATAGCTTTTAAAAAAATCAAACAATTTTGTTCGTCATCTTTTGGCATGAATTAGTCACTTTATTACTTTTCTTCATTTTTATTCCTCTATAATGGTGATATGTTATGACCAAGTCCATCACAGAGACTATATCACTATTGGGCCAATCTTGACTTTTAGCTTAAAATCGAAAGCTTGAGGAACTATGATGTACGAGTATTAATCTACATGTCATGCAATACCCATTTAAGTGATGAATAAATGTTTATTATAAACTAGCTGCCACTAGTTATAAAAATTGTGAATTTGAAAAGTTGACATAGAATTAAAACTTATTATATGCACTTTTATACAAAATATGTGAAAATTGGAGGGGGGATTTATGAACGGAAAGTCAAAGCGTCTATATACAATCTCCCATTTTAATCTGTATAACTTATTTTGTTTTTCCTAATAGCAAGCATAACACTTTTTACTATTGGTTTGTTACGAAATGATAATATCTTGGAGCCTCAATTATATACATAGTTGTCAAGGCGTCGCCTAGGCGGATAGACGGTAAATAATGAAAATGTGTCTAACCACCTTTTATTAGGGTTGACGAATCATACGGCGTCTAGGTCAGTTAAGTAGTGCATAGGTGACGCCTAGGCGAATTTGGCGTTCAACTATGTATATGATATATTTTTCTAAGATTATGATTTGACTTTATTTATTTTTGTCTTTCGACTGGTAAAATTCATGGTCTAGTACCATTGAACCATCATACTCATAACAGCTGTTCGGTTACGCAATCTTGGGCTTTGTACTTACTGAAGCTATTGCCTTGTTTGCGTTAATGATGGCTTTTCTGAAAGTCTCAAACAAACAGAAGTTATTAAAAATAAAAGTTATTGATTCAATCACATAAACTGTTCTTTACATTAATGTAATTATTTTTGACAATGTGATATATTCTTCTTATGACGCTTAATTCTCTTATCATGTCGTGATACGCCAAGTCATATACCTGCTTTTGGAGAGATTGTTGTTTATGCCATTATGTTGCCTCTAATGTTTGACGACTGGATATGGTATATAGAGGCCTAATCTCCCGCTTTAAATCCCCTTCTATTTTTCCATGTATACATTGAGAAATCAAAATGACCATTGACTTGCAATGAGTTTAATGTATCTTTGGTAGCTAATACTCCAAAACATATTTAAGAGTTAGTCATGCTTTTTCAAATCAGGAAGGATTGAAGAACTGCTAGAAGCTTTAGAAGCTATGGCCAAAGACAACCAAATGATTCCGCCCAGAGCTATGATCTTGAGCAAAAAATACCGGACATTGGTTAGCTCTTGGATTGAACCTTTACAAGAAGAAGCTGACCTTGGTTATGAGATTGATTATTTTGCAAGGTGTGCATCCTTCTCATTCAACCTTGTAGAATTATGTTCTGAAGTAAAAGTTCACTTTAGTAAGTTCGGTTTTTGTTATATATATATATATTCTGTTGTAGTTTTGAGTTGATACTGAATATAAAGTCAAATATGAGAAGCTAGAGGAAACAGATAGCTTTAGTAAACCCTACTAACGGACTCGGTAATTTCAAGTTTGCGTGTATACTGTTTTTGTACTCATACTATAACATCCTTACATTCTTCCTCAAGCCAGTGCATTGATGTCATTCATGCCCAACTTGCCAGCAACAAAGTTGCAGATTGTCCACCTACACCTTCAGTATGAATAGCAGTCATTTGATCATCTAATCTTACGAAATACGAACTGAGTGCTCATAATATCACTAATTGTCTTATTCTACATTAATATTTTTCTTGCTTATATGTCGATCAATCTCAACAAGTTGCCTTTTGTCATATTGAACTGAATGCTGAGGAATGTCCCAACTGTACCTGAAGTGGTCTAATATAATTCCCCCCTGTTCACATTAGCCAAGGTTTCTTATATGGCACATAGTTAAGAGCCCTTGGCTCTGGATTCTGCTGCATCACAGGACTGAGCAAGCACACGCTGAATACATTAGAAAGCCCTTACATCACTAAGTCTCCTACAGATTTGTATCCTGAAAAAGTGGCTTTGCTCATTAACTACAAATGAACATGCTTCTTTACAGGACTATCTTGTTGTGTTTACCCAGAATAATTTTAAAATTTAAACAAATGGGAACAATTTTGAGAAGATTATTATGCTCTTTTCTGATTTGCTCATTCCCGCTTTCATGAGAATTTTGTAGTTGTGTATTCTTAATCATAATATGCCACAGAAGGATATGGTCTTTCTTATATTTGAATAATTGAAGCACACTTCTCGCGGTAATCGTTTAATACTTGTGGCTCGACTGAGAGATGAACCAAGTTTAGAGATGGGGTAGACATAAATCTGGACTCCGTTCCAGGTCCAAAACAGGTAGCAATGTTATGTTTCTCCAATGCGATAAAAAGGTGAAGTATAATGAATATTGTTACTCTATTTAAAATAAAGGAAAGAAAACAGGACTGGATTCATATTCAACTGATCTGGTAAAAGGAAATGATGATGATGATGATGGTAGAAGGAGTGTTCTTTTTATGTAGTAATTTTTTAATGGTTCTTAACAGGAGTTACTGGGTTACCTCTAACAAGTGTACAGAATCCTAACATAGAACATCTATGGGCAACACACCCAATTCAATCTGTGTAACAGTAACCGGAGACCTCATGAGGATTAATTTTTTTTTTTTGTAAACATGGCTCATTTTCTAGACATTCCAGTAGTGACCTTTAGGTATATTAAGAGCCTACAGAGTATAGACCATTTATAGGTGAATTTGGAAGGACCATGATGAATCAATTGTCTCTTCCCGCTGCATAGAATGTCTTTCCTGCTGTATGAGGGAGATATTATGACTACTAAAAAACATTTTAGCTTGTAACAAATGTTCTACTTTTCCGAGTTGGGTTGGGTTATGATCTTTGTATAACCCATGTAGCTTGCGACATACAATAGCTGATAGACTTTGATTGTTGAATATTGAGATTACTCTTTAAACTTTGGCCACTAACAATATAACTTTTATATTTTGTGGTTAAGAAATCTTATTGGGGTAGCGGTTCTTCAGCCATTTTGCGGTTGAACCTGTTTATATCCTTCTATTTTACTATTAATGTGTAATTTACTTATTTGTCTTGCATCATATGACCTCAATAAAGACTTAAACCTCATTCTGTAATTGTTGCTGATCGAGTTGTCAAATATTGTGTGCTAAAATAAGTCTACTTGCTACAGTAAGTCATAGTCAGAAGATCCACAGTAATTGTGATGTAATCAGTTACGTAGATGAAGGCTAACTAAGCTTATAAATAGGGCTTAGGAACTCTTGTAATCAATAACACAGAATATAACACAGATCAATTTATTGAATCCTTCTGTTGTTCATTCCTTAGCATAGCTAGGGTCTTATTTCTAACATGGTATCAGAGAGGGTTTAGCATAGAGCTCATCAGAAATTACAACCGAAGTTCCAAGTTTTCAAGAAAACCAAGAACACAGTTGAGTTTTTTGAGAAATCAGAAAATCAAAACCTACCAAAACAAAAATACAAACATACCACCATACCAGGCTCAATTAGACGACCTACCACAATTTTTTCGAGCTGAAAACGGCCAGCCACGCGCCCTCACGTGCCTCCGCGGCGCCTCAGATCTCCCCCACGCGCGCCGGCGCGTGGGCCCCCTTCCAGTCAGTTTCCGGCGACGGTTCTTCAGGGAGAGTTGCTTGTCTCTTCTAGCCCAGTCTTTTCGTGGTAACAGCTTCTCCATCATGTACAATTGATATAAATCATATATATACACGTATATATATATATATATCTCTGTTTGTGTTTTGCTTGCGGGGTTTTTTTTTTGGTTAAGAAAACAAGAGGGATTGGAGAGATTTGGGCGAGATAAATAACGAAGGGAGAAGAGACAGTAGAAAAAGAAGATTGAGTGATTGATTATAACTCGGTCACTGAGTCACTCACATGGGGTGTTGTGTTTATGGAGTTTTTGATTGATTACCAACTGGTTATAGATGCTTAAAAAAAAGGGAAAGCAAAAGCAAGATGTTAAAGAAAAAGAAAAAAAGCAAAAGCATCCACTAAAAAAAAAAAGGGAAAGAAAGATGCTAAAGAAAAATGTTGTCAGACCAGAAAAAAAAATATGTTGTCGATTAGAAAAAAAAAATTTGTTGGCTTGTTGCAGTAAAAAAAAGTTACAAAAGAAAAGAAAAAAAAGAAAAAAAATCAGTGATTTTATGATTTTAGATTCGATAAAAAAAATTTATTTTACATTTATTTTTTTAAGGGAAAGTAGTGCTAATATTTTTTTAAAAAAAAATAAAAAATCGGGATCTTTTAAAAATGTATCACTTTGATTTTAAGAGTTTGCCCGGTTATAGATTTAATTGTGTAGTATTCAAGTGGTAGTTGATATTACGGTATCACTCCAATTTATTACGATGCTACAAATTAAATAGTTCAGGGGGCGTTATTCCAAAGGAGCAGAAGAAGTAGTTGTATATTCAAACAACACAGTTCACTGCCACAAATGAAAAAGCAAGCAGCAGAAGTAGTGTATATACAGATGTACACACAGTTCACTGCCACGACGACAAAGCAACAGAAGTAGTAGTATGTATACAAACATACACACAGTTCACTGCTATATCTTGTTAATACTGAGTGATCACAAAGTCGAGTCTCAGTTCCTTCAAAATAATCAGTTCAAGGACTGATTGGTGGTCATCCACCGTTGTGCTGAAAAGTAGCACTTTTTTATGATTTTGACATGGCCTAAAATATACCGTGTGGTCGCAAGTTCGAGTCCCGGTATCCCAAAAGACTCAATAAACTCAAGATCGGTCGATCCTAAAAATGGGTATAGTTGGACGCTCAGATTAAGCTCAAGGGCTACTAGTGTCCACTCTTCAATCCCAAGAAAGGTCTTTCATCCGAAGATGAGATTTCGAGTGAGGGGGCGTGTCAAATATTGTGTGCTAAAATAAGTCTACTTGCTACAGTAAGTCATAGTCAGAAGATCCACAGTAATTGTGATGTAATCAGTTACGTAGATGAAGGCTAACTAAGCTTATAAATAGGGCTTAGGAACTCTTGTAATCAATAACACAGAATATAACACAGATCAATTTATTGAATCCTTCTGTTGTTCATTCCTTAGCATAGCTAGGGTCTTATTTCTAACACGAGTTTTTCCTAAAGGTACCATAGAGTCTGTATGTATCATATTGGTTGTTCTCTAGCAATACCTTTATGATTTTCTTGATGTAAGATTTGACAAGAAGCTACAATTAAGTACTAAATTTATATAGCACACAGGTATGTCGAAGAGGGTGGATTGACTGGTGAACGCAAGCGATGGGTTCCTCGAAGAGGGAAAACTCCTCTGGATCCTGACGCCGATGGTTTTATATATTCAAACCCTATGGAAACCTCCTTCAAGCAAAGATGCCTTGAAGATTGGAAAATACATCATAGGAAGCTTTTGAGAACCTTGCGCAATGAAGGACCTTCGATATTAGGTGATGTATCTGAATCTGATTATATCCGTGTCGTGGAGAGCCTAAAGAAAACTATCAAAGGCCCAGACCAGAGTGCTCTAAAGCCTAAAGCGGCTAGCAAAATGTTGGTGTCCGAACTAAAAGAAGAACTAGAAGCGCAAGATCTGCCGACTGATGGAACCAGGAATATACTTTACCAGCGTGTACAGAAAGCAAGGAGAATTAATCGCTCTAGAGGTCGGCCTCTTTGGGTTCCAACTGTGGAAGAGGAAGAAGAAGAGGTTCACTTGAATTTTTAAGTCAATGTCCTGTATACTGTATAGTGCTTGCCTGCGTTCTCAAATAAATCTGTATATTAATATTTTTATTTATATTATATCTAAAATTCTGACTTGATATGATACATTGAACAGATAGATGAAGAGCTAGATGAAATGATTTCACGGATTAAGCTCGAGGAAGGAAATACAGAATTCTGGAGACGTCGATTTCTTGGAGAAGGTTTAAATGGCGAATATGGGAAGTCAGTGGATGTAATCGAGTCTAAATCTCCTGTTGTCTTGGACGATGCCGATGTAGTTGAAGATGTTGCCAAAGAGGTTGAAGATGACGAGGCAGATGAAGAGGAGGAAGAAGTCGAACAAACTGAAACCCAGGTGGGTGAGAGGGCTAAGGACAAGGAAGCTGAAGCAGAAAAACCGCTTCAGATGATTGGTGTACAACTACTGAAAGATTCTGACCAAACACCAAGCACATCAAGGAAATCAAGAAGACGAACTTCACGAACATCAGTGGAGGTATGGAAATTAATGGTTGCCAGTAATTTCAAATTTGTTGCTTATAAATATCTGCTATACATCAATGGAAATCTATGTATGTTAAATTTCTTGTAGCCTATTCGTTATGTAGTTTGAATATCTTTTCATTCTTATTTATGAGAGGTAATTGGTAGCAAAAAAGAAGACTAGATATTATTTGTTGAATTGCTTTTAGATTTGTTGCTTTATAACTTAATAATCCGCTAGTATTACTGTATTAGTCTGAAAAGTCATCATCTTCTTGGTCTGTAATGGTGAAGCTACATCCTAACTATTGAAGTGTTAGATGAATTATAGTAAGTTGTAAACCCCAATGTTGAGTCTCAGGACCACATCTGTGTAGTCGATGATGTTAACATCTTACTGGAGTCTACAAAGTCCACTATATTCATAAATTCTTCCCATGGAACAATGAGTCTCTACACTCAATATCATTAATAGGACCCTTAGTTTCAGTTGGTAAGGCATGCCACCGCTTATTCCACTTTTACAACACTAAAGGGTGCATCGCTCACTGGCATGATACGCTGCCACCTATGTTACTTCGACTCTTCTGTTTTGGTTACTGTGCCCGTGGTGGACACAGTACTTATCTCTTGTCGTATTTTTTTACTGAAATGTGGACGCTTTGAGCAAGTTGAAGACAACATGTGATGTAAAATATATCTATTGGAAGGAAAGAGGCAGAAATGAGAAAAAGTAAGAAGACGCCTAATTTGCAAATCCTTTACATAATCACGTGTACCCCAATTCTCCGGTTTTCTAGTCTGACACTCGGATATGTACTTGTCCAACACTCCATACACAGCCAAAGTAGCATTATATTTTTCTAGGCTGTTTTGCACGGTACCAACAAATGTGTTACGATGCTGGATTAAGACAATTGTTCAAGCCTAGCAACCTTATTTCATCTGGCATAATAAGTAGTAAATGGTTTAAATCATGAAGCAATTACTACATTTATATGTTGTACTTTTATGTTTTAATGTTTATACGTTCGAACAAGAAAAAGAAGACGAGAGACATGCCTGAGTGTTAAGTTGAAATTTCTTTTCTCTCATATTCCCTCGTAAACGAAAAAGTTTTTAAAGGTAAGAAGTTAGGTTTCTGTTGAAGTGATACCATATCTTTCTAGAGCAATATTGCCTCTACAGGATCTTTCATTTAAAATTGAATAAAGTTATGTGTATTCTTTACTATTATGACCAGTAATTTGTACTACTGTAAGTGGAATTTTAGATTTGTATGTGATTGTTAAAGTTTCTAGGATTCGAATATAAGATTGTCTTTTAGTGGAAGTGTCAAACATACCCCATACTTTTCTTTATGTGTGTAATTCGATGCAGGATGATATTGATGATGACTGGTTTCCAGAGAATATCCATGAAGCTTTTAAAGAGCTGAGGAAGAGGAAAGTTTTTGACGTATCTGATATGTACACTATTGCTGACGCTTGGGGTTGGACATGGGAAAGAGAAGTGAAAAACAGAAGTCCTCAAAGATGGTCTCAAGAATGGGAAGTTGAGCTGGCAACTAAACTAATGTTAAAAGTACGCTTCTTTCTTCTTTTATACCTTGTACTTGCCATGCTATTACGATATATACTTGGGACAAAACTTCTTAGGGGAGATGATAATATGGTTATTTCTGGAATTTCCTATTTTCGCTTTGGTAAATGAATAAAATGGAAGTTCCCTCATTAATTTATTAGCAGTATTACGTGGGGAATAGTTTAATAAATGGAAGTATTCATTGGACAACTGTGGAAGAAGCTAGGAGCAGAAAAGAAATAAAGAGAATCGGGTCTTCCTTTTTTAATCAACATCCTATCCCCTCCAATCACATTCACATATATTTGCTACTGAAAATAATTTCTGGTCTGCTTAAGAAGCGTTTAGAACATCTTTAATTTGGAGGTTATATGCCCATGCAATTAATGTTAATTTTACAAGCATGCCTTATGAAGCCTGCTTATTTTGCATTTGAGCTTGGCCACTCCTAAAACACGAGGCCACAACACAGTGTGCATACTAAAACCACTTAAATGGCTAAAGATTGTTAGACCTTTGGTAACACAATCAACAGTTAACAGTCAACTATTGATGCATTTTCTAATAAAAATTAATTTGATATATCATGATATTTATTATACATTTTGAATTTGATATTATATTTTAACTAGCAAATCGAATTAACATATGTTTATAATGAAAAATAAAAGGAAAAATTAAAATAGTTGTAAATAAATTATATTCTACTATGAAAATTTTGAATTAGTGAAATGAATCAAAAAATTTAAACCACAACACACATATAAATTATATTTATTCTTTCTAATTTAACTAATATACATGTAACAGTGTATTATATATTTTAAAATATTGTGCATCGGGGATTGGGGCGGGAATTTTCTAATCACCGATCCCCAAATTTTTTTAAAACTATTCCCCGTTCCTCGCTGTAAAACAAAAAAAATATCCCCGACCCTAAAGGGGCGGGGATCTAATTGTGATCGGGCTGGGCAGATGAAATGCCCATCCCTAACTTCCGGTATTTATTAATATGGACAACCATATTACTACCGTAAAATGAACCAACCAATAAAAGTAAGTTGGTTCAGATCAGTGTATGGTTAAAAATGAAAATTTTCAAAATTCCTATACAATTCTATTGAAAGAGATTTATGAGTTTGAACATGGGAGCCCCAATGAAACTTTATGAGAAGAGGTTTATTCATTTTAAACTGAGATGTTTGTTTTATATAACCAACTGAACCGAACAAATAAGCAAATGGATCCGAATTTTTAAGAAAAACAAACAAAACTGGATTCTGCAGTTCGGTATGATTGGATTTTGCTCAAACCCCTATTGCCAAGACTCACTATAGCAATGACTAAAGTCCACACGCAAGATGAAAAGACCCTTAGTAGCTTATTGTAAAGCCATGTAACCCACCACTATAGCTAAATCTCGTGAACGACAACACGGAACCACTCTCTTATGTTGCCGATTGTCGACAGAGGTAACATTGGAGGAAGATTAAAGCTACTCAGCTTCCCTGTCTTCCATGGGAAAGCGTGCACTGTTGTTAATCTTTAGTAATTTGGGTGGGAATTTTATCCATGTTGTGTATGTTGCACACCCACTACCCCCATCACCCCTTTTGGCCCCTCATCTTGTCTGAATGATTAATCGAACTATGATATTGTGTAACTAAATTTCTGTTTCTGAATTCCGAGAAATAAAGGATGTTGACAACTTGAGAGGAAGTGCAGGTGAAGGGAGCAAACTAATATTGCTGGAGTGATTGTGGTGGACAGTGATGTTAATTTTGTGTACTTTCAGACACGATAATAGGCAGGCACCCATCCCGTGCATAGATTAAATGATTATGTTCTATTTTTGACTATTAACCGTTAGTTATTACAGTTGTATAGAATCCTATTCAAGGTAGATTAAATTTAATTCTTTTTTTTGTTTTGTCTGTATTATTACTACTTTTCTTTTCTGGTTTCATATGAAATTGATTTATAGTTCAATGTTAAATTAACGCCAACTCAATGACTAAACATCCCTTAAGCATAGATCCGTATGCTGTATGACTTTTTTCCCCTTTTCTTTTTGTTTTAACTTTAAAGTAAATATATTAAGCCTCTCTAAACTAAAACAAAATCAACTCATAGACTTTTGGCTTCATAGCTTGTTCAAAGTAGTATATACATGTTTTATGTATTTCTGCTACTACATTCATCGTGAGCAAACAACCTATGTACTCCTGGAGTATGATAGACCAGGTACATTTGTTTTGGTCAATTAAATATATTTCTGTAAGTACATCAGTTTGCTGGCATGTTATCGATTATCCAAACATTTTGTTTTTAATTTTCGATAATGAAAGAGTTAAATTTGTTTTTTTGCTATATGCTTGTACGAAATTCATGTTTTGCAAAATATATTTTAGGTAATAGAGTTGGGTGGTGTGCCGACAATTGGAGATTGCGCAATGATTTTGCGTGCAGCTATACGAGCTCCTGTTCCATCAGCCTTCCTGAAAATTTTGCAAACGACACACAGTTTGGGTTACTCTTTTGGAAGGTATGTTGAGGATGCTAAGTAGAGATATGGTTTTTAGTTTTCCATGCTCATGATTGCCTCGTTGCCTCAAGGATGATAAAATTAAATGATTATCCTTCGTAGGCCTTCTGTGTGCATATTGTGAATGCCACTGTGTAATGAATTTACTACTTATGAAACCAAAACCCTATTTGGAAAAATAAAATTATCACGCAACGAAGTCTCATTTGAACAAAACACACTCAGATCTGTTTGTTTACAACTTAAAAGAAAAACATAAACGATAAATACGAAATACAGCTTGCTAGGGCAATTCGGAGGCGTCCTCTTGTTGCCTAGGATCTACTGTAATGATAGAAGAGTTGGAGTGGTGAGGCTATGTCAGTAGCACCAACACACACCCACGACACATATCCGAGTGTTGAACTCTAAAATTATTTAAGGACAGGGGAACACCGCCTTGCTCTTCATCAAGGGAGGGTATAGGCTCGCAACATAGTTTATTAATAAACAAGTATATTAGTTTATTAAAATACACCTTCAAAGAATAACGTGGAACTAAAATCAAACATTGTATTTGTAAATGATTTTGCAAATTAGTTTTCTTGTTCTCCTTTTCTTTATTGTCATATCTTTAAGTACAATTGTACAACTCATCTGTACGATTTTTGTTAAAATTATGTGACAGCATATAGAGAGAGATTTACAGAAGAACTAGAGATTGTATATAATCTGGTGTATGTATTACATAGGAGAAGATCCTATATATAGAAGTAGTAATCACCAAATTCTTATGATCGGTGCCTAACTTATGACTATACAAACACTAAAGTCTATGTACGGTGCTGTTATTTTTGACACTCCCCCTCAAGTTGATGCATATATATCACTCATGCCCAACTTGCCAATAAGTGGATGTAGCATTTTTCTTCCAAATCCCTTGGTTAACACATCAGCTACTTGATCTTCTGATCTTACAAATTGAATACTAATGATATCATGATTGATCTTCTCTTTAATAAAGTGCCGATCAATCTCGATATGTTTGGTTCGATCATGTTGAACTGGATCATGTGCAATGGCAATTGCTGCTTTGTTATCACAATACAGCTTCATCGGAGTGGGTAATGCAAGTCCTAACTCTATAAGCAACAATCTAACCCATAGTAGTTCCCTCACTCCTCGAGCCATAGCTCTGTATTCTGCTTCAGCACTAGACAATGCTACTACTGGTTGTTTCTTACTTCGCCAAGTAACTAGGTTACCTCCCACAAATGTACAGTATCCTGAAGTGGAACGTCTATCATCTAGACATCCAGCCCAATCTGCATCTGTATAGCTTTCAACCTCGAGATGATTGTTTTTAGTAAACATTACTCCTTTTCCGGGAGCAGCTTTAAGATACCTTAATATCATATAAACTGCATCCAAATGAGGTTGGCGTGGATCATGCATGTACCTGCTCACAACTCCCACTGCATATGATATATCTGGCCTTGTGTGTGCGAGATAGATTAGTCGTCCAACTAATCTTTGATATTGGGATCTATCAACAATTTCACCAGCATCTCCACAAAGCTTATGATTTGCTTCTATAGGAGAATCTGCAGGTCTGCATCCCAACATCCCTGTTTCTTTTAAAAGATCAAGTGTATACTTCCGTTGTGAAAGGAAGATACCACCCGGACTTCTGGAGACTTCAATGCCAAGGAAATACCGTAGTTTTCCTTAAGTCCTTCATTTCGAATTCAGAGGCAAGCTTGCGTTTAATATTAGCAATCTCACATGTGTCGTTGCCGGTAATCACAATATCATCGACATAAACAATCAGTACTGTGATTTTTTCATCTCGTCTTTTCACGAACATGGTGTTATCCGAGTTGCTCTGTTTGTAGTCAAATTTAATCATTGCTCTCTGGAATTTGCCAAACCAATCCCTTGGAGACTGTTTCAACCCATAAATAGTCTTCTTTAGCTTGCATATTTTCCCAATGGTCGTAGTTGTAGAAAAACCCGGTGGAATGTCCATGTAGACTTCTTCTTTCAGGTCTCCATGTAAGAATGCATTTTTTTACCATCCAATTGCTGAAGTTCCCAACCAAGGTTTGCTGCACATGATATCAAGACTCGAATAGAAGTCATCTTTGCTACTGGAGCAAAAGTTTCCTGATAATCAATCCCGTAAGTTTGAGTATACCCTTTTCCACAAGTCTTGCTTTGTACCTATCAATCAGCTTATTAGGTTTCTGTTTCACAGTGAACTCCCATCTGCATCCTACTACCTTTCTTCCAGCGGGAAGATGGGTTAACTCCCAAGTGCCATTATGTTTCAATGCTTTCATCTCCTCTATCATGGCATCTTTCCATTTAGGTTCACATAAAGCATCCTGCCAAGTATGTGGAATAGAAACACTAGACAAGGATGACACAAAAGCAAGTGAAGAAGGAGATAATGCATTATAAGAGACAAAGTTCGAAATAGGATGGTTAGAGCGTTTACCCTTTCGAACAGCAATAGGAAGATTAAGAGTAGGATCAAGAGTGTTACCATTATCAGGCTCAATTGTAGGAGCTGTAGGATCTGCCTCGAGGTCAGAAGTCTCTGGAGGTGGTAAAGTGGTTATATCATTATTTTTCCGTCTAGAATATGTGATCAAATCTGGCCCCTTTAATCTATTTAGATCATCCGACTCTCTACTCATAAGTGGAGGGATGGATGATGTGTTTGGGCTAGTGTTTGGCACATTGATGAATGGAAGGAATTGAGACTCCTCTGTCGCTTTACTATCAAGAATATGTCGGTTAATCTCCCCCTGAAGCAAGGAGGATCCGGGAGAGAAGTAAGAAACAGACTCCCAGAAAGTAACATCGTGACTGACATATGTGCGATGTGAGGGAGGATGATAGAACTTATACCCCTTTTGAGTTGGTGTATAACCAATGAAAACACAGCGGAGAGCACGAGAATCAAGTTTATCTCGAGAGGGAGAATGATTATGAACAAAGCATACACTCCCAAATAACCGAAGAGGCAATGGATGAGACGAAGGTGCAGGAATAAAGGACAACGGTGTTCTGAATTGTAGTACACTTGAAGGGAGACGGTTGATCAGATATGCAGCAGTCATGACTGCCTCTCCCCAAAGATATTTAGGGACATGCATAGTTAATATGAGGGACCGTGCTACCTGTTGTAAGTGACCAATTTTCCTTTCAGCAATTCCATTTTGCTGAGAGGTTTTAACACATGTAGTTTGATGAATAATACCCCATGTGTCCAAATAAGATGTAAACATTCCGGTATACTCGGTACCATTATCACTTCGCAGAATTTTAACAGAGGCATTGAATTGTGTTTGAATCATGTGGTGAAAGGATTTAAAACATCCGAATACTTCACTTTTGTGTTTAAGAAGGTATACAAAAGTAAGTCGAGAATGACAATCAACAAAGACAACAAACCACCTATACCCATCATGTGTAGGATGACTAAATGGACCCCAAACATCAGTATGAATAGTAGAAAATAGAGTAGGACTTCTCTTATTTCTAGATGGATAAGATGACCTTTTATGTTTTGCTAATTCACATGGTTCACAAAAAAATTCATCCTTTTTACATTTTGATGCTAAATTCGGAAAGAGATGCGACAGAACACCAAATGAAGGATGACCTAGGCGTCTATGCCATTGATACAAGGACTCTAAACTGGGATTAGATTTAGATGAAACCTGATAACTTGCCGATAGCGAAACAGAATTTCCTTCCATAATATATAGGCCATCTACCACTTTACCACTGCCAAGGACCTTGCCTGTCGCCAGATCCTGAAACACACAGTGAGAAGGGAAAAAAGTTACTGAACAATTAAGATTTTCAGTAATTTGATGAACCGATAATAAATTCACTGATAAGGAAGGAACATGTAAGATGATAGTGGTAGTGAAGGGAGACAATTGGAAGTGCCCCATCCGTGAACGGGTACATGAGTTCCATTGGCAACACGAACACTCTCTGTTTTATTGATGTAATGATATGACTGCAGTAAACTGGAATTGCAAGTCATATGTTCAGACGCTCCCGAGTCAATAATCCATGAATTAGGTGAACTGTGAGAGACAGAATGACAAGAAATGCTCGAATGAAAAGTCTTTGTTGGTACAAATGAGGTTGGAGTCTTTAACTTTATATCGGAAACCAACTGTCGAAAAAACTTGAGGTCCGAAACAGTTAGGCCAGAGTGAGTTCCAGAAAAATCCTCTTTCATCATGCTAAATAAATTCGGAATAAAATACCCGAAATATTTAAGGGAGACAAGAAAAAAGCCTTGACTTATTTCTTGTAAACCAAAAAAAAAAAAAAAACTTAAAGAATTTTTTTTTTCACCACTTTAAAGAGGCTGTCCTCCTTTGTTTATTCTTTTCTTTCTAGCCCATCAATAAACAAGGCCCAACACCATAACACTAAGCCCGTATAATTACTAACACAGAAAAACACACGCAAACCTCTGTTCTATGTTTTCAAATAACCCAGCAACTATTTTTTTTTTCTCTCTTCAACCCTTGAGCATCTTCCCTTTTTCCCTTTTTCTATTCTTAAAAATAAACACATGTATATATGCATATATACATACAATTATTTATCAAAAAAAATAAAACTTCACAGAACTGAAAAATGATACCACTGTTGGAATCGGGAGGACGAGGCGAACAAGGAAGCCTTCTGCAACTTCGCCGGAAAACCACGGTAGGACGGCTCACGTGCCGGCGTGTGTAGCGCGTCTGGCGGCGTCTATTGCCTTCCAGCGGCGCGTGTACAGCAGCTGGTGACCGGAGAAGATGCTGGTGGATCGTCTTTATGAGCTCTGTTACGTGGTATGTTTGGTTTTTTGTTTTTATAGGTTTCAATTTTCTGATTTCTCAGAAATCAAGGCTGCTGGGTGTGCTCTGGTTCTCTGATTTCTCTCCTCTATTAAACCCTCTCTGATACCATGTTAAAATTATTTGACAGCATATAGAGAGAGATTTACAGAAGAACTAGAGATTGTATATAATCTGGTGTATGTATTACATAGGAGAAGATCCTATATATAGAAGTAGTAATCACCAAAGTCTTATGATCGGTGCCTAACTTATGACTATACAAACACTAAAGTCTATGTACGGTGCTGTTATTTTTGACAATTTTAGGTGGTCAAAGTGTTTGCGTTTTAGTTAAAGGATCCGACATGTGACAAGTGTTGTCTTTGAGTATCCAAGTGTCTGACATGGGTAAAGAGACCGAAACCAAAAACAAAGAATCACAATTATATATAGGTTTATATTACAAGTGTACACTCATAACATATTATTCAAAAAGTTATATCCTATTAACATATTATTCAACAAGTTATATCCTATTATCATCTCTGTTACTGGAGGCAGGCTGAAGTATTTAGCACATGTATATATCCGTAGTTAGGGATGGTCATCGGGTCACTTTGGTGACTGGAATCAATCACTTTGGGGCTCCGTAAAATTCCCGTCCCCGATCCTTGAACCCTAACCCCAATCTCGAAACCCGCCCCGGATCCCCAAACGGGGCCGCAGAAAATCGGGGATTTTCTTTTTTAATTAAATTAATTTGATGATATTATGATATGTAATATAAGTTTTAGATTTACGTCTAATTAACATTTATTTATAATAAAACTAAAAGAAAATAAAATTATTAAAATTAAGACTAAATGACAGTTTGTACCCCTTATGTATATGGATTTTGTCAAATTGGTCCAGATTTACGTTTTTTAGCACTTTGCAACCCATATCTTCAAATTTCGCTTCAAATTACAACCCTTCACTAATATTCTTGACCAAAAAGGAAGGTTTTTATTGATGAATGGGACAGATGCACAAATGTTTAAGAGGTACTATGTTTGTCTTGAACCCTTAAAGGCCTACATCCATCAAGAAAGCCTTCCTTTTTGGTCCAGAATATTAGTGAAGGGTTGTAATTCGAAGCGAAATTTGAAGATAGGGGTTGCAAAGAGCTAAAAAACGTAAATTTGGACCAATTTGACAAAACCCATATACATAAGGGGTACAAACTGTCATTTAGTCTAAAATTAATTATATTGTAATATGAAAATTTAAATTAGTGAAATAGATTATAGATTTAATATTACAGCAATACATATAAATTATATATATATATAGGGTCAAGTTCTATGGAGTACAGTTTAATTGGAGTACGTTGGAGTACATATACGTTCTGCACTCAAAATATTTTAAAATTTATTGTTTTGCAAACCTTGTTATATGAATATCATAATTTCATTAATAATTTTGAAAATCATGTATATTTGCAATATGTTCATCTTGAAAATCATTTATGTTTTGCAATCAGAACATATATGTTTTGCAACCCAAATGTGTTTTGCGGAACAATTCATTTTGTAATATTTTGTTAGCAAAACATACAAAATTTTCAAGATTCTCGATGAAATAATGATGTTCATGTAATAAGATTTGCAAAATAATAAATTTTAAAATATTTTAAGTGCAGAACATATGTGTACTCCAACGTACTCCAATTAAACTGTACTCCATAGAACTTTTCATATATATATATCTTTAATAATTTAGTCGCATGCATGTGAATATATTATTTATTATTTTTAGTCACGGGACGGGTCCCTGCCCCGATCCTGAACTTTTTATACACTATTCCCCGTATTTCGCCCCGAACCCGAAAAAATCCCGAATCCCTGCATCGGATCGGATCGTGGCGGGTGAAATGCCCATCCTTATCCCTAGTGTTAGACTCCACATTATTTAGAAAAATTTGCCTGTTTTTGGACTAAAATGAAGCATCTAGTGTTCGTAGACAAGTTCAAGTATCAAGTAACACGGGTTTGGAGATGAAATTGAAGAAAAATGAAGAATGTCGTTATATGATGCATGTTGGCCAATTATCTCACCCACACGGCCGCACCCTGTATCCGAAACAAAAAACCACGCATCTACAGTCCTGTGTGTGTTTTAATTCTGTAAAGAGCCATCTCTGCACTATTAGGAGTATTAGGAAGTCAGATGTATTCATTTCTAGTACATGTTCTTAATTATAAAAAAATAAAACAGTCCATGAAAATAGAAATTATTTCAACAGTTTCTTATCATGCGCTTAGCGCTTTAGAAAATTGAGGTTGCATCTTCTTCTGGACTGGTGAAAAATAATAGAAAAATCTATCTGTTCGAAGTCTTTTATATACATGGTGGGACTTCTTACAACTTTTTTAAGTAACAATATTCAAAAAAGCATTCTGAATTCCAAGAAGGAAATTTACTCGAGCTTAATTTGGGACTCAGTTTCGAAATTCCAGTGTTAAGGCTTGGAGTTAGATTGGTTGGACACAAGGTCGAAATACAGTTTCAATCTTGTGAAGAATTTTTTGTGTGTATTTCATCTGGTTTGTATTCTTTGCCTTGTGTTTCCTTTTCCTAATATAAAAACAGACCTGGCTACATTTTAATTTGTAATATTTGGTAGAAATCAGGTTACGACTTTGAATCTGTTTCTGATTTTGCATCATTGTCGTTGCAGTCCTTTGTATGATGAAGTTATCACCCTATGCCTTGACCTTGGAGAGCTTGATGCATCTCTTGCTATAGTTGCAGATATGGAAACTACTGGCATTACTGTTCCGGACCAAACATTGGACAGGGTCATTTCAGCTAGGCAGATTACTGATAATTCTGGAAACTTTGAGTTGTGATTCGCATCTTTCACCATGTACAGATTCGTTTTTGTCAGTCAGGTGAAGGGAATATCATCACTTTTATGCTCTGAGACACTAATCATAGGATTATGTAGCGCGGAAAGCTTCTATGTTGTTTCAAGGGGTTTTAAGCTTTAACTAGCATCTTAATATATCCACATATATCATTGTTAACCCATGCTTAAGATTTAATACATTAGTTCGATTTAAAAATGAAATATCGAATATATGACAAAGGTGATTGCATTAATGAATTAGAATTCGGAGAGTGTTAGAATGTAACATACTAGCATGCTATATATATATGAGTCCCACTCTAGGGAGAACCATCTTACGTGGAGAACCGTGGAGAACCACTTAAAATGCTTTAAAATAATCCTTTATATAAGGCCCCTGGCAGGGCCCCTTCACATAAAAGTCTTATAATTCTACCCTCTATCCATTCATCAAAAAAAAAAAAATTAAAAAAACTTTTAAAAAAATTTTAAAAAAATGTTGTCACGTCATCATTTTTTGAAAAAAAAATTAAAAAAAAAATTTTGTAATTTTTTTTTATAAATAAATAGAGTATAGAATTATAAGACTTTTTTGTGAAGATGCCCCTGCGGGTCCTTATATATAAAGCAATTATAATGTATTTTAAGTGGTTCTCCACAGTTCTCCACGTAAGATGGTTCTCCATGGAACAATGGCCTATATATATATATATAGGCCTTTGCTCCATAAAGAACACTCTTATATAACAAACAATAAAGAACACTATAAAATCATTTATTCCAATAGATCCATTGGCCCCGCCAGGGGCACCCAATACAAAAAGTTCTTATTTTTTTAGGCTCTATCCATCCAGCAAAAAAAAAAAAAATTGAAAATTTTACTGTTCATGATGACGTCATCGATGAACAGTAAATTTTCAAATTTTTTTTTTTTTTGCTGGATGGATAGAGCCTAAAAAAATAAGAACTTTTTGTATTGGGTGGCCCCGCCATGGGCAATGGATCTATTAGATATGAGGTGTTCTTTGTTGTTTGTTATATAAGGTGTTTGCTATGGAGTCCAACCCTATATATATATATAGGCAAGTGCTCAAAAGAGAACTTATTTTTTGAAAAAAACTAAGGTACTAATCCTAGCCATTAGATGTATTAAGATCAATGGCCCCGTCAGGGGCACCCACACACTAATCAAATACATTCTCACACACAGAATCACACCTAATCCCCTCCATTTTTAATTTGATTTTTCCCGTCAATCGGTGATATTTTTTTTAAATCTAATTTCACCACATTTTTCTTCATCTCCCAACGATTAGTTTGCATACCATATATGCTATATTTCGATTTAGTTTTCTAAGTTTTCCATTAAACGAGGTTTTCCCTAGATATATATATATATATATAGGGTCTTGTTCTAATAGAAACTAACTTAGAATAGAATCTAGAAACTAAACCTAAATTAAATATTTCAAGCTAATCTAATGACCAAATTAGGGGTACCCCAATACAAAAAACATTTAAAATTATTGGCTCTATTCAACAAAAAAATAAAAAAAATAAAAAAAATTTAAAAAAAATTCACGTGATGACGTGGCACGTGAACAGTAACTTTTTTTTAAAAATTTTTTTTATTTTTTTTTTATTTTTGTTGAATAGAGCCAAGAATTTTATAAGTTTTTTGTGAAGGTGCCCCTAGCGGGACCATTAAAATAAATGAAATATAATTTATTTAGTGTAGGTTTCTAGTTTCTATTCTAAGTTTGGTTTCTATTTGAACGCTAGCCTATATATATATGCCCTTCCACAACTACAGATGATTACAAAATTGGGAACCACCTGGAGCAATGTTACATTGCGCATGGGACAAGCAATTTCTTTAAATGATCAAATTTTGTCGAATGAATTCAAATATTAAATAGAAATATAAAAAAAGCCAAATTTTGAAATAAAATTCGTACACAATCACATGGTTTTACTCACTATTTTTGTGATGAATGTTACCCTAATTTCACTAATTTTTCATTTGTTTTGATTTTTTCATCATTTTTAAGTAGTTCGTGAAATAAATTAAAAAATTAAATAAAAATAGAAAACACTCAAATTTTGAACTTAAAATTCATAGACAAGCAAGTGGTCATCCTCACTATTTTTGTGATGAATGTTACCTACTTTCACTAATTTTCCATTTTTTTTTTAATTTTTCACCTATTTTAATTATTTTATGAAATAAATAAAAAATTAAATAAAAATAGGAAAAAGAACGAATTTTAAACTAAAATTCATATACAACCAATGATCATCCTCACCATTTTTTTGATGAATGTTACTCTACTTTCAATAAATTTTCCTTTTTCTTCTCAATTTTTAACTAGTTTGTCAAATAAATTAAAAAAATAAATAAATATAGGAAAAAGGTAAATTGAAAAAAAAAAATAATAGATTTATTATTACAATCATTAATATTATCAATAATTTCTTATTTTTATTATTAATTTGAATTGTTTTTGAATTATTAATAATACAAAGTAAGGAAAAATTACAAAAACAAAAGAATAAGCAAAACAATAATATTGAAAAGACAAATTAGCCCTTGATGGTTGGCGCAATATTATTATAATCATAAGTATTTTCAAACTTTTTTTATTTATTAATATTTATTTGAATGATTTAATAATTGAAAATAAAGTAAAATTGAAACAAATAGAAAATAAGACTGGAAATGACAAATAAACCCTTACTATTGACGCAATATGATTCATTGCGTCAGACGAGAACTAACGTTTACCCCGGGCCGCATTGTTTCATCTTCATTTTAGTTTTAAACCCTAAAAACGCAGACTCAGGCGATTCCAGCTCAGGCGATTGGTTCGCTTTTAGTCATCATCATCATCATCATCAATAGATACATCTTAACACAATTTGTACATACAAACACATACACACACGAACTTACACTTACACATACACACAATATTCTTGTTCGAATTTTTGAGGTTTATGGTTTGTTTTGATTTGAATTTACTACGCATATCATGCTCGAATTAAGTTGAATTTGGGTTGAATCGTGTTTAACCGCTACTCTTGCAAACTCAAATTTGCCTACTAAGTGTTTATTATTAGTGTCATTTAAGTGTTTGATGAAAGTTCCCTATAAATTAACCTAATGTTTAAACACTGAAATAGTTTTTTTTTTTTTGCTAATTTAAACACTGAAATAGTTTATACTCAAATTTAGTTAATATTGGGGGGTGATTTTTGTTTGATGTTTTTGAAGGTGTTTTTTTGTTTTATTGTTTGTTAATCTTGCTGTTGAATATGTATGTATTAAGAATTTATTTGTGTGTGTATTTCGGTTATCTTACGTGGGTTTTTTGTTGTGTTCTTTGGTAACATTGCCGAGGAGTTTTTGCTGGCTAAAAACAATAGGAATTCTCACTGTCAAATAAACAATATCAATTGCTTTTCTCTAATATGTGAGAAATTACAATACATGTATATAAATAATAATATCTAATAAAACTTGAAAAGTGAGATAGCTGATAAACTCTAGAATATCTTTGATAATAATAAGATCGACCAAATCGTTTTTTTTTTTGCATGACTCCAGTTATTTGCTTAATGTACTTTTACTAGTTGCTCACAAATAAAAATTAGAATAATTTTGAATAGTACATAAATATTATAATTTCGAATAAAACATAAATATTATAAATTCGAATGATAAATAACACATTCAATTGTTTTCTGGACAATTTCTTCTATCATACATTACTCTTACTTGTCCGCACTTTCGTGGCTTCGTATTTGAAGTCGAAGTTTCAATACCACTTTTATATCTTTCCGCTTTCTTTCGTCCCTTCGTTTGTGACATTGGTGGATCAAATATTAGATCATGTTGATAGTAATCATCTTGACAAAACGAATCATTCATCCTTTCCTTACGTTCTTCCGGGAAAGCATTTTTCACATGACATTTCTCTCTCTCAATCATGTTCATCACGTAATTGAACTGTGGGACGGAACAACTACCAATAGCATCCAAACTTTGAAAAGATTTTCACAATGCACTATACCTTGATGATTGTGATGCACCAACATTTGCAAGAACGGGAGGCGTATATGGTAGAAGTCCGACAATTTGGTTGCCTTTCATTGTCCACCTAGGCATGATGTAATTTTTTGGTATTTGGGTTTTTTGTTTTTTGTCGAGGTAACGGATCATGTGTCTACAAATCATCCCGGAATGTTCGAAGTTTTTACAAGCACATTCAATCTTTTGGTCTATTGATAATTTCTTCTACGATTCTCCGGAACGGTAGACTTCTCCACCAAATACATTTTAAACAAGTAACATCCCAACCCTTTAGCTTTCTTCACGACATAAGATTGACTTTTTAAAATCTCCTTTTGAAAATGTTTAAACATTTCCTTTGTGTAAACTTCGGATGCATGAATTTTCAAGGACAAGAGCAATACTAGTCTTCTTTCGGTTTCCTCGGTGTCGAAATCACATTTAACCTCCTTAAGATATTGTGTCTCCAAAGCCTTTTGTGAATTTTCGATGAATTCTTTCAAACCGGTAGATGCTTGCACATATTCAACAAAAAAAACATTCATAGACTCGCTCCTTGAGGTAGTGGTCATACCGGCGGAAAAATAATTTCTCGTGTAAGCACCGATACATTGATCTCTAATAGCATACATTTGATTTAACCGAACATGATCCTCAAGTTGGTACTTCTTGATCAATTCCTCCCACTTACCTTCGAATTCCGTTGGTGACAACGACTTGTACACACATGCATTGAAATCCGATTTGAAATCCGGATAGTTGGTGTACAAATTAGACAACTTCTCGGGACATTTACTACTTATATGCCATGTACTATGTATGCTTTGTATGTAGCATAATCTCGGCAATAGCATTACTCAAAGCGAGGTCTTGATCGGTGATAATTGTTACGGGCGGTTTGTTGTCAACGGCTTCCAACCACGTTTTCAAAACCCACTTATAAGATGACTCTTTTTCATTCCTTATGAGTGCAAATCCAAACAAAATATTTTGGTAGCTTTTTCTTTGTCATTTATTTTGTGTATTGTTTTTTCATCCCACCTGCATAGTCTGGTCATACCATGTAAAGCGTGCTATTTTATTTTTACAATTGTTTAACTGGTTGTGTGGTAATAGTATAACACTTCATGTTCTCTCCTGCCTAATTTAGATGGTAGTTAGTTTTTATTCTTTTCACCCGACTGAGGAAAAAGAATTTTCACAAAAGAAATGTAAAGTGATATATTCTTAAAGCTGGAACCCCGGTTGGAATTTCTTTATTTTTTGCTAAGCAAAAGGAGTCTGGTTTCAAACCCCCAGGAGATCGCAACTTAGACGGTAAGGATTTATTTACATTAATAAATATTTAATTTTTTAGAAAATTATATTTATAAATATCTAAATAATATTAGATATTTATTTCTATAATTTCTGAATTAAATAAATTATTTATTAATTAAAGATTATAAGTTGTACGGATTAAAAAACAATTCTACGGAGCTTGTCTATGATAAAACAATTTAGGCCACGTATTTTTTTAAAGAATGCAGGTCATTAGTTTTATTGAAATGGATGGTGAGGCGCGTGGCAAGTGCTTTGATTTGAAATAGGAAGTCAGGCGAGTGACGATTGAATAAAGAATTTAGTGGCAGGTCTTTTAATTGCAAATACCCTTACGGAGTTTTTTATTGATACCCTTACCAAGCTAATTGATATTGTTAGTCATAGAGGCATGCCTGTTTATATTTAATAACAAGCCAAATTGTTTGTAATGCTTTGTATTACTTACATGACCCTTTAACTGGGGGAGAGTTTCTACTTGTATTTAGTACTTGTAATAGGCATCAAAATTCTATCTATGTAACACAGTTGGATTTTGAAGATTGAAGATTTGCCTAAGTACCAATTCGAGAAGTACTTTTATTGTATTCAAGAAGTCTAGCTTTCGAGAAGTCAGAGATTCGACATGTCTAACACTCTGTTCGAGAACTCAAGAAGGCAACAAGTCAGAGCATCATTCGAGTTCTCAAAGAGGCAACAAGTCTAAGCTACAATCGATATCTCAAGGACTAAGGAAGCTATTCGACATCTCAGGGATTCGATAAACCAAATGTTCTATTCGAAAACTCAAGGATCTTTAAAATGCTATTTCGAGAAGTGGTTCGACATCACAATTGTACAATATTCAAGAACTGAGAGTTATCTATTGAGTCAATTCTAGTTCTCAAATCAACCATTCAGCTACTTCTCGAATGGATTATTGAAGATAAAATACTGAGAATTGTACAAGTCAGAAACCTGCAACAAGCCAAGACACTTTCGGGACCACAATACTGTAAAGTGTTTTTGGACAGTCTACAAAGAAGTTTAGAGAGTTGTTACAGGAGACAAGCTGCTAAAGAAGTGGATCTGAGCAGGATTAAAGGAAGTCAAATTACAAGTTGCTTGGATGTTTACTCGAAAAGGGATAGACAAGTTAGAAAGTAAATTTGTTTTGCTCTACCTTTTGTAGTAAGTAGGCTGTACACATGTTCTATAAGTGTACAACCTCACTTCTCTAGCAGATAAGAGTTTTAAGTTTTCTTATTACAACTTAGAACATCTCTCTGAGAAAAAGAAGCTGAAAATACTAACATTTGTATTCTCAGGTTGTAGCAAATCTTTATCTAATACAATATTAGATTAAAGTGAGTGATCGTGTTCTTGTGTTTTTACTCCGCACTGATATATTCTGTTAAACACAAACATACACTTAGCTACACAAACAGATTCAAACCTTCAAACAACCACTATTAATATTCATATTTAAAGAAAAGTTTGAAATACATTCACCCCCTCTATATTTCCTTGTCTGTGTATTCCATACCCAACAAGTGGTATCAGAGCCAGGTTGTTGATCAAAACAGAAAAAGATCATGAATGCACCAAAGACAACTGGAACGGTGAAGGTCCCTAAGTTTGATAAAGATAATTTAAACCACTGGAAAATAAAAATGTTGTTGTTCATCAAAGCCTTAAACCCCCTGTATCCTGAGATTCTCAAGAATGGTCCGTTTGTTCCACAACAAGACTGTTGGAACCACGACCATCCCAAGATCCTATGTGTCCTAGGAACCGTCCAAATGGACATATACGGAAAAAGAAAAGGACGCCCTTGATAGTCATCTCATGCTGTTGATCATAGATTCAATGGATGTGTCAATGTTTGCAAACATAACATCATGTACAACTGCTAAAGAGATGTAGGATCACATTGAGGTTCTCTGTGAAGGGACAGGGGAGGTGAAAGAAAACAGAAAACAGATACTGGTCACTCAGTATGAAGCTTTCATAACACAGCCCAATGAAAACATTACTGATATGTTTGAGAGATTTCACAAGTTGGTTACTGAGCTACAGATGAATAGAAAAGTCTACAGCACCAAAGAACTCAATATGAAGTTTCTACTCTCTTCACCAAACCACCTAGAGCAGAGAGTCATTTCTCTAAGGGAAAGAGATTTGAATAGAGTTACATATGATGTGCTTTATGGTGTGTTAAAGACTCATGAGCTTGAGCTATTACAGAAAAGGGCTATTCAAGCAAATCAAGGTAAAATGATAAACACATCATGTGCCTTGATTGTAAGCAAATCTATTCAAGAACTTGAAGCCTCTACAAGCCAATTGAGGATTGAAGAAATAGTGGATGAAGAACCAATAGTGGAGCTGCCTGAGACTGTTGGTGAGGAACAGGAAGAAGAAAGAGATGAGTTCTACACTCTTGAGGAGTTAGATGCCATGGAAAATACTTCATATGCTTTCATGGCTAGAAAATTCCAAACATTAGATTCAAGAGAAAGTAACCCTTCAAACCTAGACCTTAGAATCATTCATTCAACAAGAGTAAAGCACATGTGAAGCCAAGAAAGAATAAATTCAAAACTGGCTATGTGGATAGGTCATCTGTGAGATGCTATAGATGCAATGACCTAGGGCATTTTGCTAGTGAATGCAAGAAGCCTAAAATGAAGGATAAAGAGTTTCTTGAGCTTGAAGCTAAGTATGAGGCCCTTCTGAGAAAGCAAACACCAGGCAAGGCCTACATAGCTGAAGGGAAGTGTTGGGATGATACTGACAGTGATGAAGAAGAGCAAGGATTTTATAACTATGCCTTGATGACCAATTCCAAGGATGAGACATCTTCATCAGACCCTCAGGTATCATCTCTCACTACCATAGACATGTCTGTTTCTGAATACAAGAATATGATTGAACAACTATCTGTAGAAATGTTTAATATTCATACTAGTATGACTACTGCTAATGAAGAGATTGTGAAACTGTCTGCTAAGAATGAAGTATAAAACAAAAGAAACGAGGAATTAGAGCTAGCTGTCATGCAAGTACAGAACCTTAAGAAAGACTTGGAAAATCTAGAGAATAAGGTTTCACGTGCTAGTCAGCTTGAAAAGGCTCTAAGGGATGAATTAGCTGAGAATGAATTCAAACTGAGAACTTTTAAAAAACTCCTCTAACCTGTTGCAATCCTATCATGAGAAACATCAAGAGAATGCAAAGGCTGCTATTGGTTTTGATTATGACACTCTCGAGAAGAGGAAAGGCTGTGCTATCATTGAAGATGACAAGGTTGTTCATGAGAATGTGCCTCATGTTTTGAAAAGTGCTAAGGCACCTATCTTTAAAGAATCAACTCTTGACATTGATGAGGAAGCCTTACTCAACAAGCAACTGTTGATTGATGAAGATGAAGCACAATCAAGTGAACAACCAGCATCCTCTAAGAATCAAAGTGCCAAAGTGAAAGCCAAGAAGCCTAATTGAGTTGGACCTAAAACTGAGAAATCTGTTAAGTTTGAACCAGCTAGAAAGAATGAATTTGTAAAGAATGTGGTTAAAAAGAAACAAAATAGAAATGGCAAATTAGGGATTAACCAAGATACCAACTATGCTTATGTGCCTAATTCCCCTAGGAAAACATGTCAAAACTATTTCAGTACTAATCACTTAACTCATGCTTGCAGGAAACCTGTAGGTAGTGTGCCTAAACCTTTCTATGATTGTTCTGTGCCTTTAAGACATAGAGATTCTCCATTTTGTGATAAATTTGACTGTATGCCATGCAATATGAATGTTATGACTAGTTGTTTCAATTTGAGAAGGCAATTCATTGATGGATGTATCAGTCACAATTCTCACACACACTACACAAGGTCAAAGTCTTCAAATCCTCCTAAAGCTAGGAAGGCACCTCTGTCACCTAATTCTGAAAACTCAGGTTCTAAGACTTCTAGCTGTGATAAGAAGACTAGTCTAAGAAAGTTAACAAGCATGCTGTTTATGATAAAACTGTTTCTAAGCCAGGTGGACCAAAACTTGTTTGGGTACCAAAGAAGAAGTAATTCATTTGTGATTGCAGGGCAAAGAACAGGAAAAGAAAGTCATCTGGATTCTGGACAGTGGATGCTCAAACCATATGACTGGTGATATGGCCCTGCTACCACAGTATGAGGATAAGGCTGGCCCTATGGTTGCTTTTGGAGATGACAGCATTGGCAACATATTGGGATATGGCAAATTGAAAGTTGGTAATATCATCATTGAAAATGTAGTAATGGTTAGAGGACTCAAGCATAATCTACTAAGTGTTGGTTAGTTTACTGACAGAGGTTTCAAAGTGAATATTGACAAGGATGAATGTTTGATCACTCACAAGAAGACTGGTGAATTTGCTCTATCTGGAGTAAGGAAAGGAAGCCTGTTTGTAGTCAATATGGATTCTGCAAGCAAGGATAAAGTTTGTTGCTTCTACTCAAAAGCCTCAAATGAAGATTACTGGATGTGGGATAAGAAGTTATCACACCTAAACTTTAAAGCCATTAACTCTTTAGTCAAAAGAGAGTTAGTGAGAGGCATGCCCACACTTGAATTCTGACAAGAAGGAGTGTGTGAGGCTTGTCAAAAAGGAAAGATGAAAAGGTCAAGCCACAAGTCAAAGACATTGACATCAATAACCAAGCCCCTGCAACTAATTCTTATGGAAATTGTTTGGTCCTGTCAACATTATGTCACTTGCAAGAAAGAAGTATGCCTTGGTGATGGTTGATGACTTTACAAGGTATACATGGGTGGAATTTCTAACATCAAAAGAGGAGGCTCCACAAGTAATCATTGAGCACATAAAGAAAGTTGATAAAGAAGCAAAGGCCAACAATGCAAGTGTGATTGCATTAAGAAGTGACAATGGAACAGAGTTCAGAAATGCCATGCTTAAAGCATTCTGCAAAGAGAATGGTATTTCACAACAATTCTCAGCTCCAAGGACTCCACAACAAAATGGAGTTGTTGAGAGAAAGAATAAAACTCTAATTGAGGCTACTAGAACAATGTTACTTGATGCAAAAATGTCTACATATTTTTGGGTTGAGGCTGTGAGCACTGCATGCTATATTCAGAATAGAACACCTTACAAAAACACTAGAAAAACACCTTATAATTTGATGACTGGAAAGAAGCCTACCCTCAAATATGTTCATGCTTTTGGAAGCAAATGCTTTGTATTAAAGGATAATTTAGAATATGTTGGTAAGTTTGATGCAAAAGCATTTGAAGGAATTTTTCTTGGCTATTCTATGGAGAGAACTGCTCACAAGGTTTATGTCATCAGTCAAAATAAAGTTATGGAAAATACAGATGTGACATTTGATGACAGCAAACTACCTGGACTAGAAGAAGCCAATGATGAAGATAGAGATCCATTAAGGTTCGAGAATATGGATGATTCTGATGAAGAGATTGAAACTGAAGTTGAGACTACAGTTCAACTAGCTCCAGTGAATGATGAAGCAAGAGAAGAATTTGTGTCAATCTACAGTGAAGATACAAGTATCCAAGACACGCCTGTGAATGAAAGTAACTTCACAGGGGGAGGAAATGAATATGATCATAACTTGGATGATGAAGCTACATCAAATTTGAGAAATCAAACTGAACATTCAAGGAAATGGGATAGATCACACACTGTAGAACAAATTATTGGAGATCCAAATGCAGGAGTGAGAACTAGGAGAGCAACTCAAAATGAATGTCTCTATGGTTGCTTTCTGTCTCAAATTGAGCCTAAGAAACTTGATGATGCACTGTTGGATCCAGATCGGATTATTGCTATACAAGAGGAGCTGAATCAATTCGAAAGAAACAGAGTATGAGAGCTTGTGCCTGCACCAAAGAACAGAACCATTGTTGGAACAAAATGGGTTCTGAAAAATAAGATGGATGAAGATGGTGTGATCATAAGGAACAAAGCACGGTTGGTTGCAAAAGGATACTCTCAACAGGAAGGCATTGATTATGATGAGACTTTTGCTCCAGTTGCTAGATTAGAAGCCATCAGAATCTTCTTGGCATTTGCTGCTTATTCAAATTTTTAAAGTCTATCAAATGGATGTCAAGACTGCATTTCTGAATGTAGAGTTGGAAGAAGAAGTATATGTGCAACAACCACTTGGCTTTGAGGATCCACATTTCCCATAATTTGTCTACAGATTGCTTAAGGCATTGTATGGACTTAAGCAGGCTCCAAGGGCATGGTATGACACATTGTCACTATATTTCTCCTTGAAAATCAATTCACTAGAAGCATATTGGACAAGACAATGTTTTACAAGAAGCATGGTAATGATATTATCCTAGTTCAAATCTATGTGAATGATATCATATTTGGCTCTACAAATGAGAAACTGTGTGAAAAATTCTCAAAGCTCATGCAAAGCAGATATGAGATGAGCAAGATGGGAGAGTTGACATTCTTTCTTGGATTGCAAGTTAGTCAAAGAAAGGATGGTATCTTTATCACTCAAACCAAGTACATCAAGGATTTATTGAAGAAGTTTGATTTAGAAGACTGCTCACCTGCAAAGACCCCTATGGCCACTGCCACTAAATTGGATGAAGATGCTAAGGGCAAGAAAGTAGATATCTCAGTCTACAGAGGCATGGTTGTCTCTCTACTCTATCTCACTACTAGTCGACCATGCATCATGTTTACAACAAGTCTGTGTGCAAGGTTTCAGTAAAATCTAAAGGAATCACATATGATTGTTATCAAAAGGATCTTTAGATATCTGAAGGGCACTCCTTGGGTTTATGGTATCCTAAGGACACAGGGTTCAATCTGGTTGGTTACTCTGATGCTGATTATGTTGGATGCAGAGTGGATAGGAAAAACACCTCTCGTAGCTACCAGTTTCTTGGACAAAGGTTAGTCTCTTGGTATAGCAAGAAACAACAATCTGTGTCAACTTCTACAGTTGAGGCTGAATACATAGCTGCTAGAAGTTGCTGTGCTCAAGTGCTTTGGATTAGAAATCAACTTAGAGATTGTGGAGTTGTGTTGGAAAAGATTCCTATCATGTGTGACAACACAAGTGCAATCTCTATAGTTGCAAATCCTGTCAATCATTCTAGAACAAAGCACATTGACATCAGATATCATTTCATCAGAGAACATGCAACTAATGGAACCATTGAGTTACATTATGTTCCCACAGATAAATAATTAGCTGATATATTCACTAAGCCATTGGATGAAGCCACCTTCACAAGGTTGGTTAATGAGATTGGAATGCTGAATTCTTCAGAATCTTGCTAAGTGAAAAGTATCAATCAAATTGTTGCAGTAGTAAACACTTACTTTATCTAAATGCTCAATATTTTTGAAGTAAGTGTTGGCTGAAATATTATTTATAAATATTTCAAATCTGTTGCATATGTTGAAGAATCATTTTTTCTTAATTTGAAATTTCTATGAAATTTTGAGAAAATCTCTATTTTATTTGATAGAATATTCTTCACTGAATATTTCTGGTGAATTTTAAAAGATAGTGAAAAATGAATTTTATGAGTGAAAGGAATATTTCGCTAAGTCAGAGTTCCCTAATGATTCGTTTTAAGTCAATGCTCGATTTCTCTAACAAGTCTCCTTTGATTACACTCGAGTTCTCGAATAGAGCCCTTTTGGAGATATCGAACAAAGATATATCTGACTTCTCGATTACTATACTGAGTTCTCTATGGACTGAGTTCTCGAATAGTATTTCTTGAGTCCTCAAATTATTTGAAAAGCCCGAACTCTCGCTGAGCGTCGGACTACTTTTTGACTTTTGCCTGACACTTTTAACTCACTCATAAAATATATGCTATTCAATTTTACATTGAATAAACTGCCAGCTGTCGGTTTTTACCTGCTTGATTTATCGAATATGTCATATTTGACATATCTAACAGTTGTTTTTCACTTCTCGAATACTTGACTTGTCGATACAAAACATGTATCTAATCGACAATTCGAGTATCCCTATTTATACTCCTCCACACTGCTCTACCCATTTCAATCGATTTCTTAAGCATCTACTCCTCTGAGAAACAAAAATCTTAACCGCTGAAAGCCAAATTTCTTCTTCAAACATTCAACTTTTCTTCTCTCTAATCTATACAAATGGCAAACAAACGGTTCAACACCAATTTCGTCGCCATCTCCAGCGATGTCGAAGCACCCAATGCTAATTATAAGTGCTTCGTGAAGTGGCTGAAGGAATCATACATCAAGGATACTCTAATTGTTAACCCAGTTCTATATCTAGACACGCTAGAGCAATTTTGGAATTCTGCGATTGTTGAAGTAAATGCCCTAGAGAACGCCATAGACTCTTATACTATCTTCTGCAAGATTCAAGAAAAGGAAATCACAATTACCACTGAAGATATGAACAAGGCGCTGGGACTTCAACAAGAATCATATAATCATCTGGTAAAGGATGATGAACTGAAGGACTTCTTCTCCTTCACAAAATACTCAACCGATATCAATCTTGGGCATTTGACTAGGAAGTATCTAAGAAAAGAATGGAGTTTTGTGTTTGCGACAATCCTGCACGTATTCACTGCCAGAAAATCCAGTTTCGACCAAATTAGCGAGCCTGTACAATAGATAGTGTACTCCCTGGCCTATGATAGGAAAATCAATGTTGGGCTGCTGATAATGCGAGAACTGTACTCAAGACTTGGCAAGGATTCATCACAAAGAGGTAAAGAAATCTTTTTCCCTCGTTTTATTCAATCTGCACTAAACTATGTAGATAACTCTTTGAATAAATTACCTAGGATATATAAAAATAATATAGCTTATCCTAAATCCATGTCTAAACTCATTTTTTGAAATTTGGATACAAGAAATGTTGTGAATGTAAGGCTTGAGATTACGCCACACATGACGGAAATCTTCAAGTCCTACCCTCACAGCAAGCTAACATATGCTTCAAAATCCGAGTTAGCAGCACCCAAGCAAGTAGTACAAACTGCTAACCCTGGGTCTGCTACACTGCTATCCAACCCTCTCAACCGAACACTCTCCCAAAGACTGAGCCAACTACATTAAAGCAAGTAGTACAAACTGCTAACCCTGGGTCTCCAAATATGAATATTTTATAATTTCTTATAAAATTCATATTCAGTTTTTTATTCGAGAAGTACTACATTGTAAGATTTTAAAATAAAAAACTGAATATGAATTTTATAAGAAAATTCGAATTTTTTACTATATCCTTATATATAATAAGCGTAAGATGGATCTTATTCATAATAAGAATGATATTTTGATAATCAAAACGAAATATAAGTAGATTTTAAAAATCGAATAGATTTTCAACGTAAAAAAATGGTCAATTTCTTCTCTCTTTTGTTTCTATATAGTTTTAATTGGGAAATAATTGTAAAGTCATCACTAAATTAATGAATATTTTGCTAATTTCATGTGATCTGTAAAATTGTCATCAAATTTTAAAAATTCAAGATAGAGCACAAATATTAAACTGAATGTGTAAAATCTTAAATATATTAATTTTTTACCAACAATTTGATATGTAAATTAATAACATATAAAAATTAAAAAAATATAATTAGAGATATTGGAAAAGGAGTCGTGCGTTGCACGTGTTATAAGCTAGTAATTAAAAAAGATTAAGATTTAAAATAAATTTTTTATTGTTTTTATATATAAATAAAAAATTAAGATTTTAAAATAAAAAACTGAATTTTTTTGTTCAGGGCCCAATTGTAAGTTTTTTTTGTTCAATACCACAGTTGCAAGTTTTTATTAATCTAGTAATGTAAATGCAAGTTACGAATAGGTTAAGTTATGTAAGTTGCAAGTTCAGTTTTTATTCTGTTAAAGCATCTCCAATGGTATTGGCCAAATTGGCTGGCTAAAATGATATAAAATACTGATTATGTAAAATTTAATGAACCTGTAAGGCATTGTACTCCGACGGTATTGGCTATAATGATTGGCTATTTTTTAAAAATAGTATGTTATTATTATTTCAAGTTGTTATAAATAGAATATATTATTTTATTATGGTAATAGATGATGTGTAATCTTCTTACAGGTCTCTAGCCGTTCGACAAATATAGCCAACCTCATGGGATTGGCTAAATATTTAGACAACAGGAACATATGGTTGGAGTGAAGAATTTTTTACATATTCTCTATAACTTTTATTTATGGTATCATTTATTCAAATTTAGCTAAGGGTTTTAGAGGATTGGAGATGCCCTTAGTTAGGTTAACGGCAGTTAGCTAAATGCAAGTTTTAATTTATTGAGTTATGTAATTGCAAGATTTTTGAGTTCAATTATCCAGTTACAAGTTGAGGATCAGTTTAATTATGAATTTACCTATTTACCCGTTACAAAATGCTAATTACTCTGGAAAAAAAAAAATGTGAGTCCTCAATCCTTAGGCGTGTATATGCGGCTAGCAGGGGAAGGGAATGATTTCGGTCTAGCTGAAAAAATAAAAAATCGAAGGGAGCAAATAATCTATATATTCTTAAAGCATGAACATGAAGGATTCCAAAAATGACATATTTTACCCCTTATCTTTTAACTATCATTTAGCTTCCTAATTATTTGCAAGGTCATTCTAGACAATTGACTTATTTTCTGATCCAATGGATAAAACCCGTTTACCCATTAACAATCATCCAGTATAAAATATACTTAGTTAGTACATGACCCATTTTAAAATGGATATGACCCATTGGATCTAAAACAAATTATATGCAAATATACTGTTATGGAAAGCAATAAATGAGACAATTTTCCTCCACGATTTTAGCAAACTTTCAAAAATATGGTAACTGAATATATGTAATTTATTCAACCATGGAAACCAATGGATATGGCCCATTGGATCTAAACAACTTCTCTTACCTCTCTCTCAAGAATGGCGGTATACATAAAATATCTTTAATCTCTCTCATCCTCTCTCTCAAGGCGGTACACATAAAATATCATTAATCTCTCTCATCTTTTTTCTCCTTCTTAGTCATTTTTCTTTCTTTCGGTCTTCATGGTCTTTTTTTAATGTATTCATATATGTGTGTATGTGTATACTATATTTGTTGTTTACTAATATTTTTTGTTTGAATTTACAGAATATGAAACGAGAATGATTTTACAAGGAATTTTTGATTGAGACAAGTTGCAAGATACAAATTCAACGGTGAATATGATTAATTGGGTGTGTATCTTGATTCTAAAAACCTATAACTCGATTCAATATCGTCTTCTCTGATTCTTAACAAGGTTTTCTTTTCCATTTTTTCTCTTTTTCCATGCATTTTATTAATGTTTTAATCAATATCGTCTTCTTTGATTATTTTCTCTTTGAGTATCAATGGCAAACAGTTCTAACACGTCTGCATAAAAGGTGTTTGATTAAAGTTCTGTATGATTTAAAGTATATTTTGTTTGTTATTTTGATGTTCTTTGACATGCTTTGTTTTGCTTTTTTGTAGCCATGACAAGAGAAATAAAAAAAATGGCTTCATTTTTTTTGTATTTTGTTTGGGGTTCTGAATTCATCGGGAGCTGCAAAAGGTCTTTAATCTAGAGTCAATTTCAGTGTGTATATAATTCGTTGTGCTTATCTTTATTTCGTCAAATGTCCAAATTTTTGTGTATGATATACGTTTATTTATCTTTAAAATGTTTGTTGCAGGCTTTAAATTTATCCACTTTTTCCTACAAATGGATGGATTGAGTTAGTATTGTAACTGAAAAATATATGTAATTTATTATGTTATGGAAAGCAATAACTGACACAATTTTCCTCCATCAGATTTTCTTCCAATATTCCATTTGTAGATGATCTTTTTCCCATCTACAATATTCTACACCTCAAAGTCTGCATTGTAATGGATAAAACAGGTACGCAAATTTTTTGTTTATATGTTGGTTCCGTTATATTTTAAATCTAGACATTTGCTTAATTGTGAAACAGGTCATAAGAGGATTCCGCTTGGTTCTTTTTCTCCTACTTCAGAATGAAACTATAAGCGAAGCATTTGTATTTGGATTCTTTTGTTTTTTATGTTTTTGTTGCCTAGGTTTAGCTACTTGCTTTTCCTGATACCTTTTTTCTGGGACATCTTATTAATTGTTATACATCTCCAATCCATATACTGTATGTTCCTTTCACAAATTTGAATCTTTTGGTCATTTTCTGGTCATCTCCGGAACTGCATTACAGAAATTAAGGATTTGAAGCATTGACTAATTTTCTCTTTGGTTTTTTTCTTGAACTTGATTCTTGGCATCAAGCCATTGTTATCTTCAAGATTGAGATATTAACTTATTGTAATATGTTTCCTAAGACATGATAATCAAATCTATTTTTGTGTTAAGTTTCACAAAGTTTATATGTTCATTACGTTATGTTTTGAATCTAGACATTTGCTTAATTGTGAAACATGTCATCAGAGGATTCTGCTTGGTCCTATTTCTCCTACTTCAGAATGAAACTGTAAGCGAAACATTTGTACTTGGATTCTTTTGATTTTCCATGGATTATCCATATTATGATCCTTTTTCAATAATCTGTGATTATGTCAACACAAACTTTCTATTTATTTCATAATAAATTTTCAAATTCAAATTACTTATTTAATACACAATCTTTTCATTTAATTCACAATCTTTCTTGATTTTCTGTTATAAGTTTCCTCTCATATATTTTTTAAATATTTTTGAATTCCTAATTACTCATTTATGGAAACAACGACTCATTCAAAAAAAATTTCAATATTCTACATGTAATGTATTCCATTGTAATTCACAATATTCCGGAATATTCATATTATGATCCAGTTCCAATCATCTAAAATCAAGTCAACTTGATATTTTCATTTAATACAAGATAAGAATTTGAAATTCAAAGTACTTATTTAATACACAATCTTCCCAATTAATTCAAAATCTTGCTTGATTTTCTCTTATCATATTATGATCCATTTTCAATTATCTATAATCAAGTCAACACAATCTTTTCATTTAATACATAATAAGAATATGAAATTCAAATTCAAATTACTTATTTAATACACAATCTTCCCAATTTATTCAAAATCTTGCTTGATTTTCTCTTATCATATTATGATCCATTTTCAATTATCTATAATCAAGTCTACATAATCTTTTCATTTAATACGTAATAAGAATTTGAAATTCAAATTATTTATTTAATACACGATCTTCCCAATTAATTCAAAATCTTGCTTGATTTTCTTATTTAAGGAAACTATAACTCATTCATATAGTATCAATTAGCATTAATTATTCATATTATTCACATATCCATTTTTCTTTTTCTTTTTCCCCAAAAATTTCCTTTTTGACGGGTTCAAAATCTTAAATTTAAACATATTTTTGGATCAATTAAAGACTTTGAAATTCAAATTACTTATTTAATACACAATCTTCCCAATTAATTCAAAATCTTGCTTGATTTTCTCTTATCATATTATGATCCATTTTCAATTATCTATAATCAAGTCTACAAATTCTTTTCATGTAATATGTAATAAGAATTTGAAATTCAAATTACTTATTTAATACATAATCTTCTCAATTAATTCGAAATCTCGCTTGATTTTCTCATTTATGGAAACTATAACTCATTCATATAGTATCAATTAGCATTAATTATTTATATATCCATTTTTTTTAAATGGATACTATATATTCTTAAAGCATGAACAGGAAGGATTCCGAAAATGACATATTTTACCCCTCACCTTTTAACTATCATTTTGCTTCCTAATTATTTGCAAGGTCATTCTAGACAATTGACTTATTTTCTGATCCAATGGATAAAACCCGTTTACCCATTAACAATCATCCAATACAAAATATAGATAGTTAGTACATGACCCGTTTTAAAAGGATATGACCTACTGGATCTAAAACAAATTATATGCAAATATACTATTATGAAAAGTAATAAATGAGACAATTTTCCTCCATGATTTTAGCAAACTTTCAAAATTATGGTAACTGAATATATATAATTTATTCAACTATGGAAACCAATGGATATGACCCATTGGATCTAAAAATGCAATATACTGTTATGAAAAACAATAAATTTAGGAATAAAACAAATTTTCCTCAATTTAGGAAATCAATAAATGACATAATTTTCCCTCATGATTTTAGCAAACTTTCAACCATATTCAACCATGTAAAGCAATAACTGACACAATTTTCATCCATCAGATCTTTTTCCAATATACCATTTGTAGATGTTTTTTTTCCATCTTCCTTCTCTACACCTCAAACTCTGCATTGTAATGGATAAAATAGGTACGCAATATTTTTGTTTATACGTTGGTTCTGTTATACTTTGAATCTAGATATTTGCTTAATTTTGAAACAGGCCGTAAGAGAATTCCGCTTGGTCCCGTTTCTCCTACATCAGAACAAAATCGTAGCGAAATATTTATGCTTGATTCTTTTTATTTTTATGTTTATGTTGTCTCGGTATTTTCATTTAAAACAAACAAATTTCTACTCCATCCATCCATCTTTGTGCTTTTCTTCAAGGGGTATTAATGGACTAATTAATTTCATATTATCGTTAATTAATTTTCTGATTGGAAGTTTGACTTTCTTATAAATTGCTTTTTTCGTATTTGTAGTGCTGAAGCATCCTTCTAGACGTGTGACATGTAATGAGAGGCAGGGAAGTGTACCTGCAAAGAAAATTTCTTTTGATTTGGTGGAGAATATAAATACCAATACTCCTACTCAAAGTGGGCCATTGAGTGGTATGCTATCTGTTCTTAACGAAATTTTATGATTATATTTAGAAACTAATTGATGTTTAATTTTCAAACAGGTCATAAGAGGATTCCACTAGGTCATGTTTCTCCTTCTTCAGAAAGAAACTGTAAGCTAATCATATTTGTTAATTAAATCATACATCTCATTCTTAACAAAGGAGTTTGATTATCATGCTCCACTGTATAATATGTCTTCACAAAATCCATGGTACTTTCCATTAAAGATGGTCTGTTATAGATTATTAAGTCTAACCGTAATTGTATTGCATTTCTAATCGTAATTATCAAGTCTATCCTTTCCAATTTTAAATTTACACTACTCACATGTCTTTTTGGGTCAATCTACTTGAAACCGGATCACTCCATTCATAAATGGGTAAGATCCAAAAAATAAATTTTAGGTTCTTATCATTTGCGGACCAATGTCCGGCACAGATTTTAAGGTGCATTTTAAGGATAGTTCCATAATTTATTTTTAAAATTTTCTTTTTTATATAAAAGTAGAATTGTTCTATTTTTATACAAAAAAAAAATTATCAAAAATAAGTTATAGAACTATCCTTAAAATGCACCTTAAAATGCGTGCTAGACACACAGTTTTTTATATAAAGAAATTAGAGGGACAGAGGGAGTAGCTTATAAACCATGCAATTCACGACTATTTTTTAATACTTATAATTATATAAATTATAATATCAAACAAAATATGATATAATTTTGATCGTCTAATTTTTAAAATATTAGATATAACGATTCATAATATAAAAGTTATAAGTTTTTTCTTTAATGTGAGGAGAAAGTTTTAAATTTGTTTCATTATGTCATTCCAATTTTATTTGATGTCCTATTACAATTTTTTTAAATTATAACATGAAAAGAAATCAAGTACAATTGTTTTTTTTCATTAATATACACGCGCCTAGGCATCATCGTGAGTCGATGCCGAACAACTTTTACCAATATATAATTTAACAATCATCGAAGTAAAATTGTCCGATACAATAATCTACTAGCATTATCTATAGAGGGAGTAATATATAAGATTAACTAAATATTACGCAAATAATTTTCTGTCCATTTAACACGTTAACTAAATAGTAAACAATTGAAATACTCTACTAAATTCAAGTATATGTGTTTTTTCGTTAATATAAACGCGCCGAGGTGTCGCCGTGAGGCGACGCCGAGCAACTTTTACCAATAAATAATTTCACAATCCTGTTTTTTAAAAGTAAATTTATTACGTATGTGATATTTATTATTCTAATAAAATTCGGGTACATTTATACAAAATTAATTATTTCTATTAGCAAAATGTATTATTTAAATTAGTATATTCAATTAAATAAAATATTTTTTTTAAATTATGAAGAGTGACGATTTAAATATTTTGTAATTGTATATAATGTAATAGTTTAGAAATTTTGTTTGTGAAAAAACAATTTTTAAACTAATAGCTTATAAAAATTGTCCGATATAATAATCTACTAGCATTAGATACTAACAAGAAGATTAAAAGTTGAATTGTCACAGAACATTGTCGTTGAATTTTACTGGTAAAAGAATAAATCTACAAACTTATGAACTGTCATTGTTTACAGGAGAAATGAATCATATGAATCTCTGGAGCTACTTTGATGATCTTAAAACCTTAAAAGCATGATCGACATTTTTGTTATTTGGAGTTGGTTATTGATACTTTATTTGGATTGTTTCTATTGTTTCTATATTTTGATTATCATGGATTTTTTATTATTACTTTGTTGTAAATTTTTGGTCCAAGTACCAAGAGTGTTTAGTTTAAATGTTAAAATCTTAAATTTGGTTTGTTTTTAAATCAAATATGTGCTCAATTTTACTTTTAATAAGATGGAAGTAGTAGTTCAACATTATTATCGCACGTATATGTGATATTGTTGGTTAAAATAATAGAGAGGATAATGACATATCGTAATATGCTTTTACAAAAAAATTATTTCGAGATGAATAACGTCATAAATGTACGATATTAAAAAATCATAAATAAATTATAAAATAAACTAAATAAATATCATTCCGTGTGCGAAGCACGGGCAATATTGCTAGTAATATTAAAAAAGAGAATGATAATGGCTGCTGCTGCCACTGCTGCCACTGCTGCTGCTTGTCCCGTGAAACCCCTAAACTTGTTGATACGCTCTTCCATTCCTGCCCTTCCCTTTGTCCATAATACCAAGTATATCATCCTCCGCTCATCCACTAGTAGTAGTGTGATGATGATGAACAAACATCCTTTAAAGTGTTTTGCAAAATTAATGGGTACTAGTGAATCAGACTCCCCCAACTCCCTTATTCAACACTTGGTTGTAAGTAGCCTTCTGTTTGTGTTTTTCTTTTTATATTAACTTTAATTAATTATTATGTCATCTTAAATTAACTAATGTAGTTTTTGTTTGCAGGATAGTTTTAAGCTTCCAGATGATTATTTCAAGCAATTACCTAATGACCTTCGTCTAGATGTCAGTCAGTCAGTGCCACTTTAAATATTTGTCCTTATTTGTTTCACTTAATTACCTACTAACCACTAGATTGTTTCTATTATCATAGCTGAATGATGCTGCTTTTGATCTTTCTAAGGGACCAGTTATCGATGAGGTAAGTAATGTGCATGCCAGTTTGGTTTGTTTCAATCGCTTCCTTAATGGTATACCTGTTTGATACAAGGTACATTGATATAGAATACTTGTTAACAGTCTACCTTAGTTTACAAATGTGGACGGTACTTTTTGTTACTCCTTTTACATGGTAGTAGAGAGTAGACACCACCACCCACTGTACTGCTCCTATTTTGTTGCCTATGTCACCAAGTACTAAAATAGCATGGCCTCTACAACTAGCATTTCATTTTGACATCAACTTAGCCGCAGTTGATAGAAAACATAATGATATGAACCCGGTTTAGTAAGTCCGAGCAACAAAGACAAAAACCTTTCCTTGTGTTAAGAAATAAGTTAACTGTGAAGCTTACTTGTCATTTTTCTTGAATTGTCATGTTGTGTGTTATGGACTGGCCCAAGTCAGAGTAAGCCCAATGAGAGGCCCAAGAAGTATTAGAGCGTGCAAAATAAAAGAGGGGAATTAGGGTTATTGATGGGGGGGGGGATTATTGAATTATGTGTTTTAAGACAAAGGAGAGACCACCTCTCGAATAGTGGTAGTTTATCTACATATTGTATTTCCATTTCAGTACTTATCAGTAATTATCAATTATTGGAGTCGAGTATCAGTATTCAGTTCATATTACAGCTCTTGTGGGTGTGTGTTGAGTTGAATCCATAGCAATTGGTATCAGAGCATTCGATCTAATGGGAGAGATGTGGACAGATTTTGGAGAGGAGATGAAGGAATTGATTAAGAAAGGGGTGGAGGAGGCCTTTGAGAAAGCCATGGAGGCAGTGCGCAAGTCATTGGCAGATTGGGTTACGGAGAGTCAAACCATGGCGAAGAAGAAGATGGGAAATAACTGTGCAGGCCCATCTACAGAGAACGACGAGGGGGGAAGAGAAATGGAAGCTGGTGGAGAAAGAACACCAGCAAAGGAGACGTCTTCAAATAGGGTATATCACTCTACCAAAATTCCTACGCCTGTGTCATTTGTTGCTAATCAGGATAATTTAATTATTGAGGAAAAAGTAATTGATGTTAAGACCGAGGGTTTGAAATGGTTACAAGTTCTTAAACCTGCAAATTATGCCCTTCAAGTGTTTGATATAATTCCTGAGATTGATTTGATTGCTTCTCCTATTGAGTCAAACAAAGAGCTCATGAAAATAGAGTTTGTCTATCCTACTAATAGGTTTGATAATATCCTAATCTATAAGCTACATGAAAATGAATATGGTAAAGCTCATGGTACACTTTATGTCAATTTTAAGAATATGGTCTATGCAACGCAATTGTTTGATTTAAGTTGTGAGACAGAGTGTGACAAGTCTATGTTTTATAAGCGTCGCAAAGACGAGCGAGGCAAGGTTGAGGCTCTAGCAGAAAGTAGGAAATCACAATTTAACACTATGTTGCTTGACCAATGTGTAACTGTCAACTCTATCATGGCTTGGTTTCTGAGGTTACTTTTAAAGGATGATATTAGAGGTTACTCAGAAGATGGACAGGATCTGTATGTAAGAATGGCTGCCTCTGATTCAGAGAACGCAGAGGAAAACAAAAGCTCGAGTCCAAAACGGGTGGTCGTCATTGTAATTCCTGTGTTAGCAGCAATGACAGTGATACTAGTCCGTTTACTTCTTTATGCATTCGGGAAGAGAAAGCTAAAAAGAAAAGGAATAGTAAGACTTAATTCCAGTGGTGAGGCAATTAACAGAATTGGGAAGAACAAGTTGGATTTTTTGTTTTTTACCCTTATGCAAGTTGCTAAAGCCACCCATGACTTCTCATTCAACAATAAGCTTGGAGAGGGAGGCTTTGGAGCTGCTTGCAAGGGCATATTGGAGAAGGATTATGCTACTTCTTATGAGAAAGCTGTATTTGATGTTGTTGCGTATTTGATGAACCCTGAGAGAGATGATGATGTTGTTGTCAATCTACACTCCAAGCTGTTGAAAGATTTCCCTAAAGATATGGTTTCTCTGAAGAGAACTCAAGTGCTTGGCTTCTACATGGGTCGACCTGACCTATCCTTGGAACTTGTCCAACAGGTTTTACCGGTAAATGATCAGGAAGATTTCATTTATGGAATGCTTTCCTTTCCTTTATTAGAGCTTGGCGAGAGTCTTACGATAGGAGATGGAGACACATATCACTATTGCTGGCAGAGACCGGAGGACATGACAACATCACGACAGGTGTACAAGATAGACGAAAACAATCCAGGATTGAATCTCGCAGGCGAGACTGCTGTAGCAATGGCAGCAGTCTCCATTATGTTCTGGGAAACTAACCTACATTACTCTCGCATATTATTGCATCATGCTCAACAGGTGTTTGAATTTGGAGACAAGTCCAGAGGAAAATGTGACAGGAGTGTGGGAGTAGTGAAGAGTTACTATGCATTAGTGAGTAGGTACACGGATGAGTTATTATGGGGAGCAATATGGTTATACAAAGCCACCGACAGAGAGGAAAATGGTGAACGAATTATCAAGAATGCTTGTGAGGGCCGAGATAGACGAGGAAAATCAAAAGGCAAAAACCAAGGATTATATTATTTGTATTTAGAAGCTATTTCAGTTAAGAATTACAAGCCTCAGTCCATGTCCGACAATTCACAGAATACTAATGACGATGGTAGAGCTACAGAGCTCTTTGACATTTTCTCATTTTCTCCACGTGATCTAGAATTTATTGTGAAGTTCTCTCAAGAGCATGGTTCGGATGTTTTTCGTCAGATACTTCAATCTATATGCCCTTTCATATATGGGCATGAGCTTGTTAAAGCTGGAATTACATTATCACTTTTTGGAGGTGTACGCAAGCACTCTATGGATCAGAACAAGGTGCTTGTCAGAGGAGACATCCATGTTATAGTTGTTGGTGATCTTGGATTAGGAAAGAGTTCGTTACTGCAGGCAACAGCAACAGTTTCTTCACGTGGAATTTATGTATGTGGTAATACCACAACCAATGCTGGTCTCACTGTTGCTGTGGTGAGGGACTCTAGGAATGGTGATTATGCTTTTGAAGCTGGTGCCATGGTACTTGCTGACCGTGGATTAGGTTGTAACGATGAGTTTGACAAAATGTCTGCAGAACACCAGGCCCTATTGGAAGCCATGGAGCAACAGTGTGTGTCTGTTGCGAAGGCCGGACTTGTAGCCAGTTTATCATTTCGAACAACTATTTTAGCAACAGCAAATCCTGTTGGCGGTCACTACAACTGGGCAAAAATTGTGAATGCAAATCTGAAAATGAATGGTGCTTTGTTGTCACGCTTTGGTCTAGTTTTCATATTACTTGACAAACCTGATGAACTAGTACTAGATAAGCGAGTGTCAGATCACATTATTTCACTTCATGCTAGATTTGCACAACAGTTGCCAGCTGCCAAGAAGCCCCGTACAGCATCAAGCAATATTACACATGTAGATTTGCATGAAAGAAGTGGCTCCTTAATATCAAGGCTGAGACTTGACCCAAAGAAAGACGGCGACTTTGTTCCACTGCCTGGTCCACTTTTGCATAAATATGTTGCTTATGCAAAGACCTATGTCACTCCTAGGATGTCGAGACCAGTAGCAGAGATCCTCCAGAAGTTCTACCTGAAACTGAGAGACCATAACACATCAGCTGATAGTACACCAATAACAGCTATATTATATGTCTATGGTTCTGGCTGCCTTCCTGGATGAACGGATATTACCTTCGACCTTGAGGACAAGGTCGTTTTTTGGGAGCGGGGTATTGTTATGGACTGGCCCAAGTCAGAGTAAGCCCAATGAGAGGCCCAAGAAGTATTAGAGCGTGCAAAATAAAAGAGGGGAATTAGGGTTATTGATGGGGGGGGATTATTGAATTATGTGTTTTAAGACAAAGGAGAGACCACCTCTCGAATAGTGGTAGTTTATCTACATATTGTATTTCCATTTCAGTACTTATCAGTAATTATCAATTATTGGAGTCGAGTATCAGTATTCAGTTCATATTACAGCTCTTGTGGGTGTGTGTTGAGTTGAATCCATAGCATTGTGACATCATGTCAGAAACGCCATACTCCAGGTCCAGTTAGATGTATCATGTATGTCACGGCTTACACTTGTGACAGTACCATTTAGTAGATACTAGTTTGGCTGTGGAGTAGTAAACTGTCAGACTACTCAAATTTTGTTTTCTTCTGTGATTTCATATCATCTAAATTCCAGATCTTACTTTCTTGGCCCATGTCTCTGAACTCTCCCTAGAATTTAAAGAAGATGAGCAACCAAATCATTACACATTGATCAAAGGCAGAAATATTTAGCCACCTTGGAGCAATTGCCGTTGGCAAAAGAAAGCTTATGTAGAATGTAGTGTTACTAGCCGAGGCTGCAGTGACCTTATAATTAGGTTTTTTTTTAATTCAAGATGCTGGTGTTTTGTGAGAAGTAGAGTGCTTGGTATTTATAAAACAAATCATGCTCTAATATGTATATATTTAAGGTTAGAAATTAGGAAGGGGAATTTAAATTATAGTCTTTTTCATTTAATGCCTAAATTGTGCTACAACCAGTGACCTATGTTATCAAACATGTCTAACATACAGTCGTCAATTCCGCACCAAGATGTAGTGGTACTGGTACACATACAGAATATTCTTGCTTATTTTTTATTACACAAGTCATATAGTTCATTATAATTTTCCTTTCAGTGTGGTCTAGAGCTGGGCGATACTTTGCTAAACATAACTAGAGCATGGGAAGCAGCTGACACATCAACTTCGACCACTCTGGTCGGCAAACTCCCTATGTTAGTTGTCTCTGCATCAGCCAATAATAAATCAGGCAATAACAAAACTAATTCCTGTGATTCAGATATTAAAATAAGAATGTAGGAAACTTTTTTATGTTTAAGTAATTTTAAATTCTGGTATAGCATTTGGAAGGCGCTTGTTATCTTCTGGAAGGAGGTTTCAGTCTATGGGCCAGTATGGAGATGGTGAACTACAGAAGGTCATCTTCACAATCCTTATTGTTTGTTAACTAGTTAAAAGTCAACATAAGCTTGTATTTAATCGGAATTTTTCTATTTGAGTTCTGTCGCATCTCTCGCATTCAGCTCACTTGTTAATAAACATCATTATGATCATATAATAACCTTCCAATAGTTTGCTGTTATGCTTATTTCATGTTGCCAGTCTCCACATATGAGAGGAATCGCTTTAAGTTTCTTAAATTAAAACCTACCAGTCTGGCTGGATTCTCTTAGAGAATAATGAACTCAAGCATCGTAGATATAAATAAGCAAGTTCATGCCTCTTTTTGCATTAAAGCACATCTGCCTAAATACAGAATAAGTTCATCCCTGTGAATCAATGACTGTGTATTAAGATAAAAATACTGATTTTCTCAACTGAAAATGAAAACAGGGAAAACCCTAATTGCAAACACAGTTCCCACACTTTGAGGAGTGGTAAAGCCTCCTACCAGACAACTCACTAATTTCTTTTCACATGCCTATTATCATCCGACTCTCTTTCTTTTATCCCCATCCACTAATTGGTGATTTTACCCTTTCTCTTATGTTTACTTCCTTACTATTTTACTGTGGACCCCCATTCTTTTTTACTGTCCTTCCTTCAACTGTAAGTGATCAGCCTTGGGACGCTAGCTTGATCCTTTGCAATCCAGTACTTGCTTGGTTGGTAAGGTAATAAAATGAAGCTCGAAGAACCAAAGGTATGTATGAATATTGGAAGAAAGAGTGGGAAAAAGTTGTAAGAATTGTTTTTAATATTTTATATTGAAAGCTTTGTTATAAATATAATGGAAGCCACTTTTAGGAAGGCATAACATATAAGCAAATCAATTCTCACAAACTATGTATGGGCATACCAGATTTAATCTGTGTTTTAAGTCATGAACAGAGGGAACACTTTTCAAGTTTTTAATTTCTTTGTTACTAGCTCCCGTAGACGGGTCTTGAGCTGTACATATATGTATGTACATTATATAACATATAATTTCTATGATAAGAGAGTACTAGCCTCCTGTAGAATCAAGTGCTTGAATACAAACGGGACATTAGTCTAACACCCTTCAACTAAATTGTATATTCTATTATAGTACTCAAAAGATTTTGATTCTGAGAAAATTTATTGTTTAGATGGTCAAATATTAAAGTATGGATGGGAAGTAGCTGCTACTAGGCTTGTCAACGGGTCGGGTTCGGATTGGATCGATCTAAATCCATATCCAAATCCATTTGTTTCTATTGGATTCGGATTGGATCGGATCACACCTCGGATATTTTAGAGGTCGATCCATATCCAATCCATTTAGTTTAATGTATAAACGGATCGGATTTCGTATATCCATTGCTCCATTTATTTTCTTAAGTAAAAAAAAATATCACGTAAATATATATCATTCGCCATTTTAAAAGAAAATTAGTAAAATTTGAGAAGTGACAATCTAGAATTCAGTGTGTAAATTTAAGTAGCAATCAAAAACTTAAACTTTTTTAATAATTTCATTGTTCAAACACAAAAAAAAAAACTTAAAAAAAAAATATTATCAAAAAACACATTAAATCAAAATCACATAATAGTCTCCATCATTAAGAAAATATAAGAAAAAAATCACTGAATCAACATACCATGATTAAGATTTTTGAATGAAGACTCGATGTCTCGCTAATCAGAGAAAAATATAATGGCTTTAAACTTTAGAGGCTAGAGGCCGGAACCGTGCATGTAAGAGCAAGGAAAATATTAGATTAGGTATAAGGCTTAGGGTTTTCAATAACGTAACTTATTACAATATAAAATATTTTAAAATATTATATATATATATATATATATATATATATATATAATATACTATATATATTATATAATTAAATGGTCGTGGATAAGCGGATCGGAGTAACCTAAATCAATATCCGATCCATTTATTATTCGGGTTGTTCTTATCGGATCGGGTTGCGGATCGGATATTTTTCAGGCCAATCCATATTCATTTAAATCAGTTGATCGGATCGGATATTCGATCCATTGACAGGCCTAGGCTGCCTAGCTGCTACCTCAACTTGATTGCATTTACTGGAAATTTCCAGGACAGACTTTTAAAATTTACTATGCTACCACATATACCTCAAATATTATCAGATTGCCGAAGCTATGATTACGCTAGGAAAACTTTTATCAGAAAATCCGGTGTCTAGTGCAGCAGATGAGGAGCCGACACAGGAAACTAGGATGTTCAAGGTAAGTAAATATCCTGCAGTTCTGATGCATGCATCAGATCAAAAAGCTTAACTGAATACTGTTGATATCTCTATTACAGTTTGGAGAACTTCAAGTAGCACTAACAGCAGATAAAGCCTACATAGGAGCTTTGATTGCCTTCATTTTTGGGTTAGTATCTCAGTAATGTGTATTTAGGGGTGTGTGTGTGTCTTCCTATCTCTCTTGGTCTCTATTTTGTGCTTTCGGTATGAGTGGTTAAGTTGGTGAGAACTTAAACTTCAATATGTAGAGTGCTTTCATGGGAACTAAGCCAAGGTATTCAAAGCATTCCAGAGAGCTCATTGCAGTATGCTAATGAAAATGCCCTGTTGCTTGCCAAGGTGCATTTACAAAACAATTTCAAATTTTTTCAACTCATTTCGCTCTCTAAATTTGTACTTATAAATGCATGTGGATGCAGTCTTTGAGAGGAGCCCTTCTGGCAGTTTGCTATACATCGACTGTGTTGTCAGCATTCACTGCTGGTGGACTGGTCTTACTCGGAGGACAACTTAAGTCGGAACCAAAGTAATTCTTCTGGGCGCCTTGGACTCAAGCTTTGCCTGTAAATTCCTAGAATGTAAATTTATTAGTGAAAAGGGTATAACTTGCTTTTTGTAGTCGGACTAAAATTGTTTTTGAACCCAAACAATTCATATTGTCACATTTTTTAAATTCACTTGTGGTTGCTTGATAAGGGAAGTATATAGTTGCTTCTCTTTAATTAGTGTGATAATAATATGAATACTGCTAACCAGTACTTTGGCTCCTATAGTTTACACCATTTTCAAGATTTTTAATTACAGCTCCACTTGATTTTAATGAATTATCTATGCGGTGACACATGCTGTTTTAATATTCTAAATTCAACCGGCCAGGGAACAGTATTTAAAAACAGTTGATAAAAGGGCTGTAATCGGATTCATTTGTTAAATCTGAACCACGGTGAACCACGGTAGTTGGATTGATTTAGATTTATGGATGGTTGTGACTTATAATTTACTAGGTAACAAAGCTGCGCTACGCGCGGCACGAAAATATTTTTAAAAATCGTATATATAACATCATTGTACGTTGAGTTTTATTATTTGAAAGTTGATATGATTAATTGAAACTTGTGTAAAATGTTACTAAATTTGAATTTTAAAGAATTGTAGAGAAAAGAATTAGCAAAAAGGAAACATGTTTCAGTTAAACTTTAAGTAATAATAATAACGTTTTCGAAGATATTGACGACATCTATTTTGTTGCGTAAAAAAATACTTTTGAAATCCAATATTAATAAACATTTGTAAAGTTCAACGATAGATAAGTAAAAGTAATATTTTTGTATCATTTTTGTTGTCATCGGCATTATGAGGGACGTGATTGCTTAGTTTGTTGATAAATTTGTTTGTATGATGATAAAAAGAAGCAAAATATAAATGCGATAAGAGGTGTGATTGACTTAACTTGTCGATAAATTTGGTTGCATGACAAACAAAACAGAATTCAAATATATTTTGTAAGTCATGCTTCATATTTTTTGGAATGATCCGAGACCTGTATTTATTCATTTGATTAATTTTTTTGAGCATTTATAAGAACTTTTTTGGTATGTAATATTAGATTTAAATTTATGGACACATATTCAAAATGGTACTCACATATTGTAATAATTTTATATTAAATCTTATAATAAATATATACATGTAATTATTTTCTATCTCCAACAAAAATGAATTTAAAAATCATTGGAATCTCAACAAACACCAAGTCGTTTAAAATTAATTATACAAACAAAATTAATATCTTCTAACATATTATCAACTTCATCAACTCCATAAAGGTCTCTTACTTTTTTCATACCAAATTATAATGTCAACATAATTTTTATAATAAAATTTATAAAATATTAAATATAACTAATTAACTTCTTAAACGCCGATGCCCGTCTCATAACATACATGCATGATTAATTGATTAGTAATAGTATAAGAATTTGTGTAGTTAGAATATTAATCTAATCCAACACTGTATAATGAACAACGAATGTATAACTTTTTCCGTGGATTTAATCGGTAAAGAAAAAGGTTGGATTGGTTCAATTTAGAGTTGGTCACACCCCCGGTGTAAATTGTTCATCTGTAAAAGTAAATTATACAATTTTGCTTGTATTTAAATTGTGGATGTTAATTGAAAATTTTATATACTTTCGTATCTTGTCATGATTCTTATGGTCACTGATTACGAATTAATTGAAATATTAAAATCGTCTATCTTTTATTGCCCATAAAAATTGCATCAAATTTGAATAAAGATTAGAAATTGAAAATATTAATAATTTTATTTTATCGTTTTATGTTGAAATCATTGTACTTTTATATATATAATTAATATTTTATATTAATATAACAATTATTAGGTTCTAATAAAGATTGCTAAAATTTTATATTAAGTATAAAATAAAGTGTATTTATTATAAGTTTAATAGGTACAATTAATGACTAATTAAAATGCTATTAATTGTAAGAAAATTATTTTAATCAAAAAATGTGAAAAATCAAGAAAAATATTTTTGAAGCTTCTGAGTGAAAGACTCTCCGAACTCCTCGCATTATAATATATATAGATGGTTTGTTAATATTTCTGGATTGTTGATATATTTTTAATGAAATGAGCGAATTGAACATCAAAATAAGTTTTGATTAATTTTACTTTCTATTGCTAACACATGAATATATCAAAAGAATTAACCATAAATGTCATTGTCAAAAAATTATGATAAAATATGCTCTCTATATTTCTCATTCAGAGTAGGAGGCACTCGCCTTTAGTTTATTACAATACATCACATTTGTTTATATAACCAATCTCTAATTAATAATAACGGAAATTAACATATTAAGGGAACTCTCCCTATTTACTAATAAAACAATAAAGGCAATTCTCCATAATTTCTCTTAATAAACATCCCCCTCAGATTCACGATACTCAATCGAGAGTTTGCCAAATTTAAAAAAAATTTGAATCATCCGCTCCAATCAACATAATCGCCAACTTGAATCGGTTTTCTTGTTGTGATCAACCTTCATCCTCGTCTCCATCATCTTTGTCAAAATCGTCATCTCTATCATCGTTGCCATTCAAAGTTTTTCTTGTCGTTTGGAACAGTTTTTTCCACAAATTTATCATCATCGAGTTATGCTTTCGCCTTATCATCATCTTTGTTTTCATGATTTTTTTTCTTTCATATCTAAAAACTCTTGCAGATTTTTTTCCCACAATCTTTCACGATTTTTTTTCTCTAACCCCCATGACCTTCCGTAGAATTCTCGCACATTCTTTTCTTCCCAGTAAACTCTCACAAGTTTTTTTTTTCTCACCCCCACAAACTCTTGTGGGAGTTTTTTTTCTTCTCAGATCCACGAACTCTCTTAGATCTTTTTTCTCCTCTCACCCACGAACTCTCGAAAGATCTTTTTTTCTCTCACCCACGAACTCTCATAGGATTTTTTTTTCACACCCACGAACTCTCGTAGAGTCTTTTTTTTTTCTCTTCATTGGCTCTTGATACCATAATAAAATATGCTCTTTTTATTTCTCATTCAGAGTAGAAGGAACTCGCCTTAAGTTTATTACAATACATCACATTTGTTTATATAACCAATCCCTAATTAATAATAACGGAAATTAACATATTAAGGGGACTCTCCCTATTTACTAATAATACAATAAAGGCAATTCTCTATAATAAACAAATTAAAATAAGTTAAGCTTAATGTACGTCAATTTTAAGCAGATGCCAAATTCCCAATTTATTTGGGTTTTAATAAGTTCCCAATTTATTTTGGTTTTGTTAGTCTCTCCTTGTAAGAGTTTGAGTTTTTGTTTTGATTGGCTTTTGGTGTGTTTCATGGCCGAGGTTATAGATCGGCAAGATTTTCATGGTTTTGATTCAGGGATGAAGGTTACTATGGGATCGCATCTATGGTCATTTACACAGAACAGTTCGATGGAAAAAACTACTTGTATATACTTTCAATCATCTTCAAATCGCTTGGTTGCCTCTAGGAAGGATTCAACAGCGATCCACTTAAGCGTCTGTGCCGATTGTATTTGTAGATGCCGTATGGTTTTTTATTAATGAATTGATTCCTTTTTGTTCAAAAAAAAAGCAGATGCCAAATTAAAGTATTTATATTTTATAATTACGCAATATATGATTGATAAAGTACAAATTTTATAAAATATAAACTTCAATTATAAAAATAAATTGGTGTGGTGTATAATTCAATATTATTGTAGCTTGGTGAATAATAACATTTTCGAATGGTCCAACATGATTTTCTTTTTGCCAAAGCTTTTGCTTGTAATTCTAGTATCTGTTCTGATACATGCGGTTCAACAAGGTATAGTCAACAAGGCATAGTCCAACATGAATTTTAATCATGAGTAATTTCTAGTTGTAGTCCAACATGAATTTTAATCATGAGTAATTTTTAGTTGTTGGTCTAGTAATTATTAATCATCATCTTCTATATATAATAGCAGAACAGGGATAATTTTGAGCCAATAAACCTCTTGTGAAAGTGCAATTTTACCCTTAAATTTTAGAAAATTATATGAAGTTGCCACTACTCTTTTACTCACACAAAAAATTTGAGTAAATTATGTTCTTATGAGGAATTGAACTCATATCCTCCTCAAAGAAACTCATTCTTATAACCATTGAGCTACATAAATTGTTGAGTTTGAACTAAAAAACGTATTACTTAAATCCGGTCTCTCCTTTTTTCTATTTTTATCATTTATTTAAGAGCTTATTGCACTTTGTAACCCTTAAGTATTTGCCAAAATCACATAGGTACCTTTATTTTTTTTTTGTGGCACTTCACCTCCCGTACTTCCTTTTCTCTTTCAGTTTGCAACCCCTGAACATGATTTCATCAAAATGTCATTATTTGTAAGGGGTATTTTAGTCTTTTATTAATAAATATATTTATTTTACATCAAATATATAATTTATTTTAAATACAAATATTATAATTTAATTTTATATTAACACATATAATCCTTTTTTTAGAAAATATTTATGCACTATTTGATTTAATTGAATAATGAAATGATGCAATTGTAAACTATTACTGTATTTTCTTAAAAAATAATATTATGCAGTTTAAGATTATTTTATTTAAAAATTTTATAATTTTAACCGTCCAAGATAAATTGTGATGAAGAGAAATCCGTAAATTTTTTAAATAAAATAATCATGAACTGCATTATATTATTTCTAAGAAAAAATATGTTTACAATTGCATCATCGCATTATATATTCAATTATATCAAATAATGCATAAATGTTTTTAAATAAAAAGGATTATATATATATATTAATATAAAATTAAATTAAAAATTTGTATGTAAAATAAATATATTTATTAATAAAAAGACTGAAATACCCCTGCAAATAATGACATTTAGAGGAAATCATGTCCATGGGTTGCAAACTTAAAGGGAAAAAAAGTACCTGAGGTGAAGTGCCACAAAAAAAAATAAAGGTACCTATATGACTTTGACAAATACTTAAGGGTTACAAAGTGCAATAAGCTCTTTATTTAATTTTTGAGTAAATATGTTAATGATGACTTATATTCTTTATGTTCTTTTATCATTGCTCTAAAAGAAATTATGTTATATTCTATACAATATATTTATATGCTACAAAACATCTTTTTAGTGCTCATATGATTTATGCATAAATAAACTCTTTTATTCACACAAAAAATTTGAGTAAATTTTGTTCTTATGGGGAATGAACTCATGTCCTCCTCGAAAAAACTCATCCTTATAACCGTTGAGTTACATAAATTTTTGAGCTTGAACTAAAAAACGTATTACTTAAACCAAGTCTCTCCTTTTTCCTAATTTTGCTATTAATTTAACGTTTGAGTAAATATGTTAATGATGACTATATTGTTTGATGTCCTTTTATCATTGTTCTAAAAGAAATTATGTTATAGCCTATATAATATATTTATATGCTACAAAACATCTTTTTTCAGTACTCATATGTTTATGCATAAATAAAATGATCCGTAAACTAAAGTAGTGATATTATAATATGTGTGAACATAATATGTACAATTATACTCAAAAAAAAATTAATCATAAAAATGTACAAATTTATATCAATGGCTATAAAATGACCCATGTCTCGCACGGGTTATTACGCTAGTTAGTCAAATAAGTGAACAAGTCCATCAATCTTGTTCAGGAGTTTTGGCATCGTTCACAGGTTAACAAATGATGAAAGAAAGAATAAAACTAATATCCATATATACCGTCTTTAAATTCTAATTTTTATCCCAAAAAAGGTTGTTTTATAAATTGTTGTATAATGAAAATTAGGATTTAGATTATGATTAGGTTTATAATTTATTTGTATTTAATATTAGGGTTGAGCTTCGAGTTTTAATAGTAACGTTTGTGTTTTTGTGTTTCGTGACTTAATCAGCATCCTTACAAGATGTCTACGTATCTCAGAAGTTTAGAATCGAACCAAAAACGTAGTTTTGAGAATGAGTGGTTAGGTCCTTTACATAGACGTCAAGAGCCTTAGATTTAAAGTATGGTCAGGAGATTTGGCTCAAGACTTCTCCTAGATCGGTTGTAACGCCCCCAAATCCGAGTTCAGGGATTCAGGTCGTCACATCACCATTCATCCATATCATACCTGTATTAACTTTACAACTCAACAATACACCCAAACCAGATCTTAATCTCTCATACTTACAAGTTAGAGCCTCAAAACGATAATCAGAGTAACACTAAATATTACAATTCATCTATACAATCCAGAATCTTACACAACTTCACTTATACAAACTGCACCTGAAGGCAAGTCTTGCTAATGACAGTTGAAACCTATCAGACTTACTTTGTAGTATTTATCCGAAACTGCATCATCCCAGGGATAATTTCTCTACTCCTCTTCTGCTGGTACGGAGTTAACCGACCCAATTCTTCTCTTTCTGAAAGGTTTTCAAAAAGCACGAATGAGCTACATAATGCTCAGCAAGTTTTCCATTTTGAGTAATAATATAATTTGTCTTGAAAAAGATTTTCCAAAGGTATGAGCATACATCTCATGATATCAAAATATAACTCGACAATATGTATATTATTAAGAGTAATAAGACACGATTGAGTAGAATAGAGTTAGACGATTAAGGTTATAAATGTACTGAAGTAGCACTTTACCTTTATATAGGTACCAGTAAGGAGCCGGTAAAGAGCCAGTACGCGTGTCAATGGACTCTTAGAAGTGAGATGTTATCGAAGCTAATGAGTATATTGATGTAGAGACTGACAAATAAGGAAGTAGAAACTGTTGTAAAGTTGAATAACGAATCGATGTGTTGGAATCAGAACTACGTATATTGAGGCAAGTGCTACTATCCCTCACTTATCGTTCAAGTAATGTATATCTGCTCCTGTTATTTATAACATGTTTCTTTCAAATCAATTTGCGAGTAACTTGTACCTTTTTGTACCATTCCATTTAGTTATTTTTTGAACTATCTATTGAATCTATGACCTGTTCCCTGCTTTAGACTTAGACCTTTATTATATCTACAACCTTATACCTTTGGAACCCAATCAGACTTTCAAATCCTAAATACGATTTCTAAAACTTAATACCTGTTTTATAATTTATTGATTGATAACTTCCTTCCAGTTTACCAAATCATGTTTTACTAACTCCAGTATCTCTTACTCATGTTTTCTTAATTTCGATCCTACCGAACATTGTTTTAGTGAACCAAGTTTTATTGAACCTCTGTTTTAAAAAACCAGGTTTTAACGAACCATGTTTTAAGGAACCATATCTTATTGAACTTGGCTTTTAACGAATTTTACCTCAACGAACCTTGTTTTAAGAAATTATATGCTATTGAAGCCTGTTTTAAAACTCATAATCAAATGGACCTTTACTTAGAAAATCAAGCCTCGTTTAACTATGCCCTGTCTAACCATAGTTTCATTGATGCAAGACCTTTATCACCATGAACTGATTTGTTGCCCTACTTTAATGTTTTAAACTTGTACTCAAGTTTCTTAAACCACAACTTTGTTGTAACACCCCCAGATCCGGGGTCAGGGATCGGGTCGTTACGGTCTCATTTTCCATGAATAACCATTGACTTCAGTTCAAAATAAATAACATGCTGTGACCCCACAATAATATCCACTCGCACATACATACACACACACACACACACAGTTATAGTCCCAGAGATGAAATTGAAATAAGTCTCACATTAAAAGATCCACGAATATAAGTTCTTACAGACCAAAAGGATAACATCATAAGTTTAGAAGTTTTGCCGTTGATTAACATTATTGATACATATAATTAAACTGGTAAACCAAAGGCTGCCTATCTATGCTACCTCAGCAATGGCAGCAATGACATCAGCGGGTAGTCCTCGAACGGGGGTAACCTGCTTGCGCCGAGTGCGCCTGACGCGGGCCATCTGTCCTAGCTGTTGTTGTGACATAGTAAAAAAGTAATAATATAACTGAACAATGATGATATATATATATAGCAGTTCAAATATCTTTGAAACCATATGCCATGCATTAATGAATATGGTGCCAAGATAAGGTATGACATGAGGAAGTCACAAGGTAACTCAAATTATTATGTGGAATTATCTGCTATGTCAAAGATAAGCAAGATATTATCAATTTTTCATGATAGAGGAACTTGCAGGAAGAATATTGCAATTCCCTTTCAAACACTTTTCAACCCTGTCAACAATGATAATGTTGTAGAAAATTTCCAAAATTTGGAAGATGAACTAATACGGGAGCTTGCCGCGCCAGGAGCCACAACATTTACGATGATCAGTCGCATGTTATGCTCCCCATCATTTGTTCTCTACATGTAGAAGGAAGTACCGACGGATCGCCCGCCATCTGGAACCCCCCGGCCAACGGTTGGGCCATTGTTGGACCGGCGCCACTCGGCCACTTACGCGTCTCCTAGTTCAATTAACATCCATAACTCTGAAACGTAAAGTTCGTCTCCCTTTCCCCAAGTATAATACTTGTTGATAAGACTCCACAAAGTAGTTGTATCTAGTTGGAAAGGAAAAGTCACCAATATTTCCCAAGCCATTGCTTGTTAATGGATACCAACTTGTTCCAACATTCTTACCCCTCGAATAATGAGTGGGTACACAAGATTCAATAATACGACCAACCAAGTTGCGAGTGAAAAGAATAGTTTCAAAAATTTATGACCGGGTAGTCACAAGGTAAATAACATTTCTCAAGTAAAACTTCATTTGGACTATCAGGAATGAGAGTCGTATGCTCTAACTTCTCTCTAACCTCTCTCTAAAAAACCTAGCCGCCACCAAATCCAAACCTTAATCTAAACCATTTCTTCATCAAATCTTCCCTTTAGCCTTCCCAAATTCACCTTCCTCTTCTAATCTTTCACCTCAATCACCATATTTCTTAATATATTTATTTTAATTATTAATTTAATGAAGAAGGTTTCTTTTTCGGAGAACCTAGTGACCGTGATTCCTCCCCGTGCGCGAGGATCTGAAGTTTGCCATACGGTGGGTTATCCGATTAGGAGTCCGAAGCGGGTCTCCTTTTCGGAGAATCTTGTGACTGTGTATCCTTTGGAGGATAATCCGAAGGGTGTGCTCAGGGTGTGTACACAAAGTGGCTCCTCTCATGGAAGGGAGAAGATTAAGCCCTTGTTTCAGGTGGCTAAGAGATTGAAGTTTGAGACGGAGTGTACGGAGTTTGGTGCTTCTGGTCTCAAAGATGGGCTGGAGGTGTCGGGGAGGGCTTTCACTCCCACAACTGGGATTGCTTCTAGGACGTGTAGCTCATTTGAAGGTAAGATCTACTACTCCAAGAAGAAATTTTCTTTTAACGATTTGGTTGTTGAAATTAAAGATTTCAATAATGAAATGTTCGATTCATCGGAAGCAACTGACATTTCTGTTAGTGCTAATGTGGATTTGGGGGTCAATTCCTCTTTGATGGATGAGGGAATTGACTTTCCAATTTTGGGTGAAAATGACTGGCGTAGAGAGAATCTAGTGGTTTGCCGAAAGGCTTGCCTTAGGAAGTCTACATTTAATGTGAAGGTTGTCAAACCTGTGAAGAAATCAGTGAAGTGGAAGGATAATGTCCAGGTTATTATTGATCAAGAAGTGACTATTGTTAATGATAGTCAGGTCAATAAGAAGTTGGTTATGGATGAGGAGGCGGGTCACAAGCTGAATGGAAAGGACATTGATGAAGCCTTTGAGTATTTAAGGAGTAGCGGTTGTGTTCTGGAAGGGACAGAAAGGATGTTGAGGCATATGCTTAGGATACTTGGGTGTGAACCAGGGGGTTACACTTATTTTTCCTACCCATTTGTTGGTTTTGGTATGCTTGAGATGAATAATTTGTTTGATATTGCCAGGTTGCTGGTGTCTTATTTGAAAATGCAGGTTTCGAAATTGGAGTTACCGAACGAAATGTGTGCTGATAGCACTGGAATCGGTTGTGTGATGCATGGTCATAGTGGTGTGGTTCTTGGCTTATTGATGCCAACTGATAGTTGTGAGGGCATTTGGCCCGGGCCAGAGCAGGATGTCTTGCTGATTCATGGGTTCCTTGGGTCACCATGGAGGATTCTGATGATTTCTAGATGGGTGCTAAATCATGCTGAATTGGTTGTGGTTTTGGAAGGATTTGAGTGCAGTTTGCTGCCTGTGAATGCTCTTCAGTCGTACGTGTGGGAGTGCAGCGCTAAAGCTGGATGCACTGATTTGGCGATCATGCTTCGACCTGGTTACGGGAGAGGTTCCTTGCTTGGGAACCACACTGTCCAGCTCGGGTGTTTGTGGGATTGTTCCTTCTGTTGGGTTTTGATGCGCTCATGTAGTTCGGGTAGCATCATTGTCATGATGCTAAGAATGCAAATTCTTAGTGCTCTTCCCTATGATCCGACATAGACTTATTTTGATGACTTTAGACTAGGGGTGGTCACTGTCATAACCTCGCTAGTTTTATGTTGTCATTAAGGTGACTTACTGTTTTTTAATCTTTGTATTATGTGATTGTTGACTTCGCGGGGTATGCCCCTAGACTTGTATTCGCTGTTCCTTTTGGTATAAAATTTTAATTAGCAAAAAAAAAACATTTCTCAAGTAGGGTTCCCTTATAATAGAATCGAATGAAGAATGGAGTTAATGAGTACCTTCCTTGATAATCTAATATTAATAATAATAATAATAATAATAATAATAATAATAATAATAATAATAATAATAATAACAAGGCTCTGAAATAATTTACATAATATTTGAAGGTCAAAGATGATATTCGAATGAAGTAAATCATTTTGAAAAGAGTTATAAGATTTAAATAAATATTCAAAGAATATTTATTAAGTCATAAGTATTGGAAGAATGATGCTCGAAATAATCCTTGAAGAAATATTTATAATAATATTCATTGAACGAATAATGAATATTCAATTTAATAATAAAATTTATTGGAGGATTAATTATCAAATGGATATTTGAGATAATATTCATTGAATAAATAATGAATATTCAACTTAATAATATTTATTGAAGAAATGATTATCGAACGAATATTTGAAATAATATTCAATAATTGAATCGATTTTAAATGAATTTTAAAAATAATATTCATTGACTCAAGGTAATATTTAAAATGATATTTATCGAATAACTTGAGTTCGAATCAATGATCAAAATAATATTTATAAAATAAATGGAGTTTGAATGAATATTCAAAATAATATTCATTTAAATAAATAAGGCTCGAAGGAATATTAAAAATAATATTTATTGAGTAAATAAGCTCGAATGGATATTCAAAATAATATTCTTGATTATATAACTTAAATGAGGATTCGAAATAATATTCGAATATTAAATCAACTTTAGATGAATGTTAAAGATAACTATTCATCGAATAAATAAATTTTGAATGAGTATTCAAAATAATAATCATAACTAATCTCAAAGAAATATTCCAACAATATTCGTCAGAGAATAAATGAAAAATAAATACTTAAATATTTTCCACTGAAAATAATATTAGTATATCAAGGAATATCGACTCCCGGTCTATAATCAAAGAATGAGATTTGAATGCCCTTCGCTTAAGGGTCTTAGCAATATCCGGCTTATAACCGATTTATCTATCTAGCTTATAAGCCAACATTAAATCAAGGAACAAGTATCACAATATAACTTTAAAGTAGGCATGCATGCTATGACATATGTATAACAGAAAGCATATATATATATATTCACAACAACAGCCTTTAAGAAGGATTTGAAACTTGCCTGGTAGTCGGGTGTGGGTAGAGGTAGTGGTAGCGTGCCCTGGGTCTGCTCTATAATCTATAAACAATCATAATGTTCGAGATTAATTACTTAACACTTTTTAAAAGGTTAAGTATAATTAACTTAAGTAAAAACACATTTCCAATTTATCTCGTTATACACCCTCTAGTGTAACTCTTTTATCATCGATACGATCCGACATTTGTTCGCCATTGCAACATGTCATCATACTTACACTTGGTATATACTTAAGTCGTATAAGTTCTAAGGTCGGTCGTTTATGAACCAAGATTATACCTTGAGTTTTATCGCTCGCTTTCTAAGTGATTTACCAAAGTTTTAACCAAGTGTACTTTTAAGGGTTCATTCGCGTTTAACCTCGATTCAAACATTTTTATAAAATCAGAAAACGATCCGTTCGACATGTGGTTTTCTCTCACACCTTCCTTTTTACCTCTAGTATTTAATTACCATGATTCGCCACTGATTAAACAACATTAAAGGGAATCAATTTCAATTACGAACTCGTACTTACGGTTTCGAACCACTTTTACGAATTTAATCATAAGTACTAAACCGTAAGTCCGTTTCATATGATCTTTATAGAAAAACGAAGCTTATAACATAATCTAGCTTTTCATGGCAGAATACGAAACTAGTCATTTAGATATATCTACTGTGATGCACGGTTTCAATGATTAACGAAAATTCGGCATTATGACGGCTATAAATCGAACGTTCTAAAAATCGTAATCATCAAACCAAGCCACACCGGGCATCAATACAACTTATAAACATGATTCTCGTCTCAACAAGCCCCAGAAGCACTGACCTTAACCTTAAAATCATTATGCTTCTTAAATCACATAACTAACTACATAATCATGCTTATAATCTCCACTATAGTCATACAAAGCTAAACCCATCAATAACATACATAAATCTCAAATCAAATGCTAGGGTTTCAAGAGGTCTACCTTCCTTTGAGTATGATCTAGCCTTACTAAGTTTTGTATGATCCTTGAGTGGCCTTAAGCTAGCTTTTATCATCAAAGAAATCAAGAAAAACAATGTTAGTTCATGAAGAACACTATTCATCACCTATTTTGATGATTTTTTTGAAAATGAAAACAAAGGAGTTTGGATTTGAAATTTTTAGGAGATTATCTATATGAATTGTAGAACTCACCATAAAAATTTGGAGATCAAACAATGGGAGGAACCCTTGTTTCTAGCTTTGGCCGAAAGTTTTGCAAGAAAAAGAAGAAAATGGAGTGTTTTGCTTGGTTGATTATCTTTGGCTTGGTTGAAATGAATTATTAGCTAATGCCTTAAGATAATATCTAGCCTAAAGTGATTACATCATAATCCACTAGCTTAATCTTGAGGCCACATCTTGTGACAAGTGTAGGGCTCTTATTATGCATATCCTTTTTGCAAAAGTGCATTTACACCACTTAGCTTCTAGTTGACTTACATGTGAGTCACTTGTATCTTTATTTTTTTTTCCACCAATTACATTTCTCTTGTATCTTGGATCTCTTCTTGTCTTTTGTCCGGTTATTGCTCAATTTAATTGATCGCTCGTAGGAATATCTCAAGGTTTTCTAGTTAGGGTTTTACCGGAAACCTTCTTAACATTTACAACTCCATTCTCCATCTTTCTTAATACTTCTCAAATTTTAATTCCTTAATTCCTCTTAATAATTCCTTAAGTCTTTCAGTGTCCAGGGAAATCTCGAAGAAAATAAAAGTGCTATTTTTCTGAATCCGATATCGTTTACATACACTTATCTCGCCCCTGGATCATGAATACGAACTCAGAAATCCGTTCTGAATACTTCTATATAGCGCCGTCTAATAATATTCTCACTTTTCATTAAAACACTATTCATCCTTTATTCTCTTTTTATTAATAATGCCCTGGTCCTCTTTCGGGCGTTCCTTAACCCTCTTACGGAACCACGGGACTAATGACATATATTGATTTGGATGACATAAGAATAATCTTTCTCTTTGGAATTAATATAACTTATTTTCCTAGGAGATAGATTATTCTAATCTATTCTGTCAACCAATAGTATTCTTCATGACATATAAATATTTGAATCTAAATCCATTCCATTCATTCATTAGAACAATTGTTACATTGCAGTCGTAACCACTATTCACTTTTTCATTGCTACAAAAGAAAAGTTTTAATTCTATCAAAAATCTGGGTTCTTACAGTCTCCCCTCCTTAAAAGGATTCCGTCCCGGAATCAGTTTGAAAACAAATGGGAGTACTTCTCTTGCATTGTGCTTTCTAGCTCCAGGTTGATTCTTCTACATTGTGGTTTTGCCACAAGACTCTGACTAGCTGAATGACCTTGTTTCGGAGCACTTGTTCTTTCCGGTCGATAATTTCCACAGGCTGCTCTATATAGGTCAAGTCTGGTTGCAGATCTACGTGCTCATATTCCACTATGTTCTTGTCCAACGGACCTGCTGTCCAAGTCCATCTGCTGTTGGCCATTTGCTGCTTGCCAGGCCCATATCCGTGGCCCAATTACAGCCCACTTGCTGCTATCCAGTCCTTTAGGCCCAGTTCGTGTCCAAACTTGCAACTGCCATCAACGTTGCTGCTTTAAAAATGCAAGGTTGCTCTCTTACTTAAAAATAATCAAACTGCTGCCAAGGAGGTTTGAACCCCTGACCACCTACTCCTTGTGACTTCAAGTGGCACTTGAAACCAGTTGGGCTACCACGCTCTTGTGAATTAATGTGCACCTGCTCTTATTCATAGTGCAATTTTGGGCCCAAAAGCAATTATATGGAGCTAGCATTTCTTCATTTATTATTTGGAGGACCACTTCGTGCTTATGCACTAGGGGAGTATTTCTAACCTTTATTTGTATATATTTTTTTTGTTATTCTTTTTGTATTTTATTCTTAGAATTGCTAGATTTTTTTTCTTTTATTAAATTATTCATTGAGGACAATGAACCATTTAAGTGTGGGGATACGTTCTTAATGTATAAAAAATCAAAAAAAAATATATATGATAAAAATAAAAAAAAATGATGAAAAATAAAAAAAATTAAAAAAACTTTTTGTATATAATTGTCATGCCAAAAGCATGTTAGCGAGGATAAGTACACATCTTGTAGACTAATTTTGCATGATTAATTCTGAGTGTTGTATCATAGAATAAAAATCATTTGTTGCTTGATAATTCCTTGTGTGTGCTTTCGAAAATTTAAAAAACTTGAGATGCTTCTTAGTCAAATTTAGTGAGTCGAGCATGCTTTCACCTTGTGAGATTTTGAGCCTAATTAATGATTGATACATTTTATATCAATCGAATTTCTTTGTTGTGTGTTGTTCACCAATTAGCATTGCTCTAGAACTTGTTTTGATACCTTATTGAGACTACATGTTGTGTGTGTGCATGAAATTGATAAAGGCACTAGGATTAACCTCATTGACCTAAACATTATCCTTATGAGTTATGTCCTTAGTAAGCCCCCTTGAGCTTATATCCGTTTCTTTCAATTATCACCACTCGATACTTTTTGAGCCTACTTATTTATTCTTATCTTGATTTACTAGTAGAGCATTGTGATTCAACTTAAGGGTGGGTGAATGTTCAAGTGTGGGGATTTCTTTGTTAAGGTTTGATATTTTGGTGGGAAATATATAATGTGGTTGCTTGATCTTCAAAAACAAAAACAAAAAAAAAACAAAAAAAAAACAAAAAAAAAAAAAAAGAAAGAAAAAAAAAAGAGAAAAATTTGAAGAAGATCGAAGTAGAGTTTGTGTTCATTGGTTTGTACAATGTGAAAGTGGGAAAGTACGTAATGATGTACTTATGGGTTTAATGCTTGTGAAAGTTTAATTATCTTTTACATGATCTACTATTCATGTTGGGTGCTTTAATTAGAAGTGAACATTATGCTCTATTAGTTTATCACGCTTAGCCACTTGTGAGCCTATTTCTATGATATCCCACCCCATACCTAAGCTTACAACCTTTAATGAAGACCTTTTGATTTGTGCATGCACATATACGAAGTAGTTGAGATTTGGTGGACGACCAAGCATATGGTAGCACATGTCTATTTTGATTGAACTTGTGTGAAACGCAAACACCTATACACTTGTGTGAATTGAGAGCAATGTAAGATTTTTTATCCACGGCATGCTTACTTATTGAAAGAGACTTTGATGTTTATTTCATGATATTTTTGTCTGTCAAGACAACGTGTGCATACTTGGATTGTTTTGTGCAAGTGGTGTACTTTCAGATCTTCTCAGATTGTTGTGTGATTGAGGTTTGCATATGTGGAGTACTATGAATTGTTGCATGTTTAAGACTTGGTGATTGAAAATATTTGATTTTGTGGGTATATCTTCTATAAACCCTCACGAGACAAAACTCGTCCTACTAGGGCTACCTAGGGGTTTATCGGCTTGTTGCATACGCTCAATGCAATCGTGTCATCTACGAAAGTGATGTTTGTTAGTTAGTTAGGATAGTTTTTATTTCTTTATTTGCCCGAGGACGTGCAAATGCTAAGTGTGGGGATGTTTGATAGAGTGTATATTTATATATATTTTATATGATTATATTCCTCATATTTATTCTATTTTGCATTTAATTGGATTTTTATCAAATAAATTATAATGTTTTATTGTAGGAAGCAAGGAATCCTAAACTTGGAAGGATTGGAGAATAAAGAGCTGAATTTGGAGATTTTTTAGAGGAAATTCGTAATATTGGGTTATACGGGCTGCCTACACTGTTTGGGCCGTATCTTGAGTTCCAGAAGTCAGAATTTGACGATCTTACTGTCCACGCGAAGCTTGGAGAATTTTCTTTAATTCCAAGGTGGTCCAAAGAGCAAAATCGTACTGGAACAGCCCAGAAACAGAGGAGCAAAGTCAGCAGCGAATTTTACATTAAAATCCTATTCAATTATGGATTTCTTTTTGTAAATTTATTAAAACATTAAAAATACTTTTATTAGGGGTGAGAGACCAGATTTTATTAGGAGTTTTTTTATTAGCTTTAGAGGGGAAGAGACACACACGACTTTACATACACTTTATCTAGGGTTTACAGAAGAGATTTATTTTCTACGCAGAGCAAAAGAAGGAGATTGACACATCTTTCAGAAGCAAAGCAAGGAGAATAAATCTGTATTCTTATTAGAACAATTGGTTCTAGTATTCGGTTTGGATTTCAATTATTTGTTTTTCAGAATTCAGTTTATATATCTATTCCAAGATTTGTTTTAATTATGTTATCAATTGAACCCATGATGGTGAAAGGTTCGAATATGAACTAATCATTATCATGGGATTCCAATGGATTCGATTTCATAATTATTGTGTTTGACGTGATCGATGTTGGGTGATTTTATTGTGATAATCTAATATGGTTTGGTTTAATTGATAGATGTGTAGCTAGCATCTAGTTTATTAATCCTTGATGATTGCGAAAGTGGATTCTAGGATTGAGAATAAGCCATATTAGCATGGGTTCATGAATTAATTGTTTATTCTTGATTAGTAGTATGTTTTTACCCAATTCATATTGCCCCATGTAATTACAAAAGATAACTTGTGCTTAAACCAATTGTGTTTCCAGATTGTATAGACATATATGATTTGAACGTAATGTGGTGTCCTCCTGATTTCTATCTTTTGTGGATATTAAGTGGTATGATATGAGTGTACTGAAAGGTAGCTCGTATTATTGTAGTGTTATCTGATTAATTATCTTGTTTATCACCCGTATCGATTTACTGTGTCAACCTTTAGTGAAGTTTCGATGAAATTGGAATCCCATGCCTTCTCATATTAAGAACTCTTTTCTAATTTACTTGCACTTAGTTAATTAAATTAGTTTAAACAAAAACCCAATTTGATAATTGTTCAAGCATTAAGAAGTAACCATACACTGTTGCATACGCACTAAAATTGGCATTACACCTAGTCTCTGCGGAACGAATCTTACTTATCACTTGCTATTTGTGATCGCGTATACTTGCGTGTTTACTACACATTGTGTACTTGCTGCAGATTTGGGGGTAATGCCAGTTCATAAGCTAGTTCCCCGACACGTCTTAAGATCTCAAATGGTCCAATGTATCTAGGACTTAGCTTTCCTTTCTTGCCAAACCTCATTAAACCTTTCCAAGGAGATACCTTTAGGAACACTAGGTCTCGAACTTCATATTCCTTGCCTTTCCGAGCTAAGTCGGCATATTTCTTTTGTCGATCCTGGGCTGCTACTAGCCGTCCTTTGATTAGATCCACTGCAATCTTAGTCTTGTGGACCACTTCGGGTCCGAGCATCTTTCGCTCTCCAACTTCATCCCAATACAAGGGAGATCGGCATTTCCTTCCATAAAGGGCCTCGTAAGGTGGCATTCCTATGCTTGAATGAAACTATTATTGTAGGAAAACTCAATCAATGGCAAGTGATCATCCCAATTTCCTTTAAAGTCTATAGCACAGACTCTCAACATATCTTCTAGTGTCTGGATGGTCCTTTCACTTTGCCCATTTGTCTGGGGATGGTAGGCTCGACGGTGGGCCAAAGCTCGAACCCTCCTCATAGCAAGGCGGAATATCTCCTCTGCATCAGCCCTGGATACCATGCCATGACCATCACGGGGTAACTGTCGCACCCTCACACAAGCCCTCAGCTCTATGTGGCTCACCTCCCTATACATCTCTCTAGCCCTGGCATGCCTCCCGCCCTGGTGCCTCAACCGGGCCTCCCTCTCCGCTGCTAGCTCTCTACGGGACTCTGCCAGCCTGGCCTCAGCCACGGCTACCTCAGTAGTAAGTCTGGCCGCAACATAGTGGTGTACACATGCTGGGACCCCCTCAGCCGGAACATGGGGTGGAGGGGTTGGATCTGCTTGAAGGGCAGCCTCTGCCTGCTGCGGCTCTGGTGTTAGCTCCTAAAACTCGTCAGAGAATGGGCTCCCATGAAGTAGTGGTGGGGTAGGGGCTCTCTCACCAGAGAGGGGTGGCACACGAAGTCCGGAACTCCTTACAGCATCATTCACGGGCTCATCAACATCTCCCTCCTTACCCTCATCTGTAGTCTGTCCAACAGCAGTAGCCATCACCTACTCAGTGGTCAAGTCAGTATCCTCCTCCATATTCCTAATCTCAGATACAACCCAAAAATCCTCATCCTCAGCATCTAACTCAGCGTCCTGCCCTGCCTGGACCTCCTCCGGGTCCTCCTCCTCGGACTCAATAACATCAGTATTAGCATGGACCTCCTCAGGGTCCTCCTCCTCATCAGACTCAATCACTTCAGTATCAGAATCAGCATGGACCTCCTCAGGGTCCTCCTCCTCCTCATCATGCTGCCTCGCAGCCGCCTCTTGAGCAGACATGTTGCTCGCCTACACAAGACGAACTATATTACTATCATGATACTTAAAAGTTCCCGTAAGGGTTTTAGGTGAACTTGGCAAGAGTTCTTATTATATTAGTGAATTTATTATTATATAATGTCGCATCATCTCTTGGGATATATAACTCTCGCTTTGATACCATTTCTGTAACACCCCCAGATCTGGGGTCAGGGATCGGGTCGTTACGGTCTCATTTTCCATGACTAACCCTTGATTTCACTTCAAAATAAGTAACATGCTGTGACCCCACAATAATATCCACTCGCACATACACACACACACACACACAGTTATAGTCCCAAAGATGAAATTGAAATAAGTCTCACATTAAAATATCCACGAATATAAGTTATTACAGACCAAAAGGATAACATCATAAGTTTAGAAGTTTTGCCGTTGATTAACATTATTGATACATATAATTAAATTGGTAAACCAAAGGCTGCCTATCTATGCTACCTCAGCAATGGCAACAATGACATCAGCGGGTAGTCCTCGAACGGGGGTAACCTGCTTGCGCCGAGTGCGCTTGACGCGGGCCATCTGTCCTAGCTGTTGTTGTGAAATAGTAAATAAGCAAGGGTGTGCAATAGCCCACCAACAATAATATAACTGAACAGTGATGATATATATATATAGCGGTTCAGATATCTTCTAGCGGCCGCCTTCTTGACTTTACCACGGAGGTGGTCAATGATGTAAAGGATATGACGGCGAAGACCCAGGACGGGTTGGTATCGAATATGAGTCCGAAAAGGGTTTCTTTTTCGGAGAACCTTGTGACGGTGATTCCTTCTGGCAACACTAAAGAATGTGAGGCAGGGAGGCGGAATCGGCACCAATATGTTTGTCCTGAAGTGTTTCGAGCATCAAACGCAGCGGAAAATTAAAACAAAAACAATAATTATCGAAACCCTACCGCAGGATCCATGCAAAAACATGATATTTAATTCGGAGATTGATGATTTACCTTAAAGAAGCTTTACGATTGTATGTATAATGGAGATCCAAGATTTCACGATCGTTGAGTGCTCCTCTTCGAAGCCTCCTCTACGGTATCCACACGAACACTCCAAGAACGATTCTTGATTGGAAGGGAGGTACTAGCCTCCAATGAAAATATGAGATCTTCTTTTTAGGTTTTGGTTCAAGCGGCTGGGGATTATTTTTGTCGTACCAAATTAATTACCTTCTTTACCTATCATCATATATTTATATGATAGTGTAAGGTAAAAGCCCAACTAAAAACCTAGCCCAAGTTTGATTAATTAAATAATAGAATCAAATCCTATTATTTAAATAAATAATAATTAAGTCATACTTAATTATTAAAATCATATCTCATTTGTATTTTATTATTTCTTAATTAAGTCCCACTTAATTAATATAATAAAATACAACTAATCATTTAATTAATTTAAATTCATAATTTAAATTAATTCTTCCTTAAAATGTTCTATGTGTGTGACCCTGTAGGCTATCATTTAATTGACAATAATTTTATTCTCTAATAAAATTATAAACAATGAGCGGCATCTAGTAATACATCATTGCTACCCAATTAAATAATAATTAAATCGTGATTCGATAAAACCTTTTGTGATTAATGTTCCCGTGTAATATAATCCCTTTAACCAAATATTATAGATTAAACTCGAGGCATGTTTCATGTCATCCTCTTCATAATTTAATCCGAGTTTACTTGATCCATGAGTAGACTATTAAAAAAAATCACTATTTGAGCACGGCCATGCATTTTATAGTCTCACTCAATCAAGAGGCCAATAATATCTCTCCTATCTGATAGGAGGGTTAAATCCTTTATCTATCATTCATATTTCTCATACGATTCACAATATACCCGATGTCCACTTTTATCATCACCCGGTCAAAGGTAACTTTTAATGTAGTCAAAGTATATTATCCTCGTATAGAAATATAATGATCTCAAATCAAAGGATCATTACACCATTATCACTGTGAGTCTTTCTTATGACTTTATTAACATGAAGAATCTCACGGTGGGTCTGTCCAGTGCCATGTACCCTTACATGTACCTATGTTTTGACTTTAGTATCTCCATACTTATAACCAATGAGATGTGGTTATCAGTCAACAACATACTAGTCTATTTATGTATTATTATTGTCCTATATAATAATACTCGACTAGGGACCTTTAAGAATATGATATATTATATAATCTCAAGTTCAAGTTAAATACTTAAACTATATAATGTGTATCATTATTCTAAGGACATTTATTATGCTAACAAATATATCACAGTAATTAAAGTCATAATAAATACATTTATTAAATAATCAAATGACATAAAGGTGTATCAAAATAAACAATGTATTGCCTCTAGGGCACCTACACTAACAATCTCCCACTTGCACTAGAGCCAATCACCCATGTATCTAATACCCATGGAACTAGTGTGACCGTCGTGCTTCTGCTGCGACAAGCCTTTGGTCAGTGAGTCTGCTATGTTATCATTTGTGTGTACTTTACATATGTGTATATCACCCTTTTCATTTATCTCTCGAATGAGGTGAAATCTCCTGAGTATATGTTTGGATCGGGAGTAATATCTAGGTTCTTTAGCCTGTGCAATGGCTCCATTATCATCGCAGTACTTGTCTATGGGATCTGCGATCGATGGAACCACTCCCAATTCAGTAATGAATTTTCGAATCCAAACATCTTCCTTTGCTGCTTCACAAGCTGCAATGTACTCAGCCTCCATTGTAGAAACAGCGACTGTTTCTTACTATGAACTCTTCTAGCTTACAGTACCTCCGTTTAGACAAAACAAAAACTAGACTATGATACAGTATCATCCCTGTCTATTTGGAAACTTGCATCGGTGTAACTTTTTACAACCAGTTTCTCCTCTCGTCCATACACCATGAATAAATCTTTAGTCCTTTTCAGGTACTTAAGAATATTCTTGACTACCGTCCAGTGACCTTCACTTGGATTAGACTGGTGTATGCTCGTCATGCTCAAAGCATACGAGACATCAGGACGAGTACATACCATTGCATACATGATAGATCCAATTGCTGAGGCATATGGAACTTTCCTCATGTTGTCCTTATCATCCAATGATTTTGGACACTGGTCTTTAGAGATCGTTATCCCTTGAGACACGGGGACACATCCCCTTTTCGCATTTTGCATACCAAAACGATGCAAAACCTTATCAATGTATGTACTTTGACTTAGACCGATCATCCTTCTAGATCTATCCCTATAGATCCTCATTCCTAGAATGTAGGATGCATCTCCTAAGTCTTTCATAGAGAAGTTGCTCCGTAACCAAGTCTTAACAGCCTTTAGAGAAGGTATGTCATTCCCCATTAGTAGTATATCATCAACATATAATACTATGAATGCCACATGGCTCCCACTAACCTTCTTGTAAACACAAGGTTCATCTTTGTTTTGAACAAAGCCATACTCTTTGACTATTTCATCAAAACGGATATTCCATCTCCTAGAGGCTTGCTTTAATCCATAAATGGATCGACGTAATTTACATACCTTGCCAACATTCCTTGGATCGACAAAACCTTCAGGTTGTGTCATGTACACATCCTCTTCAAGGCTTCCATTAAGGAAGGTTGTTTTGACATCCATTTGCCAGATTTCATAATCATGGAATGCTGCAATTGCAAGCAAAATCCTTATGGACTTGACCATAGCCACTGGTGAGAAAGTTTCATCATAGTCAATACCATGAATTTGTTTGAAACCTTTTGCAACCAGCCTTGCTTTGTAGGTCTGAACATTTCCATCCACGTCAGTTTTCCTTTTGAAAACCCATTTGCACCCTACGGGTTTTACCCCTTCGGGTGGATCAACCAAAGTCCATACTTGGTTTTCGTACATGGAATCCATCTCGGATTTCATGGCTTCTAGCCATCTCTTAGAGTCTGGATTGTTCATAGCATCTTGGTATGTGAGAGGCTCATCTTCATCTATGAGCATCAAATCACCACATTGAGTCAAGAGAAATCCATATCTCTCTGGCTCATGGCGAATTCTACCAGATCTACGAACAACCTGTGTTTCTTGAGCATTATCCTGCTCCTGTTCCACTTCAGGTTCAATGCTATTTTGCGGTTCTCGATCTTCATCGAGATCTATAGTTCTCCCACTGTTTCTTTTGGAAACAAAATCTCTTTCCATAAAGACAGCATCTCGAGCAATAAACACTTTCTGCTCAGAAGGGACTATAAAAATAATACGCCTTTGTTTCTTTAGGGTATCCCACAAATATGCACTCTTCGGATTTAGGTCCAAGCTTATCTGATACTTGACGTTTCACAAACGCCTTGCATCCCCAAACTTTCATAAAGTTCATGCCTGACCGTTTCTCCTCCCATATCTCATATGGAGTCTTTTGAACCTTCTTAGTAGGAACACGGTTAAGTGTGAAAGCCGCTGTTTCTAGAGCGTGACCCCAGAAACTAATTGGAAGATCTGCATGACTCATCATCAATCGCACCATGTCCAACAGGGTACGATTTCTCCTCTCTAAAACTCCATTCCATTTAGGTGTTCCTGGCGGAGTGAGTTGTGATACAATACCACACTCTTTTAAATATTCTTTAAATTCGGTGCTTAAGTATTCACACCCACGATCGGATCGTAAGATCTTAATACTTGCACCTCCGCCAATTTTCTTCTCTACTTCAGCCTTATATTCTTTGAACTTTTCAAAAGAATCGGATTTGTTCTTCATAAGATTTATATATCCATATCTACTGTAATCATCAATAAATGTTATGAAGTAGTAGTAGCCTCCTCTAGCCATCACACGCATTGGGCCACATACATCACTATGTATAAGCTCCAGACGTTCAGTGGCCCTTTGACCCTTACTAGTGAAAGGGGCTTTGGTCATCTTACCAAGCAAACAAGATTCGCATTCTTGGTATGATTCAAAATCAAATTTATCCAAGTATCCATCTTTATGTAATTTGGATATGCGTTTCTCATTTATATGGCCTAGACGACAATGCCAGAGGTATGTATGATTTGAGTCATTAATTTTAAGTCGTTTGTTTTCTATATTATAGACAGGATTATCTAAATCAAGAACATATAAACCATTAAACAAACGTGCAACACCATAGGTCAAATCATTCAAAGCAAAAGAACAACTGTTGTTCCTTATTATAAATGAAAAAGCTTTCTTGTCCAAACAAGAAACCGAAATAATGTTTCTGCAAATCGCAGGCACGTAAAACAGTTATCAAGTTCTAAAACAAGCCCAGAGGACAAAGATAGATAATAAGTGCCTACAGCCAAAGCAGCAACTTTTGCTCCATTGCCAACTCGTAGGTCTACTTCTCCCTTAGCCAATGTCCTACTTCTCTGCAGCTCCCGCACATTTAAACAAATGTGAGAAGCACATCCAGTATCCAATACCCAAGATGCAGTATCCAATACCCAAGATGTAGAAGTAGACATATTGACTTCTATAATATATATACCTGAAGTAGAAGCTTGTTGAGCCTTCTTCTTCTTCAGATCCTCCAAGTAAACTGAACAGTTTCTTTTCCAGTGACCAGTTTTCTTACAGTAGTGACATTCACCCTTATCAACTAGTTCACTTGCCCCTTGTTTGCAATTAAAAATGACTTACTCGTGTTGATCCTTTCTTGACGAGTTTGGCTTGCAAACATGCTTTGCAAGTGCTCATAGGTAGTGTATGCATCCATATGCATATGCTGCCTTTGAAGCTCAGCACTCATAGTTGCCAACATAAGACATGCAACATCATTTGCATCATTCTTATCCTTTGTGTGGGCCGCTCGTTCCTCAACAGTAGCGCCCTCAGGAAGGGGACCTGGCGGAGGGATGTCAATGACATGAAGCTTGCGCTCCTGCCTGAGGACAATCCTCAAATTCCTCTGCCAGTCTAGGAAGTTATTTCCTCCTGTCAGTTTATCCTTCTCAAGGATTGATCGAACGGATAGAGAGTTTGTGTTGTTTGCCATTTCTTAGTATCTACAATGTTAAAAGCACAAAATAAACATTAGATTGTCTGAGTTATCAATTATTATGTTCAAATGATTATGATATATTCATAATATATCTCCCACTATTTTTATCAAATTAATAGCCCTTACTATCAATTCGAAAAGTATATCCCATAATTCTTTCTAGTGAGCCAAGATCCATATTTCGTCATGTTTTAAGTCAACCACTGGAAATCCTTAAAAATGATTATTTAGGTAGACAACCATTGTCAATTATATCATATATAATTCTTGGATAGTTTGGTGAACAACCATTGTTCTAATCTATCTAATAGATTTTAACCAAACTCTATGCTTCTAAGTTCATAATGGTCGAATATAACCGTTTATTTTCACCTTATTATGACGACTTAGTTAAGTTTGACCCAATGATCCAACGGCCGAATATAACCGTTTATATTCGTCGCATCTTACCACGATAGATAGGAGTCCCCTGCCACTGACAGCCCTTCCCCTTATCGATCTAGGATTCGATGAGTGTTCATTCATTGGAAAGCATCTGATTAAAACTTAATATTTTGTTAAGGGATTTAGAAAAATTATAACGATCATGATCACATCATAAAGAGATCCTCAATTTTTCCTTGAACCAAATATTTCATATTGACATCCTAAATTGTTCATTTCCCAGGTAGATGGAGGATACCAAAGGTCACACTTAAAACCCATCAACCTTACGAATACGCATATCCGCTTTTGACAGAAAATCCCAAATTTTAGATATCAAAATCCATATTTAGTTCCGTGCTTTAAAATCCATATTTTAAAACACAAGAATCTCATGATCGTTTGTTAATTTTAAAATCTTGAATCGTTACAGATTTTATCTTGATTAAGCAGGCATGGCATGGGTGATGTATCTAATACATTCATTCATACATGATTAATCTAATTAAAGCATGCATTTCTATGTATCCTACACATACATTCATACATCATATGTAAAGTAAGTGCATTATGTAAACGTGATTGGTTATGGCCTTTATCCTATATGATCCTTTCAAGCTAATGAAAGGATCAAGGACAATCTATAGGTGGTTTAAAATACTATACTATTACATGTCTTCTTCTTTGCTGCTACAATGCCTCCTTGGATCGCCTCCTTGCTTGCTTGTCTTCATGTATTCATGTACATTACATAAACAAAACAACTATACTAATATACTTACAAGGAGAACTCGAGTTACATTCGAGATTTAATCATTACAAGGAATGATGACATGAAAGTCGTATTTAGAAACCAAACCATAAACAAAAACCTCTATCCTATGGGTCTCAAGGCCATAACCATCCACCATGCTCAAGTAACAATTAAATAACATGTCATATTATCTAATCATGTTATACCATATCATATTTCAGATGATCCAATCAAAGAAATCATATAACGCAAAAATCAGAAAATCAGAATCAAATTCTGAAAACAATAAATCGCGTTTTTCATGCACTAAACGGCGTCAAACGCCTTACAGACGAGTCAATGATACCTATGGTATCTGTTTTGTTCAGACGCACGTTTCCAGTCAGAAAACACATATCGTTTGCGAAAATCGGACACTGGACACAGATTTCACCAGATCTGCGCAGCGTATACAGAAATCGTATCGTATACAATCCCCATATCATGAACAAACAAAAATCATGTATATATCAATATACATACAGATTATATGATCATCATATGATCATCCCAATCATCATTAACATACAGTTTATACATATATATCAAAATCAACGCATCATACATGACAATCATCAAACATGCTCGTATATATATCAAAACTGTAACATATAACCGAATTAAAACGTTTTTGCAAGTAGCTCTGATGCCATTGAAGTGTTTCGAGCATCAAACGCAGCGAAAAATTAAAACAAAAACAATAATTATCGAAACCCTACCGCAGGATCCATGCAAAAACATGATATTTAATTCGGAGATTGATGATTTACCTTAAAGAAGCTTTACGATTGTATGTATAATGGAGATCCAAGATTTCACGATCGTTGAGTGCTCCTCTTCGAAGCCTCCTCTACGGTATCCACACGAACACTCCAAGAACGATTCTTGATTGGAAGGGAGGTACTAGCCTCCAATGAAAATATGAGATCTTCTTTTTAGGTTTTGGTTCAAGCGGCTGGGGATTATTTTTGTCGTACCAAATTAATTACCTTCTTTACCTATCATCATATATTTATATGATAGTGTAAGGTAAAAGCCCAACTAAAAACCTAGCCCAAGTTTGATTAATTAAATAATAGAATCAAATCCTATTATTTAAATAAATAATAATTAAGTCATACTTAATTATTAAAATCATATCTCATTTGTATTTTATTATTTCTTAATTAAGTCCCACTTAATTAATATAATAAAATACAACTAATCATTTAATTAATTTAAATTCATAATTTAAATTAATTCTTCCTTAAAATGTTCTATGTGTGTGACCCTGTAGGCTATCATTTAATTGACAATAATTTTATTCTCTAATAAAATTATAAACAATGAGCGGCATCTAGTAATACATCATTGCTACCCAATTAAATAATAATTAAATCGTGATTCGATAAAACCTTTTGTGATTAATGTTCCCGTGTAATATAATCCCTTTAACCAAATATTATAGATTAAACTCGAGGCATGTTTCATGTCATCCTCTTCATAATTTAATCCGAGTTTACTTGATCCATGAGTAGAATATTAAAACAAATCACTATTTGAGCACGGCCATGCATTTTATAGTCTCACTCAATCAAGAGGCCAATAATATCTCTCCTATCTGATAGGAGGGTTAAATCCTTTATCTATCATTCATATTTCTCATACGATTCACAATATACCCGATGTCCACTTTTATCATCACCCGGTCAAAGGTAACTTTTAATGTAGTCAAAGTATATTATCCTCGTATAGAAATATAATGATCTCAAGTCAAAGGATCATTACACCATTATCACTGTGAGTCTTTCTTATGACTTTATTAACATGAAGAATCTCACGGTGGGTCTGTCCAGTGCCATGTACCCTTACATGTACCTATGTTTTGACTTTAGTATCTCCATACTTATAACCAATGAGATGTGGTTATCAGTCAACAACATACTAGTCTATTTATGTATTATTATTGTCCTATATAATAATACTCGACTAGGGACCTTTAAGAATATGATATATTATATAATCTCAAGTTCAAGTTAAATACTTAAACTATATAATGTGTATCATTATTCTAAGGACATTTATTATGCTAACAAATATATCACAGTAATTAAAGTCATAATAAATACATTTATTAAATAATCAAATGACATAAAGGTGTATCAAAATAAACAATGTATTGCCTCTAGGGCACCTACACTAACATGTCCAGCTTCTGGAGTTGCTTCTAGAACCAAAAGTGCGGATAAGGCAATTTGGGGGATGGATGATGGGGTTAATCCTAGAATGAACCAAAAAGGTTTGCTCCTGGTGAAACCTGAAGGGAGCTCTTACAAGCCTGAGAAGGGTTTGATATCGGAATTGAATCTGAAGAGGGTCTCCTTTGCGGAGAACTTGGTTTCAGAGCTGCCTTCTGGTAGGACTCAAGCAAGGTTGAGGAGCTCTGATTATCCTAAGCGATCGATGGGTGCTTGGTTTCCTGGGGCTCCTAAGAACTTGGTTGATGGAGATAGGGGCAAAAGGAGAAAGGTAAGCTTAGAGGATAAGCTAGCTCCAGCGGGGATTGCCTCCAGGACTCGTAGTTCTTACAATACTCAAAGGGAGGAGGGTAATTTCATTTATGATGATAGAATGCATGGTAATTTTATTTGTGTTATGCATAATCTTAAGGGTTGTAATTGTGCCAATGTTTTTTTTTTGCTAATTAAAAAATTTTATACCAAAAGGAAACAACTAGTACATAACTAGGGGCATACCCCGCGAGACAACATCCAAGCTACAACTACAATACAACATGATACAAAGAATAAGAAGGTAAACCCTACTCAACATCTCGGATGTACCTAACCTATTCTTTTACATGATAACCCAAACCTTAAAGAAGCTATGCCAATGTTGCTGGTAGTTTAGTTATTGATGTTGACTCTATGAGTCAGGCTAATGTGGTTGATCTTTCGAGTCAATCTAGAGTGCCACAAAAGACAGAGGCTATTATCAGTAGGGATAAGATGGAGGAAAAGCCGGATGAGGTTCCTCAGTCTGGTTTGCGTTCTGAGGAGGATGGTGGGAGATTAGAGTCTAAGAATGACTATATCTCTGAAATTAGTTCGGCTGAATACCAGGATGGTGTCCGGGAGTTATTGATTGAGACTCTGTTTCATGTTGAGATGCTTAAAAACCATATTCGGACGAATGGGTTTCATGTTCCAAAAGTGGCTGATTTCATGGAGATCACTGGGGGTGATCCCTTTAGAGATTCTTCTGGAAAGTTTTATTGTGGGGCAACTAAGGAGCTTGCAATATCGGTCAGCTGTGCTTTGCAACTGCAGGATTTTATTCAAAGAATTGGGCTGGGTGGTCCCATATCTCTATTGGGAGATCAATCAAGACCTGATCAGGAGGAAATGCCCCATTGGGAGGGATCAACGGCCAATGGAAATAGGGGAAATAGAAAATACTATGGTTGAAGGCGCATGTGATGTGCCATTGGAGGACCATGCTCTCTTGCATGGGAATGATTCAGATGCCCAACCTGCAAATGAAATTATGCATCCATCTGCTGAAAGAGCAAAGGTTCGTCTGAAGAAATCCGAGATCCGTAAGTGGCGTGCTAGCAGGGGAGGCCATTCCCGTGCCCCATGATTTCAGTTTATGTGTTTTCTCTTTTAGTCTTGTTTTAGCATGGGTTTAATTTTATGTTGTTGTTCTGTTTGGACTATTTCGGTTTATAATGCCTAAACGTTGATGTCGCGGGGTATGCCCCTAGATTTGTTTATGTTGTTCCTTTTGGTATAAAATTTTAATTAGCAAAAAAAAAACTTCATTTTGGACTCGTTTGAACAATATTTTTGACTTGTTTGAGCATGGAAACCACTGATAGCTTTGTTCTTGACTCGTTTGACCCCTAATACTCACTAAAACTTAATTTTGGACTCGTTTGAACAAGTTTTGACTCGTTTGAGCATGGAAACCACTTGTAGTTTTGTTCTTGACTCGTTTGACCCCTATTACTCACTAAAACTTCATTTTTGACTCACTTGAACAAGAAAATGATTTTGCTTAATTTTTGACTTTTTTTTTTGCTAATTAAAAATGTTATACCAAAAGGAACAGCATACATAATCTATTTTTTTTTTGCTAAAAGGTTAATTGCATTAAAAAGAAAAAGAATAATTACAAGGGAGGAGATAAAACTCAAAAATTAAGGGCATACCCTTAAATAGAACAGAGACATACAAACAACGTCTAATTGAGTACTAAACAATATCTATCCAACTAGTGATTCTTGGTAGCCTATTACATTCAATTTCATACCAAGCAGAAGACAATAATCGGCATTTGACAACATTTCTGCAATCGAGAATCAAGGCAGTGATCATGTTAATATTCCCCTCATGAAATCTGGTGTTTCGTTCTCGCCATAAAGGATAAGCAGTCAGTTGGAAAATAAGGACTCGAAGGGAATTATTGATGTCTCTGGGATTGAAGTCAATTAATTCCTGGTGCCAATCATCCCAAGTGATAGGATAGCCAGTACATAGGCCTGTTGAGACACATTTTAGCAGGTACTGAGCATAAGGGCATTCAATAAATAAGTGCTGGGTTGTTTCCTTTCCTGAAATACAAAAGTAGCATGTATCCGGAACATTAATTCCAAACTGATTTAGTCGTGTGAGCGTATTCAACCTGTCTTTCAATATCAACCAATGGTGAAAAGAGAACCTGGGGACACCAAGTTTGTGCCAAATACTCTTGGTCCAAGGGATTTGAGTACCAGCATGTCGTATGGATCGCCAAATGTCCAACAAAGTAAGAGATTTCATTGTGATTCCCTCCCAACGAACTGCATCACGTTTCAACAAGTTGAACCGGAGATTGTGATCAAAATTATTCCTCCAAACTATCATGTCGTGGTAGTTTGAGGAAGGTAAAACCCAACCTGTGCTAGAAAGGATAGAACAGACACGTGTTTTTTTTTTTTTGCTAATTAAAAATTTATACCAAAGGAAACAACTAGTACACAACTAGAGGCATACCCCGCGAGACAACATCCAAGCTACAACTACAATACAACATGATACAAAGAATAAGAAGGTAAACCCTACTCAACATCCCGGATGTACCTAACCTATTCTTTTACATGATAAGTAAGATGATGGTCGGGTCTTTCCGAACCTAAACCTTAAACAAGCTACATGAGAACAGTTTCTCGCGCACCATACGCCTTATCTCACTGCTGACCACTGAGGTTGGATGGCCAGGCCCCGGGTTGTGCATGCGGTAGTTACGCTCCTTCCAGACATGGTAGATAGCTGTGCTAAAAATCAGCTGAGCAATTGATTGCTCCTTTGCCCCCAGCTGTGTATTAACGCAATTGCCTAGCTGACAGTTGGACCAGTTCTGCGTGAAACGCATTGGCATAGACCTGCTAATAAGATCAAAGAATGGGCAAGCAGTGAAAATGTGACTAACCGATTCATCATCCACCCCACATAAGACACGAGCTTCTTTGGGAATGCCAGAATTGGATATGATTGGATCATTTACCTGAGAGCATATGGGACGATTATTACACCAAGGATCGAACCACATAGACGTATCCTGACCATTGCCAATTATGTAGGACTTTTCTACCAGAGAAGGGGAAAGAACAGCTTGTAGGTGATGGCCCAATTCCGAGGATGTTGTCGGCGTCTATGGGAGGGGATTGTCTGGGGTTGCTAAATTGTGCAGATGCTAAGGAGGGGTTGGTTTCTCAGACTGAGTTTGCGCTGGCTAGCCAGGTGTTAGATGTTTTCGCAACCATGTTCTTTAGGATACTGTTGCCTACAGTCAAGCTGCTCTGTAATGGATTGGGATGCTACTTAGGAAATGATTGGGCTGCGAATGTGGCTGGGTTTAAGGAAATGAAAATTGCAGAGAAGGCCCTCGAGATGTTTGAGGGTTTTCTCAACAATGTCTCCAAGCAAAAATTTGTTTTATATTTTTGCAATGATATGTGTTTCACGGTGACAGTGGTGAGAGTGTTAATATGGAAGCTTGTTTGGTTGGTAACAATCATATTGATTATGGTATTTGAGTTGATTTTCTCGGATGTCGAGTATCAGCTGATTTATTGTGTTCGGAGAACTAGAAGATGGGACTCTTGTTCTAGTTTTTTTTTTTTGATAAATTAGTTTATTAAAGACTAAAAAAGTACATAATCTAGGGGCATATCCCGCGAAAAGACAATAAAAGCTCCAAGGCTAAAGCAACAGAAAGAAACAAAAGCTACTAACTAGAGATATCCACCACTAGTTAATACAATAAGGGAATAAGGGATGGGTCCCTAGCTATAAGTTTCTTAAAACTAGTACAAGTAAACAGCTTCTCTCGCATCATGTTCTTAACAAGGATAGTCAATTGGATGGTTGGTCTCGACACGCCTGGATTATGCATTCGTTGGTTGTTCTAGTTTGACGAAGAATGGTATTCAGAATGGCTGTTGTGTAGAATTGATAAAGGCGTCAAGCAACTGGGCTGTGAATACCTGGTATCCGAATGCTTTTCAGATTGTTCGTGAAAGAATGATAGAAATGGATTTCACGATGATATGTCTTAAAAGAAATATGTGTAATGTGCCTGTGATTTCAAATTCCAGACCCGTGAAATGGATTGACCTGGGTTTTTTGCCTCAGGATGGTTTTCAGAATAGGGATAGGCTTTCTGCTTGTCAATCTAAAGTGGTAGGGCCTGTATATGCTGCTTGGGCACCTCAAGGTGCAAAGAAAGAGCACCTGAGGTGCTGGGTTAACATTGGGGATTATGTCTCTTTTGAGTACAAAATGGTTGGATACATGCGAACTGGAGATAGAGTTGTTGCTGGTTTTGTGCTGCGGAATTTTATTCCGAGGAAAGGAATTTCTGTTAACGATGGGGTGGCAGATTGCAATGTCATTGTGCTGAGTGGGATAGACAAGAAGCTGTTGTTGAGTTTCTTGATGGGAACTTTTGATGATTATTGCCAGCTTATGGCTGAGTTAGTTCTAGGTGCTTGTTTTGATGTCATTGTGGTGGACCTGCTGGGCCGTCTTTGGAGCCTGGTCCTAGGCAAGGAGCAATGCATGTTGGGGTCAATTTCATGGCCTAGCGTAGAAATGGTGTATATTTTTGTATTGTTTTCCTGCGCATGTTTGTGTCTCAACGATGATGCAGTTGTTCAGTTAATTATTAACTGGACGGAGCACAGGAGGACTGCCCTCTATGGGTTCAAGCAGGGCTCAGATTTATTGCAATTGATGGAGGATGATGGCAAGAACAAATTAAATGGACATTGGTTTGATGCTGGTATGCAATCTTATGGCGCACGGAATTCGTTTCTTAAGACTATTCTGCTCACTCCTCTTGTGAGTATTGAAATCGTGGTGATTACTGTGCGGGTAATGCATGGATGTGAAGGAACAGGAGCTTGGGGAGGGACCACTTCTAGTGGTATTTTAATCAGAATGTGTGCAACTTAGTGGTTTAGTTGTTTAGTTTGTTTAGGTTGCCAGTTGATTGCTAGTTTATCTAGCATTATTGTTGTTTTTTCTTTGTTGTTCCGTTAGGTAGATGGTTTTCTAATCGCGGGGTATGCCCCTAGAGATGTAATCATTTTCCTATGGTATAAATTTTAATTAGCAAAAAAAAAAAATGACACCTCCCTGATTCCTTATAGAACCCTCCCCATAAGAATTTAAACAAGAGTCTATTGATCGCCTTTAGGACTGACTTGGGAAGGAAAATGTACATGCTCCAATATCCCACAATACTAACCATGATAGCTTTGACGAGCAGTAAGCGACCAGCGAAGTTTAAAAACCTCACCATCCAGGATTCCACTCGCTTGCATAACTTTGCCACTAGGGTATTGCAATCCATGCTGTTGAGTTTTCCAGTGATAAGAGGAAGTCCCAGATAGGAGACTGGAAGAGTGCCTCTCTGAAAACCTGTTACCATTAAAATGGCCTCAGCAACATCAGGTTTCACATTTCCAAAAAAACAGACCGATTTTGCTTGGTTTGGGACCAAGTTAGAGAGGTCCGAAAATTGATGAATCCCTTCCATGAGTTTCGAAACAGATTGAGCATCCCCATGACAGAACAAAAATACATCATCTGCAAAGATGATATGATGTAGATTCACCTCCTTAGTTCTCCAATGAAATTTGAAATTCGTGCCTACAACTGACTTGTTAAGACAAGCAGTTAGAGCTTCCATGGCCATAACAAAGATGTAAGGAGAGAGGGGGTCGCCTTGCCTTAACCCAGACTCCCCTTTAAAGAATCCCTCTAAACTTTTTTTTTTTGCTAATTAAATTTTATACCATAAAGGAACAACTGCTACAAATCTAGGGGCATACCCCGCGAAGTCAACATAATTAAACTAATTAAACTAGTCTAAACTAGTTTAAAAACAACAATATAGAACTACGCCTATATTACATAATTAATCTGGAGCCTCCAACATTCTAGAAATGGACCCAGTTCGAGCACTAAAAAGTGCAACTGGGTAAACTTTCTTCCAAAGTTTGCCATAAAAAACCCCCTTCAACAGCCGCATTTCATCCAAAGAAACCCCCTTTCGCAACATGAGAGTTGGCCTCCAAAAAAGCACCTCACCGGCTAACTTTTTATTGGAAGGAGAACCCGCCCCCAGCTGATTAAAGATGCCCATATGATTTCCCGAAGCCATTCCTTCCATGGTGTCTATGCCCACAACATTAAGCTCTTCATAAAGAAGTGAACCCGCTCGGTTCACAAACCAGATTTCATGCCAGTAACGATCGCTTAAGCAAAGTAAACCATTCCCCTTGACATAAAATCCTTCAGACCCCACCTTCGGGTCTCCATCCAGACCAACAACATCACATGCCAGCCATTCTTCCATGATCCTGTCCAAGTAGGCCCGCAAGGGTAAATACTACAGGACTCCGAAACATTCTCCAATTACTTTGGTACACCATATTCCCAATGGTCGCACTCTGACCTCTCTCTAACCTCTCTCTAAAAACCCTAAATTTCTTCTAGCCGCCATGTTTTTTCAGCCTAATCTACACCTTCAATCCATTAGATCTAAATTTCTCCTTCCTAAATCCACCTTCCCCTTTCTTATCTCTCACCCTCAACCCAAAAATTCCTTTAATTTTATCCATTTTTTGGTGAGGACTTGGCAGTTTGGTTCTGTGGATCTGGAGAATGGACCAGTAGTGTTCCATTCTTCTCTGACAAATAGCATCACTCTCGAAGTGGTTTATGCTATGGAGGCCTTGGGAGATGGCTTGATCTGCGAACGGATTGGTTTTGACCTGTTAACGCCTACTTTGTTTGAAGATGTGAAAGATGCGGACTCGTTTGCTGGGGGTCTCTGGTTGATTACTTTTAGTATTCAATCAAGGTTTCTTATGGCTGTGTCTAATGAACGCCATATGTTCGCTAATATGACTTTGCGATTGATTCTGGAATTCTTGGACTTTTTTTTTTTTTGCTAATTAAAATTTATACCATAGGGAAATGATTACATCTCTAGGGGCATACCCCGCGATTAGTATCACATCTACCTAACGGAACAACAAAGATAAAAACATCAATAAAGCTAGATAAACTAGCAGTCTACAACATCACAACATAATAACAAAAAACTAACTCTAGTTCACATAATGCGCCCATTCTTGTCTAACAAAACCACTAGCAACAAAGTGGTCCCTTCCCACACTTCTTCGATTAGAAACCCAACAGCATAAGCACAAAACCAACCCTGCCCCTTGTTCATGAAACCTGCATCGCAAACAGGAATAGGGGAAAAAACCCCTTCCTCCATCGAAGACATGATATCTCCTTGGACATCCTCCAAAACCAGCTTAAGCTGGAGAAAGACAACATTGTTAAACTTTGCGAGAGACAAGAAGGAAATCCATAAGGACTCTAGACCGTCTTTAGAGCCATTGGCTAAACCACATGCAAACCTTTGGTGGTCAACAGAAATCATAGCATTCAAATCATCACTACACATGATGTTCACACAAGCAACATTTTTATTTTCATGGGACAAAAACCCCATCAAGTAACCAAGAAAAACCCTCTCGATGAACCACTGTCTAGGAGAAATCATTAAAATATGCAAGAGGAAACCCCGCATAAGTTTCTTTGCAGCTATGAGTTCCTCCTGCAGCAAGTATTGCACTACCTCTTGGTGGTCAACATCGAAAGAACCTCCAACAAGAGAGCTCCCTCTAAATTCCATGATAACGTCCCAATTCACTTCCAGCAAAAAGAAGAACTTCCCCCCAACCTCGAAAGGCTTCTCAAAACCGTCCCAAGTACTGACAAAACATGTCTCCAAGTCCCAGAAATCATTGTGCTTACCCTTGAAACTTCCCCTCATCTGGTGAGCTAGGTGCACATTGTTAACAGCAAATCGCCTGGGAAGAACAAACCCATCCAGAGAATTGTAAAACGCAGCATACATTCCACTTCTGGAACGCCAAAAGTCGAACAAAAGACTTTGACCAACAACAACAAGGATATTAATTACATCTCCATAAATGAAGAAAACCAGCTTAAGCATCTTGAACAGCTTGGAAAATCCTCGGCAACAATTAGAAATAAATCCAGTTCTCCTAAAATCAGCTCCGAACTCTGCCAAACAGAATTGAAAACCAACCAACTGACCAACCATAGTAGTTAGTCCCATAGCATCCTCAATCACTTCGGTGAATCTGCATTCCCACACCCTCGACAAGATTCTTTCCAACTGGTAATATGTGAGCCCACATATTTCAAGCAAGAACAGCCCAGTCCATGGTGTGTGTATCTGGTTCGTGCTACTTGTACCAGATCCAACCTGAAAATTTCCAGCTCCCATAATACACATCTGAGACTCGAACAACACTTCACACAAGCATTTTCTATTAATGGTTTCCACCTTTAAACACGTCCAGCCAAGTCTAAAGAAATCAGACCAATCCATTGTTCCAGTTCTAAGGTGGGTTAAAAGAATACACCCAATATTCCCCTGACCAGCTCCATTAACAGAGTTTTTAAACTCTCCAGCATTATCGTGCCATATACAATTCTGTCTCACAGTAGCTTCATAAGGCCCAGATCGAAAAAGAACCTTCTCGAGAGTGGTCATAGCAATCCTAGAAGTTGTCATAGCAAGGACAAACTCATCAACATTTGGTATTTTATCCCATTTCACAGGGAAGACAAAAACACGGTCATACAAATCGACAACCATCTGGCCGTCATATCCAATCATTTGAATAATCATATCACCATCGCAAATAACATCTAAAACTTCCACTTTGTTTAAAACCTTGATCCAGCGACATACGACTAATATGCCTCCCTTGAGGATAGTAGTATGTACGCATAACATAGCAACAGCAACCTGAAGCTGTTTTTGAGAAGAAAGGGGGCCCGAGCCTCCATCAACAGGACAAGACCCTATAAAATAAAGCTTCCTCACTAGAAATTGCATTGTGTAGGCTTTCACATCCATACCAAGCATTTTGACAAACACCATGCGAGTATCAACAATAACAGACTCTTTTTTAATAGAGAGACACACATCAAACTCAACCCGATCCATAGGTGTATCATCTTGCCAAACAGGATCTGTTCCAACAACAACCAACGTTGTTAAACTGAATCCCAACGATTTCAACCACAACCTTTCAACAAAGAGGAGTGCGGCCATCCTGTAAGAACTCCGAGAGATGACACCATAATTGAACCCCACCATTTCATCAAGTTTATAGGTTTTGTTTAAGAAACCAACAAGAATTTCCTCCCCAAAACCCAACATACTGATTTGACCCATGAAGATAGTCTCCAGATCCCGAGATCCAGGCGAAGTAACACTCATAGGAATAACCATAACAGGAATGAGAGAATCAACTCCATCCCTTAGGAAAAATGATTCATCAGAATCAATCATAAAAATAGTGGTCGGAGACCAAATACAATCCATAAGAATTGTAAATCCCAGCTGATTCTCCATAGAACCCACCAAACCAACGACCCCAACAAACGAGCCCATTACACAAACAAAAAAGGAATAGAAAAAAGAAATATAGGTGTTTATGGTGAAAGAGAGAAGAGAGAGATGAATTTATGAAGGCTTTATGGTCAGATTTGATGGAAAATGGTGTAGATTTAGGTAATATTTAATGGCGGCTAACTAGGGTTATTAGAGAGAGAGTAGAGAGAAGGCAGAAAACGACTCTCATTTTTTTTGTGTTAGGCCTTCCTGGAATTCTTGGACTTTCGATCTAACGATATGTTGGTTTCCTTGATTTCTGGGTTGAAGGGCTACCTTTGTCTGTTGCGAGATGCTTCACTAAGGTCGCTTATTGAAGAGGAGTTCTTAGTACTTAGTCGCGACATTTTTTCTGTTGAGACTTTGTATGGAGGAATCGTTCATGTTGAGAGCTTGCTTAGCTCTAGTAGATTCACTGCTGCTTCCTGCAAGGAGAAGTATCATTACCCTGGTAATCATGGAATGGAAGATACATGGGAAGGGATTGTCCCTGTTTATGAGAATTGTTATTCCGAGCTGACTATCACTGTAAAGATAGATGAAGTGTTACTCTGTTCTCATGGTTTCATGTCCAATGGACTCAAACTGCTGAAGGTTGGGGCTGGGATCAGCAATACGGGGTTTGTTGCTAGTTCCTTTCATGGAATCTCTGAAAGCATCCGTTGGGATGCTAAATCAGACTGTTATTGTAGTGATGAGATTTATCTATTTGAAATTGACGTTTATTCTGGGATTATTCACTTTGTATACAAAAAAAGTGGATATTTGTGGTGCTGGTGGGTCGTTAGACAAGTGTATTATGTGTAAGGGGACTGCTGGGGTTGATGGAGACTGCCATTCTGGTCGTATAGATTTTGTGACTGGTAACTGGTCAGGATTGTTTTTTTTTTTTTTTGCTAATTAAAATTTTATACCATAAGGAACAGCGAATACAAGTCTAGGGGTATACCCCGCGAAATCAGCATTCAAACAACCAACATCTAAACAGAGAAACCCATAAAACTAGATAAACTAGTTTAACAACACAAGCACAGAATCTAGAAACTAAATCTACTAAGGCCTATGCCAATCACATCCTTTGAGATAACGACCAAAATCAGGTCCGCGTTCCACGTAGTCTCCACCTCCTGCTTTCCTGTCTTGAGAGCCATGAACCATCTCCTCTAGCTTCCCTCCATTATCCATGGGTGCCTTCTGAATTCTCCCCTGATAGTGCCCCTTCTCGTCATCCCGACAAGCGCAGTCCTCAGCAAACCCAAACAGATAGGTCAGGTAGCTCAAGTGCTTACTCAAGGAGGCCCTCTCATTGTAGCCCTCAATGGCCAGATTTCCATCGTTATGTCTCATCCCAGGGGAGCACCCACTAGAGAATTTCATTGTTTGCACTAACTCATATTTGACAATCAGCTTGTCCAAGGGCCCATCCGCAAAGACCACCTCCCTCCTACCTTCCCCGCAACTTAGACCCTCCAAGAATCCTTCATCATTCACAGCATCATTCACAGCATCCTTCCTGCTCTCCTTCCCACCGTTATTAGTGCACTTTAGCTCAGCCACAACATCAACTTGTTTAACAAACACCTCCTCCATTCCAGTACCCAGACCAGTTAGGAACGCCTTGACATGGCTCGGAGTGCCACAGCACTCCTCCATTTCTTCAATAACAGAGGATTTAGGGACCTCATCCCCAAACGAGATAATAAAAATCTGTAAAGGAGCCAGTCCTTGGCTTGAAGCCACCACTACCTTTTGCTGTTTCCCAATGGATGACTTCTTTATCAAACCAGCTTCCTCCAATTCCCCCCTCATTTTATGAATGACCGAGTCCTCATCCCCTAAAAGAATAGGAGTGGGAATACCCTTAATCCTAATAACATCGACCAACTGCTTAATACAATGCATAGCGCGAGCGACGTCCCCCATTAATCGAAAAATAGGCCACTGCATCAAAGCATTCGAGGCACCTAAGTCCCTTAACTCAATTCTTCCCCAAAATCTGGGTACCTCATGCCCATTTTGAATAATACAATCCCTAAGGACAAGAATCACTTTCAGGGCAATGTCAAGCCGCTCCTGCAATCTTTCCAATTCAGATATGTTCCCTGCAACTTCTTTCGATGGTCTATCCTCCCTAGAAGAGTGACCCAAAACCATCTGCTTTCCATGATCTCGCTTAGCCTCCCCTTTTTTTTGAGGACCTTCAAACTCTTCGGCAAGGGCATACCCGCCAATCTCATTTAAACCCTTGCTAACTCTACCCTTGCTAACTCTACCCTTGCTAACTGGTCAGGATTGTTGCTGACCACTGTAGGGGAAATGGACGATTGTCCTATGATAAAGAATGAATAACTTCTGTTTGTTAATATGAGATGGTTGAGCTGGGTGTTTGCCGTGCCTGCAAAAAGAGATCTCCGCATTATTTTTGCTGATGATGTACTCCTGTTTAGTCATGGTGATCTTAGGTCAGTCTCAGCTCTGCTAGATGGGATCAAGCTATTCCAAAACTGTTCGAACCTAAAGCCAAACATCTCCAAGACTACATGCTTCTTTGCTAATGTTAGTCAGGATGTGACTGATGCTATTCTTTCTCACTCAGGGTTCCAAAGAGGTCATATGCCTATCACCTACCTGGGGCTTCCTCTTATCACAGGAAAGCTCAACAAGAATGACTGTCAGACTCTGATTAGTAGATTGTGCAGCAAAATGGAGCTGTGGACAACTAGATTTCTAAGTTTTGCAGGGCGTCTCCAACTGATCAAAGCCATACTGGTCAGTATTGTGGGATACTGGAGTATGTTTCTCTTCCTTCCGAAAGGAATCCTAAAAAAGATCAATGCTCTATTTTTCAAGTTCCTTTGGGGAGGTTTCTACAAACCGGATGGGAAGTGTCAGTATAAAGTTGGATGGGAGGAGTGTTGCAAACCAAAAGCGGAAGGGGGTCTTGGCATTCGAAATCTTTTTGAATGGAATGAAGCAGCCATTCTTTATCAGCTGTGGCGCATCATTCAGCCCACCTCTAACTCTCTCTGGATAGCTTAGTTCCATAAAGCTTTGCTGGCAAAGAAGGAATTCTGGACTTCTAAAATGCCATATCGCTCATGTTGGATTGTAAGGAAATTGTTCAAGGCGAGGCCGCGTGCCCTTCAGTATGTACACTATAACATAGGAGAAAACTCTGATTTCCTCTTCTGGCATGATCCCTGGGTCCAAAAAAAACCCCTTCTGGATATTGCCCCATCCATTGTATCTACAGCTGAGTCCACTAGTACAGTCAGTATCAATGTCTACCTCCGAAATGGGACTTGGGACTTGCCATCTTCGAACCATAATGATGTGATTGAAATTAGACGGCTGGTGCAACATATTCAAATCCATAAGTCTGATTCCATTATGTGGGATGGAATGCTTCCAAAGAATGTCAAATTGTCCACTATTTGGTCCTCCATGCGGGTAAAGGGAAGTTATGTTCAGTGGTTTAACATGGTCTGGGGAAAATTCAATATCGCGAAGTGCTCATTCATCACATGGTTAGCCATAAAAAACAGGCTTCTCACGAAGGATAGAATGCTTCTGTTCGGAATGCAGGTTGATCAAAAATGTGTCTTGTGTGGGGTGGATGATGAATCGGTTAGCCACATTTTCACTGCTTGCCCATACTTTGATATTATTAGCAGGTCTATGCCATTCCATTTCTCTCGTAACTGGTCCAATTGTCAGTCAGGCAACTGCACTGCTACTCAGCTAGGGGCTAAGGAGGAATCAATTGCCCAACTGTTTTTTAGCACAGCTATTTACCATGTCTGGAAGGAGCGTAACTACCGCATGCACAACCATGGGCCTGGCCACCCAACATCAGTGGTCAGCAGTGAGATAAGACGTATGGTGCGCGAGAAACTGTTCTCATGTAACTTGTTTAAGGGTTGGGTTCGAAATGACCCGACCATCCTCTTATTTATCATGTAAAAGAATAGGCTAGGTACATCTGAAATGTTGAGTAGGGTTTACCTTCTTATTCTTTGTATCATGTTGATTTGTAGTTATAGCATGGATGTTGTCTCGCGTGGTATGCCCCTAGATATGTTTTAGCTGTTTCCTTTGGTATAAAATTTTTTAATTAGCAAAAAAAAAAAAGAGATCTCCGCTATATTAGCAGGAAGAATGAAACAAACAATTCATAAATCTGATTCCATAACAAAACAAAAATGAGAGTCGCTTAATCTCTCTCTCTCTGGAACCCTAGCCGCCTCATAAACTTAGCTTTTCTTCACAATTTCTCCATCCGATCTACAATATCCTTCCTAATCCCACCGCTCCTCTCATAATCCTCCACCTTTATCTCTAAATTTCTTATATATATTATCTATGACATGTTCTCAGGATTTTTGCGGGGATTTTGGTTCTCCGAGTCCTGTAACTTTGGTTTCGATGAGATCGGCATCTTTAGATGAGAACTCATTGGAGTTGTGTGCTGGTAATTCCTTGGTAGACAAATCCTTGGATTTAGTCTCAGGAATGACAAATGATGGTCGCTCTCCTCCTGAGGATGAGCCCCTCAGTGAACTTGAAAGAATTGAATTAATAACTTTGCGGAGAAAAATGATGGAAATGGAAAACTTCCTGAAGGAAAAAGGCTTTTTGATGGCTCAATCTGAAGAAGGAACCATTCTGGATAATGCTAAAAATACCCTTGAAGTGGGATTTTCGGCACTAATGGACCCTCTGTCTTGCGTAACAGGGGCGTTGGGAGCTGAAAATCAATATTTAGTTGAGGAGGCGAATCCTATTGAGGGTGCGACCTATTTACTGGAGACAAGAACTCCCAGGAGTCTTGACTTCTTTGAAGTGTCTATGTATTATCCCAAAAGGATGGAGAAGGTACTTCTACCTAGTACGGAGGGGGTAGTTATTGATGCCTTGAAGGTGTTCGATGAAATTCCCAAAAGAGATGTCATTGATGAGTTATATCAGGGGAACAAGGATTTGAATATCTATGAAGTTTGGAAGGTTGCTTGGACTCGTGCTCAAATGCAGAGGATGGACATGGCAGATGTAGATTGGTATATTGATAAACAGGGTGATGAGCTTGCAACGGCAAGGCCTAAACTAGAACAGTTTACTAATTGCGAGACTTCTGTTGAGGAAGCACTGCAGGATAAAGAGGTTATGTTGCTGCCGGGTACGATCAATACTGATTGGCCCCTTGCATTTCTCAATGCTCATAAGGGGTTCCGTTAAGGAAAAAGCGGTTGCCTAGGCGTAAAGCTAAATGTGGCAGGAAGGAGCTTAAGCCCATAGCGCTGTTTATGTACCAGGGAACCTATGTGGGATTTGCGCGTATGCATGTTCATAGCGCTTGGGTTGTTTTCAAACTAGGGTTGTTGGCGGCACCAGATTAAAATCTCTTATCTTTTGTTTTTTGCGTAGTTTGTTGATTGTAAAATGACTTAATGTTGTTTTGACTCTGTTTTATTGTTGATTTCGCGGGGTATGCCCCAGAATTATGTATGATGTTCCTTCGTGGTATAAAATCTTAATTAGCAAAAAAAAAAAAAAAAAAAAAGAAACAAACATGGTTGTGTATGATGGCTGTCATATGGGCTTTTTTAATCAGCTGGGGGCTGGTTCTCCTTCTAATGGAAAGTTAGCCGGTGGTGCTTTTCTGGAGGCCAACTCTCATGTTGAGGGATGTCATATGGATGTTTTTGATGAAGTGCGGCTGTGTCACTACATGGTTCATCTGCTGCTTCTCATTACTATGGGCTTTGTGAGACATGTGCCTAGTCTCAATTTTGGGGATGTTGGGATGGTGATTATTTGCAAAGCCGGGAAGCATGTGAATGCTGTCCAGATGGATGAGAGATCTAAGGAGTGTTGCTCCCAAGCTTGCTGCGGGGTTTATCAAGCTTGCTGCGGGGTTTATCTCTATCAAGAGCATTGCTGCGTTTCTTTGAGGCTGGGGTTTAGGTACTTCCTGCCATGCCATTGGGATTTCTGTAAGGATTCTTTGCACAAGGATGTTGCCGTTGGGCAGTTGATAATGGTGGGAAGCTCTCAGGTGTTTGATGGAGAGCACAGAATATGCATTCTGCTAGGTTATTGCGCAGATTGGATTCTGCTAGACTCAATAATGCAGGGGACCGTTGATAGCATAGCAATCATGGCTTATTGTCCAGATTGGTGTCCAGTTGAACCTGTTTGCTGCAGTGCTGCTCGGGTTGCCCATGCCATAGTTGTTTATTTTGTGATGTTGTTCTTTAAGATTTTCTGTGTTCATTAGGTTTTTGTTTTTTTTGAAATCTATGTGGATTGCTAGTTTATCTAGCATTATTGATGTCTTTCTTAGTTGTTCCGTTAGGTAGATGTGATACTAATCGCGGGGTATGCCCCTAGAGATGTAATCATTTGCCTATGGTATAAATTTTAATTAGCAAAAAAAAAAACTCCCTCGTCCCCCGGAGGGACCCAACAGCAAACATTTTCCCTAAAAACTTGCACAACCTGAATTCTTCCTTCCTGAAAAATACATCCCAATCCAACTCACACTTGTTGACAAGCACGTCAACAATACCCAGCTGAATTACCAAGCTGAAACCTTCCATCATTTGAGCTGCATAAACAACTTCAACTGTATTGCAAAGTAGTCTCCTAAGCCAATTTAGGGGTACATCCCAACTTCTAAATAGTTTGCAAAAGATCACCCTCAACCATTGAGACAGAGTGCTAAGCACCTAGGCCTCCTGTAAAGGCCAACTAGCATCTCTAATCTTTGCAGGAACAATCATTAAGTCACTTCCAACATTATCAAGAGATAACGAAACTATTTGACAGGCAAACCTCTGCATCCTCAAAATCCTAAAGATCCGAACAAACCAAATTCGGGCAGCAGTCTCTTCCAATCCATACAGAATTTGAACCCATCGTTGGCTTCCTTGAAGCATCAACCCCATAAATTTTCCAGGCCCTCCAGCCATTTCATCAAACAGTTGGCTAGCCTCCAGAATAAAATTCCCCCCACAACGGGTCAGATTAGTCATGACAATATCCATAAAATTATCCTTCATAACATGGCTACCAATATCATTCCTTAGAGCTGTCAGGATAGTGATAGTTCTTTCCCGCAATCTGGCGAACATGACTTCACCCAGCTTGTGCTGAAACCCTTCATTCTGAATACCATTTCGCTTTGACAGAATGTCAAATACTTGACATACATGCCTACTTTCCCAGGTTGGGGAAGAAACCAAATGAAGGGACTTTCTGCACCCATCTCTCTCATATGGATCACCATTCCCTTCATTGAAATCCCATAAACCATTGTGTGAAACACGCACAATCAATTCCAAATCGGCCAGAACAAAGTCATTATTGAGGCCAATAATCCTATAACTCACAATCCAATGCTCTTTGCTAACATCAAATCACATCTTCGTCAACCAACAAATAGCAGAAGTAAGCACCTGCGAGACAGAGATTACCTTTAATACATTGCAGGTCGTCCCTGAACATAAGGGTAACGGTCTTGGGCATAACTCCACATCATTAGGCATCATAGTAGGGCCCAACCCACCATGAGCAACTTCATCTTTTCCAAGCTCAGGATGGCAGACCATCCCCTGTACAACTCCGTTTTTTTCTCGCAAAATAACGAAGCCACAAACAGTTTTACAAGTGCAAACCCTTGCATAAACTGTTCCTCATATATCCATCACCCTAGTATCCTTTTTGCCTTGGAGCGTTTCATCAAACACTTGAAAGACAATACTCATACCCACCAAAACCTTGAAAAAACCGTTGTAGAGAGGGAAGGAATATGGTGAAGTCAACTCACCACACATCTCAACCTTGTCCGAAGAAACAATTCCAGTACGCGCCAACGAAACGTAACTAGGATCATCCCTCATACCTGTCACCACCATAGTGATGGTTCTTTCAGGCCATCCATCGAACACTTCATCATCACTGAATTGAAGTCCTTCATACCACATATCAGACAAGGCGATGAATCCCAATTGCATTTCGGGACAGATCCCTCACCATCAGCTAAATCTACCATCCCAATGAGAGATTCCGAAATCAAAAGTAACAACCCATCCGAGGAACTTTTCCGATCTGAAGTTCTCATCCCCAAAGGAGTAACTCCTCGCAAATCAAGGTGTATATAATCAAACAAGATTATACTACCACATGAAAACCAACTACCCATAACCAAATCAGAAGACCCACTACAAAGTGGCTCTTTCTTTCGTACCGAGAAAAAACCCCGAAAAAATAACATAATATAATATAAGAAATTTTGTGTTTTAGGTGGGAGATAAGAGAGGGGAGATGGATTTAGGAAGGAATTGTATAGATCTGATGAAAAGGGGTTTAGATTTTGATGATTAGTGACGGCTAAGAAAGGATTGAAGAGAGAGGTTAGAGAGAGGTTAGAGAGAAAACGACTCTCATTTGCTCTAGTTTAGTGAATCCCTCTAAACTTCCATTTAGCTTCACTGAGAACATAGTTGTAGAGATGGAAACTCTAACCCAGTCAATAAATTTATGAGGGAGGCCCATCCGTTCCATAACCGCAAAGACAAAACTCCAATTCAGCGAATCAAAAGCTTTATGAATGTCCAGTTTTATAGCACAACGGGGCTGCCCATCATTTCGGTTATATCCCTAACATAAAGCTTGAGCCAAGAAGATACTATCACCAATTGACCTTCCTGCTACAAAAGCAGTTTGGTGCTTGGAAATCAAAGAAGGCATAACAGACTTCAACCTTGCCGCTAACATCTTAGAAATGCATTTATAAAGAACATTGCAGCATGAGATAGGCCGAAAGTGCTGCATTTGAGAAGGGTTTTCCTGCTTTGGGACCAAACAAATCGGGGCCGCATTAATAATTTTAGGCATAACAAGAGAATCAAAGAAATAAAGGATACCTCTTGTTACATCAGGGCCCACAATGTGCCAAGTAGCTAGGTAGAATTCCACCGTAAACCCATCAGGTCCTGGACTCTTGTTTTTCCCCATTCTTTTCAAAGTATTCAGAATATCACTCTCTCTAAACGGGGAGGTAAGCAGCGTCGACTGGGCCTCGTTTACTACCGGCAAAGAAATGTCTTCAGGGAATTGAGTAACCTCCCCTCTGTTGCCCAACAATTTTTTGTAATAGTCAACAGCTACCTTAGCCATATCCGCGTGGTCTGTGACTGTCTCACCATTCTGAGTCTGTAAGGATAGGATTTTGTTAACATTCCATCTTCCTCTGCATGCATTAAAGAAATACCTGTTATTACTATCCCCACTCTTCAACCACTGAACTCTAGAGTTTTGCTTCAAAAAGCACTCTTCCAAATGAAGGGCTTTACGCTCTTCCTCAAAATAAGCAGGGGAAGGGGAAGGAGGAATGCCATTCTGGAATGCCAACAAATCATTTCTTGTATTCTTGACCATCTGTTGCAAATCTCCCAGGGATCTATTAAGCCCCTTAATCGCCACTTTTACCCTTTTAAGCTTCGTAGAGAGCACCTGCCATGGATTTCCCATGTCTGAATAAGACCAAGCAATCTCAACCACCGAAAGAAAAGCAGGGTTTTCAATAAGGTGGTTGAAAAATTGAAAAGGTTTCGGGACCTTAGGCCGGTCCAACCCCAGAAACGTTAGCGCCGAGCAATGATCTGACAACCCTCTAGCACGGAAATCAGTATAAGAACAGGGAAACCTATTGTGCCACTCAGCATTAACTAGGACACGATCCAGTTTTCTAAACTTCGGATGATGAACATTACAGTCCCACCATGTCAAGAAATTCCCAATACTTCGAAGATCAGAAATTCCCAAGGAGAGAATGAAATCTTTAAACTCTGTCATATCAGAGGTCCAGCTCTCATTACCACCTTGTTTCTCCGATAATCTAAGGCAGGTGTTAAAGTCTCCAGAAATGACCCAAGGATTATTAGAAAGACCTCGAGATACATTATTTAACTCAGACCACAATCTTCTCCGATCGGCGTCCCCATTATATCCATAAATAAACGAAGCAACAAAACTTAAATTCAAAGGCAGCCAAGTAAGCGAACAAGTGATATGCTGAGCAGAGGTGGCAATCACCACAACTTTCCAAAAATCTGGGTTCCACCCAAGCCAAATACGGCCACCCGCATGGTGATCATAGTTAAAACACCACTCAAAATGCGGGTTAATCTCCTTGGAGATAATCTTAGCAACATCCCTCTGAACATGCATTTCGAGAAGTGGGTTCGAAAGGACCCATCCCTTGTTCTTCTCCTTTACTGATAGGCCTAGTATCTAGTTGAGCTTGGTTGGTCATGTCGACCCTTTCTAGGTGTATTTTGTAGATGTTGTGTTGGGGTATGCCCCAGATTCTCATATAGCTCCATTTGGTGATTTAAAATTTTTAACTTAGCAAAAAAAAAAAACATGCGTTTCCAAAATGCTAATCAAAGATAGCTTATTAGACAAAATAAAGTCTTTGACAAAATCAACCTTGTTGTTGAGGCCACGGATGTTTTAAGAACAAAAAACAGTCATTAGAAACTGAGTTAAGACTTCGAAGGAGGGCCCCCAGACCCCCACTTCGCACGTTTGATCCCCTTTGATTTTGCTTTTTTACTGCTTTGTTTACGATCAACCTCATCCACCACAACATTCTTGAATCCCTGGGGAGAAGGGGTTCCAGCAGAAAGACTAGGAGAAGCAATCGGTTTCCTCTTGTTCTTGACCTCAGTCCAACCCTCATTCTCTACATTAATCTCTCCCATCAAACTACTCTCTGCTTTGCTCTCCTCCTCAGATTTCTTCTCAGTAGGGGTAGACAAAATATGCTCCTGTGTTGTATCCCCAACATCAACCTTCTCCCCTGCTACTTCCTTACCTTCGCGTTTGGTTTGAGGATCAATAACATCCACATTATGAATCTCCCCCTTGTGACTAGGTTCCCCACTCTCTCCAGCGCGAGGTCTACGAGTCCAGTCACTGACTGCCAAAGGGCAAACATTGATCAAATGCCTCAGGGAATTGCAGTGGGAGCACAACAATGGCTTGTTAAGATAAGCAATCTTGACCTCCACTATAGATTTGTCAATGTCGACAACAGGGATAGAGGACGGTAACGGGTCACCAATTTTATATTGAACACACATCTTGGCAAACGGCAAAATCTCAAGCTGCGAAGTGAGTGAGTCTGCTCCCAACGGAACTCCAATAGCACTAGCCACACGGCTCAGCCCCTCTTGGGTCCAATAACAATCAGGCAAGTTGCTAAACTTGACCCAAAGTGGCATAGAGGAGATAAGCGTAACACCCACTGAGCAACCCCAATCCGTGACAACCATAGGCCTCTGGTCAAAATACCATGTGCCTTTTTTTTTTTTTTTTTTTTTTTGCTAATTAAAAGAATTTATACCAAAGGAAACAGCTAATACATATCTAGGGGCATACCCCGCGAGACAACATCCATGCTATAGCTAGTAATCAACATGATACAAAGAATAAGAAGGTAAACCCTACTCAACGTTACAGATACCATGTGCCTTTTGAAAGAACTGCATTTTTGTCGTTCATCGATATAAATTTAAACACATATGTTGCCTCATTCCGTTGAGAGACAGAAATGAGACCCCTTTTCCAAATTAACTGAGCTATTTCTTTAACCCTTCTAAAAGGCACAGGCGCTTTTGTAAATTTGCCAACTACACAAAATCTGAACTTATCAGCCCCTTTTTGCAACACCTCTTGGGGGGGTTCTACCACCTTAGAACCTTCCGGGGGAGGAACATAATCAAATACTACTTCCTTTACTGGCCCTGGAGAGGACTTAAGCACCGAAGACCAGGATTTTTTCTCCCCTGTGGGAACAGCATCCACCTTACCCCCTTGGGACAACCCCTCCTTGGAATCTTTCACCACCCCTGAAGATTCGCCTTTCGACTGATTAATACTCTTGTTTTTTAGAATACTCTTTAAGGAAGGAGTATTAAGTCCAGCCCCCTCACCCTTCTCTCCTCCTGAGTTCTTTAAAACAGATGCATTCATATCAGCCACCTCACTCTTCCCATCTCCCTTATGAGATGAGAGAATAGGTAACCCAAAGTCATCTCTACCAGTGATTACCTTAAAGGGGATAGACAAACCCACATTAAAGTCCGCCTGCGCCTTTAGGTTTCCCTTCTCCATGTCTGCCAATGAGAGCCCATTTGCTTCAAGATAGTTATAGACCTCCATCATTTTCAGTTTGAGCTTAATGAGCTCATCCCTATCATTCTTGTTAGTAGCAGATACAGCCTTGGCCACACGACTAATAGCATCTCTCTCCATTGCATCTCTCACATTTCCGTGATACACCTCCTCCTCATCAGAAGACTCCTTTGCTGTTCCAATACCAGTTCCTCCCGAGGAACCAGGGTCCGCCATCTCCGCCGTTGTCATGATCGGAAAGTCCTCAACCTCTCTTCGAGCAAGCATCTCCTGAAACTTATCATCATCCATGTCCTGCATATAACCTGGTAACCCAGTCTCAGAATCACAATTTGAGTCTTGACTCACCATGGTACACTACACAAAAATACTAATACTATATATATATATATTTTTTTTTTGAAAATTAAAATTTTATATCACGAAGGAAACAACTTAAACAGACCTAGGGGCATACCCCGTGGAATTAGTAAAAGCTAAAAAACAGTAAGTTACCCTACTGTCAACATAAACAACATAAAAGCTAGTTATCCTAGCTTAGCACAAGTTCATAACTGAAATTAAAAACAAAATAACTATGCCAAGAGCATCTCAAGTGCTCTTCCCTCCATCCTTCATAGCACCATTGCCTGCATCCTTTCCATGATAGTCAAACACCTCCACATCCGAACAGTGGAGGCTTCTCTCAGCAGCGTGAACATGGGCAATCCCAGCCAGTTGCACCTTAGCATCTGTAACAGAGAAGTCCATTTCATCTTCGCTTCCCTCCTCATCATCATCAATCATCAGACCATAACCATCAGCAAAACCAAACATCATTCCCAGGTAATGCATATGTCCACGCATAGAAGCCCTCGTGTTAGGGATAAAACCCCCCATAGCCAGGGCTTTCTCAGTACCCTCACCCGAAACTTCAATCACCTGCACCAAATCATACTTCACCGTCAAAGAGTCCATAGGTCCACCAGAGCGGCCTTGCGCACTCACCTCCCCAAACTCCTCATCTTGATCATTCTCTCCTTCAGTACCAGAAGTGCATAACAATCCCACCTCCGCATCAATTTCCATCACTACAATAGTGCCCATTTGGCTAAGACCGCACTCATCCAGAAAGTCCCTGAGTTTGGCTGGCAATGCTTGGATAACCTCCTTGCCTGCATTTCTAGAAACATTATCAAATGAGATAATGAAAATCTTCAAACTATCCACATCCTTCCCTTGACTAACAGTCACCAGCGATCCTCCTTTCCCACTCAAATAGAACTGGTCCAACAACCCAGCATCCTTTAGTTCCTCCCTCATGCCATGTAGGAGAACTCCCTCATCCCCTAAAAGAACAGGTAGAGGAATTTTCCTATCCCGAATGAAACCACTCAATTGTTTTATACAGTACAAAGCTCTAGCAAGATCCTCCATCATCCTAATGACAGGTAGTTCCTGTAAATCATTTGAGGCGTTCAAAGCTCTCATAGTTATCTTTCCCCAGAAGCTGGGAACCTCATGCCCATTCCTCACAATACAGTCCCTAAGAACCATGATAACTTTCAAAGCTATATTAAATCTCACTCTAGTGACTACCCTCGTCGGGTCTACACTCATCATTTGACAATCCTCAGAAGAGGCAACATTATCAGAGTCGGAATTCTTACCAGATTCCATGCCTTTCGCCAGAGGTTGGATCCTCTTCCTAGATCCCGCATCTACTGCAGCCACATCCATGAAAATAGAGTTAAGCCTTGAACCCAAAGGGTTAACATCCCTTTCAATCATGACCTTCAAAGGGTTAACATTCCTTTCACTACACACACCATCAATACATTCAACATCCTTGGTAGCCATATATCTACCCATCACATTAATTGGCTCAATAGCTCTGACTGAGCTACAAATCAAAGAAGCAAGCCCAACAGAGGGGTTGCAACCAACATCTTGTTTCCCCAGGCTGCACTGGGACACATCGATAACCATCTCTGTAGTGGCTAACCCCTAGCTTAGGCCAGGCTTCAAACACCTTAAAGGCGCCACCATTTCAGGGTTCTCCAAAGAGGACTCCTTTGCTAACGATTCCACCGAACCTATCCTCCTTTGGTCGACAGAGTCAAGAGGCGATCCGCCCATCCAACAGCCATCCTGCAACGGATCCGTTTCAAGATGGCTTGCATCATCCAACCTTGGGTTCGAACTACCCACCAGCTCTTTAAAGACAGATCCAGCAACTAAGAATGTGGTTTCATACCCATCGAACACTCCAAATTCAATCGGAGCACCATCGTGGTCCGCTGGACACCGGTAAGATCCCAACTCACGGTTGGGTCCATCCGCAACAGAATTGGATCTAATCATATTAATAGTACATATAAGAAATTTAGAGTATATGGTGAGAGAGAAGAGAAGAGATGAATTCGTGAAGGCGATATGGAAAGATTTGATGAGAAAGTGTTTAGATTTTGAGGCGGCTATCTAGAGTTTAAGAGAGAGGTTAGAGAGAAGTTAGAGAGACGACTCTCATTTTTTTAGGGTTTTTTTTTTCCTCTACTAATACTATATATATAAGAAATATATAAGAAATATGGTGTTTAGGTTAAGGGAAGAAGAGAAAGTGGATTAAATGATGGGAATACAGTCTTTAGTGCTGGAGAATGTGTGTAAGAGATTAGATCTGGGCAATAATAAGTGGCAGCTAACTAGGGTTTTAGTGAGAAGGAAGAGCTTCTCTCTCTAAGACTCTCATTTTTCTTTTAGCTCACTTTTGCTTTTAAGTTTTAGTGAGTTCTAGGGGTCAAACGAGTCAAGAACAAAGCTACAGTGGTCTCCATGCTCAAACGAGTCAAAACTTGTTCAAACGAGTCCAAAATGAAGTTTTAGTGAGTATTAGGGGTCAAACGAGTCAAGAACAAAGCTACAGGTGGTTTCCATGCTCAAACAAGTCAAAATTAAGCAAAATCAATTTTCTTGTTCAAGTGAGTCAAAAATGAAGTTTTAGTGAGTAATAGGGGTCAAACGAGTCAAGAACAAAGCTACAAGTGGTTTCCATGTTGAAACGAGACCAAAATTAAGTTTTAGTGAGTTCTAGGGGTCAAACGAGTCAAGAACAAAGCTACAAGTGGTTTCCATGCTCAAACGAGTCAAAACTTGTTAAACGAGTTCAAAATGAAGTTTTAGTGAGTATTAGGGGTCAAACGAGTCAAGAACAAAGCTACAAGTGGTTTCCATGCTCAAACAAGTCAAAAATTAAGCAAAATCAATTTTCTTGTTCAAGTGAGTCAAAAATGAAGTTTTAGTGAGTAATAGGGGTCAAACGAGTCAAGAACAAAGCTACAAGTGGTTTCCATGCTCAAACGAGTCAAAACTTGTTCAAACGAGTCCAAAATTAAGTTAATGAGTATTAGGGGTCAAACGAGTCAAGAACAAAGCTATCAGTGGTTTCCATGCTCAAACAAGTCAAAAATTAAGCAAAATTAAATTTCTTGTTCAAACGAGTCCAAAATGAAGTTTTAGTGAGTTCTAGGGGTCAAACGAGTCAAGAACAAAGCTACAAGTGATTTCGATGCTCAAACGAGTCAAAACTTGTTCAAACGAGTCCAAAATGAAGTTTTAGTGAGTATTAGGGGTCAAACGAGTCAAGAACAAAGCTATAAGTGGTTTCCATGCTCAAACAAGTCTGAAATTAAGCAAAATTAATTTTCTTTTTCAAATGAGTCCAAAATGAAGTTTTTTTGCTAATTAGAATTTTATACCCAAAAGGGAACAACATGAAAACACTTCTAGGGGCATACCCCGCGAAATCAACAAAACAACATTACAAATGCCTAAATCGACATTTGATAGTCAACCAACAACTTATCACAACTTTACAAGTTCAATAACTACATTAAAATCATAAGACAATAAGAAACCTCCTGGTTCGCATCCAAGAATCCTATGCGCCACCTATGCTTGACAGATTGGTTTCCGAGCAGGAAACCTCCCTCGATAACCTCAGGCATCCAACTGCACTCAATTCCTTCCAAACCCCCATCCAATTCAGCATGATATGGCACCCAGATAGAAACCATTAGAGTCCCCCATTGAGCATGGCACACTTCCACTCTCTGGTATGTAAAATGGACCCAATTCCTCTGTGCTAATGCTAAGAGTAGCCGCAAGCCATTAGAACAGTTTAGAAGCCAACCCAGTAAAAAATGAGAGTCCTAGAGAGAGAAGCTCCTCCTTCTTTCTAAAAAACTAACCCTAGCCAGCCGCCAAATTAAAAACTTCAGATCTAATCTCTTACACACTTTCCTCATCATAAATTCCTTATTCCCCTCATTTACTCCACCTTCTCTTGTTCCCCAAACCTAAACACCATATTTCTTATAACTATTTTACATTTTTTCGGTCAGTACTCCCATGGTGAGTCAGAATTCGAATTGCGACTCTGAATCTGGCTTACCTGGCTATATGCAGGATATGGAGGATGATAAGTTTCAGGAAATGCTTGCACGAAGAGAAGTTGAGGATTTCCCAGCTCTAGTAGTGCCTAATGCCCTAGAGGGAGGTGTCTTAGCTGAGAAGATAAGTGGGATACCCTCGGATGAGGATGAAGCTTCTTATGAGACCGCTAGAGATGCGATAGAGAGAGAAACGATTCACATGGTAGCAAAGGGTGTGGCTGCGAACAACAAATATGAAAGAGAGGACCTTATAAAGCTCCGCAACCAAATGATGGATATTCATAGCTTTCTTGCCAAGAAGGGTTTTTCGATGAGTGAAGTTGAAAAAGAAATTTTGAAAGATAAGGAGAGGTTTAATGCAGGGTTAGTTAGCCCAGTGCGTTTCATTGATGGTAGAGATGAGATGGGTCTTCCCATTTTTTCTAACAAGGAAATACCTAAGAACATGGCTGCCAACGAGAAGGGGGCGGGAGTGGTTAAAGGAATCCTAAAGAATGTTACATCTGGGGGTTTGGAAAGGGGTGAAAGCTCGAAGAGTAAACATGAACCTTTTGCAGACAAAGTAAGCAATGAGAGCACCAAAAATGGGGGGAAGAATGAGAAGACCGAAATGGGGTCAAAAGGAACTAAATCCTGGTCATCAGTGTTAAGAACGGCCCCGGGCCCTTTCAAGGAAGTGAAATTTGATTACGTGCCTCCAACTGAAGGTTCAGATGTTGTATCCCCCCCAGAGGATGTCCTTAAGAAAGGTGCGGAAAAATTCAAATGTTGCATTGTGGGTCAATTTACCAAAGGAACTTTACCATTTAAGAGAGTTACGGAGGTGGCTTTTTCAGCTTGGAGGAGAGGCCTCACCATGGTCTCTCAGCGAAATGAATCTACATATGTTTTTAGGTTCAACTCTACCAATGAGAAAAATGCAGTTCTAAGCAAAGGTACGTGGTACTTTTTTTTTTTTTTGCTAATTAAAATTTTATACCACAGGCAGAAGAATACATCTCTAGGGGCATACCCCGCGTTTAGAACACATCTACCTAGCGGAACAACAACGAAAAATATCAGAAAATATTGCTAGATAAACTAGCAATCAACAACATAACACGACCCTAAACCTAATTAACAGCTATGCCATGGACATTCCGAGTGGCACTGCAGTACTGCAGTATTCGCAAAAGAAGACATATAGCAATCCAGGAGTGTAGACCAGCAACGCAGGAGCATACCAGCAATTCGTTCCCCTGGCATGCCAAAGGATATCTTCCAAACCTGCCAACCTCAGCATAAACAGAAGAGCGTTTAGGCTCTTTCCCCTTTTCAGTTGCTTTCACCATGCTAAAGTAACCAGCAACAACGTAGACCTTATTTGAGTAAAGGTCTAAGACATCCATCAATAAACGCATGTAATTCAGAACATAGTGTAAAGGTTTGAATGACACCCCGAACCTACTCCTGGAAGGTTGGCTAACTGTGCTAAAACCGCATCTTGCAGTGTACAACCTATGCCTACAATTATTACCATCGTCGCATGCCTTGCTCACCCTAGCGACAAGACCTTCATTCACAATATTTCGTCCCTCTGAATAGCTGCTAGCAGCCCAAACCCCAGCAGACAGAACTTCAGTTAGCATAAACTGAATTGTCCTGAGCCTCACAAAGTTGCAGCATTCCCACAAACCCAACAACCATTCAATGGGGTAGTCAGAATTGCTCTCCCCACCAGCATCACAGAGATGTTCCCAACAAAACAAATCAACAAAAAGTTGGCGACTATTGTCAAAAGGTCCAACTATGGTCGACTGTTCCACAAATAATGTAGAGATCCTATGTATTAAACCAACAAACACTTGGCGTGCATCACCATATAAGCTAAAAGCGTCCATGTAATGAACTGGAAGATTTTTAACACCATCAAGCAAACTAAAATAACGATCCTGAAAATTACTTGCAAGGACCAAGTCATTCTCACAATGGAGATCATATTCTCCATTATTTGCGGGAATATAACCCCCACCAGCCAGCAATTTCTGAGACGAATCTCGCTCATTGTTAGAGGCCTCCAACCCCTGGTCATAACACATGGCTAGAACAGGCAAGCCGTTTTCCATTTCCGTTACCTCGAACCCAACAACTTCCATGGCATGAAACTCATTCACTTTTCCATGGCCGAATATTTGAACCATCGTAACCACGGCCGAGATAATGTCAACCACATCTCTTACATTAATCAAAGAGCGCCCCCTTGTAAATATGAGAATGCAACTCCTGCCCAGCTCCAGAACATTGGCTAACACAGCTCTTGCAGACATAGCATCAAACATATGATGACTATCAACATTTATGCTTTCCTCTTCAACCAAAGAGAAGACAAGCACATCTTTGAAATAAAATGGGCTCCCAGCACCATCCACCCTAACCTTCCTGTTAACAATGTCCCTCAAACACAGCTTGCATCGAATAAGTACGCACCGTTCGCACCATTCGCACCATTCACAGCATGTTCCTACCTTCCAAACTTTAATTTTTTGAGACAGAGGACTGAATAAGTACGCACCATTTGCACCATTCACAGCATGTTCCTCAGTGAGAATAAACAGGTTGCAGTGAACAGTGAAACCCTTATCACTCTTCTCGACCTGCGGCTGAGACAAATTGACAAACAAATGGTGTTCATCCCCACAATATGAGTAAAGATACACATCCTCTTTCGCAAGTTGACCAACATTATCAACCCTCTTCCAAACGATAGTTGCAAGACTAAGCAAAACCCGTAAACGATTGGCCACACCAATCAGAGCTTCCAACAACCCAAAAGAAGTGTGCACCACATCAATTAAGGTCAACATAAAAGGAAATTTGTCCAAAGACAAATTATCTCCGAATGTGTCATACTTCCCAAAAATATGACTGCTTCTCTTGATAGTCTCTCCATCAAACAGATGAGCACTCCCACTAACGGAGACAAACCAAACCGGACCAAAATGGCTTTCCCATTGACAACAATATAGCCCACGACATTTACAGCATTCGAAGCTGTATTACTCCCCTTGACCGAGGACCCACAAGCGAGCAAGTTATCATCAAGGACACCGAGAAAATCCAATACGTGCTCCCAAACCCCAGCGGCTTCTAAAACAGGACGCCTGTCACCATTCTTAATGGCCAGCATCAACACCGGTTCCTCAATAAAGAACCCATCAACACCAGTCGAGAGAACACTCTCAATCTTACCTAAGGGGCCAAAGCCTAGATCCCCTCGGTCAACAACGATATCATTTCTCAAACCAACATAAGTTGCTAAACCAGAGCCCTCCGACCCCAATAACAACTCCTTAACAACAAGTGCTGCGAAGACAGCTTGATACGAAGCAAAGAGATGAAAACCCCCCTTTCATTCGAGAATAGAGATATCCCATCTCTTACATGAAACAAACAAAAGTCACTTAAGAAACCCATAATAAAAGGAATAAAAAAGAAATATTGTGTTTAGGTGATAGATTTGAAGAAGGAAGATGGATTTAGGAAGGATTATACGAGGATTTGATGGAGAAAAGGTGAAGATTAAGGCTAAAATTAAATGGCGGCTAGGTTTTTCTAGAGAGAGAATACGACTCTCATTGGTTTTTATGAAAAGTATGTTTCAAAAGTATGCAGATCCTACTAGAAGAAAGTTGTACGTGGTACTTCGATAAAAGGCCTCTGGTCCTAACTGATTGGGGTTTTACTGTACGCTCAGAACCTATTACCTCAATGCCGTTATGGGTTAAACTGGCCAATCTTCCAGATTGTTACTGGACACAGGAGGGTCTGGGTCGCGTTGCTAGTGCCATTGGCAAGCCCCTGGGGGCAGATGCCCTTACCTCTGAGCTAGAAATCCTGCCATTTGCTAAAATATGTGTGTAGTATGAAGTAGGGGATCCCTTACCGCCCACCCTCAAAGTGGTGGACCTGGATGGTTCTATAGTAGAGGTTAAAGTCACATATATTAATAAGCCAATGGTATGCAACCACTGTAAATCACTTGGCCATACCCTTAGTGTTTGCCCGGTGGTTTCTAGGGAATGGGCTGCAGGGGGCTCAATTCATACAAAAGTGGATTCAACTGGCCAAAGTGGCAAAGGAAAGGATAAAGTGGACCAAAATGGTAAAGCCAATGAAGTACAACAACAAAAAGTGGTGGTTGAGCAAAAGGAAGTGGCTTTAGAGGAGGAGGGCAGTCAAACGATGGCAGTAGACGGGGATGAAAATATCCATAACCACCAGGTAGATGTTACAAAAGAGGAAGTAGATAAGGGGTGGACGGAGGTTCGCTCAAAGAGGAAGCCAGTGACATCGCCAAGCATATCTCCAGATGCTTCCACTCTCCAGCAGTTTCAGAATATTGTGGTTGATGAGGTGGCAATGAAGCATGGCTCTAGAACTCCAAAGCCATATAAGAAAGTTAAAAGAGGAGGCAAGGGGGGTCGTACCCCTTCCTCCAGGTCATAAATCTTATATGACTATTTTTTGTTCCTACAACGTTAGAGGCCTCAATAATAAAGTTGGTTTTATCAGGGACTTTATCTCTAATAACAAATTGTCCCTGGTAGGTCTATTGGAAACTCATGTCCAAACTGACGTTGCTAGGATTATCTCCCGGGCCCTAAATCCACGGTTTCAGTGGTGTTTTAATTATGATCATCATCCGGGAGGCCGTATATGGCTGGGGTAGAACCCTTCTATATGGAATATTTTGGTTATTGCTTCTTCTTCTCAGCATATCACATGCTTTGTCACCCTTATTGAGAGCAACACAAATTTTGTTATCTCATTTGTATACGGTCTTAATGAAGCGTTTGATCGCAGGCCATTATGGTCTGATTTGGCAGGAATAGCGCATGGTTTAATGCTACAGCCTGGGCATTATGTGGTGATTTCAACTCTTGCATTAGCATTGATGAAAAGCAAGGGGGAGTTTTAGACTGGACTACTGGAATGGAGGAGTTTAAACAGTTTTTGCTTGCTAATGGCCTCACTGATCTTCGGTACTCGGGCCACTTCTTCACGTGGTGGGATAGCAATACTACACAGCCAAAGTTCAGAAAGTTGGATCGAGTGTTAGTCAATCCTGATTGGCATTCAGTGTTCCCTTGCTCCACGGTGGAGTTCATCTCTCGGGGTTTATCTGATCATTGCCCTGCAATTACTTCGCTTAGAACTAGTTTCTCTTCTGGGGCGAAGCCTTTCCAATTTTTTAATCACCTCATTGAGAACCCAGACTTTTTGGATATAGTGGCGAAAGCTTGGTCTGTGGAGGTAGAGGGAAATCCTTGGTTTATTTTGACATCTAAGCTCAAAAATGTAAAGTTGGCTCTTAAGGACCTAAACAAAAAGGTGGGGGACATCCACCAGTTAGTGATCTTATCTCGGGATGCTCTCTCTCAGTTTCAGAGTGCAATGCCTGCTAACCCCACTGCTGCATACTTTGAAGAAGAAAAGGAGTATATTGAGAACTATTCAGCAGCTTTAAGGCTAGAGGAACAGTTTTTAAAACAGAAATCCAGGATACAGTGGCTAAAACTTGGAGATGGCAATAGTAAGTTTTTCTATAACTCTTGCAGAGGGAACTGGAATACTAATAAGATTACTTCTCTTCGGGACACGGAGGGGGTTTCACACTCTTCGCATGCTGATATGGCTAAAGTGGCCACGGAATTCTATAAAAATATTTTGGGAATAACATCTGAGGTAGCAGATTTTCCAAATGACATCCCTCTTCCCTCTCTCTCTGATTCCCAGTTTAATCATATGGCTGCCCCTTTTTCTGAAAGTGAAGTGATGAGCACCTTAAAAAGAATGGCAAAGAACAAGAGTCCTGGACCAGACGGGTTCACTATTGAATTTTACTTGGCTGTTTGGCATGTGGTAGGGAATGATGTGACTAAAGGTATCATGTATTTCTTTAATACCCTGCACTTGCCTAGAGTAATAAATGCTGCTTCCATATGTTTAGTTCCTAAACAGGCTAACCCCTCTGAAATGCAACACTTTAGGCCCATCTCTTGTTGTAATGTTCTGTATAAATGCATTTCATCTATGTTGGCCAAGAGGCTCAAAGCTGTCCTTCCATCCATCATTTCTCCGGTGCAGTCTGCTTTTGTAGCTAAGAGATCCATTGGTGACAATATTTTCCTTGCCCAAGCTTTATGCAAAGATTATAACGGCAACTCAGGTCAGCCCCAACACTCCAAGTAGCCAAGAAGAATTCAGCAGGATTCCATTTGTTTTTTTGAGAAATGAGAGTCTAGAGAGAGAAACTCCTCCTTCTCTCTAGAAACCCTCTTGTAGCAGCCTTTATTCTAACTCAATTTTTCATCAGATCTATATTTCAAACCTTCACTAATTCATATCTCATCCCTATTCTCTCACCCATACACTAAATTTCTTTTCTAGTTCTTGGTTTTCATGGATCGGAAGAAGGTTTCCTTCCATGATGGATCTCTGTTGGAGATGGGTAGTCCTAGTACTCGCCTTCTTCACTGTTCCTCCGAGTTGGTTAATGATGTACGGGATATGTCGAGGACAACCCGGGAGGGGTTGGTATCGAGTATGAGTCCGAAAAGGGTTTCCTTTTCGGAAAACCTTGTGTCGATAATTCCTTCTGGCAACACTAAAGGAAGTGAGGCAGGGAGGCGAAATCGGAACAAATATGTTGGTCCAGCTTCTGGAATTGCCTCTAGAACCAGAAGTACAGACAAAGACAATTGGAGGATAGTTGAGGGGGTTAAGCCTAGAACGAACCAAAAAGGTTTGCCCCTGGTGGAACCTGAAGAGAGCTTTAACAAACCTGTGAAGGGTTTGATATTGGAATTGAATCGGAAGAGAGTCTCCTTTGCGGAGAACTTGGTATCGGAGATTCCTACGGGTAGGACTCAAGCAAGTAGGTGTGCTGGGGCGCCTAAGAAATTGGTTGATGGAGATAGGGGCAAGAGGAGGAAAAATAGCAAAGAGGAAAAGTATGCCCCGGCGGGGATTGCCTCCAGGACCCGTAGTTCTTGCAATACTCTAAGGGAGGAGGGTAATTCCTTTTATGATGATAGAATGCATGGTAGTTCCTTTTGTGTAATACATAGTATTAAGGGCTCCAATTGTTCCAATTGTGCCAATGTTACTGGTAGTTCAACTACTGATGCTGACTCAATGAGTCAGGCTAATGTTGTCGATCTTTCGAGTCAATTGATCAATACGGAAGAGATGGTAGAGAAGTCGGATGAGGTTCTTCAATCTGGTTTGGGTAATGAGGAGGATGGTGGGAGATCTGGGGCCAAGAATGACCATATCTCTGAAATTAGTTCGGCTGAATACCAGGATGGTGTTCGGGAGTTATTGATTCAAACTCTGTTTCATGTTGAGAAGCTAAAAAACCATATTCGAACGAATGGGTTTTGTGTTCCAAAAGTGGCTGATTTTGTGGAGATCAGTGGGGGTGACCCCTTTCGAGATTCCTCCGGTAAGTTCTATTGTGGGGCAACTAAGGAGCTTGCAATATCGGTCAGTTGCGCTCTGCAACTGCAGGATTTTATTCAAAGCAATGGGCTGGGTACTCCCATCTCTCCTTTGGAGGGTCCATCAGGCTCGGATCAGGAAACCATGCTCCATGGGGAGGGCTCAAGAGCCAATGGACTTAGGGGTAGCAAGTCGGATAGTCTGGCTGAAGGCGCCTATGATGAGCCATTAGGAGATCACGCTCTCTTGCCTGGGAATGCTTTGGAAGTCCAACCTGCAAATGTGTTTTTACCTGCTGAAAGAGCAAAGGTTCGGCTGAAGAAATCGAAAATTCGTAAGTGGCGTGCTGGGAGGGGAGGCCATTCCCGTGCCACATGATCTTTGTTTATTTGTTTCTCCACTAGTCTTGATTTAGCTTGGTTTTAGTTTATGTTGTTGTTCTGTTTGAACTAGTTCGGTCTGTAATGCCTAAACGTTGATATCGCGGGGTATGCCCCTAGATTTGTTTTGTGGTTCCTTTTGGTATAAAATATTAATTAGCAAAAAAAAAACTCAGGTCAGCCCCGGTGTGCTATAAAGCTGGACATTCATAAGGCATTTGATTCCCTAAACTGGAAATTCCTGTTTCAAATCCTGGAAAGAATGCGATTTCCCCACCAGTACATCAAGTGGCTGGAGAAATGTATCACCTCCACAATGTTTTCTGTAAAGTTAAATGGTAGTTTGGAAGGTTTTTTCAAAGGGGAGTCTGGCCTGAGGCAGGGGGATCCCCTATCCCCTTATCTGTTCGTGATTGCCATGGAGGCTCTCTCAGCCTGTCTGGGTAAGATGACCAGGGATCCTAATTTCAAATTCCATTGGAGAACAAAGGAGGTAAACCTGAATCACATTATTTTTGCTGATGATGTGTTCCTGTTTAGTCATGGTGATCTTAGGTCAGTCTCAGCTCTGCTAGATGGGATCAAGCTCTTCTCAAGTTGTTCGAACCTTCAGCCAAATATTTCCAAGACTACCTGCTTCTTTGCCAATGTTCGACAGGAAGTTATTGATGATATTCTTGCTCATTCAGGGTTCCATAGAGGTCATATGCCTATCACTTACCTGGGGCTACCTCTCATTACGGGCAAGCTAAACAAGAATGATTGCCAGACTCTGATCAGTAGACGGTGTAGCAAATTGGAGCTGTGGACAACTAGATTTCTTAATTTTGCAGGCCGCCTCCAACTGATCAAAGCTATTCTGGTCAGTATTGTGGGATATTGGAGTATGTTCCTTTTTCTTCCTAAAGGAATTCTTAAGAAGATTAATGCTCTATTCTTCAAGTTTCTTTGGGGAGGATTCTACAAGCCGGATGGGAAATGTCAGTATAAAGTAGGATGGGAGGAGTGCTGTAAACCGAAAGCGGAAGGCGGTCTTGGCATTCGAAACCTTTTTGAATGGAATGAAGCTGCCATTCTCTACCAGCTGTGGCGTATCTTACAGCCCACCTCTAGCTCTCTTTGGATAGCATGGTTCCATAAAGCCCTGCTGTCAAAGAAGGAATTCTGGACTACCTCAATGCCATATCGCTCATGTTGGATTGTAAGGAAATTATTCAAGGCTAGGCCGCGAGCTCTACAGCATTTACACTATAACATAGGAGAGAATTATGATTTTCTCTTCTGGCATGATCCCTGGGTTCAAAAGAAGCCTCTATTGGCTATCTCTCCGTCCATTATCTCTACAGCTGAGTCCACGAGTGCAGTCAGTATCAATGTCTACCTCCGAAATGGGATTTGGGACTTGCCATCTTCGAACCATAACGATGTCATTGAAATTAGACGGGTGGTGCAACAAATCCACATTCATAAATCTGATTCCATTACGTGGGATGGAATGACAGCAAAGAATGTCAAATTATCTACCATTTGGTCCTCCATTCGGGAAACTGGAACTCATGTCCAGTGGTTGGACATGGTATGGGGAAATTCAATATCCCGAAATGCTCTTTTATCACTTGGTTAGCCATAAAGAACAGGCTTCTCACGAAGGATAGAATGCTTATGTTTGGAATGTAGGTTGACCCAAAATGTGTCCTATGTGGGGTGGAGGATGAAACGGTTAGCCACATTTTCACTGCTTGCCCATTCTTTGATCTTATTAGCAGGTCTATGCCAATGCGTTTCACGCGGAATTGGTCCAATTGTCAGCTAGGCAATTGCGTTAATAGACAGCTGGGGGCAAAGGAGCAAACAATTGCTCAACTGTTTTTTAGCACAGCTATCTACCATGTCTGGAAGGAACGTAACTATCGCATGCACAACCCTGGCCCTGGCAATCCAACCTCAGTGGTTAGTAGTGAGATAAGGCGTATGGTGCGCGAGAAATTGTTCTCATGTAGCTTGTTTAAGGTTTGGGTTCGGAAAGACCCGACCATCATCTTACTTATCATGTAAAAGAATAGGTTAGGTACATCCGGGATGTTGAGTAGGGTTTACCTTCTTATTCATTGTATCATGCTATGTTGTGGTTGTAATTTTTTGGATGTTGTTTCGCGGGGTATGCCCCTAGATTTGTACTAGTTGTTTCCTTTGGTATAAAATTTTAATTAACAAAAAAAAAGCCAACCCATATGAAGCCTCCACACTATGAAACTATCTCGACTTACAACCGAGTTTACTAATAAAATTGGAGAAAACTCGCAAAGGATAACATTCATCAGCTTTTCGGACAAAATTCGCCTTTGAGACCTTTTATCAAACATCTTCCATGCCAATCCTATCTTCCCCTTGCTGTTAAACGCAGCAGCAGAAACCCCCCATATCAAAGATTTTCTCAGATCAGTTCCAAGACCATGAGATGTCAAGTTGATGAGTTGTATCATTCTTTCGCCAAAAGCACTCTGTAGGCCACCCGACCTGACAATCATACTGGAAATAGCAAGGAACCCAAGAAGAGAGGTTTTATCCGCTCAAATCTCATCGTGAGTATTCGCAATGTGTATATCCTCTAAAGCCCCCACCTTCCGTTCCCTCTCCACCTGCCCACCCACCGTAAGGGAAGGAGCAAACCCAGTTTCCACCATGTTATCAGATACATCTAAGTGAATTTTATGTATGCATCGAACATCCTCATCCTCAGAATCAGACATCTCCACATGAATATCGAAGTGACAATCTTCATCCACATTGCCCTTTACCCCGCCATGTCCCAACTGGTTCACACCCACCATGTGTCCAGTAACCTCAGCTTGAAAACTATGTTTACCACTAAAATCAGAAATTGTCGAAGGCTCGACAATTCCCAAGTCACCATTATTACCCAATTGATTGTCCGACGTATCAAGTGAGCACTTAACCAACAGATTGGCACCAACATTATCAGAGATAGAGTTCTCAGAATCGGATAAATCAATAACCGAAACTAAATATCTATCATTACCAGAGTCCTTAATGGACTTCTTCGTAGAATAGAAGAACTTACCATCCACTAATTCGAGATTTAGAGAGCTTCGTGATCTTGAAGCAATCTCAGATCCACACTCAAGAAGATGAGGGGGGTAATAAACCCTAACCTCCGGCAAGAAAGATACCTTCTTCGAGCCCTGCTCTCCCTTAAAGTTTATAGAAACCTTTGAGGTAGCAACCCCTTGTCTTTCACTATCCTTTTTAACTCGGGCATCCTCCAAGGGAAACACCGTCACAAGGTTCTCCGAAAAGGAGACCCTCTTCGGACTCCTAATCGGACTATCCACATGAAGGCAAGCTTCAGATCCTCTCGCACAGGGAGGAATCACAAACACTAAGTTCTCCGAAAACGAAACCCTCTTCATTAGAAAATAATTATATAGTAAGAAATATGGTGTTTGAGGTGAGAGATTAGAAGAGGAAAGGTGTATTAGGGAAGGCTAATGAGGAGATCTGATGAAGAAATTATGTAGATTAAGGTAAAGATTTTGTGGCGGCTAGGCTTTTAGAGAGAGGTTAGAGAGAAGTTAGAGCATACGACTCTCATTTCCTACTTTTAAATTATCCAAAATGAAGTTTTAGTGAGTAATATGGGTCAAACGAGTCAAGAACAAAGCTACAAGTGGTTTCCATGTTCAAACGAGACCAAAATGAAGTTTTAGTGAGTTCTTGGGGTCAAACGAGTCAAGAACAAAGCTACAAGTGGTTTACATGCTCAAACGAGTCAAAACTTGTTCAAACGAGTCCAAAATGAAGTTTTTTTTTGCTAATTAAAATTTATACCATAGGAAAATGATTACATCTCTAGGGGCATACCCCGCGATTAGAAAACCATCTACCTAACGGAACAACATGGAAAAAACACAACAATAATGCTAGATAACTAGCAATCAACTGAAAATCCCAACAAATAAACAACTAAGTTGCACACATTCTGACTAAAATATCACTAGAAGTGGTCCCTCCACAAGCTCCTGTTCTTGCACATCCGCAAACCCATTTCGACAACCGCATTTCGTCAAAAACAACCGTATGACATCTATCAACATGAGAGTCGGCCTCCAAAAAAGCACCACCGGCTAACTTTTCATTGGAAGGAGAACCAGCCCCCAGCTTATTAAAAATGCCCATATGGCATGAAGCTTGAACACCAATCTTGACAAAGCAAGACACCAATAGATTCGATCCAAATAAAATGTAATGAAGTTGAGACATAGCCTCCAGGGGCCAGCGCAACCTCAAATTGCCCTTGCAGCCTCCACTCACTAGACCATTTTCCACAGCAGTGTGTGCACAAGCAGCACAACTCTCCTCATTACCTTGATTACAAGCCCTACGGGCTCCTGTAATCACAATAAAATCATACACCATAGGCCAAAGAACAGACCTCCAGTAAGTAATATTAACCAAATCTTCATGCTTCCATAAGTAATAATAAGCATCAGTGAAATGCTTATTTGCTTCCACATAAACATCCATCCCTCCTCCATTTTGATACCTGCCATTCATTACCCAAGACGAGTCTACATTGAAGCTGTCCAACCCAAGGACTGGGTTAGAAATTCCTTTAACCAAAAGTCACCACCAGACGCGAGCTTCTATATCAGTGACGAACTGGCAGAAATCATCCAGTTGTCCTAAGTGGAGTAAAGATCGAACGTCTCGCAACCATTTCACAATAGTCCAAAGACTCCACCCTGTTTTCCACAGCCTGATAATTTGAGCCACATCATGATCTCTATCGCCATCAGACTCCATACTAACAGAGCACATTATCAAAGAAATCACAAAGCATCGATACATCATTCCATCCAACCTCTGCCAGACCATACTTCGAAAGTCATATCTACAGCAGACCTCATCCAAATTACACATAAAACCATTTCCCTGTGATTTACCCTTTTCAAAAACAGGGCTGCAAGTAAAGTTCCAATGAACCAGCCGAAGCTGTTTCAAATGAATAGCAACTATCCATTCATTCACCCTGCTCTTTTCGCAATCTATCCCTGCACAAGGATTCACCACCTTGCGAAACACAAAATGAGTTGCTAACATCATTGCTAACAGAACTCCTACAGCACCCGCTTTAACTTGGAAACCATAGGCTTCTGAATTCGTAGGCAACTTCCAGAGAACATTTCCATCAGGTCTCAAGACCACAACCCCGCATTTTCCTATACGATTGCAACTACTTGCCTCAAGCACAACCCTATAACTACGAACTTGGTACCTACTGCGTAGCCGTAAACTGCATTGCAGATCCACTTCAGCGACACGACAATTATCAACAAATGGACACAGGTTCTGAGCCATTAAACCTAGTAAAACCACTTTCATTACAAGAATTCCCCTCATTTCATGTCTCCTTCCAAAAACCCATATGCCGAAACACCCGGCTATTCGCAGTTTCTCGAAAGCAAGAACACTCCTCTGTTCCAAACTCAGTATGCCGAGAGGCCAGAAAATAGTGACCTTCAAAACAATGCCACCATTGCATTCGTGCTTTAGCAGATGCTTGAGGGTAGACACCACACCATTTACCCTTCCAAAAAACATCCTCATTTGAGGACTATCCTCAAACACTTTGCAGGCTTCCGATACCAACCCCTGCTTGTCAAAAGAGAATAAACATCTAACAATAACACCATTAAAGACATGGCTCATCAGAGTTGAATTCTCAATACATGTCACACATAACAGGTGGGTCTTCATACTTTTCCTCTCCCGAATAGCGAAGCCTGTGGCACAGATCACCGCATATCCATATCTTTTCCTCTTCTTTAAACTCAGAAAAGATATGACTTTGAGCAAGTCGAGCAGTTTCTTCTTGACTAGAAAGACGAATCCTTCCACAACATTTACAAAAGGTTTCTTTCTCAGATCTATTCGAGTTCCCCAATGGGTCCTCACTAATCCAAGAGAGAAACAACTCCAGCCAAAGCATGAAACAGAGTTCCTAGAACTCCACCCCATCTGGTTCACTAAAGAACCCTCCAAATTGAAACCCGAAGGAAGTAATACTCATGAGAGTCGTTTTCTCTCTAGGAAACCCTAGGCTGCCGCCACCCATTTCATCCATTCTAAACACAAAAATCATCAGATCTATATATTTCCAACACGAATCCACCTTCTCTCCCTTTCTTCTCACCTTTCCATATATTTCTTATAAGATATATTTAGATTTGGTTCATTTTATGATTTCTTTTTTCGGGAATGGATCTTTTTTCGTTTGGTCGAATCTCCCGAAGATTCACAACTATTGCTTTGATGGGTTTTTGGTACCATCTAGTCCTGCATCTCGTGAGTTCCCTCACTCGGTGGTCTGGGTAGTGGTTAGACCCGTCTTAGGTAAAGAAGGTAAGGATTTCTCCTTTCTACTCCAAGTTGAGGTTGTTAACCTCAACCTTAAGGGTACTCATGTTGAAATTGGTGAGTTCAATCTCTCCTTTTTTGGGTTTATGGATCACAATTTTCCGGTGTTCGCGGATACTCCCCTGTATTGCGCAGAGGCTCGATTTTCTTTAATTAGCATGAATGCCAGGTGGGTTGGTTTTTCTCTGAAAGCTACTTCACCTGGATCTGGGGGTTTTGAGGCTATCTTCATGGCTTGTGGTTCTTTCGAGATGGTCTCACTCCTCTCTGCTGAGAGGTTGTGGTTGAAATTGATGGTTTCCATCCTAACAACCTTGGTTGTTATAATCGATTCTGCTACAGATCGGGTTGTTGTGCATGCTTCTGGTAAGGACGAATTTAATGTGTATCGAACCCTCAGTGAGTGCAAGGTGTTTGTTGGGTTTCCTCAATGGTTTGACAACAAGAGAGTTTTGTCTCAGAAGAAGAAGATCAGTATTGTTTGCCCATGGTGCAGTGACTCCGAAGTCTTTTCACCTTGGTTGGGCTGGGTTGAGATCTTCTCTCGCGCTGGAAGAGTTGATGTCAACATGTTTGTTGGTGCTTTGGTCGTCATTGCTGTTGGTGTTACTGTTAGAATGAATCCTGTTTCTAAGAATGGGTTCCTGGATAAATGCCAGGCATGGATTTTCATAGAGGATGGGATGTTCCTTATGCGTAGGAATTTAATTTCTGCACGAAGGATAATTCATTGTTGTATTGCGAAACACCCAGAGTTCTTAATCTCTGATGGTATGTCCAAGCAAGGCTTTGGAGTCTGCCAATGGACTGTTCTCCCATTTGTTGACAATTGTTGTGTGAGTGGTTTTCACAACAAGTATTGCCAATGGACTGTTCTCCCATTTGTTGACAATTGTTGTCTGATGGTATTCTCTTATGGTTTGGAAATTTGTAATGAAGAGTGGTTTGATAACCACGGTCTTTAGTTTGCAATCGTGTAGGGAAAACCTATAGTGCTGATGGAGTTTTGAGAGCGAATATGGGGACAGCTTGTGTTTTAGCTCAAATTGTGTTTCGAATGGTGTTGAATCTGGATCATGAAGACATCAGAGTGAAGGTTGGAAACTTCAATTCAAGGTTAAAGGTGTTTGATGGGGAGTGGCCTCGAGGAGGTTACTGGGCAGATTGCGTTCTGATGCAGGGGATTGTGTCCCCCTTAAGCAACCATGGTTTGTTGCCCAGTTTGAGGAGCTATGCTCTGTTGTTGATAGTCGCGGATGTGAACGAGGAGGTTATTGCAGTGAATTTCATGCGGGAAGTGGTTACAAGTGTGGAAAACATGGACCTGGTTGGGGTCACTAAGCAGAAGGATGTAGCTGGCATAGGTGACTACATTTTATTTGGATCGACTCTATTGGTGTCTTGCTTTGTCAAGATTGGTGTTCAAGCTTCATGCCATATGGGCATTTTTAATCAGCTGGGGGTTGGTTCTTCTTCCAACGAAAAGTTAGCCGGTGGTGCTTTTTTGGAGGCCAACTCTCATGTTGATGGATGTCATATGGATGTATTTGACGAAATGCGGTTGTCGAAATGGGTTTGCAGATGTGCAGGAACAGGAGCTTGTGGAGGGACCACTTCTAGTGGTATTTTAGTCAGAATGTGTGCAACTTAGTTGTTTAGTTGTTTATTTGTTTGGATTTTCAGTTGATTGCTAGTTATCTAGCATTATTGTTGTGTTTTTTCCTTGTTGTTCTGTTAGGTAGATGGTTTTCTAATCGCGGGGTATGACCCTAGAGATGTAATCATTTTCCTATGGTATAAAATTTAATTAGCAAAAAAAAAAATTGAAACCCGAAACAAAAGAACCCATTTTAACAAAGAAAGAAACAGGAAAAGAAAGAAATATAGGTGTTTAGGGTGAGAGAATACAGGAAGGAGATGAATTAGTGAAGGTTATATGGTCAAATTGATGGAGAAAGGCTTAGATTTAGAAAAAGGAAGCGGCGGCTGGTTAGGGTTCTAGAGAGAGAACGACTCTCATCGAAAATTCCTTTTAGATAGTCCAAAATGAAGTTTTAGTGAGTATTCAGGGTCAAACGAGTCAAGAACAAAGCTACAAGTGGTTTCCATGCTCAAACAAGTCAAAAATTGACTACTAATGAGAGTCGCTCCTCCTTCTCTCTAAAATCCTCTCTCTAATATCTCAAAATTCTAAGCAAATTCTCCATCAGATATAAAGTATCCCTTCCCAAATTCATCTTCTCCTTCTAATCTCTCACCTAAACACAATATTTCTTTAATTACTATCTGCTGTTTAGCATGAGTCGAAAGAGGGTTTCATTCGTGGATGATTCCATGAGGGTGACCACTGGTAAGGATAATGTGATGACCCAGGAGGGGTTGATTAGGGATCATTCGAGGACAACCCAGGAGGGTTTGGGCCCGGTCTTGAGCCCGAAAAGGGTTTCCTTTGCGGATAATTTGGTATCGGAGATACCTTTTGATGGTTCTCGATCAAAGTATAATTTGGATGGGTCGAGTAAATCAAATGTTGGGAAGAAGGAGACGCGTGTCTCCTTTGCAGAGAACTAGGTTTCGATGATCCCGGAGAGGTCTAATCTGAGGTGGCCACATGCACTCGTAGTCTGGTCAAGCATCAACTATTTGATGGTAAGGTTTTTTCCCAAAAAAAACCTGTTAGATCTGATGTATTAAATATTGATTCTTTTGTCGATTTGTAGATTCCTCCACTTCTAGTGATGTGGATATGGAAACTATTGAGAGACAAGTTGATGATGGAAATGATATGGTCAATGTGGGGGTTTCTATTAATGAAGACAATGTTGGAGTAGAAACGAAAAGGGTTACTGAATTAACTCAGGGGGATGACTCTAATCTAGTTATGAAGGATAAACATGCGGTACCTAATGGCGAGGCCTCTAAGATGACTACTTCGGAGGCCAAGGGGAAGAATGTGTATACTGAATCATCAAGGAACGAGGGAACTCCATTGTGGGATGTTTCGCTTAAAAGAATGCAGGAGCGTTTGGCTATTGCTGTGAATGTAGTCATTATTTTTAGAGACTGCATTGCCCAGAATGGGAATGAAGTGCCCATGATTTGGGGAGATGTTGACTTGAGTGATTTGGATGTGATTAATGGTTTGCATAAGAGGCCTGACATCAAGCTATTGAGAGACCTGGGTAGAGCTCTAAACTGCATTAAGCAGCTTGGGAATTTCATTAGGAGGACTGGAATTCCTTTTCCGGTTATGTTAGGGGAGGATGGCCAGGTCATTGAGGATATGGAGGAGGAGCTGGAGATTGCTGAGCTGTTAGACAACACTTTATACAACTCTGGTTTGAAGAGGAAGGCCCTGGTGGCAGCAAGACGTAACTTGGATAATTTAAAGATGTTCATTGCCTCTCTGGGTAAAGAAATCCCCTTGGTTAAGGGATCCCATGATAGGGAATTCAGTGCCTCTGCTCGTGGTTTAAGAGATATTGAGGAAGAGGAGCTCCATGATTTAACTTGTCGAACCATTCAATTGAGGGACTACTTGATCGATTTGGGGATTGATCTTCCAACGACTGAGCAGCAACAGAGTCCTCTCACTGGAGGTAAGGATGCTAAATCCTTCAAGGAAATAAGGGTGGAGGAGAACAGTGCAAAGGAGCCAATTCAGGGTAACATGCAGTATTTGGGGTCTCTGTTTGGTCTTGTTGGGGATGTGACTGTGCATGTTGATATTGAGCAAATGCCGGAGAACCAAAAAGAGAGTCAAGATGAGGAGGGCATGGAGGAGGCCAAGGAGGCCAGAGTCCGTAGGAAAAAAGCGAGGATCAAACATGGGCACCTCCGCAAGGGTGGTCAGTCATGACCTGGCTTGGATGCTCTTCTTTGTTTTGTTGATGTATTATGATTATGAACATGATTGTAACATGATTTAATGTTGGCTGGACTCTTTGGTCCGATTGCTGATTCGCGGTGTATACCCCTAGATTATGTATACTGTTCCTTTTGGTATAACATTTTTAATTAGCAAAAAAAAAGTCAAAAATTAAGCAGAATCAATTTTCTTGTTCAAACGAGTCCAAAATGAAGTTTTAGTGAGTTCTAGGGGTCAAACGAGTCAAGAACAAAGCTACAAGTGGTTTCCATGCTCAAACGAGTCAAAACTTGTTCAAACGAGTCCAAAATTAAGTTTTTTTTTGCTAATTAAAATTTTATACCAAAAGGAACAACTTACACAATTCTAGGGGCATACCCCGCGAAATCAACAACTCAAATACAAAAGACATAACACCATTTGGTCACTAACAGTCAACATAGAGTTACTAATCTAGTCTACAAAAAGAACTAGATTAAATACATTACAATGAGGTCATATCAATGCCAAGAAATTAATTTAAAAAACTCCTGGTCCACACCCCAGGATCTCGAGCAAAAGCATCCACCTTGAATTCCCATCCAGAGCACATACCATAATCTACAAGAATGGCTACCAGCTCTACCAACCTTGTCATCCAAGTCAATCCTGGAGTCATAGTCCAGGTCTGCGCAACACCTGACCAACCCTTCCATGACAATAGCTTCCAATTCTTCACACAAGAGCCAGAAGCATCCACCACCCAAACCAGGTCTTCAACGAATCCCTTCCACTAAGGGACATCGTAACCAGCAAATATCCATTCCCGCTCTCCCATTGTCTTTGAAACCCAATAGCGAATTAAAGGAAATCGCAACCCATGTCTTTCACCAAACAACACCCCACAGCTCTGTTTTCCCCACCTTGCATGGACAATGCCAAGGCCTAAGATACCCGAAACATGTTTCCTGAGCTTTAAACCTGTTAAACCAGGACCAACAACATTCAAGAATATCCAAACACTATCTACTTTCCTCCAAGCCTGGTTCATTTGGTTCCAACCAGCCCCCAAATTATTCCTCACATAAGCCAATAGCTTGATCATCCCCTCCTCAGCATTAGCCTCAACATCGTGCTTCTCCATATGGTCAGAAATCCCCAAAACTACAGGACCACCATTACCTATAACATCTCTACCCGATTGGTTTTCCATCTCAATCAAGGGAAGGTTTGACCCCTGTCCCTTGTCCTGAATCAAATCTATTGGTTCCTTGGTCAACAAATTGGAATTAACCTCGAATTCCTTGTTACGTGTATTGACCTGGATTTTATCTCGATTGAAAGATGGATCTTGTTGTTGTTCTATTCATGTGCTTTGTCTAAGGTCTCAATGACAATTGCATACGTCCTATATGCTTCTTTTTATGATGATCAGTCCAGCGATACTCTTACTGAGATCGTTGAATTTGTTAGTTGTGCACTCCTTGTGAGTGCTGGTGTTCTTCAACGCTCTAGTTTGCTCCGTCGGAGGTCTGCAAAGAAGTGCCAGATTGGAAGTTCGTTTTCCGAATTTGTGAGGGGAATTGGAAGTTCAATTATGTGTAACTACAGGTTTATTCCTTATAGATTTGACTGGTTTGGGCTGCGGATGCCTTGCCCCGGCTTTGGTTTGGTGGTGCAATGCCATGACTTCGTTATTTACTTGACGCCTATGAATCTCGATGTCTATAGGCCTACCTGTAGGTTCAGGATGTGCTTCACCGAGCTGAGTTCCGATGGACACTTTGATGGAAGACTGGTTGGTTTACTGAGGGGTGGTGAGCGGTTTACGGGGTATAACAGCATCTTTGTTGATAGCCAATGGGGGATGTATCCAGTCCTGCTGCAAGTTTATGACATAATTATGTGGACCTTGATGCCGACCAATCCTTATTATTGCTATATTCCTGGCTATAATGGTCATTTGATGGATGACAGACTTGATGTTTGTTGTAATTTTGAGATTCAAAATGATGGTGTGATTAATGATCTTGCTTTGGATGGTGGCTGCTGGATTATTTCTAGGAAGCACAGAGTGATGAGAATGATCAGTTTGGTCTTGATGCTGTTTGATATATTTTCTATTGTTCGAATAGGAGATGATTTGCATTTTGTTAATGGAATTAAGGAGGGACATTTTCAAAATGTGGCTACGGGACTTGATGGAAGAGATAATTGTGTATGGACTTGGATTGTGAAAGCCTATGGTCCGAACATGTGGGACGACCCAACTTGGGTAAAGAGGGGCGGTCTATCGGAGGTAGCTCCTAAGCATTTCTCTAATGCTTATTTTCTCCTGGAGTGCGAGATGGGATGCCTGTCGGCATATTTAGTTTTAAGCTAGTTTATATTGGCTGCTTAGTTTATCTTTTCCAGACTCTATGTTGACAGTAAGGTGACTTACTGATGTTTGCTCTGTAATATTTGGATGGTGACTTCGCGGGGTATGCCCCTAGATTTGTACTAGCTGTTCCTTTTTGGTATAAAATTTTAATTAGCAAAAAAAAAAAAAACATTATCAGAAATTAAATCCATAAAATCAGGAACCTCAATAGTCAAATCATTACCTACACCATTAGGCCCAGGAAAATGCTTCTTGGAAAAGAGAGACTTACCATCAACCAAATTTAAGTTGAGCGAGCTTCGGGAACGAGCAGCAATCCCAGATCTCAGGTTGTTAGCATCACCCAACTTCCCAGAGCAACCCTTGCGCAAACCAATTTCATCATTACAAACTGACCCCAACCTCACCAAAGGCTGGTTTTGCGAATCTTTCCCCTTCGAAACCGACCCAGAAGGATGGGTTCTGAAGGAACGAACATGAAGACGAACTCCATAACATTGAGGTTCCGACGAAATCTCTCCAGAAGAGTACCCTTCAACCAAAAGTAGGTTGAGCGAGCTTCGAGCTCTTGAAGCAGTCCCAGTAACGGGAAAGCAACCAACATCCATCTTCTTTCGGAAAGCTTTAGACCCAATGGTGTCTCTATCGCAAACAGGAGGGGGATAATAAACCCTCACCTCCGGCGAGAAAGACACCTTCTTCGAGCCTCGCTCCCCCTTAACTATCTCCGTAGAAAGGGCACTATGAAAGCACTCAGAAAGACAAGGGGAATAAACCCTAACCTCCGACGAGAAGGAGACCTTCTTCGGACTCATAATCAAGCTTAAGAAAAGAAATTTAGTGTATAGGTGTGAGATTAGAGATGAAAGATGGATCAGTGAAGGTTGCAAGTGTAGATCTGATGGAAAATTGTGTAAGAATACAGGCGGCTACAAGAAGGTTTCTAGAGAGAAGGAGGAGCTTCTCTCTCTAGACTCTCATTAGCTTTCTTGCGTCCAAAATTAAGTTTTAGTGAGTATTAGGGGTCAAACGAGTCAAGAACAAAGCTATCAGTGGTTTCCATGCTCAAACAAGTCAAAAATTAAGCAAAATTAATTTTCTTGTTCAAACGAGTCCAAAATGAAGTTTTAGTGAGTTCTAGTGGTCAAACGAGTCAAGAACCAAGCTACAAGTGATTTCCATGCTCAAACGAGTCAAAACTTGTTCTAACGAATCCAAAATGAAGTTTTAGTGAGTATTAGGGGTCAAACGAGTCAAGAACAAAGCTACAAGTGGTTTCAATGCTCAAACAAGTCAAAAATTAAGCAAAATCAATTTTCTTGTTCAAATGAGTCAAAAATGAAGTTTTAGTGAGTAATAGGGGTCAAACGAGTTCTCTGCCTTCTCTCTAACCTCTCTCTAAAAACCCTAGTTAGCCACCGCTTATTCTTAGCCTATTCTAAACATTTCTCCATCAGATCTTGTTCTAAACCATCACTAATTCACCCCTTCTTTTCATCCCGTACCTTCCATCAAATTTCTTATATGTTATTAAATATAAAAATTAGGCTTTTCATGTTTTCTTTAGATGATGAGATGGGATTCATCTCTTTGGTTCTTTCCAAACTGTCTTCGCAATACTTCTTTGTGGAGGGGTTGTTGGTGAAACCGATGGGTTTAGTTTTAACAACTTATGTTGTCTTGAGAAGGATTAACTCTGCTGACCGAGTGGAATTTATGGTTGATTCTTCAATGTTTGCTCAGAGTAAGATTGCTGGGTTGGATGCTCTGTCAAAGGTGTCTGTGGGTGATGATTTACTCATCCTTGATGTGATATGCGTGCCTGGTGGTTTCACTAGCACTGGTGACCTTTTCTTTGTAGATTTCTCTGTAAAAGAAGGTGATTCATATGCTGTTGGAGAGTGGCTAGTCTTGAATCTCGCTCGGGATTTATCTCCTGGGTATGATTTATGGATTGCAATTCCTCAGTCCAAGATGGTTTTGATAGAAGAGTTGGAAGATATTACCTGCGATTCTGTTGAACTTGATGTGAAAGAATTATCTGTGGCTAGTTTCAAGACTAACAGGGATAATTGTGAAGGGGAAAATATGCTAGACGACGTTGTGCTATTTTTTACGGTTCTGGATAGTGAGGCCCGTCAGCTGTTTGATGAAATGACGGTGAGGGTCATGATGTTGGATGGTTTGCCTCATCTAAGGCTCACCTATTCTGTAGCGATGTTGGACGTTTGCAGAGCAACTCTCACCTTTAGAGTTGAAGTTGTTATTTGTAAGGATGGTCGTAGTTAGATGGAGCGAGCTAGGATTTATGGCTTTGTGGCGGAAAGCAACGTCGTGAACTATGGCGGAACAGTGAGGATTTGCAGTTTGGTTAAGGCAAATACTATGTTGTGTGTTGTACAATCAAATATGAGTCCTGGGTATTGGATTGTTTTTCAGAATGCTCATGGAAGAATCCGGAACTATGTTTATTTTCTGTTTGGTAGTGACAGTTACCTGACCAGTCTAGGTGTCAATGTCAATGTGATTTATAAGATGAATTTGCTCTTATTAATGATGATGAAACAAATGGAGGCTGTGATTGTCAGGGCGATTCATTGCAGAAGAGTTATGTTGTGGACGTTTCCGTCCTGGTATGTTGATAGATGGGATATTGATTATGATGGTCCCTGCTTGGGTATGGTAGGCAGGTGGTTCATCTTCTATGGTGGAAAGGGTCGCATTGAGATTCAAATGGCAGTCATGCCAGGGATGTTGACTGTTATAGGTGCATTCAGGGCTGCCGTGAGTCAAGAGTGTGGAATGTTGAGTGTGGCGAATATTAGCACTGCTGCAAAGCACACCATGTTTGGTGTTATGGCTCCTTGCCATGCCAATGAGAAATTTGTAGAACTTGTTTGGACAAGCATTTTGCACAAGGACATGTTTAATCGATGTCTCTGGCATATATGTGTGAGTAATGCTGGGAGCCGCATGGCCAAATGGGTTTTCTTGCCTTGTTTCTTGGGCTTTGTGAGACATGTGCCTAGTCTCAATTTTAGGTTGGTTAAGGCGCCAGAATAATCCTTAGTTTCTTTTTTTCGTTGTTATGTTGACAGTAAGGTGACTTACTGGTGTTATGTGACTGCTGGCTTTGTGCTAGCATGTTTTTTCTTTGTGGTTCCGTTAGGTGGATAGTTTACTAATCGCGGGGTATGCCCCTAGAGATGTATTTTATTTGCCTATGGTATAAATTTTAATTAGCAAAAAAAAAAAAAAATGCTGGGTACGGTTTCCACATTATTGGAAGAATTATCATGAGCAGGATGCAGGAGAATTTGAGCGGCTATGGCTGCACTTGTGTATGAAAGTTTATGTCGTCGAGAAGGAGGTTGACTTCTCTAGCTTCAATGATAACGGAAGCAACTGCTGCATTTCAGATATGCTTGATGGTGCAGTTTATATTGCGATTTGTAATGCTGGTTTTACTGTTCCTCATGGTTTCGAATATGCAGATGAGGACATGTCCATGATGATTGAGGCGGCTAAGGATAGCTGCTTGGGGTTCTTTACCATTCGAAGATACTGGGAAGGAAGCCATGTTGATGAAGTGCTACTGCTAAGGGATGAGGGGCTTTTGGCGATGCTTGTAATAGAACTGGTGTGCGTTATTTGTCTGGTTCATGTGCGCACTGATGAAGGGAACCCCTTGCACATTTCTGTGAGCCCTCAATGGAGTTCAGTAATTGGAATGTATGTTGAGCATTACTTTACGAAGGTATGCAGCAGGGATGGTTTTGTTTGTTGTATGTGTTGGTGGAATATTGTGCTCGTCGTGGGAGATTCTGATTGTTGTGCTTCGGCAAATACAAAGATGGGATCCGGAAGGATCATTTTATTTCTTATCTATTGGAATAGGTCATGTTTTAATTTAGGTTAGCCTAGTTCATTGTTTGGAACTTAGGTTTTTTGATGTGATTTCGACCGGTAGTGTCGATTTGTTTAGGTACGGTCTGTAATGCTTGAACGTTGATTTCGCGGGGTATGCCCCTAGATTTGTATCAGTTGTTCCTTTTGGTATAAAATTTTAATTAGCAAAAAAAAAAAAAAAAACAAAGCTACAAGAGGTTTCCATACTCAAACGAGTCAAAACTTGTTTAAACGAGTCCAAAATGAAGTTTTAGTGAGTATTAGGGGTCAAACGAGTCAAGAACAAAGCTACAACTTCCATGCTTAAACAAGTCAAAAATTAAGCAAAATAATTTTCTTGTTCAAACGACTCCAAAATGAAGTTTTAGTGAGTTCTAGGGGTCAAACGAGTCAAGAACAAAGCTACAAGTGGTTTCCATGCTCAAACGAGTCAAAACTTGTTCAAACGAGTCCAAAATGAAGTTTTAGTGAGTATTAGGGGTCAAACGAGTCAAGAACAAAGCTACAAGTGGTTTCCATGCTCAAACAAGTCAGAAATTAAGCAAAATTAATTTTCTTGTTCAAATGAGTCCAAAATGAAGTTTTAGTGAGTAATAGGGGTCAAACGAGTCAAGAACAAAGCTACAAGTGGTTTCCATTTTCAAACGAGACCAAAATGAAGTTTTAGTGAGTTCTAGGGGTCAAACGAGTCAAGAACAAAGCTACAAGTGGTTTCCATGCTCAAACGAGTCAAAACTTGTTAAAACGAGTCCAAAATGAAGTTTTAGTGAGTATTAGGGGTCAAACGAGTCAAGAACAAATCTACAAGTGGTTTCCATGCCCAAACAAGTCAAAAATTAAGCAAAATCAATTTTCTTGTTCAAGTGAGTCAAAAATGAAGTTTTAGTGAGTAATAGGGGTCAAACGAGTCAAGAACAAAGCTACAAGTGGTTTCCATGCTCAAACGAGTCAAAACTTGTTCAAACGAGTCCAAAATTAAGTTTTAGTGAGTATTAGGGGTCAAACGAGTCATGAACAAAGCTATCAGCGGTTTCCATGCTCAAACAAGTCAAAAATTAAGCAAAATTAATTTTCTTGTTCAAACGAGTCCAAAATGAAGTTTTAGTGAGTATTAGGGGTCAAACGAGTCAAGAACAAAGCTACAAGTGGTTTCAATGCTCAAACAAGTCAAAAATTAAGCAAAATCAATTTTCTTGTTCAAATGAGTCAAAAATGAAGTTTTAGTGAGTAATAGTGGTCAAACGAGTCAAGAACAAAGCTACAAGTGGTTTCCATGCTCAAACGAGTCAAAACTTGTTCAAACGAGTCCAAAATGAAGTTTTAGTGAGTATTAGGGGTCAAACGAGTCAAGAACAAAGCTACAAGTGGTTTCCATGCTCAAACAAGTCAGAAATTAAGCAAAATTAATTTTCTTGTTCAAATGAGTCCAAAATGAAGTTTTAGTGAGTAATAGGGGTCAAACGAGTCAAGAACAAAGCTACAAGTGGTTTCCATTTTCAAACGAGACCAAAATGAAGTTTTATTGAGTTCTAGGGGTCAAACGAGTCAAGAACAAAGCTACAAGTGGTTTCGATGCTCAAACGAGTCAAAACTTGTTAAAACGAGTCCAAAATGAAGTTTTAGTGAGTATTAGGGGTCAAACGAGTCAAGAACAAATCTACAAGTGGTTTCCATGCCCAAACAAGTCAAAAATTAAGCAAAATCAATTTTCTTTTTCAAGTGAGTCAAAAATGAAGTTTTAGTGAGTAATAGGGGTCAAACGAGTCAAGAACAAAGCTACAAGTGGTTTCCATGCTCAAACGAGTCAAAACTTGTTCAAACGAGTCCAAAATTAAGTTTTAGTGAGTATTAGGGGTCAAACGAGTCATGAACAAAGCTATCAGCGGTTTCCATGCTCAAACAAGTCAAAAATTAAGCAAAATTAATTTTCTTGTTCAAACGAGTCCAAAATGAAGTTTTAGTGAGTATTAGGGGTCAATCGAGTCAAGAACAAAGCTACAAGTGGTTTCAATGCTCAAACAAGTCAAAAATTAAGCAAAATCAATTTTCTTGTTCAAATGAGTCAAAAATGAAGTTTTAGTGAGCAATAGTGGTCAAACGAGTCAAGAACAAAGCTACAAGTGGTTTCCATGCTCAAACGAGTCAAAACTTGTTCAAACGAGTCCAAAATGAAGTTTTAGTGAGTATTAGGGGTCAAACGAGTCAAGAACAAAGCTACAAGTGGTTTCCATGCTCAAACAAGTCAGAAATTAAGCAAAATTAATTTTCTTATTCAAATGAGTCCAAAATGAAGTTTTAGTGAGTAATAGGGGTCAAACGAGTCAAGAACAAAGCTACAAGTGGTTTCCATTTTCAAACGAGACCAAAATGAAGTTTTATTGAGTTCTAGGGGTCAAACGAGTCAAGAACAAAGCTACAAGTGGTTTCGATGCTCAAACGAGTCAAAACTTGTTAAAACGAGTCCAAAATGAAGTTTTAGTGAGTATTAGGGGTCAAACGAGTCAAGAACAAATCTACAAGGGGTTTCCATGCCCAAACAAGTCAAAAATTAAGCAAAATCAATTTTCTTGTTCAAGTGAGTCAAAAATGAAGTTTTAGTGAGTAATAGGGGTCAAACGAGTCAAGAACAAAGCTACAAGTGGTTTCCATGCTCAAACGAGTCAAAACTTGTTCAAACGAGTCCAAAATTAAGTTTTAGTGAGTATTAGGGGTCAAACGAGTCATGAACAAAGCTATCAGCGGTTTCCATGCTCAAACAAGTCAAAAATTAAGCAAAATTAATTTTCTTGTTCAAACGAGTCCAAAATGAAGTTTTAGTGAGTATTAGGGGTCAAACGAGTCAAGAACAAAGCTACAAGTGGTTTCAATGCTCAAACAAGTCAAAAATTAAGCAAAATCAATTTTCTTGTTCAAATGAGTCAAAAATGAAGTTTTAGTGAGCAATAGTGGTCAAACGAGTCAAGAACAAAGCTACAAGTGGTTTCCATGCTCAAACGAGTCAAAACTTGTTCAAACGTGTCCAAAATGAAGTTTTAGTGAGTATTAGGGGTCAAACGAGTCAAGAACAAAGCTACAAGTGGTTTCCATGCTCAAACAAGTTAGAAATTAAGCGTAATTAATTTTCTTGTTCGAATGAGTCCAAAATGAAGTTTTAGTGAGTAATAGGGGTCAAACGAGTCAAGAACAAAGCTACAAGTGGTTTCCATGCTCAAACGAGTCAAAACTTGTTAAAACGAGTCCAAAATGAAGTTTTAGTGAGTATTAGGGGTCAAACAAGTCAAGAACAAATCTACAAGTGGTTTCCATGCTCAAACAAGTCAAAAATGAAGTTTTAGTGAGTAATAGGGGTCAAACGAGTCAAGAACAAAGCTACAAGTGGTTTCCATGCTCGAACGAGTCAAAACTTGTACAAACGAGTCCAAAATTAAGTTTTAGTGAGTATTAGGGGTCAAACGAGTCAAGAACAAAGCTATCAGCGGTTTCCATGCTCAAACAAGTCAAAAATTAAGCTAAACTAATTTTCTTGTTCAAACGAGTCCAAAATGAAGTTTTAGTGAGTATTAGGGGTCAAACGAGTCAAGAACAAAGCTACAAGTGGTTTCCATGCTCAAACAAGTCAAAAATTAAGCAAAATTAATTTTCTTGTTCAAACGAATCCAAAATGAAGTTTTAGCGAGTATTAGGGGTCAAACGAGTCAAGAACAAAGCTACAAACGGTTTCCATGCTCAAACAAGTCAAAAATTAAGCTAAACTAATTTTCTTGTTCAAACGAGTCCAAAATGAAGTTTTAGTGAGTATTAGGGGTCAAACGAGTCAAGAACAAAGCTACAAGTGGTTTCCATGCTCAAACGAGTCAAAACTTGTTCAAACTAGTCCAAAATTAAGTTTTAGTGAGTATTAGGGGTCAAACGAGTCAAGAACAAAGCTATAAGTGGTTTCCATGCTCAAACAAGTCAAAAATTACGCAAAATTAATTTTCTTGTTCAAACGAATCCAAAATGAAGTTTTAGCGAGTATTAGGGGTCAAACGAGTCAAGAACAAAGCTACAAGTGGTTTCAATGCTCAAACAAGTCAAAAATTAAGCAAAATCAATTTTCTTGTTCAAATGAGTCAAAAATGAAGTTTTAGTGAGTAATAGGGGTCAAACGAGTCAAGAACAAAGCTACAAGTGGTTTCCATGCTCAAACGAGTCAAAACTTGTTCAAACGTGTCCAAAATGAAGTTTTAGTGAGTATTAGGGGTCAAACGAGTCAAGAACAAAGCTACAAGTGGTTTCCATGCTCAAACAAGTTAGAAATTAAGCATAATTAATTTTCTTGTTCGAATGAGTCCAAAATGAAGTTTTAGTGAGTAATAGGGGTCAAACGAGTCAAGAACAAAGCTACAAGTTGTTTCCATTTTCAAACGAGACCAAAATGAAGTTTTAGTGAGTTCTAGGGGTCAAACGAGTCAAGAACAAAGCTACAAGTGGTTTCCATGCTCAAACGAGTCAAAACTTGTTAAAACGAGTCCAAAATGAAGTTTTAGTGAGTATTAGGGGTCAAACGAGTCAAGAACAAATCTACAAGTGGTTTCCATGCTCAAACAAGTCAAAAATTAAGCAAAATCAATTTTCTTGTTTAAGTAAGTCAAAAATGAAGTTTTAGTGAGTAATAGGGGTCAAACGAGTCAAGAACAAAGCTACAAGTGGTTTCCATGCTCAAACGAGTCAAAACTTGTTCAAACGAGTCCAAAATTAAGTTTTAGTGAGTATTAGGGGTCAAACGAGTCAAGAACAAATCTACAAGTGGTTTCCATGCTCAAACAAGTCAAAAATGAAGTTTTAGTGAGTAATAGGGGTCAAACGAGTCAAGAACAAAGCTACAAGTGGTTTCCATGCTCAAACGAGTCAAAACTTGTACAAACGAGTCCAAAATTAAGTTTTAGTGAGTATTAGGGGTCAAACGAGTCAAGAACAAAGCTATCAGCGGTTTCCATGCTCAAACAAGTCAAAAATTAAGCTAAACTAATTTTCTTGTTCAAACGAGTCCAAAATGAAGTTTTAGTGAGTATTAGGGGTCAAACGAGTCAAGAACAAAGCTACAAGTGGTTTCCATGCTCAAACAAGTCAAAAATTAAGCAAAATTAATTTTCTTGTTCAAACGAATCCAAAATGAAGTTTTAGCGAGTATTAGGGGTCAAACGAGTCAAGAACAAAGCTACAAACGGTTTCCATGCTCAAACAAGTCAAAAATTAAGCTAAACTAATTTTCTTGTTCAAACGAGTCCAAAATGAAGTTTTAGTGAGTATTAGGGGTCAAACGAGTCAAGAACAAAGCTACAAGTGGTTTCCATGCTCAAACGAGTCAAAACTTGTTCAAACTAGTCCAAAATTAAGTTTTAGTGAGTATTAGGGGTCAAACGAGTCAAGAACAAAGCTATAAGTGGTTTCCATGCTCAAACAAGTCAAAAATTACGCAAAATTAATTTTCTTGTTCAAACGAATCCAAAATGAAGTTTTAGCGAGTATTAGGGGTCAAACGAGTCAAGAACAAAGCTACAAGTGGTTTCAATGCTCAAACAAGTCAAAAATTAAGCAAAATCAATTTTCTTGTTCAAATGAGTCAAAAATGAAGTTTTAGTGAGTAATAGGGGTCAAACGAGTCAAGAACAAAGCTACAAGTGGTTTCCATGCTCAAACGAGTCAAAACTTGTTCAAACGTGTCCAAAATGAAGTTTTAGTGAGTATTAGGGGTCAAACGAGTCAAGAACAAAGCTACAAGTGGTTTCCATGCTCAAACAAGTTAGAAATTAAGCATAATTAATTTTCTTGTTCGAATGAGTCCAAAATGAAGTTTTAGTGAGTAATAGGGGTCAAACGAGTCAAGAACAAAGCTACAAGTTGTTTCCATTTTCAAACGAGACCAAAATGAAGTTTTAGTGAGTTCTAGGGGTCAAACGAGTCAAGAACAAAGCTACAAGTGGTTTCCATGCTCAAACGAGTCAAAACTTGTTAAAACGAGTCCAAAATGAAGTTTTAGTGAGTATTAGGGGTCAAACGAGTCAAGAACAAATCTACAAGTGGTTTCCATGCTCAAACAAGTCAAAAATTAAGCAAAATCAATTTTCTTGTTTAAGTAAGTCAAAAATGAAGTTTTAGTGAGTAATAGGGGTCAAACGAGTCAAGAACAAAGCTACAAGTGGTTTCCATGCTCAAACGAGTCAAAACTTGTTCAAACGAGTCCAAAATTAAGTTTTAGTGAGTATTAGGGGTCAAACGAGTCAAGAACAAAGCTATCAGCGGTTTCCATGCTCAAACAAGTCAAAAATTAAGCTAAACTAATTTTCTTGTTCAAACGAGTCCAAAATGAAGTTTTAGTGAGTATTAGGGGTCAAACGAGTCAAGAACAAAGCTACAAGTGGTTTCCATGCTCAAACGAGTCAAAACTTGTTCAAACTAGTCCAAAATTAAGTTTTAGTGAGTATTAGGGGTCAAACGAGTCAAGAACAAAGCTATAAGCGGTTTCCATGCTCAAACAAGTCAAAAATTAAGCAAAATTAATTTTCTTGTTCAAACGAGTCCAAAATGAAGTTTTAGCGATTATTAGGGGTCAAACGAGTCAAGAACAAAGCTACAAGTGGTTTCAATGCTCAAACAAGTCAAAAATTAAGCAAAATCAATTTTCTTGTTCAAATGAGTCAAAAATGAAGTTTTATTGAGTAATAGGGGTCAAACGAGTCAAGAACAAAGCTACAAGTGGTTTCCATGCTCAAACGAGTCAAAACTTGTTCAAACGAGTCCAAAATGAAGTTTTAGTGAGTATTAGGGGTCAAACGAGTCAAGAACAAATCTACAAGTGGTTTCCATGCTCAAACAAGTCAAAAATTAAGCAAAATCAATTTTCTTGTTTAAGTAAGTCAAAAATGAAGTTTTATTGAGTAATAGGGGTCAAACGAGTCAAGAACAAAGCTACAAGTGGTTTCCATGCTCAAACGAGTCAAAACTTGTTCAAACGAGTCCAAAATTAAGTTTTAGTGAGTATTAGGGGTCAAACGAGTCAAGAACAAAGCTATCAGCGGTTTCCATGCTCAAACAAGTCAAAAATTAAGCTAAACTAATTTTCTTGTTCAAACGAGTCCAAAATGAAGTTTTAGTGAGTATTAGGGGTCAAACTAGTCAAGAACAAAGCTACAAGTGGTTTCCATGCTCAAACGAGTCAAAACTTGTTCAAACTAGTCCAAAATTAAGTTTTAGTGAGTATTAGGGGTCAAACGAGTCAAGAACAAAGCTATAAGCGGTTTCCATGCTCAAACAAGTCAAAAATTAAGCAAAATAATTTTCTTGTTCAAACGAGTCCAAAATGAAGTTTTAGCGATTATTAGGGGTCAAACGAGTCAAGAACAAAGCTACAAGTGGTTTCAATGCTCAAACAAGTCAAAAATTAAGCAAAATCAATTTTCTTGTTCAAATGAGTCAAAAATGAAGTTTTATTGAGTAATAGGGGTCAAACGAGTCAAGAACAAAGCTATAAGTGGTTTCCATGCTCAAACAAGTCAGAAATTAAGCAAAATTAATTTTCTTGTTCAAATGAGTCCAAAATGAAGTTTTAGTGAGTAATAGGGGTCAAACGAGTCAAGAACAAAGCTACAAGTGGTTTCCATTTTCAAACGAGACCAAAATGAAGTTTTAGTGAGTTCTAGGGGTCAAACGAGTCAAGAACAAAGCTACAAGTGGTTTCCATGCTCAAACAAGTCAGAAATTAAGCAAAATTAATTTTCTTGTTCAAATGAGTCCAAAATGAAGTTTTAGTGAGTAATAGGGGTCAAACGAGTCAAGAACAAAGCTACGTGTGGTTTCCATTTTCAAACGAGACCAAAATGAAGTTTTAGTGAGTTCTAGTGGTCAAACGAGTCAAGAACAAAGTCACAAGTGGTTTCCATGCTCAAACGAGTCAAAACTCGTTAAAACGAGTCCAAAATGAAGTTTTAGTGAGTATTAGGGGTCAAACGAGTCAAGAACAAATCTACAAGTGGTTTCCATGCTCAAACAAGTCAAAAATTAAGCAAAATCAATTTTCTTGTTCAAGTGAGTCAAAAATGAAGTTTTAGTGAGTAATAGGAGTCAAACGAGTCAAGAACAACGCTACAAGTGGTTTCCATGCTCAAATGAGTCAAAACTTGTTCAAACGAGTCCAAAATTAAGTTTTAGTGAGTATTAGGGGTCAAACGAGTCAAGAACAAAGCTATCAGCGGTTTCCATGCTCAAACAAGTCAAAAATTAAGCAAAATTAATTTCCTTGTTCAAACGAGTCCAAAATGAAGTTTTAGTGAGTATTAGGGGTCAAACGAGTCAAGAACAAAGCTACAAGTGGTTTCAATGCTCAAACAAGTTAAAAATTAAGCAAAATCAATTTTCTTGTTCAAATGAGTCAAAAATGAAGTTTTAGTGAGTAATAGGGGTCAAACTAGTCAAGAACAAAGCTACAAGTGGTTTCCATGCTCAAACGAGTCAAAACTTGTTCAAACGAGTCCAAAATGAAGTTTTTTTTTTGCTAATTAATTTTTTATACCATAGGAAAAAGATTACATCTCTAGGGGCATACCCCGCGATAAATAATACATCTGCCTAATGGAACAACATGGAAAAAACAACAATAAAGCTAGATAAACTAGCAGTCAACAAACCACGGTCCACAAAATGAAGTTTTAGTGAGTATTAGGGGTCAAACGAGTCAAGAACAAAGCTACATCTGGTTTCCATGCTCAAACAAGTCAAAAATTAAGCAAAATTAATTTTCTTGTTCAAACGAGTCCAAAATGAAGTTTTAGTGAGTTCTAGGGGTCAAACGAGTCAAGAACAAAGCTACAAGTGGTTTTTTTTTTTTGATAAATAAATTTTTTATTGCATCTGAAAGACTACAAAAGCAGGAGACCGGCTCTAAAGGCACCGCACTCACAAAAACCCGCTACTACAAAAAAGCACGAAGGCTAAGCAAGGAACTACACTAACAAGCTAAACTAGTACAGTGTCATTACAAGAGAGGGATCTTTTTTAATACATTTGGAAAACCAATCACTAGATGCAATTTTCTCCCTAACCATATTTAAGACCTTCATGCGAATCTGATAATCAGTGCAAACATGCCCCACTTTGTGAATCCTGTCATTCCGCTCTCGCCATATAAAATAAACTACCACCGAGAGATGCACGAAACCCAGCAGTTTCCTTGCCTGGGAAATGGCATTATTAGTGAAGAAATTCCCATTCATATAGTCTGCCCAACAGCCACGAAAATTCAAACCCTGAAATACTCCTCTTGCAAAGGCACATTCACCAAAAATATGGGAAACCGACTCTTCACTATTTCTACACAAAACACAAGCTCGATCTACTTGCATACCCATAGTTGCCATTCTGTCCTTTGTGAACAATCTGTTTCTAAATGCAAGCCATAGTATAAACGAGCATTTGGGAATGAAAAGGCGATGCCAAACAGCCTCTAGCCAAGGACGAGGGATACCCCTGCTTCTGATTGCATTCCAAATGTCTGAGATTTTGACTTTGGCAGCTGGAATATCTACCCAGGAGAGTTTGTCGCACTGGGATATTGGAGCTCCTTCCAGTAAACACCTGAGCTCTATTACAAGCATGTGGTTAGAAGTGGGAAGATGCCAACAGCTGCCCTGAATGAAGTCGCCAACCTTAGCCATATCTGAGGTTTCCGAAATGGATATGATACGCCTATTGAAGCGATCAATTAACTGTTTCTGCTGGAACCACGGATCATGCCAAAAAACGAACTTAGATTGAGGACCTATTTTATAACTTACGTGCCTCAGAGCTTCAACTCTCACATCTAGTATCTTCTTTAAACACCAGGACGCGTTGTAAGGGACTTTCATTGTCCAAATAGATTTATTCCTCATGAAGTTGCTGTAAACCCAGTCTATCCAGAGAGAAGAACTAGAAGAACGGACTAAACGCCATAGTTGCATCAAAGTAGAGGCCTGGTTCCACTCACAAAAATCTTTGAGACCTAGCCCACCTTCTTCCTTGGGCAAACAGCAGTCTTTCCACGAAACCTTTACAGCATTAGAAGCTGTATACGATCCGCCCCATAAAAACCTTACACAAAGCGACTGAATCTTCTTTAAGATGCCCTTGGGGAGAAAAAGATGTGTCGTCCAGTAGCTTTGGGTGCCAAACAGCACAGTCTTCAAGAGTTGAAGGCGACCAGCGTAACTCAGAAAATAATTGACCCAGTTATCAAACTTATTACAGAGTTTAAGAACAAGGGGCATACAGTCTCTGGCTTTCAGCTTAGAAGTGATGAGCGGCAAACCAAGATAACTAACAAGGAAATGACCTCTGCTAAAACCTGTTAGGCTGAGGATGTTACTCATTGTATGATCATCAACATTGCCAAAGAAGCAGGCACTCTTTTCTGAGTTCACAGTCAACCCTGAGAATTTCGAGAAATTTTGGACTCCTTTTATAAGACAATCAACAGATTCTAACTCACCTTTAGAGAACATTAGAATATCATCAGCGAAAATGAGATGAGTTATATTTGGAGAAGAAGCTTTCCAGTGGGAGTTGAACTACAAGTGGTTTCCATGCTCAAACGAGTCAAAACTTGTTCAAACGAGTCCAAAATGAAGTTTTTTTTTTTTTTGCTAATTAAAATTTTATACCAAAAGGAACAGCGAATACAAGTCTAGGGGCATACCCCGCGAAGTCAACAATCACATAATACAAAGATTAAAAATCAGTAAGTCACCTTACTGACAACATAAAACTAGCGAGGTTATCACAGTGACCACCCCTAGTCGTCCAAAATGAAGTTTTAGTGAGTATTAGGGGTCAAACGAGTCAAGAACAAAGCTACAAGTGGTTTCCATGCTCAAACAAGTCAGAAATTAAGCAAAATTAATTTTCTTGTTCAAATGAGTCCAAAATGAAGTTTTATTGAGTAATAGGGGTCAAACGAGTCAAGAACAAAGCTACAAGTGGTTTCCATGTTCAAACGAGACCAAAATGAAGTTTTAGTGAGTTCTAGGGGTCAAACGAGTCAAGAACAAAGCTACAAGTGGTTTCCATGCTCAAACGAGTCAAAACTTGTTCAAACGAGTCCAAAATGAAGTTTTAGTGAGTATTAGGGGTCAAACGAGTCAAGAACAAAGCTACAAGTGGTTTCCATGCTCAAACAAGTCAAAAATTAAGCAAAATCAAATTTTTTTTTTTGCTAAAATTTTTGTGCATTAAAAGAGAAAACGAAAAAAAACAGGGAGGGAGCTAAAACTCCAAAACCGGGGCATACTCAGCTCGATTTGTATGCTAGTTTTAGGGGAGAACTTTGCAATGATCTGGGGCAAGAAGTGGAGGATGAAGGGAAGCTTTACTCCAGGGTAAAGGCTCGCATGAAGGACATGTTATCCGGGATGAAAATCCTGTGCTCTCAGTTTTATAGGTGCATCATTATATGACTAGCTTCTAGTTTATTCTGGGTTCTGTGTATGTTGACAGTAAGGTGTCTTACTGATTTAGCTGTTCTTGGATTTGTAGTGTTGGGTTGATTTCGCGGGGTATGCCCCTAGACTTGTTTTAGTTGTTCCTTTGTTGGTATAAAATTTTAATTAGCAAAAAAAAAAAAAAAAAAAAAAAGAAATACAAGATCCTACAAAAAACTATTCAATCCAATTTTTTATTTTTTTTTGCTAATTAAAATTTTTATACCAAAAGAGGAACAGCTAATACAATTCTAGGGGCATACCCCGCGAAATCAGCATTCAAACAAACAACAGACAAAAACAGTAAGCCACCTTACTGTCAACAAAAACAAGAAAAAGCTAGAAAACTAGCTGACTACGCTAAATTAACAACTATGCCTGCATCGTCCAGGGTAGCACTGCATATTAGCAGTGATCTTAGTGCATGAAGCTTTAATGCCACGAGTTCCTCTAGTTCTCTTCAGCTCACGCAAGGCAAAAACATTCATAGTCACTATGACTAGACCACAATTCTTCCATGACAAGGGAACACATAACCTGTCCATCACAGGGACAGTAAACTGGTGACCAAGATTAACGTGATTTCCAGGGTGGCATTTAACGGAACCAGCCTCACCCTCAGCATACCCGCACTCTTTGAACAGTATAGGGTACAGCCCTTTCACAATGTCACTTCCAGGCACATTCTGCATGCCTTTACCTTTCTGGAAATCTTGCAGGCACGAGCTATAAACAATGCAAAACCAAACATTTGTACCACTATCATCATTCAGAAACAGCAAGTAACCTGTTGTCCCAACATGTAACCTGCTGTCAAGCCACTGCCACACCATGACATTGTAGGCTCTGTTTCTCAGTTCAGGAAAAAGAAAACCAATCACACAAGAAGTGTGCGATGCAACTCCAGCAATTAACACAACTTTTGCCCTGTCCAGGCCTCTCCATATTTGATGCACCAACCTGCATCCACACAAATCGATTCTTGTAAAACACATCCCCCATTCCTTGAAGACATCCTCTAATACCAGGGATTCAGTCTGGCCCAAATGTTGACCTTCCTCATGATGATACACCATACGAATGGCTCTGCAACCACAAGCCTGAGCAACAATGTCACACCCAAGGTCATCAGTTCTGCAATTTATGTCACAAATCGTGCTATCAGCGTAACCCCATCTGTCCAAACCCCCATCAAGGTTCCCATCTTGCCAATCCATCAGAAGCCATAATAGAACGGTGGGACAAAAATGCATTTCCAGATGCAATTGTGACAAGACAATTCGCTGGGACAATACGTCAAACAGTTGGCGTACACAAAGACAACCAACTGAAGCAATCGCATATTTGAAGAAACCGTCCATACCATCCTGAACGCCGCAAATGAGAAAAGGGGTGACACCCCCTCCCATGCTCAAACATTTTATATCTCCCTGAGTATCCTCCAAATTCAAGTACAACAGAAACAAAGCTACATAGCTGTACTTTGTGAGGGCCCAAAAGGGATTCACACAAGACTCTAAAACAACATGAGAGCCACTTTCAACAATGCCAAATCGTGCACTCCAGTGAGACATTTTATCGAACATTGGATGTTCAATGCAATGCATAATAGACATACTATGATGATCATAACCCCTCGAGGTAACTCCATCAGGTTGCTGGAAAAGCACAGCCAACCGCATCCTATCGCAATAATCCCATTGAAGCCTCTGTTTTAACCGAACCTGCATTGCACATCGGTGTAAACCCAACTTTCCTTTGTCATCACACATAAGGGATTTAAGCATATCCCTTTGAATCATCCGGACAAAACACCTTACATTCTTGCTAATTAAAGCAAATCGAGCCTCTGCACTATACAGAGGAATATCCTCGAACACCTGACAAGCAGGGACCATAAGCCCAACGAAGGAGATAACGAACTCACCAGTTACGACATGAGTACCCACAAGTTTGGGGTTAACAACCTCAGCCAGAAGCAGAACGGAGGAAGCAGTCTGGGTGCTTGAATATGAACCATATCTCTTCCTTGTTGTATTCGTAACAAACACTCGGAGAGTAAGAGCTTCGTCCTCATACCCATAACTGTATTGCCAACGATTCTCATAAATCTTGGCCGAACTGACCTCCTCTTGGCCCACATGAATCAAATACCCTTGCAAACACCTAACGAGTTTACAGGTCTCTAGCCCCCCAAGCAAAATGAAAGAAAACCCATTGCTTGTAGCCACCATGAAATTAGGCTCCCCGACAACAAGTACCAGCGGAGTAAACACCTGTATGAAAAACCCATTTCTCAAGATCTGAGAAAAAACCTCAAAGAGAGGCAGGCCCAAACCCCCGACAAACTTCGAAGAATGTCCAGGGAGAATCGCCAAAGAAGGAGCCAAATCTAGATATATCTTATAAGAAATATGTGTATAGGTGAGAGGAGAAGAAGAGAGGGTGGATTCATGGAGGTAGTATATAGATCTGATGATTTTTGGGTGCAGATTGGATGATATGGGTGGCGGCCGCCTAAGTTTACTTAGAGAGAAAACGACTCTCATCTAATCCACTTTTCCTATTCAATCCAATTTGCTAAGCTTGGAGAACTAATACTTTCTTTTTCAAACCACTTTGAAGACATAAGTCTACATTTCATCAACTGAGTACATATGCGGGCCAAATGATTTGGAGTGTTGCATTCTTCTGTATGATACCTGTTGTTTCTTTCCTTCCAGATTGTGTAACATGTAGTTTGAAAGAGCAATACTTTTATAGTTGCTTGAATATCCTTGTCATGAAAGTGATTAAGATCCTGACACCACCGAGACTAACAAGTGGGGAGAGGAGCAATTTTCCCTCTAGAGACAAGGCTGAGAATGTGTTGCATATACGGGCATTCCAAAAAAAGATGGTTTACAGTCTCCTTTCCGCTAATGCAGAAATAACATGAATCATCTTGCGTGACTCCAAAATGCTTAAGTTTCGATAGAGTGGTGACACGATTGTGCATAATTAACCAGTGTAAGAACGAATATCTCGGGACCCAGAGTTTGTGCCAAACACTTGTACTCCATGAAACAGAAAGACCCTCATGTCTCACAGCAGCCCAGAGATTTGTAACCTTTATCTTCTTGGATGGAATACCATCCCAACAAATGTCATCCTGCTTGTGTAAGTCGAAAGGAGTTGCGTGATTAAAGCTTTGCCTCCAAACTATCATCCCATGATAATTTGAGGGAGGAAGAGACCAACCTGATGGGGATAATAGGGCAGAAACTGTGATCGAGCTATGTAATCCAGTTTGCCGAATGATAGGGTCGTTCAAGTCTGTGTAGATAGGGGACCTGTTATACCACGGATCAAACCAAAATGATGTTCTTTGGCCATTACCGATAGAGTAGGAGATGTGTTGAATAGCAACATTTCTAAGACCAAGAACTTTGTTCAAGATCCAAGAGCAATGGCGTGGAAAAACTTAGATGAAGGGAGATGAGAGTCTAGAGAGGGATTCTCCTCCTTCTCTCTAGAAACCCTTAATTAGACGCCTCTAATTCTCGGACATATTTTCATCAGATCTATACAATCAACCTTCGTAAATCCATTTCCATCTCTAATCCCTCACCTAAACACCAAATTTCTTATCAGTTTTTTAGGCCTGTTATGAGTTCGAAGAGGGTTTCCTTTTCGGAGAACCTTGTGACGGAGATTCCTCTCCGTGCGTGTTCACAAAGTGCCCTTGCAGGGTTGGACTCAGTTCCGAACCCGAAAAGGGTTTCGTTTGCGGTTGATTTGGTATCGGTGATACCTTTTGTTGACACTCGATCCAAGAATTTGGAAGGGTCGAGCATAAAGATTGATGGCAAGAAGGAAGGCGCGCGGGTCAAGCATCTTTTATCTGATGGTAAGGTTCTCTCTCAAAAGAAATCTTTCAGTCTACATGTAGTAGGAGTTGATCCATTGATTGAGTTATCGGATTTTGAGAATCCGAGATCTGTTATTGCTATGGATGATGTTGAGGAGGTTAAGACCCAAATTGTTGGTTCCCCAAACCCCTCTTTGAATGTCGAGGGTTCCCCAAACCCTAACCCGAATGCTACTGGGTTAATTGGAGGATTGCAAATCTCAAATGACGAAAGGATGGCGGATTTTGTGAATTTGGGGGACGTCTTGGGTCCTGTCTCGGGAAATTTAAGCTACACGAATGATGTGGATTCGGAGGATGATGAAGTCATTTCAGGGTTGGTGGCAGACCTTGTAAGAAGAATTGTGGTTGAGGGAATTTTATTAAGCCATTGTGGTGGTGATCTTCTTGCAGTCGCTAGTAATGATGCAAATTCTCGAATGGTTGGAGGTTATTCAGTTTGCATTCGAACAGAATTCTGGTTGATGAGTAGAATGCGGTGCTTCGAGAAGTATGGTGCAATGGCTAAGGAAAGGGTTTCTGACTCTTTTGAGTACAGTTATGAGGTCCCCGCTGCTTGTGTTTCGAATGGGTACAATTTCATTGTCTCGAATGGGTTTGACAGGGAACGTGCTGGTTCCGTGCCAATGTTGATGATTGATGGTCTGCCATTGCTTGGCTCGATGTGAGAATGGTCTGTAGATTTATTTCTCAAGCAAAGGAGATTGTTGTGACCTCTTGTCTAATTGGTGTTACTGATGGGAATCAGCATAGATTAAATGCAGGGTATAATGTCATTATTGTGACAGGGCTGGATAGGGCGCTAGTGTGGTCCAACTTGCGGGTTGGAAGTATTGTAATTTGTTGTAATGCCTGGTGCTCTGTTGTGACTTACATTGTGCACATTTCAGGCCTGGATTCTGGATTCAGGGTAGGCTCGGATGCTGGTAATGATGGTATGCATTCTTGCAGATGCATAGTTTATGACATGGATGGAGATTTTAGGATGCAGCCTTGGCAGGGGACCCTGGGGTGTGAACCAGGGACTTTCATAAATTCTCAGGCTGTTTAGTTTATTTTAAGATTTCTCGTTTAATGTTGACTGTCTAATGACATTGTAATGTTTTGACTTTGTTTGTCGGCTGTTGATTTTGCGGGGTATGCCATCCTTTGTTTGTCGGCTGTTGGTTCCCCAAACCCCTCTTTGAATGTCGAGGGTTCCCCAAACCCTAACCCGAATGCTACTGGGTTAATTGGAGGATTGCAAATCTCAAATGACGAAAGGATGGCGGATTTTGTGAATTTGGGGGACGTCTTGGGTCCTGTCTCGGGAAATTTAAGCTACACGAATGATGTGGATTCGGAGGATGATGAAGTCATTTCAGGGTTGGTGGCAGACCTTGTAAGAAGAATTGTGGTTGAGGGAATTTTATTAAGCCATTGTGGTGGTGATCTTCTTGCAGTCGCTAGTAATGATGCAAATTCTCGAATGGTTGGAGGTTATTCAGTTTGCATTCGAACAGAATTCTGGTTGATGAGTAGAATGCGGTGCTTCGAGAAGTATGGTGCAATGGCTAAGGAAAGGGTTTCTGACTCTTTTGAGTACAGTTATGAGGTCCCCGCTGCTTGTGTTTCGAATGGGTACAATTTCATTGTCTCGAATGGGTTTGACAGGGAACGTGTTGGTTCCGTGCCAATGTTGATGATTGATGGTCTGCCATTGCTTGGCTCGATGTGAGAATGGTCTGTAGATTTATTTCTCAAGCAAAGGAGATTGTTGTGACCTCTTGTCTAATTGGTGTTACTGATGGGAATCAGCATAGATTAAATGCAGGGTATAATGTCATTATTGTGACAGGGCTGGATAGGGCGCTAGTGTGGTCCAACTTGCGGGTTGGAAGTATTGTAATTTGTTGTAATGCCTGGTGCTCTGTTTTGACTTACATTGTGCACATTTCAGGCCTGGATTCTGGATTCAGGGTAGGCTCGGATGCTGGTAATGATGGTATGCATTCTTGCAGATGCATAGTTTATGACATGGATGGAGATTTTAGGATGCAGCCTTGGCAGGGGACCCTGGGGTGTGAACCAGGGACTTTCATAAATTCTCAGGCTGTTTAGTTTATTTTAAGATTTCTCGTTTAATGTTGACTGTCTAATGACATTGTAATGTTTTGACTTTGTTTGTCGGCTGTTGATTTTGCGGGGTATGCCCCTAGATTTGTATTAGTTGTTCCTTTTGGTATAAAATTTTAATTAGCAAAAAAAAAAAAAAAGAGCAGTGGCGTGGCTTCGATATGATCCAAAAAGAGGATTGTTTTATGATTGTCGTCTTAACCCACTCCACCCATAGGGATTTTGAAGACGGGTTTATGATTTCAATAAGGTGCTTGAGGATTAGCGCTTTATTCCATTCTGCAGCATCCTTGAGACCAAGCCCCCTTCTTCTTTTGGAAGAGTGACAATATTCCAAGCAATTTTTGCTTTGATACGACCAGGTTTGTGCCCATTCCAAAGAAAACGTGACAAAGTGGCTTGAATGCGGTTAATAATCCCTTTCGGAAGCATGAAGTGAGTGCACCAGAATGCATAGATAGCTTGAAGAACCGATTTAATCAACTGTAATCTACCAGAGAAAGCAAGGAAGTAGTTTGTCCATGAGTCAATTCTGGATGTGATTCTAATAATGAGGGGGTGACAATCCGCAGCTGATAGTTTCTTTGTGATTAAAGGCACCCCTAAGAACTTTGCAGGAAGGGAGCCCGTGGAGATGCCATAATTTTCCAAAATCCAGCTCTTTAAACCTGAGTGATGGTTGGATAAATAGCATACGCTTTTTAGAGGATTTGCTTTTAGCCCCGAGAAAGAGTGGAAAGAGTCCAAGGTATCCATCAGCAGGGAAATAGATTGCATGTCTCCATTACAGAAAAGCATCAAATCGTCTGCAAAGCATAGATGATTAATTCGCAAGTTTTTCATACTTTTATGCATTTTGAAATCAGGTCTCTCTGAAATTTTACTCAGCATTTCAGATAGGACATCCATCACTAGGATAAATATATAAGGGGATAGGGGGTCCCCTTGTCTAATACCTCTCTTGCTAGAAAAATATCCTCCAAGTTCACCATTAATCTTGATCTAGAATCTTGCACTCGTGATGCATGAGTGAATCCACCTAATAACTGGGAAGGGAAAGCCTCGCAGGATTAGAACATCAAAAATGAATTGCCAATTGCAGGAATCAAAGGCCTTATGGAGGTCCATCTTAAAAACTACATGTGAACCTCTACTAATGCTATCAGCACCTTGAAGAATCTCTTGGGCAAGTAAGATGTTGTCTGAGATGTTGCGACCCTTTATAAAAGCAGCTTGAGTACGATCTATTAAGCCAGGTAAGGTGGAACTCAGTCGTTTGGCAATCAATTTTGTGATACATTTGTAGAGAGTGTTGCAACAGGATATAGGTCTAAACTCAGCCATTGAGGATGGATTCTGGCATTTAGGAATTAAGGCAATAACAGTGACATTTACATAGTGCGGCATTTGACCCGTCTCAAGAAAGAAGTGCACTGCATTCAAGAAGTCTCTGCCCATAATCTCCCAAGTTTTAATGAAGAAATTGACGTTGAAGCCATCAGGCCCTAGGGATCTATTTTTCCTCATAGACTTTAAAGTGTTGAAAATTTCATCATCCTTTGCTTTAATTGTCAAAAGTTGGGATTGAGCAGGAGTGATTTTCTTTGAAACAAGAGAGTGAAGGCAATCAATACCTGGATAATCTGGCATTTCCTGATTAAAAAGACCTTGAAAATAATGCACCGCTTCTCGTTTAATGTCTTCTCCTTCCACAAGAGTGTTTCCATTTGAGTCGATAAGGGTGAGGATTTTACTATTGTTCCAGTTTGCAGCCATCTTTTTGTGGAAGAAAGAAGTATTATGATCCCCTAATTCCAACCATTGAACTCTCGATCTTTGGTGAGCTATGCTCTCCTCACGTTGAAGCAGCTCCTCAAGGTTGGACAAAAGAGAACGTTCTTCTACAAACAGAGAGGAGTCAACCGCACCATTCAGAATTTTTTCTTGGACTGAACAAAGGAGGTCTTTGACTGAGTTGATTTGAGCAGTGATCGACCCTTCCTGTTTATGCAGAGCAATGAGTTTACGTTTAACCATCACAAGCTTTTGAGATAGGATGTACATAGGATTTCCTCTATTGGGAGTAGACCAAGCTTCTTGAACAGCTTCCATGAAGTCAGGATGGTCTAACCAATAGTTGAAAAATTGAAAAGCTTTTGAATTTTCTCTACTTCTATCTCGAATATTCAAGATGGCTGCACAATGATCAGACAAACCCCAAGCAGAAAAAATTGCATCAGAATAAGGCTGCGTAGAGATCCAATGAGCGTTTCCCAGAATACGATCCAATTTCCTTGTAATGGGGTGTAACACTTGTTTATTCCACCAGGTGTGATAAGGACCAGAACTATGCACATCCAATAGACCATTTTGAACAATAAAATCTCTGAAGTTTTGCATATCTTGAGTCCACCAATCTCTACCACCAGAAGATTCATTAAGATGCTGAATAGTATTAAAGTCACCCAGCAAGGCCCAAGGGTGATTCTGAGTATTTAAAGAAGCTAGCTCCGACCATAATTTAAATCTATCTACTTGAGAATTTGAAGCATATATGAAAGTAAACAAAAAATTTCTTGAGAAGCAATAAGTGTGGCCTTACAGTGAATAAATTGAGCCGATTTACACTCTACAAAAACATTCCAACTGTTCGGATTCCATCCTAACCAAATTCGACCTTTCGGTTGAAAAAAGTAGTTTGCATCCCACATCCAGAAATTGTGGATATTTCTAAAACTGGCAGAGGCTTTATTTTCTTTAATTTTGGTCTCTAGTATACCAGCCATAGAGATATTGTTTCCCACCAAAAAAGAGTGAAGGTTAGCTTTTTTGAAGCTTTTATTGAGACCTCGAACATTAAGGGCACACACTTTCACCATAATAATCATTGGGAGGGAGAGTTCTTGGGGCTAAGCCCCTTATTCCTTTTATTTTTCTTGTTTGTCACCAATTGGAAACCTTCCTGATCCATCTTGTTTTTTGTACCCGTTATAGCGCTTGGATTACCAGATGAAGGTTTAAGAATACCTTTCAATTTTGCCACCTCGTCAATAAGTTTCACTTTAGTGCTGAGACCATGAGTAGGGATAGGTGGAGTGATGTTATCTGGGGATTGTTGAGCATGAAGAGGTGTTGAGGCAGGTGTTGTAGACGATTTCTGAGGTGGGCTAGTAGGTGTAGCATTTGAGGGAATAGCATTGCCAGGGATAGAGTTCAGGTTGGGGGGTGATGTCAAAGGAGTTTCTTTGGATGAGGTTGATGAGAGAGGTTGGTGATTTTTTGGGACCCAAGAAGAAGAGGTGGAAGGTCGAATGGAAGATAGAGGGCAGTTGGCATGGGAATGGCCAAAAACTTTGCACGTTGGACATTGAGAAGGTTTGTTGAAATATTCAATCTTAGATTGAATGATTGATTCTGTTTCTCCATCACTGTTCAAGACAGCAACATCAAGCATATTAGGAAGAGATTTGTCAGCTGACGCTTCTACTAAAACCTTTGCATATGGCATTGGTTCCAACTTTGCCGTTATAGGGTGTAACTGAAGAGGGTTACCTATGCCACTTGCAACATAGCACAACCCTTTTGCTGGCGTCTAGTAAGTGAAAGGTATGTTATGGATTTTGACCCATATCGGAAGTTTTTTGAAACCTTCTTTCTCTAGTTTTTTCCCCTCATACCAAGGTTGAAGAACAACCTGATTACGCTTGAAGTACCAAGGCCCAGATGCCAAAATTTTGTTCCTATCCAGTTCACTGTTAAATTTGAATACATAGAAGCCTTTTTTAACCGCATAAAGTTTGACAAACCCAAGATGAAGCCATAACCTTTTTGCTTCCTCTTCGACAAGTTTAAATGGTAGGTTTTGACCAATGAAATAACCCATTAAGCTGCTATTGCAGTTTTTCTGACTTGACAAAAGAAATTCCTTTGGAGGCCGAATGATTGGATTGCCATCCTTAGAGTTCGAAGGAGGAAAATACTCTAGCTTGCTAGAGTTATCAAAATCTTGAACTATTTTAGACCACGAGGGGGTAACCTTTGGGTCATCGTAATCCTTGTCTCTTGAGTGAACAGATTTTTCATTTTGTTTACTCTCCAGGTCTGGAGTTTTTCTTTGAGGCGTTCTGTCAAGCACCTTGTCAACAATATCAACACCACTCTGTTGCGAATTTTTTGATGGGCCTATGTCACCTGAGTTTTGTTTACTCCTAAAAATTGGTAATCCATACTCATCCCTTCCAGTAATGATATCTGATGCCCTTGGAAACCCGGAATTAAAACCGTCCCTTTTCTGAATCTTATATTTATCAAACGCTGCCATAGACAACCCGTTTGCTTCGAAGAAACTTTGCATCTCTAATATTTGGGTTCTTGCCTCCAATAACTCCCTTCTTTCATTTTTGCTGAAATCATAAGCAGCTGCAATAGCTGGGTTTGCGGAGAAGTTTTTGGTCATATATTCTTTTTCACTTTTTGTGTCCTCTTCTTCTTCTTCAATGTTAAATCCCTCCTCAGTTTCCACCGTCTCTAGAGGGATACCTCCGTAAGTGCTATCCTTAGGTTGAGGTGGCTCAACCTCCATTCCTGCAAAAACCAGGTCGTCATGAACTGGGTCGGATGCCAGGTGCGAGAACTCCCCTTCCTCAGAGGGCTCACGCATGATTTCTTGAAAAACAAAGCTAGAAACAAGAAAAGGAGCACTAATATTGCTGTGCAAGCCATATTCCAAGGGGGAACCCTCGTGGTCGACCGGAACTCCATCAGAGTTTACATTTGAAACTGGACTAGCCATTAGTAGAATAGTATAGTTTTTTTTTGCTAATTAAAATTTATACCACAGGCAAACGATTACATCTCTAGGGGCATACCCCGCGAAAATAAACACATCTACCTAATGGAACAACAGAGAAAAAACATCAATAATGCTAGAATACTAGCAATCAGCAACAGCAGAGCACAAACACAATCAGAATCACAATCAGAATCCTAAAACTAGAAATTTGCCATGAACATTCCAGTCTGTAGTACTGCATAAACCCCGCAGTCTCCCACAATTTGAACATCATAGAGCAGAGTCCTCCCTTCATCATCTGATAGGATCATTAATTGGCATTCGTCATTATACCCATAAGGTTTAACACAATGGAACACAAGCAAATTGAACTCCTCAACCCAAGCACGCGAGGCCATCAGATACATTGCCAAACCAAGACTAATCTGGGTACCTGCTGTAACAAACTTTCGCCCCTGCTGCGAATTTTTAGAGTATACTACCACAATCACCATGACGGGGTTTAAAGCATCCGCCATTCCTAAAGGGTCTTCAACCAGACCCTTACTGTCAAGGACATCATAACAAGCAGATACCCACGTTGCAGTGCGCATAGCACACACATTGTGAACATCCAGCTCTACATCTTGTATCATGACGCCCTCACAATTCAATGTCAAGTAACTACCCCGATAACAATAATTGAAATAAGTGTAACCTCCTGGTTCACACCCAAGTATCCTAAGCATACACCTCAACACCCTTCCTGTCCCTTCCAGAACACAACCCCTACTCCTGAAGTACTGAACGGTTTTAATGCCCTTTTCCTTCAGCTTTTGATCTACCTCCTCATCCATAACCAACTTCTTATTGACCTGACTATCATCCTCTTGATCAATAATAACATGGATATTATCCTTCCACTTCACCGATTTCCTCGCAGGCTTGACAAGGCTAAGCATTACTTGCAATTATTGAAATTGTTTATCCAGTACATGGGGTATGAGGTGCCGGTGATGCAGGGGAAGAAGGACTTGCATATTATGCGCTCTGGAAAGTTTTGGATTGACATTTCTGAATGTGGCCAGGATGAAGAGCTCTGTGTAGTTCTTATTCATACTCTTCAAATGCAGGCTTTCGTGATAAATGAGGGTATTGAAATTCCTCTCGAAGGCATTCCTCTTGGGATTATTTTTTATGACAATGGTTGTCCTAGGGATAGCCTTCCTAGTGGCCAGGTTTATGGGACCTTGAAGGATACTTGTAACAACATCCATGTGGGGGAGCAGATGGTGATTCAAACCAAAGACAAAGAAGCTTTGAAGGAGCAGATTGATGCAGAGGTTGACGAAGCTTTCAATTACCTAATGGTCAATAGTCAGACTGTGACTCAGAGTCAGGAGACTGGGAGACTTGGGGACGATATTCCATGGGATGACCTTCCCAATGTGAGTTTCTGCCCTTGATTGATAATGACTCTTTTAGCAATGGTGTCATGGACAGTTCTGCATCAATTCATGTTGGCAAGGAGGCTGAGGCGGGTGGCCAGGAAAGGGATGATCAGGTCTTAAGGATCAGGAAAGGCATGCTCAGGGAGAGCATTGTGAAGGTTGATGGTAGTCAGGGCATGACAACTAGTGTGGATCATATGGAAGCTGATAGCGATGCTCCTGTTCAAGGAAGGGCGATTGAAGACCAGGCTAGACAAGTGCGCTGGACGAAGTCCAAAATCAAGCAATGGAGAGCGACTAGAGGTGGACATGCTGGCAGGGCGCCTTAGATTATGCGTATTTGTCTTTATTTCTATGCAGACTCTATTATGACTTAATGTTGTGTAGTTTATTCGGCTGTTGATTTCGCGGGGTATGCCCCTAGACTTGTTCTTGTTGTTCCTTCTTGGTATAAAATTTTAATTAACAAAAAAAAAAAAAAACCTCCACATTAAGATTAAACTTCCTAAGGCAAGCCTTTCGGCAAGCCACATTTTCACCCAAATTTGGCAAATCCATTCCTTCATCCACCAAATAGGAATTGACTTCCAAATCCACATTAGCACCAACAGTAAAGTCAGTAGCTTCCTTTGAAATTGAATCGGACATCTCATTATTTAAATCATTAATTTCAATAACCAAATCGTTGAAAGTAACTTTCTTCTTGATGAAGGTCCTCTCTGACACCTCCAGCCCCCTTTTTGAACTCATGGAATCCGGTGTCATCCCCCTTATAAAAGTTTCGATCTTCCCCTTTCCTGAAGAAAAGCCACTCCGAGAACCCACACTAAGCCCGTCCTGCTGAGCCCTCGATTCCATTACCAAAGGATCCTCCTTATCCAGTTTCACCCTCTTTTGGGATCCCTGGGCCACATTTACTCGATTTTTTTTTTTTGCTAATTAAAATTTATACCACAGGAAAATGATTACATCTCTAGGGGCATACCCCGCGATTAGTAACACACCTACCTAGCGGAACAACCAAGAGAAAACATCAATAATGCTAGATAAACTAGCAATCAACGAAAATAACTAAAAAGCTAAATATTATTCTGGCGCCTTAAACAACCTAAAATTGAGACTAGGCACATGTCTCACAAAGCCCATAGTAATGAGAAGCAGCAGATAAACCATGTAGTGACACAGCCGCATTTCGGCAAAAGCATTCGCATGACTTCCAGCAACACGATAGTTGTCCTCCAGAAAAGCACCACCGGCTAACTTTTCGTTAGAAGGAGAACAAGCCCCTAGATGACAGCCATCATACACAACCATCTTTGCTTCGTTCTTCCTGCTAAGATAGCGGAGATCTCTTTTTACAGGCACGTCAAACACCCAGCTCACATCATTAGTGACGCTTACCCAGTGCATTTCACAGTTGCGAGCGCAACTGCCCTCATTATCAGAGGCTCCCATACAAGTGGTATTATCCTGCCTTTTATCACCCTTATAACAAACAGCAGCAGGTATGTTGAAACCACATGCCCTGATCAAACTTGTCCAATGATCAACAAGCGCCAACTTGTTCATATCAACACCTAAATAATTTCCCTAATTGACACCAGGTCTATTCGGCCCCTCACCAAGACCGATTCCTAATAGCAAATAACCAGCAACTTCTCGAAGACCAGCTATATCAAGACCCTGCCCGTAGTCACAGGAACTGAACCGTTCCTCATCTCCCTTCAGAAGCACTTCTGGCGTGCTGAACCACAGGCCAAGTTGCCACAAGACAACATCTCTTTGGTTTATCCCCATCACAATGACATGTTCTAGTTGAGTTAACAACAATAAGAACCTAATCGTCTGAAACTTCCCATCGACTCCCAAATGGGTGAGAGCATTTAGGAAATAGCAGCAATCAGTACCAGCCAGAAACCAATCCAAACTGTTCATCTTATAATGTAAATCCAGCAGTATAGACTTATCCATAATGCAAGCTCTCTGAACCCATGAACAAGAATCCATCAGATTCAATACCAAGCGAATACCCACCTGACCACCTGCTGTAACACCCCTTCGCCCTTGCTGTGAGTTGACTTCGGCGACCACCATGACAGGGCTTACATCCCAACTCTTGCATTTAAACCTCTTATCAGAGAAAATACCCATCCTCATTTTGTCAACAAGCAAAGTCGAAACAAAACCAAGGTTAACACCACCCAGACCTACCAGGTGTCTAGACGAGAATATCAATACAGGATAATCCTTCAAATTATCCCACATAAAGTCCTGCAGAATATCGAAAATAATAATCTGCAAATTATCGTACACTCTATTATCTTTCATAAAAACCACTGCCTCCATACATAGAACACAGCAGCAAGACTTTAGGTCTTTAACATTTAACAATTCCTGATTTTCAAAGCAAATCAGTCTTAACCCACAGGAGATCTTTATCACCAACCAAGGCATAAACCCCAAAGTTTGACAAACAAACATCGTAATCAAACTATGAGGTCGGGCAAAACCAGTCAAACCCATCATAACACAACCATGAAAACATATAAAGTTGCCGTTAACCATGTTACACATACAGCACCAGTTTTGAGACGGAAAACCGTCACCAACGAGATCTAAAGCGCAGATCTCAACACCTAAAAGCCTAGTAGAGAGAGAATATATAACCAGCTCATAAGCTAAGCCAGTTAACGCCTCAACAGACTTTTCCAAGACTCGGTTAGGCACTCCATCGAACAGGTAGCTGCCTACAACTGAAGAAGCCTCAAAGAAACCATTGTGCGACCAGGCAGAACCATCCAAATCATACACGCGGATCCTAGTGAGTTCTACAACAACCCCAACATACTGCTTGACCCGATTAGTTTCCATCTCGGAGATAGCAACCACCATGGATAAAGTGGATCTAATCCGTTGAAAAGAGAGGTCCAAGAGCGGACCTTCTATCATAACCTTGTGATTTAATCCCATAGGTCGAATCATCGAACCAGAGAGACCCAACAGATTCAATGGCAAACCATACGAGGAGAAGAATCCATCTGCTCCTAAAACCACTGCAACAGTGGCTTGCTTACAGGCTGAATGGACACTGTAACACGGGTCTTCTATCATCACCAACGGAAACATGTTCCAAGAAAGATTCGAAAGAATCTCACCAAAATTCAATCTCTTAATAATCGTAACAAACCCGGAACAAAAGAAAATATATATCATATAAGAAATGTGGTTAAAAGGTTAAAGAAGTGAGAAGAAGTGAAATTAGGAAGGCTTAATTGAAGATCTGGTGGAGAAATGGTGGAGATTAGGCTGAAAAATAGTGGCGGCTGGGTAGGGTTTTTAGAGAGAGGTTAGAGAGAAGCTAGAGAGAAAGTCGACTCTCATTTTTTTTAATAAGGACTGATGGGAGGATTATGTGTACATTTACTCGATTTCCCCGCTCCAATGGTATCAACGTCACCAAATTCTTCGCGAAAGAAACCTTTTTCGGACTCGGGCCCGGAACCGGCCCCTCCCGAGTCTGCATCTCATACTTGCAGTCATCTTCCCTCTCAGTGTACCCACAAAGGGGTAGACACTCGAACTATCAGTTTCTAACAACGAACCATCCTAAAAGGAAACCCTTTTCCGAGACATTGGAGCGAACAAAAAACAAAGAAGAGAAATTTAGGTGAGTAAAAAGAGAGAGATGGATTTAGGTAGGCTTGTTTAGATCTAGTGGAGAAAGTGTTTAGATTTTAGAGAGAGAAAGAAGAGAGAAGCTAGAGAGAAAATAGGCCGACTCTCATTTTTTTAAATTCCCGAAGGTATCTCACTTAACTTCTCAGCTGAGACGTAGAATAGTATAGTTATAAGAAATATAGTGTTTAGGTGTAAGATTAAGAAGGGGAATATGGATTTATGAAGGTTAAAAGTTTAGATCTGATGCTAAAGTGGTTTAGAGAATAGGCGGCTGCAATTATTTAGGGTTCTAATCTAGAGAGAAGGGAGAGGAAATTTCTAGAGAGAGAAACATTTTGGACCTTCCCAAGCATCTCATTCTATAAAAACCACTTGTGAGCAAAATCAATTTTCTTGTTCAAGTGAGTCAAAAATGAAGTTTTAGTGAGTAATAGGGGTCAAACGAGTCAAGAACAAAGCTACAAGAGAGAGAAACATTTTGGACCTTCCCAGGCATCTCATTCTATAAAAACCACTTGTAAGCAAAATCAATTTTCTTGTTCAAGTGAGTCAAAAATGAAGTTTAGTGAGTAGTAGGGGTCAAACGAGTCAAGAACAAAGCTACAAGTGGTTTCCATGCTCAAACGAGTCAAAACTTGTTCAAACGAGTCCAAAATTAAGTTTTAGTGAGTATTAGGGGTCAAACGAGTCAAGAACAAAGCTACAAGTGGTTTCCATGCTCAAACAAGTCAGAAATTAAGCAAAATTAATTTTCTTGTTCAAATGATTCCAAAATGAAGTTTTAGTGAGTAATAGGGGTCAAACGAGTCAAGAACAAAGCTACAAGTGGTTTCCATTTTCAAACGAGACCAAAATGAAGTTTTAGTGAGTTCTAGGGGTCAAACGAGTCAAGAACAAAGCTACAAGTGGTTTCCATGCTCAAACGAGTCAAAACTTGTTCAAACGAGTCCAAAATGAAGTTTTAATGAGTATTAGGGGTCAAACGAGTCAAGAGCAAATCTACAAGTGGTTTCCATGCTCAAACAAGTCAAAAATTAAGCAAAATCAATTTTCTTGTTCACGTGAGTCAAAAATGAAGTTTTAGTGAGTAATAGGGGTCAAACGAGTCAAGAACAAAGCTACAAGTGGTTTCCATGCTCAAACGAGTCAAAACTTGTTCGAACGAGTCCAAAATTAAGTTTTTTTTTGCTAATTAAAATTTTATACCAAAAGGAACAACTTAAACAAGTCTAGGGGCATACCCCGCGAAATCAACATCCAGAAAATACATAAGTCAAAACACTATTAAGTAACTTAATAGTCAACATAAACATAATCGAGAAAACCCCGATATTCCGAAACGCCTATGTAATTGCCAATATCGGGACCAAGCAAGGTCCACTATGCCAATCCTTCCTTGAGCACACCACTTGTAGGTCCCGGAAAAACCCCACATAACATAAAAACAACCCCATTATTGCCCACCAAAGAGGCGAAGCCATCTGATTAACAAGAAACCACTTTAGCGTGGCCATCCTGGCCTTACCCACAACAACAGAACCCGTGGTAACCTCCACAGCAACATCCTTTTGAATACTCGTGCAGACAATCAGCAATACACAAACCTGACTCATGGCAATGGAGTCACTAATCCAGATTAGACCCCATCCGCACATCTCACAACAAGCTTCAAAATCCAATGGCTTGGCCATCACCAGCAGCAATAAGTACCCCATAATAGTACCTCGAACATTTGCCCTGAATCCTATAGCAAGCCCACCTGCTATGCAGTTATGCATTCTATCCTCTACCACCATTACCCCTGCTATCATCCGGAATTGGATCCTTATAGCAGCATACAGGTCCTTATCAAGCATACCCACATTCAGATCATCAATAATGAGATCAGTTACAAGATTCCCCTCCGAAACAAGAATGACATCCTCACTAAACTTTCCAACCAACACCTGGTGAAAGTTAACCAAACCATTCTGCGACAGAACTGGTACAGGAACATAATCCATGAAGGAATAATAAGCATCAATAGAATACTTATTCGCTTCAACCAAGTTAAAGACAATAGGGTCCACCCCTTTTCCACATACAAATCCCAGAACTCGCTGAACAATCTGGTTCCTGGCCGAACGAAGATCAACCATGGAACAGGGTGTAGTAACATCACGCCCCTGCCAAGTGTTTCGAACGCATATAGGAATTAAATCCTGGCTTCTCATCGCAAGGACTCCATACCAGCTAACAACCTGAGGAGGCGCAAACTTGGAATATGCAACCATCAGGTTTGAAGAAAACCCTCCAATCTCTAAAGTCTCAACGTAGACCAAACCCCCTTGGTCAGAGAAAACATCACATCTCGTGACTTTACCCACACACACAGCACATCTCGTGGATTCAAGCCTCTCCACAAAAGTAATTAAATCCATTAACAAATTGCTAGAACCAACAAAGCAAGCAATATCACACTCACATTCAGATAATTCATCACACAGATAGTGGACATCATCAAACAACCCATTGCTGTTAGAAAAGGCATTACACTCATTTACTAAGTCACCATTAGCTGTCAAGCTTTCGCTCCCACCTTTGCAATCATACGCCTCAAGCTTTCGGTGAACAATCCGAAAGCTAGGATAGACCTCTGTTTTAGCCATAACCAGAAGGTTGGCTTCATTCAAATTAACAAAATACAAGTCTTCTACCTCCAAACTCACTACATAAGCAAGATGACGAGGGATCAAGAACCTCACCAAACTAGAGTCGAAGCAAGGACTTCCATGGAACCCAATCAAGAGAGATAAGGGTAAAAAACCCCCAAACTCCATTTCCAACTTTATCTCAACATAGTTGAACTTTGTGACCTTGCTATTAAGCGCAGCAGCAAAGACCCCAAGAAGTAGATAATAACTCAAGTCCAAACCAAGACCGAGTATTATCATACCTTTTACAAGCATATTCCGAGAGCCAACCACCAAAATGTTGCAGGGAATGGCCTCAAAGCAGATTAGCATCGTCATCAAACCCTCCTTCACCTTGGAAAACAAGACTTTTTTCTGAGACCTTTCACCGAACAGGTTCCGGTTCGAGTTCTCCCAATACCCAATAGCTTCCAAAGCAAGACGCACAAATTCATTTGTCCCCTTACTCTCATCATTTGGGTTCAGAAGAATGTTAATCCCATCCAAACCCATCCCCGTAGACATCGTCTCCAAGGCTGCAACGTCTTTTGAGTTGGAACCACCATACAGAACGGCTAAATATTCTTCCAAATTGTCAAACATCTTGTGTTCTTCTTTAATTTTAACCACAGTTCGAAAGAGACAATTCGCCGGTGCCAACAGTAAGATGGCCTTCGAATGCTCAACCATAATCATCAAATAAACATGAATGTGTCCATCTCCATTCATACAATCAGCTTTCACACCTCCAAACAAAGCAGGTGCTAAAAGGCCAAGACCATTGCAGAATAGGCTATCGCCCGAAATCTTCAAAGACCCCAACAAATATCCTCCAAGTCTATCAGTTACATAACCCACTCTAAGAGCGATGATATTCTTCAGAGAAGAATAGGATACAATCCGGTCATCAATCAGATCCACGCCATTGGAATCCGATAACCTCATCAAACTACGAGCAGGAGAAATGAACTCATAAAACAAAGACATTAGTAATATATATGATATAAGAAATTTGGTGATTAGGGTAAATGGAAAGAGAAGAGGGTGGATTTAGGTAGGGAAATTATAGATCTGATGAAAAAATGTTAAGAATTGGCTGGAAAAAGTGGCGGCTGAAAAGGGTTTCTAGAGAGAAGGTAGAGCGTTTCTCTCTCTAGACGACTCTCATTATCTAGTTCCAAACGATTTTGCGGAAATACTGGTTACAATGATTCCAAATGACGAGTCCAAAATTAAGTTTTAGTGAGTATTAGGGGTCAAACGAGTCAAGAACAAAGCTATCAGTGGTTTCCATGCTCAAACAAGTCAAAAATTAAGCAAAATTAATTTTCTTGTTCAAACGAGTCCAAAATGAAGTTTTAGTGAGTATTAGGGGTCAAACGAGTCAAGAACAAAGCTACAAGTGGTTTCAATGCTCAAAAAGTCAAAAAGTAAGCAAAATCAATTTTCTTGTTCAAATGAGTCAAAAATGAAGTTTTAGTGAGTAATAGGGGTCAAACGAGTCAAGAACAAAGCTACAAGTAGTTTCCATGCTCAAACGAGTCAAAACTTGTTCAAACGAGTCCAAAATGAAGTTTTAGTGAGTATTAGGGGTCAAACGAGTCAAGAACAAAGCTACATCTGGTTTCCATGCTCAAACAAGTCAAAAATTAAGCAAAATTAATTTTCTTGTTCAAACGAGTCCAAAATGAAGTTTTTTTTTTGCTAATTAAAATTTTATACCAAAAGGAACAGCGAATACAAGTCTAGGGGCATACCCCGCGAAGTCAACAATCACATAATACCAAGATTAAAAAACAGTAAGTCACCTTACTGACAACATTAAACTAGCGAGGTTATGACAGTGACCACCCCTAGTCTAAAGACATCAAAATAAGTCTATGTCGGATCATAGGGAAGAGCACTAAGAATTTGCATTCTTAGCATCATGACAATGATGCTACCCGAACTACATGAGCGCATCAAAACCCAACAGAAGGAACAATCCCACAAACACCCGAGCTGGACAGTGTGGTTCCCAAGCAAGGAACCTCTCCCGTAACCAGGTCGAAGCATGATCGCCAAATCAGTGCATCCAGCTTTAGCGCTGCACTCCCTCACGTACGACTGAAGAGCATTCACAGGCAGCAAACTGCACTCAAATCCTTCCAAAACCACAACCAATTCAGCATGATTTAGCACCCATCTAGAAATCATCAGAATCCTCCATGGTGACCCAAGGAACCCATGAATCAGCAAGACATCCTGCTCTGGCCCGGGCCAAATGCCCTCACAACTTTCAGTTGGCATCAATAAGCCAAGAACCACACCACTATGACCATGCATCACACAACCGATTCCAGTGCTATCAGCACACATTTCGTTCGGCAACTCCAATTTCAAAACCTTCAAACGAGCTACACGTCCTAGAAGCAATCCCAGTTGTGGGAGTGAAAGCCCTCCCCGACACCTCCAGCCCATCTTTGAGACTAGAAGCACCTAACTCCATACACTCCGTCTCAAACTTCAATCTCTTAGCCACCTGAAACAAGGGCTTAATCTTTTCCCTTCCAGGAGAGGAGCCACTCTGTGTACACACCCTGAGCACACCCTTCGGATTATCCTCCAAAGGATACACAGTCACAAGATTCTCCGAAAAGGAGACCCGCTTCGGACTCCTAATTGGATAACCCACCGGATGGCAAACTTCAGATCCTCGCGAACGGGGAGGAATCAAGGACACTAGGTTCTCCGAAAAAGAAACCTTCTTCATTAAATTAATAATTAAAATAAATATATTAAGAAATATGGTGTTTGAGGTGAAAGATTAGAAGAGGAAGGTGAATTTGGGAAGGCTAAAGGGAAGATTTGATGAAGAAATGGTTTAGATTAAGGTTTGGATTTGGTGGCGGCTAGGTTTTTTAGAGAGAGGTTAGAGAGAAGTTAGAGCATACGACTCTCATTTTTTTAATTCTTCTTGAATAAGTATTCGGTCTTTTTTTTTAAAAAAAAATGAGTCAAAACTAGGGGTCAAACGAGTCAAAACTTGTTCAAACGAGTCCAAAATGAAGTTTTAGTGAGTATTAGGGGTCAAACGAGTCAAGAACAAAGCTACAAGTGGTTTCCATGCTCAAACAAGTCAGAAATTAAGCAAAATTAATTTTCTTGTTTAAATGAGTCCAAAATGAAGTTTTAGTGAGTAATAGGGGTCGAACGAGTCAAGAACAAAGCTACAATTGGTTTCCATGTTCAAACGAGACCAAAATGAAGTTTTATTGAGTTCTAGGGGTCAAACGAGTCAAGAACAATACAAGTGGTTTCCATGCTCAAACGAGTCAAAACTTGTTCAAACGAGTGCAATATGAAGTTTTAGTGAGTATTAGGGGTCAAACGAGTCAAGAACAAAGCTACAAGTGGTTTCCATGCTCAAACAAGTTAAAAATTAAGCAAAATCAATTTTCTTGTTCAAGTGAGTCAAAAATGAACTTTTAGTGAGTAATAGGGGTCAAACGAGTCAAGAACAAAGCTACAAGTGGTTTTTTTTTTCTAATTAAAATTTATACCATAGGCAAATGATTACATCTCTAGGGGCATACCCCGTGATTAGTATCACATCTACCTAACGGAACAACTAAGAAAGACATCAATAATGCTAGATAAACTAGCAATCCACATAGAGTTCAAAAAAACAAAAACCTAATGAACACAGAAAATCTTAAAGAACAACATCACAAATTTGACAACTATGGCATGGGCAACCCGAGCAGCACTGCAGCACTGCAGCAAACAGGTTCAACTGGACACCAATCTGGACAATAAGCCATGATTGCTATGCTATCAACGGTCCCCTGCATCATTGAGTCTAGCAGAATCCAATCTGCGAAATAACCTAGCAGAATGCATATTCTACGCTCTCCATCAAACACCTGAGAGCTTCCCACCATTATCAACTGCCCAACGGCAACATCCTTGTGCAAAGAATCCTTACAGTAATCGCAATGGCATGGCAGGAAGTACCTAAACCCCAGCCTCAAAGAAGCGCAGCAACGCTCTTGATAGAGATAAACCCCGCAGCAAGCTTGGGAGCAACACTCCTTAGATCTCTCATCCATCTGGACAACATTCACATGCTTCCCGGCTTTGCAAATAATCACCATCCCAACATCCCTAAAATTGAGACTAGGCACATGTCTCACAAAGCCCATAGTAATGAGAAGCAGCAGATGAACCATGTAATGACACAGCCGCACTTCATCAAAAACATCCATATGACATCCCTCAACATGAGAGTTGGCCTCCAGAAAAGCAACACCGGCTAACTTTCCATTAGAAGGAGAACCAGCCCCCAGCTGATTAAAAAAACCCATATGACAGCCATCATACACAACCATGTTTGTTTCATTCTTCCTGCTAATATAGCGGAGATCTCTTTTTGCAGGCACGACAAACACCCAGCTCAACCATCTCATATTAACAAACAGAAGTTGTTCATTCTTTATCATAGGACAATCGTCCATTTCCCCTACAGTGGTCAGCAACAATCCTGACCAGTTACCAGTCACAAAATCTATACGACCAGGATGGCAGTCTCCATCAATCCCAGCAGTCCCCCTTGCACATAATACACTTGTCTAACGACCCACCAGCACCACAAATATCCACTTTTTTGTATACAAAGTGAATAATCCCCGAATAAACGTCAATTTCAAATAGATAAATCTCATCACTACAATAACAGTCTGATTTAGCATCCCAACGGATGCTTTCAGAGATTCCATGAAAGGAACTAGCAACAAACCCCGTATTGCTGATCCCAGCCCCAACCTTCAGCAGTTTGAGTCCATTGGACATGAAACCATGAGAACAGAGTAACACTTCATCTATCTTTACAGTGATAGTCAGCTCGGAATAACAATTCTCATAAACAGGGACAATCCCTTCCCAAGTATCTTCCATTCCATAATTACCAGGGTAATGATACTTCTCCTTGCAGGAAGCAGTAGTGAATCTACTAGAGCTAAGCAAGCTCTCAACATGAACGATTCCTCCATACAAAGTCTCAACAGAAAAAATGTCGCGACTAAGTACTAAGAACTCCTCTTCAATAAGCGACCTTAGTGAAGCATCTCGCAACAGACAAGGGTAGCCCTTCAACCCAGAAATCAAGGAAACCAACATATCTTTAGATCGAAAGTCCAAGAATTCCGGAATCAATCGCAAAGTCATATTAGCGAACATATGGCGTTCATTAGACACAGCCATAAGAAACCTTGATTGAATACTAAAAGTAGTCAACCAGAGACCCCCAGCGAACGAGTCCGCATCTTTCACATCTTCAAACAAAGTAGGCGCTAACAGATCAAAACCAATCCGTTCGCAGATCAAGCCATCTCCTAAGGCCTCCATAGCATAAACCACTCCGAGAGTGATGCTATTTGTCAGAGAAGAATGGAACACTACTGGTCCATTCTCCAGATCCACAGAACCGAACTGCCAAGACCTCACCAAAAAATGGATAAAATTAAAGGAATTTTTGGGTTGAGGGTGAGAGATTCTTAAGGGGAAGGTGGATTTAGGAAGGAGAAATTTAGATCTAATGGATTGAAGGTGTAGATTGGGCTGAAAAAACATGGCAGCTAGAAGAAATTTAGGGGTTCTAGAGAGAGGTTAGAGAGAGGTCAGAGAGAATACGACTCTCATTTATACATAGCTACAAGTGGTTTCCATGCTCAAACGAGTCAAAACTTGTTCAAACGAGTCCAAAATTAAGTTTTAGTGAGTATTAGGGGTCAAACGAGTCAAGAACAAAGCTATCAGTGGTTTCCATGCTCAAACAAGTCAGAAATTAAGCAAAATTAATTTTTTTGTTCAAATGAGTCCAAAATGAAGTTTTAGTGAGTAATAGGGATCAAACGAGTCAAGAACAAAGCTACAAGTGGTTTCCATGTTCAAACGAGACCAAAATGAAGTTTTAGTGAGTTCTAGGGGTCAAACGAGTCAAGAACAAAGCTACAAGTGGTTTCCATGCTCAAACGAGTCAAAACTTGTTCAAACGAGTCCAAAATGAAGTTTTAGTGAGTATTAGGGGTCAAACGAGTCAAGAACAAAGCTACAAGTGGTTTCCATGCTCAAACAAGTCAAAAATTGACTACTAATGAGAGTCGCTCCTCCTTCTCTCTAAAATCCTCTCTCTAATATCTCAAAATTCTAAGCAAATTCTCCATCAGATCTAAAGTATCCCTTCCCAAATTCATCTTCTCCTTCTAATCTCTCACCTAAACACAATATTTCTTTTTTTTGCTAATTAGATTTTATACCAAAAAAGGAACAACTTACACAAATCTAGGGGCATACCCCGCGAAATCAACATTGTTAAACAGAGCTAAACGACATTTAAGTCATTTTACAATCAACCAAATTAAAACCAGCTAAGATAAAGAATATGCCATGAAAAAACTATGCAGGAGTGACCTCTGCTGTCCATCCTCATATCATCCTTATGCGTTAGGTTCCAAGCACAAACATCGCAGCAAACAATTCCAGCACCACTCAAAGGCACTGCGCTCGTATAATAACATATGCAGAAAGAATGCATCGCCCAGTTGGTCCTCGCGTCCAGGACCTCCAATGTTATCAAGTCGATAACACAGTCACCAGCAAGGTGCCATAAATGGCTCAGGTTATCACGACCAGTGCACAAAATTTGCGTTGTATGAGACACAAAGCAGCTTCCCTTCTGCACCTCAATCATCTTGAACAGCAACAAGTCCTTGATGTAATCAGACACCAGCAGCATCACACAAACATTGTAGACTAACTCCCGAACCTTCCCACTTGTTGTACCAAGTAGTCTCTCCATTTTAACATTGGCATTCAGGACCAGCCACTTGCTGGATGAAATAAGCATTCCAGAAATATGCGTCACATCTTGAACCCCCATAAGGATAAACACCTCTCTACCAGCATGAACATGGTGACACACATGGTGGCACACCTCAGTAGGATGGCACACATGATGTCCCACATCAGCAAACACAAGGGAAGAAGCTCCCCCTTGGAAAAAAGATGAGAGTCGTTTCTCTACCTTCTCTCTAACTTCTCTCTAAAAACCCTAGCTAGCCGCCTCAAATTCTAAACATTCCTCCATCAATTTGTCTAAAAATCCTTCACTAATCCATCTTTTTTCTTCTTTTCTTTCACCTAAAACACCTATATTTCTTGTCAGTATGAATCGGAAGAAGGTTTCTTTCTCCGATGTCTCTCCTTCGGAGATTGGTAGCTCAAATGCTAGCCTCCTTGATTGTAACACTGAGTTGGTTAATGATGTTAAGGGTCTGATGACTAAGGCCCGGGATGGGTTGGTCTCGACTATGAGTCCGAAAAGGGTTACCTTTTCGGAGAATCTGGTGTCGGTGATTCCTTCTGGTAGCACTAATGGACGTGATGCAGGGAGGAGGAATCGGAACCAGTATGTTTGTCCAGCTTTAGGAGTTGCTTCTAGAACCAGAAGCGGTATTAAGACTAATTGCAGGATGGATGATGGTATTAAGCCTAGCATAACCGAAGAAGGTATGCATGTGGTGAAACCTGAAGGAAGCTCTATTAGATCTAAGGAAGGTCTGAGATCGGAATTCAGTCCGAAAAGGGTTTCCTTTGCGGAGAATTTGGTGTCGGAAATAACTCCTGGTAGGTCACAAACAAAGGAGGACGCTGTGAAATCTGGAACCTCTAGAAGGTTGAGGAGCTCTGGGTGTTCTATGCGATTTGAGGGAATTAGGGGCGATTGTTTTGGTGGAGTCCCTAAGAACTCGGCTGGTGGAGATCGGGGAAAAAGGCGAAAGGTAAGCATGAAGGAAAAGGTAGCTCCCACTGGGATTGCTTCCAGGACTCGTAGCTCATGCCATTTCCAAAGAGGGGAGAGTAAGTTCTGTTCCTCTGTTAGTAAACATGATAATTCTTTGTGTAATGGGCATAATCCCAGAATGAATGTGGTCAGGGAGGGTACTATAGATTTGGATGTTAGTCCTAGAATCTTTAAGGGTTGTATTAATGCCAATGTTGCTGATATTATGAGTCAAGTTAAGGATGGTGACGCTATGCGCCAGGTTAATGTGATTGACCATTCGTGTCAACTTAGAGGACCGACAAAGCCTGGGGTCATTGATAATAATCTCAAAATGACTGGGAAAAAGATGGAGGAGAAGTTGGATAATGCTACTGGGAAGTTTTTTTTTTTTTTTTTTTTTGCTAATTAAAGTTTATACCAAAGGCAAACGATTACATCTCTAGGGGCATACCCCGCGATTAGCAACATATCTACCTAGCGGAACAACTAAGAAAAAACATCAATAATGCTAGATAAACTAGCAGTCAACATAGAAGCAACAACAAATAAAACCTAAATTATTCTGGCGCCTTACACAACCTAAAATTGAGACTAGGCACATGTCTCACAAAGCCCATAGTAATGAGAAGCAGCAGAAACCCATGTAGTGACGCACATGCATTCCAACAGCAAACCTCTTCCTGAATCAAGTCGAGGCCAGCCTGAGTGTGTGGTAAACCAACAACTTTTCCTCCGAAAATGCGATAACCATCTAGCTTGCAAGCTATACAAACAACATTATCATAGCTGCCATATAAGAGACCCTTTTCCATCGAAAAGGTAGAAAGAATCCAACAGGGCATTAGCACAAACATTAGGTGTGCTGGAAAAAGTTTCATTTCCCAGAGAAGGACCATGGTCGCCCAATCGGACCAAGCATCGAACACCTTGCATATCACCAGGAGCCCCATCCAGGCCAAAGAACAAACTTCCGTAACCCGAGGGACCACAATTCCTCCAAGACCAGTAACACCCACTTGAATCCTCCCGAATCCCCTCATTACAATACATCTGAATTCATCCAAATGGAGACTTCGTTTCCCAACATGACAGACAAATGTGTTATTAGACGTACGAGTCTCCGTCAACAACCACCACTCTTCAATAGAATAGAAGCGCACATTATCTCCACACACCATCTCGGTGATGAATTTTTGACCTGTTGGTTGAAAAACCAACATCCCCAAATATAACTTAACCCAAGAGTTTATCACAGAAATCTCCTGTTGCTTAAAAACAACAAACACGTCTACATTCATGTCATTACTAAAACAAATCTGCTTCTCATGATTTATGAAATTCTGATCCATAACATCATTCTTTGAAATGCATCGACACAATAGTTCAGCAACCGCTTGGTGGATATCAAACGCAATCATGAAATTAAATGAGGACTTGAAAACCTCAAGTACCCAGATAAACTGCGCCTTCCTTAAAGAAGTGTGAGTTCCAGACTTCTTAATTCCATCCTGAACAACCATACCAGAAGCTATATCATTCAAAATAAACAGAAGCTGCCTCTCCATATTCAAATCAAACCCGTGCAGAAAAGAAACATTTCCAACTTTAATCATAACAACATGGGCATCAACATATCTTTGAGACGACTCTATATAAGGCGCCACTCCCGCGTCCAGGAAATGCTCAGAAGTCCCATCAAACTGGATGCATACCTCCATTCGTACACACATCCAGTCCCTTGACAAACCATATCGGTCATCTGTTGTAGCAGCACCCTTATACATTGAAAAGGTGGATCCCATTATCTTGAATAAGCCTGAGTAAACAGGTCGCTTCCCATGCCCAAAGAACCATTTGTATTGATCCCCGGAGACCTGAGGTGTCACAGTCATCACTAAATATTCCTTTGCTATCGCTGTAACCCCCAGGGTTTGAAATCCCTCACCCATAATGTACGACAAAGAACCACACCTCGATGGTACAAGAACCACATCTAAATAACAGTTAGGAATCTTTAATAGAGTCAACAAATTTAAAAAAGACCCATTCTCGAGAATAGACTCAAGAAGTTCATACGTGTCAAATCTAAAGATTTCCCCAAGAAAAATCACCACTATGACAAAGGTTCTTTCAAAAAAACCATCAAACACTTCGCCATCACAAACCATCGTAGAACTTTGTTGGTACATTCCAACAAACATAGGGCCAGCATTCACGACTTGAACTCTAAACCCATCAAACAACAGCATTGGTGTCGCAAACCCACCATACCGTTCATCACAAAGCAGTACTGGGAAGTTTTTTTGCAGGGCAACTAAAGAGCTTGCAATTTCGGTAAGTTGCGCTTTGCAGCTGCAGGATTTTATTCAAAGAAATGGGCTGGGTGCTCCTATTTCTCCTACGGGAGGCCACTCTAGCCCTGAGCAGGTGGAGGCATCGCTTCATGACAAGGGATTTAAAGGCAATGAGAATAAGGAAAACAGTTTGGATGCAGCTACTAAAGGCGCTTGTATTATGCCTTTGGAAGACCTTGCCCTCTTGCCTGGGAATGTCTCGGGATCTCCTCTTCCAAATGAGACTATGGTTCCATCTACTGGTACAACAAAGGTTCGGTTAAGGAAATCTGAGATTCGGAAGTGGCGTGCTGGCAGGGGAGGTCATTCTCGACCCCCATGATTTTATATTTTGGGTTTCAGTCCTCTTTGATTTAGCTTGGGCTTAGTTTATGTTGTGGTTCTGGTTGGACTATTTCTGTTTGTAATGTCTAAACGTTGATATCGCGGGGTATGCCCCTAGATTTGTTTTCTGCTGTTCCTTTTGGTATAAAATATTAATTAGCAAAAAAAAAAAGAAGCTCCCCCTTGAATAGAGATCATACTTAATCTCATCCCCAAACAAAAACCTGGATGCGGCATGTCATCAAATAGTTTGCGACCATAAGTCACAACTCCCATAATATGAAAAAAAACCCCTTGTAACTCACATTCATCCATTTGCAGGTCCTCCATGATAACCTCACATACAGAGGTCTGACATAAACATATTAGGCCGCAATCTAATTTTGTGAGTTTGGACCCACCCACACGTTTGTCACACCTGGTAGCTACCACCAGCTCACCATACCTTGAAACAAAACCGTCTTTGAGAATCACCCATTCAGATTGCAATAAGTTCATACAATCAAAAATCTCCAACCCCTTCACAACAGAAGCCATCAAGCAAGCTTCTTTCTGATGCAAAAAGACAAACACCTGCCCTGCGTCTTTAATTTTTAAATTCTTCTTTAACAGGTGCGTTTTTACAAACACCTTATGTTCATCTCTGTGCTGAAACTCATTCTTTGCATCAACAGCCTTCACTCGATCCTCAAAGGTTTCCCTCTCAACACTGAACCCAGAGGACTGCAAGCCCATCATGGGAACCAAGCCACCAGAAATGGTAAGCTCAACACGAGTGATTTCTCCATTCATAACCCCATCACTAGTACCCTTCAAATCCAGAAGAGATGGAGGAGGAAGAGCACAAACCGCCCCATCTGAATCATACGAAGACTTATCAAACCCAGATCTTGGGATTTCTGTCTCCAAAACCGCCGCAAAAGTTACCCTTTTCGGACTCACAGCCCCAGCAACTGGAGATTCTTGCTTCCCCTCAACTGATATAGTAGAACGGAGAGGAATCTCTGTCACAAGGTTCTCCGAAAAAGAAACCCTCTTCCCCACAGCAGTCACCACTAAGTGGGCGACCTGAGAACACGCACGAAACCGAGAATCTGTGAAAGGAATCACCGATTCAAGATTTTCCGAAAAGGAAACCCTTTTTGGAACCATAATCAAACTAAGTGAAAAGAAATATGGTGTATAGGTGGGGGATAAGAGAGAGGAGATGGATTTAGGAAGGGAAATTATAGATCTGATGAAGAAGTTAGAGAGGGGGGATTTAGCAGCTGGAAAGGGTTTTTAGAGAGAAGTTAGAGAGAAGGCAGAGAAACGACTCTCATTTTTTTTTCCTCCTAAACACAATATTTCTTTAATTACTATCTGCTGTTTAGCATGAGTCGAAAGAGGGTTTCATTCGTGGATGATTCCATGAGGGTTACCACTGGTAAGGATAATGTGATGACCCAGGAGGGGTTGATTAGGGATCATTCGAGGACAACCCAGGAGGGTTTGGGCCCGGTCTTGAGGCCGAAAAGGGTTTCCTTTGCGGATAATTTGGTATCGGAGATACCTTTTGATGGTTCTCGATCAAAGTATAATTTGGATGGGTCGAGTAAAGCAAATGTTGGGAAGAAGGAGACGCGTGTCTCCTTTGCAGAGAACTTGGTTTCGATGATCCCGGAGAGGTCTAATCTGGGGTGGCCACACGCACTTGTAGTCTGGTCAAGCATCAACTATTTGATGGTAAGGTTTTTTCCCAAAAAAAACCTGTTAGATCTGATGTATTAAATGTTGATTCTTTTGTCGATTTGTCGGATTCCTCCACTTCTAGTGATGTGGATATGGAAACTATTGAGAGACAAGTTGATGATGGAAAGGATATGGTCAATGTGGGGGTTTCTATTAATGAAGACAATGTTGGAGTAGAAACGAAAAGGGTTACTGAATTAACTCAGGGGGATGACTCTAATCCAGTTATGAAGGATAAACGAAAAGGCCTCTAAGATGACTACTTCGGAGGCCAAGGGGAAGAATGTGTATACTGAATCATCAAGGAACGAGGGAACTCCATTGTGGGATGTTTCGCTTAAAAGAATGCAGGAGCGTTTGGCTATTGCTGTGAATGTAGTCATTATTTTTAGAGACTGCATTGCCCAGAATGGGCGAAGTGCCCATGATTTTGGGAGATGTTGACTTGAGTGATTTGGATGTGATTAATGGTTTACATAAGAGGCCTGACATCAAGCTATTGAGAGACCTGGGTAGAGCTCTGAACTGCATTAAGCAGCTTGGGAATTTCATTAGGGGGACTGGAATTCCTTTTCCGGTTATGTTAGGGGAGGATGGCCAGGTCATTGAGGATATGGAGGAGGAGCTGGAGATTGCTGAGTTGTTAGACAATACTTTATACAACTCTGGTTTGAAGAGGAAGGCCCTGGTGGCAACAAGACGTAACTTGGATAACTTAAAGATGTTCATTGCCTCTCTGGGTAAAGAAATCCCCTTGGTTAAGGGATCCCGTGATAGGGAATTCAGTGCCTCTGCTCGTGGTTTAAGAGATATTGAGGAAGAGGAGCTCCATGATTTAACTTGTCGAACCATTCAATTGAGGGACTACTTGATCGATTTGGGGATTGATCTTCCAACGACTGAGCAGCAACAGAGTCCACTCACTGGAGGTAAGGATGCTAAATCCTTTAAGGAAATAAGGGTGGAGGAGAACAGTGCAAAGGAGCCAATTCAGGATAACATGCAGTATTTGGGGTCTCTGTTTGGTCTTGTTGGGGATGTGACTGTGCATGTTGATACTGAGCAAATGCCAGAGAACCAAAAAGAGAGTCAAGATGAGGAGGGCATGGAGGAGGCCAGAGTCCGTAGGAAAAAAGCGAGGATCAAACATGGGCGCCTCCGCAAGGGTGGTCAGTCATGACCTGGCTTGATTGCTCTTCTTTGTTTTGTTGATGTATTATGATTATGAACATGATTGTAACATGATTTAATGTTGGCTGGACTCTTTGGTCCGATTGCTGATTCGCGGTGTATACCCCTAGATTATGTATGCTATTGAGAACTCACTAAAACTGATCCAACATGTTTCTCTCTCTAGAAATTTCCTCTCCCTTCTCTCTAGGATAGAACCCTAAATATTTCAGCCGCCTTAATTATTACTCTTTAGATCTACTTTCTTACACCCTCTCCCCATCATATAATCACTAAATCCTTTCACGAATTCACCTTCTTCTGCCTATCTCTCAACTATACAGTAAATTTCTTATATTACTATTATTATTATTATCTTTATCTTCTTGCTTTTATGGCTAGTTCTCATTTGAATGCTGATTCTTATGGCTGTCCTATTGACCAAGACGGAGCACCGCTTGAATATGGAGTATTTGGTGGGAATGAGGCACCTTTTTTGGTGGCTGGGTCTGTTTTGAAAGAGATGGTGGGCTTAAATGACTCGGGCTTATCAGACTCAACACATCTAGAATTAAATCCATTGCAAGATGGTATCAATATTGGGAGTTTCACTCTCAATGTCCAGAAAAGCTCTTATGGTGGTTTACCACTAGAAAAGGTGGAGGCGAATAGCTGCTCTGAGGATGAAGATGAAGGTTATGAGGACGATAGAGCCAAAATGGAGAAATGAACCGTTCATAGAGCAACTAAAATGGCATTTGCGGAAAACAAAGCTGAACGTGAGGAACTCATAAGACTTAACTCAGGACTCCCAAGTTCTATGCAAATTGTTGTAGGGAGGGATGAATTTGGTCTCCCCATTCTCAAGAAACCCAGATTTGAGAACAGTGAGGGTGGCAATTCAGGGGCAAGTAATGGCCACAAAGTGCTTGTCAAAATGCCAGAAAAAAGTAACATTCAACTTGGACCTAATGAGGCCCCAAAGACAACTGTTAAAAAGGCTCAAGCTCAGGGTCCTGATGCTTTCAACGAGATGGCTCATGAGAATGTTGAAGCTATCAAGCAACAAGACGCAGGTGCACGTTCTTGGTCCTCTTTTCTCAATGATAAAAGTGCAGGCTCATCAAACTCTAAATTAGAGTATATCCCTCCCCACTCTACAAAGGAGGGAGTTCCTCTCATTAAGCCTCCTACTGAATTTCTGCGAGACAGTCAAAAGGCTTGGAACAATAGCCTGGTGGGATACTTTTTGGGTTCTAACCTCCCTTTCAAACTGGTTGAAGAAGAGGCAAAAAAACTTTGGCTGCACCTTGGTTTTGTCAAGCTTTACATGCTCAAAAAAGGATTCTATGTCTTTAAATTCAATACTAAAGCAGAACGAAACTAGGTCTTTTTGCAGCCGTGGTATGAAGGCAAAAAACTTGAAAAATCTGGTTTCAACAAGTTACCTATCTGGGTAAAGATTCATGATATCCCCTACTCGTACTGGACTTTGAAAGGGTTATGCTATGTTGCTAGTGGAATTGGAGAACCCTTACAGCTAGACCCTGTAACTACGAAACTTGAACCCATGCCTTATGCAAAGGTTTTAGTTGAGGTTAAAGCCGAAATGCCTCTACCTCCAATGATTGAAGTGGCTGTCTTAGATGCAAATGGGAACACTGAATCCTTTTTCAGGCCAAGGTTGAATACTTTAACAAGCCATCTCAATGCTCTGTTTTCAAGGTGTTCGGTCACCCTACATCAAAGTGTCAACGCCCTGTGACTTCAACTGTATGGTTACAGAAAGAGAAAGAAAAAGAAACTGCCCCCTCCCCTGCAGTATTAGTACCGGAAGAAGCTTTGTCTTTCAAGCCTGGGATGAATGATACCCCTGTTAAAGATATCGTCTCTCCCTCGACATCAAACTTGGAGGAGTCAAACATGGAGGTGTCTCCTGATAAAACCCATCCCATCCCAACAACAGGAATACTAGCCAAACTGAAACATGCGGATGAGGTAGTAAAGATTAAAGTTATTTTGAAGAACAATTTGGCTGCTTCTTCGGGCTCGAAGAACAAACTTGACGATGAAGGATTTCAACAAGTTGTGAATAAAAAGCACAAGAAGAAAATGGGATTAAGTCCCAAGAACCAGAGGCTTGATTATGACAAGAATATGTGCTTACAATTTGCGAGGAATTAATAAGAACGTAAAGAAAGTGGATTTACATTCTTTTTTGGTGGACAACAATATTTCCTTAGTGGGCCTTCTCGAGACTAGGGTTAAGTCTCATAAAGCTGCTAGAGGATTTAGAAGGGTTCACAGTTTCTGGAATTGGGAGGATAACTATAAATTTCATCCTAACGGAAGAATTTGGGTGGGTTGGAATCCGAATTTATGGAATGTTTTTGTAGAATGTAAATCGGATCAATTCATACATTGTAAAGCAATATTTATTTTATCGCAAGAAGTTTTTTATTTTACTTTTGTGTATGCTTCTAATCTTCATGAGGAGAGAATAAAACTATGGAATGATTTGTCTAATTTGAGTACTGATAATGTCCCATGGTCCATTCTTGGTGATTTTAACGTTATTAAAGACCCTTCTGAAGGTGTTGGAGGTAATGTTCGCTGGTCAACTGAAATTCAGGGGTTTAAGGACTTTCTTACTGCTCAAGGCCTTTCTGATGTCCGTTTTTCGGGCACTTATCATACTTGGTGGAATAAGCAGAATAACAATCCTATTTTGAGGAAATTGGATCGTGTCTTAGGGAATTCATGGTGGTTCACTTCTCAGCAAAATTCTAATGTCATTTTCACACCGTGGGGATTATCTGACCATAGTGCGGCCATTGTTAATCTTCATAACAGGGGAGGTAATTCAAAGAAACCTTTTCAGTTCTACAATTATTGGCTTGAGCATCCTGATTTTATGCAAGTGGTGACTGAAGCTTGGGAGAGTCCAATTCAAGGAAATCCTATATTTATTCTAGCTCAGAAGCTCAAATTGGTCAAAAAGAAACTTCTGAATCTTCGCAAAGAGGAGGGATCAATTTCTAGTCAAATAAACGTGACTCGCGAGCAGTTACGATCGATCCAAGGTAAAATTCTAGATGGAAAAACAGAGGCAGCCAACTTGGATCTAGAGAAAAATCTCTCAAAACATTTGTGGACTCTTTTGAGTCGAGAAGAAAGCATAGCCCATCAAAGATCGAGAGTGCAATGGCTTGATTTGGGAGACAAGAACACAAGTTATTTTCATAAAAGGATTGCTGCAAACTGGAATGTAAACAAAATCCCTTCGATTATTGATGCAAATGGAATGAGGTTATATGGCACTTACGCAATCAAGCATGAAGCTGTGAATTTCTATCAGAATCTCTTTGCAGAGGACACTCAAAGCTACCCAGGTATTAACCGCCTTCATGAGCTTATATCAAAAAGAATATCTCCTGCCCAAGCTCAACTTCTCACGATTAAACCTTCTGACTTAGAGATTTTCAGAACTCTAAAGTCAATGAAAAAGAACAGAACTTCCGGTTCGGATGGTTTCAATGTTAATTTCTTCCTCAAAACCTGGGATATTGTGGGACGTGATTTCCTTAATGCTGTTCACTACTTCCTAGAAACAGGGAATCTCCCTCACTATGCGAATGCTACAACTCTGGCATTGATCGTGGAACAAATGAGAGTCTAGAGAGAGATTCTCCTCCTTCTCTCTAGAAACCCTTAATTAGCCGCCTCTAATTCTCGGACATATTTTCATCAGATCAATACAATCAACCTTCGTAAATCCATTTCTATCTCTAATCCTTCACCTAAACACCAAATTTCTTATCAGTTTTTTAGGCCTGCTATGAGTTCGAAGAGGGTTTCCTTTTCGGAGAACCTTGTGACGGAGATTCCTCTCCGTGCGTGTTCACAAAGTGCCCTTGCAGGGTTGGATTCAGTTCCGAACCCGAAAAGGGTTTCGTTTGCGGTTGATTTGGTATCGGTGATACCTTTTGTTGACACTCGATCCAAGAATTTGGAAGGGTCGAGCATAAAGATTGATGGCAAGAAGGAAGGCGCGCGGGTCTCCTTTGCTGAACGCCTTGTTACGATGATTCCAGATAATCCTTGCACTCGTACCCGGGTCAAGCATCTTTTAACTGATGGTAAGGTTCTCTCTCAAAAGAAATCTTTCAGTCTACATGAAGTAGGAGTTGATCCATTGATTGAGTTATCGGATTTTGAGAATCCAAGATCTGTTATTGCTATGGATGATGTTGAGGAGGTTAAGACCCAAATTGTTGGTTCCCCAAACCCCTCTTTGAATGTTGAGGGTTCCTCAAACCCTAACCCGAATGCTAATTGGTTAATTGGAGGATTTCAAATCTCAAATGACGAAAGGATGGCGGATTCTGTGAATTTGGGGGAAGTCTTGGGTCCTGTCTCGGGAAATTTAAGTTACACGAATGATGTGGATTCGGAGGATGATGAAGTCATTTCAGGGTTGGTGGCAGACCTTATAAGAAGAATTGTGGTTGAGCATTGGGATGGAAACCCTACCTTGTCTGTCCATGATTTATGTCTGGAGAAAGGGGCGTTTCATGAGTTAATGACAACGGGGTCTGAGAATGGGGTCGCTACCACTGACTTTAAGAACTCTGAGATTGTGGCGAAGGAAGGTGTATCCCTTTTTAGCCTAACTGGGTCAGAAGTGGGAGTTGCAAAGGAGAGTACAATTAAATCTGAAGCTGTACATTGGAAGAAGTTGGAAACGGAGAAGCGCTTGCTGGATACCAGGAATTATGCAAAAGTGCTACAGCTCTATATTGAATACATGGGATTGGAGGTGCCTACTCTAATGAGGAGGAAGGAGACGGAGATCATAGTTGAGGGGAATTTCCTTATTGACATTTCGGACTGTGAACATGATGAGGAGCAGTGTGTAGCCCTCAACAATGTTATCCAATTGCAACAGTTTACTGCTAAGGAAGGGATCGGAATTCCTTATGAAGGCATCCGGCCTGAGCTGCTTGTTAATGAGAAGGGTTACCCTAGGGATGCTCCTGCTGCCCTGGAAAATGAAACTGTTCTTAATGGTGGTGAGGTAATGAAGGATGGGAAGGGCAAGGTTGCTTCTGAGTTGGAGCTACACATGAAGGACCGTGAGAAGGAGATGGGTTTTGTTCAAATTGATGCTGAGATTGATGGAGATTTTGACTACCTGATGGGAAATAGTTCAAATGAGGGTATTGATGCAATGTTGATTGATTGTACGGTGACTTGTACTGCTACTGCGGTGCGAACTGGCTTGGGAGAGGAGCTTACGGAGGATGATATCCCATGGGAGGATTTTCCTACTGTTAGTATTCTCCCTTCTATTGCCTTGGAGATTTTTGCGGAGGAGCACATGGAGGTAGACATGGAAGTGGGTCAAGTCCAGGATATCTATTGAATGTGGACTATCTATGCTGATATTCTTATTGACCGATATGTGCTGCAATATCTAGAAGATGTTGGCGTGCAACAACAGGGGTATGTGCTTCAGGATGGGTTGAAGGATGGCTTTGTCCAGGCTTTGAGACGACCTTTTCAAGCGGGGGAGGTCACTTGCAGAAAATATTTATTGGCGTAGGTTTTATCATTATGTTCAGCTAGTTTTAGCTCGTTGCTTGTCTGTATGCAGACTTGGATAGTTATTTGATTTGGTCCTTTTGGACCAGTCTTTTTGTTGTTGATTTCGCGGGGAATGCCCCTAGATTTGTATCCGCTATTTCCTTTTGGTTATAAAATTTTAATTAGCAAAAAAAAAAACTCTGGCATTGATCCCGAAATGTAAAAATCCTACGAGCATGTCTGATTTTCGCCCAATATCATGTTGTAACGTAACACCTTCTATAAGTGTGTCTCAAAACTCATGGCGAAGAGATTTAGTGCCAATCTACCAAATCTCATTGATAAAGCTCAAGCGGCTTTTGTCAAGGGTCGCAATATCACTGATAACATTCTCATGGCCCAGGAACTTCTGAAAGGTTTCAATGATTCGAGGTACTCCCCAAAGGCAGTTTTCAAAATGGATATTCACAAAGCTTTTGATAAATGTAATTGGCAGTTCATTTTTTATGTGCTCATCCTTAGGGGATATCCTTTTCCTTTTATCAGATGGGTACACTCATGTTTAACCTCAACAAGGTTCTCGGTTAAAATAAATGGTGAAGTAGGGGGTTATTTTTCGAGCAATCGAGGCTTGCGTCAAGGGGACCCCATATCCCCTTTTCTCTTTGTTTTAGTCATGGATGTTTTATCAGAAATGCTACACAAAGCAAAGGACTCTCCAAATTTCACTCTACACAAGGAAATGGAGGCAATTGGGCTTAATCATTTGTGTTTTACCGACGATTTACTTCTGTTCAGTCATGCTGATCATGCATCTATTGCTATCCTCATGGACACCTTAGATGTTTTTCACTCCTTTTCTAGGTTAAAAGCAAATGCTCAAAAAAGTACATGCTATCTTTCCAATCCACCTGATGGCCTCCAAAATTGGATTTCAAGTTCTTACAACATCGAAAAAGGGATCTTGCCAGCTAAATTTCTTGGAGTTCCTCTGATCACAAAGAAACTTACAAAATCAGACTGTCACCCACTCATTTCCAAGATCAGTGGTAGAATCGAATCGTGGACTAATTTCTGGTTATCTTTTGCTGGTAGACTGTAGCTCATTAAATCAATCTTACATGCTATTTATGCATATTGGAGTGCTCACTTCATAATTCCTAAGGGCGTACTTCGACACATTCAGTCTATCTTCAGCAAATTTTTATGGAATGGGAACAGGCCTGGGATAAACGCTACCTAAAGAGGAAGGAGGCCTAGGTTTGAAAGATCTTGGTGAATGGAACGATGCCCTCTTACTGAAAAAGCTTCTTGCTATTATAAACCCAGCTTCGGGCTCTCTATGGGCTGATTGGGTTCATAAATCAGTCATAAAAACTTCATCATTTTGGATCATCCCATTTATCTCGTAAGCACTCGTGGACTTTAAAAAAGGTCTTAAAACTGAGAGACTTAGCAAGGCAGCATATCTCCTACATAATTGGCAATGGTCAGGATACGTCTATGTGGTTCGATCCTTGGTGTAATAATCGTCCCATATGCTCTCAGGTAAATGATCCAATCATATCCAATTCTGGCATTCCCAAAGAAGCTCGTGTCTGTTCTATCCTTTCTAGCACAGGTTGGGTTTTACCTTCCTCAAACTACCATGACATGATAGTTTGGAGGAATAATTTTGATCACAATCTCCGGTTCAACTTGTTGAAACGTGATGCAGTTCGTTGGGAGGGAATCACAATGAAATCTCTTACTTTGTCGGACATTTGGCGATCCATACGACATGTTGGTACTCAAATCCCTTGGACCACGAGTATTTGGCACAAACTTGGTGTCCCCAGGTTCTCTTTTCACCACTGGTTGATATTGAAAGACAGGTTGAATACGCTCACAAGACTAAATCAGTTTGGAATTAATGTTCCGGATACATGCTACTTTTGTATTTCAGGAAAGGAAACAACACAGCACTTATTTATTGAATGCCCTTATGCTCAGTACCTGCTAAAATGTGTCTCAACAGGCCTATGTACTGGCTATCCTATCACTTGGGATGATTGGCACCAGGAATTAATTGACTTCAATCCCAGAGACATCAATAATTCCCTTCGAGTCCTTATTTTCCAAGTGACTGCTTATGCTTTATGGCGAGAACGAAACACCAGATTTCATGAGGGGAAAATTAACATGATCACTGCCTTGATTCTCGATTGCAGAAATGTTGTCAAATGCCGATTATTTTCTTCTGCTTGGTATGAAATTGAATGTAATAGGCTACCAGGAATCACTAGTTGGATAGATATTGTTTAGTACTCAATTAGACGTTGTTTGCATGTCTCTGTTCTATTTAAGGGTATGCCCTTAATTTTTGAGTTTTATCTCCTCCCTTGTAATTATTCTTTTTCTTTTTAATGCAATTAACCTTTTAGCAAAAAAAAAATAGATTATGTTTGCTGTTCCTTTTGGTATAACATTTTTAATTAGCAAAAAAAAGTCAAAAATTAAGCAAAATCAATTTTCTTGTTCAAGTGAGTCAAAAATGAAGTTTTAGTGAGTAATAGGGGTCAAACGAGTCAAGAACAAAGCTACAAGTGGTTTCCATGCTCAAACGAGTCAAAATGTAAGAACCCGAATTTTCGGTAGAATTAAAAACTTTTTATTTATTGATGAAAGAATGAACAGTGACTCCGACTATAAGGTATTAACAAAGAATGTGAATGGGTATAGATCTAAATGATCATATGTCATGAAGAATACTTTTGGTTGATAGCATAAATAAGAATAATCCATCTCCTAAGGATATAAGTGGTATTATTCCAAGAAAGATTATTCTTGTGCCATCCAAATCAATATCTATTATAAGTCCAGCGGTTCCGTAAAAAGGTTAAGGAGCACTCGAGAGTAAACCAGGTTCATTTTCCTAATTATAGGAATTAAATAAAAATAAGTGATGAATAGTGATTTTGGTGGAATTTGGAATATTATTGTAATAATGCTATATCCGGTATTCGGAACGGATTTCTGAGTTCGTATTAGTGATCCAGGAGGAAAATAAGTGTATGTAAAAGCTGTCGGATTCAGAAAAATAGCACTTTTATTTTCTCCGAGAATTCCCAGGACACTGCCAGACTTAAGGATATATTTAAGGGATTTAAGGAAATTAAATTCGAGAAGTATTAAGTAAGATGGAGGATGGTATTATAATTATTAAGAAGGTTTTCGGTAAAACCCTAACTAGAAACGAATGAGTTATTCCCTCGAACGATCAACGAATTAAGCAATAAACGGACAAAGAAACAAGCAGAGGGAGCAAGAGTCTTGTGCAAGCTACTAGAAAATATCTAGTAACCAACATAGTTATAAGAGTAACTAGAATCAAGGGATCAACCAAGTACTTAGCAAATCTAACTACTAGTTAGCCTTAAACCACCACAAAATCAACACTTGTCTCTCCATTCTCATCACCCCTTGCATCACCACTTTAATAAAGCAATTCCAAGATGAGATATTATCTACAAACATTCACTTTATGCATTATTAACAAATCAACCAAGCAAAGAACATCAAACACTCCCCAAAGAACACCATTCGGCTTTCTTGAAATTCAAGAACACAAATCCAACTTCCAACCATTTGTTGATCTTGAAACTTTTTATGTGAGTCCTATAATTCATAAAAATGATCTCCTCAAAATCCTAGCTTCAATCTCTTCTTTTTCCATTTTCAAAAAAATCATTAAAGAGGAGGATGAATAGTAACCTCAAGAACAAAACTTTTGGATCTTGATTTTGATTGATGATCCAAGCTTCATGGAGGCTATACAAGGACTATACAAGGCTAACTAAGTGCATACACACCCCAAGGAAGGTATAACACACTTGAAACCCTAGGTCTTACTTTGAGATTATGCATGTTCTTGATGGATTTAAGCTTAGTTATGATAATTAGTGATTATAAGCATGATTACAAGCATGATTATGGTTTAGTTTTGATAAATGTTAAAAATAGCCTAGGTGAACGGAAGGGCATTGCTTGGCCTCAGTTTATGGTTATAAATCATGTATGTGTTGTTTGGAGTAGATATCATGATTATTGGGAGTTTTGGAATTTGGTAAATATCCGATTTATAGCCGTCGTAATGCCGAAATTTCGTTAACCTTAAGAACATGAGTTTGACAGTAGGTATAAGTCACTGTTTAGCTTCGATTTTTGCCATGATAAGCTAGATTATGTTATAAGCTTCGTTTTGATATAAAGTTCGTATGAAATGGACTTACGGTTTAGGAGTTATGATTAAATTCGTAAAAGAGGTTCGAAACCGTAATCGAAAGTTCGTAACTGAAATTGGAATCCCTTAACATGACTAAGTCAGTGACGAATCATGGTAATTAAATATTAGAGGTCATAAGGAAGGCGTGAGAGAAAACCACAAGTAAAATGGATCGTTTTCCGATTTTATAAAAATGTTCGAATCGAGGATAAGTGCGAAGAAACCACTTTTCGAAGGTAACATTATTCATTAAAACCTCCTGCCCTGTTTTGGCAAAATTCCGAAAAATTAATCTTCTGATCTAAGTCCAATTTTGAGTTAGCTACCTTCTAGACATTCTCTAGATCATGTACGCGAAAACAGTGCGTCATTTGAGTTAACGGTTACCGAGTTATGAACGTTTTAGTGAAAGAGGTGTGAATAGTAAAGATCCGTAGTCGACCGAACTTCAAAAATACATTTCACCTATCTAGACCCGTGGCTTCGAATTGGAAATTTTATGATAAATATTACAAATACCAAAGATGATTTTAGAAGTGGTTTCGTAATTAAATACGTTTCCAGTGATTTATTAAAAGTGTTGAAGTACGAGTCTCGAAATAGTGATTCTCAGAAAAGTCAACCCTAGGGGTACTACTTTGGCCACCCTTTTTGGCTAAGTTAAAAAGGGAATTTCGAGTCGACTAAAACACGAAACTTGTTAAGAATTATCGAGACAACCTATTGGTACAAAGAACGAGGTTATAAATGATTAAGTAAGATATACGAAAGATCCGACATTAAGGATAGGTTCGAGGTGTGTTTTGGACTAAGCTTACATGACTTAAGTTAAGTTATACTTAACCTTCGAAATGTTAAGCGATTGACCTCGGTTGTTGTGACTATTTATAGATCACTGGATTGGCACGAGACACACTACCCCTACAGGATTACCAGGCAAGTTTCCAATACTTGGAACTGTTGTTGTGATAATATATATAATGATTGTTGTATACCTATGCCATAACATGCATGCCTACTTTCAAGTCTATTGATATGCTTGTTCCCTGAATTGATATTGGCTTATAGACTAGATATGAATTATCAGTTATAAGCAAGATTGTTTTGCTAAGACCCTTAGTGAAGGGCGTATGATATTCATTCTTTAAATATAAGACCGGGAGTCGGTATTTTGTGATATATAGATAGCCGTGGAAACCCGGAGGGATTCCAGCGGCAGAGTAGTACTCATTTTGAGGAATGTTATTAGTAAACATTATTTATATTTTCATAAAGTATTGATTACTTGGAAATTATTCGAGGAATGCTATTTGGATATTATCTCAATCGAGAGGTACTATATGAATATTATTTTGAATATTCATTCGCGTATATTTATTTGCTGAATATTATTTTAATATTCATTCGAGCTTTAATTACTTAATGAATATTAGTTTCGAATATTCGTTTAGAGTTTGATTATTCAATGAGTAATTACTTTAATATTCTTGGAAATTTATTTAATGAATATTATCGTGAATATTCATTTAAGATTTTATGTACTTGATGAATATTATTTTAAGATATTCATTCGAAGTTCTATTTACTTAAGGAATATTGCTTCGAATATTCCTTTAAAGTTTGATTGCTGAAAGAATATTATTTGGATATTTATTTAGAATATTATTTGTTAAATGAATATTATTTTCAAATATTCATTTAAGGTTTGATTTATTTAGTGAATATTATTTTAAACATTTACTTGAGCTTAAATAATTAATGAATATTATTTTGAATATTCATTTAAAGAAGAGAGTTATTTAGTAAATGGTTATATATATATTCATTCGAGGATTACTTACGAGCAATATTATGATTTATTCATATTCCTTAATTATTATTGATTTAATAAATATTCTTGGAATATTTATTTAAATTCTTTTAAGTTCTTTTTATGATGATTCATATTATTCAAAGATTATCTATCACCTTCAAATAAGGTGTAAAATATTTCGGAGTATTTTATGACCATTCTTATCAAGGGGAGGTTCCCAAACTTTATTTTCATTTAAATCTATCTTAAAGAAGATTTAAATACTCGCTCAACTTCCAAACCGATATAAGGGGACCTCACTTGAGAGATGTTATTTATTGGACTGCCCGGTCCTATACTTGCTAAAACTATCGTGTCACTCACATCTTGATTCTTTCAAGCATCGATATGAGTCTGTTTGGTTACCTCCTCAACGCTCGGGGGGTAAGAATTGATGGAACAAGTTTATATCCATTAACAAGCATCAGCTTGGGAAATATTGGTGATTTTTCCTTTCCAACTAGATACGACTACTTTGTGGAGTCCTATCAACAAGTAATATACTTGGGGAAAGGGGGAGGAACTTCACGTTTCAAAGTTATGGATGTGAAATGAACTAGGAGATGCGTAAGTGACCCAGTGGCGCCGGTCCAGCAAATGGCCCAACCGTTGGCCGGGGGGTTCCAGAGGGCGGTAGACAAGTAAATCCGTCGGTGCTTCCTTCTACATGTAGTAAACAAGAGGTGGGGAGCATAACATGCGACTGATCATCGTGTAAATGCTATGTCTCCTAGCGCGTCAAACTCCAGTATTAGTCCATCTCTCAATGTTGGAAATTTCCTGCAACCTTATCATTATTGGCAGGTTTGAAAAGTGTTTGAATTGGAATTGCAATATTCTTCCTGCAAGTTCTCCTCTATTATGAAAAGTTGATAATATCTGGCTCATCTTTGACATAGCAGATATTTATTCAAAACAAATATATTTTGAGTTACCTTGTAACTTCATCTCATACCTTATATTGGTACTACATCGTTAATGCATGGCATATGGTTTCAAAGATATTTTGGACTGTTATATATTATCACTGTTCAATTATATTTTTGGTGGGCTATTGCTCACCCTTGATTTATTTATTTATATCACAACAACAGCTAGATCAGATGGCCGCGCAAGGCGTGCTCAGCATAGGCAGGTGTCAGCCGTCAGAGGATTAACCGCTGAGGTCATAGCTACCATTGCTAAGGATGCAGCCTCTGGTAGGCTAGTTGTTAGTATTTGTGCATCAAATGTATTTATATATATGGCATATACCAATGGATGGCAAAGAGCATGTAATTGTAAAATTGTAATTCTTTGGGTTGTAATAACTCAAACTTGTGATTAATAATATTGACGATTACTCTGATTTCATCTCTGGGACTATAACGGGTGTGTTTTATGTTGTTGCTTTGGGTCACAAGGTTGTAATTTAAATTATGTTGATTTTGTGGTTGGATATTGAGACCGTAACGACCAGATCCCTGACCCTGGATCTGGGGGTGTTACACAAAACTTGTTCAAACGAGTCCAAAATTAAGTTTTAGTGAGTATTAGGGGTCAAACGAGTCAAGAACAAAGCTATCAGTGGTTTCCATGCTCAAACAAGTCAAAAATATTGTTCAAACGAGTCCAAAATGAAGTTTTTTTTTTTGCTAATTAAAATTTTATACCAAAATGAACAACATAAACAAATCTAGGGGCATACCCCGCGACATCAACGTTTAGGCATTACAAACCGAAATAGTCCAAACAGAACAACAACATAAAATTAAACCCATGCTAAAACAAGACTAAAAGAGAAAACACATAAACTGAAATCATGGGGCACGGGAATGGCCTCCCCTACTAGCACGCCACTTACGGATCTCGGATTTCTTCAGACGAACCTTTGCTCTTTCAGCAGATGGATGCATAATTTCATTTGCAGGTTGGGCATCTTAATCATTCCCATGCAAGAGAGCATGGTCCTCCAATGGCACAGCACATGCGCCTTCAACCGTAGTATCCGTTCTATTTCCCCTATTTCCATTGGCCGTTGATCCCTCCCCATGGGGCATTTCCTCCTGATCAGGTCTTGATTGATCTCCCAATAGAGATATGGGACCACCCAGCCCAATTCTTTGAATAAAATCCTGCAGTTGCAAAGCGCAGCTGACCGATATTGCAAGCTCCTTAGTTGCCCCACAATAAAACTTTCCAGAAGAATCTCTAAAGGGATCACCCCCAATGATCTCCACGAAATCAGCCACTTTTGGAACATGAAACCCATTCGTCCGAATATGGTTTTTAAGCATCTCAACATGAAACAGAGTCTCAATCAATAACTTCCGGACACCATCCTGGTATTCAGCCGAACTAATTTCAGAGATATAGTCATTCTTAGACTCTAATCTCCCACTGAGGAACCTCATCCGGCTTTTCCTCCATCTTATCCCTACTGATAATAGCCTCTATCTTTTGTGGCACTCTAGATTGACTCGAAAGATCAACCACATTAGCCTGACTCATAGAGTCAACATCAATAACTGAACTACCAGCAACATTGTCACAATTACAACCCTTAAGATTATGCATAACACAAATAGAATTACTATAACGCCCTAGAAATATCGTAATTATTATTATTATTTAATTATTTAGTATTAAATGTGAATTATATGAGGTGAATTTTTTTAGGATTAAATATATGTGACATCATGTTTACGTGCTTATATGATGATGTATATGTGAAATGTGGGTCCGTGTAATTTTATTTGAATTGTTGACGACTTAAATTTATTTAAATCATGCATTATTGATCTCCGAGACATTTTATAAAATCACCGGAGTATTTAAAAATCCCAAAATCTTTTGAAATATCATATTTGTATATTTATTTAGTTTTAAAATTGTTGGGTGAATTATTTTGGTGTTTGAGTATTTTAAAATGATTTTAAGAATTTTATTGCTTTTAAAAGATCGAAATTTGTAAAATTCATATTTACTTCATTTTTTATCCTAAAAAAATATTTTAAAAATATGGGGATGTTTGTAAATTCATAAACTTTATTTTAGAAATTCTTAAATATTTTTCTACTATTTTTCTGATTTATTTCGATTTTAGAAATGAATTAAAGATTGTTAATTGTTTTACAGCATGTATGAATTTACAATTGTATTGTCTTCTTTAATAAAAAAAAAACCCAGCACATTCTTCCCTTTTCCAGATTGTTCTGGGCTTTCCTCTTTCAATCTCTCGACAATTTTCTCTCATCTCTCTCTCGCTGCTCTCTCTCTCTCCCTCTAATCTCTCTCGATCTCTCTCCCTAATATCTCCCTCTCGAAGTCTCTCTATCCCTCATTTCCCTTCCCTTTTCTCTACATAAACGAAGTGGGTGTGTGTGCATGTAGTCCGAAGTGTGGTATGTTTGTACTCAGCTGTGTGTACGCGTATGTAAGTTCTTGGTATATCTCCTCTCTTCCTTGTCTTAGCCGATTTCGAGCTCAGTAAGACTGTGGTGGTGCTGGTCGTGTGTGTGTCTATGCGATATATGATGTGTGTGATTGTTAAGGGTGCGTGTGTAGATAGTGGTTGTGTGTATGTATATGGCGAAGGTGCGATTGTGTTATTACAGTGGTATGGTTCATAAATTGCTTGACTGATTTTTGTATTAGTTGATTATAATTGTTGTATAAGCCTTGTTACGAGAACTGTATGTTACAGAATGGTCCCTTGTTTTGATTTTTGTTCCAGTTTTTGGCAAAGCTGAAGTTCGAAGTTGTGATATATAACGTCAAACTGAGTTCAAATTGTTAACTGGGTATTGTATGTCGAGTTTTAGAGTGTATTAGATTTAACATTCGAGTTTCGGATTTTTGTAAAATTCTATATTAGTTCGAATTTGGTTGAGAAAGTGATTGAACTGCAAGCTTATTTTTATGTGAATTGTTGAATAAGTTTTGACACTAGTTAGAGACTATTTGTACTTAACCAGGATTTGTGTTTAATAACTGGATTGTATTTGTTTTAAGTACTCCACTGAATTTATTTGGGATTGTAACTAATTGTAATGTTGTTGCTGTGTTCTGGATGGTTTTCTGTGGATTTTCTAATTGGTCGGAGTTCTTGAATTATTACGGGAATTTAACTATGTTGGGGGTTATAATGCATTTGTTGAGATGAGAACTAGAAATGCTTGATTGTTGGTTAATATAGGAAAGCAAATGGGTAGTCCGAATTGTAGAAAGAAGAAGTGCTGCCGGATTTTTCCTTGAATTGGTGATATGTTGCCCTGTGTTGAGGGTGTTAACTGCTATATACGTGTTAAGTGTAAAACGTTGTGCGACGCATTTGGGTAGAATGAGTAAGACAGTTACGGTTATAGGCATACTGAAGTAGTATTTTACCTGTATACAGGTATGAATAGGAGGCCGGCTATGAGCCAGTGCACGTGTAGATGGAATATAGAGGAAGGAGATAATTATCGGGATTGACGAGTGTGTTCGTGTAGAGACTGATAAGTGATAAAGGAAAAACGGATTTGTGATCAAAGAAAGGCCAACATATAAAGAAGTAGAGACGGATGTTAAGTGAGTAAGGAAATGAGATGTTGGAATTGGAAACTGTGTGTATTGAGGCAAGTTTACTACCCCTCACTTATTGTTCAAGTGATGTGAAACCTTCTGTGTTATTAATTGTTCTTTCGATATTCCTTCTTGCAAGCAATTATCCTCTTCATTTTTATTCAGAATAATGTGAACCTGTTCGGTTAATTATACGATATTCCTTTCAAACTATTTTGCTAGTGTCTATACCCTTTATTTTATTCCCAGTGATATTCTTCTTCTATTAATTTACAAACAATCATTCTTAAATTATTCTGTCATTGTTTATTTTCCTCAACTATTGTTCAGGTGTCGATTTCTTCTAAAGTCATTTTATATCAATATTCCTCGTATTTGTTAATATTCTTTAAAGAAAGTTTTTCTTCAAATTGTTGTAAACTAATTCGAGGTTTAGATTGTCGTTGAGGCATGTGTTGCTCAGTGACGGTTTAAATCGAGAATGAATTGAGATCTTCTTAATTATTCAAACTTATTATTGTCATGCCGGTTTTGGTAGCTAAAGCCTATGAGTGCTTAGCCGACAAGAGTGAGATTTGAGTAATTGAGAATTTCTTAAATCTTTGTTTTAAACTATTCAAATCTTTTATGTAAGTTCAATTTTGCCATGAAAATTTTATCAGTTGGTAACCTTTGAAATAAGTGGTTGTAGCTTGTGCAATACTCAAATCTATTATTGAACTTCAGATCACTTTATTCCTTGATTTCCTTAAAATTGCTATACGTTCAATTTCTAGAATCTTAATAATTGCTTGTTCTTCAATTTATTAATGATGCCTTGTTGATTCACTGATTCATAATTTTGTCTTGTTAAACTAAACCATGCCTAGTTTATCTTATTGCTTTGTTGTTATGACTCCTTATATCGAATGCTTCCTTGAATCTTAATCTTATTACTGTGTTGTTCATAATTCTTTATATCGAATGCTTCGTTGTCCCTTAATCTTGTAATGTTGCTCCCTAAAATGGTTTAATTAACTAAAGATGTTTTTAAAATTCCTTATACTGGGCTGATCTGTTATCAGTGAGTATGAAGGACTTAAAAATGAAAAGGTTTAAAGGTTTTAAAGATTTGATGTGGGGGAATTCCGTTAAAATGTTTTCCACGGATTCCTTCAGATTGGAGGCGTAAGAGGCCGGGTGACGCCGGTCCAGCATGTTTTATTTTTGTGCTATAGTTCTGGTGGGACCAGTCCAGCACCTTTATAGGCCAATGTGTTGCCTAATTGGGAACCCAATTTATGTCCAGACGGATTGAGGGTCCGGGCTGGGGGCTTTACGTGGCTGATCACCCGTATTGTCCATAGTCGTGAAAAAACTCCAATCAACGGAAATGATTTTAAAAAAAAGATTTATGGAATGTATGTTTTAATAATGGAATGGTTTTAAGAAAAGGAAGGTTTTCATGAAATTTATGATTTGATGAAAATGGAAAGTTTATCCTATGATGGAAATTGAATTCTTCCTTGAGATTAACTGATCATTGATATTGTTCATCAATGAATTATCGATATATTGTTGTTTCACTATATAATTAACTTGCTGAGCGTTCTTTGGCTCACTCTTGCTTTGTTTTACCTAACCTTTGCAGTTAGGTTTAAGGATGATCTACTTCATTTATCCCCGCGAATGAGAGCGATGAGGCATTCTATACAGGATAGATTTCGGAGCTAGAGCGGGTAAGCACATATTGAGATTGAGCTATGAATTAGATGATATAGTAACTTGTATTAGCACAGAGATAGAAGTTGTAATAATTTCCATAGTATAGATTCTTGTTTCATACCATAACCTCGAATCGATCCTCGGTGAGGAATCGTTGGTGTGTTAAGTTTTAATTTTATTTGTTAAATTGGAATTTGGTTGGGTTGAATTACAGGTGGATAATCCGATTTTCGAATATTTCATGCCGAAATTTTCTAAAATTCCCCTGTATCAAAGTCTATTTTATTATAAAAAGTATATTTTCAGTATTGGGAAGTCGGGGCGTTACAGGTTGGTATCAGAGCGACAGGTTATGGTCACTAAAACAAGTTAGGATGATTAAGTATACGTATTTAAGTGGGACGTTAGATAAAACGATTTAGGATAAGATTCACCTTAGGTTATTAGGACAACGGTTGCGACGTTATTTAGTATTTCAACATATCGCGCGAGCCGGAATTCGATTCATTCGAAGGCACGACTTTAGACGAGGCAGTTGATTCGGCACCGCTTGCATTAAATAGACGATCGGAGTTATCAGTTTGGAGGATGCTACGTGTAGACCTTCGTGTATGTTCTAGAATTTAATTTGCGATTTTAGTTACCCCGTGAACGACATAGAAAGTGCAAAAGGATGGTAAACAAGATGCGAAATGTGATTACTGGCATGGGTTGGAGGAATGGCGTGGTTATTCATTACTAGCCGTTGATTTTATTTAATTTATTGGTTAAGGAGATTTAACCTTTCTTTCTGTTTCTTCTTCTTTTGATAATACCCCATCACCTTTGATAATCAACTATATTTCAATTGATGACGAAATTTTTTTCATATTCATTTAAACACATTCCTATTTTTCAGAGATACCTCTATTTACATGATGCATGTAAATTATTGAGATCCTTGAATTCTTTCTAATTTCCCTGAATATTTGCTATTCCTTATTCAACATTGTATATCTATAAAAATTTTGAAACTTTTGAACTCTTTTGTTTCTCTTTGATTACTTAACCTTATTTATTCTGACTGGGATGAACAACCCTATGTATATAGGGGATTCGGGGACATCTTATCTACGTGATAGAAGTCTGGTGGGACGCCACTGATTGTGTTTGTCATGAAAGTACAGAAGGCTGGCCCCCTTCTTGTGCTATGGTGGTTGACCTAAGTGACAAATACAACCTGAAAGTAGTTCAGTGATCATATTGATCTCTCAGTTAAAAATTCTTTTATTAAATCCTTTTTCAAACACCTATCCATTTTATTGATTTCTTTCGTTATAAACCCGTACGATTTCTTAAGTCATCAATGATTGAAAGCGGTAAGATGGAGACGATGCATTTTGAGTGGTTCAAGCTACATTATGTCGATAGAAAATTGGTTGATCGGGTTTGAGAATTGAGGTTAAAGCAGAGATAGAGTATCAAGTTAGATTACACAGTGGATTGACAACACACGTACAAGATTCGATAATACGGAGAGACTGATTTTGGCTAAGGAGCAGATGACAAGGACATGAGAAGAGCATATATACGATTTCTAGGTACGAGCTTTGCGATTGGAAGAACTATAATTTTCAGGATATGACGAGAGGATCGAAGTGAATGCCGTGACGACGAAGCAGTAATGAATCGGGAAAGGCCTAAGGCGCCAGCAGAGATCGAAAACTTTGAAGTACCAACTAAGAATTATTGAAGGTTGTCAAAGATTTTACCAAGATAGTTACAGTAGTGGACAAGCCTACAAATCAAGAAACGAAGGGATAAAGGTGGAGAAAGCTTTCAGGAGTCAAGGAAGAGATTGAAAACCGTTCCAGAATCAGTGCAACCTGATGGACGAAGAAAGGATGAGTATGGTTATGAGTAGGAGCGTGGAAGTGGTATCAATTGTTAGTCGCGTGGACTTCGTTTTAAAGATTTTAATTATTTACTTGATTATTTCAAGTCAAGGTAGATTTCTTCGTTTATACTGCAAGTCAAGCCAGGTCTTGTTGTAGTATTGTATATGAATGAATTATTATGGATGATTGGGTCAGTAATGGAGGCGTTGTCTGCAGGACATAGTCCATTATACGAATATGTCATATCCGATTTTCGGTAGAAAAGGATCGTCACGTACGAGTGATACGTATATAGAATTAACGAGACATGTAAACTAAAGTTTTAAGTTATGATGAAATTTACGGGCTTACAGGACGAGCCTAGCGAGATATGAATTGATATAAAGGAATTCTAGAATGAAAGAAATGACTTGGAAGAATGAAAGAGAAATGTTTGAGAGACGGTTATATGTTTTCTTACGGTCGATTCTGAGGACAGAATCCTTTTAAGGGGGGAAGGATATAACGCCCTAGAAATATCGTAATTATTATTATTATTTAATTATTTAGTATTAAATGTGAATTATATGAGGTGAATTTTTTTAGGATTAAATATATGTGACATCATGTTTACGTGCGTATATGATGATGTATATGTGAAATGTGGGTCCGTGTAATTTTATTTGAATTGTTGACGACTTAAATTTATTTAAATCATGCATTATGGATCTCCGAGACATTTTATAAAATCACCGGAGTATTTAAAAATCCCAAAATCTTTTGAAATATCATATTTGTATATTTACTTAGTTTTAAAATTGTTGGGTGACTTATTTTGGTGTTTGAGTATTTTAAAATGATTTTAAGAATTTTATTGCTTTTAAAAGATCAAAATTTGTAAAATTCATATTTACTTCATTTTTTATCCTAAAAAAATATTTTAAAAATATGGGGATGTTTGTAAATTCATAAACTTTATTTTAGAAATTCTTAAATATTTTTCTACTATTTTTCTGATTTATTTCGATTTTAGAAATGAATTAAAGATTGTTAATTGTTTTACAGCATGTATGAATTTACAATTGTATTGTCTTCTTTAATAAAAAAAAACCCAGCACATTCTTCCCTTTTCCAGATTGTTCTGCGCTTTCCTCTTTCAATCTCTCGATAATTTTCTCTCATCTCTCTCTCGCTGCTCTCTCTCTCTCCCTCTAATCTCTCTCGATCTCTCTCCCTAATATCTCCCTCTCGAAGTCTCTCTATCCCTCATTTCCCTTCCCTTTTCTCTACATAAACGAAGTGGGTGTGTGTGTATGTAGTCCGAAGTGTGGTATGTGTGTACTCAGCTGTGTGTACGCGTATGTAAGTTCTTGGTATATCTCCTCTCTTCCTTGTCTTAGCCGATTTCGAGCTCAGTAAGACTGTGGTGGTGCTGGTCGTGTGTGTGTCTATGCGATATGTGATGTGTGTGATTGTTAAGGGTGCGTGTGTAGATAGTGGTTGTGTGTATGTATATGGCGAAGGTGCGATTGTGTTATTACAGTGGTATGGTTCATAAATTGCTTGACTGATTTTTGTATTAGTTGATTATAATTGTTGTATAAGCCTTGTTACGAGAACTGTATGTTACAGAATGGTCCCTTGTTTTGATTTTTGTTCCAGTTTTTGGCAAAGCTGAAGTTCGAAGTTGTGATATATAACGTCAAACTGAGTTCAAATTGTTAACTGGGTATTGTATGTCGAGTTTTAGAGTGTATTAGATTTAACATTCGAGTTTCGGATTTTTGTAAAATTCTATATTAGTTTGAATTTGGTTGAGAAAGTGATTGAACTGCAAGCTTATTTTTATGTGAATTGTTGAATAAGTTTTGACACTAGTTAGAGACTATTTGTACTTAACCATGATTTGTGTTTAATAACTGGATTGTATTTGTTTTAAGTACTCCACTGAATTTATTTGGGATTGTAACTAATTGTAATGTTGTTGCTGTGTTCTGGATGGTTTTCTGTGGATTTTCTAATTGGTCGGAGTTCTTGAATTATTACGGGAATTTAACTATGTTGGGGGTTATAATGCATTTGTTGAGATGAGAACTAGAAATGCTTGATTGTTGGTTAATATAGGAAAGCAAATGGGTAGTCCGAATTGTAGAAAGAAGAAGTGCTGCCGGATTTTTCCTTGAATTGGTGATATGTTGCCCTGTGTTGAGGGTGTTAACTGCTAGATTTGGTAAATGGTAGGAATATTACTGTTATAGGTTAAATTGCGAGATCCCCTGTCTAAATGCCTTATTTTATTGTGGTCAGTCGATGTCATGGGAATCCGGTGGCCTGTTCTAAGTTTGCCGATTTATGTTTTTGCAGATGGTTGAGTAATTAATTAATTACTCGATCAATTTTAATTGATGTGATTTCATTTAATTGAGGTAAATTCTTCTAAAGCAGATATTTTAGATAACAAAATATTTTACAAAAAAAAAGATATTTGAATTTAGCTATGCGCTTAATTGCTAGTTTGTGTGTTAAGTGTTTAGTGCTAGTTGTGCGTTAAGTGTGTGTGGATAAGAAGTTCATAAGTAGCTTATATTAGAATCTTTGTAAATGGAATTGAGTTAATGTTGAAGCAAAGGATTGTTTGATTTCTTATTTGGTTTATTGTATTCCGACAGGTTAGGCCATATTTTAAAGAGGGTGTTGTCCAATTTTTATTAGAATTATTTTATTATTTTGAGAGTATTTTGATAAAGATTTCTGGTGTGCAAGTATTATGCGTGTGTTATAAAATAAAAATGTAAGTTGATATTACGTGCTAAGTGCATATATGATTTTGTGGCTATACATTATTATTTTGAAAATGTGATTAATAAGAGTTATATACGTGTTAAGTGTAAAACGTTGTGCGACGCGTTTGGGTAGAATGAGTAAGACAGTTACGGTTATAGGCATACTGAAGTAGTATTTTACCTGTATACAGGTATGAATAGGAGGCCGGCTATGAGCCAGTGCACGTGTAGATGGAATATAGAGGAAGGAGATAATTATCGGGATTGACGAGTGTGTTCGTGTAGAGACTGATAAGTGATAAAGGAAAAACGGATTTGTGATCAAAGAAAGGCCAACATATAAAGAAGTAGAGACGGATGTTAAGTGAGTAAGGAAATGAGATGTTGGAATTGGAAACTGTGTGTATTGAGGCAAGTTTACTACCCCTCACTTATTGTTCAAGTGATGTGAAACCTTCTGTGTTATTAATTGTTCTTTCGATATTCTTTCTTTCAAGCAATTATCCTCTTCATTTTTATTCAGAATAATGTGAACCTGTTCGGTTAATTATACGATATTCCTTTCAAACTATTTTGCTAGTGTCTATACCCTTTATTTTATTCCCAGTGATATTCTTCTTCTATTAATTTACAAACAATCATTCTTAAATTATTCTGTCATTGTTTATTTTCCTCAACTATTGTTCAGGTGTCGATTTCTTCTAAAGTCATTTTATATCAATATTCCTCGTATTTGTTAATATTCTTTAAAGAAAGTTTTTCTTCAAATTGTTGTAAACTAATTCGAGGTTTAGATTGTCGTTGAGGCATGTGTTGCTCAGTGACGGTTTAAATCGAGAATGAATTGAGATCTTCTTAATTATTCAAACTTATTATTGTCATGCCGGTTTTGGTAGCTAAAGCCTATGAGTGCTTAGCCGACAAGAGTGAGATTTGAGTAATTGAGAATTTCTTAAATATTTGTTTTAAACTATTCAAATCTTTTATGTAAGTTCAATTTTGCCATGAAAATTTTATCAGTTGGTAACCTTTGAAATAAGTGGTTGTAGCTTGTGCAATACTCAAATCTATTATTGAACTTCAGATCACTTTATTCCTTGATTTCCTTAAAATTGCTATACGTTCAATTTCTAGAATCTTAATAATTGCTTGTTCTTCAATTTATTAATGATGCCTTGTTGATTCACTGATTCATAATTTTGTCTTGTTAAACTAAACCATGCCTAGTTTATCTTATTGCTTTGTTGTTATGACTCCTTATATCGAATGCTTCCTTGAATCTTAATCTTATTACTGTGTTGTTCATAATTCTTTATATCGAATGCTTCGTTGTCCCTTAATCTTGTAATGCTGCTCCCTAAAATGGTTTAATTAACTAAAGATGTTTTTAAAATTCCTTATACTGGGCTGATCTGTTATCAGTGAGTATGAAGGACTTAAAAATGAAAAGGTTTAAAGGTTTTAAAGATTTGATGTGGGGGAATTCCGTTAAAATGTTTTCCACGGATTCCTTCAGATTGGAGGCGTAAGAGGCCGGGTGACGCCGGTCCAGCATGTTTTATTTTTGTGCTGTAGTTCTGGTGGGACCAGTCCAGCACCTTTATAGGCCAATGTGTTGCCTAATTGGGAACCCAATTTATGTCCAGACGGATTGAGGGTCCGGGCTGGGGGCTTTACGTGGCTGATCACCCGTATTGTCCATAGTCGTGAAAAAACTCCAATCAACGGAAATGATTTAAAAAAAAGATTTATGGAAAGTATGTTTTAATATTGGAATGGTTTTAAGAAAAGGAAGGTTTTCATGAAATTTATGATTTGATGAAAATGGAAAGTTTATCCTATGATGGAAATTGAATTCTTTCCTTGAGATTAACTGATCATTGATATTGTTCATCAATGAATTATCGATATATTGTTGTTTCACTATATAATTAACTTGCTGAGCGTTCTTTGGCTCACTCTTGCTTTGTTTTACCTAACCTTTGCAGTTAGGTTTAAGGATGATCTACTTCATTTATCCCCGCGAATGAGAGCGATGAGGCATTCTATACAGGATAGATTTCGGAGCTAGAGCGGGTAAGCACATATTGGGATTGAGCTATGAATTAGATGATATAGTAACTTGTATTAGCGCAGAGATAGAAGTTGTAATAATTTCCATAGTATAGATTCTTGTTTCATACCATAACCTGGAATCGATCCTCGGTGAGGAATCGTTGGTGTATTAAGTTTTAATTTTATTTGTTAAATTGGAATTTGGTTGGGTTGAATTACAGGTGGATAATCCGATTTTCGAATATTTCATGCCGAAATTTTCTAAAATTCCCCTGTATCAAAGTCTATTTTATTATAAAAAGTATATTTTCAGTATTGGGAAGTCGGGGCGTTACAATTACCATGCATTCTATCATCGTAAATGAAATTACCCTCCTCCCTTTGAGTATTGTAAGAACTACGAGTCCTGGAAGCAATCCCCGCCGGAGCTAGCTTATCCTCTAAGCTTACCTTTCTCCTTTTGCCCCTATCTCCATCAACCAAGTTCTTAGGAGCCCCGGGAAACCAAGCACCCATCGATCGCTTAGGATAATCAGAGCTCCTCAACCTTGCTTGAGTCCTACCAGAAGGCAGCTCCGAAACCAAGTTCTCCGCAAAGGAGACCCTCTTCAGATTCAATTCCGATATCAAACCCTTCTCAGGCTTGTAAGAGCTCCCTTCAGGTTTCACTAGGAGCAAACCTTTTTGGTTCATTCTAGGCTTAACCCCATCATCCATCCCCCAAATTGCCTTATCCGCACTTCTGGTTCTAGAAGCAACTCCAGAAGCTGGACAAACATATTGGTGCCGATTCCGCCTCCCTGCCTCACATTCTTTAGTGCTGCCAGAAGGAATCACCGTCACAAGGTTCTCCGAAAAAGAAACCCTTTTCGGACTCATATTCGATACCAACCCGTCCCGGGTCTTCGCCGTCATATCCTTTACATCATTGACCACCTCCGTGGTAAAGTCAAGAAGGCGGCCGCTAGGACTACCAATCTCCGACGGTGAGCCATCGGAGAAAGAAACCTTCTTCCGACTCATGCAAAGACAAGTACTAGTTAAAGAAATTTAGTGTATAGGTGAGAGAATAGAGATGAAAGATGGATTAGTGAAGGTTGAAAGTGTAGATCTGATGGAAAATGTGTAAGAATAATGGCTGCAACAATAGGGTTTCTAGTGAGAAGGAGGAGCTTCTCTCTCTAGACTCTCATTTTAATCCAGTCCAAAATTGTAAAGTAGTCCAAAATGAAGTTTTGAGTTTGGCAGCTGGAATATCTTCCCAAGAGAGTTTGTCGCACTGGGATATTGGAGCTCCTTCCAGTAAACACCTGAGCTCTATTACAAGCATGTGGTTAGAAGTGGGAAGATGCCAACAGCTGCCCTGAATGAAGTCGCCAACCTTAGCCATATCTAAGGTTTACGAAATGGATATGATACGCCTATTGAAGCGATCAATTAACGGTTTCTGCTGGAACCACGGATCATACCAAAAAACGAACTCAGATTGAGGACCTATTTTATAACTTACGTGCCTCAGAGCTTCAACTCTCACATCTAGTATCTTCTTCAAACACCAGGACGCGTTGTAAGGGACTTTCATTGTCCAAATAGATTTATTCCTCATGAAGTTGCTGTAAACCCAGTCTATCCAGAGAGAAGAACTAGAAGAACAGACTAAACGCCATAGTTGCATCAAAGTAGAGGCCTGGTTCCACTCACAAAAATCTTTGAGACCCAGCCCACCTTCTTCCTTGGGCAAACAACAGTCTTTCCACGAAACCTTTACAGCATTAGAAGCTGTATACAATCCGCCCCATAAAAACCTTACACAAAGCGACTGAATCTTCTTTAAGATGCCCTTGGGGAGAAAAAGATGTGTCGTCCAGTAGCTTTGGGTGCCAAACAGCACAGTCTTTAAGAGTTGAAGGCGACCAGCATAACTCAGAAAATAATTGACCCAGTTATCAAACTTATTACAGAGTTTAAGAACAAGGGGCATATAGTCTCTGGCTTTCAGCTTAGAAGTGATGAGCGGCAAACCAAGATAACTAACAGGGAAATGACCTCTGCTAAAACCTGTTAGGCTGAGGATGTTACTCATTGTATGATCATCAACATTGCCAAAGAAGCAGGCACTCTTTTCTCAGTTCACAGTCAACCCTGAGAATTTCGAGAAATTTTGGACTCCTTTTATAAGACAATCAACAGATTCTAACTCACCTTTAGAGAACATTAGAATATCATCAGCGAAAATGAGATGAGTTATATTTGGAGAAGAAGCTTTCCAGTGGGAGTTGAACTCAGGACAATTAGTGGAAGCATTTAGACAGGCAGTTAGAACCTCCATGGAGATAACAAACAGATAGGGGGAGATGGGATCTCCCTGGAGAAGACCAGTCCTGGCTGGAAATAACCCTTCCAAAGCTCCATTGATTTTCACAGAAAGCATACAGGTCGAGATACAAACCATTATCCAGTCAATGAATTTAGGCTAAAAATTCATTTTTTCTAAGGCTTTCCGGAGAAATGACCAGTTCAGAGTGTCAAAAGCTTTGCGAAGATCTAGCTTCATAGCGCATTTTGGCACTCCAGAGTTAAGATGATAATTCCAACAAAGAGATTTAGCAAGTAACACATTGTCACCAATAAGTCTGTTAGGGACGAAAGCAGACTGACATTTAGAGATAATCTCAGGCATCACCTTTTTCATCCTGGTCGCAATCATATTAGTGATACACTTGTAGATGATGTTGCAACACGAAATGGGCCGATAATCTCTGATAGCAGTGGCAGGGCTACTCTTTGGGACAAGAGCCAGAGCTGCAGAGTTAACAATACGAGGCATATGCAGAGTATCAAAATAATAAAGAATGGCTTTGGTGACATCTTTACCTACAATATTCCAAGCAGAGATAAAAAATTCCGAAGTGAATCCATCGGGCCCAGGAGACTTATTCTTAGGCATTGCTTTAAAAGTTTTTAATACATCTTCAGTAGTGAAGGGAGCATCAAGAACATTTCTTTGAGCTTCAGAAAGAGCTGGAATGGCCAGGTGTTCAGGAAAATCCTCAACAGCTTTCTCCTTACCAAGTAAATCGGCATAATACTTAACAACAATATCAGAAATTTCTTTATGAGAGGAAAGCATTTCACCTTGATCATTTTCTAGAACCAGGATTTTGTTAATGTTCCAACGACTCTTGCAAGAGTTATAGAAATACCTGTTGTTAGAATCACCATTTTTTAGCCATTGAACACGGGACTTTTGTTTCAAAAGAACCTCCTCTTCATTAAGAGCCTCTTGTAAATTGCTACAGAGTCTACCCTCCACTTCCAACTGATCCAATGTGGGAATATTAGCCATGTTGTTTTGAAAATCAGTAAGCGCATACCGAGCATTTGCAACTTTCTGATGCACATCTCCCTTATTATTATTAAGACGCTTCATGGCCACTTTAACCTTTTTAAGTTTAGAAGTAACCACAAACCAAGGATCACCAGAGATAGGCGCACTCCAAGCTTCAGAGACAGCATCTAGAAACCCAGGGTCAGATAGTAAATGATGAAATAGTTGGAACGGTTTATGAATAACTTCTTTCTCGAGACCAGTTTACACTGCAACAGGGCAGTGGTCTGAGAGACCTTTAACCATAATTTGAGCACGAGAGAGCGGAAGCACATCTAGCCAGTCCCCATTTACCATACACCTATCAAGTTTTCGAGATATAGGGATAGTGTGGCTATTATCACACCAAGTAAAGATATTACCTGACCTACTAAGATCAGTAACTGCTAGCTGAGTTACACAATCTTTAAACTCCAACATGCCCGTAGTCCAGTGATGAAGATTACTCGTTTCATGAGGGCCTAGACAGACATTAAAGTCCCCCAAAATACACCAGGGGAGAGTATCAACAAATTGACTTTGCAAGGACATAAGACTCGCCCATAGCTCACGTCTTTCAATATAGGTATTTAAACCATATACAAAAGAGATACAGAGAGTCTGACCCGTAGCCAAACAACAAGCTTTAACACTAATATGTTGAGACCAACACTGAGATATTCCAGACCACAGGATCAAACCCTATCCAAATTCTGCCATTGTAGTGAGCATCATAGTTAAAAATCCAGCTCAAATGATTAGACAACGATCTAGAAATACTGTTTGAATGCTCTTCCTTAACGCGAGTTTCAAGAAGAGCCACTAAGCTAATTTTATTAAGACTAATGAAGTCCTTAACAAACGACTTCTTATTGTTTAACCCTCTAATATTGTATGTACAGAAATCCATCAACATCTAGGTTAGATAGGATTAGCAGAGCTATCAGGGCTACCAGGACTACGCCCCTTATTCCGTTTCAATTTCTTTATCTGAGATTTTGAGAGACTGGCCGGGTAAGCACGCATAGCAGCAAATTTCTTTGCTTCCACCTCATCAAGTATTAGCAGGACTTGGAGAATCATCATTTGGCAAATCATCAGTTGGCGAATTGCTTACCGGTCTCTTCTTACCAACCGTTTGCCATCCTTCATTTTCATCCACTATCTCGCTTACCCCTTTACCCTTGGCTTCCAATTCATTTTCATTGACTACATCACTAAGAGGCTGACCATTAGAATCAGGTTTAGCATTAATACCAGGTTTATCAGAATGACCAACTTCACTAGATTGTTCCACATTAGCTTTCTCCGGAGATAGAAGCGCCGGACGGAAAAATGAGAGTCGTATTTGCTCTAACTTCTCTCTAACCTCTCTCTAAAAAACCTAGCCGCCACCAAATTCAAACCTTAATCTAAACCATTTCCCCATCAAATCTTCTCTTTAGCCTTCCCAAATTCACCTTCCTCTTCTAATCTTTCACCTCAAACACCATATTTCTTATTATATAATTTTTAGTTTAATGAAGAAGGTTTCTTTTTCGGAGAACCTAGTGACCGTGATTCCTCCCCGTGCGCGAGGATCTGAAGTTTGCCATCCGGTGGGTAATCCGATTAGGAGTCCGAAGAGGGTCTCTTTTTCGGAGAACCTTGTGACTGTGTATCCTTTGGAGGATATACACGTAAAGAAGGAAAACGAAATCTTGTCGAATTTTGGTCGACCTGGTCGCCCTGGAGATTGTCTTTCGGGTGTGAGTCCGAAAAAGGTAACTTTTGCGGATTTATTGGAGACAGAGATCCCAATTGTAGGAACTGGGAAGGATAAGTCCTTGTTTACTGCCGATTGGGTTTGTGTTAAGGATATTAATAATCGAAAGAAGAGGGATGGGTATCTTTATGCGGGTGCAGAAGAGGTCCCTGTTGGGTGCTCTATGAATTTGGAGCACCATCCGGTTGTGAGGGGATTCTTGGATGATTTAGTTCTACAAAGGAAGTGGGTCTTATTGGAATTCCCAGAACCGTCTAACACGGGCTCTAAGGAAACTTCTGTTAAAGGGATTGAGGAAGCTCGATATGGTGTCAGCTTCGTCCGTGCTATTAAGGATGTGGAGAAGTCCATCTCTGATGAGTTCTTTTGCAATTGGGTTTTAATGGTCATGTTGAAGGATTTATGCTATGATATTGTCTCTTTCTTTTTCTTTTTTTTTTTGCTAATTAAATTTTATACCATAGGCAAACAAATTACATCTCTAGGGGCATACCCCGCGATTAGTAAAACATCCACCTAACGGAACAGCATGATTTAAAAACAGAACTTGTCCAAACAGAACAACAACAGAGAGACTAAACTAAGTTAAAACCTAGTTTAAAAATACAGAATCAGAGACGATGCCAATAAAATCTTTTTCTAACAACCACTGGCCAGTAAGTGGTCCCTTCCACATATCCTTGAATTGTAAACCCAACAGCATAGAACAAACCCATTATATTGACTTTAAAGACCCCTTCAAACTACTCGTTTAAGGCTAACCAGCTGCACAAACGAGCCACCTTGTTCACGAAAGCTGAAAAAATCCCTACATTTTCATGACCACAGCCATGCAAATCCAAGTTGTGAACTCCCAGCTCTTCAGTCATTTCAAAGGACCAAGTCCTTTGCCAAGCTAACAAACTGAGACCCATCCCATCCGCATCCTGATTTGAGGCAACAGCTTCCACGACAAGAAAGTGCATCCAGCGGTTAAGCCCTGCAGTGACAGTAATAACCCCAGTGCCCATCATGACTGTAACGAGTTGAACCCCTAACCCAACATCAAGGCTTTGCGCAAACCTGCTCAAAAAATCTTCAAAACTTAGTTTTAATACCAACATGATAACATACTGGTTCCCCCCCCCAAGGCAATTTCGTTCTTTAAAACCATCGTATAGCACCTTTCATTATCGTGAATAGAAGAAACAAAAAAGCTGTCCCTTCTATACCATGAAAGGTATGGCTTTACAGGATTAACTAAAATCCCAAGAGCATTAGCAGAGGCTAAAAGAAGCCTTGCAAGAGAATCCAACAACATAGACCTTCTTAGATAAATACCCAGGTACATCAGGTTTTTGCATAAGCAAACCTTGCGCGAAAAGTCCCGTTCCGCCGTCTTGAATCGAGAAGACAAACTGATATTGCCCGCCACAGGTATGTCATCACCATCAAAGTCTCCAGCCCTCAGAAAACCAACCATCCGATCACTAGACCAACATTGGACAAACAGCATCCAAGAACCAAATTTATATAACATAATAACACCAGAGCATGTCCCCCACCCTTTATGACCGAGCTCAGTCACACCACTAAGCCAATAAGTCCCACTATTAATCAGACTAGATTCACTCATCTCATTACAGGAGACAAGAGCAACATCGCCGAAACAAACCCAATCATCCCGACAGTCAAACAAGGATGCAACAGGCAGATTCTGATAAGCCATGCCATCATGCGGAATATCAACAATCCCTCCTACATTTTCAGGATCCCGTTGAGAGGAGAACATAATGCCCAGGAATACATCCCCGAAATCATCAACCTCATTCACCTCTAACCCAAAGAGTTCCAACCAAAATGAACCCACAATGTGCAAAACATAGCACACTAAGGGGGCAAACCCACCAGAACAGGTAAGGTCAACATAGGGAATTTCTACACACATCACCTTAAGCTCCAGGACGGGATTAATTGTAGCAGGAAGAAATGATTTATGGAAAAGCGACTTTAGCGAGAAAGCCCCTAACCTCTTTTGTTTAAACCACAAGTAAGCGAACAAGTGGAACCTGCCTAATGAGAGTCCTCCGTTCTTTCTCCTAACCCTAATAGCCGCCACTAAAAATTGCCTCTAATCTTCACCTTTTTTCCATCAAATCTACACTATATCCTTCCTAAATCCACCTTCATCTCCTAATCTTCCACCTAAAACACTATATTTCTTATATCTATACTTTGTTTTTATCTCCTCTCATGGAGATGAGTTTGTTTGGTCGAGCTTCTCGACCTATTGTTTTGATGATTCGCAAAAACCTGGGGTGGTTTATGTTGGATCGTATAAAGACGATTGATTTGGAAGAGACGTTAGACTTACTGGGTGTTAGGTACCCTGTCACCTTCATGGGTAAGGAGTGCTCTCACATCTCTGCTGGTGCAGGAATTGTTGGTGTTCTTTGTAAAGAACTCTCCTCAGAAGGCGATGTTGTCTTGGAGGAGGTGTCCATGTGCCTGGTTTCGGATGGGGGTAATTCATCTGGGTTTAAGATGGTGTTTCTAGAGAGTTCTTTGTTAGAGATGGCTTATCTCTACCATATGTGGCTTGTTGTGTGTCCACAAGAAACTGATGATGGGCGTCTTATGCTCGATGTTGCTGGGTTATGGGAACCCATATCGGTTTTTTATATAACCTGTGATTCACTGTGTGATTTGATGGTTAATGTAAAGAATGGTGTTCAGTTTGACGCTAACTATAATCATTCTAAGAACGATGTCTGCGTGGTTTTAGATATTGACAGGGGTTTGATAATCCTTGTTGATGGTTTAGAGGGCTTTCATGTCGGAGGTCTTCTTGATAATGGTAACCAATTGTCCGTACATTACTTTGTGCGTGATGGGTACAAGATGCGGGTCCCCTCCTTGGCCAACTTGGACATAACTGATGATGAATACCAGGTGTTTGACGGTATGACTGAAGGAGTATATGCATATTCTGCAGAAAAGAATGCTATGGTTGGGGATCTCATTGATAATGACTGCCAGGTATTTGTTTATTTGCCTCTGAGCTCTCTGAGCTGCGGGTTTGGTGCGCCGGAAAGGGCACAACCTGGTGTCCCTGATGGGGATAATAGCCTTGTTTATTGGCCAAGATCTCCTTATCGAAAGGAAAACAATGGTATTGTCGAAATGGCCTGTTTCTTGGGGCTGGTTGTGTGCTATTTTAACAGAGGGGAAGGTGATATTCCTATGGTTCTGAGGGATGATTACAAGTTGTGCATGATTAGTCTGTTTAACTCCTGTCTGTATCTTAGAAAGAAAACCACTCGGGTGGTTTGTACGGGATTGATTGTAGGATCGCCTATGATGCTGTGGAGAATGAGTCGATTTGTGTCGACATGTCTTGTGATTTATGGGGTAATGCGAATGAACACTGGTGTATACAATCTGTATGACTGTTTGCATACTCAAGTTGTTTCTCTCCTATTTTGGAGGGATAATCTTTATCTGCATTTCGTCAACCAGGGAGATGATACTATGATTAAAGATTTATGTGGTCACGATTGGCACGATGGTGCTCATTTTAGGTGTTTGTCGGATATCTGCGTCTATATTGAGGGGGATTCGGCTTGTGTGGTGCTGTCTGCTTGCAATCAACAAAGTTGGTTTGCACGGGGAGATATAGTCACTAGTGGAAGAAATCTTGTGATTCTTCATACTGTGAAGACTGTTCATAATGCTCTTACGGACTTTGTTCAGTTTGTTGTTATCGGAAATAAACCCATGGATATTACTCAGTTCACGGAGGAAATGGCCAAGGGGATTGCTAAGTTCTTTCCCTTAAGTGATTGTAAGTCCCCGGTCTTCGGGCGCATTTTCGTGATTTATTTTCTTGCTGAGGAAAGTCTTGTCCTTCCTTCTCGTAATGCGGCTCGGGGTAGTTCAGGGAAAGGTTATGGCTGTCATATGGGCTTTTATAATCAGCTGGGGGCTGGTTCTCCTTCTAATAAAAAGCTAGCCGGTGGTGCTTTTTTGGAGGCCAACTCTCAGGTTGCTGGATGTCATATGGATGGTTTTGCTGAATTGCGGATGTGTCACTACATGGTTTATCTGCTGCTTCTTATTTCTATGGGCTTTGTGAGGCATGTGCCTAGTCTCAATTTTAAGTTTTTAAGGCGCCAGAATAATTTTTAGCTTAATTTCGTTGTCATGTTGACTGCTAGTTTATCTAGCTTTGTTGCTATTTTTTCCTTGGTGTTCCGTTAGGCGGATGTATTATTTATCGCGGGGTATGCCCCTAGAGATGTAATCATTTTCCTATGGTATAAAAATTAATTAGCAAAAAAAAAAAAACAAACAGGTTGAACACAACCTCGATAAGAGTCATGAGAGTTACATCCTCCATGATTGAGCGAGTATCAGCAAGACTACTCAAAAATCGAACTGAAACACCATCACCCACATGAATCATCACACAGTTTATCATCAGCCACTCCTTCACCTTTAAAAGCAAGAGTTTTATCTGAGACCTTACACCAAACAGGTGCCGGGCCAAGCTCTCCCAAAGTCCAATAGCGTCCAAAACAAGAATCTCATCTCCATTTATCCCCTTACTCTGACCATCCGGGTTCAGAAGAAAATACAAATGAAGAGCCACATTCACAGACCCAACCGGGTCAATCATTGGGATAGCCAATGAAACATCACCGACCAAATTGCTGTAGATAACCCTACAGCTCCAAGGGAATAAACCCGCAAAAACAAATTGCAAAAGAGGTAGACCCACAAGGAAAACCCCTGAACAGCCTGGCAAATCCCTCATAGAGATAGCCAACACTCTATCCCAATCAAGATAAAACAACTGAGAGCACATAACGAAAATACAGTAGATAAATAAGAAATATTACGATTTAGGTGAGAGAAGAAGAGGGAAAGTGAATTTAGGAAGGCTAATGGTTAGATCTGATGGAGAAATGGTGTAGAAAAGGCTTAGATTTAGTGGCGGCTGGGCAAAGTTGCTAGAGAGAAAAAGACGACTCTCATTGAAGTCTTAACGATATTGTCTCTTTCTTCTCTAAGAACTATGAGATTAAGATGAGCCAACTGTTTATGGTTGGTACTGTGAACGACTTTGGAGAGGGCTTGTTTACCCAAGTTCAAACCAGGTGTGCTGGGCTCCTCATAGCTCCAACAGAGTTTCTATCGTCTAAGAGATGGGATGCCAATGAGGGTTTCTTCTCAAAGACTGATTTTGTGAAGGTCTACCAGGTGTTTGATAAATGTCCTGTATTAGAACACAATTGTAAAGGTGAATCCATTTTTTTCATAAGTGAGAATGGTAGAATGCAGTGTGTGCTGGTTCAGGGCACTACCAGATGTGTGGTGATTGGAACTATTGTGTTTATTTCCATTTTTAGTAGTAAGACTTGCGGATTTTACATCAATGATGGGGCGATGAACCCTGCTTCTAATGTTACATGTTTGGAGGTTGATTACCATAGGTACGGAGGGATTATGATGAAAGATGCTGAGAGAGAGTTATTCTCTTTGCTCAGGAAGAAGGAATCTTTAGGCTGTGAAAATGTCTTTTCTATGGTGTACACAATAGAAGCGGGATTTCAAAGCCTGGTGTTTATGATGATAACTGGTCTGGGAGACAGAATGCATATTTTTACTATGCACGCGATGCCCCAGGTCCGTGATGCTGCGAAGAGCTTCCTTCAGATCATTTTATCTTTAGGAATTAATTGGGTTGCTAATGGGTCTTGCCACTTTGTTATTAATTGCTGTGAGCGAATTGTAGCATTGGGAAGAGAATGCAGTCTTATTCAAGAGGTAATGCCTCATGGGAGGGCAAGAGAGGATGCTCAATTCACTGGAAGAAGCAAAAGGAATTGTGATGATGGAGAAAGGATAGGGCCTGTGTGGTGTCAACATGTGAAGACCGTTGTGGTTAGTTTCACTGATATGATTCGTGAGACTCAGTTTCGAGCTGTTGATGGTAAGAGGATGTTGCTTGTTGAGATCCTGGATCATGGACCATGCTTTGAGTATTGGATTATGGCTGTTACAAGGTTGGTAGATGCTGAGTCTAGTCCTCTGTTGGGGTTAGATACTGAGATTTTTCTGGTGACTGAAGTTACTATTCTGTGGTTATTTGGTGCTTGTTTTGAGGTCTTCCAAGTGGGAAGGTTGGTTGTAGACTTGCGTAAGGCTGGAACTGTTGGTTTCGTTCTTATTTGTGGCTATGTAAGGATTATAGATCTAGAGGATTCGGAGGGCAACCTTGAATGGACTACAATTGTGGCATCCCTTGCAAAACTTGTGGTGGTTGTTGATGACCCTTCAGGAGGTAGAAAGGGCATATTTGCTATGATCTATAAAGATGAAGGCTGGAACGTGTTTGTTTTCCCTGTTCAAGATGTGACTGAGGAGCTCCATCTGAATGAAGTTTTATCCCTCCGATTTATGGTCCAGGCGAAGAGCTTATTTGATGTTTTTTAAACTACTCTTAAACTAGTTAATCCTATGTAGTTTCAAGCTGTTGATTATGGTTGCAAATTAGTTTGTCGATTTGCATTGTATTGTTGTTTTGTTGATTTCGCGGGGTATGCCCCTAGAATTGTTTCAGCTGTTCCTTTTGGTATAAAATTTTAATTAGCAAAAAAAAAGAGATCGAAGCGCCTCCTTGCTGTCTTTAGGCGAAGTTTCCTGCTCTTGCCTTTCTTTACGGACCCACTTATGGGAGGCTCTAGGACATGCTCCAACAAGATGCCCCAGTGTACAACAAGCAGAACAGACTAGCGGTTTGTAAGGGTAGCTTACTAGAACCTCTTCTATTGTCTTTTCATTAGTAATAGGGTCCAAAGTAACTACTTTGAGAGCACTAGGTAATTCCTTTCCCACCTGATAGTTGACACAGAACTTCGCAAAAGGAAGAATTTCCAAACGAGACGTAAGCTCATCTGCATATAACGGTGGCCCGATAGCACTAACAAGACGACTAAGTCCCTCATTCGTCCAATAGCATTCAGGTATTTTCTCAAATTTTACCCAGAGTGGGATAGTCTGAACCGAGGCCAAAGGGGTGCCCCAAGCATGAACCAACATTGGTTTGTTATCAACATATCTGGTACCTCGAGAGAGAGCATGATGCATAGCTTGCTCGTTAGCAAATTTAAAGAAAAAAGTGCGTTCATCCTTTTGACCCACATTAGCAAGACCCCGATTGCCCCACATAAACTTCGCAAAGTCATTCACTTGATTAAAAGAAGCAATTCGTTTAGTGAAAGTGCCCACAATAGTGGTCTTAAATTTATCATTGCCTTGCTTAAGCACTTCATCAGGAGGCGAAATTAGAGAGACACCATCCGGCGGGGGCACAAAACTAAAAGAAACCTTTTCTTTCTTTTTTCCATCATCCTTAACAATGTTAGCCCAGGTTCTGCGCCCAGTATGAGAAGAAGTACCAGGGGTTTGCGAGGGCAACTCCTGAGAATTCGTCTCATTACCATCCTTGTCTTTCACACCAGACACCCCAACTCCTGCTACTGGCTTATTATTCTGCTTAGCACCTCCAGCCTCGACATCTTGACTCATACCTTTGTTAGTGAAAATAGGAAGGCCAAATTCATCACGACCACTGATAAAACGAGATGTGCTTTTCAAGCCTGCTTCAAAATTAAATTTGGTCTTCTTTTCAATTGTATCCTTTTCAAATTGTGCCATAGAAAGCCCCTTTTTCACCATGTAATTCTGCATTTCCATCATCTTTTTTCTCAAAGCTATCAGCTCATTCCTCTCTCCACGGTTAATAGCAAAAGCTGCTTTAGCGATTGGGTTTGCAAAACCCTTCTCCGCTGCAATAATATCCTCCTCTCCAAGCGCCGTGTCCACCCCCTCATCTACATCATTATCTTCATCAGAAACCACCACTGGAATGTCCAAAGCACTTTTACGGACTTTCTCTACACCAAAGCCCTTAAAAGCTTCCTCTTCCACCAAACAATCCACTTCAATATGCGAAGAGGCTTCACCCCCTGCTGGATTTTGTAGAAAAACCTCTCTAAACACAGAACCTGCTATTGGAATTGGTCTATCACCCAGCATTGACAGCTATCAGTGGCACCCTGCTTGGGAACCTGCTATTGGAGTATTAGGGAGTATTAGGAAACCTCGAAGACAATTAAGTTTTAGTGAGTATTAGGGATCAAACGAGTCAAGAACAAAGCTATCAGTGGTTCCCAAGCTCAAACAAGTCAAAAATTAAGCAAAATTAATTGTCTTGTTCAAACGAGTCCAAAATGAAGTTTTAGTGAGTTCTAGGGGTCAAACGAGTCAAGAACCAAGCTACAAGTGATTTTCATGCTCAAACAAGTCAAAACTTGTTGAAACGAGTCCAAATTGAAGTTTTAGTGAGTATTAGGGGTCAAACGAGTCAAGAACAAAGCTACAAGTGGTTTCAATGCTCAAACAAGTCAAAAATTAAGCAAAATCAATTTTCTTGTTCAAATGAGTCAAAAATGAAGTTTTATGAGTAATAGGGGTCAAACGAGTCAAGAACAAAGCTACAAGTGGTTTTTTTTTTTTTTTTGCTAATTAAATTTTATACCAAAGGAAAATGATTACATCTCTAGGGGCATACCCCGCGATAAATAATGCATCTGCCTAACAGAACAACATGGAAAAAAAACAACAATAAAGCTAGATAAACAATAAAGCTACGAGTGGTTTCCATGCTCAAACGAGTCAAAACTTGTTCAAACGAGTCCAAAATGAAGTTTTAGTGAGTATTAGGGGTCAAACGAGTCAAGAACAAAGCTACAACTGGTTTCCATGCTCAAACAAGTCAAAAATTAAGCAAAATTAATTTTCTTGTTCAAACGAGTCCAAAATGAAGTTTTTTTTTTTTGCTAATTAAAATTTTATACCAAAAGGAACAACTAATACAAATCTAGGGGCATACCCCGCGAAATCAACAACCGACAAAAAAGTCATAGCATTACAAAGTCAATAGACAATCAACATTATACGAGAAAACTTAAAAAGAACTAAGCAGCTAGATTAATGAAAAATCCCTGGTGCATATCCCAGGGTCCCCCGCAAAAGCCGCATTCTCAATTACTCCATCCAGGTCACAACCTATGTATATGCAAGCGTGCATACCATCATTACCAACAGTAGCTTCATAGGAGCACCCACCATATATCTCACAAAGAGTTACAAATTTTCCAACCCGTATGTTGAACCACACTAGCTTCACAACAGCGTGCCCCACAATCGCCTTTGCTCGAGCTTTGAAAACACAAACAGCCCCCTCAAGGATCCTCTGTTTCTTAGTAGAACCATCAGGGCTATTCCCCACAGACAATGCGAAAACATGCAAAATAAGTCGACAGACCGACATAGGCCTCAACAATCTCACACCAAGCCTAGTAGTAGGCTGACCATCAATTATCAACACATCAACAGTTGTATGCCCATCTTCCATTTGGTCACCGTACCTTTTGATTAGTAACCAATCTTCAATACAAAACTCCATGAAACCATAGAGACAGCCTGCAAAAACTCGATGAAGCATCAACATGCTCACTTCCTTCATCATACTGTCTTCATATACAAACCAACTAGAGCAATACAAAGCTCCCTTCAAAGTCGAAATGCATACAAGAATTTCATCAAACACCCAGAAGTGATGCGTAACACCATATTCACCTTCCTCTTCTCTTTAGCCTTCCCAAATTCACCTTCCTCTTCTAATCTTTCACCTCAAACACCATATTTCTTTATATAATTATTAGTTTAATGAAGAAGGTTTCCTTTTCGGAGAACCTAGTGACCGTGATTCCTCCCCGTGCACGAGGATCTGAGGTTTGTCATCCGGTGGGTAACCCGATTAGGAGTCCGAAGAGGGTCTCCTTTTCGGAGAACCTTGTGACTGTGTATCCTTTGGAGGATAATCCGAAGGGTGTGCTCAGGGTGTGTGCACAGAGTGGCTCTTCTCCTGGAAGGGAGAAGTTTAAACCCTTGTTTCAGGTGGCTAAGAGATTGAAGTTTGAGACGGAGTGTACGGAGTTTGGTACTTCTGGTCTCAAAGATGGGCTGGAGGTGGCAGAGAGGGCCTTCACCCCCACAACTGGGTTTGCTTCTAGGACGTGTAGCCCGCTTGAAGGTAAGATCTACTACTCCAAGAAGAAAGTTACATTTAACGATTTGGTTGTTGAAATTAAAGATTTCAATAATGAACTGTCTGATTCATCGGAAGCAACTGACATTTCTGTTAGTCCTAATGTGGATTTGGGAGTCAATTCCTCTTTGATGGATGAGGGAGTTGACTTTCCAATTTTGGGTGAAAATGACTGGCCTAGAGAGAATCTAGTGGTTTGCCGAAAGGCTTGCCTTAGAAAGTCTACTCTTACTGTGGAGGTTGTCAAACCTGTGAAGAAATCAGTGAAGTGGAAGGATAATGTCCAGGTTATTATTGATCAAGAAGTGACTATTGGTAATGATAGTCAGGTCAATAAGAAGTTGATTATGGATGAGGAGGTGGGGCACAAGCTGAATGAAAAGGACATTGATGAAGCCTTTGAGTGTTTAAAGAGTAGCGGTTGTGTTCTGGAAGGGACAGAAAGGATGTTGAGGCATATGCTTAGGATACTTGGGTGTGAACCAGGGGGTTACACTTATTTTAATTGTTGTTATTGTAGTTATTACTCGACATTGAATGGTGAGGGCGCGATGGAGCAAGGTGTAGAGCTGGATGTTCACAGAGTGTGTGCAATGCGCATTGCAACATGGTTATTTGCTTGTTATGATGTCCTTGAGATGAAGGGATTGGTTGAAGACCCTTTATGGGTGTGTTCTTCGGGGTCCATAGTGAAACCGAGGTATGGCTTATTTGTTGTTGGTGATAGTTCAAGTCATGGTACCTTGGTGATGCCTGTTGTGAAGGAAACAGATGGTTTTTTCTGCTCCTGGGTTATTGATAGGAGGCTAGGTTTGGTGGGATTTGGCCTCACTTTTCTCATGGGGATTTATATGATGGTGTTTGAAATTGGCTTAATAGTTCTGGACCTGGTTGTTGGTTATTGTCAAGTCCAGGTGATGTGCCATGCTAAGTGGTATGGTAGCAGCGGTTTAGAGTCCAGTGGTGTGGTGATTGTGTTCTCAGCCCTGGATATTGCTAGTAGTTGTTATGTGTGCACTGCTTGGTATGGTTCCTGCAATATTGGACGGCCTATCAGGAGCAGTCATGGGAGTATTGAGAATGCAGATGCCCTCCAGGTGCCTGCTGTTGTTTTCAGAGATATTGACGAGGACACTGACAACTTAGTTGTCCAGATGCATAATTGCAATACATGTAATGCTTACAATATGTCCTTACAGAAGGAGTGGTCTGATGTGCAGAGATTTGCGCTTGGAGTTATGATGCCTCCTTGGTATAGTTATTTTGTTTTTTTAATTTCAGTTATGAACCTGTGTTAAGCTAGGATAACTAGCTTTTATGTTGTTTGTTGACAGTCGGGTAACTTACTGTTTTTAGCTTTTGCTGATTCCGCGGGGTATGCCCCTAGGTCTGTTTAAGTTGTTTCCTTCGTGATATAAAATTTTAATTAGCAAAAAAAAAAACAGCATCCCTCTCAGGGAGGGCCAAACTAACAATGTCAACAAGCTCAGAATGAGCTTCTCTGCATTGCACAACATTAGAGAAAACCAACAAGACAGAAGCATTTCTCATGGGAACAGAGAATAAATCCCTTTCCACAGCATTCACCAAAGTCGCCCTCTTCGAGACACCAACCGTGTTCGAGCACAAGAGCACAAGACCAAGAACCGAGGTCTCATAATCAACAGGAACCATAAATGTAACCCCCAACCAGTCAAAGAAAAGACTTCCGAGTGTTCCTTCATCTTCATTCTTAGCATATCTCACACCATAAGCTTCTGTAGAAATGGTGCCAATCTTACCTTTAAGGTACAAATCCTGATTATACAAAATCAGTTCGTAAGATGAGTGAACCAAACCAGTCAACGGCTCAACAAACATTTCAAGGACATGGTCAGGCATTTCATCAAACAGGAAGTTGTAAGCAACTAGAGAACGGTTCAAAGCCTAAAAAATATGAGGCCTGGCAAAACCATCCAAATCGTTCACGCAAACCACAGTGGTCTCATCGACAACCTCACCACACTGCTTGTACCGATTAGTCAATTTCTCGAAGAGAGCAACCACCATCAATAAGGTGGATCGATTCTGTTGACAGGATAAGTCCAAGGACGGACCTCCTCTCACCTCTTTGTGGTTGAAATTCATAAATAGAACCATCAAACTGGTGATACCCATTAGATTGAATGGCAAGTCATAAAAGGAGAAGAAACCATCTGCTCCAAACACCACCACAGCGGTGGATTTTTGACAGGCATAGTGAACACCGCAGCACGGCCCATTCAACAACGTCAAGGAAATCTTGTTCCATGAAAGATTCGAAAGAATCTCACGGGGGTTTAAACCCTTAAAAACCATAACAAACCCATCAAACAGGTTGGGGACATAACCATCAGCAATGATGAGAGTCCCCGACCTTCGTCCTAGATCTTCTAACACCAAAATCTCATCATTAGCAAGAGACCCAGGTGAAATAAAATCCGGAGACAACTTCGAACACATTTTGATCAGAATAAAATTAATATAACTATAAGAAATATTGAGAATTAGGTGGAGGATAAGAAGAGGAAATGGATTTATGAAGGATTAAGTGTGGATTTGATGGAGAAAGGGTGAAGAAGAAAGGTTCAAGTTTGATGGCGGCTAGGGTTGGTTGCTAGAGAGAAACGACTCTAATCTATGTGGCTACGTGTCCAAAATGAAGTTTTAGTGAGTTCTAGGAGTCAAACGAGTCAAGAACCAAGCTACAAGTGATTTCCATGCTCAAACGAGTCAAAACTTGTTCAAACGAGTCCAAAATAAAGTTTTAGTGAGTATTAGGGGTGAAACGAGTCAAGAACAAAGCTACAAGTGGTTTCCATGCTCAAACAAGTCAGAAATTAAGCAAAATTAATTTTCTTGTTCAAATGAGTCCAAAATGAAGTTTTAGTGAGTAATAGGGGTCAAACGAGTCAAGAACAAAGCTACAAGTGGTTTCCATGGTCAAACGAGTCCAGAATGAAGGTTTTTTTTTTTTTTGCTAATTAAAATTTTATACCAAAAGGAACAGCGAATACAAGTCTAGGGGCATACCCCGCGAAGTCAACAATCACATAATACAAAGATTAAAAATCAGTAAGTCACCTTACTGACAACATAAACTAGCGAGGTTATCAGTGACCACCCCTAGTCTAAAGACATCAAAATAAGTCTATGTCGGATCATAGGGAAAAGCACTAAGAATTTGCATTCTTAGCATCATGACAATGATGCTACCCGAACTACATGAGCGCATCAAAACCCAACAGAAGGAACAAGCCCACAAACACCCGAGCTGGACAGTGTGGTTCCCAAGCAAGGAACCTCTCCCGTAACCAGGTCGAAGCATGATCACCAAATCAGCGCATCCATCTTTAGCGCTGCACTCCCTCACGTGCGACTGAAGAGCAGTCACAAGCAGCAACCTGCACTCAAATCCTTCCCAAACCACAACTAATTCAGCATGATATAGCACCCATCTAGAAATCATCAGAATCCTCTGTCCACCCTGATATCATCTTTGTGCGTCCTGTACCTACAATAGGCACACATCCAGTCCAGGTTCCTAGCACAGGCATCACATAGATTAACAGTCCAGGTTCCTGGTTCCTGGACTGTACCACATGGGCAAAACAAGATCCCTCCCAGCGAAATGCAGTTGTGCATATCCCCAAAAGCCATGACAAACCGACCCCACGGTACATTGCCAACATAAACAAATCGAGTAAACTACACTCGATATACCATCCCGTTGTGCAGAGGCTATACCCTATATTGCAGACTTGATACATTTTGTTGCTTGTATTCATCATATCATAGCAAGAGTTCCCATCTTGATGGGCCAAAACACGAAAGAGACAAGTACTCTTCATAACAAGACATAGCTTGTTATACAGATAACAATTCCTGATAAAAACCCAACATGGATACACACCCCCTTTTGTCCCATCATCATCAATGCTTCCATCGAAATCATCATCAAACGAACTAAAAACATGTCTACAAACAGAGTTTGTAATATGACGAACAACATAGATCCGGGACTTACCCCTGAAAACACCTAACGCAGTCAACATCCATGGCATGGACTGCAAATTCCCACAAGGGACTACCATCCATCTGTGAACCACAGCAACATCGTTGTTAAGAATAGCATTCTCCGCTTCTAAACCCCATGCCAATAGCAGCAGGTCATCACCTATCCTAATACCACAAGACTCATGAATAGAATCATAATCCCGTCCATCAACATACCAGGACGGAAGACTAGCATCTGCACACCATTCAATATCAAGCGCCCAAACCATAACTCTTTTTTGGTGTTCCACCATTACAATCACAAGCTTCCATTGATTTATCCTCAGTACGAGCATAATTATCTGGAAAATCACATTTACACCCATCTGAATGCAAGCATTCTCACTTTTGTCCTTCGATCTGGTCACCACCAACAAACAATGTTTTGGTGAATTACCAGTAGAACCAGCACCCATTTCAAACAATCTCATAGCGGAGACGCTAAAAGACGTGGCATAGTCTTCGAAAGTAAAGACCCTAATGCCATAAACAAATCTACCTCTTTCGAAGAGCTTAGCAGACCCCATTCGCAAAAGCGTAGGTCTACACCGAAACAGAACAGTTGAATCATAAACAAATTGGCAAACCAAAGTATGTTCACTTTGGGCCATACCATCGAACACTGTAAAGACATTGTTCTTATCACCATCCAAGAAAGTGTCAATCATTGTTAATGAATCTCGAACCCTCATATATAAATCTTCAGTTCTCAAGCGAAAACTAACACCACACAGAATTCCACATGTACCTAAATGGCCGCAAACTCCTTGAAGCTCCTGAATCAGCCATAACTGCCTATCACATCTGGCCTTCATATTAAATGAATCACATCTGGCCTCTGCGATATACAGAGGAAATTCCTCGAACACCTTGTAAGCGATAACCTCAAACTCACCAGGCGTGGGGTTACCAACCTCAACCACGAGTAATGAGATGAGCCTACCCACTGCTTGAACCACCGAGCAATGCTCCAAATTTTTAAATCTCCCGAAAGAGACATCTTCTTCACCAGCGGAAGTAACAATCGGAGTGCCTGTACATAAAACGGGCACAAAGAAAAAGATCTCCAGAGAGCCAGAACTAGATGGTAACAAGAACCCATCCAGGCAACAGTTGTGAATCTTCAAGAGATTCAACAAACCATGATAAGATCCATATCCCCATAAAGGGCAAAGAGCCAAATCTAAATATTTCATATTAGAACAACCAAAAGTTTCCTTCCAGAAATCTTTGCTAAACGCAACACCCGAGACCAAATCATTAATCTCAGTAACAATGAGACCCAGAATCCCAACCACTAGGTCCAGAAACCCAGGAGTAGCAAAAGCCATAGAAATATACATAATAAGAAATATGGTGTTTTAGGGGAAAGATTAGAGGAAAGAAGGTGAATTTAGGAAGACGTAAGTGAAGATCTGATGGAGAAATGGTGTAGATTAAGATTAAAATTTGGTACCACAAGGAAATTGCAGATGTTGCTGTTAGTTACTTTCAAACTCTATTGGGTCAAGATGTTCAAGTGGGTGCTTTTCCTGAGGACCTTACGCTCCCTCAACTCACTGAGAATCAAAAATTGAGCTTGACTATGCAATTTACAGAGTTAGATGTGTTTAATGCGTTTAAGCATATGGCCAAAGGTAAGTGCCCAGGTCCAGATGGGTTTCCTGCTGAGTTTTACTTAGCCGCATGGAGTATTCTGGGCTCAGATGTTAGTAATGGTATCCTGCATTTTTTCTCTACCTTGCACCTCCCTCGTATCATTAATTCGTCAGCGATTGCTTTGGTTCCAAAAGTTTTCTATGACGGATTATAGGCCGATATCTTGTTGCAATTTACTTTATAAATGCATTTCAAAAATGATAACTGCGAGGCTTAAGATCATCATGCCATCTATTGTCTCTCCTTGTCAATCCGCTTTTGTGGCTAATAGACTTATAGGTGACAACATAATGCTTGCTCAGTCATTGTGCAGAAATTATCATCGGAATTCTGGGGCTCCAAGATGTGCAATCAAGGTAGACATAAAAAAAGCTTTTGACAGTTTAAGTTGGCAGTTTCTCTTTGAAGTGCTGGAACGTATGGGATTTCCTCCTGTTTTTGTGGGGTGGATAAAAGCATGTATATCAACGAGCATGTTGTCAGTCAAAGTTAATGGCTCGTTAGAAGGCTATTTTGAGGCTAAGTCTGGACTTCGGCAAGGGGACCCCCTGTCCTCATACCTGTTTGTTCTTGCTATGGAGGTCATGTCTACGTGTATAAAAAAAGAAGTTTCTACTGCAAATTTTTCTTATCACTGGCACACTAAAGAGGCTGGCATTACCCATCTTATTTTTGCCGATGACGTGTTCTTGTTTTGCAAGGGTAATAAGGATTCTGCACAAGCTCTAATTGAAGGAATTCAGGTCTTCCAAAATGCTTCGGGCCTGGTTCCTAATGGTGGTAAAAGCCAGTGCTTTTTTAGTAATGTCTCGAATGAGGTTAAAGAATCCATTCTCTCTCTCACTGGCTTCCAGCTGGGTAGGCTGCCAATAAAATACTTGGGACTGCCATTGATCTCTACAAAGCTCACTCAATGGGATTGCATGCCCCTAATTATACGATTGCGTTCAAGAATTGATAGCTGGACGTGTCAGTTCTTAAGTCATGCGGGCAGGCTTCAACTATTGCAAGTGGTTAGCATTCAGGGCTATTGGGTTCAAAATCTATTCCTACAAAAAGGTATGCTGAGGAATCTAGCCTCTATTTTTGGGAAATTTCTTTGGGGAGGATCTACTACGTCTAAAAAGCTTGCTAAGGTCTCATGGGCTGAGTGTTGTTTTCCGAGAGATGAAGGTGGGCTTGGCCTCAAAAATTTAATTGTCTGGAACAGGGCAGCTATCCTCTACCAACTCTGGCGGCTGTTGCAACCTAATAGTTCTTCTATTTGGGTCATATGGGTTCGCGAGACAGTGCTTAAAAACAAAGTATTCTGGACGCTGCAAATCCCATCCTATGCTTCATGGTGTCTAAAAAAAATTCTAGAAGCTAGACAGGATGCTTTAAGATTTATTAATTATTCTGCTGGGATTAATTCTTCATTTCTTATTTGGCATGATCCTTGGGTTGATGGTGTCCCATTGATAAGACGATATGACACCAGTATATTCTCCCTAACTGATACTTCCAATTTGGAGCAGTTAAGTGTTTTCATGGCTAGAAATACTTGGCGTCTGCCAACCTCGAAACATGTGTGGGTGATGGATGTAAGAAGAAGAATAGGTGCTGTTTGCATTGGTAGCCACATCTCTATCACTTGGGCAGGTAGTAAGAAGGTAACTCTTTCTTTCATTTATGAGTCCATTCGAGTGAGGAATCACAAGCCGCCCTGGGTTGATGCTATATGGCATCGTCTTCGAATACCCAAGTGCTATTTTTTTCTTTGGTTAGCCCTTCGCAATCGTCTGCTAACCGAGGACCGTATGTTGAGATTTGGGCTACAGGTTGATGTGGGATGTGTCCTGTGTAACTCTGGTGCTACAGAAACTGTAGACCATATTTTTACCACCTGCTCATATACGAAACCAATCTTTGACAACTCGAGTGTGCACTTCTCTGGTGATTGGAATGTGTATCTACAAGGAAACTTCTTTGTTGACAGAGTTTCAAGATTTAAAGAGCAGTTAGCTTATCTATATTTATCAGTGGCGGGCCATACGATCTGGAAGGAAAGAAATCAACGTATACACAATTTGGGTCACAGGCGAACTTCTCAACAGCTCATACATGATGTCAAGCAAATTTTTAGAGAAAAGGTTTTTTCCAGCCGACTGTTCCAGGAGCATGCTTCTCGAGATAATTGGTTAATTTCGGAATTGTTTTAATTTTGTTCGAATGCTATTGATTGAAGCCTGTATAGGTAGTTAGAGTAAGTTTGCTCGCGGGGTATGCCCCTAGATTTTGTACTTGTTTTTCCGTTGGTATATATTTTTTTTAATTAGCAAAAAAAAAAGAATGAATTTTTAGTGAGTATTTTGCTAATTAAAATTTTATACCAAAAGGAACAACAAATACAAGTCTAAGGGCATACCCCGCGAAGTCAACAATCACATAATACAAGGATTAAAAAATAGTAAGTCACCTTACTGACAACATAAAACTAGCGAGGTTATCACAGTGACCACCCCTAGTCTAAAGACATCAAAATAAGTCTATGTCGGATCATAGGGAAGAGCACTAAGAATTTGCATTCTTAGCATCATGACAATGATGCTACCGAACTACATGAGCACATCAAAACCCAACAGAAGGAACAATCCCACAAACACCCGAGCTGGACAGTGTGGTTCCCAAGCAAGGAACCTCTCACGTAACCAGGTCGAAGCATGATCGCCAAATCAGTGCATCCAGCTTTAGCGCTGCACTCCCTCACGTACGACTGAAGAGCATTCACAGGCAGCAAACTGCACTCAAATCCTTCCAAAACCACAACCAATTCAGCATGATATAGCACCCATCTAGAAATCATCAGAATCCTCCATGGTGACCCAAGGAACCCATGAATCAGCAAGACATCCTGCTCTGGCCCGGGCCAAATGCCCTCACAACTATCAGTTGGCATCAATAAGCCAAGAACCACACCACTATGACCATGCATCACACAACCGATTCCAGTGCTATCAGCACACATTTCGTTCGGCAACTCCAATTTCAAAACCTGCATTTTCAAATAAGACACCAGCAACCTGGCAATATCAAACAAATTATTCATCTCAAGCATACCAAAACCAGCAAATGGGTAGGTAAAATAAGTGTAACCCCCTGGTTCACACCCAAGTATCCTAAGTATACGCCTCAACATCCTTTCTGTCCCTTCCAGAACACAACCGCTACTCCTTAAATACTCAAAGCTTTCATCGAGCAGCTTATGTTCCTCTAACACAGGTTCAACATTGAACCCATTATCCATAAACAATTTGGGCCACAACTTTCCAACCAGCTTTCCCATCAATTCCTTAGAAAGAGACTGGGCTTCCGAGGCTTTCACAGGACTTCCGTCAACCAGTTGGCGGGCGTTCTTCATAAGTTCCTCTTTGCAAAGAGAAACCTCACCATTTACCGCAACAGGATGAAACCCACAACCATCCGAGCCCAGAGAGTCGCTATCATACTCCATTTGCTTGTATGGCTGCAACCTCTCACCGGATTGAGTCGATTGAGTCAACAAATCCTGCTCCCCATTAACTAACCCAGTAGAAAGACAAGGGTAATAAACCTTGACCTCCGTCGAAAAACTGACCTTCTTCGAGACCTGCTCACCCTTAACTAACTCAGTAGAAGGGGCACCGTGCAGACTAGGGTAAAAAACCCTAACCTCCGGAGAGAAGGAGACCCTCTTCGGGCTACTAACTGGACTCCCCAACTTAACAATGGGTTCACCCATAAGGATACAACCCCCAACTCTAGGAATCTCCGATACAAGGTTCTCTGAGAAGGTAACCCTTTTCGGACTCATCTTCGGTACCAACCCAGCCTGGGTCTTCGCCAACAATCCCCTAGCATCATTAACCAACTCCTTAGAGTCAGCAAGTAGACCAGCAATAGAACTACTATTCTCCGACAAAGAAGCATCGGAGAAAGTAACCCTCTTCCGACTCATGAAAGAAAAGGAAAAGAAATATAGGTGTTTATGGTGTAAGATTAGAAGAAAGAGATGGATTAGCGATGGATTTATGGTTAGATTGATGGAAAGATGTTTATATTTAGTTTTGAGAAGAGGCGGCTAGCTAGGGTTCCTAGAGAGAAACGACTCTCATTTTGTGATTAAGTGGTGTTGTTTTCTAGTTGCTTATACTTACCTAGCAACTCCTGTTCTATAAAAACAGCATCATCTCTTTCTTTCTGAATTTTTTGCATGTTTTCAAGTTTTTCTTCTACAAGTTTGTTTCTCTCTTTAAGTTGAGAGCACTCATTCTTGATTCTCTCATTCTCTAAAGTCTGATCCCTATAACTGATATGTAATGCTTTAAGATAAATTCTCAATTCAGTTATATTATCAGTATTATAAGCATAGGTAGTTGGGGGTACCTTGAGTTCAGAATCTTCATTCTGAGTAGAGGCCATGAGTGCATAGTTCACCTCCGCATCTGAATCTGAGGTGTCTGCCCAGTCTCTGCCTTTGGTGTAGAGTGCCTTTTCAGTTTTACCCTTCCTGCACTCAGGAGCATAGTGACCCATCTCCTTACACTTGTAGCATTGAATCTCAAACTTATCTTTCTTCCCAGATTTGGAGTCCTTTCCCTCAGATTTGCTGAAATTTTTCCTGTCAGACTTTGAGTAATTCCGGCTTTGGTTGTTTGGCCGGGATAGAACCAGCGCTTAGTCTTAGAGAATCTCTTTCCCTTCTTGAAGTTCTTGAATCCCATCTTCTTGAAGGTCTTTACCATCAATGCAGCCATTTGCATCATCTCTTCATCATCTTCAGAATCAGATGATTCATCTGTGTTTGAGTCAACATCAGTGTTTGATGACTCACTTTCTGAATGAATGACCAAGGCTTTTCCTTTTGCCTTCTTCCTTGATGCTTCTTTCTTTGAAGATTTTTCTTCAACTTTCAGAGCAACAGACTTTGACTTCTTGCTTGATCTCCTGTTTCTCTGCTCCATTTCTAACTCATGAGTTTTGAGCAGACCATAGATTTCATCAATCTCAGTATCAGCAAGATCATAGTTATCTCTTATAGTGGTTGCTTTCACATCCCACTTTTCAGGTAGAGATAGAAGAAACTTGAGATTTGAGTCTTCTAAATCATACTCTTTGTTAACCAATGATAGATCATTGAGCAGTTTACAGAATCTGTCAAATGTTTCTGTCATGGTTTCTTCAGACTTTGCCTCAAAATGCTCATACTCCTGTGTGAGTATGTTCCTTTTTTTTTTTGCTAATTAAAATTTTTATACCATAAGGAACACCATAAACACGTCTAGGGGCATACCCCGCGAAAACAACAAATAACAATAGAAATTTGTCCAATCAGGGGCATACCCCGCAGAGACAACAATTAGCCAAACAGAGCCAATCACAAAAAATCACTTGGCAATCAACATAACAGAAGTAAGAAAACAAAGGATTAATTAGCCATGTTTAAGTCTTGTTGGAGTGCCCTCCTCGAGTTGCTCTCCACTGCTTGATCTTGGATTTGGACCAACGAACTTTCGTGGCCTTCTCATTGAGCGTGCCAATATCATGATCATAGATAGCCTGATCCTTCTCCATCCTGTCATTAGCATGGTCAACGTTCAGGTTCATCACCACCTGATCCACCATAGGGGCCACCAAATCTCTGTCCATCTTGACCTTGACATCCTTAGCATCAACTTCCATAGGAGCTTCCTCAGAAGTCACTCCCGCAACCTCAGTACCTTTCTGCACCACATCAATTTCCATACTAAGACCCCCTAGGTTATCTAGCATCTTATGCGCCGGGGAGTTGTGAATTCCCCTGACAGTACCATCTTTGAACAGAACAGAATCCATGTTATCAATAAAGGGAAGGGTGCTAACATTTGGGAAGTCCTCCCACGGGATGTCATCCCCAGTCCTTCCCGCATTCAATTTGGCCTTGTCGTTAGCACCAGCACCAGACCCCGTGCTGTCAATCTCCATAGCAGAGATGTCATCGAATAAGTCATTCCCCTTCAAAAAATCGAAAGCCTCATCAACCTCATTTTCAATTTCCTTTGCCGAATTCTCCTGTATCTCATAAGCACTCTGGCCTCCTCTAGAGACACCCAAACCTGAAGAACCTTCAATGAAGCACACCTCTCTCGGGTTCTCAGTGGATACAAAGTCATCCTTCCATGTAACCCTGTTCTCGTCAGGCTTTGCAGAAATGTCATCATCTTTCACTCTAGTCATCAGTCTATCCCTGGGGTCCCCATTTTCATCAAAAAATACATCCAAAGGAATGCCATCAGCTGGTATCTCAATCCCCTCTTTGACCGTAAAGTCTTGCAACTGGACAATGCAATTAAACGTCTCGCAAAGCTCCTCATCCTGAAGAAATTCAGAGAAATCAACCAGAAATTTACCCGAGAAGTTAGCCAAAGATTCCCTTTTTGTGCTCAGCACTGGGACCTCATACCCCATAAAATCAATGAACATCTGCAGAACTTTTAATTCTACCACAGAATTATCAATATCTTTATCAACAAGACCAACCGAGACAGGATGAGGGGAAACCTCAGCTTTGAAAGCAGCCAGGTTCAAACCCATGATCAGATCTCCTTGATTAGAGTCAACATTTGTCTCATTACTCTTAGGATTCCCATCCCAAAAAACATCCGTCACTATTCTTTGGACAAGTGACGACACCATACCTGAAATGACTTCCTCATCTCCAGAATCTACATCATTTACAACCTCCTCCTTTCCAGTGACCTCAGTAACATCTTTAGTACTTTTTCCTTTCATCACTCCAACATCGAATACATTATCGTTTCCTTTACACTCTTGAGGGCCATCCAGAAAGCCCTCACCCTGGTTATCACCCATCCCAAGGATGGAGCTACCAGCCAGATCCCTTCCAGGGCTCAATGAAAAACCAGAGGTAACCTCCCCCACATTATCCCCATCCTTAACAGATCTAAAATTCAAAGAATCAGATACCTCAATAGGAGAATCTACACCTAATTCAATAGGTCTAACATTCTTCTTTTGTGAGAAAAACTTACCATCAATTTCTTGGTGCTTGACCAAACTACGAGTGCGCATAGCAATCCCAGATCTAGATCCATCGGCAACACAGATGTTTCCACCTATGTTCCTCATCGTGTCACCAGTGGGCGGAGCCACCCTAGGGCTCGCAGCAGTCTCAACTCCCAAAACACCATGGATATCAATGTCCCAGTGTTAACTCTTAGAAGACACCCCATTCAAACTAGACCCAGTATTAAGGGTCTCATTAACTCCAGTCCCCAAAGATTGGACGCTTTGAGAGCGAACACCATAAGAGGTCCGATCCGGCAAGCTACCATCATTACCCAATCCTTCTAACTTCCTTGAACGGGAGGCAACAGATGGTATATAAGATACCAAATCAACTGCAAATGAAACCCTTTTCAGGCTCGTTACCAGATCTAACCCCTCTTGGGTTATCTTCACACTATCGGTGACATCAACCACCGATGTGAAATCATCCAAAGAAGAAACCCCTTTTCGGGACATGAGACAAGAAAGAAAGAAATTTAGTGTTTGAGTTAGGAGATTAGGAGGAGAAATGGGTTTTGGAGGCTGATTTGATCTGATGAAAGAAAGTGATTTGAATTTAGAGAGAGAAAGAAGAGAGAAGTTAGAGAGAAGTTAGACCGACTCTCATTTTTAAAGCTGTCCTGTGAGTATGTTCCTTCTATTCTTCTTGATAGCAGCAGTTCCCTGACATCTAACCTCAAGTGGATCCCAAATTTCTTTTGCAGTTGTGCAGTTAATCACCTTGTTTGACATAACATTGTCTAAAGCACTGTGAAGTAAATGCCTTACTTTTGCATCCTTAGCAATAGATGAAAGATCCTCAGCAGTTAGATCTTTCTTTTCCTTTGGAATCACTTTTGATTCCTCACCAGCAACAGCAGCAGTTAACTTTGTAGGTTTATGAGGACCTTCATAAATTTTGTCAAGATATTCTGGATCTATAGCCTCCAGAAACATGGTCATCTTCACCTTCCAGATTTCATACTCTGATGGCTTAAGTATAGGAACCATAATCGTCTCATACCTACTAACAGTAGTAGGAGCTTTCTCAGAACCTGATGGAGGAGGTATCTCTGCCATTGATTACAATTGTGTTTGGATCTTAAACTGTAATAAAGTAACAGATTGGCTCTGATACCACTTGTTAGGCCGAATACACAATATATAATCAAGTACTGTTTTGAGAGAATAACAAGAACACACGTTTTAGTACTTAAAAACTGTTTGGTTACTGAGCTACAGATGAATAGAAAAGTCTACAGCACCAAAGAACTCAATATGAAGTTTCCACTCTCTTCACCAAACCACCTAGAGCAGAGAGTCATTTCTCTAAGGGAAAGAGATTTGAATAGGGTTACATATGATGTGCTTTATGGTGTGTTAAAGACTCATGAGCTTGAGCTATTACAGAAAACGGCTATTCAAGCAAATCAAGGTAAAATGATAAACACATCATGTGCCTTGATTGTAAGCAAATCTATTCAAGAACTTGAAGCCTCTATAAGCCAATTGAGGATTGAAGAAATAGTGGATGAAGAACCAATAGTGGAGCTGCCTGAGACTGTTGGTGAGGAACAGGAAGAAGAAAGAGATGAGTTCTACACTCTTGAGGAGTTAGATGCCATGGAAAATACTTCATATGCTTTCATGGCTAGAAAATTTCCAAACATTAGATTCAAGAGAAAGTAACCCTTCAAACCTAGACCTTAGAATCATTCATTCAACAAGAGTAAAGCACATGTGAAGCCAAGAAAGAATAAATTCAAAACTGGCTATGTGGATAGGTCATCTGTGAGATGCTATAGATGCAATGACCTAGGGCATTTTTCTAGTGAATGCAAGAAGCCTAAAATGAAGGATAAGGAGTTTCTTGAGCTTGAAGCTAAGTATGAGGCCCTTCTGAGAAAGCAAACACCAGGCAAGGCCTACATAGCTGAAGGGAAGTGTTGGGATGATACTGACAGTGATGAAGAAGAGCAAGGATTTTGTAACTATGCCTTGATGACCAATTCCAAGGATGAGACATCTTCATCAGACCCTCAGGTATCATCTCTCACTACCATAGACATGTCTGTTTCTGAATACAAGAATATGATTGAACAACTATCTGTAGAAATGTTTAATATTCATACTAGTATGACTACTGCTAATGAAGAGATTGTGAAACTGTCTGCTAAGAATGAAGTATAAAACGAAAGAAACGAGGAATTAGAGCTAGCTGTCATGCAAGTACAGAACCTTAAAAAAGACTTGGAATATCTAGAGAATAAGGTTTCACGTGCTAGTCAGCTTGAAAAGGCTCTAAGGGATGAATTAGCTGAAAATGAATTCAAACTGAGAACTTTTAAAAAAACTCCTCTAACCTGTTGCAATCCTATCATGAGAAACATCAATAGAATGCAAAGGCTGCTATTGGTTTTGATTATGACACTCTCGAGAAGAGGAAAGGCTGTGCTATCATTGAAGATGACAAGGTTGTTCATGAGAATGTGCCTCATGTTTTGAAAAGTGCTAAGGCACCTATCTTTAAAGAATCAACTCTTGACATTGATGAGGAAGCCTTACTCAACAAGCAACTGTTGATTGATGAAGATGAAGCACAATCAAGTAAACAACCAGCATCCTCTAAGAATTAAAGTGCCAAAGTGAAAGCCAAGAAGCCTATTGGAGTTGGACCTAAAACTGAGAAATCTGTTAAGTTTGAACCAGCTAGAAAGAATGAATTTGTAAAGAATATGGTTAAAAAGAAACAAAACGGAAATGGCAAACTAGGGATTAACAAAGATACCAACTATGCTTATGTGCCTAATTCCCCTAGGAAAACATGTCAAAACTGTTTCAGTACTAATCACTTAACTCATGCTTGCAAGAAACCTGTAGGTAGTGTGCCTAAACCTTTCTATGATTGTTCTGTGCCTTTAAGACATAGAGATTCTCCATTTTGTGATAAATTTGACTGTATGCCATGCAATATGAATGTTATGACTAGTTGTTTCAATTTGAGAAGGCAATTCATTGATGGATGTATCAGTCACAATTCTCACACACACTACACAAGGTCAAAGTCTTCAAATCCTCCTAAAGCTAGGAAGGCACCTCTGTCACCTAATTCTGAAAACTCAGGTTCTAAGACTTCTAGCTGTGATAAGAAGACTAGTCTAAGAAAGTTAACAAGCATGCTGTTTATGATAAAACTGTTTCTAAGCCAGGTGGACCAAAACTTGTTTGGGTACCAAAGAAGAAGTAATTCATTTGTGACTGCAGGGCAAAGAACAGGAAAAGAAAGTCATCTGGATTCTGGACAGTGGATGCTCAAACCATATGACTGGTGATACGGCCCTGCTACCACAGTATGAGGATAAGGCTGGCCCTATGGTTGCTTTTGGAGATGACAGCATTGGCAACACATTGGGATATGGCAAATTGAAAGTTGGTAATATCATCATTGAAAATGTAGTAATGGTTAGAGGACTCAAGCATAATCTACTAAGTGTTGGTTAGTTTACTGACAGAGGTTTCAAAGTGAATATTGACAAGGATGAATTTTGATCACTCACAAGAAGAATGGTGAATTTGCTCTATGGAGTAAGGAAAGGAAGCCTGTTTGTAGTCAATATGGATTCTGCAAGCAAGGATAAAGTTTGTTGCTTCTACTCAAAAGCCTCAAATGAAGATTACTGGATGTGGGATAAGAAGTTATCACACCTAAACTTTAAAGCCATTAACTCTTTAGTCAAAAGAGAGTTAGTGAGAGGCATGCCCACACTTGAATTCTGACAAGAAGGAGTGTGTGAGGCTTGTCAAAAAGGAAAGATGAAAAGGTCAAGCCACAAGTCAAAGACATTGACATCAATAACCAAGCCCCTGCAACTAATTCTTATGGAAATTGTTTAGGCCTATCAACATTATGTCACTTGCAAGAAAGAAGTATGCCTTGGTGATGGTTGATGACTTTACAAGGTATACATGGGTGGAATTTCTAACATCAAAAGAGGAGGCTCCACAAGTAATCATTGAGCACATAAAGAAAGTTGATAAAGAAGCAAAGGCCAACAATGCAAGTGTGATTGCATTAAGAAGTGACAATGGAACAGAGTTCAGAAATGCCATGCTTAAAGCATTCTGCAAAGAGAATGGTATTTCACAACAATTCTCAGCTCCAAGGACTCCACAACAAAATGGAGTTATTGAGAGAAAGAATAAAACTCTAATTGAGGCTGCAAGAACAATGTTACTTGATGCAAAAATGTCTACATATTTTTGGGTTGAGGCTGTGAGCACTGCATGCTATATTCAGAATAGAACACCTTACAAAAACACTAGAAAAACACCTTATAATTTGATGACTGGAAAGAAGCCTACCCTCAAATATGTTCATGCTTTTGGAAGCAAATGCTTTGTATTAAAGGATAATTTAGAATATGTTGGTAAGTTTGATGCAAAAGCATTTGAAGGAATTTTTCTTGGCTATTCTATGGAGAGAACTGCTCACAAGGTTTATGTCATCAGTCAAAAGAAAGTTATGGAAAATACAGATGTGACATTTGATGACAGCAAACTACCTGGACTAGAAGAAGCCAATGATGAAGATAGAGATCCATTAAGGTTCGAGAATATGGATGATTCTGATGAAGAGATTGAAACTGAAGTTGAGACTACAGTTCAACTAGCTCCAGTGAATGATGAAGCAAGAGAAGAATTTGTGTCAATCAACAGTGAAGATACAAGTATCCAAGACACACCTGTGAATGAAAGTAACTTCACAGGGGGAGGAAATGAATATGATCATAACTTGGATGATGAAGCTACATCAAATTTGAGAAATCAAACTGAACATTCAAGGAAATGGGATAGATCACACACTGTAGAACAAATTATTGGAGATCCAAATGCATGAGTGAGAACTAGGAGAGCAACTCAAAATGAATGTCTCTATGGTTGCTTTCTGTCTCAAATTGAGCCTAAGAAACTTGATGATGCACTGTTGGATCCTGATCGGATTATTGCTATGCAAGAGGAGCTGAATCAATTCGAAAGAAACAGAGTATGGGAGCTTGTGCCTGCACCAAAGAACAGAACCATTGTTGGAACAAAATGGGTTCTGAAAAATAAGATGGATGAAGATGGTGTGATCATAAGGAACAAAGCACGGTTGGTTGCAAAAGGATACTCTCAACAGGAAGGCATTGATTATGATGAGACTTTTGCTCCAGTTGCTAGATTAGAAGCCATCAGAATCTTCTTGGCATTTATTGCTTATTCAAATTTTTAAAGTCTATCAAATAGATGTCAAGACTGCATTTCTGAATGGAGAGTTGGAAGAAGAAGTATATGTGCAACAACCACTTGGCTTTGAGGATCCACATTTCCCATAATTTGTCTACAGATTGATTAAGGCATTGTATGGACTTAAGCAGGCTCCAAGGGCATGGTATGACACATTGTCACTATATTTCTCCTTGAAAATCAATTCACTAGAAGCATATTGGACAAGACACTGTTTTACAAGAAGCATGGTAATGATATTATCCTAGTTCAAATCTATGTGAATGATATCATATTTGGCTCTACAAATGAGAAACTGTGTGAAAAATTCTCAAAGCTCATGCAAAGAAGATATGAGATGAGCATGATGGGAGAGTTGACATTCTTTCTTGGATTGCAAGTTAGTCAAAGAAAGGATGGTATCTTTATCACTCAAACCAAGTACATCAAGGATTTATTAAAGAAGTTTGATTTAGAAGACTGCTCACCTGCAAGTAGACCATGCATCATGTTTACAACAAGTCTGTGTGCAAGGTTTCAGTAAAATCCAAAGGAATCACATATGATTGTTATCAAAAGGATCTTTAGATATCTGAAGGGCACTCCTTGGGTTTATGGTATCCTAAGGACACAGGGTTCAATCTGGTTGGTTACTCTGATGCTGATTATGTTGGATGCAGAGTGGATAGGAAAAACACCTCTGGTAGCTACCAGTTTCTTGGACAAAGGTTAGTCTCTTGGTATAGCAAGAAACAACAATCTGTGTCAACTTCTACAGTTGAGGCTGAATACATAGCTGCTGGAAGTTGCTGTGCTCAAGTGCTTTGGATTAGAAATCAACTTAGAGATTGTGGAGTTGTGTTGGAAAAGATTCCTATCATGTGTGACAACACAAGTGCAATCTCTATAGTTGCAAATCCTGTCAATCATTCTAGAACAAAGCACATTGACATCAGATATCATTTCATTAGAGAACATGCAACTAATGGAACCATTGAGTTGCATTATGTTCCCACAGATAAACAATTAGCTGATATATTCACTAAGCCATTGGATGAAGCCACCTTCACAAGGTTGGTTAGTGAGATTGGAATGCTGAATTCTTCAGAATCTGGCTAAGTGAAAAGTATCAATCAAATTGTTGCAGTAGTAAACACTTACTTTATCTAAATGCTCAATATTTTTGAAGTAAGTGTTGGCTGAAATATGTTTATAAATATTTCAAATCTGTTGCATATGTTGAAGAATCATTTTTTCTTAATTTGAAATTTCTATGAAATTTTGAGAAAATCACTATTTTATTTGATAGAATATTCTTCACTGAATATTTCTGGTGAATTTTAAAAGATAGTGAAAAATGAATTTTATGAGTGAAAGGAATATTTCGCTAAGTCAGACTTCCCTAATGATTCGTTTTAAATCAATGCTCGATTTCTCTAACAAGTCTCCTTTGATTACACTCGAGTTCTCGAATAGAGCCCTTTTGGAGATATCGAACAAAGATATATCTGACTTCTCGATTACTATACTGAGTTCTCTATGGACTGAGTTCTCGAATAGTATTTCTTGAGTCCTCGAATTATTTAAAAAGCCTGAACTCTCGCTGAGCGTCGGACTACTTTTTGACTTTTGCCTGACACTTTTAACTCACTCATAAAATATATGCTATTCAATTTTACATTGAATAAACTGCCAGCTGTCGGTTTTTACCTGCTTGATTTATCGAATATGTCATATTTGACATATCTAACAGTTGTTTTTCACTTCTCGAATACTTGACTTGTCGATACAAAACATGTATCTAATCGACAATTCGAGTATCCCTATTTATACTCCTCCACACTGCTCTACCCATTTCAATCGATTTCTTAAGCATCTACTCCTCTGAGAAACAAAAATCTTAACCGTTGAAAGCCAAATTTCTTCTTCAAACATTCAACTTCTCTTCTCTCTAATCTATACAAATGGCAAACAAACGGTTCAACACCAATTTCGTCGCCATCTCCAGCGATGTCGAAGCAACCAATGCTAATTATAAGTGCTTCGTGAAGTGGCTGAACGAATCATACATCAAGGATACTCTAATTGTTAACCCAGTTCTATATCTAGACACGCTAGAGCAATTTTGGAATTCTGCGATTGTTGAAGTAAATGCCCTAGAGAACGCCATAGACTCTTATACTATCTTCTGCAAGATTCAAGAAAAGGAAATCACAATTACCACTGAAGATATGAACAAGGCGCTGGGACTTCAACAAGAATCATATAATCATCTGGTGAAGGATGATGAACTGAAGGACTTCTTCTCCTTCACAAGATACTCAACCGATATCAATCTTGGGCATTTGACTAGGAAGTATCTAAGAAAAGAATGGAGTTTTGTGTTTGCGACAATCCTGCACGTATTCACTGCCAGAAAATCCAGTTTCGACCAAATCAGCGGGCCTGTACAATAGATAGTGTACTCCCTGGCCTATGATAGGAAAATCAATGTTGGGCTGCTGATTATGCGAGAACTGTACTCAAGACTTGGCAAGGATTCATCACAAAGAGGTAAAGAAATCTTTTTCCCTCGTTTTATTCAATCTGCACTAAACTATGTAGATAACTCTTTGAATAAATTACCTAGGATAGATAAAAATAATATAGCTTATCCTAAATCCATGTCTAAACTCATTTTTTGAAATTTGGATACAAGGAATGCTATGAATGTAAGGCTTGAGATTACGCCACACATGACGGAAATCTTCAAGTCCTACCCTCACAGCAAGCTAACATATGCTTCAAAATCTGAGTTAGCAGCACCCAAGCAAGTAGTACAAACTGCTAACCCTGGGTCTGCTAGACTGCTATCCAACCCTCTCAACCGAACACTCTCCCAAAGACTGAGCCAACTACATTAAAGCAAGTAGTACAAACTGCTAACCCTGGGTCTCCGAATATGAATACTTTATAATTTCTTATAAAATTCATATTCAGTTTTTTATTCGAGAAGTACTACATTGTAAGATTTTAAAATAAAAAACTGAATATGAATTTTATAAGAAAATTCGAATTTTTTACTATATCCTTATATATAATAAGCGTAAGATGGATCTTATTCATAATAAGAATGATATTTTGATAATCAAAACGAAATATAAGTAGATTTTAAAAATCGAATAGATTTTCAACGTAAAAAAATGGTCAATTTCTTCTCTCTTTTGTTTCTATATAGTTTTAATTGGGAAATAATTGTAAAGTCATCACTAAATTAATGAATATTTTGCTAATTTCATGTGGCCTGTAAAATTGTCATCAAATTTTAAGAATTCAAGATAGAGCACAAATATTAAACTGAATGTGTAAAATCTTAAATATATTAATTTTTTACCAACAATTTGATATGTAAATTAATAACCTATAAAAATGGTTTGTACCCACTTTGGTATGGCATGGTCACCTAATGGGGAAAATGGAAGTTTTTCTTATTTTAGTCAAAATCGAATGCAGCTTGTGATGAATGGGAGTTTGAAAAGGTGCGGGGCCAACATTTTGTTTGGCATATTCTTTCAGCCCAATTTGGATAGCAATGTCTTTGACATTACTTTGAAGTTGGTAGATGTTATTAAATGCATTATGAATGGTACCATCTTGTTTGCTGGTACTAAAAAAGGAGACCAGGTTTTGGTGCTTGAAGCTCAGGGGAATGTTTTCGTGAGGATGTGTTTCTGTCCTCAACAACTGTTTTGGGCTCATTTTGGGTCAAAAATGAATTTCTATCATCTTATGGGGCAAGCCGTGTGGCTTTTCTCTGGAGGGTACAAGCCTTTTGTGAACATGGTTTATTCATGTGATAGGCAGAATCTTGCTATAAAGACTATGATGGATGGGAAGCCAAGGAAGAAGATGATGAGGATGTTGTGGCAGCTACGCGGGAAGTGGACCTGGATGAGGTCGTCAAATTGAAGGAAGTGCTTGGCATAGGTCTTTTTTGATCATTTTAGGATCTGAACTTGTGTTGTTAAACTAGTTTTAACTAGTTTTATGTAATTCGTTTTTTAGTTGTTGGTTGTTGGTTGTTGATTTCGCGGGGTATGCCCCTAGAATTGTCTCCGTTGTTCCTTTTGGTATAAAATTTTAATTAGCAAAAAAAAAAACATATAAAAATTAAAAAAATATAATTAGAGATATTGGAAAAGGAGTCGTGCGTTGCACGTGTTATAAGCTAGTAATTAAAAAAGATTAAGATTTAAAATAATTTTTTTATTGTTTTTATATATAAATAAAAAATTAAGATTTTAAAATAAAAAACTGAATTTTTTTGTTCAGGGCCCAATTGTAAGTTTTTTTTGTTCAATACCCCAGTTGCAAGTTTTTATTAATCTAGTAATGTAAATGCAAGTTACGAATATGTTAAGTTATGTAAGTTGCAAGTTTAGTTTTTATTCTGTTAAAGCATCTCCAATGGTATTGGCCAAATTGGCTGGATAAAATGATATAAAATACTGATTATGTAAAATTCAATGAACCTGTAAGGCATTGTACTCCGACGGTATTGGCTATTTTTTAAAAATAGTATGTTATTATTATTTCAAGTTGTTATAAATAGAATATATTATTTTATTATGGTAATAGATGATGTGTAATCTTCTTACAGGTCTCTAGCCGTTCGACAAATATAGCCAACCTCATGGGATTGGCTAAATATTTAGACAACAGGAACATATGGTTGGAGTGAAGAATTTTTTACATATTCTCTATAACTTTTATTTATGGTATCATTTATTCAAATTTAGCTAAGGGTTTTAGAGGGTTGGAGATGCCCTTAGTTAGGTTAACGGCAGTTAGCTAAATGCAAGTTTTAATTTATTGAGTTATGTAATTGCAAGATTTTTTAGTTCAATTATCCAATTACAAGTTGAGGATCAGTTTAATTATGAATTTACCTATTTACCCGTTACAAAATGCTAATTACTCTGGAAAAAAAAATGTGAGTCCTCAATCCTTAGGCGTGTATATGTAATGGACCAAGATAATGCAAGGAAATTATTAACATACTCGAGAAAAGGAGGAAAGGGCAAAAGAGTCATTACAGCTGTGGGGATTTAACTTGAAGTCAACAGCAATGTCAAGGGGTAAAAAGGAGAATGAAGATTGTGGAAAAAAGGGATCGATATAGGGAGGAAAATATCTTCTAGGGTTTGAGCTATGAATTGATTTGTAATAGTTTACTTTACTTTGTTATTCAGTAGGAGAGCCCTGGCCTCTCGAAAGCCAGTCTATCGTCTGTTTAATTAAATCATATTTCTATTGCTAATCTCGAGCTGTAATTGAAACTATCAGTGAAATCGTACATCAATTCATTACAATTGGTATCAGAGCATTCGATCTAATGGGAGAGATGAGGACAGATTTTGGAGAGGAGATGAAGGACTTGATTAAGAAAGGGGTCGAGGAAGCAATGGAGAAAGCAATGGACGCTATGCGTCAATCATTGGCGGAGTGGTTCAAGGAGAGGAAGATGGGAAAGATCTATGCAGGCCCATCAAAGCTTTCTACAGAGAACGACAAGGGGGGAATAGAAATTGAAGTTGGTGGAGAAGGAACACAAGCAAAGGACATGTCAAAACTACTACCTGAGATGCCCGCACTCCAAGTGTTTGATGAAAATTCTGAGAGAATATTTGTCCAAAAAGCTCCAAAATCGATCGCCCCAGGTACAATCCCATCAAACACCTGTTCATCAATGCCATCTTATATCTACAATACTAAATTATGGGCACAGCAGGTGTTTAAGGTAATTCCTGATAGAAACTCCAATTTAATTAATGAAGCTTTTAACATCACTCTCCCAACTGTTAGCAAGGGGTTTGTTGGGTCTGGTGAGAATGGTTCTACCATTACATCGAGGCTTTCGGACAAGCGTGATAAAGCTGTAAGAGTAAATACTCCCGACCAAGTAGCTATGTTTGATAAAACTATTCCGTACAAGTTTCATGAAAATGAGTATGGAAAATTTTCTCCTAACCTGGAAGATGATTTAAGACTTAGACTTCCCAATAGGCTCAAATGGTTAATAGATTCTATAATTGACAAAGACATTTACTCTTCAATCCTGGTTTTGCAAATTCCTGTATTATATGGTTCTGGCCAATCCCTAGAATTTTCATACCGACCTATGTTTTTGTCTATAATTCAGCCACTGAAAACCTTCTTGGTTGTGGTATCCTCGACACTTGTTCATAGGGTAAACTTTTGTTCAATTACGACAACTGAAGGACTTGGTAATAGCAAAGATGGTTTCCATCCAATTCATGAGAGGTTTGATGGTTTTCATGCTTCTCAATGTGGTTTCTGTACTGCTGGAATGTGCGTTGCACTCTTTTCAATAGTTGTACTCTTTTCAGCACTTGTTAATTCGAAAGAGAAGCAGGGGCCAGACCCGCCTACAGGTTTCTCCAAACTCATGGTTGATGAAGTTGAAGAGTCTATATCAGGGCATTTCTGTCGATGTACTGGATATCGACCAATCGCAGATGCTTGTAAAAGTTTTGCTTCTGATGTTGATATGGAGGATTTGGGAATTAATTCATTTTGTAAAAAGGGAGAGAGTGATGATGAACTTAATGCAACTGTGAGCGAGCTTAACTTTAAAACAATAGTGGACGGTCTCGGGGCTGTGCTTTATGAATATCCATTCAATGTCCCAGCTTATTATGCATTGATATTAAGATCACTGACTGTTCTGGAAGGCTTGGCACTATATGCTGATCCAGATTTTAAGGTGCTGGCTGCTTCATATCCATATTTTGCCAAAAGACTTCTCACTGAGCCAATACCATATATGAGAGATGCTCTTATTGAATTGCTTTTCAAGGATGGGAGGAAGCTTGATGAACAGCCTGAATGGTTGAAGGGTGGAAAACTCAGAGATTATCAGGCTGAGAGATTATCAGCTATTTTTTGGACTAACTATGTAGCAACAAGATGGTATCGAGCTCCCGAATTCTGTGGTTCTTTTTTCGCCAAATACACACCTGCTGTTGATATCTGGAGCATAAGGTGCATATTTGCTGAAGTGCTTACTGGTAAACCATTGTTTCCTGGGAAGAATATGGTACACCAACTGGATCTCGTTACCGATTTGCGTGGCACCCCACCTGCTGAAACTCTTGCAAGGGAGATGGACCTCATGTTGGTCCCTTATTTTTCAGATCCTAACCTTGAACTTATCCAGTGGCCACCATTTTTGCTTGCTAGCAAGATCCCAATTGCATTGGATATGGCAGTTCAATTTCGATCCAAAGACTCTGGCCCGTGGAAGCGTATATTTGCAGATGAGTATATGAAATGTGCTGTTATGGAATGCTATGAGTCTTTAAAGCTGGTACTAAATGTGTTGGTGGTTGGAGAGACTAAGAAAAGGTTAATAAGCATCATCGTAACAGAAGTTGAAAATAACATTTCAAAGAACACATTTCTAGCGAACTTCAGAATGGGCCATTTACCTACTTTTCTCCAAAAGTTTGTGCAACTTGTAGAGATTTTGAAAGATGTTGTTCCTTTTAAGCGAGATAATGTTGTTCTATTACTGCAAGACACGATTGGAGTAGTTACCTGTGACATGAGGGTGAATGAAATTTGTGAGCTGGTAGAATTTAAGCGTAGTAAAAAGAATTCTGGAGGGCAGCTCTTTGATAAAACAGATGCGCTAGATGACATCATGTTCCCTCCTGTAGTGACAACACGGTGGGAAGAACAGATAAGCCGCCTATACCTCTTTTTGACAGTCAAAGAATCTGTTGTAGATGTGCCAACAAACCTTGAAGCTCGCCGCAGGGTGACTTTCTTCACAAAGTCATTATTCATGAAGATGCCATGCACACCTCGAATGCGTAAAATGCTTTCATTCAGTGCCATCACAGGAGCCACCAATGATATACCTGAAATATTATTTGATCAGAAGCTGGATATTTTTTTGCATTCTGATCTCGGCATTCGTCACATTATGACTCCTTTCACACCATTGTTCGGTACTCAGAATCCAGACTCCATCTCTACTTTCGCACCCGAGGACAACGAAATCTGGCTCAAACATTTGTTTTATCTAGCTTCACAGTGTGTTGCTGTCGGTTATGCTTATTATCAGTTTTTACAAACCAACTTCATACTAAGGATCCCAAAGCTACTCATGTTTTTGTGGGGAATTATCAAGTGCGCTGAGCGTACGTGTGCTCTGTATTATGGAAGTACAAATAGCTTCCGAAATTCCATGCTTGCAAAACCTGATTGGGAAGCCAATGTTATTCCAAACAAAGAGATCAAACCTCCGATTAAAAAGGATGGGGATGCATTATCCGATTTATAAGTGCTGCAAAATGCTTTTGTATACTTTACAGCGTTCAAAGGTCTTGTTGTCGATCTCATTCTCAGCGTCCAGAAACGCAACAAGAGCCGGGAGTTTTTCCTTGCAGTACCTTGTGATGCTTTCAGGTTAGTTGAGGTAGAGTTGAATCACCACTATGATGTCCATGGGCAAGCTGTAGTTTCTACTGTTATACCACCACAGTTGTCAGCAGACTTGGAGTTAAATGTGGAGCCAGATGTGCTGTTAGAAGTGAGACAAGTCAGGGAGGGGAATGCTACCAAACTAGAGGCCTTGATTAAATGGAAAGGACTGCCCCTGTTTGAGGCCACCTGGGAGGACGTTGCTACTGTAAATCACCAGTCTCCAGCTTTCCACTTGAGGACAAGGTGAATGTTTGGGGAGGGGGTATTGTAATGGACCAAGATAATGCAAGGAAATTATTAACATACTCGAGAAAAGGAGGAAAGGGCAAAAGAGTCATTACAGCTGTGGGGATTTAACTTGAAGTCAACAGCAATGTCAAGGGGTAAAAAGGAGAATGAAGATTGTGGAAAAAAGGGATCGATATAAGGAGGAAAATATCTTCTAGGGTTTGAGCTATGAATTGATTTGTAATAGTTTACTTTACTTTGTTATTCAGTAGGAGAGCCCTGGCCTCTCGAAAGCCAATCTATCGTCTGTTTAATTAAATCATATTTCTATTGCTAATCTCGAGCTGTAACTGAAACTATCAGTGAAATCGTACATCAATTCATTACAGTATATGCGGCTAGCAGGGGAAGGGAATGATTTCGGTCTAGCTGAAAAAATAAAAAATCGAAGGGAGCAAATAATAATATTAAAAAAGAGAATGATAATGGCTGCTGCTGCCACTGCTGCTTCTTGTCCCGTGAAACCCCTAAACTTGTTGATACGCTCTTCCATTCCTGCCCTTCCCTTTGTCCATAATACCAAGTATATCATCCTCCGCTCATCCACTAGTAGTAGTGTGATGATGATGAACAAACATCCTTTAAAGTGTTTTGCAAAATTAATGGGTACTAGTGAATCAGACTCCCCCAACTCCCTTATTCAACACTTGGTTGTAAGTAGCCTTCTGTTTGTGTTTTTCTTTTTATATTAACTTTAATTAATTATTATGTCATCTTAAATTAACTAATGTAGTTTTTGTCTGCAGGATAGTTTTAAGCTTCCAGATGATTATTTCAAGCAATTACCTAATGACCTTCGTCTAGATGTCAGTCAGTCAGTGCCACTTTAAATATTTGTCCTTATTTGTTTCACTTAATTACCTACTAACCACTAGATTGTTTCTATTATCATAGCTGAATGATGCTGCTTTTGATCTTTCTAAGGGACCAGTTATCGATGAGGTAAGTAATGTGCATGCCAGTTTGGTTTGTTTCAATCGCTTCCTTAATGGTATACCTGTTTGATACAAGGTACATTGATATAGAATACTTGTTAACAGTCTACCTTAGTTTACAAATGTGGACGGTACTTTTTGTTACTCCTTTTACATGGTAGTAGAGAGTAGACACCACCACCCACTGTACTGCTCCTATTTTGTTGCCTATGTCACCAAGTACTAAAATAGCATGGCCTCTACAACTAGCATTTCATTTTGACATCAACTTAGCCGCAGTTGATAGAAAACATAATGATATGAACCCGGTTTAGTAAGTCCGAGCAACAAAGACAAAAACCTTTCCTTGTGTTAAGAAATAAGTTAACTGTGAAGCTTACTTGTCATTTTTCTTGAATTGTCATGTTGTGACATCATGTCAGAAACGCCATACTCCAGTTAGATGTATCATGTATGTCACGGCTTACACTTGTGACAGTACCATTTAGTAGATACTAGTTTGGCTGTGGAGTAGTAAACTGTCAGACTACTCAAATTTTGTTTTCTTCTGTGATTTCATATCATCTAAATTCCAGATCTTACTTTCTTGGCCCATGTCTCTGAACTCTCCCTAGAATTTAAAGAAGATGAGCAACCAAATCATTACACATTGATCAAAGGCAGAAATATTTAGCCACCTTGGAGCAATTGCCGTTGGCAAAAGAAAGCTTATGTAGAATGTAGTGTTACTAGCCGAGGCTGCAGTGACCTTATAATTAGGTTTTTTTTAATTCAAGATGCTGGTGTTTTGTGAGAAGTAGAGTGCTTGGTATTTATAAAACAAATCATGCTCTAATATGTATATATTTAAGGTTAGAAATTAGGAAGGGGAATTTAAATTATAGTCTTTTTCATTTAATGCCTAAATTGTGCTACAACCAGTGACCTATGTTATCAAACATGTCTAACATACAGTCGTCAATTCCGCACCAAGATGTAGTGGTACTGGTACACATACAGAATATTCTTGCTTATTTTTTATTACACAAGTCATATAGTTCATTATAATTTTCCTTTCAGTGTGGTCTAGAGCTGGGCGAAACTTTGCTAAACATAACTAGAGCATGGGAAGCAGCTGACACATCAACTTCGACCACTCTGGTCGGCAAACTCCCTATGTTAGTTGTCTCTGCATCAGCCAATAATAAATCAGGCAATAACAAAACTAATTCCTGTGATTCAGATATTAAAATAAGATTGTAGGAAACTTTTTTATGTTTAAGTAATTTTAAATTCTGGTATAGCATTTGGAAGGCGCTTGTTATCTTCTGGAAGGAGGTTTCAGTCTATGGGCCAGTATGGAGATGGTGAACTACAGAAGGTCATCTTCACAATCCTTATTGTTTGTTAACTAGTTAAAAGTCAACATAAGCTTGTATTTAATCGGAATTTTTCTATTTGAGTTCTGTCGCATCTCTCGCATTCAGCTCACTTGTTAATAAACATCATTATGATCATATAATAACCTTCCAATAGTTTGCTGTTATGCTTATTTCATGTTGCCAGTCTCCACATATGAGAGGAATCGCTTTAAGTTTCTTAAATTAAAACCTACCAGTCTGGCTGGATTCTCTTAGAGAATAATGAACTCAAGCATCGTAGATATAAATAAGCAAGTTCATGCCTCTTTTTGCATTAAAGCACATCTGCCTAAATACAGAATAAGTTCATCCCTGTGAATCGATGACTGTGTATTAAGATAAAAAGACTGATTTTCTCAACTGAAAATGAAAACAGGGAAAACCCTAATTGCAAACACAGTTCCCACACTTTGAGGAGTGGTAAAGCCTCCTACCAGACAACTCACTAATTTCTTTTCACATGCCTATTATCATCCGACTCTCTTTCTTTTAACCCCATCCACTAATTGGTGATTTTACCCTTTCTCTTATGTTTACTTCCTTACTATTTTACTGTGGACCCCCATTCTTTTTTACTGTCCTTCCTTCAACTGTAAGTGATCAGCCTTGGGACGCTAGCTTGATCCTTTGCAATCCAGTACTTGCTTGGTTGGTAAGGTAATAAAATGAAGCTCGAAGAACCAAAGGTATGTATGAATATTGGAAGAAAGAGTGGGAAAAAGTTGTAAGAATTGTTTTTAATATTTTATATTGAAAGCTTTGTTATAAATATAATGGAAGCCACTTTTAGGAAGGCATAACATATAAGCAAATCAATTCTCACAAACTATGTATGGGGCATACCAGATTTAATCTGTGTTTTAAGTCATGAACAGAGGGAACACTTTTCAAGTTTTTAATTTCTTTGTTACTAGCTCCCGTAGACGGGTCTTGAGCTGTACATATATGTATGTACATTTTTATAACATATAATTTCAATGATAAGAGAGTACTAGCCTCCTGTAGAATCAAGTGCTTGAATACAAACGGGACATTAGTCTAACACCCTTCAACTAAATTGTATATTCTATTATAGTACTCAAAAGATTTTGATTCTGAGAAAATTTATTGTTTAGATGGTCAAATATTAAAGTATGGATGGGAAGTAGCTGCTACTAGGCCTGTCAACGGGTCGGGTTCGGATTGGATCGATCTAAATCCATATCCAAATCCATTTGTTTCTATTGGATTCGGATTGGATCGGATCACACCTCGGATATTTTAGAGGTCGATCCATATCCAATCCATTTAGTTTAATGGATAAACGGATCGGATTTCGTATATCCATTGCTCCATTTATTTTTTAAAGTAAAAAAAAAATCATCACGTAAATATATATCATTCGCCATTTTAAAAGAAAATTAGTAAAATTTGAGAAGTGACAATCTAGAATTCAGTGTGTAAATTTAAGTAGCAATCAAAAACTTAAACTTTTTTAATAATTTCATTGTTCAAACACAAAAAAAAAAAACTTAAAAAAAAAATATTATCAAAAAACACATATTAAATCAAAATCACATAATAGTCTCCATCATTAAGAAAATATAAGAAAAAAATCACTAAATCAACATACCATGATTAAGATTTTTGAATGAAGACTCGATGTCTTGCTAATCAGAGAAAAATATAATGGCTTTAAACTTTAGAGGCTAGAGGCCGGAACCGTGCATGGAAGAGCAAGGAAAATATTAGATTAGGTATAAGGCTTAGGGTTTTCAATAACGTAACTTATTACAATATAAAATATTTTAAAATATTATGTATATATATATATATATATATATAATATACTATATATATATTATATAATTAAATGGTCGTGGATAAGCGGATCGGAGCAACCTAAATCAATATCCGATCCATTTATTATTCGGGTTGTTCTTATCGGATCGGGTTGCGGATCGGATATTTTTCAGGCCAATCCATATTCATTTAAATCAGTGGATCGGATCGGATATTCGATCCATTGACAGGCCTAGCTGCTACCTCAACTTGATTGCATTTACTGGAAATTTCCAGGACAGACTTTTAAAATTACTATGCTACCACATATGTGTTAAATAACCTCAAATATTATCAGATTGCCGAAGCTATGATTACGCTAGGAAAACTTTTATCAGAAAATCCGGTGTCTAGTGCAGCAGAGGAGGAGCCGACACAGGAAACTAGGATGTTCAAGGTAAGTAAATATCCTGCAGTTCTGATGCATGCATCAGATCAAAAAGCTTAACTGAATACTGTTGATATCTCTATTACAGTTTGGAGAACTTCAAGTAGCACTAACAGCAGATAAAGCCTACATAGGAGCTTTGATTGCCTTCATTTTTGGGTTAGTATCTCAGTAATGTGTATTTAGGGGTGTGTGTGTGTCTTCCTATCTCTCTTGGTCTCTATTTTGTGCTTTCGGTATGAGTGGTTGAGTTGGTGAGAACTTAAACTTCAATATGTAGAGTGCTTTCATGGGAACTAAGCCAAGGTATTCAAAGCATTCCAGAGAGCTCATTGCAGTATGCTAATGAAAATGCCCTGTTGCTTGCCAAGGTGCATTTACAAAACAATTTCAAATTCTTTCAACTCATTTCGCTCTCTAAATTTGTACTTATAAATGCATGTGGATGCAGTCTTTGAGAGGAGCCCTTCTGGCAGTTTGCTATACATCGACTGTGTTGTCAGCATTCACTGCTGGTGGACTGGTCTTACTCGGAGGACAACTTAAGTCGGAACCAAAGTAATTCTTCTGGGCGCCTTGGACTCCAGCTTTGCCTGTAAATTCCTAGAATGTAAATTTATTAGTGAAAAGGGTATAACTTGCTTTTTGTAGTCGGACTAAAATTGTTTTTGAACCCAAACAATTCATATTGTCACATTTTTTAAATTCACTTGTGGTTGCTTGATAAGGGAAGTATATAGTTGCTTCTCTTTAATTAGTGTGATAATAATATGAATACTGCTAACCAGTACTTTGGCTCCTATAGTTTACACCATTTTCAAGATTTTTAATTACAGCTCCACTTGATTTTAATGAATTATCTATGCGGTGACACATGCTGTTTTAATATTCTAAATTCAACCGGCCAGGGAACAGTATTTAAAATCAGTTGATAAAAGGGCTGTGATCGGATTCATTTGTTAAATCTGAACCACAGTAGTTGGATTGATTTAGATTTATGGATGGTTGTGACTTTTTTTTTTTTTTTTTTTGAATTGGATGGTTGTGACTTATAATTTACTAGGTAACAAAGCTGTGCTACGTGCGGCACGAAAATATTTTTAAAAATCGTATATATAACATCATTGTACATTGAGTTTTATTATTTGAAAGTTGATATGATTAATTGAAACTTGTGTAAAATGTTACTAAATTTGAATTTTAAAGAATTGTAGAGAAAAGAATTAGCAAAAAGGAAACATGTTTCAGTTAAACTTTAAGTAATAATAATAACGTTTTCGAAGATATTGACGACACCTATTTTGTTGCGTAAAAAAATACTTTTGAAATCCAATATTGATAAACATTTGTAAAGTTCAACGATAGATAAGTAAAAGTAATATTTTTGTATCATTTTTGTTGTCACTGGCATTAAGAGGGACATGATTGCTTAGTTTGTTGATAAATTTGTTTGTATGATGATAAAAAGAAGCAAAATATAAATGCGATAAGAGGTGTGATTGACTTAACTTGTCGATAAATTTGGTTGCATGACAAACAAAACAGAATTCAAATATATTTTGTAAGTCATGCTTCATATTTTTTGGAATGATCCGAGACCTGTATTTATTCATTTGATTAATTTTTTTGAGCATTTATAAGAACTTTTTTGGTATGTAATATTAGATTTAAATTTATGGACACATATTCAAAATGGTACTCACATATTGTAATAATTTTATATTAAATCTTATAATAAATATGTACATGTAATTATTTTCTATCTCCAACAAAAATGAATTTAAAAATCATTGGAATCTCAACAAACACTAAGTCGTTTAAAATTAATTATACAAACAAAATGAATATCTTCTAACATATTATCAACTTCATCAACTCCATAAAGGTCTCTTACTTTTTTTCATACCAAATTACAATGTCAACATAATTTTTATAATAAAATTTATAAAATATTAAATATAACTAATTAACTTCTTAAACGCCGATGCCCGTCTCATAACATACATGCATGATTAATTGATTAGTAATAGTATAAGAATTTGTGTAGTTAGAATATTAATCTAATCCAACACTGTATAATGAAACAACGAATGTATAACTTTTTCCGTGGATTTAATCGGTAAAGAAAAAGGTTGGATTGGTTCAATTTAGAGTTGGTCACACCCCCGATGTAAATTGTTCATGTGTAAAAGTAAATTATACAATTTTGCTTGTATTTAAATTGTGGATGTTAATTGAAAAATTTATATACTTTCGTATCTTGTCATGATTCTCATGGTCACTGATTACGAATTAATTGAAATATTAAAATCGTCTATCTATTATTGCCGATAAAAATTGCATCAAATTTGAATAAAGATTAGAAATTGAAAATCTTAATAATTTTATTTTATCGTTTTATATTGAAATCATTGTACTTTTATATAGATAATTAATATTTTATATTAATATAACAATTATAAGGTTCTAATAAAGATTGCTAAAATTTTATATTAAGTATAAAATAAAGTGTATTTAATATAAGTGTAATAGGTACAATTAATGACTAATTAAAATGCTATTAATTGTAAGAAAATTATTTTAATCAAAAAATGTGAAAAATCAAGAAAAATATTTTGAAGCTTCTGAGTGAAAGCCTCTCCGAACTCCTCGCATTATAATATGTATAGATATAGATGGTTTGTTAATATTTCTGGATTGTTGATATATTTTTAATGAAATGAGCGAATTGAACATCAAAATAAGTTTTGATTAATTTTACTTTCTATTGCTAACACATGAATATATCAAAAGAATTAACCATAAATGTCATTGTCAAAAAAATTATGATAAAATATGCTCTCTATATTTCTCATTCAGAGTAGGAGGCACTCGCCTTTAGTTTATTACAATACATCACATTTGTTTATATAACCAATCTCTAATTAATAATAACGGAAATTAACATATTAAGGGAACTCTCCCTATTTACTAATAAAACAATAAAGGCAATTCTCCATAATTTCTCATAATAAACATCCCCCTCAGACTCACGATACTCAATCGAGAGTTTGCCAAATTTAAAAAAAAAATTGAATCATCCGCTCCAATCAACATAATCGCCAACTTGAATCGGTTTTCTTGTTGTGATCAACCTTCATCCTCGTCTCCATCATCTTTGTTAAAATTGTCATCTTTATCATCGTTCCCATTCAAAGTTTTTCTTGTCGTTTGGAACAGTTTTTTCCACAAATTTATCATCATCGAGTTGTGCTTTCGCCTTATCATCATCTTTGTTTTCATGATTTTTTTTCTTTCATATCTAAAAACTCTTGCAGATTTTTTTCCCACAATCTTTCACGATTTTTTTTCTCTAACCCCCATGACCTTCGGTAGAATTCTCGCAGATTCTTTTCTTCCCAGCAAACTCTCACAAGTTTTTTTTTCTCACCCCCACAAACTCTTGCGGGAGTTTTTTTTCTTCTCAGATCCACGAACTCTCTTAGATCTTTTTTATCCTCTCACCCACGAACTCTCAAAGGATCTTTTTTTCTCTCACCCACGAACTCTCATAGGATTTTTTTTTCACACCCACGAACTCTCGTAGAGTCTTTTTTTTTCTCTTCATTGGCTCTTGATACCATAATAAAATATGCTCTTTATATTTCTCGTTCAGAGTAGAAGGCACTCGCCTTAAGTTTATTACAATACATCACATTTGTTTATATAACCAATCCCTAATTAATAATAACGGAAATTAACATATTAAGGGGACTCTCCCTATTTACTAATAATACAATAAAGGCAATTCTCTATAATAAACAAATTAAAATAAGTTAAGCTTAATGTATGTCAATTTTAAGCAGATGCCAAATTCCCAATTTATTTGGGTTTTAATAAGTTCCCAATTTATTTTGGTTTTGTTAGTCTCTCCTTGTGAGAGTTTGAGTTTTTGTTTTGATTGGGTTTTGGTGTGTTTCATGGCCGAGGTTATAGATCGGCAAGATTTTCATGGTTTTGATTCAGGGATGAAGGTTACTATGGGATCGCATCTATGGTCGTTTACACAGAACAATTCGATGGAAAAAACTACTTGTATATACTTTCAGTCATCTTCAAATCGCTTGGTTGCCTCTAGGAAGGATTCAACAGCGATTCACTTAAGCGTCTGTGCCGATTGTATTTGTAGATGCCGTATGGCTTTTGATTAATGAATTGATTCCTTTTTGTTCAAAAAAAAAAAGCAGATGCCAAATTAAAGTATTTATATTTTATAATTACGCAATATATGATTGATAAAGTACAAATTTTATAAAATATAAACTTCAATTATAAAAATAAATTGGTGTGGTGTATAATTCAATATTATTGTAGCTTGGTGAATAATAACATTTTCGAATGGTCCAACATGATTTTCTTTTTGCCCAAGCTTTTGCTTGTAATTCTAGTATCTGTTCTAATAAATGCGGTTCAACAAGGTATAGTCAACAAGGCATAGTCCAACATGAATTTTAATCATGAGTAATTTCTAGTTGTAGTCCAACATGAATTTTAATCATGAGTAATTTTTAGTTGTTGGTCTAGTAATTATTAATCATCATCTTCTATATATAATAGCAGAACAGGGGGATAATTTTGAGCCAATAAACCTCTTGTAAAAGTGCAATTTTACCCTTAGATTTTAGAAAATTATATGAAGTTGCCACTACTCTTTTACTCACACAAAAAATTTGAGTAAATTATGTTCTTATGAGGAATTGAACTCATATCCTCCTCAAAGAAACTCATTCTTATAACCATTGAGCTACATAAAGTGTTGAGTTTTTTTTTTTTTTTTGCTAATTAAAATTTTATACCAAGGAGGAACAACTTACACAAATCTGGGGGCATACCCCGCGAAATCAACATTCAAACAACAAAGCCAAACAACATTAAGTCATTTTACAATCAACAAGCATAGAACTAAGCGAATTACAAACTTAATCTGGTGCCTCCAGCAATCCTAAAAATTGACAGTTCATTGGCCACCCAGACTGCACGAACTGCACACCCTCCAGGTCCATGAATGGCTCAGCATTTTCCTTCGAAATCACCATCTTAACCGCAAGCAGTCTGGGTTCCCGAATCGCTACTCCGCATAAAGCCAACCTCTTCCAACTACACACAGTCTCCGCCACATCAGTCAATTTCCCCCCTCCCTGTTTCTGCAAACTCAGGTCAGAGAGAGCTCCAGTGGGTGGTTCCTCATGAAAGGGCTCCAACCCATTCCTGCTAATAAAAGCCTGTAGCAGAAGCTCATAACAAACAGGCACACCAGCTCCGGGGGCCTCCTACCATGAAACCATCCCAACTCATCCTTGAAAGGGTCATGACCACTGATCATAGTAAATTCCTTAACAGCAGGAATTTTTGAGCCCCTTCTGTCAATGTCATTCATCAACTTTCCAATATGAACCAAGGTCTCGATCAAAGGATCTCGAAGACCATCACTATACTCAGTAGTACCAACCTCTTGATTAGGAGCGAACCCCTCTATCCCCTCATCCTTATCCCCCCTTTCCAGGACAACATCCTCCCTAGCAGTAGCAAGACCTGTTATCTTAACTTCATCTTGTTGCTTCTTCCTTTCCTTCATGAGCCCCAAATCTACCGTGCCATCATTCTGAGCACCAGTATCCACCAAACCATCACAAATGGTTTCCCCCATCCCAAGGGGACTCACCATAACAGAGACACTAACAGCCCTATAACCTTTACCGGAATTAGAAAGCACCGAAGAATTAACTTCTAATTCCTCAGTACCCTTGTCCACAGGCAGATCATTAATTGAGTCAGATAACTCGATAGGTACCTCAACATCAGTACTAACGAAATTATGAGAATCACTATCACTAGGAATCTCCGACACCAGGTTCTCCGCAAAAGAAACCCTTTTCAGCCTCATAGTCGATATCAACCCCTCCTGGGTCTTCTTCGACATCCCCTTCAAAACTTGAGCCAACTCAGTGGTACAAGCAAGAAACTTACCTTCCAACAATTGGAGGTTGCGAGAGCTACGAGCCCTCAAGCCAGCCTCCAAATCAACAATATCACAATCCCTCTTTCCACAGACATTCGTCGTCTGAATAAGGCTAACCATGGGCCCCGAACTGTCCTTACCATGACCATACTCCATTTGTTTTACACCCAATTTCCTCCCGAGTCGACCCGACTCCAACAAAGCATCCTCAGAAAAGGATACCCTCTTTGTCTGATTCAATAGTTCTTGCTTCCCCACAACAGTTATCACTAAATCTTTAACGCTAGCTAACTGGACTTTCGAGGCCTTCACAGGACTTTCGTCAACCAGTTGGCGGTCGTTCTTCATAAGTTCCTCTTTGCAAAGAGAAACCTCACCATTTACCAAAAGAGGATGAGACCCACAACCATTCGAGCCCAGAAGGTTGCTATCGCAAACATACTCCATCTGCTTGCGACCAGTAGGCTGTAACCTCTCACCGGACTGAGTCGATTGAGTCGACAAAACCTGCTCCCTAGAAAGACGAGGGTAATAAACCCTGACCTCCGGCGAAAAAGTGACCTTCTTCGGAACCTGCTCCCCCTTAACTAACTCAGTAGTAGGGACACCGTGCAAACACTCAAGAAGACTAGGATAAATAACCCTAACCTCCGGCGAGAAAGAGACCCTCTTCGGACTCATTCTCAAAACTATTATAGCTAATATATATAAAATAAGAAATATGGTATTTAGGTGGGAGATTTGAGATGAAAGATGGAATTATGAAGGTCGATTGTATAGATCTGATGGGGAATTTGCGTTAGAATTAATGGCGGCTAAGAAGGGTTTTAGAGAGAGAGGTTAGAGATAAGGCAGAGGACGACTCTCATTTTATTTTTATTACCATTATCCATAAAGTGTTGAGTTTGAACTAAAAAACGTATTACTTAAATCCGGTCTCTCCTTTTTTCTATTTTTATCATTTATTTAAGATCTTATTGCAGTTTGTAACCCTTAAGTATTTGCCAAAATCACATAGGTACCTTTATTTTATTTTTTTATGGCACTTCACCTCCCGTACTTCCTTTTCTCTTTCAGTTTGCAACCCCTGAACATGATTTCATTAAAATGTCATTATTTGTAAGGGGTATTTTAGTCTTTTATTAATAAATATATTTATTTTACATCAAATATATAATTTATTTTAAATACAAATATTATAATTTAATTTTATATTAACACATATAATCCTTTTTTTAGAAAATATTTATGCACTATTTGATTTAATTGAATAATGAAATGATGCAATTGTAAACTATTACTGTATTTTCTTAAAAAATAATATTATGCAGTTTAAGATTATTTTATTTAAAAATTTTATAATTTTAACCGTCCAAGAGAAATTGTGATGAAGAGAAATCCGTAAATTTTTTAAATAAAATAATCATGAACTGCATTATATTATTTCTAAGAAAAAATATGTTTACAATTGCATCATCGCATTATATATTCAATTATATCAAATAATGCATAAATGTTTTTAAATACAAAGGATTATATATATATATATATATATATATATATATATATATATATATATATATAATTAAATTAAAAATTTGTATGTAAAACAAATATATTTATTAATAAAAAGACTGAAATACCCCTGCAAATAATGACATTTAGATGAAATCATGTTCAGGGGTTGCAAACTTAAAGGGAAAAGAAAGTACCTGAGGTGAAGTGCCACCAAAAAAAATAAAGGTACCTATATGACTTTGACAAATACTTAAGGGTTACAAAGTGCAATAAGCTCTTTATTTAATTTTTGAGTAAATATGTTAATGATGACTTATATTCTTTATGTTCTTTTATCCTTGCTCTAAAAGAAATTATGTTATATCCTATACAATATATTTATATGTTACAAAACATCTTCTTTTTAGTGCTCATATGATTTATGCATAAATAAACTCTTTTATTCACACAAAAAATTTGAGTAAATTTTGTTCTTATGGGGAATGAACTCATGTCCTCCTCGAAAAAACTCATCCTTATAACCGTTGAGTTACATAAATTTTTAAGCTTGAACTAAAAAACGTATTACTTAAACCAAGTCTCTCCTTTTTCCTATTTTTGCTATTAATTTAACATTTGAGTAAATATGTTAATGATGACTATATTGTTTGATGTCCTTTTATCATTGCTCTAAAAGAAATTATGTTATAGCCTATATAATATATTTATATGCTACAAAACATCTTTTTTTAGTACTCATATGTTTATGCATAAATAAAATGATCCGTAAACTAAAGTAGTGATATTATAATATGTGTGAACATAATATGTACAATTATACTCAAAAAAAAAATTAATCATAAAAATGTACAAATTTATATCAATGGCTATAAAATGACCCATGCCTCGCACGGGTTATTACGCTAGTTAGTCAAATAAGTGAACAAGTCCATCAATCTTGTTCAGGAGTTTTGGCATCGTTCACAGGTTAACAAATGATGAAAGAAAGAATAAAACTAATATCCATATATACCGTCTTTAAATTCTAATTTTTATCCCAAAAAAGGTTGTTTTATAAATTGTTGTATAATGAAAATTAGGATTTAGATTGTGATTAGGTTTATGTGTATTTAATATTAGGGTTGAGCTTCGAGTTTTAATAGTAACGTTTGTGTTTTTGTGTTTCGTGACTTAATCAGCATCCTTACAAGATGTTTACGTATCTCAGAAGTTTAGAATCGAACCAAAAACGTAGTTTTGAGAATGAGTGGTTAGGTCCTTTACATAGACGTCAAGAGCCTTAGATTTAAAGTATGGTCAGGAGATTTGGCTCAAGACTTCTCCTAGATCGGTTGCAACGCCCCTAAATCCGAGTTCAGGGATTCAGGTCGTCACATCACCATTCATCCATATCATACCTGTATTAACTTTACAACTCAACAATACACCCAAACCAGATCTTAATCTCTCATACTTACAAGTTAGAGCCTCAAAACGATAATCAGAGTAACACTAAATATTACAATTCATCTATACAATCCAGAATCTTACACAACTTCACTTATACAAACTGCACCTGAAGGCAAGTCTTGCTAATGACAGTTGAAACCTATCAGACTTACTTTGTAGTATTTATCCGAAACTGCATCATCCCAGGGATAATTCCTCTACTCCTCTTCTGCTGGTACGGAGTTAACCGACCCAATTCTTCTCTTTCTGAAAGGTTTTCAAAAAGCACGAATGAGCTACATAATGCTCAGCAAGTTTTCCATTTTGAGTAATAATATAATTTGTCTTGAAAAAGATTTTCCAAAGGTATGAGCATACATCTCATGATATCAAAATATAACTCGACAATATGTATATTATTAAGAGTAATAAGACACGATTGAGTAGAATAGAGTTAGACGATTAAGGTTATAAGTGTACTGAAGTAGCACTTTACCTTTATATAGGTACCAGTAAGGAGCCGGTTAAGAGCCAGTACGCGTGTCAATGGACTCTTAGAAGTGAGAAGTTATCGAAGCTAATGAGTATATTGATGTAGAGACTGACAAATAAGGAAGTAGAAACTGTTGTAAAGTTGAATAACGAATCGATGTGTTGGAATCAGAACTACATATATTGAGGCAAGTGCTACTATCCCTCACTTATCGTTCAAGTAATGTATATCTGCTCCTGTTATTTATAACATGTTTCTTTCAAATCAATTTGCGAGTAACTTGTACCTTTTTGTACCATTCCATTTAGTTATTTTTTGAACTATCTATTGAATCTATGACCTGTTCCCTGCTTTAGACTTAGACCTTTATTATATCTACAACCTTATACCTTTGGAACCCAATCAGACTTTCAAATCCTAAATACGATTTCTAAAACTTAATACCTGTTTTATAATTTATTGATTGATAACTTCCTTCCAGTTTACCAAATCATGTTTTACTAACTCCAGTATCTCTTACTCATGTTTTCTTAATTTCGATCCTACCGAACATTGTTTTAGTGAACCAAGTTTTATTGAACCTCTGTTTTAAAAAACCAGGTTTTAATGAACCATGTTTTAAGGAACCATATCTTATTGAACTTGGCTTTTAACGAATTTTACCTCAACGAACCTTGTTTTAAGAAATTATATGCTATTAAAGCCTGTTTTAAAACTCATAATCAAATGGACCTTTACTTAGAAAATCAAGCCTCGTTTAACTATGCCCTGTCTAACCATTGTTTCATTGATGCAAGACCTTTATCACCATGAACTGATTTGTTGCCCTACTTTAATGTTTTAAACTTGTACTCAAGTTTCTTAAACCATAACTTTGTTGTAACACCCCCAGATCCGGGGTCAGGGATCGGGTCGTTACGGTCTCATTTTCCATGAATAACCCTTGACTTCAGTTCAAAATAAATAACATGATGTGACCCCACAATAATATCCACTCGCACATACACATACACACACACACAGTTATAGTCCCAGAGATGAAATTGAAATAAGTCTCACATTAAAAGATCCACGAATATAAGTTATTACAGACCAAAAGGATAACATCATAAGTTTAGAAGTTTTGCCGTTGATTAACATTATTGATACATATAATTAAACTGGTAAACCAAAGGCTGCCTATCTATGCTACCTCAGCAATGGCAGCAATGACATCAGTGAGTAGTCCTCGAACGGGGGTAACCTGCTTGCGCTGAGTGCGCCTGACGCGGGCCATCTGTCCTAGCTGTTGTGACATAGTAAATAAGCAATAATATAGCTGAACAATGATGATATATATATATATAGCAGTTCAAATATCTTTGAAACCATATGCCATGCATTAATGAATATGGTGCCAAGATAAGGTATGACATGAGGAAGTCACAAGGTAACTCAAATTATTCTGTGGAATTATCTGCTATGTCAAAGATAAGCAAGATATTATCAATTTTTCATGATATAGGAACTTGCAGGAAGAATATTGCAATTCCCTTTCAAACACTTTTCAACCCTGTCAACAATGATAATGTTGCAGAAAATTTCCAAAATTTGGAAGATGAACTAATACGGGAGCTTGCCGCGCCAGGAGCCACAACATTTACGATGATCAGTCGCATGTTATGCTCCCCATCATTTGTTCTCTACATGTAGAAGGAAGTACCGACGGATCGCCCGCCATCTGGAACCCCCCGGCCAACGGTTGGGCCATTGTTGGACCGGCGCCACTCGGCCACTTACGCGTCTCCTAGTTCAATTAACATCCATAACTCTGAAATGTAAAGTTCGTCTCCCTTTCCCCAAGTATAATACTTGTTGATAAGACTCCACAAATTAGTTGTATCTAGTTGGAAAGGAAAAGTCACCAATATTTCCCAAGCCATTGCTTGTTAATGGATACCAACTTGTTCCAACATTCTTACCCCTCGAATAATGAGTGGGTACACAAGATTCAATAATACGAGCAACCAAGTTGCGAGTGAAAAGAATAGTTTCAAAAATTTATGACCGGGTAGTCACAAGGTAAATAACATTTCTCAAGTAGGGTTCCTTTGTAATAGAATCGAATGAAGAATGGAGTTAATGAGTACCTTCCTTCATAATCTAATATTAATAATAATAATAATAATAATAATAATAATAATAATAATAATAATAATAATAATTATAATTATAATAATAAGGCTCTGAAATAATTTACATAATATTTGAAGGTCAAAGATGATATTCGAATGAAGTAAATCATTTTGAAAAGAGTTATAAGATTTAAATAAATATTCGAAGAATATTTATTAAGTCATAAGTATTGGAAGAATGATGCTCGAAATAATCCTTGAATAAATATTTATAATAATATTCATTGAACGAATAATGAATATTCAATTTAATAATAAAATTTATTGGAGGATTAATTATCAAATGGATATTTGAGATAATATTCATTGAATAAATAATGAATATTCAACTTAATAATATTTATTGAAGAAATGATTATCGAACGAATATTTGAAATAATATTCAATAATTGAATCGACTTTAAATGAATTTTAAAAATAATATTCATTGACTCAAGGTAATATTTAAAATGATATTTATCGAATAACTTGAGTTCGAATCAATGATCAAAATAATATTTATAAAATAAATGGAGTTTGAATGAATATTCGAAATAATATTCATTTAAATAAATAAGGCTCGAAGGAATATTAAAAATAATATTTATTGAGTAAATAAGCTCGAATGGATATTCAAAATAATATTCTTGATTATATAACTTAAATGAGGATTCGAAATAATATTCGAATATTAAATCAACTTTAGATGAATATTAAAGATAACTATTCATCGAATAAATAAATTTTGAATGAGTATTCAAAATAATAATCATAACTAATCTCAAAGAAATATTCTAACAATATTCGTCAGAGAATAAATGAAAAATATTTACTTAAATATTTTCCTCTGAAAATAATATTAGTATATCAAGGAATATCGACTCCCGGTCTATAATCAAAGAATGAGATTTGAATGCCCTTCGCTTAAGGGTCTTAGCAATTCCGGCTTATAACCGATTTATCTATCTATCTTATAAGCCAACATTAAATCAAGGAACAAGTATCACAATATAACTTTAAAGTAGGCATGCATGCTATGGCATATGTATAACAGAAAGCATATATATATTCACAACAACAGCCTTTAAGAAGGATTTGAAACTTGCCTGGTAGTCGGGTGTGGGTAGAGGTAGTGGTAGCGTGCCCTGGGTCTGCTCTATAATCTATAAACAATCAGAATGTTCGAGATTAATTACTTAACACTTTTTAAAAGGTTAAGTATAATTAACTTAAGTAAAAACACATTTCCAATTTATCTCGTTATACACCCTCTAGTGTAACTCTTTTATCATCGATACGATCCAACATTTGTTCGCCATTGCAACATGTCATCATACTTACACTTGGTATATACTTAAGTCGTATAAGTTCTAAGGTCGGTCGTTTATGAACCAAGATTATACCTTGAGTTTTATCGCTCGCTTTCTAAGTGATTTACCAAAGTTTTAACCAAGTGTACTTTTAAGGGTTCATTCGCGTTTAACCTCGATTCAAACATTTTTATAAAATCAGAAAACGATCCGTTCGACATGTGGTTTTCTCTCACACCTTCCTTTTTACCTCTAGTTTTTAATTACCATGATTCGCCACTGATTAAACAACATTAAAGGGAATCAATTTCAATTACGAACTCGTACTTACGGTTTCGAACCACTTTTACGAATTTAATCATAAGTACTAAACCGTAAGTCCGTTTCATATGATCTTTATAGAAAAACGAAGCTTATAACATAATCTAGCTTGTCATGGCAGAATACGAAACTAGTCATTTAGTTATATCTACTGTGATGCACGGTTTCAATGATTAACGAAAATTCGGCATTACGACGGCTATAAATCGAACGTTCTAAAAATCGTAATCATCAAACCAAGCCACACCGGGCATCAATACAACTTATAAACATGATTCTCGTCTCAACAAGCCCCAGAACCACTGACCTTAACCTTAAAATCATTATGCTTCTTAAATCACATAACTAACTACATAATCATGCTTATAATCTCCACTATAGTCATACAAAGCTAAACCCATCAATAACATACATAAATCTCAAATCAAATGCCAGGGTTTCAAGAGGTCTACCTTCCTTTGAGTATGATCTAGCCTTACTAAGTTTTTTATGATCCTTGAGTGGCCTTAAGCTAGCTTTGATCATCAAAGAAATCAAGAAAAACAATGTTAGTTCATGAAGAACACTATTCATCACCTACTTTGATGATTTTTTTGAAAATGAAAACAAAGGAGTTTGGATTTGAAATTTTTAGGAGATTATCTATATGAATTGTAGAACTCACCATAAAAATTTGGAGATCAAACAACGGTGGGAACCCTTGTTTCTAGCTTTGGCCGAAAGTTTTGCAAGAAAAAGAAGAAAATGGAGTGTTTTGCTTGGTTGATTATCTTTGGCTTGGTTGAAATGAATTATTAGCTAATGCCTTAAGATAATATCTAGCCTAAAGTGATTACATCATAATCCACTAGCTTAATCTTGAGGCCACATCTTGTGACAAGTGTAGGGCTCTTATTATGCATATCCTTTTTGCAAAAGTGCATTTACACCACTTAGCTTCTAGTTGACTTACATGTGAGTCACTTGTATCTTTATTTTTTTTTTCCACCAATTACATTTCTCTTGTATCTTGGATCTCTTCTTGTCTTTTGTCCGGTTATTGCTCAATTTAATTGATCGCTCGTAGGAATATCTCAAGGTTTTCTAGTTAGGGTTTTACCGGAAACCTTCTTAACATTTACAACACCATTCTCCATCTTTCTTAATACTTCTCGAATTTTAATTCCTTAATTCCTCTTAATAATTCCTTAAGTCTTTCAGTGTCCAGGGAAATCTCGGAGAAAATAAAAGTGCTATTTTTCTGAATCCGATATCGTTTACATACACTTATCTCGCCCCTGGATCATGAATACGAACTCAGAAATCCGTTCTGAATACTTCTATATAGCGCCGTCTAATAATATTCTCACTTTTCATTAAAACACTATTCATCCTTTATTCTCTTTTTATTAATAATGCCCTGGTCCTCTTTCGGGCGTTCCTTAACCCTCTTACGGAACCACGGGACTAATGACATATAATGATTTGGATGACATAAGAATAATCTTTCTCTTTGGAATTAATATAACTTATTTTCCTAGGAGATAGATTATTCTAATCTATTCTGTCAACCAATAGTATTCTTCATGACATATAAATATTTGAATCTAAATCCATTCCATTCATTCATTAGAACAATCGTTACATTGCAGTCGTAACCACTATTCACTTTTTCATTGCTACAAAAGAAAAGTTTTAATTCTATCAAAAATATGGGTTCTTACAGTCTCCCCTCCTTAAAAGGATTCCGTCCCGGAATCAGTTTGAAAACAAATGGGAGTACTTCTCTTGCATTGTGCTTTCTAGCTCCAGGTTGATTCTTCTACATTGTAGTTTTGCCACAAGACTCTGACTAGCTGAATGACCTTGTTTCGGAGCACTTGTTCTTTCCGGTCGATAATTTCCACAGGCTGCTCTACATAGGTCAAGTCTGGTTGCAGATCCACGTGCTCATATTCCACTATGTTCTTGGCATCCGGATTATACTTCCTCAGCATTGAGACATGGAACACATTGTGTACTTGCTGCAGATTTGGGGGTAATGCCAGTTCATAAGCTAGTTCCCCGACACGTCTTAAGATCTCAAATGGTCCAATGTATCTAGGACTTAGCTTTCCTTTCTTGCCAAACCTCATTAAACCTTTCCAAGGAGATACCTTTAGGAACACTAGGTCTCCAACTTCATATTCCTTGCCTTTCCGAGCTAAGTCGGCATATTTCTTTTGTCGATCCTGGGCTGCTACCAGCCGTCCTTTGATTAGATCCATTGCAATCTTAGTCTTGTGGACCACTTCGGGTCCGAGCATCTTTCGCTCTCCAACTTCATCCCAATACAAGGGAGATCGGCATTTCCTTCCATAAAGGGCCTCGTAAGGTGGCATTCCTATGCTTGAATGAAACTATTATTGTAGGAAAACTCAATCAATGGCAAGTGATCATCCCAATTTCCTTTAAAGTCTATAGCACAGACTCTCAACATATCTTCTAGTGTCTGGATGGTCCTTTCACTTTGCCCATTTGTCTGGGGATGGTAGGTTGTACTCATGTTTAGCCTGGTTCCTACACATTCTTGAAAGCTTCTCCAAAACTTGGAGTTAAATCTAGGATCTCGGTCGGATACTATGGCGACTGGGACTCCATGTTGCGCCACTATCTCTTTTGGGTAGATATCTACTAGCCTATCGACCGTATACCTTTCGTTGATCGGAAGAAAATGAGCTGACTTCGTCAGTCGGTCTATAATCACCCATATGGCATCATGATTAGCTTTGGTCCTTGGTAAACCCACTACGAAGTCCATGGCTATATGTTCCCATTTCCATTCGAGAATCTCTAATGGGTGTAGAAGTCCACTGGGCCTCTGGTGCTCTGCTTTAACTCGTTGGCATTGCTGTGCTTTAACTCGTTGGCAGGTCAAGCATTTGCTTACCCACTCCGCAACGTCCTTTTTTCATGTTGGGCCACCAGTAGTACTCTTTCAAATCCATATACAGATTGGTACTACCGGGGTGCACTGAGTACCTTGAGTTGTGTGCCTCATATAAAATTTCATCCTTGAGTTCCTGATCATTTGGGATCCATATCCTCCACATGTATCTCATGATTCCTTCTTTATCCTTTTCACACTTGATTTCTTCCCCAGTCATTATCTCCTCTATCGAGTTCTTTTCTGCTTCAATTACTCGCTCTTGGCATAGCCTAATCTTTTCCAACAATGGAGGCTGGATTCGAATTTCCATCAACTTCTCTTGACCTTCTTCAGGTATCTTAATCTCTATTTCCAACTTCTCAAAGTCTCTTATCAGTTCATTTGCTGAAGTTATCATCTTGAGCTTCTCTTTCCTACTAAGGGCGTCAGCCACCACATTGGCTTTGCCCGGATGATAACGAATCTCACAATCATAATCCTTGATTAGCTCTAACCATCTTCTCAGGCGCATGTTAAGCTCTTTCTGAGTGAAAATGTACTTGAGGCTCTTATGGTCAATGTAAATCTCGCACTTCTCTCCATACAAGTAGAGCCTCCAAATCTTTAAGGCAAAAACAATTGCTGCTAATTCCAGATCATGGTTGGGGTATCGGATCTCGTAATCCTTCAATTTCCTTGACGCATATGCTATTACTTTACCGTGCTGCATAAGCACGCACCCTAATCCCTTATGCGAAGCATCACTGTAAATCACGAAATCTCCTTTTCCATCAGGCAATGTCAACACTGGGGCCGTTACCAACCTCTTCTTTAGCTCATGGAAACTCTTCTCGCATTTTTCAGTCCATTCAATTTTCTCAGTTTTACGGGTAAGTTGAGTTAACGGGGCTGCGATATTCGCAAAATCTTGAACGAATCGTCTATAATATCCTGCCATTCCGATGAAACTCCTTACCTCTGTCGGAGTGGTTGGTCGTTCCCAATTTGAAACTGCCTCTATCTTGGAGGGGTCAACTAGCACTCCTTCTCTATTGATTACGTGCCCTAAAAATTGCACCTCATTTTTCCAGAACTCAAACTTCGAGAATTTGGCATATAACTGCTCCTTCCGGAGTGTCTCTAAGGTTTTTTTTTTTTGCTAATTATTAAAATTTTATACCAAGGCAAACGATTACACTTCTGGGGGCATACCCCGCGGAAATAAAATCGCCGACCAAAACTAGCAAAACTAGTTTACATCACCAAACTTGTCCAATAGAACAACAAACAACTAACTTAGCATAAACAACATTTAACCACGTGCCTTTAACAACCTGGATTTGAATCCCATACAAGCACTAACCAAGTGTATATGAGCATACTCAAGAGCTGCCAACAGAGAATCATGAAAAAGATTCGTTACACAGCCATTCCTAATCCATTCTTTACAAATAATTGGCGACAAGAGGGGCCTGCCTTCTTGATACTCACACCTTAAAACAAAATGCACGAAATTGACAAAACCCCATAGCACTCATTCATCTGGATAGCATTCAAAACAATGCCAACCACTGCCACCATAGTGTCCCGTGCCTTAAGACCCATTCTGAATTTTCCCATCTTCAGAACTGCATAAATCCTGCAATCAATATCCTTGTCACCATCGTTACTCTTCTGAAACCAAATCTGCCTCATAACGTTACCAGGATGAGTGTCTCTAAGGTTATCCTTAAATGTTCGGCGTGTTCTTCCTCCGTATTTGAGTAAATAAGAATATCATCAATGAAAACTATCTCGAACTTATCCAAATATTCCTTGAACACTCTGTTCATCAAATCCATGAAAGCTGCTGGGGCATTGGTTAATCCAAACGACATCACCAAAAACTCATAATGTCCATATCTGGTACGGAATGCAGTCTTCGGGATATCTTCAAGTTGAATCTTCAGTTGGTGATATCCGGTTCTCAAGTCAATCTTGGAGAAATACACAGCTCCTCTTAGCTAGTTAAACAAGTCATCAATTCTGGGTAACGGGTACTTGTTCTTTATGGTTAGCTTGTTCAACTCTCGATAGTCGATATGCATAACCTCATACTCCTGTCCTTTTTCTTAACAAACAACACTGGTGCGCCCCAAGGCGACACACTGGGTCTTATCATACCCTTATCCAACAATTGCTATAATTGTTTCGCTAGCTCTTTCATTTCCACTGGGGCCAGTCGGTACGGGGCCTTCGAAACTTGCACCGTCCCCGGGGCTAACTCGATAGCAAACACAATTACTCTATCCGGTGGTAATCCGGGAAGATCTTGCGGAAATACGTCTTCGAACTCATTAACTACTGGAATGTCTTGTAACCTAGGTGTTTCCTTCTGGGTGTCTATCATGTAAGCTAAATAAGCCTCATCCCCTTTTTGTAGCAATCTTTTGGTTTGCGCCATGGTTAGAATGTTCCGGGTCTGTCGTAGCCCTCTAAACACTACCTCCTGTTTTCCTGAGGTTTTTAACTTGACCTTTTTTCCTTTACAATCTATCTGAGCATTGTTGCGAGACAACCAATCCATTCCCAGAATAACATCAAACTCCCCTAGTTTAAAAGGAATTAAATCGACATAGAAAGATTGTCCTCCTATTTCTAATTTGCAATCAGGGTGAATCTGATTAACTAGAATGACTTCCTGGTTAGCTATTTCTACTAGTAAGGAATCCCTTAGTTGCTGGGTCTTAAGTTTCAATTTATGCGCAAAAGTTTTCGATATAAAGGACTTAGTTGCTCCAGAATCAAATAAGACATTTGCATTGACTGAAGTGAGAGAAAATGTACATGCTATCACATCCGTGTCCCTCACGGCATCTTGCAATGTCATGTTAAAGGTTCTAGCAGTTGGTGGCCTATTGGAAGCAGCTTTGCTTGCCCTGAGGCTGCTGGCTTGTTCATCGGGCAGTCCTTCCTCATGTGACCTTGACGTCCGCACTGGAAACAAACAGTGCCTTTACTGGCAGCAGGAGCAACCGTGGTACACTGGTGGGCATAGTGGCCTACTCGTCCACACTTATAACAGGTTATCAGTTTCTGGTTACACACTCTAGGGTGTTTCTTCCCACAAGTGGCACATACTGGTAGTGGAGGTCTGGTAAGGTGGGAACGGGACACTCCTGCTTGTTGGCCGCCCTGGCTAATAGTTGTACTCACAGATGGTTTAAACCCTATGCTCCTCTCAGGTAGGGAAACTGCTCCTCTGTTAAAGTTATTCGGGGGTTTTCTTCCTGTGGAACCTCCGCCTATGCTGGCATGCTTTCTCTTTATTCCCCCTTTCTCTCTTTCTCTCTACATCTAGTCACTTCCAGCTTCCACAATGGTTGCCTTCTACACCAAGGTGGCATAATCAGTAATCTCTAGAACCGCCACTCGATTCTGAATCCACTGTTTCAACCCTAGGAAACCTATTAGCTTTCTTTTCCTCGGTGTCCATAAATTATGGTACAAACCTTGACAACTCAGTAAACTTGGCCTCACAGTCAGCCACTGTCATATTATTCTGCTTCAGTTCTAAAAACTTAAGCTCCATCTGGGTTTTCATGAACCTTGGGAAATACTTCTCTAAGAATAATTGCTTGAACCTTTCCCAGGTCACTACAGCATCGGTTTCCATATTCTTCTTGGCTTCCCACCAGTAATTGGCCTCTTCCTTTAGTAGATAAGTAGCAAAGACCGTCTTCTGGGCCTCCTCGATACTCAGAATCTCGAAAGATTTTTCCATTTCCTTGATCCAGGCCCTTGCCTCAACGGGATCAGCCGATCCGTGGAACTCTGGAGGCTTAAGGGACTTGAAGGCCCTGAAAGAATTTGCCACTAAAGTGTTGTTTCCTGGTGGTGGTTGGAGATATTGGTTCAAATTCTACCTGAGCAGATCCATAAACTGTCCCATGGGGTTTCCGCCCTGGTTCTCCCCCTGCTGCTCGACTTCAGTTTCCCCTTCTTCTACTTCCTCTTCGAATTCCGCTGTGTAGAAAGTTTCATCTGCCATCCCATACTGGGAATCTTCTTGTTCATTGTAATCCTGATCCTGTTCTTCATTATACTCAGGGTTTTCCTCATGTTGATTGCGACTCTTTTGGTCAGTAGACTCATGGGGGTTAGCCTTAGTACCCATTCTTCTCGGAGGCATTTTACTAAAAATTTGGACAATATACATTAGGTTTATTTACCTATTTCAGAGGGTTTCTCCTCACAATATCGATGCATAATTGGATTTAGGATCCCACAGTTCTATATATCATGGCAATTTTAACTGAAAGCGGTACGTGCATATATAATATAACAAACTAGTGATCGCGTCACAAGGAGACTGAAATGACTGGAAGGTAAATAAATATATACAAGGTACCGAAAGGTACAACATCCAGGTTACAAAATAGTTTAGAAAAGTACAACCATCCGAATAACAACTAGTCAAAAGTGAAATATGTTGTATATCTGTCTAGTCTGCAATAGGGAAAATAAATACACTGAGACTATCCCTCCAAAAATCGGCACTACTATGTCCGTACAAGACTAGACAACTAGACCAATACATCACTATCCCTGCAGTCAGCCACAACGGTGGGCCAAAGCTCGAACCCTCCTCATAGCAAGGCGGAATATCTCCTCTGCATCAGCCCTGGATACCATGCCATGACCATCACTGGGTAACTGTCGCACCCTCACACAAGCCCTCAGCTCTATGCGGCTCACCTCCCTATACATCTCTCTAGCCCTGGCACGCCTCCCGCCCTGGTGCCTCAACCGGGCCTCCCTCTCCGCTGCTAGCTCTCTACGGGACTCTGTCAGCCTGGCCTCAGCCACGACTACCTTAGTAGTAAGTCTGGCCACAACATAGTGGTGTACACATGCTGGGACCCCCTCAGCCGGAACATGGGGTGGAGGGGTTGGATCTGTTGGAAGGGCAGCCTCTGCCTGCTGCAGCTCTAGTGTTAGCTCCTCAAACTCGTCAGAGAATGGGCTCCCATGAAGTAGTGGTGGGGTAGGGGCTCTCTCACCAGAGAGGGGTGGCACACGAAGTCCGGAACTCCTTACAGCATCATTCACGGGCTCATCAACATCTCCCTCTGTACCCTCATCTGTAGTCTGTCCAACAGCAGTAGCCATCACCTACTCAGTGGTCATGTCAGTATCCTCCTCCATATTCCTAATCTCAGATACAACCCAAAAATCCTCATCCTCAGCATCTAACTCAGCGTCCTGCCCTGCCTGGACCTCCTCCGGGTCCTCCTCCTCGGACTCAATAACATCAGTATCAGCATGGACCTCCTCAGGGTCCTCCTCCTCATCAGACTCAATCACATCAGTATCAGAATCAGCATGGACCTCCTCAGGGTCCTCCTCCTCCTAATCATGCTGCCTCGCAGCCGCCTCTTGAGCAGACATGTTGCTCGCCTACACAAGACGAACTATATTACTATCATGATACTTAAAAGTTCTCGTAAGGGTTTTAGGTGAACTTGGCAAGAGTTCTTATTATATTAGTGAATTTATTATTATATAATGTCGCATCATCTCTTGGGATATATAACTCTCGCTTTGATACCATTTCTGTAACACCCCCAGATCCGGGGTCAGGGATCGGGTCGTTACGGTCTCATTTTCCATGACTAACCCTTGACTTCACTTCAAAATAAGTAACATGCTGTGACCCCACAATAATATCCACTCGCACATACACACACACACACACACAATAGTCCCAAAGATGAAATTGAAATAAGTCTCACATTAAAATATCCACGAATATAAGTTATTACAGATCAAAAGGATAACATCATAAGTTTAGAAGTTTTGCCGTTGATTAACATTATTGATACATATAATTAAATTGGTAAACCAAAGGCTGCCTATCTATGCTACCTCAGCAATGGCAACAATGACATCAGCGGGTAGTCCTCGAACGGGGGTAACCTGCTTGCGCCGAGTGCGCTTGACGCGGGCCATCTGTCCTAGCTGTTGTTGTGAAATAGTAAATAAGCAAGGGTGAGCAATAGCCCACCAACAATAATATAACTGAACAGTGATGATATATATATATATAGCGGTTCAAATATCTTTTAAACTATATGCCATGCATTAATAAATGTAGTGCCAAGATAAGGTATGACATGAAGTCACAAGGTAACTCAAATTATTCTGTGGAATTATCTGCTATGTCAAAGATAAGCAAGATATTATCAATTTTTCATGATAGAGGAACTTGCATGAAGATTATTGCAATTCCCTTTCAAACAATTTTCAACCCTGTCAACAATGATAATGTTGCAGAAAATTTCCCAATTTGGAAGATGAACTAATACGGGAGCTTGCCGCGCCAGGAGCCACAACATTTACGATGATCAGTCGCATGTTATGCTCCCCGTCATTTGTTCTCTACATATAGAAGGAAGTACCGACGGGTCGTCCGCCTTCTAGAACCCCCCGGCCAACGGTTGGGCCACTGCTGGACCGGCGCCACTTGGCCACTTATGCGTCTCCTAGTTCAATTAACATCCATAACTCTAAAACATAAAGTCCGTCTCCCTTTCCCCAAGTATAATACTTGTTGATAAGACTCCACAAAGTAGTCATATCTAGTTGGAAAGGAAAAGTCACAAATATTTCACAAGCCATTGCTTGTTAATGGATACCAACTTGTTCCAACATTCTTACCCCTCGAATAATGAGTGGGTACACAAGATTCAATAATACGGACAACCAAGTTGCGAGTGAAAAGAATAGTTTCAAAAATTTGTGACCGGGTAGTCACAAGGTAAATAACATTTCTCAAGTACGGTTCCCTTATAATAGAATCGAATGAAGAATGGAGTTACTGAGAACCTTCCTTGATTATCTAATAATAATAATAATAATAATAATAATAATAATAATAATAATAAGGCTCTGAAATAATTTACATAATATTTGAAGGTCGAAGATGATATTCGAATGAAGTAAATCATTTTGAAAAGAGTTATAAGATTTAAATAAATATTCAAAGAATATTTATTACGTCATAAGTATTGGAAGAATGATGCTCGAAATAATCCTTGAATAAATATTTATAATAATATTCATTGAACGAATAATGAATATTCAATTTAATAATAATATTTATTGGAGGATTAATTATCAAATGGATATTTGAGATAATATTCATTGAATAAATAATGAATATTCAATTTAATGATATTTATTGAAGAAATGATTATCGAACGAATATTTGAAATAATATTCAATAATTGAATCAACTTTAAATGAATTTTAAATATAATATTCATTGACTCAAGGTAATATTTAAAATGATATTTATAGAATAACTTGAGTTCGAATCAATGATCAAAATAATATTTATAAAATAAATGGAGTTTGAATGAATATTCAAAATAATATTCATTTAAATAAATAAGGCTCGAATGAATGTTAAAAATAATATTAATTGAGTAAATAAGCTAGAATGGATATTCAAAATAATATTCTTGAGTATTTAACTTAAATGAGGATTCAAAATAATATTCGAATATTAAATCAACTTTAGATGAATATTAAAGATAATTATTCATCGAATAAATAAATTTTGAATGAGTATTCAAAATAATAATCATAACTAATCTCAAAGAAATATTCCAACAATATTCGTCAGAGAATAAATGGAAAATATTTACTTAAATATTTTCCTCTGAAAATAATATCAGTATATCAAGCAATATCGACTCCCGGTCTATAATCAAAGAATGAGATTCGAATGCCATTCGCTTAAGGGTCTTAGCAATATACGGCTTATAACCGATTTATCTATCTAGCTTATAAGCCAACATTAAATCAAGGAACAAGTATCACAATGTAACTTTAAAGTAGGCATGCATGCTATGGCATATGTATAACAAAAGGCATATATATTCACAACAACAGCCTTTAAGAAGGATTTGAAACTTGCCTGGTAGTCGGGTGTGGGTAGAGGTAGTGGTAGCGTGCCCTGGGTCTGCTCTGTGACCTACAAACAATCAGAATGTCCGAGATTAATTACTTAACACTTTTTAAAAGGTTAAGTATAATTAACTTAAGTCGAAACGCATTTCCAAGTTATCTCGTTTTACACCCTCTAGTGTAACTTTTTTTATCATCGATACTATCTGACATTTGATTGTCATTGCAACATGTCATCATACTTATACTTGGTATATACTTAAGTCGTAAGTTCTAAGGTCGGTCGTTTATGAACCAAGATTATACCTTGAGTTTTATCGCTCGCTTTCTAAGTGATTTACCAAAGTTTTAACCAAGTGTACTTTTAAGGGTTCGTTCGCGTTTAACCTCGATTCGAACATTTTTATAAAATCGGAAAACGATCCATTCGACATGTGGTTTTCTGTCACACCTTCCTTTTTACCTCTAGTATTTAATTACCATGATTCGCCACTGATTAAACAATATTAAAGGGAATCAATTTCAATTACAAACTCGTACTTACGGTTTCGAACCACTATTACGAATTTAATCATAACTCCTAAACTGTAAATCCGTTTCATACGATCTTTATTTCAAAAATAAGCTTATAACATAATCTAGCTTGTCATGGCAGAATACAAAAGTAGTCAGTGAGGTATATCTACCGTGATGCACGGTTTCAATGATTAACGAAAATTCGGCACTACGATGGCTATAAATCGAACGTTCTAAAAATCGTAATCATCAAACCAAGCCACACCGGGCATCAATACAACTTATAAACTTGATTTTTATCTCAACAAGCCCTAGAACCACTGACCTTAACCTTAAAATCATTATGCTTCTTAAATCACATAACTAACTACATAATCATGATTATAATCTCCAATATAATCATACAAAGCTAAAACCCATCAATAACATACATAAATCTCAAATCAAATGCTAGGGTTTCAAGAGGTCTACCTTCCTTGGAGTATGATCTAGCCTTACTAAGCTTTGTATGATCCTTGAGTGGCCTTAAGCTAGCTTCATCAAAGAAATCAAGAAAAACAATGTTAGTTCATGAAGAACACTATTCATCACTTACTTTGATGATTTTTTTGAAAATGGAAACAAAGGATTTTGGATTTGAAATTTTAGGAGATCATCTATATGAATTGTAGAACTCACCATAAAAATTTGGAGATCAAACAATGGTGGGAACCCTTGTTTCTAGCTTTGGCCGAAAGTTTAGCAAGAAAAAGAAGAAAATGGAGTGTTTTGCTTGGTTGATTATCTTTGGCTTGGTTGAAATGAATTATTAGCTAATGCCTTAAGATAATATCTAGCCTAAAGTGATTACATCATAATCCACTAGCTTAATCTTGAGGCCACATCTTGTGACAAGTGTAGGGCTCTTATTATGCATATCCTTTTTGCAAAAGTGCATTTACACCACTTAGCTTCTAGTTGACTTACATGTGAGTCACTTGTATCTTTATTTTTTTCCCACCAATTACATTTCTCTTGTATCTTGGATCTCTGCTTGTCTTTTGTCCGGTTATTGCTCAATTTAATTGATTGCTCGTAGGAATATCTCAAGGTTTTCTAGTTAGGGTTTTACCGAAACCTTCTTAACATTTATAACACTATTCTCCATCTTTCTTAATACTTCTCGAATTTAAATTCCTTAATTCCTCTTAATAATTCCTTAAGTCTTTCAGTGTCCAGGGAAATCTCGGAGAAAATAAAAGTGCTATTTTTCTGAATCCGATATCATTTACATACACTTATCTCGCCCCTGGATCATGAATACGAACTCAGAAATCCGTTCTGAATACTTCTATATAGCGCAGTCTAATAATATTCTCACTTTTCATTAAAACACTATTCAGCCTTTATTCTCTTTTTATTAATAATGCCCTGGTCCTCTTTCGGGCGTTCCTTAACCCTCTTACGGAACCACGAGACTAATGACAGATATTAATTTGGATGACATAAGAATAATCTTTCTCTTTGGAATTAATATAACTTCTTTTCCTAGGAGATAGATTATTCTAATCTATGCTGTCAACCAATAGTATTCTTCATGACATATAAATATTTGAATCTAAATCCATTCCATTCATTCATTAGAACAATCGTTACATTGCAGTCGTAACCACTATTCACTTTTACATTGCTACAAAAGAAAAGTTTTAATTCTATCAAAAATCTGGGTTCTTACATTTGTATTGATAGTGTTAGTGCCCTAGAGACAATGTAATTGTGTTTCTAGCGAGACTATTTTGTTATTTGATGATTATGTTTATGGATTATTCTACATTGATTTATTATGTCTTTGTTTACTGCGAAATAAATATTAGAATAATAAATGTCCTTGGAATATGTAACACGTATTCTATATCTTAAAGTATGTGACTTAAAAATGAGATTATATGAATAGTGCTAATACTCCTAAATATCCCTAATCAAGCCTGAATAATATGGGACAATTATAATGCATAAAGATTAGTATGTTAGTTGACTGATGACCACATCTCATTGGTCATAGGTATAGTGATACTAAAGTCAAGAACATAGGTGCATGTAATATTATACATGGCACTGGATAAACCCACAGTGAGATTCTACATGTTGATAATGTCATTAGAAGGACTCACAGTGATAATAGTATAATGATCCTTAGACTTGAGATCATTATATTTCTATACGAGGATTAATATACTTTGACTACATTAAAAGTTACCTTTGACCGGGTGATGATAAAAGTGGACATCGGGTATATTATGAGAATTGAGACGTCTGAGAAATATGAATGATAGATAAAAGATTTAACCCTCCTATTATTATGAGAGATATTATTGGCCTCTTGATTGAGTGAGACTATGAAAATGCATGGCTATACTCAAATATTTAATAGTCTACTCATTAATCAAGAAAACCCGGATTAAATGTTGAAGAGGATGACTGATAACATGCCTCGAGTTTAATCTATAATAATTGGTTAAAGGGATTATATTACATGGAAACATTAATCACGAAAGGTTTAATTGGATCAGTAATTATGATTATTACTTGGGTAGCAATGATGTATTACTAGATACCACTCATTGTTTATAATTTTGATAGGTCCCGAATATGGGCAAGATAAGCTAGAAGGGGGGGCTGAATAGTTATCACCTTTTTAAAAGTTGAGCTTGGCGTTTTTGAAATTTCTTTCTCGTTTTAAAATTACTTATAAATAAGTAAAGTAAAGTGCGGAAAGTAAAAGCGAGAAAGATAAAGAGTACGACACGCAAGATTTTATCCTGGTTCGCGATGCTCGCAATCCCACTACAGATTCGAACACCCCTACTCCAGTCCCCGAGCTCATCCCCGGACTCGAGATTTCTTCCACTATAAAGAAACACTCCTTATAATAGGCGGAGAAACTTTTACAACTTCTAAAACCACTAAGTATTTATCTTGGGACTTAACTCCCCGTTAATCACTCAAAATACAAAGCTAACCACTACTTGACTCGTCTTGGAGCTTAACTCCCCGTTACCTCCTCAAAGTCTCGTAGCAACCCTTAAGTAGCCTTGATGCTACCCTTGCCGGTCTCGGGTCTTAGATCTTAGGTCTTGGGTTTTTTTTCTTCCCCACGGTGCAAGAACACCTAACTCCCCGTTAGCGTGTCCAAGACTTGGGTCTCGAAACGAAGATCACCTCACTTCACTTCACCTCACTGCAAGGATACAACATCAAGCTACAACCACAATATACAAAGATATATTAAGGGGTCGTGCAAAACTAGTATGTTACGGTACTAGCCACGGGACGCTATTATGCGTTAAGTTATTATATAACGGCAGGGATAAGTCACACGAGGGACTTGTCACACAAGCGGTATGCAAGACAATAAATTAAACGTGCAAACAATTAATAAATCATGAATTCAACTCACACGTACGTAAAAGTAACTCGCTTATCTATAGGATAAAACGAGGGCCGCTATTATGCGTTAAACTAGTCACACACAACAAGAATGTAAAAGACAACACTACACCATAAACAGCCTACTGCAACTTAAAATTTATGTTGCGTCAGGGGCCAAATATGTTGCCATAGACCCAAAAAAGGGCTAAGGCAACATCTTTTTTAAGTTAGTTTTTTCAATGTTGCCCTAGGGTATCTAAGGTAACATTTTTTTCTGGTGCCATTTTATGTTGCACTAGAATGCTATAGCAACATAAATTTGATCTATACAAACATAAATTTTATGTTACCTTTGGTGTCTTAATTTTTTTAAAAAAGTGGGACCCGCCGTGGGGCCCATGTGAGGCCCACTATTAATAATAATTTGGGTTTTTTTTTGCAATGTTTTGGATATATATATACAGTAGCTACTCCAACATTTTACCAAGAAGAATTTCAATTACCACCACATGTATATGATACATCAAAAAATGACATCTCCATTCCAATAAACCATTCCAAATATAGGAATACATTACAACTGCAATACATTACAACACAACACTAAACAAAAAAAAACACTGATCCAGTCTTGTCTTCAACGTGTCCACCACCCCATTCACCTAATCCAAATACAAAAAATTATTTCAGATTAAAATGATATAGGAAAAAGTAACCCAGTCAAATTAAAGTTACAAGATTATATTAGCATAATTGTTGGAATTTCATATATGTAATTTCTTTATAGTTTCCTGGCAACATCAAGAGCTACTACTGAAAGTTTTACCTAAACAAGAGTAATGCAGGTCCATCCCAAGCCTCCATTTGACCTTTGTAATAAGCATAAAAATTAGAAACCTGGAATAGTAATACACTATTTTGACATTAAATCAACATAGCCAATAAAATTGATAATGCAACTTTATATGCCAAGGACATATCCTTGGACAATACTTGGCTGACTTAAAAATTTAACAAGGATACCTCAAGATATTTTATTATCAATGTTGTATGATTCTTGTATGCCTTTGGAACCAGGATCATCATAGCTTCCTCAGAAGTGCGACCACTTCTAAGCAGCAACTTGACAGAACAAGAATAAACCCCATTAGCCATCAAAAAACTAGGAAAAAAAATGATGTAAGTGTGAATTTTCAGTGGCAGCTATTTAAATGAGAATCATGTCCAAATACCCCAAGCATACTACATGTTACTTCCATTAACTTGCCTGTCGCAAAAAAAAATAGTAAAATACTGTTGTTAGACAGTTTGGCAGGAATAAAATATTAATCACATGATTGCCATTGTATATAATATACTATATGATCATGCAATTATCAATTTTAATATACAAAACTGCTTAAAAGTCAGTGAGCCGCTAGGCGTTGAGAAGCAGCATGCTATAATTTACTCTTTTGAAGAAACATAAGACAAACATTGCGTACACCAAAAGAAAGACTTTGTGTAATCATATCTAGGAATGAAAAGAAAATTAAGAATCATCACTACTGGATTCTACACGAAATAGACAATTGTTAAGTCTCAAAGTTCAGGGGAATTGAACATGTATGTTCTCTAGATTCAAAGTAATACATTATTTCAGTTTTACTCAAGTAATAAATAAAACTAATTAAGTAAAGAGAACAAAGGCCATGAACAAATGCAATTCCATGCAGTGGAACAAAGATTCAACAAGTTAACAAGCAAATGCAATTAAAACCCAATAAGATAAACATGATTATACTTGTGAAGAATGTTTGTAAAATAAGGCAATGGAAAAACAGGTCGTTCATTTTACATGTCATAAAAGGAAAAATGGATCACAGCTGAACTAAACTGAATTATCCATATGGCCCATATTCAAACTAGCAAGACTAATGTGCGTGGGCTATATGCAAAGAACTCCTAATTGACACACTTACTTTTATAGTATTAGCAGGACCCTACCAATCCTTAACTGTGATTAACCAAAGCCATTTATTCAGTGCTAAACATCATTAGCAGCATAGAAATGGTCCAACCCATATCCATATGGATAACAAACCAAAAAATCAAAAGTAAAAAGGAACTATAACACAATAATTAATGGAAATATGCTACCTAACACATAAATAGTGGTTTTCCAGAACATAAAACAACATTTGCAATGAGGCAAGACTTGAATGGCTTGTGGTAAATAAAAGGAATAAGCATTCAAATTAATTAAACAAATTAAGCATATAAAAGAAAGATAAATAGCCAGCCAAAGGCAATGCCCATTTTACCAAATTCATATTAAATGCAAAAAGTATGTATGATATATATGCATTGTGCACAACTTAAAATAATTTTAGTTGACTGTTTGCACTAAAACACGCAAGCGTACGTGGTCACAAGTAATATAGATATAAGTCAAGTTCGTTCCCACAGAGATCTGGTTTATGTTTCAATTCAGTTATTGTACCTATGCAACAATGTATGGTTTTTATTCACTGCTAAGACAATTAACAAATTTTGGATTTTGTTTGAATAAAATTAACTAAGAAACAAATTAACAAATTAAGATTTAATTAACTAATGAGAATTAAAATCGAATTACTTATGTGAGAGAAAACATGGGATCCTAACTTCATTAAATACTTCGCTTAGATCTGACGCCTTTAATCACTATATGCAACGATTATGATATCTGATCGGATAACACGAAACAAGTACACGCTACCTGTCAGCATACTTATACCAAACTATCCATACATCCACAAAAGAAATAGAAGATGAATAGACACCCATTATGCTTAGACCCTATATGTCTATAGAATTTGAAAACATAACAGTTGAAGAACAAGTTATCCATAAAGATCACACAGGGTAGTATAAAGTAGTTCAAATTACCCCACGAATCATGTTGAAAACAATCATGAACCTATGCTAGCATAGCAAGTTCTAAATCTCAAGATCCACTATCGCTTCACAAGAAATTAACAGATTAGATGTTAGATACGCATCTAATAATTAAGCATAACCATACGAGGATATCATATATACATCACACACAGATCTTTAAAGCATCAAAATACTAAACTCCATAGATAAATCTGTTAGAATCCCATGACAACGATTAGTTCATAATCGAACCGTTCGTCACCATGGGATCTGATGAAAACATGATAAATAACAAAGTCTGAATGTAAATAATAATACTAGAGTATGAGTTTAGAAAACAAATCCGAAAACTGGAATCCAAAATACGCTTAAGAAAAGAATACAAAAGATGAATTAGATCTAGATCCCGTTGCTTATCACGAACGTTGGTGAATCCTTCTATGCTTTTCTCTCTTGTGTTTCTGAGTATTGGTACTAATTACAATGATAGGTAGTGTTTATATAGGCCCTAGAATACTTTTCCAACAAGAAAAGTCCAAAATTACAATTTAAATTCGAAACATGAAAGAATTTCAGAATTTTCAGGACAAAATTCGGAGTCGGCAGAATGACTACCGCGCCGCAGCGCGCCTATGCTCTGTCCACCGCGCCATAGCGCGCCTATGCCACGCCGCAGCACGCCTGCTTGGTTGTTGGATGGATTTTTCCTCGCTATTTCTTCATTTTGCTTCCAATTCCTTCTGTTCTTGTTGCAACTGCTTCCAATGATTCCATGCTTCATCTCTTTGACTCAAAATCTCCCAAGAGTTGTAGGGAAGACTTCGTTCTTCATTAAAAATTTGAAATCCATACTAAAATCAACAATAACCGCCAATCCTAGCCGGCGATTTACAAACCTGCACAACTAAACGAAACACATCAAAAATACAACAAACTTGAGACCAAGTGAATCAATTTAAGCAGATATGGAATGCTCCAAGTGGATATAAATCCACTTATCACACCCCAAACTTAAACCGATGCTTGTCCTCAAGCATAAACAAATATACCTATATACAACTAACTAGTACCACTTCCGTGGGTGATCACGGTTGCATTTGGCATATGCAACAAGCCCTTTAAACCCCTAGGTGGCCCTAGTGGACGAGTGAGGTCTCGTGAGGGCCTATAGCGAATGTACCCACAAAATTCATCTAACTAAACAATGCAATGCATGAATGCAACTAATATGAAAAAGCAATGATCCCCTTTAACTAACCAAAACCAACTAGCAAGCAAATATCTCAAAGAATGCAATATGTCCAAATAGAGCTCGACTAAATCCCCGTATACTAACAATACATGAACAGAATCGTGCGTGTGTGCGATGCTCATCAGATATACTCCTAACACTAGATCGAAACCATACCCATTTTTCGCCAAGACAATCACAGGTTTATAAATAAAATAGACGATAAACACTTCATAACCTAGGAACACCTCCATCATCATTCGAGTTAGACAGGAATTCATGCTTTATTAATAACAACTACGACACATAGTAATATACACAACAATGCATGCTTATTTAACCGTGTAATGGATGAGACCCCAAAAGGCTTATACAATAATACCCATGTAGCGAGCGTTAGGTTAGTGGATCCCAGACTATAAACGCCTTAGGTTTAAGGACCCAAATTTTCGGTATTAATTTTTTTTAAGCATTGATAAAAGGAGGAACAATGATTACGACTACAAGGTATTAACAGTTCTAATAAATGAAGGTTGAAGGGTTATAGATTCCAATGATTATATGCCATGAAGAATGCAATGGGTTGACAACTTAGATTAGAATAATCTATCTCCTAGGGAGATAAGATATGGGGATTCCAATTAGAGGGAATAATCTCGTGTCATCCAAATCGATATGTGTTATTAGTCCAGTGGTTCCGTGAAAGGGTTAAGGAACGCCCGAAAGAGAACAAGGACATTTCTATGGATATAAGAAATAAAAGGAGAATAAAGTGTGAATAGTGTTTTTGGTGGGAAATGAGAATATGAGTTAGACGACGCTATATAGAAGTATTCAGAACGGATTTCTGAGTTCGTATTCATGATCCAGGGGCGAGATAAGTGTATGTAAACGATATCGGATTAAAAAAATTAGCACTTTTATTTTCTCCGAGATTTCCCTGGACACTGAAAGACTTAAGGATTTATTAAAAAGGATTTAAGGAATTTAAATTCGAGAATTATTAAGAAAGATGGAGAATAGTATTATAAATATTAAGAAGGTTTCCGGTAAAACCTTAACTAAAAATCCTTGAGATATTCCTCCGAACGAATATTGAAATTGAGTAATAAATGGACAAAAGAGCAAGCAGAGGATCAAGGTGCATGCATGTGCAAGTGGATAAAGGAAAGTAACCAAGCTAGTTACAAGTTAACTAGCATCATTACAAAACTAACCAAACACTTAGCTTACAACACACACACGGCTACACAAACACTAAACCGAGTTCCTTTAAAATCGGTTCAAAAGACTCCTAATGAGATATGGACTAATAAACGTAATAGCGTTTCATTTATGAAAGTTTGGGGATGTGAAGCGTTTGTGAAACGTTTGGTCTCTAATAAGCTAGGACCGAAATCAGACAAATGTAATTTTGTAGGATACCCATTAGAAACTAAAGGGTATTATTTCTATAAACCTTCCGAGAACAAAGTGTTTGTTGCTCGAACGGCTGTATTTCTTGAGAGAGAACTGCTTTCTAAGAAAAACAGTGGGAGGACAATAGATCTCGATGAGGATCGATAACTACAAGATAATGTTGAACCAGAGTTGGAACATGAGCAAAATGAGACTCAAGATGTTGAGAACAATGCTACTCAAGAAACACAGCTCATTCATAGATCTAGTAGGATTCGCCATGAGCCAAAGAGATATTATGGATTTCTCCTGACTCAAAGTGGCGATGTGATGCTTGTAGATAATGTTGAGCCTCTCACCTACAAGGATGCTATGAATAGTCCAGATTTTGAGAGATGGCTGGAGGCAATGAAATTTGAGATGGATTCCATGTATGAAAACCAAGTATGGACTTTGGTTGAACCACCTGATGGGGTAAAACCCATAGAGTGCAAGTGGGTTTTCAAGAAGAAAACTGACATGGATGGAAATTTACAAACCTACAAAAGCAAGACTAGTGGCGAAAGGTTTCAAACAAATTCATGGTATTGACTATGATGAAACTTTCTCACTTGCAGCTATGGTCAAATCCATCAGGATTTTGCTTGCAATAGCAGCTTATTATGACTATGAGATCTGGCAAATGGATGTCAAGACTACTTTCTTAAATGGGAGCTTAGAAGAGGATTTGTAAATGACACAACCTCACGGTTTTGTCGATTCGTGGTTTGCTAGAATGGTTTATAAGTTACAATGATCCATTTATGAATTAAAGCAGGCCTCTAGAAGATGGAACATCCGTTTTGATGAAATAGTCAAAGAGTTTGGCTTCATACAAAATGAGGATGAGCCGTGTGTTTACAAAAAGGTTAGTGGGAGCCATGTGGCATTCCTAGTATTATATGTGGATGACATATTACTAATAGGGAATGACATTCCTTATCTACAGGCTGTGAAGAGTTGGTTGGGAAAAAGTTTCTCGATGAAAGACTTAGGCGATGCTACCTATATCTTAGGGATCATGATCTATTGAGATAGATCTAAAAGATTAATCGGCTTAAGTCAGAGTACATACATTGACAAGGTGTTGCATCGTTTTGGGATGAAAGAGGCAAAGATGGGCTATGTCCCGGTGTCTCACGGGATAACAATCTCAAAGAAAAACTGTCCTAAATCATCAGATGATAAGGACCGTATAGGTAAAGTACCATATGCTTCGGCAATTGGTTCAATAATGTATGCAATGATATGTACTCGTCCTGATGTCTCGTATGCTTTAAGCATGACGAGCAGATACCAGTCTAATCCAGGTGAGGATCACTGGACAGTTGTCAAGAATATTCTTAAGTACCTTAAATGGACTAAAGATTCGTTCTTGATATACGGAGGAGATGAGAAGCTGGTTGTAAGAGGTTACATAGATGCTAGTTTCCAGATAGATAGGGACGATTCTGTGTCCCAGTCTGGATTCGTGTTTCGTCTAAATGGAGGTGTTGTAAGCTGGAAAAGTTCGAAGCAAGAGACAGTAGCTGATTCTACAATGGAAGCTGAGTATATTACTGCCAGTGAAGCAGCCAAAGAGGCTGTTTGGATTCAGAAATTTACTACAAGACTTGGTGTGGTTCCATCGATCGCAGATCCAGTTGATCTGTATTGCGACAATAATGGAGCCATTACGCAGGCTAAGGAACCAAGGTCCCATTCCAAGGCAAAACATATACTTAAAAGATATCATCTTCTTTGAGAGATAAACGAGAGAGGAGATATACACATATGTAAAGTGCATACTAATGATAATGCTGCGGACCCACTGACTAAGGCTTTGTCACAACAGAAGCACGAAAGTCACACTAGTTCCATGGGTATTAGATACATGGGCGATTGGCTCTAGTGCAAGTGGGAGATTGATAATGTTAGTGCCATAAAGACAATGTAATTGTGTTTCTAGCGAGGCTATTTTGTTATTTGATGATTATGTTTATGGATTATTCTACATTGATTTATTATGTATTTGTTTACTGCGAAATAAATATTAGAATAATAAATGTCCTTGGAATATGTAACACGTATTCTATATCTTTAAGTATGTGACTTAAAAATGAGATTATATGAATTGTGCTAATATTCCTAAATATCCCTAATCAAGCATGAATAATATGGGATAATTATAATGCATAAAGATTAGTATGTTAGTTGACTGATGACCACATCTCAATTGTCATAGGTATGGATAAACCCACAGTGAGATTCTACATGTTGATAATGTCATTAGAAAGACTCACAGTGATAATGGTGTAATGATCCCTAGACTTGAGATCATTATATTTTTATACGAGGATTAATATACTTTGACTACATTAAAAGTTATCTTTGACCGGGTGATGATAAAAGTGGACATCAGGTATATTATGAGACGTATGAGAAATATGAATGATAGATAAAGGATTTAACCCTCCTATTATTAGGAGAGATATTATTGGCCTCTTGATTGAGTGAGACTATGAAAATGCATGGCCATGCTCAAATATTGATTTGTTTTAATAGTCTACTCATTGATAAAGAAAACCCGGATTAAATGTTGAAGAGGATGACTGATAACATGACTCGAGTTTAATCTATGATATTTGGTTAAAGGGATTATATTACATGTAAACATTAATCACGAAAGGTTTAATTGGATCACCAATTATTATTATTACTTGGGTAGTAATGATGTATTACTAGCTCATTGTTTATAATTATATTATTAGATATTAAAATTATTGCCAACGTAATAATAACTTAAAGGGTTACATACTTAGAACGTTTTAAAAGGAGTTTTAATTTAAATACCAAATTTAAATTAAATAATTAAAATTCGAAATTGATTTTGGAATCAGATTTTGGTTTTAAATTAAATGATTATAAATTCGAAATTGGTTATTTAATTAATTGAGTTGGACTAGTTAATTAAATTATATTTCGAATTTAATTCATTAAAAACCCAAATCAGTTTGGTTTAGTTGAAGCCCAAGCTGATTAGGGTTAGGCCCAATCTCTCTGCCCTATATATACATAATGATGTATAGTTTTAGGGTGTGGTTCTCATAATTTCATTTTAACACAAACCCTAGCTGCTCTAATCGTTGGTGAGGCTAGAGAGAGAGAGAGAGAGAGAGAGGCGATTTTATTCGGTAGTATCGGCTCCCTTGATCGTTGGACGATCGGACGTTCGTGTGGACAATTTAGAGACGCGGATCTTGATACGAGGGCTGCGTGGTGATTGCATCAAAGGACCTCCATCTTTCAGAATCGTAAAGCTTTTTAATAGGTATGATTTCGAATATCCATAATTTGCCATGTCTTATACACGGATCCTAGGGTTGGGTTTTGATTTTTTTTATGTTTTACGCTTAATATCCGCTGCGTTTTTGCCCCGAAACCCAACATGTATAACCTAGATCATAAAGATGGTTACACCCTTAAACTTTTATCATTTCCAAACAAAATGAATTATTTTTCTTAAAAGTACATCGAAGTTAGTTAGACTGGGCTGATCTGTTATTAGTGAGTTTAATGTACTTCAAAGTAAAAGTTTTGAATGTTTTAATTATTTAAATGTTTTCAATTTGAAAGCTTTTATTAGCTTTACTCTTTTCAAAGTTATGTTTTATAAAATGTTTAGGAACTCCGTCAAATGGTTTCTACGGATTCCTAAAGATTGGAGAGGCGTAAGAGGCCGGGTGACGTCGGTCCAACATATTTTCATTTTGTGCTATAGTTCTAGTGGGACTAGTCCAGCACCTTTTATAGGCCAATGTGTTGCCTCTTGGGAACCAAAGCTATCCTAATGAAAGGATTATGTCCAGAGGGACCTCGTGTCCGGTATGGGGACTTTACGTGGCTTTTTACCTGTAATGTCCGTTGTCGTGTAAAAACTCCAATCAATTTTAAAAATGATTTAAAAAAATATATGCTTTGAAACTGAAATTGATTTACAATCCTGAGATAAGTTTATCATTGATTCTGTTTAACAACAGTTTATTACGAAATTATTGTATCGCTATACACTTGCTAAGCATTTTTGGCTCACTCTTGTTTTATCTTACCTAACCTTACAGTTAAGAATAAGGATGATCATACGTCTTGCGAGCCAAACGAGAGCGACGAAACATTTTATTTAGAATAGCTTTTGGAGCCAGCATGGATAGATACAGTTTTGGACTGAGCTAAAAATTAGACAGTATAATGTTATGTTTTCAATAACACAACACTTTTTAATAACAATCCAAACTTTTTACAATTGCACAACACTTTTTAGTAGCAATCCAAACAAAGCCTAAGTTACACAAAACACGAAGTACGCTAGCAACGCTACGACAATGGAGGGTACTACATACTTGGGTGTTGGCCCAATCTATCACAATTTTAAAGTAAATTCTCAAATATCACAATCTGAAAGGATGATCCCAAATATCACTCCAAAACATACTATAGTCTAGCGTTTTGGATTTTTTTTTGGTAAAAGCTACATCGTCTAGCGTTATCGGGAGGGGGGGGGGCGAGGGAGACGCCACTCTAAGTGGTGTTTTGGGGGAGGGGGGAAGTGGCGCAAACGCCAAGTGGCGTTTGGGGTGTTTTACATTAATTTTTTTTGTTAAATATGTATTTGCAAACAATATTAAAAAACCAAACGATCAATTCAAATTGTGTTTTTTACTAAGTACGGCGGTCTTATTTTTAAAAAATCGGGACCAGCCACAATTTATTCGTATATGGTTTATTCGTCATTCTGAATATTTCTAAACCCAAAATGGAACTGTTGAACCTGAAAGGTTAACTGTTGAAATCCCAAGGGAATATAGATAAAATTTAAAAATTTTAATTAAAAAATTAAATCTAGCGACCTGATTTTTAAGGAAAATCAGGAGCCAACCCCGATTTTTTTAAAATGTTTAGGGTCTAAACAACCCTAAACCTTAAATCCTAAGTTCGCATACGATTATTCGTCGTTCTGAATATTTCTAAAACCCAAAATGGAAACGTTGAACCCTAAAAGTTAGTTATTGAACACCTAAGATTAATTAAAATTAAATAATTAAAATTAAAAAAATACATCCCAAACACCACACTAAATGGCGCCTCCCCCAAAACGCGAATTCATGTAACGTAGCCACTAGCGGTCCCCCTCCCTCTCGCGTTAGAAAAAGAAAAGAAAAATATTTAAAATGCTGCAAGATAGTAAAATGCTACAAAATAATACTCCTCTTATTTATATAATCTTAATTCCTGAACACAAAGAATTTGGAAAAAGACTTTTTCTATCCTTTCCATTTTTATATTTACACTACTCCCATGCCCTTTTTGGTCAATCTACTTGAAAGGCGGATCGCTCCATTTACAAACGGGTAAGATCCAAATCCAACATTCACACACAAAATCAATACAAAATATATTGACCCGGATTAAAATGGGTAATACCCACATTACGTTTAAACTAAGTATGATCTAATTCTAAAACTATAATCATCCTTCCATCTTTTTAGCCTTGACACGTTCTATTCTGTTTCTCAATCAGTTTTTCAAATTCAAAAATAATTGATGTAATCTCCATACACAATCTTCAATAATCTACCCATCACCGGATCATGGACAAAGCAGGTATGTTAAAATCAAAACTGTTATTGATATTGTTTTGTTGTTCACATTGTTACCCGTCATTTACTGTCTACCAGGTCGTAAGCGTGTACCTTTGGGGCCTGTTTCTCCTTCTTCAACACAAAAGGGTATGATGTTTATATGTTCACGATATTATGATGTTAACGACGTTGGGATTTTAAGACATATTGCTTTTGTTTTTCTTAATTTTGTTATACGTAGGACAAAGAAGACGGCCTTCAACAACCTCCTTCAATGGCAATAATGTTCAAGATGGTTCTAATAATGAAAATAAGGATCCCAATACTCAGAGTTCCTGTAATCGACAAAGTGGTATTTTCTCATTGCAGTTTTTAATGTTCTTATATTTGCAATGACTGCCATATCTGGATTGAAATTTATTTTATTGTTTTCCAATCTACCAAACAGGATCACGACCTTTTGCTCATCGGAACAAGTTCTCTAACAATCCAACTCCGGCGAAAAACTTTTCAAACGTTGTCAATATGTCTGGTAAGATATGTCGTGCAATTCATATATGTGTACATGTCTTTCAAATATGTCTGGTAAGATATGTCGTGCAATTCATATATGTGTACATGTCTTTCAAATATGTCTGGTAAGATATATTGTGCAATTCATTAATATATTTGTTATTAATGTTTCTTTGGAAATTCCAATGTAGGCGGTAATAGTCAGGGTTATCTTACGCCATCAGAAAGGAGATTACAAAATGTCAATTTGTCTGGTAAGATATTCTGTTAATGTTATAGATAAATAACGAAATGTTACATTATGTTTTTAAACATGACTATCTTCGCAGATATTGATCCATCCAGCAATGTTCTGCCAACCAATAGGATGTCGACAGATATAGGTTTTAACAAAAATTTAGTTGTTAGTGTTCTCATTTTACTCTAAGAATGTTTTATTTTTTGTAATTAAAATTATGTCTATATAGGTTTTTACTCAAAGAATGTATTTTCTACTCAGAAATCAGGTCAGTTGTACTTTTACTTTATCAAGTATACTGCTTTAGATTCATATTCTTACTTTTGTTATGGCATGATCTTACCTTTCTTCTAACAAACAAATGCATAATTTTATGTGTATTAAATTTTGTATAGGGAATTCCACTGTTAGCGGTAATAATGATGGTATTGTTACGCCATCACAAAGGAGGCAGCCTAATGTCAATTTGTCTGGTATTCACTTTCGGTAATCTTTTTGCTTATTGTGATACTGTTAATATGAGTATTTTAAAAGTGTTGTGGTATACAGGTTTAAGTCATCAAACTCCGTTTTCTCGAGTTATTAATTTTAAACAAACGACCAGCAGCAATATAAATCCTTTCCAGTTACCAACATCGAGGATTTCTCCAGTGAAGAATACTAAAGGAAATGTGCCAACAAGACATGTTTTAGGAATGACAAATTCTGGTAAATGTAGTTTTTCATAAATATTGGTTGTTCAACATTATCAACTGCTTAAGATCATCAAATCTATATAACAATATATTGATCTTTTTTATGCAGGAAGTGTTATTAAGGATACCAGGAAGGTCAATTTGTTGGATCGTTATTCAAATAATCAGAAAGATTATTCGACATCATCAATTAACAGAACAAACTCCATTAGAGAGAATAGTACAAGTTCGGACATTACTGTTCTTACACCAGATTTAGAACAACTTGGTGTTCGTAGGCCAGGTTATGTATTATTTTGAAATAGATCTATGATTCTATATGTTTTCTGTTATAAACACTATATGTAAAGTTATTTTTTAATTATTTGATATCTATCTAAAATTAAAAATTTGTTGTACAGCTTGGTTCCCATCACAATCTTCTTCCGGAGTTAAGAACTTGATGAATTCCTTTGATGCTGTTGGGAATGAAACACAAAAACAAAATCCAAAATCTTTAAGTAAATGCTTTAAAGAACACTAATGCAACATTATCATTTATCTCAAATCTTATTCTGCATATTTTACATTTGTAGGTGATGCATCTACTTCCTCCCGTTTGAAAACTGGCCGAAACAATCAACCAAAAAGGAAAGATGACAGTCAACAATTGAAGGATGAAATCCTTTCTGGTATTTAACACTATTGTATAACATCCTTTATTTGAACATAACCAGCTATTTGTATATATAATATTACTTTTCAACAGATGAATTTGTTGAGGAAAAGGATGAGATGCATATAGGTATGTTCATTATTCACAATGTTCATTATTTAGTTAGAAGACATTTTTAAAAAACAAACTATATACGTCTTATATTGTTTATGCGTCTTTTAATATGTGCAGATGATATTGATGATGTTGAGTTAAATGCTGAAGAGCAAGGTACTTTCAACATTTGTTTGTTTGTTTTATTACAATCACGGTTGATTACTATTTATGTTCAAAATTTATATTTAATATATTCATTTATTATCATTGTCAGATGGTCGTGGACAATATGTCATGGATGATGAAAATGATTCTAAAAACAACAAACCAGGTTTAACATTTATGATAGATTCATATATTATTGTTCTTCCTCATTTATTGATTAGTTCTTGAATTATGATAGATTTTTGGGAAGGGTATATGGATCTTGGTCCGCCAACAAAAGTTTGTCGAAAATGTAAATCAGTGATGTGGAATGAGGAGCGCAATAATAAAGGTGCGAAAAATAGTGAGCCCACATTCTCATTATGTTGTAGGGATGGTCAGGTAGCTATTGAACCAGAGAAACAACCTCCTCCTTATTTGGCTGCGTTATTGTCAGGTGGAGAGAAGACAACACATTTTCTCAATAACATAAGGACGTACAATTCCATGTTCCAGTTTACTTCTATTGGTGGCAAAATAGATAAGAAAATAAACAATGGAAAAGGTCCTTATTGCTTTAAATTAAATGGTCAAAACTATCATCTTATTGGTACCCTCAAGCCAAAGGAAGGAGAATCTCCAAAATTCTGCCAATTATACATATATGATACGGAGAACGAGCTCCAAAATCGTATAAATGCAGTTAATGGTAGTGACCAACTTGATCCAGAAATTATTCAAAGTCTGTTAGAAATGCTTGATGAACACAACAAATGTGCAAGAGGTTTTCGTTTTGCAAGGGATCATTTAAAACTTGATGTATCAGATGAATTTGATCTACAATTACTCCACTCCAGATCTGCATCAGGAAGGACCAATCATGTCATAAAATCCAATGATGTTGCAGCATTAATTGTTGGTGATGCAGATGATTGCTCTCCTTTCAGAGATATTGTGGTTCAAACCAAACAAATGTATCTTAAACGAGTATTTGAGACCTGTTCTCAATTCATGTCACTCCAGTATCCCTTGCTTTTCCCATATGGTGATGAAGGTTTTCATCCAGAAATTCCTTTAAATGGAAAAGCACGGAAAGTTGCAACACAAGTTTCTGCTGATGAATGTCCGGATGAAAGTAAGGCCAGAACAAATGTTTCCATGAGAGAGTATTATGCCTACAAATTAATGATACGTCCCAATGAAGGTAGTTTCAGGAATTCTATGTCCAAATTTTAAAATAACTATCAACAGATAACAACTTTTTTTTTGTTTTGTTCTGTTTTTATATGTTTCTCAGGTATGACACTTCATCTTGGTGGAAGGCTTTGGCAACAGTTTGTTGTAGATGCTTTTGCTGCTGTTGAACAATACAGGCTTGATTGGATAAAGACGCATCAGCATGTCATACGTTCAGATTTATATAGATCAATTCGTGATCGCATACACAGGGGTGATACAGATTCATCCAATGTTGGTCAAAATGTCATTTTGCCTGCTACTTTTACAGGCTCACAGAGATATATGAATCAGTATTTCAAAGATTCACTTGCTATATGTCGTACAATTGGGCACCCATCTCTTTTTTTGACAATGACTTGCAATACGCAGTGGCCAGAGATTCATGAAATGTTAAAGCACAAACCAGGAGTTGATGTTAGTAATTCTCCAGATGTTATTGCAAGAGTATTCAAGTTGAAGCTGGACCAACTTATTGATTTAATAAAGAAAAAGAATTATTTTGGAAGATGCATTGGGAGTAAGATATATATTTAATTGTTACAGATTTTCAAATTCATTAGAATCCATATCAGTTTTTACTAATTATTACTTTCCCTATTTTAAAACAGTTATGCACGTCATTGAGTTCCAGAAGCGCGGCCTGCCGCATACACACATGCTCATTTGGCTTCATCCGAATGATAGACCTAAGCGCATAGATCAAATTGATGATCTAATATCAGCTGAGATACCGGATGAAAAGGTTGATCCCATTGGTTATCATATTGTAAAGAATTTCATGATACATGGACCATGTGGTAAAGACAATATGCAATCTTCATGTATGGTAAAGGCAAAATGTATTCGACATTTTCCAAAGAGGTATGCGTAATATCTACACTTATTTTACCAAATTTGTGTGTATAATATCCACTGTTTTCATTTTCATGCATCATTTTTTTATATTTAACATATTTCCTCATAAACTTTCTTTTTTATTAATTAGCAAAAAAAAAAAAAAACTTTCTTTTTTATTGTACATTGTCAAAAATGAAGGTTCAATCCAACCACCTTTTTTGACGATTGTGGTTTCCCACAATATCGAAGGCGTAAGCAAAGAAACATTGTCAAAAGGAAAGGTGTGGAATTGGACAATCAGTATGTAGTTCCGTACAACAGAGACTTACTGATACGCTTCCACTGTCACATAAATTTGGAAGTTTGCAATAGTAGCAGGTCCTTAAAATATTTATTCAAATATTGCTTAAAGGGACATGATACTGCCACAATGATCTTGAAGAAGAAAGGGATTAATGCTAATGGTTCTTCCAGTACTGTACAGAAAAAGGATAATAATGAGATTAAACAGTATCTGGATGGTCGGTATGTATGTGTTGTTGAAGCGGCATGGAGGCTTTTCGGTTTTGATATTCACTACAGGTTTCCTGCGGTGGACAGGTTACCAGTACATTGCCCCGGTGAAAAAAATGTCACTTTCAACACAAAAGATGATCTGCAAAATATTGCTGTTAAGGCAAGTTCCAAAAACAGCAAATTAGAAGGTTGGTTTTTAGCTAATAAAACACTTCATGGTGTAAAGGATGTGACGTATATGGAATTCCCGCAGCATTTTACGTGGAAAGCTGATCAAGGAAAGTGGAAGCAAAGAGAGAAAGGAAATGTAGTAGGCAGAATAATTGATATCCACACTTCAGGCGGAGAAACGTTTTTCTTACGAATGCTTTTGATGCAGACGAAAGGTGCTACTTGCTATGAAGATCTACGTACGGTTAATGGTAAAGTTTATAATACTTTCAAAGAAGCATGTGACGCACTTGGTCTTCTGAAAGATTATAGACAATGGCATGTGGCTTTAGAGGAGAATGCAATTAGTGCAATGCCACGGCAATTGAGAGAATTGTTTGTCCACATTTTGACAACCAATACTGTTGCTGATCCTTTTAGATTATGGACAGAACATTGGAAGATCATGTCTGAAGATATTCTTTACAATAGACGGATACTTACCAACAATCACACTCTGCAACTAAGTGATTCTGAAATACAAAATTGGTGCTTAGCAGGTACATATTTTTAAAAATATTCTCTTTATATTAATATGTTTTATCAAATTTGTCCCAAACAATCTTTGGGATTCTAACTACCAGTTTTTTTAAAAAAATCAATTAATATATTCAATATTTTGCAGAGATTGAGAAACTACTTAACGATGTTGGAAAAAGTTTGAAAGATTACAACACTTTGCCGTTTCCTGATGGAGAATATTTTAGAAATAATGAAAATAATCTTATCCTTGAGGAAACTGGATATGATAAAGAGGATATGCAAAGACAACATGCACAACTTTTTACAAATCTAAATAAAGATCAATTGGAAGAATACAATGCAATCCTTGACAGTGTTGATAATGGTAAAGGTGGTTTGTTTTTTGTTTATGGTAGCGGTGGTTGTGGAAAAACCTTCTTATGGAAAACACTTTGTTGTCGCCTTCGAAGTCAAGGAAAAATTGTTTTGCCAGTAGCTTCATCCGGAATTGCTGCAACGTTAATTCCTGGAGGTAGAACTGCTCACTCTAGATTTCACATCCCTTTGAAACTTGACCATATCTCTATTGCTGGTATTAAACACGGCACCGACATTGCCGAGTTAATGCAACAGACCAGTTTAATTATTTGGGATGAAGCTCCTATGCAGCATCGGCATGCGTTTGAAAGTGTTGACCGTTGTCTTAGAGACATTATGTCTGCAGTAGATTCATCAAGGTCCAGTCGACCTTTTGGTGGTATCACTGTTGTATTTGGGGGAGATTTTCGTCAAATTTTGCCAGTAATTACAAAAGGATCAAGAGCTCAAATTGTTTCAGCTTCTTTGAATCAGTCGAAATTATGGCATCAATGCCAAGTTTTCTTATTAAAACAAAACATGCGCTTATGTGGAGGAAAATCACCTGAGGATTTGAAAGCCATATCTGAGTTTAGCAAATGGGTTCTTGATGTTGGTGACGGTGAAATCCCTACAGTAGAAGATGTTGATTCTAACTCTAATCCTCAAGTCCGTATTCCTGACAAATTCTTGATCAAATCTTCCTCAGGAGCAATCAAGAACATTGTTGACATTGTCTATCCTGATTTTAGCAATAATATGTCTTCTGCTAATTATCTGAGTCAAAGATCCATACTTGCTCCGACAAACGCTGTTGTTGGTGATGTCAATGATTATATTCTTGATCTTATACCAGGAGATTCACATACGTATTACAGTCAGGACTCACTTGCTGAAGATGTTTCTTCGGGAAATGACTTTCATTCCGCATTTCCAGTGGAGTATATTAATTCAATAAACATGCCATGTCGAAGCAAAACATGATCTCAAAATTAAAGTCGGGTGTGTGGTGATGCTGATGAGGAATCTAAATCAGATAATGGGATTATGTAATGGAACCCGTATGATTGTGAAGAAATGTCTGAAAAATAGCATTATATGTCAAATTCTTTGCGGATCTCAAGTAGGTTCTATTCACATCATTCCAAGAATTGAGATGATGCCCACAGATACAAAATGGTCATTTGACTTTAAAAGATTGCAATTTCCAGTGCAGTTGTGCTTTGCAATGACGATCAATAAAAGCCAGGGTCAATCCTTGGACACTGTTGGACTCTATCTTCCCAGGCCTGTATTCACGCACGGTCAGCTCTATGTTGCTGTCTCAAGAGTAACATCTTCCTCCGGTCTACATATTCTGATCCTTGGTGATGATGGGCGACCAACAAATGTTACAGCCAATGTTGTTTATGAAGAGATCTTTTACAATTTGCCAAGTGTATCTAAAACATAAATTAGTTTACAATAAAATGTATGATATATTTGTTGATCTTATATATAGAAGTAATTACTATTCCATCTCTGAATTGTCAATTAGTTGAGGCAATCTCTCCATTTATCTATATAACATAATAACAGTTTTACCGTATGTGCTTTATCAACAGACTTATCTTGATATCAGTCCTAATCTTAAAGATTAGTTATAAAAAATAGGAATCCTTTTATTATGTATGTTAATCTCAAAACAGTATAATTAGACCTAATATATAGCAATCTGTTGCAAATTAGTTTATTGTTATTGTTACATGTTGAAGTCTTCCACAAATTTTGCAAACAGTATAAAAAGATTGCAAATATAATTATGTAATCAGCATTAAAAATTATTTTATGGTTATTGTTACATGTTGAAGTGTTCCATAAATCTTGCAAAGTCATTATAGCAATATTAAATTTGTTATTCTAATTATGTAATCAGAATGAATTAAATTTTAATTAAACCAAATGGAAAATATTGAGGAGTCTATAATAGATACTATATAATATAAACAAAGTCATCAAATTAAGATCAAAATAATATTTTTCTACTCTCTGTTTGTATTGCTGGCGAATGGCTCTTTCGGAATTAGGTTATTGCATTGTGTACCTCTCACTTTTTTCCTTCTGCATAACTGATTATTCATACACATTATTTGTAAAGATTGAGTTCCACTTTAAAGTTACCATTGATTATAAAGTTTTGTACACATCTTTAACAATGTGTTTACAGGTTTAAACTTCCATCATCATTTATCCACAATCGATGAGACAAGATTAGATTGGATTTTGAGGGTTCGTGTGACAAGGATGTGGGATACAGTTTCTAACGCAGGTGTTGTAGTTAGACACAACATCATCATTTTAGACTGTGAGGTAAAATTGATCATTTATCGTTTTTGGATTCTTTAACGAAGGTTTTTCTTTATTATTTTAATGTTTTATTTATCACTACAATTTTACTTTGTACAGAATACACATTTACATGCCACTGTTAGTCCTGCCACTGTTAGTCCTCAACTTTGGAATTATTTCCAAAACATTTTGAACGAAGGAGGTTTATATGAGATTGTGAACATACATGTTATGCCAGCAACCGGTTATTACAGGCCTGTTCATTCCACCAAGTGCATTAGTTTTATTCGTTTAACAACTATCACACCTATTCTTGACGACGACATTAGCATTCCAATGCACAAGTTTGAGATAGTACCTCTGCCAATTCTCAGTGAAACACCTTTCATTTATGATAACATGGATGAACCTATCTATTCCACAGGTAATATTGTCCTCATTGTTGATTTTTTTTAACTTTTTCCTTAAATATGATTAATATTACAACTTTGTAGATCTTATTGGAGCAATGCAAGACTTGCAACCAGTGCAAACATACCAAACAAGTGATGGACCAATACAAGTTGTAAAATTCTTATTAACAGATGGAAGGTTGTACATTTGAATTGATGGCCTAAATATGTTTTAAATATATTGTTCAAAAATCAACTGATTCATTTATAATAATATATAAGGTTTCCGTTTTGATTCTGGTTGTTTTTGGAACAGAGCATTGTACAATGTCTCTTTTTTTGGTCCTTTGGATGAAAATACTGAACCATTGTATGCTGCTAATCTTGAGATGCCTACTATTCTTATTCTTGCCAGTACAAAGATTTCAATGCACAATGGTACTAATCTCTCTACTTTTTAATAATTATCTTAAATATATTAAATAACCTCTTTCAACAGAATGGCAATATGTAGTATGTTGTATAATATGAAATCTATGTCTTTTTTTTTGCGCAGGCAAAATCTGGATTACGAATTTACCATCTTCTAGAATTTTTGTTAATCTTGAGAATGAGGATGTTTTCATGATGAGGCAGAGGTTGATGAACCAAGATTAACAGCTTCCTTGATTTGGTCCTTGAAAGTTGATCCAGCAATGTTTTGAGTATCATTACACATTTCCGGTAGTAGACATAATATCTTATCTTTTCGGAATGTTCTTCTTAAAAAATATGTAATATCATATGAATTTTCTATTTTTTCGCATTTGATAATGTAGCTATTAAATATTCAATATTTTTTTAAGCTCATATGTCCATTAATAAAAAACTCATTTTGAGTTTTTCCATTATCATTATTTTTTAATTTTTTAATTTTAACAATGTATTTCAATATTTGAATAAATTAAGATAGTTTAACAAAAATGTTTGTTACATATGAGTTTCTACTCCTTAACAAGACGTACAAAAAATAATACGTATAATTTAATAAAATGTGGGACAATTGAAGTGTATACAATAAATTAACAAATGTATTCGTCAAAAAAAACAAAAATTAGATATTATATTCTTAAATTTTGGTACAACTTGCAAGTAATTTGCTTTATATAATCAATTAAGTTTTATGTATTAAGGAATAATCCACATATTTTCAAAAAAAAAAAGGAATAATCCACATTTTTAATTTATTTTTTGGGTGATGAGCGATTGTCATATAATAGCAAATTTTTTGTTCTTGGGCGATTAACAAAAATCTCCTATAAAATTAATATAGATCTCCTAAATTAATATTTGGTTCTTGAGCGAGGGTTTTTTTTTTAAAAGATTGAGCGATGGTTCTTGAGCGATGGTCTATATGTAATATCATATGACTTTCTTATTTTTTCACATTTGATAATGTATTTCTTGACCATTAAAATTTCAATAATTTTTTTAAAAAAAAATGTTTGTAACATATGAGTTTATAGTCCTTAACAAATTGTACATAAAATAATTCAGATAATTTTAAAAAATGTGGGATAATTGAAGTTTATACAATAAATTAATTAATGCATTTGTTTTAAAAAAAATAGCAAAGTTATATATTATATTCATAATTTTTGGTATGATTGCAAGTTATTTGCTTTATATAATCAATTAAGTTTTATGTATTCATTATTCTATTTATTCCATTATGGTAAGAGTTGTTGAATCGACTTTGTTGTGTTACATAATCTAAATAAAATTTTAAAATTTTATTTTAATTATATTACATCCTTATGTTTCATATTTTACATTTAAAGAAAAATTTGTCCAATTTGAAGATAAATATATTTTTTATTTTATCATATGACTTTCTTATTTTTTCACATTTGATAATGTATTTCTTGACCATTAAAATTTCAATAATTTTTTTTAAAAAAAAAGTTTGTAACATATGAGTTTATAGTCCTTAACAAATTGTACATAAAATAATACTGATAATTTTAAAGAATGTGGGATAATTGAAGTTTATACAATAAATTAATTAATGCATTTGTTTTAAAAAAAATAGCAAAGTTATATATAATATTCGTAATTTTTGGTATGATTGCAAGTTATTTGCTTTATATAATCAATTAAGTTTTATGTATTCATTATTCTATTTATTCCATTATGGTAAGAGTTGTTGAATCGACTTTGTTGTGTTACATAATCTAAATAAAATTTTAAAATTTTATTTTAATTATATTACATCCTTATGTTTCATATTTTACATTTAAAGAAAAATTTGTCCATTTTGAAGATAAAGATATTTTTAATTTTAGTAAAAAGTGTATAGTTGAAGTTTATACAATTAATTATGTAATTTACATATAATTTAATATTGTTTTGATTGTGGTACAATAATTTTATCATAGGAAACAGTGCACTCTATCTAAAACCTTTACACTTTGTCCAAGATCCAGATAATCAAGTCATGATTTTGTTTACCTTTTCAAGTAATGTATCTGTAGACATTATTTAATAATATACACTATACATTAGGACATGATTCATTAAGAGAAGAGCATTAGAAAACCAACCGTCTATGGCCAAGTAAAATAAAATAAAAAAGAAGAAAACCAACAGTCACATTACATTGCATGCGAGCTGTGCAGGGAAAGATAAATACACACATTGGCTCCATCTTCTCCCATTCTCCAAGTTTTAGCTTCTAGACATTGGATCTTTCATTTTTCACTTTTCTATCAAACAATTTCTACCATCACACTTCCCAATCTTTAACAAAATGTTTCAGCAACTTCGTTCCGATATTCTTAGTTTGATCTTTTCATTCATCATTATTGATGTTGGAGACTTCACAAGGTTTGTAAATGTGCTAATGGCCTGGTTCACTAAGCTGACTACTCCGAGAATCAAAGAAGTTCTCGAGAGGCTTGACTGGGATTCATTATACAAGTTCCATAATAATCCAATGGAGGTTACAAGGGATCAGTTTCATGGTTTCATTGAGTTTGGTGTTAAATATAAGGTCGACCAAGCAATGTATTATCATGCTGTTCGTAGTCTTTTTCTGAATCAGGATGTTAATCATCATCTTAATGTATTATCATCTTTGTCAGGTAATCATTTTCCATCATCCTTTTGCTTTATTTTTTTTAAATCAATAAATAGAACTTTTCACAGAGATGAAACTGTTGAAGAGATGTTTCAAATGCTTAATCAGACTCATATGAGGTCTAGGTTAGTTGAAGTTATCAATTATCTGGAAGAAATGTATACTTTCTTATTTGAGAAAGATTATATGTTGCCGATTTACAAGTTTTGTCCTAATTCAAGAAGCAAGCAACCTATCTACCAGCTTGAAGGTCAACCTTTTGGAGAGGAGTTATGGTACTCACTATGTGATAGGACCGTTCGAGAGGTTTATTCATGTGGCAATCGTTTGACAATGGCACATATGTGGAATACTGATTGTGCTCATTGCAAAGTGCAAATTCTCCTCTTCAAGGTTCTGCTGTCTGCCGTTATTAATTAAGATTTATGTTTCTTTTGTTTTTCTGTAATTGTTGTCTTAATGCACTTTTGAACTTAACTTTTCTGAAGGCATATTTGTTATACATGATTGAACTGATTTGTAAATATAAGTATTTTGTTGATTTTAATGTTTGATTTGTTTCATTTTATAATTTTCTGAATTTAATTGATGTATCATATGATATTTTTGCTATATTATGTGTTTCATAACATAACACATATTAGAGCATTCTACACATATCAGAACAGTCTACAAATATCAGATATGTGCAAGCATTTTTGAATGTAGTTGTATCAAATGTTTCTTCATTTGTAGTTTCTTAGTATAATGGACATATCATAATGGTCATTGTAACAAACATAAGAAAAAACAGAGAACCAGATTGCAATAGAGTACACAAGTTGTTACTAAAACATAAACAACACAAATACCAAACATACATGTTCCTAATAGATAGATAGATGACAACTAACACATTGGTCTTTAGTAGATAGTAAATTTGCAGAACTATAGCAATGCATAATGAAAATTTTAGATGTTTAAGGTCACTATATATTACGCGTGAAATCCACAAGTTGACCACTCATTGTTGCTCTCTGTTCCTCAACCTCAGCAATTTTGGTTAACCAATCATTTAGTTTTTGTGTCCACTGTGCTTCAAATGTCTCGAATTCTTTTAACATCTCTTCCAATAGTTCCCTAAATTGTTCACATGGCCAACAAGAGATACCTGGGTATCATCTATAAATCTTCGTTCTCTTCCACAATAAGCATTGTCAATCTGAACTTCTGGCTTTGAAGATTGACCAACTGATCCATCTTGGTTTCCTGTCAACACATCTGTAATGTTCCTACATTTGAAATATCATATGCATATTGTTATATATGAAAACAACCAATGTAGTTTAATAAAAAAAACAAATATATGTACATGTATTTTTCCTCAATTCCAAGTGTTCGCGCGAAAAGTTCTGTCTGCCTATCCTCCATGCTCTTGAAAAACATATTGAAATCTTCATTTGCTGAACGAATGTCTTCGTTTAAATCTGCAGAAGTAATATTGACGTTATTCAGGTCATTCACCAACAATGACTTGATGTTTGTGTACCTTCTCCTCTTTGCGGATCTTGAACTCATTTTGTTTTAATAGTAATTAATAGTAAGTAATTAATAGTAAGTAATAACCAAGCCTTATGAAAGAATGTTGTGCATCTCCTTTTGATTTATAGGCATTTTGGTAACTGGTAAAGAACTGGTTAGTTTTTTAACTTCTTTTTAACTTTTTTTTTTTTTTTTTGCTAAATTAAAAATTCATTAATGACAAAGAAGTACATAATCGAAGGGGCATACCCCCGGACCGCAAGCAAAGGCTACCAAGCTAGACTAAAAAACATCCATGGCTACAAGGAAAGAAAAGCAAGGAATTCCTCACACTAATACAAAAGAGGAATCAAGGATGGGTCCCTAGCAACAATCTGCTTAAAGCTACTACAGGAAAAAAGTTTTTCACGAAACATATTTTTAATGAGAAACATCAGCTGGATGGTGGGTCTTGGGCTTCCAGAATGGTGGATTCTATTATTCCTCTCCTGCCATATGTAGTAAATCAGAATAGATATAAATAACCAACCCATCAATTTCTTTGGATTAGCTGTGGGTCCTTGTATAAACTCTCCATTTTGCCAGTCGGACCAAGAACTGGAAATAGGAACTGGACTACTGCTAATAACCAGATTCGTATAGGGACAGGTGGTGAATAGATGCTCTGCAGTTTCCAGGGAACCATTACAGAGAATGCAGTTGACATTAACATTCATACCAAACGCAATCATTTTGTCTTTAGTCAGAAGTCGCATCTTAAGGGCGAGCCACATAAAGAATGCGCACTTCGGGATAGAGTAAGAGTGCCATACAGCAGTAGCCCAGGGAGGTTGGGTGCCCGTTCTTCTGATCGAGTTCCATATGAGTGCCATAGAAACTTTTTTGCTGTTTTGCCAAAGGATTTCATCTTTCCTGCAAATGGGGACAGAAGCTAGGTGGTGTCGAAGCTCGATAGCAAGCACATGGTTCGAACTAGGGGGAACCCATCGACCATCAGTGACAAACATCTTGATTTTTGCAAGAGTAGACGATTCAGCAATAGAAATGATGGAATTACCCAGTCTCGAGATCAGAGGTCTGTTGTTAAGCCATGGGTCATGCCACATGAGAAGATCAGAATCTGCTCCAATGTTGTAAGATAAGTGTCGTCTAGCTTCCTCTCTCATATTCATAATTTGTCTAACAGCCCAGGAGCTTTTCGAAGGAATAGCAGCAGTCCAGAAAGCTTTATTCTTTAAGAGACAGTGGTGAAACCACTTGTTCCAAATCGAAGGTTCATTAGGATGAGAAAGCCTCCAGATTTGGTAAAGAATAGATGCTTTGTTCCGTTCGTGCAAATCGCTAATTCCAATACCTCCCTCTAGTTTAGGAAGGCAACAGTCTGACCAGGCTACCTTGTGATGGCACTTGGCATTTAGGTTTCCTCCCCAAAGAAACTTAGCGAATACCGATTGAATCTTAGCAAGCACATTCTTGGGGAGAAACAGATAAGTAGCCCAAAAACCTTGAATTCCCACCAGCACTGACTTAATGAGCTGCAGTCTACCAGAGAATCGCAAGGACTGATTCGTCCAATAATCAACCTGCATACAAAGCCGTTGAACAAGGCTTGCACAATCCTGGGCTCTTAATTTTGTAGTGATAAGAGGCAGACCTAGGTACCTGATGGGTAATTGGCCTTGTTGGAAACCAGTAAGCGAGAGAGTGTGCTGAATTACCTCATTAGCCACATTGCTGAAAAAACATTCACTCTTTACACGGTTCATGTGCAAGCCTGAAGCCCCTGAAAATCTGGTCACTGATTGCATAAGAGTTGTGATCGAGTCAATGTCTCCTTTGCAAAACAAAAATATGTCGTCTGCAAATATTAGATGGGTGAGTTTCAATTCTTTAGTACGCCAATGAAAGGAGAATGATGGATTATTCTGGAGGTCATGCTTGAGATAGGCAGAGAGCACTTCCATCCCTATGACAAAAAGGTAGGGCGATAAGGGGTCCCCTTGTCGCAGACCAGATTTACTTCGAAAATACCCTTCAATAGAGCCATTAATCTTCAGGGAAATCATACAATTAGATATACAGCCCCGAACCCATTTTAAGAAACGGGGAGGGAATCCCATACGGAACAGAGCATCAAATAAGAAATCCCAATTCATGGTATCGAATGCTTTGTGAATGTCTAATTTCAAAGCACAACGAGGAGAACCCTCCTGTCTATGGTAGTCCCGACACAGGGCCTGGGCTAGCATTATATTATCTCCAATGCTACGTTGAGGGATAAAAGCGGATTGGTTGGGAGAGATCAGCAGGGGCAGTATTTTTCTCAGCCTATTTGCAAGCAATTTTGCAATACACTTGTATATAGTATTACAGCATGATATTGGCCTGAACTGAGCAATAGTGGAAGCATTAGTCGTCTTAGGAACCAAGGTAATGGCAACTGAGGTGACAGCTCTTGGCAGGTGCATTGATTCAAAATAATGAAGGATAGCTTTAGTAACATCCCCCCCTATTATAGGCCATGCTGCAATGAAGAATTCTGGAGAGAAACCGTCAGGGCCTGGGCTTTTACCCTTGGCCATACGTTTAAATGTCTGATAAACTTCTTCAGGAGAGAAATTGGCATTAAGAGTGGCTTGTTGTAAAGAAGAGAGTTGAGGCAGATCAACATCAGAGTCAATAGCAGTAACCTGACTAGCCATTCCCATCATAGATTTGAAATAATTAATGGCCAGATCCGATATCTCTTTGTGGGATGTGTGGGAGACACCATTTTCATCTTCCAACATTAAAATCTTATTAGAATTCCATCTAGCTCGACAAGAGTTGTGGAAATATTTATTATTGCCATCTCCTACTTTAAGCCAGTGAACCCTAGCCTTTTGCTTCAGAAACACTTCTTCTCGCTTAAGGGCCTCCACTAAAACGGTACTAAGTCTTGCCTCCTCTTCAAACTGCACCAGGGAAGGCACAACAGGCATATTATCTTGAAATTGATATAGAGCAGTACGAGCAACTAAGACAGCATCATGAAGGTTTCCATCCGCTTTGTTTAAACTGATAAGACCTGCTTTAACCCTTTTCAACTTGCTGAGTAAAATAGACCAGGGATCCCCTCTGTCCTGATGAGACCAGGCTTCAGAAACCGTGTTTAGAAATTGAGCATTAGCAATGACATGGTTGAACACTTGAAAAGGCTTATTGAGCTTAAGCTTCGCCATACCCAACTCGATCATAACTGGACAATGGTCTGAGAGACCTCTATTAAGGATAGAGGCAAAAGACAAAGGAAAGGAGTTCAGCCACGAGGAATTGACCAGAGCTCGATCCAATTTCTTCTGGATAGGCTGAGTTTTATTACTGTCCCACCAGGTGAAAAGGCTACCAGAGTACCGAAGGTCTGTAATAATGGAGCAGTCTAGGAAATCTTTGAATTCTTGCATCCCAGTAGTGTATCTAGGGGAACCCCCACTAGTTTCACTGAGATTCACACAAACATTGAAATCACCCATGAGAACCCAGGGGGGGCAATAATCATTCACTGTTATACTCTGCTGGAAGCTGGATAAGTCATTCCACAATTGTCTTCGCTGTTCATGAGTGTTATGAGCATAAATGAAAGATACAAAGAACTGCACCTTTAGGTCAATACTATTTACAGAGCAAGTAATATGCTGACTGCTTTGAGACAGGAAATGAACCTTCCAAATGCAGGGGTCCCATCCAACCCAAATGCGGCCATTATAATGGCTATCATAATTAAACAACCACGAAAAACGAGGAGAAATGGTTGAAGACAAAAAATTTGCAGCATCTTTTTTAACATGAGTCTCTAAGAGGCCTATAAGACCAATCTTCTTATTACTAATGAAATCCTTAGTAAAGGAAATCTTATTATTCAGCCCCCGAATATTAAAGGAGCACAGATTCATAAAAAGATTAATGAGAGGGGGGATGCTTCCCCGGAGACCTTTTGGTCTTCTTCGGCTTTCCCTTGTTCAATGATCTAGAGAGAGAAGTAAAAATAGGAAGAGTTACCTCTTTTTCCGTGGGACTCTTGCTAGATGATGAATAAGCTGCAGCAAGTTTAGACTTTCTAGATTGGACCGTTGTCCATTGATCCTCAACTGTTGGGTTTTTGGCCTGCTTAGCATCAATGTTCACCTGCTCAGTGATATTAGTCCGCTCAGAATTCACAGTCTTCTCAATATTATTCTGCTCGATAATCACAGTCCCTTCAAGATTATTCTGCTCGATATTCACAGTCTCCATCGTACTGTTTTCAGGGATTTTATTAGGCATTTCCACATTCCCATTCCCAGGAAGGGAGGTTTCTTGGTTTCCAGCTAAATCAGCCTCTACTTGTTTGGAGGAAACCTCAACCGCAGGTTTAGATTTTTGCACCCAAGCCCGTGAGACTGCCGGGCAGGCACCAATAGGATGTCCTAAGGATTTGCATCCATTACAGAACAGAGGCTTGTTAGGGTATGAATAATTAACAATAGTTGTTACCTTCTCTCCAGTGCAGGGATCCAAAGAATGAACTGGAATTGAATCTGGAAGCTTGTCCCCCAAAGTATATTTGACATAGATTTTTGCAAAAAGGCAGAACTTTTAGCCTTGAAGTGAATTGGTCAGCACAAATAGGAGGTCCGACCACACTAGCAAGTCGGCTAAGACCTTTAACCGTCCAGTAGCTATCTGGCAAGTCAGAGATTTTCACCCAAAGAGGAATGGTCAATGCTTGCTCTGATTTAGCAGGTGCTCCCCATGCTTTAACCACCATTGGCTTCTTGTCAATGTACCAAGTTCCCCTCGCAAGGGCTTCATTCAAAGTGACATCATTATCAAACTTAAATATAAAGGTCGAGCTATTCTTTTGCGCTAGACTACAAAACCCTTTTCGTTGCCAAAGATTTGTTGCAAATTTGAGTATTGAATGATACAAGGGCGTCCTCTTGGTGAAAGTTCCCACCATACAGTGTTTAAAATTATCATTACCGAGTTGCAATTCTTCGTCAGGGGGAGAGATAGTGGACGAACCCTCCATTAGAGGCATAAAGTCAAGTTTCACAGCAAGAGGGGGCGATTCTCTGACAACATTTGACCAAGATTTTGTTTTAGATTGGGACCCATCTTTCATTGGCTGATTCCCAATGTTGTTATCAACATCACATTTTTCATTACCTAGTGCATCTTTAGCACCGGAAGTGCCTCCTTTACTCTCTACTTTACTCGGTTTGGAAGTATCTTTAAGCACTGAGCTTGACATATCCACAAACACATGGTCAGCATCTATAGATCCCTTAAGATCCCTGTTTTTCTCACCGTCACTCGTTCGAGTCCTTTCATTATCACTTTTTTCAAATATGGGCAACCCAAATTCATCACGTCCTGTAATTATCTTCTCCAAACGAGGAGCTCCAGAATTAAACGCATCCATCTTCCGAATTTTTTGTCTTTCAAAATCGCCTATGGACAGGCCCTTTGCCTCCATATAAGCTTGTAGCTCCATCAATCTATTTCTAGCAGCAATAAGTTCTTCTCTTTCAGCTTTATTTTCTGCAAAAGCCATCTTTGTAGCTCGGTGAACCGTTTCTCTTTCCATTCTGGCTCTTTCATCCTCAAACCCAACAAGATCATCGTCAGAGCAGCTATCTACCTCCACCTTTTCCAGCGGTATCCCCCCAGAGAAGCTTTTTATCGTCTCCGATTCCAAGTGAGAAGGCTCCACATCTCGCCCAGCATACATCTCTCTTAACACAGACCCAACAATCAAGATAGGAGTTTCCTCCTTATCATTCTGATATGAGTCAACTGAGTCCACATCATTAACACCGCCCTCTTGCATATAGTGAGGAACCCCATCTGAATCACAGTAAGAACCTTGGCTGACCATAATTAAGGCTACAGAAAAAGAAAATAGGTAAAATAAGTAAGAAATATAAAATGGTGCAAGAGGCAGAGAAAGAAGATGATTTTATGAAGGTTTAATATATAATAATGATGGGAAAGGGTGAAAGAAAGGAGGAATAATAGGTAGATCTGAGTATTAAAGGCTATGGCGGCTAGGGTTTATTGCTTAGAAAGAAGGAGGAGTTTCTCTCTCTAGGACTCTCATTCTCTCTTCTCTCTTTTTAACTTCCACGTTTAAAGTTAACTGCTTACAGTTTTTTTTATAACACGTAATGGTAATTTGGTAACTGCTTCTCCATGACCACTAAATTATTTATTATTTATTTGAATTAATAGTAAGTAATAACCAAGCCTTATGAAAGAATGTTGTGCATCTCCTTTTGATTTATAGGCATTTTGGTAACTGGTAAAGAACTGGTTAGTTTTTTAACTTCTTTTTAACTTCTTTTTAACTTCCACGTTTAAAGTTAACTGCTTACAGTTTTTTTTATAACACGTAATGGTAATTTGGTAACTGCTTCTCCATGACCACTAAATTATTTATTATTTATTTGAAATTTGAAATTATTATTTTTTTATGGTTATAAAATTTTCAAATTATGTAAATATTGTTTACAAAATGAAAAAACTGTAAAATATTTTATAAATGACATAATAAAAAATTTCCAATTTTATCTTTTATAATACTTAATTCATTAAGATAATATTATTATGTTTTTAAGAATATAATATTTTAAAATAAAATACATTTTGTAAACAAAATCAGAGATTTTTAAAATATGACATAGAATAGATATACAAAAATAATCAAAATTTAAAAATATATAAAATTCTTTAATTTCCAATTTTATCTTTTATAATACTAATGAGTAAATCACATTCACATTCTATATACTTTATCATTATTTTGTAATTTTGTAATATAACATATGAAATTTAATAGTATGTTATTTGTTTATATATCTAATTTTATTTGGTGTAAAAATGTTTTTTTTATAAACACGAAAATTAGCTTAAATTGTTTTAAACAAAGTTAGATAAACATGAAAATGTGACGGATGGAGTATATCATTATCCTAATGTTAAGCAATTTATATAAATCAAAAAAATGTGTTTTGATATGTTCCCTAATATAATCCGCCCGACAATCAAGTCATGATATGCTAAACTAAGAAATATGAAACAAATCAAATCACACAAGATCATTAATAAATTTCAATCAATCAAAATTCAACCATATTAGTATTATAGCTCTTATTTATATGTACACGCTAAAAAAATTTTAACACCTTAACTAAAAGTTATAAAGGTCGATAAAGTCATGGACAAAACCCGATCGAACAAATTGTTCCAAATTGTCATCTTCATATTGTGAATTTTTATCATACATTTTCTGTTGTTTTCTGATTGTGTAGTGAATGTTTTCACAATTCTAAACTTATAATTTGGTTATTTTACTTGCATTCCTTGAATAACTAATGTCATCAAAATGCCATTGTTGTGCAAATGCTTAAAGATGTCAAAATGAAATGTGCTGATAACTAGAGGCAACTTGCTGACAAAATATGTTTAATTTATGGTTATATATACTCCAGAATAAGTTAAAAGCAAAAACTACTTTACATTAAACATAACTAATCAAACCACAATAGAACATTTCATTGTTTTAGAAAGAACATAATAATTCTAAGAGTAGCAAAGTAATACAAAATACATTTTAAAGTTACTCAAAGTGCAATGAAAACCAAATATAATCCTGGTCAAATATACTCCACAATAAGTTGAAAGAAAAAAATAATTTTAGTTATATTTCATGGTAGTTGAACATCAAAAGCAATTCCATTAGCATCTTCAACAAAGGCGAAGACTAAATTCTGATTTAGTCGTAGTTTATTGTCTTTTGCAAATAGGTCCCAACCAGCAGAAAATCTTGGAATTCCATGGTTGTATACTATTCCAACTGACCAGGATCCATTAGGAGTCCTCAGCAACACCCTTTCACCAGCTATCCATTGTCTACCATGTGGAATTATAGTCTTAGGAATATGCTACAAAACAGTAAAACAAGTTATTAATATAGCAATCATTCATTACGAATGTGTATTATAACATATCATAGTTAAAGTCTGAGTATGGAACATACCACTCCATGTGATGATTTGTTTACATTTGACCATGTTAGACGGACATTGAAAGTTATATTTGCATTATTCATCTGGTGCTCATCAAGATCATCCTCTTCCCCATCCATTTCTTCAATCTCCATTTCTATATAAATTTCAATGTAATCAGATTTTGCATAGATTTCTCACTTTAGATTTGTAAAGGCATAATAAGGACAAGAGGAAATGACTAAATTTTAGAATTAGTTTACCTTCCTCATCCTCTTCTGGTTCTATAACTAAATTCCCTCTTCTCACCTATCAAGATAACAAATAAATTATTTTGCTGTTAAATTATCTCCAATGTTTAATTATAATCTATTAATTATAAAAACTCCTCCACAACCTGAAAAAAAAAATACCTGGTGTGAGCTTTCAACATTGTCCGATTTGCGTACAATTTGTGTTTGACATCCACTAGGTTCCCCAAAATCTGTACATAACATTCAAAAAGTTTTGCATTTTAGTCATTGTGATAACACAGTTTGTTTAACTTAACAAATTTACATTAAGGAATATTTACCTGTTTTTGGATGGAAGTTTACATCCCAAACCCAATTGGAGATTGCAGTATTTGATCTTTCAAACTTCCTATTTGCGTAATCTATTTCCATCCCATCCTCTTGATATATCCTTGCATAAATCACCTTACTTCTATTCATTGAGAATATGATAGTATCTTTTGCCCTCAAAGAGAAACTATCGATCATTGTTTTCAAATTTGTCACATATCCTTCTATGTCATTGTAGGAGATGTAACAACTTTCTCCGTTAACTTCTATTTTTCTGGTGTTAATCAACTTCTGTTTGTAGACTTCCTTAATTAGTCTTGGAACAACCTGATTTTCATGAGATTTTACATTGTAATGACATATCTATTACATAAATTAAGACATGTATTGCAAAGCAAAATCCAACTACATAGAAGGAAAAAAAAGACCAAGTATAGTATATACCAGAATTCCTGCATCGATGAATTCTTCCGAAACAACTTTGAAAAAACCTTTTTTCCATTCTTTACAAACTGTTAACAAATTTAAGAAGATAAATTTCAATTTATAATTATAATGAGCAGGTAGATTTAATACTAAAATTGAAATTTCTTCATACCTTTGTTTTCTTCAAATCCTTCCTTAGTGGCTTAAAAAATGCATGCATTTACTCTATTCTTCTCAGATTCTGGCAATCTATACAGCACTAAAGTATTGCCTTCTTTCATATTATTTATATATGAAAAGTCATACCATCCTTTTCCAAGCATACATTTTCCATCTTCCATGTGAACATCAATTACCCATAAGTTCTCAGCATAATTTACAAACAACTTCTCACCATCTCTCCAGTCTTTGTACAGTTCTTCCAAATCTGGATTCAGAATCTGCATTAGTTCAAGAAAATGGTATCAAGAAATGCTCAACATTACTCAGGAAAAAATTTCCATGTTTGACAAAGTAGTCCAACATTACTCAAAAAATGCTCACCAGTTTCTTTTTTTTATCAATATCAGTTTTCCTAATGTTGATATTGAAATAAACAACACAATTCTTACAGCCATTGAATGACCATAGTGCTTGAGATTTGTCGTATTCCATTGAAAACCGGTCAATAACATACTCATCCTTAATCCAAATCGACATGTCATCATTTTTAAAATATTCTTCTATATTAGTGGTTGGATACTTGGCCTCAATTGCTGTATCCCTGAAAATGCTAACTACAAACAAGTTTTGACCGTAGTAATCAAACTGGACAAGATTGTATATCTTAATTTCGTAGAATCGCATAAAACTCTTCAATCCATAAATTCTCTTTTTCCCGTCATCAAATATAGCTTTCCATTCTAATTTTTTGCACCTTAGAATGACATTCGAAGATAATTGACATCCAAATGCTGTGCAAAATGATTTTGGAATCCTCTGCATCACATTTTAAAATACAATTGTTATACTTAAATTGTAAATTTTAATCATTACTCATGTAAAAGTACAACAATACTAAAAATATCATACTTACTAGGGATCCAAAACATTCATTGTCCGTGTTAGCAGATAGAAAACTTCCCAAAATTTGTCTATCTCCTGTTCATTCATAACATATTGAACAGTATATAAAATCTGAGAATGTTGCTTAACAAAACTTGCAGTTTCATGTTGACAGAAAGTATCGTTATGTAAAATTGAAACAAGTTTAGGTATACCAGTGTAGTAACATTGATCTTTTGTCCCAAACGTCAGAGTTCTGCTCTGTTATACAAAAATAAGTAATTAATCCAATATTCTCAAATACTGACACAATCATTACCAATTTAGTCATGAATATAACGCCCTAGAAAATTTCGTATTTATAAATATAGATTTAATATTAATTGTGAGTGCTATTATGTGAAGATTGTTGGAAAGGTGGAATATGTGTGATATCATGTTTATATGGTGATGTATGTGTGATGTGCTAGTCCGTGTAATTTTATTTGAATTTTTATGATTAAAATTTATTTAAATCATGCGTTATTGATCTTTGGAAAATTCTATAAAATCATCGAAGTATTTAAAAATTCCGAAATCTTTTGTGGTATCCTATTTATAATATTAAATAGTTTTTAAAAATTTTGGGAGAATTATTTTGGGTGTTTAAGTATTTTAAAATGATTTTACGAGTTATATTGCAATTAAAGCATCAAAACTTGTAAAAATCATATTTAATTCATTTTTTGATCCTAAAATATTTTAAAAATAAAGGGAGATAGCTAATTTCATTCTCTACATTTTAAAAATGGCATCATGATTTTTCTCAAATATTACCTATTTATTTTCTATTTTACAAAGGCGATTTAAATTGTTTTTAATCAAAATCAGATTTATGAAATTACAATGGTTCCCCTGTTTCATTTTAATCAAAAACCCACAGCTCCTCTCTTCTTCAGTACGCTCCAGGTTGTATCTCTCAAACTCTCTCGAGAGTTCCATCTCTCTCTCGAACTCTCTCATTATTCTCTCTATGAATCTCTCTCTAGTTCGCTCTCTTCCTTGAGAAATCTCTCCCCCTCTATTCCCTTGTTTTCTTCGAGCAAACAGAGGTGTGTAATTGTGTGTATGTGCTCCTTCAATTGCGTTGTTGTGTGGTGTGTGTGTGTGTAGGCGAGTTATCTCGATTCCGGTGAAAACACCACCGTGAATAGGGCTGAGCAAAAATCCGAAAAAATCCGAATCCGAATTCGAATCCGCTAAAAACCTCTAAAAACCGATCCGTATAAATCCGATCCGAAACCGAAACCGAAAAATTAAAAACCGAATCCGATTATGAGGTTTCGGTTTCTTGTCAAATCCGATCCGACAAAACCCGAATCCGATCCGATTAAAATAAATAAATAAATTATATATATGTGTGTGTATGTATATAATTAATAAATACACATATTTTTTGAAATATAACTGCTAAAAAATAGAAATGAGTGGTTGGGCTCTGTCACTGTATATTGAACCCCATCACACACACACATATATTGAACTTTACCTTTCTTCATATGACTGTATAATCAAAGTTTTTCATGCATTTGTTAACCCAATTCAGTTGTTTATGTTATCATTACCAAGCCTCTATGCTATAACTTTTCAGTCTTATATAATCAATTATTTATGTTGTTATGCTAGGTTGCGCATCATTTCTATGTTACACTAAGCGGAGCTTTTGTGTCTCTAAGAAATCATTACTACTAGTCTAAAGTACTCAGATTGTATATCATGCAATAGGAGAAAAAGTCTTCTTATAACCAAATTTTCTGTTTGTGGCAGATGGATTATGCTAAGTTTTTTTTCTCAGAGCTTTTATTCGTTTACATTTTCTTCAAGAATTATTTTAATATGAGTCGGGTTTAAAACTGAAACCGAACCGATTACATCTGATCCGACAATTTTAAATCCGAACCCGAACCGCCGGTTTCGGTTGCGGTTTCGGTTTTAGATTTTAAAACCCGAAGAGTTTCGGGTTCGGTTTCGGTTTTATCATAAATCCGATCCGATCCGATCCGTGCTCTCCCCTAACCGTGAATCATCATTCTCCTTTGTATTGGTTCGATTAAAGTCCTGTATTGAGGCTGTGATGTGAGTTCGTGTTTTACTCTATGTATGTGTATGATTTGGGTATTCTAAATTGGTGGCTGGAAATGGCTATGTGTAGATGTATGATTGTGCGAGTTCTGGGTCCGCTGTGTAGCTGTGTGCTATAAACTCTCCTTACAGTGATGAACTAAACAAAATTAACTAGATAGACGAGGACTTTCGAGTAGCCTCTCACTCCCAAACCCTAACTGACCTTAGCAAACAATATTCTCCATGATGCTCATTCTGAAACCCCCATTCCTTTTTACCCCGTTGGCTGTGAAAGGACTATTTTACCCTTGGGCCTACGTCTTGAATTATGTCTTAACAGTTGGGCCGGGCTAATTCATTACAATACCTCCCCCCCAAACCTTCACCTTGTCCTCAAGGTGAAAGTCTGGGAAACGTGCACTCACTGCTGCCATATCTTCCCAGGTAGGTTCAAAAATAGGCAAGTGTTTCCATTTCGACATGGTTTCCACTCGATGATGACCCGCTTGCACCTGCCGGACAGCCAGTAATTCTTCCGGTTCTGCAATCAGTTCCAAGTCTGAGGAGAGTAGCTCAGGAATGGTTGAAGAGACTGGGATAGCTCCAACTACCCGTCTTAGCTGAGAGATGAGAAACACGGGATGTACTTTGCTGGAAGGTGGCAATTGGAGCTTGTATGCCACATTACCAACCTTCTGGATGATCTCAAATGGACCATAGAACTTTGCTGCAAGCTTTTCAAACGATCTTTTAGCCAATGAACTTTGGCTATATGGTTGTAACTTCAGATAAAATTGCTCCCCCACCTCAAAACTGTCATCTCTTCTTTTCAAATCAGCTGAATTCTTCATTTTTTGCTGAGCTCGCAGGAGGTTGAGGCGCAGCTCATCTAATATTGCATGGCGTTCCTGCAACTGTTCCTCCAAGCTGTCAACCGGAGTTTGTCCCCTACCAATGCGTAAAATCGGGGTTGGGTCCCTACCATACTTAGAGAAACGGTCGGCTACTACCGAAATAGTATCAAAGCCTTGGGACACGGGCAACCCTTCGATGAAGCTCATCGAGATGTCCTCCCATCCGCGTACTGGGATTTCCAAAGGTTGTAGTAAGCCTGCAAGACACTGCTGTGAAGCTTTATGTTGTAGGTAAACAACACCTTGGCGCACGTAGCGTGTTACGTCTTTCCTCATACCCCCCCAAAACCAGTCTGCTGCAATTCTGAGATAAGACTTCACATCACCTACATGTCCCCCATGTAAAACCTGGAAGCCCTCATGTGCTTTGTGACCTGTCTCGATGTCTCTCTTTAACTGCTGTAAAAGTGGGTCTGCTTCAACCATTACATCAGAACTCCCCAATTCTAGAGGCAGAAAATCATCCACTATTTCAACTCCCCCTTCCAATTGCAGCAACACTCCCTGACACACTCCATTCCCCTTAACAGCCTCCCCATAATAAAATATATCAACATGGTTTTCTTTTCCCGGCATTAATGAAGTAAAATTCAACTCCTTATGGCTTAACAAATCCTTATCCTCACCAAAAATCAATTTGCTACTAACACTCGGATCACTATTTCTATCAACAAGACAGTATGAAAATGAGTGACCATACAATGATTGTAGCTGAGAAGCAAAAGATAGAAGTCCTCTACCAAGGCCTAACAAACCTGCAGCTCCATGAAGCAAACCTCTATTCCAATGTCCACAGCCAAACATCAGATTCTCGACCTCCTTAACCTCAGATTCTCCGGTGTCTGTAGTCAAATTAACCGTAAAGGTCTCAAGTGCAAAATCACCAGTAGTATTAGAACTATCTTCATACCAATAAAAATAAGTACATTTTTTGTTCTTATCCTTACAAGGCTGTGGGGGATCAGGGGACGAAACAAGTTGACATCTAGGATCATGGCAGATAATATTCCGAAAAGAAGCAGAATCTTTCGGATTATAGTAGGGACCATTTTGTTCAAAGCAATCATAACAAGGTACAGACTGAATCTTATTCAGATCACTACCAGTATCAAGAATCAAAGAGAAAGGTTTAGGGGGCTTACCAATAAACCCATCAATAAAATACTCCCCTGAACCTAGACTCACCCCTGACTCGAGAGTTGCCATTAGCTGGCCAGAATTACGAGTTTCCGGTAGAGCTCCTTGTAAAATCATTAGCTTTGTTTCCAACACAACCTCTTTATTCCATCTTGAAGCCTTGTTCTGATTCTTCTTCTCTATGATCCTTGTAGACAGAGTCTGGATTCTGTTCAAGTCTCTAAACGTTGACGCAGTCACTGATTCTTTAATCTTGATTTCTGTTATGATACCAGCACCAGCAGTAACAAATTCTACAGCGAACTGATTGTCTTTGTCAAAACTTAAGTTCCCACTTTGTAATGAAGGCTGCAACAGCTGTGATCCGACAATGGTCGAACTTCCATTTGCCCTACCATGAGGTCTAAGACTAAGATTCCTCTCTGTATTCAGTTTAACAGTTATCCTCAGGGAATTAAGTGGCTGACGGATTATATCATGCAAATCTTCGTCATCAGCAAGTTTTACCACATCCCTGTCTTCATGAATCTTGTAACATAGAGTTGTATCATGCTTTGTCTCAAAATTTACAGCAACCGCATTAGTTACATTCATCACATTTTTATAATTCACATAGGGTTTCACAAGAACTTTACTGTATTCATTCTCATGAAGATTATAAACCCTTTCGTTATAATTCTTAGTAAGTTTATTGCTCAAAACTGGTGTCAGGGCTCTCTGAATTGACTCGACATGAAAAATAACAGAGTTAGGGGCATGTAAAGTTGTTGCTGGGATTTGGACATCATATGCCTTCACAGGAATTTCATCAAACGTTTGAGGGGCAAATATTGCAGGTTGTGACGCCTCCATATTAACATCAATTAACTTCTCAACTCTACGCTTATTATCCAGATTATCAAAAACTGAAAAAAGAGTAAGTGTAGTTGAGGATGGATTTACCAAATTTGAGGACGTCTCCTTTGCTGGAATACCAGTCCACCAACTCACAACTTCTGTAATTTGCTCAGGCCCAATAGTTTCTTGAGAGATCGATGTTGGAGCTTTTTGGACAAATATTCTCTCAGAATTTTCATCAAACACTTGGAGTGCGGGCATCTCAGGTAGTAGTTTTGGCATCTCCCTTGCTTGTGTTCCTTCTCCACCAACTTCAATTTCTCTTCCCCCTTCGTCGTTCACTGCAGCAAGCTTGGATGGACCTGCATAGTTCCATCCCATCTTCTTCTCCGCCGTGATTTGACTCTCCCTAACCCAATCTGCCAACGACTGACGCATCGCATCCATTGCTTTCTCAAATGCCTCCTCCACCCCTTTCTTAATCAACTCCTTCATCTCCTCTCCGAAAACTGTCATCTCCTCCCCCATTAGATCGAATGCTCTGATACCAATTGCTATAAACTCTCCTTATAGTGATGAACTAAACAAAATTAACTAGATAGACGAGGACTTTCGAGTAGCCTCTCACTCCCAAACCCTAACTGACCTTAGCAAACAATATTCTCCATGATGCTCATTCTGAAACCCCCATTCCTTTTTACCCCGTTGGCTGTGAAAGGACTATTTTACCCTTGGGCCTACGTCTTGAATTATGTCTTAACAGTTGGGCCGGGCTAATTCATTACACTGTGTTTGAGTCGTCATGTACGGACTGCAGTTCGTACTTACTGCGGTAGTGCGTGTGTGGCTTGATTTTTGATTGAATTGGGGTCGGAGTCTCGTTGTTAAGCTTCGATTCGAAGATGTTCTCTGTGAATTAATTATGCTACGGATTATGCCTTCCCTCCTTTGTGTTGCTGTTGTCGTACAACTACGTGTGTAATTTGAGTATGGAAGAGCTGCTGGGTGTGTGCTATTTTGTCAAGTTCGTGTGTGTGTCTGCGTTGTATTTGTTGGGCTGAGGAAATAGGTCTCGGTGGGTTGTTGAGATAGGTTGTATTGTGGGGATGAAAGTTCAGCAAGGAAGGGGAAAAATAGAGAGATTTGGAAAGGGTGGGTAAAGGTGTGGAGTGGAGTCAGAGAAGGAGGTAGAATGAGTGGAGGTTGCTGTTGTGGTGGTAATTGGTGCCGAGTGTTTGTGTGTATAAATATATCGCTATGTGTGTGTGCCTAAGCTTCAACCTGAATTTGGGAGCTTTGCTGGTCGCAAGTTCAACTGTTGGTGATGTTGGAGTCGAATGGGTTCTGGGTTGGGACGAAAGGAAACTGTAAGGATCATGTCCTGGTGTGACTTCAATCTCTGAATAAAATTGGTGTTGCGATGTGTATATGCTGTGGTGTGGGTGTTTTGTTCAAGCGTGTGTGGATGGCTTTGTATCTGCGCAGCTTGTGTGTGTGTTAGGCTATGTGCAGCCGCTGGGTCTTAAATTGTTGATGAATCCAGTTAAGTTTTGGGTTGAGTTTTTCTAAGTTCAGTCGAATGGTTGGTGTTGTAAAAGGTGGCAGGAAGGGACTAAAAAAGGGAGAAGGGAGAATGAAGACATGGCGGTGTGTTCTTATAGTGTGAAGGGGTGTAGTAAGGAAAAGTATGGTAAGATATATATGCCATCCTGGTTTAGTCCAAATGCTTGAATGGTTGTAAGGGTGCTTAGTTAATTCTACGTGTTAGTAATTAGTGTCGTAAAAAAAATAGATGAGAGTCGTTTTCTCTGCCTTCTCTCTAACCTCTCTCTAGAAACCCTTGTAGCCGCCGCAAGTTTTTTAACCAGATCTAAACCCCTCTCCATCAATTTCGACCATATCTCCTTCATAAATCCATTCCTTCTTCTCTCCCACACCATAAACACTTAAATTTCTTATATCTAGTAATTATATTTTAAATGTTTTCGACTCCTTGGGAGTTCCCTAGTTGTGGTTTGGATGGGGTCTTTGCTCCTCTAGGCTCTGGGTATTTGGAGTTTACTCTTTATACGCCTGTTCTGTGTCTAGACACTCCGATTATTGTTTCTTGCCATGGTTTCCGGGAGGTGGCTCTCGCGAAGCGAAAGGAGAGGGTTGGATACCCTTTTGTTGCTATTAAAACTCTGGGTTCAAGGTTTTGGGCTTTGTCAAAACCTTGTAATTTGATGTCATGTTATCGGGTTAGGGATAACTCCGGTGTTATTTGGCTGCCTTTGAATCTGATGGGTTTCATTTTGACAACCTATGATGGTTTGAGAAGAGAGAAAGTTCATGTTGGTTCATTCAGGAAGATGGAGAAGGGGTTCTACTATGATTACCCTCTCCTTAATCTGGAGATGATCTCAGCATTGAAGGGTGATACCCATAAGGATCAGGTAGTTTTTCGACTTGGTGAGATTGTGCGTGCACCTCTCTTGGTTAGAGATGTTCCTGTTGATGCTTGCTTACTGTTTGTCAAATTGCTCCAATGGGAGGTCTTCATTCTGGAAGACATTATTAAGGTAAAGGATTATATTCTTGGTAACGAAGAAGGTGCGTTGATTGCTTTCCTAAAGGATCCTGAGTTCTGTGCTTACCCTTCGGAGTGTGCTGTTGTCGGTTTAGTCTACATCGACGATGGTCGGGATGAGACTGGAATTGTTGAGGCTCTTTTTGTAGAGGCTGTCATCCGTTTTTTCGAGGATTTTGAATCCTTGCGTGATTATGTGTTTGTTATTAAGCTCAATTCTTTGGTTGCGATGAAAGTTGAGGGATGGCTTGCCATGTTCAACAGGATGAGATATGATAACAGACATATTCATGAGGAGGATTGTGTTCTCTTTGTCCTTATTTCGACATGGAGGAGTTATTCTTGGATGAGATTTTATGCGGCTCACCATAAAACTGATTTTGATGGTGGTGACGACTATGGAATTAGTGTTGACCAACAACGGTTTGATGAAGTGTTTCATCGACAATTTGTTCCAACTAAGTTGAGCGACGTGAGACTTTGTTGCGAACATTTGATGGAGGTTGTTTTGATGTGGGCCCTTTTACTAGGGAAGCTCGGGAATGGTCGGAGTAGCTTATACTCTACTGATTTAGTGTCTTGCTGGATGGGGTCGTCTCCAACTGGTAATGGGAAGGAAGTGATGAGGTATTTTGTGCCAATGCTATTGATGAAGGGCTGCTGCTATGTGGTCAAGGGTTGCGGTGTGTTTGCGACCTGTACTTTTTGTGATAAAGTTGTGGCTGGGAACACCAGCAGTGGTGATGATTTACATGTTTTTCATGTCGTGAACAGCTATGCTGCAATTGGTGTTACTTCTCTTGTAACCCATCAGATGGGGTTTGCCCTGAATGCCAGAACCTTTGTTGCTGGAATGTGCATTTTATCTCTCGACTTATCCTTAAATAATGATAGTCTAGATGCAAAGGTGGGTGATACTACTGGTGTCTCACGCTTGGGAGAGTTGTCAATGAGTCCGATAGTCATTCCCCTCATTTGGTTTGATGGGCTGTTGTGGAGATTAGTCTCACAGGTTCTAATGGCTGTTGGGTCTCCCTTTCGAGATCTGTTATTTGATGTTGTCGTTTCCCATATCTCTGCTATTTTTTTGAGTCCCGTAAAAGGAAATCATCTGGTCCTATTGAACGCCATTGGGCCTTGGGTGATTTTAGAGGTCGTGTTTACCGACTTGTCCAATACGATGTGTGAACTGGCTAAGGCCATTATGTTGATTCACGTCGTGAGGTTCTTTGTAACTGTTGTACAGTTGTACATGGAAGTCTTAGATCAAAAATGGTGGAACTTGGTTTCCCAAGTTGGTTCAAAATATGAAGGTTGCTTCATGGGTTTTTTCCCTGGGAATTTTATTGAAGCAAGACAGGGGGTTATGAAAACAACCTTCTGTCTGTTTGTTGCGACGTCGGTAACGAAATGTGAGGGTGACTATTTGATGACAGACATTGTGTGTATTTGCTTGTTCCGTGCTGCTGGAAAGATTGCTATGAAGTATGAGATTGCTGCTGGGTCTTCTCACATTTTTGTGGCAGGCACTAGAAAGGATTTTTGGGTTTGGCTTAGAACAGAATTCTCAAACCTTGATGAGGTGGATTATGGCTGTCATATGGGTTTTCTTAATCAGGGGGCTGGTTCTTCTAAGAAAAAGTTAGCCGGTGGTGCTTTTTTGAAGGCCAACTCTCAGATTGATGGATGTCATATGGATGGTTCTGCTGATTTGCGACTATGTCACTACATGGTTTATCTACCACTTCTCATTACTATGGGCTTTGTGAGACATGTGCCTAGTCTCAAGTTTAGGTTGTTTAAGGCGCCAGAATAATTTTTAGCTTAATTTCGTTGTTATGTTGACAGTAAGGTGACTTACTTGTGTTTGTTGTTTTTTCTTTGTTGTTCCGCTAGGCAGATTGTTACTAATCGCGGGGTATGCCCCTAGAATTGTAATCTTTTGCTTGTGGTATAAAATTTAATTAGCAAAAAAAAAAAAAAAATATTAGTGTCGTAATTACTTGGTTGTGATAATGTGTGCACTTGAAATTGGTGTGATTAATAATTGACGATAATTGAGTACGAATCTAGTATGCATAGTATATACATATTTAAGGATTGGCGATAATTTTACCTAAGCATCATATTACTTACAATGTTGTTGGAAACCAAAAACTTTCAAGAAATAATTTTATCTTGAGGATAGTCTGACAAAAGATATGAGTGATCATGTATGGTACATTTTCGTGGTTAAGTGATCAGGTGTGGTATATGTTTCATGACTATATAAAATGAGTTGAATGTACCTTCTGACCGGATTTTGATGTATGCATAATATGTATTATGTGAAAAGTGTTATAAGACGCGTATGGGTAGAATAGCGTGATCAGTAAGGTTATGATTAGTTTAGTACTGAAGTAGAACTTTACCTTGATATAGGTGCGAGTAGGAGGCCCGGTCAGGAGCAGTGCACGCGTAGATGGAAATTCAAGTAGGAAATGATTATCAGAGTTGATGGGCGTACTCAACGAGAGATTGACGAGTCTTAGGGTAAGACGGATGTATGCTCGAGTTGAGGTCAACGTGCAAAGAAGCAGAAACTATTGTAAAGTGAGTGACGGATCGAGATGTTGGAATTGGAACTTCGTGTATTGAGGCAAGTGTTATCGCTCCTCACTTATTGTTCAAGTGATGCAGTTCTGTTCTATTTATATATCCAATGTGTCAGTCAAATTATGTTTTCAAAGTGACGTCCTTATATTTCCACATATAGCTCAAGTGCAAATTTTCAAATGATCTTATAAATACTTTTTTTCTCAAAGACATTTTAAATTACGATATATTATTGGATTCCTCAGTAGAGTACCATTCCTTTTATGTTTCTTCAACAGTGTTCAAGAGATGTTCTAAAACAGAGAAATCCAAGATTTTATAATCTTATAAAAACCTTTTAGCACGAATCCTGATTATGACATATTTTCACCGATGGACCCTCTTTAGGGGATGTTTTCTTCAAACTGACCTACAATTTAATTATCTTTGAGTTATTTACAAATGAGCATTTTTAAACTACTTAACTCACTTATGTTGATTCAAACTTGACAATGTGTTGGTAAATTTTATTAAATGCGCACTTGACTATATCCTTGCTTTATCTTATAATCACAGTTGTTGTTAATCATGTTGCAAGTATTTCTTTTCACTTCTCATTCAAGTGAAATTGTTCCTTAACTATTATAATGATGACATTCTCACCCATTTATTTTTTATCTCGTCGACATTTATTATTGCTGTGGTTCTTTATCTATTATTACCCCATTTATTGTCGATCTCGTCGACATCTAGTGTTGATGCTGTTTCTTAATTTTTCACCCATTTATATATCGAACTTGTCGATATTGAGGATAGAATCGTTGATTCTCTTTTCATTCCACTAGTTGAGTTGTTGTGCTAGAACGTGAGTTTTCCAGATTGTTTGATTGATAGAGGTTGTCGATTGTTCCGACACCTAATGCGTTGGATATAGAATTGGAATGTTTTTAAAACAGATGTCCCTTCGGGGAGACCATATTAATGGTCAATAGATGTCCCTTCGGGGGATGTCCCTTCGGGGAGACCAATTTAATGGTCAGAAGTTGAGGCCAATGTGTGCCATGGATCCATTTGGAGGGACTTTGCTGTGTGCATTGTTCGGGGTTAGTGCAGGTCTGATCAGCCGCCTAACTCCACTGTTTTTTTAAAAAATATACATATATAAAAAAAATCCAATTCTAATCTATACATTGAAGTTGAGTTGCTTTAAAGCTTGATTCCTTTGAAGCCTGTAATGATTATCTTTGATTATCAGAACTTTTATTAGTTCTCCCCGTTGATGCATTTTATTCTACGAAGCCCTGTTGACTCATTTTGGAGTTACGATATTTATTTTCTTCGGTTGATTTCTTTCGTACCATATGATAATAATTCTTGATGATCAGAACCTATATTGTTTTTGATATTGCTATCACTGTTTACTCTTGCTGAGCATTGTTGGCTCACTCTTGCTTGTTGTTTATTTTTCTCCAGTTAATAGAGAAGATTAGTGGACCTTGTGGTCAGTTGGTATTACTGTTCCAGCAACGAGAGGTGACGTTCGAATTGTGGATTTCGTCGGGTAGTGGTTTTGGAATTTTTTCAAGGTTGGTTAACTAGTTTGACAGTGGGACTTAGTTTGTTATAAGATTGTATAACAATTTTATTCTGAGGTTGGATTGTAATAATGTAATTTGATAGTTGTTTCATACCATAACCTGTATGCGGTCTTGGATCAGGGGTGTTGTATTAAATATATTTGGATTATGTCCAGATTTTTGATGTGATGATTGTGGTTAGTGGCCCCAAATCTGTACCCCGGATTATGGGATGCCACAGTTGGTATCAGAGCTACAGGTTATGGTCACTGAAACAGGTTAGGATGGGTTGGTATACGTGTGTGAGACGGGCGTTAAGTAGAACGATTTAGGATAAGGTTTGCCTTAGGTTATTATGACGAATATTGCGACGTTGTACGGTATTTCGACATATTGCACGAGTAGGAGTTCAATTCTTTCAAAGATTTGGTTATGAGCGAGACAGATAATCCAGAGCGGCCTGGGCTAAGTGAGCAGTTGGAGCTACCTGTCTGAATGACATTATCTCGAGACTTTCGCGTATCTTCTAGAACTTTTCCACGACTTTAGCTACGATGCGAATGTTATAACGAGAGTGCGAGAAGACTGAAAACAAGATGTGGGAAGCGATTGTTGGCATGAGTTGGAAGTGTGGGCATAGCTGCACGCTATTAGTCGTTGACCTTGGTTGAATTCTTAAACGATTCCCCATTTGGGTAGTTGAATTGATTCTTGTTCTTACTCTGAATTGTTAAAAGCAAATTCACGGTTTATATTGTCGCTGAAGCATTTGTTGCGCAGTGATGGTTAAAATCGAGAATGAATTGAGATCTTCTTATTTATTCAACTAATTATTGTCATGCCGGTTTTGGCAGCTAAGTATATTTGTGCTTAGTCAACAAGAGTGAGATTATGAATAATTATGAATTTCTTGAATGTTTGTTTAATCGATAGTTGATGAATACCTTTGGTGATCAACTGTACTTCAATTGATGATGAGCTTTGTATATCAGATTCACTTGAAATTAATCCTATTCTTTCAAAAATATCCTTGTTTTTAAAAGGGCACTTGATCCAACTCTATACTTGAAAATTTTAAGACTCTTAAAATCTTTTCATTTTCCCTGAATATTTAATCTTCCTTATCCGAACTGGGATGAACAACCTATGTATATAGGGGATTCAGGGACATTTTATCTCTGTGATAAAAGTCTGGTGGGACGCCACTGATTGTGTTTGTCATGAAAGTACTAAAGACTGGCCATCTTTTTGTACTATGGCGGTTGACCTAAGTGACAAATGCAACCTGATAACAGTTCAAAGATCATATTGATCTCTCGGTTAAATCCTTTCACAAAAAGTTTTATCAAACAAAATCCAGTGTACATTCACATTGATACCTATTCATTCTATTGATTTCCTTGTCGGAAAAAAAACCTTGATGATTTTAGATTACTAGGGATGAAGAGCCGCGAAGTTAGACGCGACAACATTCTTAGTGGTTGAAACTGCAAATGCGTGATGAAGAATTGATTGAGCAAGATTGAGAAGTTGATGTTAAAACAGAGAGGATATATCAAATTGGATTATTTATTGGATCGAAAACACATGTACAAGATTCGAGATTACTGAGAATTGAGAAAAGAAATGAGCAGGTATCAAGGACACAAGATTACAAATTTTGTTAAAGGTTGAAAAGGAAATGATGATGAAGATGTTTGGTAGGTGACAGTTAGTGTTAATGAAAGATTATTTTGGACATCTGTTTAATTTCGGAGATAGTAAATGGAATAGTATAAGATTGTGAACATTTTGAAACCCGTTGTTGGATATAAGATTTTTGAACCCATGAAGGATAATTTGAGTAAAGCAGAATGAAGCAGGACAGATTTGTTTGTAAGAACTATCAGAAGGAAATGAAATTTGAATAAGAAGTAAGATGATGGTGTTGGAGTTAATGATTGGTGTGAACTCAATTTGAAGATTCGTGATTATTAAGAGTAGAAGAGAGTCGACCAAGATGGAACAAGATGAGAAGAAGAGGAAGACAATGAACCATGAAGTTTCAGAAGCATTTCAACAGAAACCGTGTAATTTAGTTAAGGGAAGAATGAACTATTTAAAAGAATTAGAGCAGGAAGAACGGGGCACAGTAGTTGCCCACATAATGAGAATTAGTATAATTTACCAAGGTCACATGGTTAGAAGATAAGATTTCGAGAAAAAGCATATTGAAATTGTGTTGAGATAAATGCAAAAAGTTGCAAGTGTAATCGGATAGAATGATGTGGTAATAAGTGACAGAATCAAAGATCAAAAGTTGTGTGTTGTACGCAGGGGAAGATAAGATCTGGTGCCAGAGATTGTATCATATCAGAACTAGTGGACCCTATGATGAGAGTCACGGAACTATTTTTTTTTATAAATTACTAGGAAGCTAGAAATTCATTATGACTATGAATGATGTTATTAAGAATTTGAATATGATGGTAGAGAAAAGAGTCAAGTGCGATTCAGGATTGGATTGAATAGTTAACTACGAATTACAAACAAATTGCGAGGGCAAGAAAGTGAGATTATGATTTTCAAGGGATATAAAGTGGTGTTTTGAGGCCGAAAGCAGATAAAGAAGTTTTAACGAGCATGTAGATCAAAAGATTATTATACAAGATCATGGAGTTGTTTTGCACATAAAGAAATATCAGAAAAAACCAGTTAAATCGAAGCAGATTTCAGTGATTAAAATTTTTGAATGTATAATTTAATGGATTACCCGGATTGTCACCAGGTAAGGATGAAGAGTTTGTTTGTTATTTATTTTCCAAAAATAGAAATTAGTTTCAAGGAGTTCAATATTGAATGACATCAATGAAAATGTTGGAGCTAACACTTTCATTAAAGAATTTTCGCAAGAGAAAGAGTAGTAATACTCATTGTATCTCAAGTGGAAGATTATGCACAAGATTTCTAAATATGAGTTTTAGATGGAAAGGAATCAAATTTTAAGACATGTGGTTAGTAATGAAAGAATCAAAATGAATTTTGTGAAGATGGAGCAGTAATGAATTGAGAAAGGCTCATAATGCTAGCAGAAGTCGAAAGTTTTAAAGGATGAACCAGGAACTACTAAAGGTTATTGAAGGCTTTTATCCAGATAGACGTGAAGAGAGCTTTTAAGAGCTATGGAGGATTAATAATCACTCCAGTGATAGTGAAGCTAGATGAACAAGGAGACTTTGTGAATTACTGTTATGGTTCATAGAAAGGATGAGGTTGTTTCTTGTTATAATATAAAAAGTTCATGTTGACATTCATAAGCAGAAGTATTGACATATAAGTTGGAATTGACCGTGATGGTTTTCGCCTAGAGTTAAGAAGTCAGATGTGGAATTTCGAACGCCTAGTCTACAACGAAGATGATTCATATTGTGTTATTTTAGTATAAGTTATTATGGAATTAAGAGGTACCGAGATGAGGTGACGAATCAGAATGTGAAGGAATTGACAGGAAAAGGATTGAATAGTCGGGATGACAAGTGGTGAACATGTATTTGTTCGGAATAGTTCAAAATGCAAGTGGTGGATGAATGTCATGATTTTTTTCAATTAATTCGAGTAGTGTTAAACATTAAAGTTATAAAGCGCAGAGTCAAATTTGAGACCTTGTTGAGTATGCAGAGCTATGTTTCGGGAGTTGATTTCAGAGGACGCGGGATAGTGAAGTTTAACGATTTTCGAGGATCGTGAATTAATTGTTAAAGACGTATGACTGATGTGACGTGTGTCAAGTCGAATTTTCTTGTTAATGAAAGTTTGAGTTTGATGGAAATTATTGAAGTGAAAGCGTTTTGTGATTGGTAACGAGGGGGCTGTGACCCCGGAATAATTGAGATTACAAACCAGTTAATCAAGATTTTGTTCTTGTAGTGGATTATGTTAAAGTCAAGATTGTGAATTTTATTAGTTGTCAAAACTATAAATAGCGAGGATAAAAATGTTTTTATAAGAGTGAGAATTGAGTTGTTAATCGAATCATGTTTGACGTATATCTAATTACGTATGTGTCTGATTGTAGTATTCGATTTCAAGGACACGATCGAGAATGGATGACATGAGGTTTGGTTGACTGATTGAATCAAGGTATCATGGATTTATTTATTTACCTATTTACTGCAAGTCAAGGCAGATTTCTTTACTTATACGGTTGCTGCAAGTCAAGGCAGATTTATTTATTTATATGTTTACCGCAAGTCAAGGTAAGATTAGCATTGTATATGTTTAAATTAAGATGGTGAATAAATAGAGATGAATTGGTTATGAATGATTGGGCTGGTATTTGAAATGATTACGCAGGGCATAGTCCATTATACAAAAAGGTCATGCCCGATTTTCTGTAGATCAGGCATTCGCCTAAGATTAGCAAATGTTTGAAAAGTATCGTCGCTTGTTTCTTAGGATTGATTCTGAGGACAGAATCCTTTTAAGGGGGGAAGGATATAACGCCCTAGAAAATTTCGTATTTATAAATATAGATTTAATATTAATTGTGAGTGCTATTATGTGAAGATTGTTGGAAAGGTGGAATATGTGTGATATCATGTTTATATGGTGATGTATGTGTGATGTGCTAGTCCGTGTAATTTTATTTGAATTTTTATGATTAAAATTTATTTAAATCATGCGTTATTGATCTTTGGAAAATTCTATAAAATCATCGAAGTATTTAAAAATTCCGAAATCTTTTGTGGTATCCTATTTATAATATTAAATAGTTTTTAAAATTTTTGGGAGAATTATTTTGGGTGTTTAAGTATTTTAAAATGATTTTACGAGTTATATTGCAATTAAAGCATCAAAACTTGTAAAAATCATATTTAATTCATTTTTTGATCCTAAAATATTTTAAAAATAAAGGGTGATAGCTAATTTCATTCTCTACATTTTAAAAATGGCATCGTGATTTTTCTCAAATATTACCTATTTATTTTCTATTTTACAAAGGCGATTTAAATTGTTTTTAATCAAAATCAGATTTATGAAATTACAATGGTTCCCCTGTTTCATTTTAATCAAAAACCCACAGCTCCTCTCTTCTTCAGTATGCTCCAGGTTGTATCTCTCAAACTCTCTCGAGAGTTCCATCTCTCTCTCGAACTCTCTCATTATTCTCTCTAAGAATCTCTCTCTAGTTCGCTCTCTTCCTTGAGAAATCTCTCTCCCTCTATTCCCTTGTTTTCTTCGAGCAAACAGAGGTGTGTAATTGTGTGTATGTGCTCCTTCAATTGCGTTGTTGTGTGGTGTGTGTGTGTAGGCGAGTTATCTCGATTCCGGTGAAAACACCACCGTGAATCATCCTTCTCCTTTGTATTGGTTCGATTAAAGTCCTGTATTGAGGCTGTGATGTGAGTTCGTGTTTTACTCTGTGTATGTGTATGATTTGGGTATTCTAAATTGGTGGCTGGAAATGGCTATGTGTAGATGTATGATTGTGCGAGTTCTGGGTCCGCTGTGTAGCTGTGTTTGAGTCGTCATGTATGGACTGCAGTTCGTACTTACTGCGGTAGTGCGTGTGTTGCTTGATTTTTGATTGAATTGGGGTCGGAGTCTCGTTGTTAAGCTTCGATTCGAAGATGTTCTCTGTGAATTAATTATGCTACGGATTATGCCTTTCCTCCTCTGTGTTGCTGTTGTCGTACAACTACGTGTGTAATTTGAGTATGTAAGAGCTGCTGGGTGTGTGCTATTTTGTCAAGTTCGTGTGTGTGTCTGCGTTGTATTTGTTGGGCTGAGGAAATAGGTCTCGGTGGGTTGTTGAGATAGGTTGTATTGTGGGGATGAAAGTTCAGCAAGGAAGGGGAAAAACAGAGAGATTTGGAAAGGGTGGGTAAAGGTGTGGAGTGGAGTCAGAGAAGGAGGTAGAATGAGTGGAGGTTGCTGTTGTGGTGGTAATTGGTGCCGAGTGTTTGTGTGTATAAATATATCGCTATGTGTGTGTGCCTAAGCTTCAACCTGAATTTGGGAGCTTTGTTGGTCGCAAGTTCAACTGTTGGTGATGTTGGAGTCGAATGGGTTCTGGGTTGGGACGAAAGGAAATTGTAAGGATCATGTCCTGGTGTGACTTCAATCTCTGAATAAAATTGGTGTTGCGATGTGTATATGCTATGGTGTGGGTGTTTTGTTCAAGCGTGTGTGGATGGCTTTGTATCTGCGCAGCTTGTGTGTGTGTTAGGCTATGTGCAGCCGCTGGGTCTTAAATTGTTGATGAATCCAGTTAAGTTTTGGGTTGAGTTTTTCTAAGTCCAGTCGAATGGTTGGTGTTGTAAAAGGTGGCAGGAAGGGACTAAAAAAGGGAGAAGGGGGAATGAAGACATGGCGGTGTGTTCTTATAGTGTGAAGGGGTGTAGTAAGAAAAAGTATGGTAAGATATATATGCCATCCTGGTTTAGTCCAAATGCTTGAATGGTTGTAAGGGTGCTTAGTTAATTCTACGTGTTAGTAATTAGTGTCGTAATTACTTGGTTGTGATAATGTGTGCACTTGAAATTGGTGTGATTAATAATTGACGATAATTGAGTACGAATCTAGTATGCATAGTATATACATATTTAAGGATTGGCGATAATTTTACCTAAGCATCATATTACTTACAATGTTGTTGGAAACCAAAAACTTTCAAGAAATAATTTTATCTTGAGGATAGTCTGACAAAAGATATGAGTGATCATGTATGGTACATTTTCGTGGTTAAGTGATCAGGTGTGGTATATGTTTCATGACTATATAAAATGAGTTGAATGTACCTTCTGACCGGATTTTAATGTATGCATAATATGTATTATGTGAAAAGTGTTATAAGACGCGTATGGGTAGAATAGCGTGATCAGTAAGGTTATGATTAGTTTGGTACTGAAGTAGAACTTTACCTTGATATAGGTGCGAGTAGGAGGCCCGGTCAGGAGCAGTGCACGCGTAGATGGAAATTCAAGTAGGAAATGATTATCAGAGTTGATGGGCGTACTCAACGAGAGATTGACGAGTCTTAGGGTAAGACGGATGTATGCTCGAGTTGAGGTCAACGTGCAAAGAAGCAGAAACTATTGTAAAGTGAGTGACGGTTCGAGATGTTGGAAGTGGAACTTCGTGTATTGAGGCAAGTGTTATCGCTCCTCACTTATTGTTCAAGTGATGCAATTCTGTTCTATTTATATATCCAATGTGTCAGTCAAATTATGTTTTCAAAGTGACGTCCTTCTTCAAATGACATGCAAATGTTTATATTTCCACATATAGCTCAAGTGCAAATTTTCAAATGATCTTATAAATACTTTTTTTCTCAAAGACATTTTAAATTACGATATATTATTGGATTCCTCAGTAGAGTACCATTCCTTTTATGTTTCTTCAACAGTGTTCAAGAGATGTTCTAAAACAGAGAAATTTAAGATTTTATAATCTTATAAAAACCTTTTAGCACGAATCCTGATTATGACAGATTTTCACCGATGGACCCTCTTTAGGGGATGTTTTCTTCAAACTGACCTACAATTTAATTATCTTTGAGTTATTTACAAATGAGCATTTTTAAACTACTTAACTCACTTATGTTGATTCAAACTTGACAATGTGTTGGTAAATTTTATTAAATGCGCACTTGACTATATCCTTGCTTTATCTTATAATCACAGTTGTTGTTAATCATGTTGCAAGTATTTCTTTTCACTTCTCATTCAAGTGAAATTGTTCCTTAACTATTATAATGATGACATTCTCACCCATTTATTTTTTATCTCGTCGACATTTATTATTGCTGTGGTTCTTTATCTATTATTACCCCATTTATTGTCGATCTCGTCGACATCTAGTGTTGATGCTGTTTCTTAATTTTTCACCCATTTATATATTGAACTTGTCGATATTGAGGATAGAATCGTTGATTCTCTTTTAATTCCACTAGTTGAGTTGTTGTGCTGGAACGTGAGTTTTCCAGATTGTTTGATTGATAGAGGTTGTCGATTGTTCCGACACCTAATGCGTTGGATATAGAATTGGAATGTTTTTAAAACAGATGTCCCTTCGGGGAGACCATATTAATGGTCAATAGATGTCCCTTCGGGGGATGTCCCTTCGGGGAGACCAATTTAATGGTCAGAAGTTGAGGCCAATGTGTGCCATGGATCCATTTGGAGGGACTTTGCTGTGTGCATTGTTCGGGGTTAGTGTCTGATCAGCCGCCTAACTCCACTATTTTTTTAAAAAATATATATATAAAAAAAATCCAATTCTAATCTATACATTGAAGTTGAGTTGCTTTAAAGCTTGATTCCTTTGAAGCCTGTAATGATTATCTTTGATTATCAGAACTTTTATTAGTTCTCCCCGTTGATGCATTTTATTCTACGAAGCCCTGTTGACTCATTTTGGAGTTACGATATTTATTTTCTTCGGTTGATTTCTTTCGTACCATATGATAATAATTCTTGATGATCAGAACCTATATTGTTTTTGATATTGCTATCACTGTTTACTCTTGATGAGCATTGTTGGCTCACTCTTGCTTGTTGTTTATTTTTCTCCAGTTAATAGAGAAGATTAGTGGACCTTGTGGTCAGTTGGTATTACTGTTCCAGCAACGAGAGGTGACGTTCGAATTGTGGATTTCGTCGGGTAGTGGTTTTGGAATTTTTTCAAGGTTGGTTAACTAGTTTGACAGTGGGACTTAGTTTGTTATAAGATTGTATAACAATTTTATTCTGAGGTTGGATTGTAATAATGTAATTTGATAGTTGTTTCATACCATAACCTGTATGCGGTCTTGGATCAGGGGTGTTGTATTAAATATATTTGGATTATGTCCAGGTTTTTGATTTGATGATTGTGGTTAGTGGCCCCAAATCTGTACCCCGGATTATGGGATGCCACAATGAAGATTGTTAAGAAAAACCCAAACTTATAAAACCTCATCTATGAACCAATTTATAAGATTATAACCCAGTGATTCACAGTACAAAAAGAACTTAATTAACTTCTGCAAAAGTGTAATCGAATGACAAATACTACATATCAAGCATAACAAGAATGATCTTAACATATATAATCATACAATTAAACATTTATGCTTAGAACTATAATGAGATATGTTTCTATACCTCCATAGTTGTAGATCAGTATAAATAATTCGTTTATTCAATGGGATTCCGAATCTCAGTAAGCAAAACCCCAATTCGCTCTCCCAATTCGCTCTCCTTTGCATGCAAGTTTTTGAACTCAGACAGGAGTCGTATGTCGTGTGTTTGTGTCCATCTATGTAACTGTATTTACAACTTTTTATTTAACACTAGCAATATAGCATTTATTACAATTTTAATTTTTTTCTCTTTTTTCTAAGTTTATGTCTATATATAGTACTCCGTCCGTCCAAAATCAGTTTACATTAATATTTTTACAAAATTTTTCATTGTTTAATTTGAAAGTATTCGGAGAATAATTAATAAATTTATTAAGTCTTATAAAATAATTTAAATTATTCAATTATATATTATATTATTCTTTAATTGTAAAATTAAAAAAAAATACAACATTCACTCCATCCCAAGTATTTACACAAAACAAATTGATTAATACAAACTTATATCGAGATAGTTGTTGTCAAAACAAATTGATTAATATAAACTTATATTGAGATAGCTGTTGTCAATACAAACTTTAATTGGATTTTTGTTTGCGGTTTTGTGGTGGTTGTGTCTGGTATAATGTGAATAGTCGTAAATATAGTACTCCGTCCGTCCAAAATCAGTTTACATTAATATTTTTACAAAATTTTTCATTGTTTAATTGGAAAATATTCGAAGAATAATTAATAAATTTATGAAGTCCTATAAAATAATTTAAATTATTCAATTATATATATTATATTATTCTTAAAGTATAAATTCATAAAGAAAAAATACAACATTCGCTTCATCCCAAGTATTTACAAAAATTAAATTGATTAACATAAACTAATATTGAGATAGCTGTTGTCAATACAAACTTGAATTGGGTTTTTGTTTGCGGTTTTGTGGTGATTGTGTCTGAGATATTGTGAATAGTCGTAAATATATTACTCTGTCCGTCCAAAATCAGTTTACATTAATATTTTTACAATATTTTTCATTATTTAATTGGAAAGTATTCGGAGAATAATTAATAATTTTATGAAGTCTTATAAAATAATTTAAATTATTCAATTATATATATTATATTATTCTTAAAGTATAAATTCAAAAATAAAATAGTATAACATTCGCTTAATCCCAAGTATTTACACAAAACAAATTGATTAATATAAACCTATATCGAGATAGTTGTGGTCAATAAAAATTTTGAATTGGATTTTTTTATTAAAGTTTTGTGGTGGTTTTGTCTGAGATATTCTGAATAGTCGTAAATATTGTGTCTGGGATATTTTGTCTAAGACATTGGGATATTACCAAATCAATTTCATTTTAATTTTTTTAATTAAAATTGTTTAAATGAATTATTTTTTTTAATATATTACATACATAATATTTGTTCTAATTTTGGTGAAGTTAACTTATAAAATTTAAACATGACACAAGATTTCGTAATTGTGAATTATGAGTTATAAAAAAATGTCTATACAACTTTAGGAGTACAAACTATCAATCAAATCCCAAACAATGTCTAATATCTATTTATATTTTGTTTTATAAAAATAAAAATTTATTTTAATATAAATTTAATGTACGTTGTAATCAATTGCCCCACCCACAGTGTATGATGTGTAACCTTAATCAATCAAATCCCAAAATAAATATCATAATATATATTCTTTGATTTTGGTACATTTATTGATAAATTAAAAATTCCATCATCTATCTTTAATAACAAACAAATCCTAACTACTCAATCATCTATTTTTAATATCAATCATATCCCTGAATAATAGTGCGTATCTTCTTAACTGGTATATAGTGAAAAAAAACCACTGCAAAATACAATTAGAGATTAACTCAGAAGCCTCCATAAGTTAAGCAAAGGTATGCTTCAATCCTTCTATCTTCTATGTTTCACTTTCTTTTCTTAATAAATTTATAAACAAAATTCTTGAATAACATCATAATCTGATAATATATCGAAGTTTTACATAGTGTTGCAGACATGAACATGCACGATCATCTTAACACACTAGATGAATCTAAGATAAGGTGGGTACTGAAGGTTCGTGTTACAAGAATGTGGGATACCGTAAGTAATGCAGGTGCTGTAATCCGACACAATATGATTCTTTTGGATTGTCTGGTAACAATCTTTCTTTCTTATATTCTTCCGTTTCTTTATTAATCTAATCTATATATTTACATATTTAAATACATGTTAAAGAGTTTTTGATTTATAAGCAGAACACACATATGCATGCAATGGTCACTCCTGATCTTTGGATTAATTATAATAATGCTATCTTGGAAGGAGGCTTATACCAGATTACCAATGTCCGAGTTCGTCAAGCATTTGGTTTTTATAGGCCTGTTAGCACCTCTAAGTGCATTACTTTTGTTCCTTCTACTATCATCACTCCTTATATTCCGGATAATCATTTCATTCCTGACCACAAATTTGAGTTTAAGCCTCTTGGAGAATTGTTTGATATTGTTGATTCATATCAACCTTATGAGAAACCTATCTATTCTACAGGTTAGTGTATTATCACATCATAGTGTATTCATAAGAACAATGGTTACCATCACTTATATTTGATATTTCTCTTTTAGATGATGTCATAGGAGTTATGGAAAATCTGGAACCACTGTGGACAATTCAAACACATTATGGTGAAAGGCAAGTTGTGCAATTCAGAATTACGGATGGAAGGTAAAGAAAATTTACATAATTCAAGTTCTGTCATCTCTTTTTGGTATCATGCACTTAATTTCACATATCTTTTACTAGGATCTCACACAAAGTTTCCTTCTGGGGACCGCTAAATGCAAATACTGAACCTTTATACGCAAATCATGTGGAGAGACCATTGATTGTAATCTTGGCAAGTATCGGGCTTTCAGCTCATAAAGGTAGTCATATCAGCTACATTCTCATTTGCTTTGTAGTATATAAACGGTTTTTGTGATTGGTTCTCATATTTTTGTTTAAAACAGGAAAAGTTCAAATTTTCAGCTTGCCTTCATCAAGAATATTTATTAACATTGAGAATGAGGATGTTTTCATGATGAGGAATAGGTATATGAACAACACCCTGCTACATTACACATAATGTTTTATAGGATAGGTGTTAGTATTCCTTATATTAATACTGCTTTTTATTTTTATAGGTTGGAGGAAGAAGAACAGTAGACTCTGTTGAATGATCCGTGAAACATGAACAAACCTATCACCACGTATTATGATGTTGAGATATGAACGTGATGCACTACAATAAATTTGTTTTTACCAGCCATTTTGGATTCATCAAGTTGTTCGAATAAGATTGTAATAAATGTGTTCTATCATCTGAACATACTTATGTTTTTAGTATTTCGATAAAGTATTTACGTTATGTTTGATTTTATTTAAGCAATATATACAAATTAAACATTGGTCTTGCACATTATATTCCTACCTAAACTGTTGATAATTGTTCATGTATTTTGAAATTGCATTTTACCAAGTCCATCAGTTTCGCCAGGATTACGGAATTATAGATCTCCAATGTCTAAATGGTTTGCATTATTGTTTGCTCTTTAACACGACCAAACAATCTCTGGAAAACAAACACCTTGATAGTACGAGTACTTGCACAAATTACATTGTTAAAAACAGAGCAAACTATTTTCATTTTTAGAGCAGACGCAAGATTCCAGTTTGCAGCTTCATATAATTCTTACTGTGCTACCATTGATGAATGATCCTTGACTAATTTTGATCAGTGAACCAGCACCAACCATCACATTATCTATTTCAATCTGAATAAACTTTAGATTTCCGTAAAAAGATGTTTCATTTTGCTACGATTGCTGAATGTTTTATACTTAGGAGATCACACCTCACAGTTACTTTGCTATGGGGGTAAGATCACATATATGCTTTAAACTATAAAAAAGAATATGACACATGGGAGAGAGCTTTGGTATTTAGACTATGAAACCTAACAAAATGAAATGTAAACATGAATTAGTATTTTGAAATGAATAATAAATTTTTAACGTTCCAACCAAACTATTTCCAATCACATTTTAATTGATTTTGTAGGATTTTGTAGGATTTTTCATTATACAAATCAAAATAATATCCAGAATTAGTTGATTAGTTAATGGTGATTAGTGATAATTTATCCTCTCAATATTTTTGTTCATCATTTCCTTGATCTTTGCTTAACTGATAATTATTGATATTTTTGATTGACATGCTTAACTAATAATTATTGATATTATTGATTGATGATTGAGATTAGTTAAATTGTTTACAAATTGGTTAATAGTGATTAGGGATAATTGATGCTCTCAATATTTATGTTAATCATTTCCTTGATCTTTGCTTAACTGATAATCTTTAACTTGCACAATTACAAACGTAAAATCATCCATATTCGTGCTATAAAATGAGACCAGAACATTCTTAGTTGCTTAACCACGTCCAAGGCATTAGTATTTGTCATTAACCCTATACAAACAAATTTGTGAGATCACAATGTAAGCCAAGTTATCATTTCTCAATTTCTTTTCCATATTTTCATATGTGTTTGTTCATTTGAATAAATTATACTTTGTGTATAATTCTGGTACGAAAACTTGCATTGTTTTCTAATACTCCATTTCACTCTTCTTTTTACAGAATCACTATGTTTCATCAACTTGCTGCGCTTGATACCAGCCATACTACATGGAAAATTAAGGCACGTGTAACCAGGATGTGGCCATCAATTTCTAATCAAACAGCTGAGGGAAAAGAAAGTCTTAAAGGATATAATCTTATTCTGCTGGATGAAGAGGTAAGTTTATATGTCTAGAATTCTTACATTTACGCTTATGTTCTAAAATTCTTATCAGTCTTTACTTTAGACCTTTAACATTATTGTTTTTTATATAATCTTATGTTTTGTTTTTTTAGAATTGTCATGTACAAGCTTTCATATATGCTGATAACTGGAAGCAACATGCTGACAAAATAGATGAGGGAGGTTTGTATGTTATTTCCAACTTCTATACTAAACAGGCTTTGGGATCCATGAAACCAGTTTCGTCTAAGATCCTAATAAACTTCTCTCCAACCACCTCCGTTGAGAAAGTACTGCATGATGATTTCATGATTCCACAACACAAGTTTGAGTTTTTAGATTTGGGTGATCTATTCAATGTTGCAAGTGCTTATGTGAATCCCGACTATCCTGAATATTCAGCAGGTCATGCACAAACTAAAGTGTTACACCCAAGAATAATCTCGCCCCAATGGCTCGATCTCGCCCGTTGAAAGGATTGGAGATGGGGGGTCCAGTTCTTAGGGGGAGGACACGTCCATTTGACTTGGTCCATGAGAAAAGGTTTCGCCCTTTGGGGTATTCGAAGATGACTTCGTATTTAATAAACCACGAATTATGGACTGTAAATAAGTCCTTGATCTCGCCCTTTATAACAGATCTCGCCCTCTTTAAGGGAATCTCGCCCCCATTTGGGGCTGCCTTACACCTGCCTTATCTCCGTAGCTCAGAGAAAGTGTTGACCCCGAAAATACCAGGTCAATAGCTTAATCAATACGCTCCGAGAAAATAGATGGGCTTTTAGGTCTGTATCAAAGGCGGTGGTCTTAATCCAATAGGTTTCCTAAATAAAGTAACCTAGCCCATTACGATTACTTGTTCTCCAAGAACTACGTTTGGCTTGATCCCTATAAATAGGGTACGTAGGCACATTGTATGGTACGATGCAAACCCTTGCGAAAAAGAGAGAATTCAATATTCAATCTAAATTGCAATAATCACATCATACAATCTCAGCCATTCCTAAATCATAAACCCTAACCCTAATCGTCCTACGCCAATCACCGCAATCAATCACCACCATAATTCCAGCAACCCTCCCCGAATTTGTTTTCCCAAATTCCTCCGTTAACAAGTGACGCTAGAAGGAGGGCTTTTGACATCTTAGGAGGAAGGATGTCCCAATCAAACCGTGAGCGTGTTGATAATCGGCGTATGGAAGAGGTCAGGACCAGAGAAAATCTGCCTCTGCCGCCGCCAAGGAATAATTCTGTCGCAAGGAGCTCTGGGATGGGGAATCCCGATCGTTCAGGGGGTTCGCACCGAAGGTCGGTAACGCCTAGGATGCCTAATAGACGATCGAGTCCGCGGATAGGAGGAGACCCCCCCGTTCTGATGAGTAATACTGAGCTTTTTGACCAGATCACTTACATGGGCAATACAATCAATCGAATGGGGGCAAGAATGGATGCAATGGAAAGGGAAAGGCAGTTTTTCGAAGAATCTCGCCTGAATCGGGAAGGGCGACGCCCAAACCATGGATGGGAGGCGAGTTATCAAACACCAGTCGGAGATCGACGCATTGGTAGAGAATCTGACATGAATCACCAGCGTAGCCTATACAGGGAGATTCCTTTTGAAGGGGATGTTCGAGTTGTTGGGGAGATTGGAGGAAATCAAAGGTTCCGGGCTGTCACTCCCAGAGCTTTAACTTTTGGTGATCCATATGTTGAACTCCCTCCAGATAGAGAGGACCCCCGACAGTCAAGCCAAGCAGAAGGAGTTCGAGCTGGCGGTCAGAGGATCTTGGAGCAGGAAAGGCGCCGCTCTCATCATGAGAACGAAGTTTTGGGAGGCTCTGATCCTGCGGCATTCACAATGGCTCGAGTCAGGAACCATAATCCCCAAATGGGAACCCAGAACCATTACAGCCTGGGGTATGGGGAGAGAAGGTCCTATGCCAATCTCTTCAATCAAGCAGAAGGGAACCAGAGAGGACCCATAAAATCTAACTTGGAGAGAGATCTGATGGCCTCTCGCGGTTATAATTTTTCCCGCCCGGAGAATTCCACTGTCGGAGATCGGTATCGATTCGAAGAGTTAATGAATCAACAGCGACGCGAGGAGGCGCCCCGTGGAATTCCTGGGTTTGAAGATTTTGACTTAAATGCTCTGCGCAGGTTGTTGGCACAATCGGAAGGACAGGCAGGGGCTATGTTTGAGCCGGCCCCGTCTCCCTTCTCTTTGGCAGTACGGAAAGCACCCCTTCCACCATCTTTTAGGGGGGTGGGAGATCTAAGGTTCACGGGAAGTTCTGACCCGGCTGAGTATATTGCGAGGTTTAATACAGAAATGGAGCTTTACCAGGTGGAGGACTTGACGAAGTGTAGGTTGCTAGCCTCAACACTGCGGGGGAATGCTCATCAGTGGTTTCAAAAGTTGGGACCGGGCTCTATCACCTCTTGGGATCAAATGCGGAGAATGTTTTTAATTCAGTTTCAATCTTCTATTGTCTACGCTCCCCCTGTCACGACTCTAGCCAATATAAAGCAGAGAGAAGGGGAGACTCTTCAATCTTATTTCAGACGGTTCAATGCTGAGGTCCCCACTGTTCGAGGAGCTTCAGATGAGACCATCAAGAACTTTCTCATAGCTGGGGTGAGAGTAAACTCGGATTTTTGGAAAGAGCTTCAACAAAAAGAGCCATTGACCCTTGCAGATCTTTATGCGCAAGCTGAACCCTTTAAAAGGGAGGAGGAAGCCTTGAAGAGGAGTGATTATCCTGAAACTAGTCGTAGGGGCAAACGCAAGGATAGATCTCCAAGCCCAAAGGGGGATGCCAGGAGGAACGGCAGAGTTGATGTCAATATTGTTGATACTTGGGGGTCAGACCGATCAAGGTCACCTAGCCCAATGCCACGGTACCCTCCACCGCCTCTTTATTCTCTGAAAGATCAGGGTCATCCCCAGACCAGTATCTTCACACCTCTGGTGGCGTCTATTGGACATATTTTTGAGGTAACAAGAAAGGAGGGATTGTATAAGACACCCCTCCCACTTTCGAAGAATGCCCAAAGAGATAAGAAGAGATACTGTGCCTATCATGAATCGCATGGCCATGACACTCATCAATGTCGGCAATTGAGGGAGGAGATTGAATTGCTTATCAGGAATGGGAAGTTGACCGAATGGGTTAGAAAAGTAAAGGGGGACGTTCCTCCTCGGGAGGAAACTATGAAGGATGGTCCCGAAGGCAAAGATAAGCCGGATCATCAGAAGAAGACTACGTTCGTGAAGGAGGCGAGCATTCATACTATTTTTGGCGGGCCTCATGTTGGCGGAAATGGAAGAAATGATAGATGGAGAGATATGCCCGCGAGGCAAGGGACCCTCCTCTGACAAATGTGAATCACTTATCAGAAAGACCTCCTAAGCTGTTCAAGGGGGAGGATACACAAATAATTTTTTCGGAAGAAGATGCTAAATGGGTTCATCACCCACACAGCGATGCCTTGGTGGTAAATGTAAGGATCGGTACAAGGAGTGTTCATCGGGTGTTTATTGATAATGGAAGTTCAGTAAATATTCTTTACTACGGAACTTATAAGAAGATGGGGCTTCTGGATAAAGAAATGACTCATGGAACGACCCACATTTACGGCTTTACAGGAGATTCTGTACGGGTTAAGGGTACTGTGAAACTATCGCTCACCTTAGGGGAAGACCCTTACTCAGCCACTCAAGTATTCGAGTTTCTAGTAGTGGATCAACCTACATGCTATAATGCGCTGCTTGGGAGACCGGTCCTGAAAGAAATGAGGGTGGTAACATCAATATATCATTTAGCAATGAAGTTTCCTACTCCGGCGGGGATCGGATGTGTGAAGGGATGTCAATACGACTCCAGGGAGTGTTACAACAAGATGATGAAGTCTTCCTCAAAGGGTAAACAACGAGAGGAGATGTTGGATTTCAAAGAGGAAAGCGCTCAGGAAACCTTGAAATCGTTCGAACCTAAGGCAGTTACCACTATGGTTTATACAGTGGAGTTTCCCGGCGATGATGATTTGGCTAGTTATGAAGCATTAGTCAGGCAGAGTACTCCGCTCTTTCTGTTAAAGGCGCCACCTACTCTGGGGGAGACTATGGAAGTTACTATGGAAAATTCAGAAGCGGAGAATGCATTTGGGGAAGGAGTCACAACCGACAGAACAAAGTATAGGGTGCTGATGATTGGAGCTCCTCCTCTAGTCAATCAAAATCAGTTTCGGGAAGGGGTTGTTGAGGATGTCACTGACGAAGAAGAAGAACAAAGATGTCTTAGGGCAAAAAAGGAAAATTTGTTATGGAGTATGGAGACACTTCGATGGTTGAATTTCCAGATGATCCAACGACTGGGAGAGAAGGACTTAAATAAGCACAAGAAGTACATTGCTCTACAAAGATACAAAAGAAATGAGAGTCCTAGAGAGAGAAGCTCCTCCTTCTTTCTAACCCCAAACCCTAGCCAGCCGCCATTTTTAAAATCTCCAGATCTAATCTCATACACACTTTCCTCATCATAAATTCCATATTCCCTTCATTTACTTCCACCTTCCCTTGTTCCCCAAACCTAAACACTATATTTCTTATACTTATTTTATTTCTTTTTCGGTCAGTTCTCCCATGGTGAGTCAAGATTCGCACTGTGACTCTGAATCTGGCTTACCTGGCTATATGCAGGATATGGAGGATGATAAGTTTCAGGAAATGCTTGAACGAAGAGAAGTGGAGGATTTTCCAGCTCTAGTAGTGCCTAATACCCTAGAGGGAGGTGCCTCAGCTGAGAAGATATGTAAGATACCCTCGGATGAGGATGAAGCTTCTTATGAGACTGCTAGAGATGCGATAGAGAGAGAAACGATTCACATGGTAGCAAAGGGTGTGGCTGCGAACAACAAATATGAAAGAGAGGATCTTATAAAGCTCTGCAACCAAATGATGGATATTCATAGCTTTCTTGCCAAGAAGGGTTTTTCGGTGAGTGAAGTTGAAAAAGAAATTTTGAAAGATAAGGAGAGGTTTAATGCAGGGTTAGTTAGCCCAGTGCGTTTCATTGATGGTAGGGATGAGATGGGTCTTCCCATTTTTTCTAACAAGGAAATACCTAAGAACATGGCTGCCAACGAGAAGGGGGCGGGAGTGGTTAAAGGAATCCTAAAGAATGCTACATCTGGGGGTCTGGAAAGGGGTGAAAGCTCGAAGAGTAAACATGAACCTGTTGCTGACAAAGTAAGCAATGAGAACACCAAAAATGGGGAGAAGAATGAGAAGACCGAAATGGGGTCAAAAGGAACTAAATCCTGGTCATCAGTATTAAGAACGGCCCCGGGCCCTTTCAAGGAAGTGAAATTTGATTACGTGCCGCCAACTGAAGGATCAGATGTTGTATCCCCCCTAGAGGATGTCCTCAAGAAAGGTGCGGAAAAATTCAAATGTTGCATTGTGGGTCAATTTACTAAAGGAACTTTACCTTTTAAGAGAGTTAAGGAGGTGGCTTTTTCAGCTTGGAGGAGAGGCCTCACCATAGTCTCTCAACGTAATGAATCTACATATGTTTTTAGGTTCAACTCTTCCAATGAGAAAAATGCAGTTCTAAGCAAAGGTACGTGGTACTTCGATAAAAGGCCTCTGGTCCTAACTGATTGGGGTTTCACTGTGCGCTCAGAACCTATTACCTCAATGCCGTTATGGGTTAAGCTGGCCAATCTTCCAGATTGTTACTGGACGCAGGAGGGTCTGGGCCATGTTGCTAGTGCCATTGGCAAGCCCCTGGGGGCAGATGCCCTTACTTCTGAGCTAGAAATCCTGCCATTTGCTAAAATGTGTGTGCAGTATGAAGTAGGGGATCCATTACCGCCAACCCTCAAAGTGGTGGACCTGGATGGTTCTATAGTAGAGGTTAAAGTCACATATATTAATAAGCCAATGGTGTGCAACCACTGTAAATCACTTGGCCACACCATTAGTGTTTGCCCGGTGGCTTCTAGGGAATGGGCGGCAGGGGGCTCAATACATACAAAAGGGGATTCAACTGGCCAAAGTGGCAAAGGAAATGATAAAGTGGACCAAATTGGTAAAGTCAATGAAGTACAACAACAAAAAGTGGTGGTCGAGCAAAAGGAAGTGGCTTTAGAGGAGGAGGACAGTCACATGAGGGGAGCAGACGGGGATGAGCATATCCAAAACCACCAGGTAGATGTTACAGAAGAGGAAGTAGATAAGGGGTGGACGGAGGTTCGCTCAAAGAGGAAGCCAGTGACATCGCCAAGCATATCTCCGGATGCTACCACTCTTCAGCAGTTTCAGAATATTGTGGTTGATGAGGTGGCAATGAAGCATGGCTCTAGAACTCCAAAGCCATATAAGAAAGTAAAAAGAGGAGGCAGGGGGGGTCGTACCCCTTCCTCTAGGTCATAAATCTTATATGACTATTTTTTGTTCCTACAACGTTAGAGGCCTCAATAATAAAGTTGGTTTTATCAGGGACTTTATCTCTAATAACAAATTGTCCCTGGTAGGTCTATTGGAAACTCATGTCCAAACTGACGTTGCTAGGATTATCTCTCGGGCCATAAATCCACGGTTTCAGTGGTGTTTTAATTATGATCATCATCCGGGAGGCCGTATATGGCTGGGGTGGAACCCCTCTATATGGAATATTTTGGTTATTGCTTCTTCTTCTCAGCATATCACATGCTCTGTCACCCTTATTGAGAGCAACACAAACTTCGTTATCTCTTTTGTGTACGGTCTTAATGAAGCGATTGACCGCAGACCATTATGGTCTGATTTGGCAGGAATAGCGCATGGTTTGAATGCTACAGCCTGGGCATTATGTGGTGACTTCAACTCATGCATTAGCATTGATGAAAAGCAAGGAGGAGTTTTAGACTGGACTACTGGAATGGAGGAGTTTAAACAGTTTTTGCTTGCTAATGGCCTCACTGATCTTCGGTATTCGGGCCACTTCTTCACGTGGTGGGATAGCAATATTTTTCAGCCAAAGTTCAGAAAGTTGGATCGAGTGTTAGTCAATACTGATTGGCATTCAGTGTTCCCTTGCTCCACGGTGGAGTTCATCTCTCGGGGTTTATCTAATCATTGCCCTGCAATTACTTCGCTTGGAACTAGTTTCTCCTCTGGGGCGAAGCCTTTCCAATTTTTTAATCACCTCATTGATAACCCAGACTTTTTGGATATAGTGGCGAAAGCTTGGTCTTTGGAGGTAGAGGGAAATCCTTGGTTTATTTTAACCTCGAAGCTCAAGAATGTAAAGTTGGCTCTAAAGGACCTAAACAAAAAGGTGGGGGACATCCACCAACTAGTGATCTTATCTCGGGATGCTCTATCTCAGTTTCAGAGTGCAATGCCTGCTAACCCCACTGCTGCATACTTTGAAGAAGAAAAGGATTTTATTGAGAACTATTCAGCAGCTTTAAGGCTAGAGGAACAGTTTTTAAAACAAAAATCCAGAATTCAGTGGTTAAAACTTGGAGATGGCAATAGTAAGTTTTTCTATAACTCTTGCAGAGGGAACTGGAATACTAACAAGATTACTTCTCTTCGGGACACGGAGGGGGTTTTACACTCTTCGCATGCTGATATGGCTAAAGTGGCCACGGAATTTTATACAAATATTTTGGGAAAAACATCTGAGGTAGCAGATTTTCCTAATGACATCCCTCTTCCCTCTCTCTCTGATTCCCAGTTTAATCATATGGCTGCCCCTTTTTCTGAAAGTGAAGTGCTGAGCACCTTAAAAAGAATGGCAAAGAACAAGAGCCCTGGACCAGATGGGTTCACTGTCGAATTTTACTTGGCTGTTTGGCATGTGGTAGGAAACGATGTGACTAAAGGTATCATGTATTTCTTTAATACCCTGCACTTGCCTAGAGTAATAAATGCTGCTTCCATATGTTTAGTTCCTAAACAGGCTAACCCCTCTGAAATGCAACACTTTAGGCCCATCTCTTGTTGTAATGTACTGTATAAATGCATTTCATCTATGTTGGCCAAGAGGCTCAAAGTTGTCCTTCCATCCATCATTTCTCCAGTGCAGTCTGCTTTTGTAGCTAAGAGATCCATTGGTGACAATATTTTCCTTGCCCAAGCTTTATGCAAGGATTATAATGGAAACTCAGGTCAGCCCCGATGTGCTATAAAGCTGGACATTCATAAGGCTTTTGATTCCCTAAACTGGAAATTCCTGTTTCAAATCCTGGAAAAAATGCGGTTTCCCCACCAGTACATCAAGTGGCTGGAGAAATGTATCACCTCCACAATGTTTTCTGTAAAGTTGAATGGCAGTTTGGAAGGTTTTTTCAAAGGGGAGTCTGGCCTGAGGTAGGGGGATCCCCTATCCCTTTATCTGTTCGTGATTGCCATGGAGGCTCTCTCAGCCTGTCTGGGTAAGATGACCAGAGACCCTAATTTCAAATTCCATTGGAGAACAAAGGAGGTAAAACTGAATCACATTATTTTTGCTGATGATGTGTTCCTGTTTAGTCATGGTGATCTTAGGTCAGTCTCAGCTCTGCTAGATGGGATCAAGCTCTTCTCAAGTTGTTCGAATCTAAAGCCAAATATTTCCAAGACTACTTGCTTCTTTGCCAATGTTAGACAGGAAGTTGTTGATGCTATTCTTGCTCATTCAGGGTTCCTAAGAGGTCATATGCCTATCACCTACCTGGGGCTACCTCTCATTACGGGCAAGCTTAACAAGAATGACTGCCAGACTCTGATCAGTAGACTGTGCAGCAAAGTGGAGTTGTGGACAACTAGATTTCTTAATTTTGCAGGCCGTCTCCAACTGATCAAAGCAATTCTGGTCAGTATTGTGGGATATTAGAGTATGTTCCTTTTTCTTCCAAAAGGAATTCTTAAGAAGATTAATGCTCTATTATTCAAGTTTCTTTGGGGAGGTTTCTACAAGCCGGATGGGAAATGTCAGTATAAAGTAGGATGGGAGGAGTGCTGTAAACCGAAAGCGGAAGGCGGTCTTGGCATTCGAAACCTTTTTGAATGGAATGAAGCTGCCATTCTATACCAGCTGTGGCGTATCTTACAGCCCACCTCTAGCTCTCTTTGGATAGCATGGTTCCATAAAGCCCTGCTGTCAAAGAAGGAATTCTGGACTTCCTCAATGCCATATCGCTCATGTTGGATTGTAAGGAAATTATTCAAGGCTAGGCCGCGAGCTCTACAGCATTTATACTATAACATAGGAGAGAATTCTGATTTTCTCTTCTGGCATGATCCCTGGGTTCAAAAGAAGCCTCTTCTAGCTATCTCTCCGTCCATTATCTCTACAGATGAGTCCACGAGTGCAGTCAATATCAATGTCTACCTCCGAAATGGGATTTGGGACTTGCCATCTTCGAACCATAACGATGTCATTGAAATTAGACGGGTGGTGCAACAAATCCAAATTCATAATTCTGATTCCATTACGTGGGATGGAATGTTAGCAAAGAATGTCAAATTAACTACAATTTGGTCCTCCATTCGGGAAACTGGAACTCATGTCCAGTGGTTGGACATGGTATGGGGGAAATTCAATATCCCGAAATGCTCATTCATCACTTGGTTAGCTATAAAGAACAGGCTTCTCACGAAGGATAGAATGCTTATGTTTGGAATGCAGGTTGACCCAAAATGTGTCTTATGTGGGGTGGATGATGAAACGGTTAGCCACATTTTCACTGCTTGCCCATTCTTTGATCTTATTAGCAGGTCTATGCCAATGCGTTTCACGCGGAATTGGTCCAACTGTCAGTTAGGCAATTGCGTTAATACACAGTTGGGGGCAAAGGAGCAAACAATTGCTCAACTGATTTTTAGCACAGCTATCTACCATGTCTGGAAGGAGCGTAACTTTCGCATGCACAACCCTGGCCCCGGCAATCCAACCTCAGTGGTTAGCAGTGAGATAAGGCGTATGGTGCGCGAGAAACTGTTCTCATGTAGCTTGTTTAAGGTTTGGGTTCGGAAAGACCCGACCATCATCTTACTTATCATGTAAAAGAATAGGTTAGGTACATCCGGGATGTTGAGTAGGGTTTACCTTCTTATTCTTTGTATCATGTTATATTGTGGTTGTAATTTGGATGCTGTTTCGCGGGGTATGCCCCTAGTTGTGTACTAGTTGTTTCCTTTGGTATAAAATTTTAATTAGCAAAAAAAAAAAAGAAGGACTTAAATCGTCAGGGGATGAGATTGTTTCTATTCGAGAAGTGGGTGAGTCTAGTGGAACAAAGGAAGTAGAGTTTGACTTGGATCCTCGATTGCCTGAGTCCAAGAAGAATATGGGACCAGCAGAAGACACCGTGCCAATTCTGGTGGACGAAAGAGACACGTCCAAGGTACTGTACATTGGGGCGAGGTTAGAGTCGGGCTTAAGAGAGAGGCTAGTTAACTTTTTAAAGAGTAATATGGATGTTTTCGCTTGGAGTCATGCTGATATGGTGGGAATCGATCCTGAAGTAATGTGCCATCATCTCAACATAGACCCCTCTAGGAAGGGTGTTGGGCAAAAGCGAAGGGCGGTCAGTGGTGAACGGGCTACCGCCTTGAAGGAGGAGGTTGATCGGCTGTTAAATGTTGGGTTAGTTAAAGAGTCTTTTTACCCAGATTGGCTGGCGAATCCGGTTTTGGTAAAGAAATCCAATGGGAAGTGGAGAGTCTGCGTTGATTTCACCGACTTGAATAAAGCCTGTAAGAAGGATAGCTTTCCTTTACCTAGGATTGATCAATTGGTGGATGCTACTGCGGGGCACGCTTTGCTCAGTTTTATGGATGCTTATTCAGGATACAATCAGATACCGATGTATGCGCCTGATCAAGAGAATACTTCCTTTATCACAGATAGGGGGTTGTATTGCTATATTGGAATGCCTTTCGGGCTACTCAATGCAGGGGCGACTTATCAGAGGCTAGTAAACATGATGTTCAAAGACCAGATCGGGAAAACAATGGAAGTTTACGTGGATGACATGCTGGTGAAGTCAAAGGAAGCAGAAGATCATATCCGACATTTGGAAGAGATGTTTCAAATCCTTAGAAAATTTCGTATGAAGCTTAACCCACAAAAGTGTGTGTTTGGGGTGGAATCCGGGAAGTTTTTAAGATTTATGGTGAATCATAGGGGGATAGAAGCGAATCCTGCAAAAATACAAGCTCTTCTTGATATGAGATCTCCACGGACAGTAAAGGAGGTGCAGAGTTTGACCGGGAGAGTTGCTGCCTTGAACCGTTTTGTGTCCAGGTCTTCTGACAAGTGCAGAGAGTTCTTTAAAGCTATCAAAGGTGTTGGGAAGAATTTCGAATGGACTCCTGAGTGCGAGGAAGCTTTCCAGGCATTGAAAAATCATTTGGGGTCTCCTCCACTGCTGTCAAAACCTCTCGAGGGCGAGGTTCTCATTTTGTACTTGGCTGTTTCGGAGTACTCTGTTAGTGGGGTTCTCGTACGAGAGGAAAATGACGTCCAGTATCCTATTTATTACGTTAGCAAGAGGTTGTTGGAGGCAGAGACAAGGTATTCGAATATGGAGAAGTTAGTGTATGCTCTGATTTTGGCTTCCAGGAAGCTGCGACCTTATTTTCAGGCACATAGAATAGAGGTCCGAACAGCGTATCCTTTGAGGCAGATATTGCATAAACCTGAGACTTCCGGGTGAATGTTGAAATGGGCTGTGGAATTGGGACAATTTGATGTAGAGTATAAGCCAAGAAGTGCTATAAAGGGACAGGCTCTTGCTGATTTCATTTTGGAATTCCCTCTGGCACAAGAGGGCGATGCCTTGGCCGTGATATCTAGCCCTCCGCTTGAGTTAATTCAGGAAGGACCTACTTCGGCACCGTGGTGGACTTTGTATGTGGATGGTGCATCAAATAATGAAGGTGCAGGTGCGGGGATTGTCTTGATCAGTCCAGAGGGACATCATCTGAGGAGTGCGATTCATTTTGCTTTTCATGCAACAAATAATGATGCCGAATATGAGGCTTTGATTTCGGGGTTGAAGCTCGCCCTCGAGATGAAGGTAGAAAATATAAACATCATGAGTGACTCAATGCTGGTCGTTTATCAGGTTAATGGGGGGTTTCAGGCTAGGGGACCCCGCACCGAGTTATACATGAAGTGTACCCAGAGGTTGATGAATTTGTTTCGGGAGGCAAGATTGGAGCAACTTCCTAGAAATAGCAATGAGGAGGCAGATGCTTTGGCTAAGTTGGGGTCTCAAAAGGAAGCTACTCTTTTAGGGGTTATCCCCTTAGAAGTCCAGAAGCAACCTAGTGTCCCAGAGGCTGAATTAATGCAGGTCGACGTAACTATGCATGATACTTGGATGACCCCAATCTGGAAATATCTGAAGGAAGGAATTCTACCAGATGATAGAATTGAGGCTAGAAAACTCATATATAAGGCAGCTCGTTACGTTGATTTTGGAGGTTCTCTTTACAGACGAGGTTTTAATCAGCCACTATTGAGATGCATAGATGGTGAGGAATGCAATTATGTCCTACGGGAGGTTCATGAGGGAATCTGTGGAAATCACTCGGGGGGTGGTTCGCTTGCGCAAAAGATATTACGTCAGGGATATTTTTGGCCTACTCTTCGGGAGGACTCAATGATTTTTGCTAAATCTTGCGATAAATGTCAGAGGTATGCCAACTACGTGAACAGTCCCGCAGCCCCTCTCACTTCTTTGACTAGTCCTTGGCCCTTTGCTATGTGGGGGATTGATTTGATAGGGGAGCTCCCTAAGGGGAAAGGTGGGGTGAAGTATGCTGTCGTGGCAGTTGATTATTTTACCAAGTGGGTAGAAGCAGAGCCTCTTGCTTCAATTACCGCAAAAAAGTTGGTGGACTTTGTGTACCGATCCATCATTTGTCGCTTTGGGATACCTTACAAGTTGATATCCGACAATGGGAAGCAATTTGACAGTAAAGAGATGAGGCAGTTGCGTGACAATTTGGGGATTAAGAAAAGTTTCTCTGCCATTAGTCATCCTTAGACAAACGGCCAAACGGAGGCGGTAAACAAGATAATCAAACATACGCTTAAAGCAAAGTTAGATGATAGTAAGGGGAACTGGCCGGAAGAGTTGCCTAATGTCTTATGGAGTTATAACACCACACCTAGGTCTACTACGGGGGAAACCCCTTTCTCTTTGACATACGGGTGTGAGGCCATGGTGCCGGTAGAGTTGGGGGCAGGATCATTCAAAAGGGATAATTATCAGCCAGAGGTGAATGAGGTCAATCATCGTCTTTACTTGGATTTGGTAGAGGAATTTAGATCAACTTCGCAAGTTAGGTTGGTGTCTTATCAACAGAGAGTGGCGAGGTTTTATAATTCAAAAGTCAGGGCTAGACCTTTAAAGGTGGGCGATTATGTTCTCCGACGAGTGATGCCTAACACAAAAATCCAGAATCATGGAGTATTTGGCGCTAATTGGGAAGGTCCTTATAAGGTGAGAGCAGTCTTATGGAAAGGAACTTATTATTTGGCCGATATGGAGGGGAAGCATATTCCGAGAGCTTGGAACATGGAACACTTGAAGAAATACTATCAGTAATGTATTTTCTACTTTTGTTATACTTTCCTTTAATTATTATTTTCATGAAAGTCTAGGGGGTAGTGCATGTACTCTTCCTTAGCCAGGATTTATATATCTATAATAAAACATGCGTTTTATTTTCTGGAAATTTTGTTTAAATTCTGTGATAGATGACCTCCTCTAAGGAGGATCTTTGTGGGATGTATAAAAAAAATGATCTCCTTCGTGGAGAGTTTAAAAATGAACTTCGGAAAATCCACCTCCTGTGAGGAGGGATATTTCTGGAATGGGGAACGACCTCCTTTGAGGAGGGTATCCCAAATTATCAAAGTCCTTGCAAAAACCGTACTTCCGGGGGGGATGTCCGTACTTCCGGCGCCTCATCAAGGCACGAGCTTCAGAAAATCCACCTCCTGTGAGGAGGGATATTTCTGGAATGGGGAACGACCTCCTTTGAGGAGGGTATCCCAAATTATTAAATCCTTGCAAAAACCGTACTTCCGGGGGGGATGTCCGTACTTCCGGCACCTCATCAGGGTTCAAGTTTCGGAAAATCCACCTCCTGTGAGGAGGGTATTTCTGAACTTAATAAAATCTCCTCTGAGGAGAGTATCATAAAATTATTAAGTTCTGAGGAAAATGACTCTCTTAGAGGGAGATACCCTCGAGAAGACATGGTAGTTGTTACTTTTGAAGTAAGATATTTATTAAGGTTCATTAATTAGATTCTAATTAAAGTTCATAGAAGATAGGCAGGAAGACATAATTATGCAGAATAAATTAAACAAAGTCAATACAAGGGCGACATCTTTAAATGGAGGACGCACACTCCAATTAGTTGAATATAAGTCAGATGGATTAAAGAAAAAATTATTAGGGCGAGGCCATTATAGGAGGGCCCGCACTCCTATTGTGTGCATTATGAAGAGTTCATGCAGTCAGCTTCCAACAGTTTAAGAAGGCGAGGTTGCACCTGTCCTCTCGCCTCCTGCTTTCTTGTTCAGCCTAAGTTTTAAGAAGGCAAGAATCTTATATCCGGACGAGATTGTCCTGAAGAGTGAATGAGCTTGAAGAATATGCAAAAAGAGTTAAAAGACGTAAATATGCATGCGGAATAAATCAAATAAAAATACAAAGGCGACGCCATTATCAGGAGGGCGCGCACTCCTTATAGTTGATTCACATCACAATTTTTTGACAACTGGCGAGGCCATTATAGGAGGGCCCGCACTCCTATTGTGTTGGCAATTATTAGAAGTTCATATAGTCAATTGGCTGTAGCAAGAGATGGCGAAACTACGTCAACATTGTTACCCTCGGCTGTTTCTTTCTTTCTCGCTTCCTCGTCCTCTACAGCTTTAAGCTCTGACTCAATCTTCCTACGGAGATCTTCCTTGGCAGCATCAATCAGCTCGACATTATCTATTTGAAACTTTGCCATATAGCTAGGCGTGGAAGGAGCAAAATGTGTGGCCCAGTTGTAATTGGGATCAGCCGCAAGGAAATTTCGAAGATAGTCGAGAAATCCCGCATTATAAGCCTCGCTCTGACCCTTTCTCATTCCAGCAGAAAGTGTGTCGTTCTCGCCCATGAGCTTCTCGTTCTCGTCCTTCAAATCCTTGATTGCATTCTGAGATTCAAGTTTTAGCTTGTCAAAGGCTGATTGAAGCCTTTCAACATCAGTTGTTCTCGCCCTTGCTTCGTTGTCAAATTTCTGCTGAGCTTCGATGAGTTTAGAGTTAAGGGAAGAGGCCTCGCCCTTGTATTTCTTGAGGGATTTTTCTTGATCTCTGATAACAGAATTCTTTTGGGCGAGAACCCTCAGCCCATGATAAAAAGCATCCCCGAGGCCAGTTTTAAAGTTGAGTTCAACATCCTCATCACTGCGATTGTTTAAAAGTTTGACTTCGTCTTCGGAGAAATTTTCAGCGGCAAGCGATCCAAAAGTGGAAACCACTAGATCAGTGGACGAGTTGTCAATCACAACATTCTTGTGTTTCTTATTTTGAATAGCCTTTGAGGTATCTCCTAGATCCCTTTTTCTGTTTCGATCGTTCTTTTCAGCCATATCTCTTGGAGGTGGTGGTGGTGGACGAGAAAGATTTGCAATTGTAGAGGCTGTCGGACGAGATTGATTGGCTATCATAGATGGAGTTGGCTCTGCCTCAGCAAACGGGTTTCGCCCGAAGGGTAATCTCGCCATTTGACCTGAAGATAAAAATATAAGGTTAGGGCGAGGACATGATGACAATAAATTTTAATGTTCATATTATCAAAAGAAAGCGATACTGTGGAAGTGTGGGCTAGATTACCTTTACCAGTTAAGTTTTCAATCTGTTTTTTACGGATAACTCTTTTGGTTCCTTTCTTAAATTTAACATAAGGTATTTGGCCGTAACCCTCATTATAAAAACCATGAGCGCGAAGGTTTTCAGGGGTCACTAGGGTGTCGAGATCTTTCTTTGGTCTGGGAAGATTAGAGATGAACAAGGCTCTTGCTGCGGTGTCGCCCAATAGCTTAGTCTGGGAGGGTTTATCTAAAAGACAAAAGGAATGTAAAAAACTAATAATAAAACAAGTTATGAGGGCGAGATTCAAAGTTTTATGAAGCAGGATACTTACAAGGATTCAAATTGAATTGAGTTCTAGCCCTGGGAATATCATACAAATAGAAGAATTCGTCTTTCCATATCTTCATATTGCTGGGATTCCCAGTAATGAAGCCTTTCTTGTTATGAGATGACCAGTAAGCAAGATAATAGAAGCCAACGTCCTTCTCACATCGTCTCAGAGATAGAAAATAACTCAACTCAGCCATTGTAGGGGCGTCATACCCTTCATTTCTGTACATCATGTATAGGCCAATTGCCGCTCTGTAACTGTTAGGCGAGAATTGTACTGGGGCGATATTGAAATAGGTGATGATTTGTTGAAGGAAGGGATGCATAGGTGATCCAAAACCGAGCTCTATTAATTTTTTGGTAAGGACCATCCTTTGTGTTGGTAATCCAGCGACATTGAAGATATGCATTCTCATTGAAGAATGAGGTCGTAGCCACTTCCCTTCCAGGTTGTAATATTCAATCAGGAACATGATTTCTTCAGAAGAGATCGATGAGGCGAGACCGGCACAGGAGATGCGCCCTTGATCGAATCGGTGTTTCATTCTAAGGGATTCACTCACATCATCTTCAAAGTCTAAGTCTATATCACAGGTACGGACGGGTTGTATGTATGGTTTGTTTGGAGGAGATGGCAATTCCATTGCATAGCGCTCGGGCGAGACAGATAGCACTTCTTCTTCATTCTCGCCTTCGTCCGTGATGTCTTTGTCCTTTGCTTCATCAAGCATCTTTTTATACCTTGTTAAATCCTTACCGTGACCTTTTCCTAATCTAGAGGGACCAGGTTCTTGGGGATCTAAATCGGCAAAAAGGTCGTGTAAATCATCTTCTTCACCTATATCGCCTAAGTCATGAGCATGATAGACACTAGCCAAGTCTTCAGCATCAATGCCTACTTGAAGACTATCAGATTTGGAGAGAATCTCGTTTTGATTATCGTGGATTTTGAGGAGGTTCAAAGACCTCTTGCGAGCTCTCAGCCATTCAGGATCCAAGTATTTTTTGATTTCCTCTTCACGAGGCACATTTGAGGGGGAGGGCGATATTGATTTATCAATAGTAGAAGAACTCTTGCTTGACATCTGCAAGAGAGGGCGAGGACTGTGTTAGGGATGGAAAATAGAATAAGGGTGAAGGAAAAAGGGCGTCCTCGCCCTTCGAACTTTAAACGGCCCTAGTAAAGGAACTAATCGAATAAAGGTGGGTCTATCCTGGAAGAGTATTTTTATGCAAATAAAATAAAATACTTAAAGAGAAAATTATAAAGAAGGAGATACCTTGGAAAAAGGGGAAAGTCGCCCACAAAGCTGTTAAAATTCGCCCGGTGAGAATAGGATGTCGCCTATAAAACTTGCAATCTCGCCCCTTGTGGAAAATATCTGCCAGCACCTCGTGAGTATCTCTGCAAATAAGGTAAAAAATAAAAAGAAGTTTGAGGTATATATATAGTAGTTATCGATGTGAGACACGTGGCATGTTATGATTGGGTGAAAACGTAAATCGAGGCGTGATAACTTCAGCAGAAACGATTATTATTTTTTGAAAAATTGCTATTGAGGGGCTCGTCATTATTCTGGGATTTTAATTACATTTGATAAAAATTAGTTTCTTTTATAAATAAATATTGCAAGAAACTGGGGGGTAGTTGTTACACCCAAGAATAATCTCGCCCCAATGGCTCGATCTCGCCCGTTGAAAGGATTGGAGATGGGGGGTCCAGTTCTTAGGGGGATGACACGTCCATTTGACTTGGTCCATGAGAAAAGGTTTCGCCCTTTGGGGTATTCGAAGATGACTTCGTATTTAATAAACCACGAATTATGGACTGTAAATAAGTCCTTGATCTCGCCCTTTATAACAGATCTCGCCCTCTTTAAGGGAATCTCGCCCCCATTTGGGGCTGCCTTACACCTGCCTTATCTCCGTAGCTCAGAGAAAGTGTTGACCCCGAAAATACCGGGTCAATAGCTTAATCAATACGCTCCAAGAAAATAGATGGGCTTTTAGGTCTGTATCAAAGGCGTTGGTCTTAATCCAATAGGTTTCCTAAATAAAGTAACCTAGCCCATTACGATTACTTGTTCTCCAAGAACTACGTTTGGCTTGATCCCTATAAATAGGGTACGTAGGCACATTGTATGGTACGATGCAAACCCTTGCGAAAAAGAGAGAATTCAATATTCAATCTAAATTGCAATAATCACATCATACAATCTCAGCCATTCCTAAATCATAAACCCTAACCCTAATCGTCCTATGCCAATCACCGCAATCAATCACCACCATAATTCCAGCAACCCTCCCCCAATTTATTTTCCCAAATTCCTCCGTTAACATAAAGCATTAACTATAGTTATTTCTTATATGCTGTTTGCTATCAAAGGATTTATACTGTTTGTTGTTTTCGTATAATAGATCTCATTGGAGTTGTGGAGGACTATGAACATGTTAACGACATCAAGACTGTCTATGGACAAAAGAAGATTGTTAAGTTCAGAATCACTGATGGAAGGTAAAAATTGAGTTTTTATTATTCTTGCTTATATTCTTCTTTTGTAATTTGCTTATGTTGATGCATTCAATATTTCCAAATAACTTTGCATTTCAGCAATTTAATTCTAATATCTGAAATACCAATATACCTTTATGTAATTACAATTTACAGGAATAGCCATAAAGTTACTGTTTGGGGTGATCTTGCTGTGAAAACTGAAGCTTCTCACAAAAATGCTACTGAACGTCCAATCATTGCGATTGTCACAAGTACAAAGCTCAAGATTTATAAGAGTAAGGCTGCTGTTTTAACTAACATAAGAAGCCTGTGGTTTAACTTGGATTATAAGTTGCATTTAACAATTGTATGGATTTTACTAATTTCTAATTTATTGGTTGTATTCGCAATTTAAGATTCAGTGCAAATAAGTACACTACCATCTTCAAAGGTGTACCTAAATTTGGACAGTGACTATGTAATTGCAATGCGCCAGCGGTAAATATTTTACATTTCATGCTTGATACATAATTACTGCATACAATACTTCCTATACTTGATTTATGAATAGAAGTCGACATTTATATTGTTGCAGACTAGAAGAAGAAGGGTATACAGTCAGCCAGCAGCCAGATTTTGTAACTCTATCAGAAATTGATGGAAGTCCAATTATAGAAACATTGACATTGAAACAACTTGCTGAAAAGCAAGGCACAGAGTATATCAAGGTTCTAAATTAGTTTAAGCACTTTGTACAATCAGAGTTTTTAACTTAAACAAAAATCTTTATATATGTAGATGTATGTTAATCGAGATATAATGATACTTTGTAATCTGCAGAGAGATTTTTTCTGCATTGTAAAGATTCAAAATGTTGAAGAAACAGATTGGTGGTATAACAGTTGCAGTGACTGTGAATCAGAAGTAAGGAAACAAGATGGAATGTTTAAGTGTTCCAACTGCACTGATAAGACTATTCTAGTTCCTGAAAAAAGGTAAATAACATCAACTGATAATATGCATAAGATATCATCTAATTTTTTTACACTATCTGTTCCAAACATTTGTTGAATTTGATGAATATTTGTCAAACAGATATAGGATTGTTATCCTTGCCGACGATGAAACTGAGGCTTATAATTTCATTCTAATGGATCGTGCTGGCAGAAGGATGTTTGGTATGTCTGCAACCAAAATGATGTTACAAGTGGAGAAGGTATTGATTCTATTAATAGTGTTTTATTACAATAACTACATCATTTTTTCTACTTTGAATTCACATGATCTACACCTTGATCAACATGTCAGAAATAAACAAAATTACTACACTTTGATACATTCACATCATCCTAAACATTATATTGAACTATCAGGCAAAAGATGTGTTTCCACAGAAGGTTAAAGATATCAAAGGAAAAGAACTTAAGTTGAAGATCAAAATTACTGATGAAAATATGAAATCAAACAGTAATCTCTACTACGCTGTTAATGCATATGACATTTGCAAACCTTCTTCTCCAAATTCTGATGCAACAGTGGCTACATTCCCAACTTCAACATCTGGAGAAGTGAGTTTTAAACCCATGAAATAATTCTTATGTTCAACATTTACTATTACTTCTATCTATGTACAATAACAATTCTAATGCTCTACCAATTCATTATTTACAGAACAATTTCGTAGCTTTGTCGGACTTTACTCCAGAATCTGCCAAATCAATGAACAAGAAAATTAAGATGGTATTTACTTTTTAAGATTATGATCTATGATCTATATGAAGTATTAAATTGTTCATAAGTTAAACTTTCATCAACTTATTCCTACAATTTTTATTTCGTTTTTTGCTTATAAACAGGAGAAGTAATTCATCTTGGTATTTGGAACTATCTTGGAGTATTACTGTTTGAATACATGGACATCACAGTTGTTGGAATTGTTGCTTCCAGTCTAGGATTAATTCCATGTTTAATAAGAGATTTGCCCTTGCATGGGTTTTGCTATTCTCATTTCATCTCAATGTTTTGGATTATGGTTTTTGCATATTTGGTTTTAACATGTTAATTTGCATTGGTTTTGCTATTGACATTATATTTCAATCTTTTGGTTTTAAGATGTTTTTAATCTTCATAATGGCTTATGGTTTTAAGATGTTAATTTAAACTTTTCTAGCAATAAGCGTAACACTTGGTTTATGTTAATTTATTATTGTTAAAAAGTAGTATTATTTGTTTATTCGATGCACTCAAAGGACTTTGTTGAAAAACACTTCATTGATAACATGTAAGTTATACAAAATAAAAAATGAATAATATATTTTACTAAATTTAAAACCGGTGCGTAACACGGGCAATATTGCTAGTTAGAGTAATATTTGAATTTGAAATCAATATTTTGAGTTAAGTGACATTTTGAACCAGTTATTGACATTTGGGCCTTTTCTCCGCATACTTAAACCGTACTTATTATTATTTTCTTTTTTGACAAAACCGTACTTAAAAATTTGAATTCAATCAAACCCTCGATTCAGTCGTTTCGAGTTCTCAAAACCCAATCCACACCAGGAAATCGGTGCGTAGAAGAAAAAAATCTCCTCCTTGTTTCAATTACTACGTATTTGTATGTATAATCATTGTTGGTTGAACAGGGGAAACTGAACTAGCAAACAAAAGAGGATCACGCCAGAGAAAAAAGAAAAAAGGAGTGTGCAGATTGAAATTATTATTTACGATGGATGATGATAAACCCCAGGAGGAAGAGTTAGAGATAGAGAGTGATTCTTTTATAGATGACGATGACGATGACGATGACAATTACAGTGACAATGATGATGATTCTAAGGTAATCAAATCAGTTCTTGTGTATATCCCCCATTGTCTTTGTTTTTATGCATATATTTTGTGGATACTTATACATAAATTGTTTCTTTATATAAGTACTTACTTGCAAATGGAAACTCATACACTAAACATGTTATCAACATATAATAACACTCGTCATCGTCGTATGTGTATGTGTATTATTTCGAAATAGCCCCAAGAACCTTTGACCGAGGAAGAAATAGAAGAGTTAATAGGGGAGCTTTTGGAAGTTGAGAGCAAGGTATTAATTCCCCCCCTTGGGTTTTACTCTTTCGGTGTTTCCCTTTATTGTCCTCACTTTCTCGGCCTTTAGGCTGCCGAGGCCCAAGAATCATTAGAAGACGAGGCACTTGCAATAGTAGAGGCTCAAGTTAGGGAAGAACTCGCACAGTCATATCAAGGGGAACAAGTGAGTTTTTCAACCCCCCTGGGTTAATCCCAAAACATTTTCCTCATGCTCATTGCTAACAAATGGATTATCGTTATAGCTGGACAAGGCTGTTAGAGATGAAATGGAAGCTCTTAAACAAGAGTGGGAAACTGTTCTTGACGATCTTGAAACTGATTCTGCTCACTTATTGGTATGCTTCTCATTGTCAGTGCTATTAACTTTCCATTTTTCTTTATTATTTGTTTTCATTTTGACACAACAGTAGGTGACGTGCCATTAACTCGCTAAAGTTCTTGGTTCATTTGAATCTAGAGACAAGCCATGTTGTGATTGATATTGGATATTGTTTCCCTATATATATGTGTGTAATGAAAATACTTTTGCACGCTATTATGGTTGTTCCTGTTGGGGTAGTAATGACTCATTTTAGTGTAGGATTTTGGCCGTGTCAGTCCTTATAACTCACATGGAACATGTACTGTTTTCTTTGTGTTAGGTCACTTCAAAATATAAACTAGTATCTCCATGTTGATGCTGAATTTCAAGGGAACTACTAGGATTAGCTTTTATGTGTGTGTATGTTGCTCGGACTCTGAATTTCTGAAAATTGGCAACACGAGGAACTACAAATGGTTCTTAGTTAAACTATATATATTCATATTTTGCCTTCAGAGTTCTACTCATACATAGTCTTTCAGTTGGTCAAAGTCTTGAACATTTAGAGAGGGGGCAAGGTGTGCAGTTTGCGCACTAACCTAGCCTTGATATGACCTGGAATAAATGTCATGTCTGGATGGCCAACACTGTACAGAGGGACATCTCACAAAGGCCATACTGTTCTTGAATGTATTAGTATAAGTTATATGGGGGATTATCTTTCCTCTCTCTCTCTCTCTATATATATATATATTTGTATTTTTGAGATTGCATGCATCATTTTTTATTTCTTTTGATTGAGAAGCAGATCATTTCCTGCCGACTAATTACGAATTACTTGCACCTTAAATTTTGTGTGCCCTTTATCTCTTTTTTACCCTATGAGGCCATATATCAAATCTGTTCAGCGTGCAAATTAAGAAATACAAGGTTTTTCGTTTCTTTAAAATTTGGGTCCCATGCATTAATAATTTCTAGACAGTTTGTCTGTGATAGTTAGGTTTTATATATATAAGGTTTGAAGTATCTTTTTACGTCCTTTTGTGGATGGTTTATGCTTTCTTGCTACCAGTTTTATAAATGTTTCTTTGAACAGGAACAACTCGAGGGTGCTGGGATTGAACTCCCAAGCCTGTATAAATGGATTGAAAGTCAAGCTCCGAACAGTTGCAGTACAGAAACCTGGAAAAAGAGGACTCACTGGGTTGGTTCTCGAGTGACTGATGACGTTACCAAAATAGTAGCCGATGCTGAGAAGTATCTCCAGACCCAGAGGCCTGTAAGAAAGTAAGATAATTTGTGTTGGGATTTTATTGATAAAGGTACCTGTGAGTATAAAGGATTTTGTGAACCAATATGTAATTTTTTTGATGTTGGCTATATGTAGAAAGCTAGGCAAAGTTCTGGAGGAGGGTGCCAGTGGTTTCTTGGAAAAGAAAATTTCAAGCAGTGATGGAATAGAAGGTTTGGAAAATACTTCAGATGTGGATTGGTCCTCTTTTAACAAAATCTTTTATTCATCAGCTAAAAGTACATTTGGGACAAGCCAATGGGCTTCTGTTTACCTGGCCAGTACTCCACAGCAAGCTGCTGAATTAGGAATAAATTTTCCTGGGGTGGATGAGGTGAAGTGTAATCTGTTTACCCCATCATAAATTTTTTTGAATATATAATTTGAAGTATTTAACTGATCAATACTCATTTGTCTGCAGCGAACTTTCTGATTCATATCATGAACATCTTTTTTATCTGAAATTTGATCTGATAACTGTATACTGTCGTACTCTGTCACCCGGTCATGTTGTAGGAGTAGGAGTGACACACTTAAGGATCTAAGTGTCAGATTCTCCAGTTCTAAAAATATTAGCTTGTTCAAGATAGGGATCTAGTATTTTACTCGTGTGTGGGCCTTTAGGGAGTCATTCATGTTTGACTATGTTCTTTTAAAGCCTAAAATTTTTTTAGTACATTCTTTCTGAAAAATATTTTATTCCCAGTACCTCAGATGCACTTATAACTATCAACTTTATAATATATGAATCATGATCAAGAATAATGTAGAGAAGTGGCTCAAACCCCTTTGCTTAATACATACTAGTCCTTGAGCCGCCTTAGATCTCATTATGTATTGGATTGGTGGAGGTGAGGTTTCCAAGCTCAAGATGAATTGTCAAACTCACCCACACCTGCCTCTATCTAGTGTCGTTTTGTCATGGGTGTGACAGCCAACTTAAATAGTCCGTGGTAAGTAGGTCATGATTTGTTCCTTCTTACAAGTACTAACAAAATGACTTTTTCTTACAGGTGGAGGAAATCGATGATCTTGAAGGAAGCTCTGATTTTCTTGTATCTGATGCTATAGTTAATGAAGATAAAAATCTTACTGCAGAACAGAGGAATAAATATAGAAAGGTCTGTATATCTGAGCAATATTTTCAAGAATAATTAATTAATGAATATCTTCATAAAGTGCTTTCATATTGGCATTTTTTAAAATGATCAGATTAGTACTGCATACAATTGCTGCAAGTAAGATAAGACATGTAGTAAAATTTTTGTTACAGCTTTCTGGGCTATCTATCAGTCGTTTATTGATGATTACATGGTGGGGCTAAAATGCTAATTGAGCACTGGGCTGACTGTGTAGCCTGCCTTCTTACTCTTGTGTGAATAGTAGTTATTTTTTTGAGGGATGTAGGTTCATTGTACTGTTGCACATCTTGTTGCTTGAATTCGTGGAATATTAAGTCTCTGTGCTTGACAGAAGTGGAAGTTCTATTTATTAGGGGTTATAGAATCACAAATATTGAGATCTTTAGATGAGTAAAACATTTATTGCTTTGACATACAAAGTTCTTACAATGCTAGATTGTCTAGATTTCACTCATTTCCATTTTCTTCGGTACAAGATATGATTATTTTTGGAGTGTTTCCAATGATTTCCTCTCGTCATTTAGAAGGTGGTTTTGTAGTCTACCTCTGCCTACTTTTAAATTTATATATGTCTAGAACCTAATGTTTTTTCAAACAATACCCATCATTTGATGTTTAGGTAAGAACCGTTTCTTTACCTTTGCCTACTACAACGTTTGATCTGCTGTTCTTTAGATTTTTGCATCAAGGTTTAAGGGAACAAGTTGTGTTGACCTAGTGATTAGGTATCCAACTCATGACTAGAGAGGTAAGGCTGCGTACATCATACCTCCTCTGAGCCTGCTCTACTGGGAATGTCGTTTTCCCCTTTCCCTTTTTCATGAAGGTAAATTGATCTCAAAGTATCATCTATGAAGGGAAATAAGATTTATTTTATTTTAATTTTTTTTAAGTGGACACTTCACTAATTTAGAAAAAAAAACATCATCTCACTATAGTGATTCCTATTACTAATAGTAACCCATAAGAAAAAACAAAAAGCACTTCCCTTCCGTCCTGAATCCCCATATTTTCTTCCAGTTTTCCATTCATTAGAGCCAACATTAAATGCTGTTTTCCTTATTGCTTGTATAATTAGAATATATTTGAATCTTTTTGCCTTCCGTTGCCTATGATGGTGTTGTATAACAATTCATATTTCAGAAGCCATTTGGATAAAATGTAGCGCGACATTATAAGACTGTACCAGAACTGTTCTGTCATTAAACTAGAACTACAGTGAATAACTCCCGGATATGCGGTATGATCTATTTATAATGTTGGGATACATAATATTAAGACGACGTCAAACATTTAAGCAGCAGAGAATCTGAATTCACAAACAGTTGGGAATTTTTTTATTTGGTATATGTTTGATCTGTGTGATTTTATTATTTCTGTTTAACTTGTGTGTGTGTGTATGTGTAGAATTCCTGGAAGGATGCATTATTTACGCTTTGTATTGACAGGTCAAAGAGGAAGATGATATTGATGTAGATCGGAAACTTCAGTTGCGTCTAAAACGAAGGAGACAGAGAAACAGATCCAAACAGGTATTATTTTGAGCCGAGAGTTTCGAAATTCCTAATCATTGTTTTGTATGAACTGTCCATTATAAAGCTTATACAGACTTTTTAAGTTTCTTACCTTCTTCAAAACGATTGTATTCTATTTATTTTCCTAAAGTTTAGATGCAGTTGGTTGGTAGTGTTGTGGTGTTAAATAAAATACAGCCTCTCAACTTAAGAGATACAACTGTTCTAAATTCTATAGTAGGTATTGTTGTTGTCAAAAATTTAATTAGCCAGAATTTTTAACACAACAGTCTCCAGTCTTAAACTATATATTCCATCTTAGAACCAATATATTCCAGAATTATAGTTCTCTCAAATCATGCCAGTTCAGTGACTGGAATAAATGGCTCATTAATCGAAAAGCTTATAACCTTGTGAAAAAAGCAAGTACTGATATAGATTATGGAATATGAAGTATTGCATCACATGCCATGCTAGTGACTGCACTTAAGTACAATGATTTTTTGAAAAGAAACAGTACATTACAGTATCTCAAATTATTGAGAGCCCTTGTTTGAGAATTTTCCTATGCAATTGATTTTTCATCACAAATTATTTTTTGGATGCAAACTTCAATCCCCTTTTCTTAGCCTTCCCAGAATCTGCCTTGACATCATAAACAAGTGTTCAGCATATGAACATATAGTCCTCCTGTGGCCTCTCGTACCCTGTATTTTGGTGAATTAATTTTCTTCATAATGTCGTACACCTTCAATTTTCATCGGCCTTTTTTTAGGGGTTAGGGAGAGTAGGATATTTTCATTTTGCTTATACTTGTCACATATATCTGATATGCATTTTGTCATGGAGGATGTGTGCACACGTGAAAACTGCATATTTGATCAATCGATATTATTTAAGCAAGTGACTTAAGGGGAAGAGGGAGAAAAGACGTTTTGTTTTATCTTTGTACTTCTCCATCTGACCTGAATGTACTTCCTATCATTGTTCTTTCTGTATGAATCCAGTCTCTGGAGACTAGACCAACAGAAGCTTAACAAAAAAGTATTTTACAAGCTGTGTGACTGTCAGTTCATCTATAGTTCTGTCTTCAAGTGTGATTTTTTATATGGCATAGGATGTTCTGTGTATACTCCCGTGCAATTTCTGTGGTACTTTAGCTGGCCTTCCTAATTCTCCTTTTATTTTTATTTTTTTGATTTTCTGATTTTCTTGATTGATTATTTAGGAGGCTCTTCCAAAAAAGGAGCCCTCTTGTAATGGACTGCTCGAGAGTAATGTAGATGATTTCGAGACCCTTCAGCCTGCTTCGTTGGAGAACTTTATGAAGGTTGATGTTACTAGTGAAAATTCAGAAATTTCTTGTAGAACAGTTTTGCTTAATGTGAATGGAGCCAGAGGTTCTAAGTGTTCACGTGACAGTGACGAACTGTGCTCTGAGTCTCTGGTTCACTTAAGGCTGATGGTGTAAGTAATATGTTCAATGAACAAAATCTGCAGGGAGATGAATGTTGTAGCGGTCTCGTTAGTGGCCGTGTCATGCAGAGTTCAAAAGGGGACTTTCAGTGCACTGCTTGCCATAAAGTAGCTACTGAAGTGCACCCACATCCTCTTTTGGACGTAATCATATGTAGGGATTGTAGATCACTACTTGAAGCAAAGATTTGTGTGAAGGTATGAATCTAATATTATTGAATATTTCATTTATAAAAAATAATAATATTTCATTAAAAAGGTTTTAGAAATAGAGGTATAACAAAGTTCATGTGATGCAATGCCATATAGTTGCTATCTATTATATGATTCATAGAGCATGCAACCCCTGAGGGTTCTTTGTGGTGCTAACCTGAGACAAATAACCAAAACCACGTTGTTTGTTCTTATCTACACGTTTTGTTTTTGTTCTTCAGATTTATGGATGCCAGTAATTTTATGAAATAATTGGTTTCTGTGGCAAAACCCCTGTGAACACAGACCCTTTTTTATTCCTCTTAGAAGGTATAAGTGCTATCCAAATTGGGTCAAGGTATTCACAGGAGATTACCGAGTTTTAACTTTTGCCTCGGGCAAGTCTCACATGCCATTTCAAGCGCAGTATTCACTATCTTACATGTCAATATAATAAATATGTGAAAGACATGTTTGCCAGTCACTGAATTTCCTTCATTACAAAAGTAGCATGAAAAACCTACCTATAATGTAGATTTCAGAAATTTATGCTGTATATATATTAACTATCTGTTATCTAATAAGTTGTCTGAGACTGGTTATACTTTGTCCTCTGTTATTTATCCACTAAATTGAAAAGAAATTGTTGATCTTGTTTTGCCGCTGTTGTTGATCTGAAAATAATCTTTGGTTATAATTGATTGTCTTAAACCATTATGCTACAAGTATTACTGTATTAGTGCTAGATTAATTAAATGAGAAGATTTAATTTAAGTATCCATTTGGTTCAGGTTTTAGGGTTTCCTTTTATTCCTTGCAATAAATGTGTTGTCTATGATAGGATCCCGAGTGCTCAGAGTGCTATTGTGAATGGTGTGGACAGAAGAGTAACCTAATAGGTTGCAAGTCATGCAAATCATTAATCTGTTCCACATGTATCAAGAGAAACCTTGGGGAGAAGTGCTTGTTTGAAGCCAAGGAACTTGGTTGGACTTGTTGTTGTTGCTCTCCAAGTATCTTGCAGGAGCTGACTTCACAATTTAAAAAAGCTATTATGTCTAGTGATCTGATGGTTTCTAGCTCGGATAGTGATGAAGATGGCAATGCTGTAATCAGGTGCAGTAGTTTATCCTGCTAATTCTGAAACTAATATATCAACTTTTACATATGATAACACTGATTATCAAGGTGGTCTACAGTAGCATAAATTTCCATGATTTCATCTCTGGCTAAATAATCATGTCTTGATGTGACAATTAAAACTACTTAATTTTCATAAGAGGTTATGTCCTTTCGTTCGAAAAGCTGTTAAAGTACGTGTTTCTAATAATAGATAGTAAGCATAAATCTGAAAAATGTTTATTGTAATGAGAAAGCAACTGTTTAAATTGAATGAGGATTATACATATTTCAAATTTTAAAAGTATTTATATTTTAAAGCATGCTTTATTGCCAGTATGATCTACCATAAATTAATAATACTTAATGCTTTGCCTTTTGAGTAGGCATGCGATCACACACTCTTTACAACTGTGATGTTAAAGAGCTCCTTGTGGTCTCATACTGGGGTAGCAGTTTCCAAACCTTAACCTTTTCCGCATTCTTCTTTAGTTGGGACACGTGAAATGTTGGGGTTTGGACACTTAAAACTTTTTTCCCATCATCGTCTTTAGTTGGGACACATGGAATGTAGGGATGGGACAGGTAGAATATCTGGTGAACCATTAATGAAACTATTACTAGTACAACAACAACTACTACTACTGCGTACTACTCTTCTGCCATCCCCTATAGAGTGTTTTCTGATTTGTTCCATTTAAGTAGGGCTGTAAAATGATCCAGGTAGAACCGGACACCCCTTTGCTCAAGTATAGGATAATTTTAATTTTATCGTGTCCAAGTTTGGGTCCGGGATCATTTTATTCGGATTAAACCGATCCTCGGATATTGAGGTTTGGATCTGAACCGAATATGAGCCGGTACCGTATTTTTTTTTTCTCACTGGGTGCTCGTGATCCATCGAATATGAGTCAAATATGATCCATTAACATCAGGTATCATTTTTATTTGAAATATATAAATAGTCATTTATTCTACAATAAATATAATATTATAAAAACATAATAATCACAAATTGAAAACTTAAATAAATGATCTTGATGATAAATAATTGGGTGGAATGGTGGATAACTCCTATGTTATGAAAATTTCAAGTTATAAATGATAGTAAGAAATTATAATATGCTATTTATTTAGAAATGTAATGAATTAAAAATATAATTTATATTTGGGTTTTTTGAACCGAATACGGATCATGAATCATATTCGGGTAAGATTGTTTATTAAGAATAATATGAGACTTAATCTAAGCGGGTATATTATTGCTCATATCCGGGATCATATTATATCTGGGCTTAATTTTTCCGTCAGATTTCTGTCTCGGACCTTTGACGGCGGGAACATTTTGATGAGGTGTGAGGCCCAAAATGATTCTATGTGAAGAGTTTATAATTACTTTAAGAAAAATTTGAAAAACTATTAGAGTTTCTACTAAAATAATCAAAATATTTGTTAAAGAAACACAAATTTTTTATCATGCTTTTTCGTAGAGCAAGAAACCAGTCATGATTTGATTAAGAAAGAGACAACATTAACATCATGTTTTAAAAATAAATAAATTAGAATGTGATTGAATTTTTGCTTTTGCATATAAATATCATGATGATATTCATAGGCAATTACAAGCTTGTGTAAAACCCATTGAAAAATTAAAATATGTTTTAAAAAAGTTTTTAGTAAAAATATTTCAAATCAAATATTATTGCTAAAATACTTCATTTCTGCAGCTAATTGTATGTATATAATGTTTATATTAAATTATGTGTATGCATGAGTATGGTACTCATATAATTCAAAGATAAATATTTATGGGTCTCGAGTTTTTTATTGGACTTGGCACAAATTACATATTAGACAGGCCTTAGTATGGAAAAAATATATTTATTTCATAAGTTTATTATTAAAATTATTCAGATTATTCGATATTCAACTTGCGGTTGAATTTAATGAGGTTCGCGCTTCACTTTTAGGTTCTTCTTTGCTTCATCTCTCGCCTTTACCTTAACTACACCTGATTTGATACTTTGATTAACCTAAAAGACCTTTGATGAGGTGAAGGTGGCATGAAAACGCAGAAGAGGAAGAGGAAGAGGGAGGAAAGAACTCAATTTGGTGTTGGTAGTAGAATCTTATTGTAGTAGGTGTTACCGCCCCTTTTACGTATTATGTTTAGGTTTTGTTAAGATGTGTTGTCCGATATATTTGTGTATTAAGAATAGGACGTGCAAATAAGGATAATGTTTACAGTTTTTAATAGTATCTCAATAGTCGTGTCTTACACTCCGTGTACTTGAGAGATACTATTATTTGTGCAAATATCCATTGTTATGTGAACTATTTCCCCTTTAGAATAACTTGTTCACCATCTGGATTACTTAATTGGGTGCTTCTGATAATTGGAATTTGGAGTCAAGGTGTCCAACTGTTCAAGCAAACTAGTACCTTGAAGTAAATATATCCCATTCTGGAAATTTTAGTGACTATAAACCAATTGATAGATTGAAATCTAACCCCTTTGTTTCCTACATGCACAACTATTCTTGCTTGGATATTGAATTCGTATTGAAAAACTTTAAAAGCATTATACTAAATGGATTTGGAGGACTACCCCATTAGTGAGGAACTCTAAAGTTTTATTTCTAGGTTTTTTGTGTCAAAAATCATCTGGGAAGTATTATTACTCCTTTTAATACTCTCTGGTGCCAAAAAACAATTTTCAATTTCTTTGGGTTATCATACTTAGGTTGCCCTTCAAATAGTCAATAAAAGTTTTTCATGGTTGACAAACTATCACTGTGGCCTTTGTATAGATACTATATTTTAAGTACGCTTGGTGAATATTGTTGGCTTAAGAGTATAATTTAGGGGGTGATGATATGAAGCAAACCCTTATGATCAATTTAGACTATGAGACTAGCTTCAACATTTGCTTTTCTAGAAATTGCAACACCATGTTAGGGTTGTAAGGTTACGAGTTCTTTTTGGGTTCACGATCCACCATGTAAATGGGGTTTAAGCTTGCTTAAGGAAGGGCATTGAGCCAATGTTTTTAAGTATTGCTAGCTTATACCCTGTTTGATGCATGTATGTATATAGGGTTACTCTAATAGAAACCAATCTTAAACTGGAAACTAGAAACTAAATAAAAAATTTCTTAAATCGTGTCGAAATATAGCACATATGTTATGCAAAATGATCGTTGCGAGATGGAGAAAAATACAGTAAAGTTAAATTTCAAAAAAAGCCCTCCGATTGACGGGAAAAATCAAATTGGAAACGGAGGGGATTATGTGGGATTATGTATGGGAGGTTGTATTTCAATTGTGTGTGGTGCTTCTAGGGGGCCAATAAATTAAATTATCAAAGAACTTCTAGTTTCTATTTTAATTTTGGTTTCTATTTGATCACTTGCATATATATATATATTTATATAGAGTTGCACTCCATGAAAAACACCTTATATAAAGAACAATAAAGAACACCCTTTTTTAAAAAAAAACTATAGACTGATGAACAGTACCCGCCACGTCAGCATTGCCACGTCAACAGATGGACCCCCATTTGTTGACGTGGCAGTGCCATGTGGCAGATGCTGACGTGGCACTGCCACGTCATCACCTGGGGGTCACCTGCTGACGTCGTACTGCCACGTCAGCATGCCCCGTGGCAGTGTTGACGTGGCAGGTACTGTTCACCGGTTTTTTTTTTGAAAATCTGGTGTGTGAGGGTGCATTTTAATTGTGTGGGTGCCCCTGACGGGGCCATTAGATCATAATAGAATTAATGATTTAGATTGATATAAGGGTGTTCTTTATATAAGGGTGTTCATTATGGAGCAATGGCCTATATATATATATAAGATGTTATATTTTATTTTAATTTGTGTTTTACTTTCATTGATTAAAATATGAAAATTAATGTAAAAGCCTAATTTTTTTTGTTATTTTTGTTATGTGTTTTACATGTTTTCTTTTTCATCGTATTGAAACTTAGAGCACCAGAATACGTTACCTCTTTTTTTTTATTTTTCTATTTTGCACCATTAGACTACATGAAATTTTACCAACGGATCATCAAATTATTTTGACCCTACTTATATTGTATATTGTTGTGTTATTATTTCTTTCCTTTTTCAATTTTGCACACAAAACTATAGTACGAATGATGGACCCAATTTCTTGGAAAGCATCATTTTTTACTCTCTCGTATTTAATGAATTTCATATAACATCTATCTGTTTTTAAGTTTAAAAATTTGTATATTTTTTGCAATATAAAGTTCCATGAGTAATTAACCTATGTAGGTAACTACGAACTACATTTTGGGCCTTTAAGTTATCCACGTATGCGAGGACACTTGCATAATGATAACTAACTCGGTTATATTAAAAATTCCAACAAAATATCTGTTATTAATTATGTCACCTATTGACTTTATTCTGTGCTGAATTTTCTATAAAAATTTGAACGATTTTATTTTTCATAAAACAATTATTAAAACAATTTTTTTTAAAAAAACATTTATTTATATTATATTATTAAAGGCGAAATAAAAGGTTGGTAGTTGGTAGATCGGTTAATACAGTATTTTTTTTTGGTACCATTGTATACGGCACATCGCCATGGCATTAAGGTGATAAAAAACTTCACGTCCATACAATTAGTGTATGGCATCAATTTGGCATCTTTGGCATCCGTATGGCGGTGCTTTGGCATTTGGCATCCAATGCACCTGACCCAACCAATTTTGGCCCAATATTTATTAATAAAAGTGGCCCAATAGGCCCAAAAACATGAGCAAAGAAGAGGGTTTGGATCCTATTGTTGAAGATGAAGACGTCGAAGATGATTAAGGCATGGGATTCAATATAGTAACTATGAAGGATAAAAGGTTTTTGATTATTGAAATATGAAATATGACATCTTTCAATTTATTTATCTAGATATATTTTATATAATTTTCATATATTTCTATATTTTATTAAATATAGATAATTGCATATGGTGTCTGCCTTGTCCGCCATGGCGTCATGACCTTCTACCAGCGACGTGTCGCCTTTGCGTCGTATAAACAATGTTTGGTACTAAGGCTTTATTCTATATAAAAAAAAAGAATAGTAACCTGTGCGATGCTATAAGCTAGTAATATGTTATATAACAATACACACATAAAATATTTTTAAATATTGTTTAATAAAAATATTATTAAAGACTTAAAAGATGTTATTCTATAAAATGTATTAGATCTTTCATAAGAAAATTAGCAAATGTGATGTTTTAAATATTAGATTATGTTGTTATCGTTTTTGACTTACGAGTGGTACCATTAAGATTTTGTCTTCTCAATAAAAATACCCTTCCGTCATTAGAAAGTTAGTCAAACGTTAGTCAAATAGTAATTTAATGGGATATTCTTAGTGTTACCATTCTAATATTGGCTTTTCCGAATGGTACCCTTGTAAAATTTATATTTAATTCAATTTTGATCCTAAAAATATTTTAAAAATATGTGGGTGTTTGCAATTTCATACTCTTCATTTTAAAAATTTAAAGTTTAAATTTTCACCAATTTTCAATTTAATTTCGATTTTTAGAAGTTATTTAATTGATTTTAAATTGTTTTTCAACATAGTGAAATTACATTTTTGCCCCTGTCTTTTAATCCCTAAACACCCAGTTCCCCCAGTTGAGTTCTTCGGCTCTTCTTTCCGTGGTTTCTCTCACTGGAACCCATCTCTCTCGTTCAATCTCTCTCTCGCAACTCTCTTCTCTCTCGTAATCTCTCCCTCTTTCATCTCTTTTCCATTCCTCTCCAACATATATGTATATGTGTGTGCAATTGTGTAAGTGTGCGAATTGTTGTGTGTGTGTTTAATCGAATTGGGTGTGTTAAAATTTGGGGATTTCTCTATTGTTACTACGAATTGGTTATGAGAATTGGTTATGAGAGTGGGTTGGTTCTGGTCTTGAAGCATCCAATTTTTGGAGCTCCACCACGACCACCTGTGTCGGCAGTGAAATTGAAAGAGCGGATGTTGTGGAATCTCATTCTTTTTCATTGATTCTTGCTGGGTTTAGATTTCTGTGATGATTAATAGTTGATAACAAATGTATGAACATTTGATTAACGTTTTGCTTAACAGAATGGTATTTTTATTGATAAGATAAAATCTTGAGGGTACCCTTTGGAAAAGCCAATATCAGAAGGGTACCATTAAGAATATCCCATTAAAATTACTGTTTGACTAACTTTTTAATGACGAAGGGGTATTTTTATTGAGAAGACAAAATCTTGATGGTACCACTCGTAAGTCAAAAATATGCGGTGGTACTATTCAGAAAAGCCAATACCACAAAGGTACCATTGAGAATATCCTTAATAATATTGAAGTAAAAGTGTTTTATAAAATATATGAAGTCTTCTGCAAATATTAAAATACTTATATCTTTAAAAAAAGTACTCCCTCAGTCCCTGGCTACCTGATTTTCGGCACGCATTTTTAGGTGCAAATAAAATATAGTTCCAAATTTTTTTTTTCAATTTTTTTCTGAATAAAAATTTAAGATCTAAATTATTATTCAAAAGAAAAAAAAAATAAAAAAAATTATGGAACTATATTTTATTTGCACCTAAAAATTCGTGTCAAAAAGTACGTGGCCAATATTAGTAGGATGGAGTGAGTATTATTTAGTAGGCAGGTTTAGCGTTTTTATAAAATTATAGCTGTGATTTTTAAAGTAGAATTTCAAAATTAACATGCTTTATGTTTGTCAAACTAATAAATCAAACAAATCTGGATAACTGCATGTGAATATGATTAGCAGTTATTACATTTTCCCATGTGTAGTAGACCTTACATGCCTTTGATCAACTTTCAATCTAGCGGATGTAATTAATTTACACGGTTACTCCAATAACTCAGTTAAGTTGTTACTCCCTGAACCTAAGCCTGTGTATACATATATATGTTGAACCAAATTTAATACCCTTGCCATGTAGGCTTACATTCTATTAGTTGTCAATTAGAAAAGAGACACATTATTTATTTGTTAAGATTGAACTACCTTGGGTTCAATACTTGAAAATCACAAAAAATAGCATAACATTTATATAGTAATATATCGTGACAACATTAAAACTGGTAGAACTTTTGTAGTTGATTAGAAATAGTAATATTTTGTAAAATATCTGCTGAGAACTATGAATTCTAAAGTGAAATATTAAGTACTTTTGGCGTTTTCAGGGTATAGTTGCAATATAATGGTACAAATTAGCTGTAAATCGGGATTTAAGTAGAGATAGAGAGATGAAGTAGAGAACTATGAGAGGAATAATGGAATATAGAGAGAACTTTGAGAATTGTTGACAGAGATATAGCTTGGGAAAAAGATAGGCTAGAGCAAATGGTATGTAGAGAATGAGAGAGTGCTTGAAACGATCCACTTTCATATAATCAACATAATGAAAGAGTACTACCATTACTAAGTATGAAAAGGCACCCTTGTCTTCATACCATTACTAAGTATGAAAAGGCACCCTTGTCTTCATACTGGAATACTACTGCCCATCTTTTTTCTTAATACCACTGATATAGTAAGACTACTGCAAGCCTGACAGTCCCTTTTCCTTCAGTTCAACCGTGTCGTCATATCTTGTGTTCCATAGCACTCTTCATATCCCCCTTCTTGCGCATCCTGGACAAGGCATTCGCTACAATATTTTCCCTTCCCATTGCATACAATACAGTATCGCTTTATCCCTTTAGCTTAATGCATTTCTTTTGCAATAAATTGTTGACTTTCTGCTCCCTTGGAACTTTAATGCGCAACGGTAATTATTGTTAAGAAGTACTTGTGCATGAGAAAAGGAGCTATATATGAGTATTGAATATGATTTCAGGCTTAAAGTCGAACATGTTTTCTTATCAGATCGAGTCGAGCAGAGGTTATTGAATTTGAAGCTGAGCTTCTTAGTTCTTATGTAGCAATCCGGTTCGTTTATAGGTCTAAGCAGTAATAGTGACAACCAAAAACCTCTCGGTAATAGTGACAACCAAAAATCTCTCTTACGCTTGTTATATATTGGATATAAATGTAGGGGATAGGGCCGGTCACTTCTCTATGTAGTAGTCATTAGTAGGTGTTAGTTATACCTTTGCACTGTGTTGATTGTACCCTTCAGTGTAGTGTCGTGGTTTTATTGTACAGATTCTGACATTCATAGTGTCTTATGTTCATGCCTTTCTGAACTTCTTCACTTTCTTAAAGTCATGCAATTTTCCAAATGTTTGCAGCTTCTAGTTAATGTATATAATTATTTTATATATTTCATGACTTTCCAAGAATTTTTTTCATGAACCATTAGTCAATACACAAATAACCTCTCTACTCTTTGGGGTATGAGCAAGATATATGTGCATCTTACACTCCCGTCACAGCCAACATCTGAGTGGACGTACTTGATAGGCTTGGTTTGATTTATTGTGAAGGTATATCTTTATTTTAATGTAGCAGTAGTAGGACAATTTTCTAAACACTGGCATGCAACCCCTTGATATTTCAATACATTCCTTTTTTCGAAAGAATGGAAGTGAATAGTTTTGAGATAAAAAAGATGCAGTTTTTGTGAGTTCAGCCCTTACTGCAAGTTATATTAGATTTGTTAATTTGTTGTAATCAACTCGAGTTTACACACATCATAAACTTAATCACATTGCACACCCAATTTCACCATTATTAATAATTTTCATTTAGCATAGAGGAAAGGGAGATACTGAAGAGAAAGATATGTATTAAAGCAAGTATCAAAAATATACATGTAGATGAATATGGCATCCTTTAACTGAAAATAGAAATTTGGTAGTGTATGTTCTTATTCCATTTTTACACATCATTATGCAAAACATCAAACAAACATAAGCAATATTAAACATCAAAACATACAAAAGACTAAGTATATGAAAATATGTAAGCTGCGTGCAATCTGTTAGTGTCATGCGATGAGCGTATTTCATTCTTTTCACACCTCACATTCAGGTCTGCCATCACGAGATTTTTTTTTGACTCCTTTTTATTGTACTAATTATGTTCCTTGTTTTATTTTCCCCAGGAAAAGAAGAAAGAAGAGAATTCGCAGGATCATCGATGACACTGAATTAGGAGAAGAGACCAAAATGAAAATAGCAATCGAAAAGGTATATTTTGTTAATTAATATCAATCATGTGACAGTTTTCTTACAGTTTTGTTGAAAGTGCAGGAACGTCAAGATCGTCTTAATTCTTTGAAAGCTCAATTCTCTTCAAAGTCCAAATTAGCAAGTTCTGTGGGTTTTAGTGTAGATGTATCTGAAACTTGTGCTGCCGATGTTCTTGGAGATGCTTTAACAGGTTATGTAGTGAATGTTGTGAGGGAGGAAGGGGAAGAGGCAGTGAGGATTCCCCCAAGTATTTCAAGCAAGCTGAAAGTGCATCAGGTTATCTTTGTGTGTGCATGTGATAGTGGTACTAAAGCTGAATTATATCACAGTGCTTAATCTAGTAAAATTTACTCTAAATGAGTTGGTCCCTATAGCTCTTATTTGTGGGTTTGGGGTTATTAAGCATTTTGTACCCTAAAAGTGAGAGCTACTGAGTTCGAGTTATCTTATTGTTTCTTAAACAAATGTAAGTAAAATACTCTGGTTAGGCTTGGTTGGAATTTTTGCACCCGAAGTTCCAGAGACCTCCTAGATAGTGATGCTTAATGTTTAAATGTGTTTTTGTCTACCAAGCATACTAGAATATACCAGGATCAAAATGGAAACTTATAAATATTAATTGCAACTTTTGATATGTTGGGAATATCTTATGATAATCTTCCGCGTTTGAAACGCATCTTAATGCCTGAAAGTTGGATAGGATGGCCTTTACGTAAGGATTGTATTGTCCCCAATTTTTATGAAATACAAGATGCTCATTGAAAAATAAGAAACTTTTAGTCACTTATACAATTCCAGAGATTCAAGGTTCTGTTCTAGATTAAACAGAGTAATTGAAGTCTCGTTTGTATTATGGATAAGCTAACAACTAATTTAACCTTTCGAATATGTATATGGGCAAATGTAGAAGAGAATTAGTAGAATTTTTGAGGAGAAACATACCCTCCCTTTTCAAATTACTAGTGAAAAAACTCTGAAAAGCCAAAAAGGGTGCATATTAGTTTAATGTGTTGGTTTGTAATATTTTAAACACCCGATATGCAAATAGTCTGAAACGAATAGAAGTGAATAAACAAGAACACACAAGCTTTGTGTAGTTGGACCTGGCGGTCGTAGTTCACAAGTAGAGGCAACTTTTTTGGCTGTATTTGTTCACAGGAAATGAAAAAACTTTGATGAAGGTAGAGTGCAAAGATTAGTAGATTACAATATCTTCACTCATTTTTAACCCCTCAGAATTGGCATACCCTTTGACACATATAAAACACTCTCACCACCAAAATAATTTCAAGAAGAGAACCTAAAGCCCATAGAAATAGCATAGCATATAAATTAACAACCCTTTGTGCACATAGAAAAACATCAATAGTGAATGCAAGTGACATGCTAACAAATAAAATTCCTATATCGTGGAATTGTATTTAAGTTACTAGAAAGATTGTTAGTTACTTTTTCAGGATGTTGAATAGGAATTTCTTCCGTGTCAAATACAACATCTAAAATAATTTCTTTTTTTGTTTGCAAGAAAGTGGCATTTGTTTGCAAATCCAGTAATTAAAGTTTTGTGTGAACTGTCTTAGAGGTACTTGTAATTCTAACTTTTCTTTGGTTGGGCGGGGTGGAATGGAGAAAAAAAGAATGATTAATGTGATGGAAATTTGAGGTAAAACACAAAGAATGGAGCGGATAGTGAAGAAAATGACTGAGTGCGAGTTTGTATGGATAAATAGGTTTAGGTAAAATGATTGAGTGCGAGTTTGTATAGATAAGTAGGTTTAGGTTTTTTAGGTGTCAGTATATATTTGGTAACTCCAAACAGATTCGTTAGTATACACTTGTTAAATGAATTGAGGAATATCACAAACCTTTAACACCCAAGTTTTCTTCCCACTTTTAATTTTACTTTTTCCATTCCATTCTCACAGACCAAATGGATTCCAAAAGTTTAGAATTTGACAGTCACGAGATAAGTGCAAGTTATCAGATGTTAATATACGATATGGTTGCACCTTCCAGCACTTCCTCTTTATTTGTTACCTGTCAAATTTTAGTTCTAACCTTCTTTTTTTTTTTTTTTTTTACATATGTTCTTTGGGATCTATTTCTGCAGGTATCTGGAATAAGGTTTATGTGGGAAAATATCATTCAGTCGATTGGGAAAGCAAGGTCTGGGGATACAGGTCTTGGCTGCATTCTTGCCCATACCATGGGTCTTGGTAAAACTTTTCAGGTAGTCAAATAAATATGTATCCTTATATCTACAAAGTCTAGTAATTGTGCTTTCTTACTTTCTTCTTTTCAGGTAGTCAAATAAATATGTATCCTAGTGTCTACAAAGTACAATTTCTTCTATGTGCATTTGTCTTGGCTGCTTACTTTTGGTGATTACATTATTTGAGAGCAAGCATTTAGTGGTGCAAATTACAGTTGAGTCTTATTTCAAGAAAACATGAAGTGGCAAACAATAGATGTTGCAGAGCAGTATATAATTATCCACCTTTTTTCAATGTTCCCCTCCCCCATTATCTTGCAAGAAGATGTGCAACTTAATAGAAAGTGTATTATGCTTTTTATAGTTTTGTACAGCCTTTGATGACAATTTGTAGATACTACTAGTTCTGTTTTTTGGAAAACCTTGTAATCTTACTAGGAATGTTCTGAAATTCATTCATAGTTAATTGCTTATAAAATTTATATAAATGATTTAACTACTTTAGAGCAAATACAGGGTGTTGCACAAAAGAATAATCGTTTTAGCCATATTTCGTTTCACTTAATGTTGTTATGATTAAAATGAATTGATCTAAAAGATGACTAATCAGTGTAGGTAGCAGGCTTAGTATCCAAGTACATCAATGCGGTGAAGGATCAGTTAGAGCATTGTCATCTATACCCGTAGTTTTTTTATCATTTTCAGTTGAAGATAGCTATTTTATCAAAAAAAAAAAGGTTTTGAAAGTATCTACTGGACATAAATAATCAGAAATTAGTCTTATATAGAAACAGGCAAGATATCTATGTTTTGGTTGTATAGATGCCCTCCCAGTTTGAATTTTGCTGTCATGAAATTTGTAATACATCTTAGGTACACTGAACTGGATACAAGTACTGGATTGGTCATTCATATAACGAGTGATAATATGTCTGTACAATGTTTGCATAAAACTTGTGTGCTAACAATAATTCAGAATTAATATTAACTTACAACTATTAATGTCCAAGATCATTGTAATCTATTTTGCAAGCTCAATTGCTTTGAAAGTCGGGTGCTTCTTTCCGCTTGAATGTAAAGGCGCCCTTTTTTAATTCAACTTTCTAGCTTGAATCTGTTTCCAATGGTCATTTGTAGGCCCCATTCATTTTTATATCACTTTGCCTTTGCTGGCTTGATGCATATGTATCATGTTATTCATGTGTCAATAATTTATGTACCTAAATATTTAGGCATCATTGTTCAGCATTTTAGGCATAATTCATGGCGTCTGTGACCTGATATGCCACTTGGCCATTAATAATTATGAGTACTTCTCAGGTCATAACATTCCTATACTCTGCTATGAGAAGTGTGGATTTAGGATTGAATACAGCACTTATAGTCACGCCTGTAAATGTTCTACATAATTGGAGGCATGAGTTCATGAAATGGAGACCTTCAGAATTAAAGCCATTACGTGTATTTATGTTGGAAGATGTCACAAGGTTTCAGATCTCTATCTTTTTGTTTTTTTTTGTTTACTTATCCAAGATCTATATGCATATCATTAATAACAACTAACAAGACCAACATTTTTGATGCATCTGATTGCTGTTTCTCTTTTTCTGATTTGGCTATATAGGATATGCTAAATCTATAAAATGTGAGTATGTTGGAAGATATTGAATATAATGAGTTATACGAAGCTTATAATACATTTGATATAACTTTTCTGTATGAGTAAACAAGTCAAGGCAGTGCGTTTTGCAAGCACAGGAAACTTTTTATGTAAAAAAATTATATAGAAATGGCGAACAGAAATATGATCCCATGGTGAAGCACAGCAAAATCGTTTGGGACAAGGAATGATATCTATTAGTATTTTTAATGGCAGGGCATGGCTATTACCATCTCGGATGATCAATTATATTACATATTGATCTTGCACACATTTTGATTTAGTTAAAAATGATAGATATGAGTCTGTTGACCGCATAAAATCCACCAGCCCTATGGTGAGTCAAGCACCAATAACCATTCTCAACCGAAGAAGAGAGGACTTTGCATGGATGACAACCTTCCCATAACAAGGAACAATTTTTACTTCACTGATTAATTAAAGTTCAAATTCCTTACTCCACATCAACAACCATGATTCTCCAACTCATGAGTCATGACAGTATTAGTAAGTACTCAGGATTGTGCAGTCTATTTAGGTATAAATAAATTGTTATTTCTTCAAATTTATGACTAGTCCTAAAATTTGAGATATGTGGTGCCTTCATCTTCAGTCTATTCTTTTGAGTTAATTCCTGTTGAAGATGATATTGATAGATATTTGAAATTATCTTTACATGTTTCGCGTGATTTAGGGAGAAGAGAGCAAAATTGCTAATGAAATGGAAACGTAAAGGTGGTGTCTTCTTGATTGGCTATACTTCTTTTCGCAATCTATCTCTTGGAAAGCATATCAAGGATCGTGACATGGCTAGAGACATTTTACATGCTTTGCAGGTAATAATAATATGTAATTTAATTGTTTTGTTGCATTTATGCCTTTGTTACTTGATTTACTAGTCTCTATATGCTCTTAAACCTCTAGGTATTGGTTAGTGAAATTTATTAGAACTTGTACATATTTACCTTATGTACTTATTATAAAAACACATCTTTAATTCTATGGAAGAAACTGTTATAATACTTGGTTGTTGGTGCCCTTAGTGCATTTAAATGGCTTCATACAAAATGATTTCTTTTTAGAATTTGCTTCCATTAAAATGTTGGAATAATCGTGTTTGCAAAATTTATCCCATCTCGACTCACAGCACGTGCCTCGTTAGATGGTTTTGCTGAATAATTAAACACTTGGACCGAATGATATAGAGGTGAACATAGAACACCGAAGGAAAATGTAAGTAGGATAGAGAGAATAATAAAGGATTGGTGAAGAATAGATATAAAGACACGTAGATAATAGTATAAATATAAGAATGGAAACTGTTCTACTTACATTATTATTCTAATTACGTTTAAATACGTTATATTAATATAAGATGTCAATAAAAGTTACCAAGTTTAAAGTTACTTCCTTCATCCTCTCAAATTGGCATACTTGACCATTTTAGGATAAACTGACAACATTTTTAAAATTTCAAAACTTAAATCTATGATAAATTAAATGTAATTTCTTGTGATTTAGTTTTGTGTACGCTATTTCTTTTTCCTCAACTCAAATTTTAGGTCAAATTGACCATAAATAGTTAGCTATGTTAGTTTGAGTGGCATAGGATGAGTGATATTTTTGTTTTGAATACAAAATTAATCGGCTAGTACAGTGGTACATATATTGAAGAATTTAGATTTAAGAGAATACTATCAGTGATTTGCCTAGTCGGTAACAAATTTATGTTTGCTTTACCTGTAAGTTGAATTTTTCATCTGATAATATCTTTCAATATATACTTGTTCATCAAAGTATTGAACATGTTCCCTAGGGTGACCAATTATAGAAAGATCGAGTCTGACACTTAGATCCATGTCGTGACACTTGGCACTACCTGTGTTGGATTTACGTGCTGGATCCCTTGGTTGTAATGTAAACACTATGAGCAACTCAAAAACTACATATGGGATGAACTTCCTATATGAGAAGAAATTTTTGAGAAGAAAGAAAATGAGAATGCCAGGAAAAAAGAGAAGATGACGCCTAATATGCATAGTTCTCTACAAAATCATGTTTAGTTTGAATTTATTGTTAGTTTTCCTATAAAAGTTTGTCTATAGAACTTCTCTGATAAGAAAATTATGATTTGTCCTCATCAGAGTTGTTAAAAGAGCGAAAAGCACACTGCAGAGCAAAGGATCCCCTGTGCATAGAGCGAGGCGCATATTAGTGCTCTAAACAAACAAAATTTGTTTATATTGGCATAGTAATAGGCCTTGGCATTATTTTTTTTCATTTTAAATAGTTAGAAGTCAATATAAAAACACAAATCCTGTTTGGATGGTTTTTCTTCTCAAATCCTTTATCCTCTTCTCGGTCTTCCTTTTCTACGGCATATGTGGATTTGGGGTTGTGTACGCAGTACACACCCATTTACCCCTTCATTTTGTTTTTAACATGAAAGGCAATAGCTATCCGACGACCTATGTTACTCGGACTCGGCTATAAGTGTCCGACATGGGTACGTGTCCCAAGTGTCCGACTCGGCAACATTTTGAAAATGTACATGTTTTTGGCTTAAAATAAGTGTCCAAGTCCGAGTGTCCATGTCCAAGTGTCGAGTGTCCGACACCGGTACTCCAAGGTAAATTGAAGAGTCCGAGTAACATAGCCGTCGACATCTTGATTAAACAATACCATATCTAAATTTAGCAGCTTCTTGCTTTCGTTTTACACAAAAAGGTTCTAATGTCTCTTTGCTAAACCCTGTCATGCTTCTTTGCAAAGTTTCACTTTTTTTTCCTGCTCTTTTTAGGCTTTTTCGCTTTGGGCTTTTTGTGGCATCGGTTCTTTAAATGCATAGGACCTATTTGAAATTGAGTAGAAATCATTGCTTCGCTTTTCTTTGTGCTTCAGCAATCGCTTAAGCATGTTTCACAACTATGGTTTACATACGCATTTTCAAAAACAGGATGGGGTCTGCGGACCCCCAATTTCAGAAATTCAAAGTCTCGTGTCACACTCTCTGTACAGGAGTCAGATTAATGTAGGTATTGTCCTGATGTAAATGAGTCTGGGCAACACTATTATATACTATATACAGATAAGAAGTCAGTGAGACAAGTGAAAACCCCATTAATGTACTTCAGAGAAGTCAGGATTAACTTTTGCGGTTGCACTAGGTAGCATATGTGTGTTGCTGTGGGTTTGTATGTGCTTTATTTATAATGGTTACTTATCCTGCTTATTTGTCACTTCAACTTGCGGATTTGAGATTTATGCTTATGTGGCCCAGGATGGACCTGATATACTTGTTTGTGATGAGGCCCATATGATCAAAAATACTAGGGCTGATGTAACCCAGACCCTTAAGCAAGTGAAATGTCAGAGAAGGATAGCATTAACCGGATCTCCTCTTCAGAATAACCTCATGGAGTATTACTGTGTAAGATTGTCCAAGTTCTGATGTGTTGTATATTGACAATATATTGATGTTATGAATTTATTTATTTTTGAAATACTGAAGTTCTTGAAAGTTCTTATTTTTATTAAATTTTGCAATGGACAGATGGTTGATTTCGTGCGGGAAGGATTTCTTGGCAGTAGTCATGAGTTTAGAAATCGGTATGGAATTTCATATATTGATGATGACTATTCTGTGTATGATAGTCCGTTAATAACTACCACTGACTAAGGCCTTAACAGAAGAGCACAGTTTTTTTTTGCTAAGCAGAAGAGCACAGTTTATTGTCATGTGTGTAACATCAGCAGTAGTATCACTAGCTATAGCATTAAGAAGCACCATATATGTATATATTCGTTTTGTGTCACGTCGTATGTTCTCGTATTTTGAGTTCTGATGGGAACTAGTAACACATATCTCAACTTTTGCGAACATTTGTAAGACATCATAGAAGTAGAAAATATGCATGTTAGATTTAATGGTTGAAATATTTGAGCAAAGTGTTGATGTAGGTGAAATAATAGGAATCTGAAGTTTGCGAGGAAATAAGAAATCTTGTTGGGCCGCCAACCATCCTTAAGCTCCACAAAAGTATGATATTGTCCACTCTGAACCGAGCCCGAAAGGATTTGTTTGTTTATGGGCAAATCCCAAAAGGTCTCATACTAATTGAGTTAATTGACTGCTTATTAACTACCAATGTGCCCCTCCCACCACTGAGGGACAACTCCCTATTCACGCATCGGGCGACACCTGTCAAATTTGCCACCACTCTGTGTGATATGGCTCTCCCTCGACCCATAATGAAGCCCACTTGGCTACTTGACTCCCCCTAGGCCCATACTGGAAAGTCCATCTGTCTTATATGTCTTTTCCTTCAGCCGATCTTGGGGTAGTCCACCTCCTTCTTCCTTAGCCCATTCTGGGAGCCCATCAAAAATATTGAATAGAAAAAAAGCCGTAGCTTAAGAATGTGGATTCAAATTACCCATTTTCCCCTTTCCACCGGTGAAGTGGCAGATGATATATAAAATCAGTGGTAGAGACGGGAAACAATAATTCAGAAAACTATGGGAAGATGACCAATATGATAGTATGAGCTTCCTTAGTTATTTTTTCAAATATAACCTTCTTCTCTTTGATCCCTTCAACCAGAAATTATTCTTCCATTTATCACTAATTAGTAATATCCACCTTGGCTTACATCATATTGGCAGGGGTGGCCTTAGCTATAGTTGGGCAATACTTGCGCCGAGGGCCTCGGACACTTAAGGGCCCGGAAAATTTCAAATTCTTCTATATAAAATTTTCAAATATGCAGTATATATATACATTAGGTCCCCAAATTTTGATTGCGCCTAAAGACCCGTGAATCTCAGGGCCGCCTCTGCATATTGGTATCAAAGCTTAGTTTTCTACATTGTTTTGTGGTTTTTGGGAGATCTTGTAATTCTAGGTGGAAATGTTACTTTTAGGCAAAGGAAAGTGATAATGCTTTCTACTGCTGATTTTAAGGGCACCGGCCACTCTTCGTAGAGCATTAGTAAAAAGGAGTAGGTATGAACAGTGTTGTTAAAGGCGCGATTAATGGCGCTTTGCGCAAGGTGTGCGATTTAGCACGATCCTGAAATCGTCCAAAAGGCGCTCATGAGGCGTAAGAAAGGAAATTCATGTGAGTCGTGAATTCTCGAAGCCTATATTCGTAATATCTAGTTATCTACCTTATTTTTTGTTAAATTTCTGAATTTGGCATGAATCCAATTGTCAACTGGTTGTCTGGTTCAACTCTGACTTGTCTCAAAGGATAGTTCAAGTGGTCCAGTTATGTATACATTATAATTTTTTTGGCATGTTATGTTATAGAATTGATCTTGTGATTCCGAACATGCAAATGTAGAACTGCATTATGTAAAACCTCAAGTATATGCCTACTCCTGATGGCTAACTGCGCTAACATCAATCAAAATCTATCACGCAGCTACCAAAATCCTATAGTTAATGGTCAGCATACTAATTCTACGGCTGAAGATGTGAAAATAATGAATCAAAGATCCCATATCCTGTATGAGCAGCTGAAAGGGTTTGTTCAGAGAATGGACATGAATGTGGTGAAGAAGGACTTGCCTCCAAAAACTGTTTTAGTGATTGCTGTAAAGCTTTCTCCATTGCAGCGCAAGTTATACAAAAGATTTCTCGATGTACATGGATTCACAAAAGGAAAGGTTTCTGCTGAGAAGACGAGAAAGAGTTTCTTTGCTGGATACCAGGCGTTAGCACAGGTATATTGTTGATCTTTGTGTTTATTAGCGTGCATAATGTTTTTTAATACACTCCTTACCGTAATTATAATTGTTGATGCTGTTTGTACAGTTTTTCTGTAAGTTTTCCATGGATTGTTAATTATTTGGATATTTTTGTGATTTTCTGTGTTGTGTGATATAAAGAAATAGAATCAGAGAGATATCAGAGATGGAGATAGAGAAGAACAGAGAGAGAGAGAGAGAGAGAGAGAGAGAGCATGTGGAGAGTTTTTAGGGAGAGAAAGACAGTAGAGAGAGTGTGGTAGAAAAGATATCTATTTTCATACTATAGAACATTATTTCCCAAAAGTACAATCACTACCACTGTATATAGACTCAGGTAACTAAATAATCCTTAAAAGACCCATCTACCCATCTACTAAGGTGCTATCTCATTCTTATTCTTACTTCTACACTTAGCTTATTACTGCCATCCTGACACGTGATTAGAGTCTTTTTTTCCTTTAAAGGAACCCGATTGACAAATTCTCTACTTGCGGGTAAACTTAGCAAATTTGTATGATTTCTTGTGGCAGGACTGTCGTATCTGACCGATGTATATATTAAAAGTTAAATCATGTTGCCTTTACAATTCCAAATAGGTTAAAACTAATTGGTAGCAATGACAACCGCCACACATTTACTACTATCGTTATTATATTGCAGTGTCATACTTGACTGTTTTGACCGGCAATGATCTTTATTTCTCGCTCATTATGTAGTACACAGAGAATAACAGAATTGTGATTCATTCTTTCTTTGCAGCACGAGCTAACATCTACTTCTCTTTAATCCTACATTGAATTTTTTATAATCCTATGCCATTATCTGTATCATACTACCTCCATTTCATGTAACTCTCGCTCTGTCTCATTTACTCCATCTGTTCTTCTCTTTCTGGATTCTCATAAATCATAAGTTTTGCTGTCTGAATCTCAGTTCCTTACAAAAGATACCAGTAGTGATGACAGCAAGTAGAACGAAAAGACCAACCTTTCAGTTATTGTAAGAAACCATAAATGCTAATGTTTTTTGTGAGCCGTTGATGTAGGACAAAATTAAGAATAAGGTTGAAACATGGAAGACCAACCTTTCAGTTATTGTAAGAAACCGTAAATGCTAATGTTTTTTGTGAGCCGTTGTTGTAGGACAAAGTTAAGAATAAGGTTGAAACATGGAAGAAAAAGCATCTCTTCATTGTATCGGTAGAAACAAACTAATCCTCATATTCATCAAATATTAGTCAATATGTTATATTTAGCTCTGACTAATATCGATTGATTTTAAACTAAATCTAATTATTATTTATATTTTAATCAGAGAATATATAGTTTTCATATGTAAATTGTATGTTGTCTTTCTGGTGATGGATGTGGACACTAATCATTGTAAAATTTAACATTTTTACCCCTTCCACAGTTTTCTTTTCTTTTATTACATCTTTTCCTTACATACTTCTTTACAGATCTGGAACCATCCCAGGATTCTGCAGTTGATGCAAGAAAACAAAGAGTATGAGAAGCATGAAGTGATCGAGAATTTTCTGGGAGGTGACAGTTCTAGCGATGACGATCTGGATCATGACATAAATGGAGGTAAATTTACCTATCAAACTGAGGCTTAGCTTAACGTTGCTAAGAGCCCTCTAAAAGTTGTTAGATTAACATGTGCCATAATTAAGGACAAATTTCTCTGTTTTTTTTTTGGCTCAAGAAATGCTTGAACCCCTGCACCCAGTCCCCTCTTCTACAGGAGGATGGCAGAAACGGAAACAAAACAACAAATCAGTGTTTATGATATAATATGCCTTTTGTCCTTGCAAAAATGTCACATGGTGTTCCCCAGTTATCGGTTCTTAATGAGGGGGTACAGATCATTTATAAAGCTTATATGAGATCAAAAGGAAAACATATGAGGAACCAAAACACAGTGGAACTGAATAAGGAAAGAGAAACAGGGGCTTATAAGTAACTTGCAAAGTCAGGTTGTTTACAAATCGATTAGTTATAGATGCTTATAGGATCGAACTATCGATGTCAGTTGCCAGGAAATATATTCTATCCTTACCAGCATTTCGAAGTTTTTTGTTGTCAAACTTCCTAGTTTGCAACACCTTGAATTGAACAAGCTCGAATGTAAAGTTCCTGTATTCGAAGCCTAGTGAACAAATTATAAATTTCTCTCTGAATAGTGGTAACACTATCTGGATTTCTTGAAGAGTTTTGGATAAGATCTTTAAGTTTGGTTTTTTCTAGCTGTTTATGATGGATCTAAAAATGAACTGAGGCAGTATTAACCAATTTTTTTTTTTAAATAGCTGCATAACAGATGAAAAACTATGTTCTCTACTGTATTAGTGGGACCAGGATTAACCAAAATATTTTTCGAGTAATAGCACCACTTTATTTGTGGAAACCACACACTCAACCATGAAGGTTGTGTCAGAAATTAGCTGGTGAACACCAAGATTTTTGTTGAAATTTAATGTGCGAGTATTTTGTGTGCAGGACAAATGCTCCTACGGTAATTCCTTTTTCGTGCATTCTAACCTGCTCCCCCCCCCCCCCCCCCTTCTATTCTTTTGATTCCTACTCATGATAATTGTTCAGTTAAGACTTTCTTAAGTATAAGTTATGTAGTGTACATACATGTCATATTACGTACACTGACTAACTTTTTTCTTTTTCAGTTAATTATTTACTTAATTTTTGATGTTGCAGAGAAAATGAAAATTAAAAAAGATCATCTACATAAAAAGAGTGCTAATGGTTTTTTTGCCGAGGTCAGGGTTACTTTATATAGCATTGCTAATTTTTGTTGTTGTACTCACATTTGCTAGTTCGAACTATCTTACATGACTATGCACTAATAGTGCAATGACTAGCTTTGCAAAAAAATATAAATAGGTGGTGCAAATCCCCCTTGAATTCTATACCTCGTGACATGTATAGAAATTTACAGTGTTCATTTGTTTGCTTTGTCATCCTGTTTTATTGTACTGCTTTTTTGTATGTAAATATAATGTTGCTTTATCTTCTTCCAGAATTGGTGGGCTGATCTCCTTCCCAAGAACAACCATAAAGAGGCTGAATACAGTGGCAAAATGGTACTTCTGATTGATGTCCTTTTGATGAGTTCAGAGATAGGTGACAAGGTTTTGATATTTAGCCAAAGCTTAGCAACACTGGACTTGATTGAACTATATCTGTCAAAATTACTCCGTGCTAAAAAGGAAGGGAAATGTTGGAAGAAAGGAAAAGATTGGTACAGGTGAGCACATGTCATTCTGAGAAGATACATGTAGCTTTAAAATTGGATAGTGTGTTTTTTTTTTTTTGCTAAACTGAATAGGGACTTGGGGAGTCTTTAGTTGCAATAGAATATCCATTCACTATATTATCAAAGTGGATTCATATCATTCATGCATTGAGAAAATACATGTAGCTTAAAAAATTGAATAGGTTGTCTTTTATTTTTTTGCTAAATTAAATAGGGCATCGTTAATTGAAATAGAATATCCATTTTCTGGATTACTGAAGTGGATTGCTAATAGATGTTGGTTTCTGCAGCATGCAAATTGGAATAGTAACCATTCTCCCTCTCCTGTGTGAAATTAAGTTGCCGTAACCCAGATTGCCTTAAAAAAGCAATTTCATTTCACTTAATATAATTGTCAAGAAGTAAAATTTGATTTCCATCTTTCTGACAAATAAGAATTCTTGGTTCTTTTATGACGTATCTTCTCATTTATCAGACCCATCACGGTTATGATTCTGTGCGTTGTAGCTATATATTACTCCCTCCGTCCCTCTTTAGTTGGCACATTTGCAAAATAAAATTGTCCCTAAATAGTTGTCACATTCCTTGTTCCAATACCAATTTTTACCAATTTTTCCATATATACCCTTTATTTCTAATACCAATGTTTGACTTTATATTTAATATACACACTCATAACTCTTCATTTAATGCTAAGATTAAGGGCAAACATGGAAACAAATTACATAATTAAATCTTTCTTAATATGTGTGTTTTTTGCAAATATGCCAACTAAAAAGGGACGGAGGGAGTAATTGAATACAGGCGTTTCACATTTGGAAATATTACTGATCATTTTTTGTTAAATTCTCCAATATCAGAAATGGTAAAACAAAAGAAACCACTCGCAACGCCCCCCCTTTTTAATTCTCACATCCACGTACAGAAGTGGTTATTACCCCTGCACCTGATTCTTAATTTTCTATAGATGTGATGTAGAACAAGAATCAAAAAGGAAAACAGAAGGATATCTTGTGCCTGGATAATGTGTGTGATGTAAAATAATACTCCCTCCGTCCCTCCCAATTCTTTACAATTGGGTTGGGCACGGAGATTAAGAAAGGAAAAAAAAATAAGTGGGAAGAGAAAGAAAGTGAGTGGAAAGTGGGTAAAATTGTGGGACCTATCAATATTTAAGTAATAAATTAGAAAGATGGACGAAAGTAGTGGAAAATGGTGGGACCTTTTTATTTGTTTAAAGGTTAAAACTTTACTATTTTTGGAAAGTTTGGAAATGTAAAGAATTGGAAGGGACATCCCAAAATGGAAAATGTAAAGAATTGGGAGGGACAGAGGGAGTAGCTTTTTGTGTTTTTTGTTTTTGCCACGTGATTGTTTCATATACCTAGTATTGCATGCGTGTGATATCATGTATCTTGTTATATTGCTTTAGTATACAAGTATCTTTTCCACACGCATGTGTTATATCACTTCTTCTGGTCAACAGACTTGATGGGAGAACAGAGGGGTCTGAAAGGCAAAAGTTAGTTGACAGGTTCAATGAACCTTCAAATAAGAGGGTTAAATGCACTTTAATATCAACTAGAGCTGGATCTCTGGGGATCAATCTCCAGGCTGCTAACCGCGTAATTATTGTTGATGGTTCTTGGAATCCAACACACGATCTTCAGGCTATTTATCGTGTGTGGAGGTTTGAAACATAAAACTTTATTAATGTACATCCGTTTCTTGACTTTGAATTCATATCGAAATTTGGAAATGCCTCGTGTTGTTCCAGGTATGGACAAACAAAACCGGTATATGCATACAGACTGTTGGCACATGGTACTATGGAGGAAAAAATTTATAAACGCCAGGTAACAACACTAACAATAGAGTGCTTGAATATTTGCATCTGGGGAATTCTAATTAAATGCCGGTTTAATCAGGTGACTAAGGAAAGCCTTGCGGCGAGGGTGGTTGATAGGCAGCAAGTACATAGGACCATTTCTAAAGAAGAGATGTTACATCTATTTGATTTTAGTGATGACGAACACTGTGAAACACTCCCTGAGCTAAATAACTTAATTGAACATCAAACAAAGCCATATAGCAGCCCTGATAATGATAATTATCGTAAGCAGGCTGCCTCTCTCACTTATGGCAACGTCTCTGCTGACAAGTTAATGGAAAGTTTGCTTAACAACCATGGTCCAAGGTAGATATGACTAATTATACACTCTCGCTTTCTGATTCTGAATATACTAAACCATCATTACCCAGGTTTTCTCAAAGTTCCACTTATAAAGATTTCTCTTTCGTATTCACAGATATTGGTTAATTTGACATTCTATTATGGCTTGATAGTTACCAAGGCAAACACTTCCACCACATCCCTCAACCCTTGGGATACATGCATGATTTCACTTAGGGTAAAATATATAACCAGAACAGTGAATAGATCTTTCTAGACAACGAGAGGAATTATTGCGGTGATAGATCAAGTAAAAAACTAAAGGGAAAAAGTGAGAAAAAAAATGTAATAAAAGTATACGTTCAAACAGAGTGAAGAGCTGAGGAGCTTTTAGCAAGTTCTATGGTGAATTGTTTATTTTGACCATCAATTTTATTCTAATATGACTTTATGTATTGTTTCTTAACACGTGAACGTTTGTTTTGTAATTAGTTTTAGTATACTTGGTCGATATCACTCTCTCAGCCTTTTATAATGTGGTAAATTTCTAGATGGCTTGAATAGGTTGGAGTATCGATGATTCAATGTGCTCACTCAAGTCTTACCGAAGGATCACTTCACTACTGTAAACGTAGTCTCATTTAAATCACTTAAACAAGAATGAATATCACTCTGTTTAGTTGAAATTTTTTTATCAATGGAATATGTTATGAAAACTGATGAGGCTGTTTGGTTGCTGACTGACTTTTAAGTGGTTTAAATAGAAAAAAGAAAAGGCAAGAAATATATACAGCTTCTGTCCTGGTCTTTCCTCTCTCCATATTGTATACATCCCATCTCAAGTCTTGCACCTTAAATTTTTACAAAAACTCTCACAATTGCAGTTCCAAGAGCAAATACTTTAATTACCATATAAGATCAGATAGTTAGGGTTTCAAAATATGTACAAGGTTGCTTGTTCAGTGATTTGATACTTGAAATATTCGTTACCTGTATACAATTGTTCAAGCTAATTTCCATGTCTTTGGCTTCTCAATTCCAAAAATTATTATCAACTAAAAGTTTGTAACTGATTTTCATTTAATTTTACGATATGAATCACCTTTTGTACACATACATATCACAATCATCACTTTCATTATTTAATCAAACCCCTAACCAATGATTGTAGGTACACAACTTTGAATTCGGAATTGCAAATCAGATTCATATTCCTTATGGAAGATGGAGCAATTTATATATATATATATATATATAGGGTTGGACTCCATAGCAAACACCTTATATAACAAATAATAAAGAACACCTCATATCTAATAGATCCATTGCCCCTGGCGGGGCCACCCAATACAAAAAGTTCTTATTTTTTTACCCTCTATCCATCCATCATCTCAAAAAAAAAAAAAAAAAAAAAAATTAAAAAGTTACTGTTCATGATGATGACGTCATCAGTGCTGTCATCATGAACATTAAATTTTTTTTTAAAGTTTTTTTTTAATTTTTTTTTGCTGGCTTGATAGAGGGTAAAAAAATAATAACTTTTTGTATTGGGTGCCCCTGGCGGGGCCAAGGATCTAATAGATCTAAGGTGTTCTTTGTTGTTTGTTATATAAGAGTGTTCTGTATGGAGCAAAGGCCTATATATATATAGCCATGTTGACATTAGCCATATATTGCCACATAAAGTTTTTCGTCCATAAAATATTTTAGACTTGACAGAGTAATGTTTATGGTCGTTTAAGTGTTTTAAGTGATACCCCATTCACATTGATAAAGAAAGTGATATTTCAGTACGACTCAAGTGATAACATTGTTATTTAACCCCTTGAAATTGTAGCATGAGACCTAGACGTCAAATTTTAAAATACTACATTTCTGTGGATTTTGAGAAGTTTAATAATGATACTTTTACAAGAAGTTTAATTATAATACCTTTACATCTCACTAGTTTCCATCAAATTCTATGGTTAAGGTGCATCTGCTAAATTATTTATCAAATCCAAGAAATTAATTCTATGAATGTTTTTTTTACAGTTGTGATACATTTGAAAATAATTTACCGAATTTCTAATATTCTGTGTTGGGTCCAGATGGATTGCGAATTACCATGAACATGAAAGCCTCCTACAGGAGAATGAAGATGAAAGGCTGTCTAAAGAGGAGCAAGACATGGCTTGGGAAATGTACAGGAGAAGCATTGAGTGGGAAGAAGTGCACCGAGTTCCTTTTAATGGGTTTATGGTAGAGCAGAAGGCAGGCTCACATGTTCCTTGTGATGAAGTCATGTTGCAGCAAAATTCAGCTGTCTCAGGTATACCAATACCTGAGCCTCAGAGCATCAAACTATCGGTTTTGGAGCAGAATGCAGCCATTTCTGACATACCAATACCTGAGCCTCATAGCAGCAGAAACTTTCAACCAAAACGGGTTTCAATGTTCCGGTCATTACGGTCTGTACCGACGAAATGTACTAACCTTTCCCATTTGCTTACTCTTAGAAGTCAAGGCACTAAGAAAGGTTGCAGCACTGTGTGTGGAGGGTGTGCCCAGGAGATATGCTATGACAATCTCACCAGTTGAATATCTACCAGTGGTTCGGTACAGTGATTCATTGTCGATTTGACTAATGCAGTGCATCTGATTACAAATGTGATCGTTCTTTTTTGTCGTGTACACATTAGATTTATAAGTTATCGTTTGGCTTTAGTCGGTATAATTATATTTTGGGTCTTAAATTTTGCTAAAATACACATATAGCCTTGAAGTATATTCTAACCTTTCAAGTATAAGGCTTGGATATATGAGTTATGGTGTTGGTGGTGGTAAGAGGAAAATGCTTAGATATCTGTGTCCTTCAATAAAAAATGTGGAAGCTATTGTTAATCTTGATGTAAAAAACTTTTGATGAACCTGTGTCTATCTACCCTGCATCCCCTTTGAAGATTGGGTTTGGTGATACAGAGGTCTCTTAGTTGATATACTCTCTTGCTAGTTCGGATTTTGAGAATTCAATGAATGAAGTCAAATTTCTACTTCTACCTTCATGGACCTGTACTACTTGTAGCCCACACTGTGGGGGTATTGGATGATTCCAATTGTTGTGTGGAATGTGGGTGGTCTTAACTGGGTAAATTAGACCACCAAAGCTCATTCTGCTAATTTCTTTTGGTAGCATTGCTTAAAGTAGAGTTGCTTTTGAAAATGCTAGATTTTTTTTTTTCTAATATGCAGTACTACTTGGCATTAGTGTATTGATTATTAGTAGTAGTGGTCCGGTTTACATGTTGAGGTTTGGTTAGGATTCATCTGCATTCTTAGCTGAAGTAATGGTTCTTGTGTCCCAATTTCCGGTTGTGCTGATTCCCCTAGCTTCCTTCTTGCTTTTGTTTATGTGTTGATGACATTTAAGAGGAGTATCGTTAGGGATGGGCATCGGGGCACTTCGGGGCCGGGGAGTGCTATCCCCGCCCCCATCCCCGAATTCAAACCCGATCCCCGTCCCCGGCCCGATCCCCGTCGGGGATTATTTTTTATTCCCCGTCCCCGGCCCGAACGGGTAACGGGGATCCCCGCGGGGAATCGGGGAATTTCATTTTAAACAAAAAATAATATTTAAATAATATTAAACATTAACTATAGTTTGAAATAATTTTTTCTTGTGATATATAGCGAAATTAGCAACTATAACTAGATTACATGTTAAGATAAAAAAATATTACTTAAATAAACAATTATAAATAACATGGAAATGAAGTTATTTAACTACTACAAAGACAAACATATAAGATTAAAATATCATTTTGTTTCCAATATAAAGTATTGGAAATTCGTATATATTAATATATGATTAATAATATATATAGTTATATATATATTTTAATGTGGTGAAATCGAGTCGGGGATTGAGAATCGGGGCGGGGTTCGGGGATCGGGCTGGGGAGACCTAGAATCCCGTCCCCGGCCCGCTCCCCGCTTTTTTTTGAAAATTGTCCCTGTTTCCCGGCCCGTCCCCGAAAAAATCCCCGATTCCCCGCCCCGTTCGGTGCGGTAAACGGATCGGGATCGGGCGGGTCGGGGTGAATGCCCATCCCTAAGTATCGTATCACTTAGTTCATTTTTCTTGTCTAAGCCATGTGTTATCATGGGTCATTTTAGTTTAGTGTTGAATTCTAGTTGGCTGTCGGAAGGCGAGCCTTGTTGAATAAGATTTCATAATGTATAGGGGAGGGGTTGAATGCATTGTGATTGTTAAACAAAAATAGAGATAATGTAACATAAGATTTCTTTTGTAAAATTTTGTGGACATAAATTAAAATGAACACAAAAATACTTTGAATCATAAATTTTATTAGATCAAAATATGATAGGGTCCAGAAAAATTAAGTTTTTCACTTCTACTTTGGAGTGTTTTGTTGGTTTTCCCCAGAGATTGATCTGAAAATTAGATATTGAAATCTCAATAATTTTAGGTAATGTGCACATTGTTCATATCAATACCAAACATGTGCACAGTCAATTTTACCAAGAGTGACTAGACATAATTGTAATTACTTTTGGAGAACCGAAATTGTAAATTCAAAATTTATCCGAATCCGAAATAATTCGATTTGAACCGAAATAAGTATATTATAGTCAAATCCGATAACGATTCGAAAACCATTTGATCCGATTCAAAGATTATCTGAACGAAAATTTAACCGTAAATAATTCAAAATATTAGAACCGATAATGACCAGAAACCGATCAAACCCGAGTAAAAATTATCTAAACCAAATATAAATTCAAAGTAACAATCCGATATATATTCGAAAACGAAAATACCTGAATAAAAAATTATTCAATAAATATTCTTATGTTAAAAACTTATCAAATATCGATGTTCGTTTTTTTCGAAAATTATATTCTTATACATAACAAAAAAAGAGTAAGTGAAAAAATAACAAATAAAAGGATGCAAACTAGTTGTGATAAAAGTTTATAAATAAGACAATAGAAAAAAAAATTGATATATAAAAATATCTCCAATTACATTTCTACAACTTTTATATTATAATAGTTCACTATCGTAATATGTACTAACGACTTTTGAAAATGTAGAGAATTGAAAATATGTTTTGTTCCAACAGCATTTTCTCTATTGGTTAGTTACAATTCGAAAAAAAATAATTAATTTTATCATGATAGCTGCAAACACATATTACCAAACAACATACAATTAAATAAATATATCAGAAATTAAAAAAAACATAAAAAATACTAAACAAATCAAAGATTTTATCAAAAATTAGGATTTCGAAAACTACCACTAACTTAATGAATACTAAACACACACTTGTAACTCTATATTACGGCTATATTACGGCTGTAACATAGATTATGGTCTGATTTGAATTTCGAAGCATTAAAAATTTGTAATTAAAAAAGTGGAAGAGAGATATTACGTGTGATTATGTTACTTCTTTGAAACATTAGTTTGATATTGTAATTTAACGGTCAACTAGTATATTCACTAGTACCCCTAAACAAGGTTTTGTCCCTGATTCATCTTTCAATTTTTTCTAAATATTTCTCGACGATCTAACCGTACGGATGTCAAAAACAATCCTTTTCAATGTCATTACCAAAATTTTAGAAAAAAATAAATTTAATTAATTTGGTAATTTAACGGTCAACTAATACTTTGACTAGTTCCCCTAAAGAGGTTTCGTTCCTGATTCGTGTTTCAATTTTTTTAAAATTATTTCTCGACAATCCAACCGTATGGAAGTCAAGAACCATCCTTTTTAATGTTATTGCCAAAATTTTAGGAACAAATAACTTTATTTGATTTGGTAATTTAACGGACAACTACTACTTTGACAAGTACCCTTGAACAGGGTTTTGTCCCTGATTCGTGTTTTGATTTTTTTTAAAAATATTTCTCGATGATCCAATCGTACGGAAGTCAGGAACCATCCTTTTTAATGTTATTGCCAGAATCATGAAAAAATAAATTTCTTTGATTTAGTAATTTGATGGTCAACTAGTACTTTTACTAGTTCCCCTAAATAGGGTATCGTCCTTATTTGTGTTTCAATTTTTTTTAAAATATTTTTCGACGATCCAACTGTATGGATGGCAAGAACCATCCTTTTTAATGTTATTGCCAAAATTTAAGAAAAAAAAATTATTTGATTTGGTAATTTAGTGGTCAACTAGTTTTTAACTAGTTTGTAAAATAAAAATAGTAAAAAGACCAAATTTTGAACTAAAATTCATACACAACCAAGTGGTCATACTCCCTATTTGTATGATGAATGTTACCCTAATTTCACTAATTTTACATTTTTTTTTATTTTTCTCAAATTATTAACTTGTTCATAAAATCAACTAAAATTAAATAAAAATAAGAAAAAGGTCAAATTTTGAACTGATATTCGTACACACCAAAGTAGTCATACTCATATTTGTGTGATGATTGTTACCCTACTTTCACTAATTTTTTATTTTTTTTGATTTTTATTCCCCTTTTTTAACTAGTTTGTAAAATTAATTTAAAAAAATAAGAAAAGAGCCAAAATTTGAATGTAAAATTTGGTTGTACGATCACATGGATGTATAAATTTTAAATCAAACTTTGGCATTCGATGATGATTTAAAATCAATGCAACATTATGCAGAACCAATTTATTTTGATCTGAATAAAATTCGATCCGAGACGAAAAAAGATCTGAATCGATACGACCCGAATTTAATCTGATCCTAATCCGAAATTTATCCTATTTTAATCGGAAATTGTTAGGAATAATTCATGAGTTGTGATGTTAAAAATAGAATTTGCATATACTTCTTGTATATCCTGATCTTATAAAAGATTTAGCACTTTGTATAGGATATATGTGTTAGACAGTAATATGTAGAGTTAAGTTAGGAACAGTGTGTCAAGGACTATATTTTAGGAACTGTGAGAAGATCTTGATACGACAAGTCAAATACTGATGGATGTTAGTTCCTGATGCAAGATGAAATCCTGATATTAGTCATATTCATTATGGATGCTACAGAAACTGAAAGTGCTATAAAATAGGATCGTTGTTTTGAAGAACAGGAAAGAAGGAATTATGAAGGAAAGAGTTTACTATTGATGAAAACTATCAACTGGACGGCCGAACATTATCATGTATAGATTTCTGTTATTAGTTGATAGGTAGCATTATTATCATTGTATTATATGTGAGATTTGTGATCATCGTGAGTATACGAGTGAACAAACAGAGAGAGATTTGTATTGAGAGCAGCTGCTAAAGGTATTTGTAAGAGTTTGTATTTGATCGTATTAATACAAACAGTTTGATTTATTCATTTGTTCTTGATTATTTATTCGAGCAAAAATCAGACACGATTACTTAACTTGTATTCAACCCCCCCCCTTCTACAAGTTATTTGAGTTAACAGAAATCAATCTGATCCGAAAACAACCCGATTCGAATCGAAACCGATCAAAATTATGCAAAACTGAAACTAGATCCGAACTGAATCAAATCCGATCCGAACTATATCAAAATAAGATAGAACCAAAAATTGATCCGATCCGAAATTAATCCGATCCAAATCCGATCCGATTTTCCATGTCTAGGTGAGATTGCAGTTTTATTTACATCATATTTTCTTGCAAATTGTCCCTGCACTACTCTTTAGCTATTTTCTTCTTTGATTGTAGGAGTTGGACCACAATTAATTTTACGGATGCTTCAAAATTTAACCCTATAAATTTTGTGATTTGAAAATCGTTATCAGAATATAGAGTTTTTAATATAAATCAATTTCTTTCAATTTTAGACTTCTTGATATGATTTTGTTGGGATGTCGACATATGCACTTTGTTATATAATAATTTTCACTTGTCAAAATAATTTTGATATAAAAAATTAACTTATCGAGATATGTAAAGTTTGCGACATGTCTATTTCACTTATTCATATCTCTGACTTTGTGATAGTACATATAGGTCCCGTTTGAAAAATCTTATTTTTCAGAAATAAGTTAGTTATTCTGGAAAAAAGTATGTGAATATGTACTTTTTTCTGAAATAAGTAACTTATTTTTGCAAGATAACGAATGTTAAACTCCCCATACACATTTTTTTTCCAAAAAAAAATATGTAAATATGAATTTTTTTCGAAATAAGTAACTTATAAGTTCTATTTAAGATTTGGCAAACATGCACATAATTGTCAATATCCGATTTTGACTTTGTAATGTCACGTAGTACTTTTTGGTATTTTGAGTTTACTATGTCTTCTTTCTTTCTTTTACCACCAGCAGCGGATAGGAGTACGTACTCCAGCACTACCACAGCTTAGTGATTCAACCACGACTGATATTTACTCAATTGTGGTTACACCAAGAACTCCTATTGCATCAAGAGCTGCCCGCCTTGCTTGGCCCTTCCTCTAAGGGGTTGTTGTGTAACAAGTGCATAATGTCCGCTGGACCATCCATGAATTTTATCATCAACTTGATGAATTAATTTCAAGATATAAGGCTTCCCCTGCAAATCATGGCCGTACCACTCGGCCCCCGATGGCCGGCGGAGGATTTGGTATAGCAGCTCACGTTCGTTTGCGCTGCGCTTTCCCGCTATATGAATATCCCTTAGCCTTTATAATACAACATTTTTACCACTTCTCGAGTTCTAGACAATTTTCATTATTTGCGCAAATTATTTTGTCTTGATCATGTTGTATGAATAATTTGAACTTATACCTGGATAATTTATGTTGTAGTTTTTGTATAATTTCGATTTTAGAGCTATAAAGAAATTAAAGCATTACAAGAAAATTGAGTAATCTAAGACTTTGATATACTAGATATTTCCGGAATTTGGTATAGGAAAGAAATTACAAACTTGAGTAAAAATTTAATTGAGAAGAGTAATGTGGCAGAAGTAAATGTTTTTATTGGTTAGTATTGGTGTGAATGAGAAAATCCATTATATTTAATTGAATTATAACCAATCAATTAAGACATGTACAATTTTGTATAAATTTTTGTATCTAGTTTGTTATATCAAATGAGAAAACAAATACTCCCTCCGTCCCATTTTATATGTCCCTTTTGTGAAAAACACACATATTAAGAAAAATGTTAGTTGTATAAAATTTTCCAACTAATACCCCTAATTAATACATTGAAAAATGAGAATAGTGTTTAATTTGAAAAAAGTCAAATTGTAGAAACAATAAATGTAGGGATAGTTTTGGAAAACTACATTTAAATTGTATTGACAAAAGAAAAGGGACATGTAATATGGGAGAGTAGTGCTACAGACCCCAAATTGGGTACCAAATTTTGACACCAAATGATGTGGCATTCATTAATTGGCATTTTGGAATATTTTAATTGGATGGCCCTGGCGGGCCCATCATAATTATAACCAATAATTACTTGCCATGTCATTTGGGAAAGGAATTTGGGGTACCAATTTGGGGTACCTAGTATTTTCCAATATGGGACAAATTCATTTTTCAAAAGGGACATGTATTTTGGGACGGTGGGAGTATTGGTTTTCTATTATGAATAGACATGCGTGTACCAACAATCTTTCTCAATTTGCAACCAAAATTGTTAGTCATAAATTCACGTATGATGACATACCTATCACATATTACTGAAATTGAAGTGAAGAAAAATTTGAGTGCATTAATGCATTACCTTGATTTTAAAACAAGAAATGCAATCATACCAAATATTTACATATAAACTCTGGTATAGGTTGCATTTTACTTAAACTTCCGCATAGTCGTTATGCACCTCTGTTTGCCAACTAATTCTTCAGTCAAAATGAATTCAGCTATTTTTTCAACAATTGCTCTCGATCTGTTAACTCCACATGATTCAAGAAATTGGAATCTAATTATCACTTGCCTGGGATTCTTAATGATAAACTCCTTCCTATTAAGTTTTTGATTTTTTTTTATAATTTTTTCTTAAAGATGTTAGTACTTCTGATCTTCTTTTTAGCTCTTCAAGATCCTCCATTCTTTTATCATCTCTCATCAATTTTTCTTCAATCTTGTCTTCCTTAGCTAAAATCTATAATCAATGTGTTCAGTTAACTACATCTTCCCATCCTTTTTTTCATCAATGTCTTCATCCAGTAGACTAACATTCTAATAAGGTCATATACAATTGTTTAGTTTGAGTAAGAACACTTAATTTTTTTTCATGTAACCATTAACTAAGGTTGCATTGATGTTTTCAGCACTAATCTTAGTTTTTTTTTTGTTCAGAGAAATACATTCACGTATAATGAATTGTACTGAAATACAATACCGTTAAAAAGATTTATTTCATTCGATAAAACTTATCATCTAAGCAAAAGACATGCATAAATGTCTCCGGAAGTTTAGACAACAAAACTTTAAAGTCCGAAAAGAAATTGTCCAAAGAACTGCCACTAAAAAGAAAAGACCTATTTGAAAACACGAGGCGAGAAAGATCTTTGTTGCACCACCTCTACCATCCAAACAACCTATCCATATGCACCTGGAAAATGAAAAGGACCAGAGCAAATTAGTCTACAGATATTTGTTTAGTATATAAATATTATCAATAATTGATAATTAAATTTATAAATTAGCAAAATGATGCACAAGTAAAAATCTAAACCAAAAGGGATCTGATTGGTTAGATACTTCTTTGCTCAAAATTTTAATACAAAAGCATCATTATTATTCTACTTAACATGGAGGGCTATTTTATTTTTTAAGAATAGAAACAAATTTTAATGAAGACACGTTAGAACAACTAAAAATTATGGACCTCTAAAAAATTATGATCATTGCTTATTTTAACGTTAAGACGGTACAAACATTTGATCACGGGAATCCTGTTCAAACAATAATACAAAGTACAATAGTAATAGTGGTTTCCTCTGTAAAAGATCGTAGCTCTATGTGCTTTAGATCTCCCGAATTTTTGACTACAAGAGACATTGTTTTGTTAGAATAAAACAAAATTGAATATATAACAAAACGCTACCTTTTTTAGCACATCATAAATATTAGTGCATAACTGAATATTTAAGTCCAAACAATAATCCTAACCAAAAATATCCAAATAATATGGAATAAAAAAGCCATCAATATGAAACCTGAAATCCAAACAATATGGAATAAAGAAGCTATCAATATGGCACCTGAAATCCAAACAATATTGAATAAAGAAGCCATTAATAATGGCCACCCATAAAATGGTACAAAACTTGATCTCAAAAGTCCAAAATATAAACTATCAATTATGATCATTTATACATGATGCAAAATTCAAGCATGAAGAATCATTAGCATTCAAACCAAAATCCAAAATATACGCATCAGTTATGACCAACAATACACTATCCAAAATATATGGTACAAAATGATTCAAATTTCAAATCAAAAACTTCAATTTAAAAAATTCAAAATTACAAGATTCCATTTAGGAACAATACAATAAATATTAGCATTTAACATGATAACGGAAGCATTTACTAAAATTCCTTAAAAGGAGCTAATTGTACCAAACACATTTAAGAAATATTTAACATCTAACATATTTTAAGCACAAATAAGACTCATTAAAATTTCAAGTTGTTTTTTTGTTGATTTTTAAGTTTTGTATTTACTATCTTAAAATTTGCTTTCTTTGTTTTTGTTGAGACATACATGTCTAAAGATGATGATAACAAATACCACAAGGCAGAAATGAATCAAGGAATCGAAGCTGACAAATAGATCAGGAAGCTAACTAGAATGCATATCAATTAAAGCTACATCTTGTGAATGGAACTCTGCAAACAGTTACGAAGTATTTTTGCAACAAGCCATGAGATGCTATAATCAAGTATCTATAATCAGAAGAGAGTTTACTATACCCATGCAAGTAAATTCAAGAAGTCAAGAAAAGAAGAGTTCGAGAAGTCAGACCACTGCTATAACTATATTCGAGTTATCTTAGACTTGGTGGATTAGTAAAGTGCATACTAATGATAATGTTGCAGACCCACTGACTAAGGCTTTGTCGCAGCAGAAGCACGAAAGTTACACTAGTTCCATGGGTATTAGATATATGGGCGATTGGCTCTAGTGCAAGTGGGAGATTGATAGTGTTAGTGCCCTGGAGACAATGTAATTGTGCTTCTGGGAAAGACTGTTTTGTTATTTGATGATTATGTTTATGGATTATTCTACATTGATTTATTATGTCTTTGTTTACTGCGAAATAAATATTAGAATAATACATGTCCTTGGAATATGTAACACGTATTCTATATCTTTAAGTATGTGACTTAAAAACGAGATTATATGAATAGTGTTAATATTCCTAAATATCCCTAATCAAGCATTAATAATATGGGACAGTTATAATACATTAAGATTAGTATGTTTGTTGACTGATGACCACATCTCATTGGTCATAGGTATAGTGATACTAAAGTCAAGAACATAGGTGTATGTAATATTCTACATGGCACTGGATAGACCCACGATGAGATTCTGCAAGTTGATATGGTCATTAGAAAGGCTCACAGTGATAATGGTGTAATGATCCTTAGACTTGAGATCATTATATTTCTATACGAGGATTAATATACTTTGACTACATTAAAAGTTACCTTTGACCGGGTAATGATAAAAGTGGACATCGAGTATATTGTGAGACATATGAGAAATATGAATGATAGATAAAGGATTTAACCCTTCTATTATTAGGAGAGATATTATTGGCCTCTTGATTGAGTGAGACTATGAAAATTCATGACCATGCTCAAATATTGATTTTTTTTAATAGTCTACTCTCGATCAAGAAAACCCGGATTAAACGTTGAAGAGGATGACTAATTACATGCCTCGAGTTTAATCTAAAATATTTGGTTAAAGGGATTATATTTCACGGAAACATTTATCACGAAAGGTTTAATTGGATCACCAATTATTATTATTACTTGGGTAGCAATGATGTATTACTAGATGCCGCTCATTGTTTATAATTTTATTATTGGATATTAAAATTATTGCCAACGTAATTGATAAGTGGATTTTATATCCACTTGGAGCGTTCCATATCGGCTTAAATTGATTTACTTGACCTCAAGTTTGTTGTACTTTTGATGTGTTTCGTGTGGTTGCGCAGAAATTTATAAATCATTGGGTATGGAAGGAGATTTGAGTTGATTTTGGCGTGGATTGGAAGTTTATAATGAAGAATGAAGTCTTCTACACAATTCTTGGGAGATTTGGAGTCAAGCAAATGAAGTATGGAAGTTTTGGCAAAAAGAACGGGAGGAAACAGAGGCAAAATGAAGGCAAAACGACGGAAATAGCAAGGGAAAACAACTCCGGTAGATTGCACGCTAGGCCGTAGCGCGGCAGAGGTAGGCCGTGGCGCGGGGAGCATTCTGTCCACTCCGCAAATTGTCCTAAAAATCATGATTTTCTTTTCTGTTTCGAATCTGTTTGGTATTTTTGGACTTTTCTTGCTGGGGAAGACTTCAGGGGCTTATATAAACACATCATAGCATCCTTAAACATGATTATTACCCATCATAACACAAAGAGAGAGCCGAGAGACGGAGATTCAGACTTGGAGAAGGATTCCAATGCTCGTGACAAGCAACGGAGATCTAGATCTACTTTTTGTTTTCTTCTATCAGGTGAAACTCTTGGATGTTTTTGGGATTTGTTTTCTTAACTCATTACTCTAGCACTATTGTTTTTATTCAGATTTTGTTTACTTTCATGGTTTCATCAGATCCCATGGTGACGAGCGGTTCGATTATGAACTAATCGTTGTCATGGGATTCTAACGGATTTATTTATGGAGCTTTAGTATCTTGATGCTTTAAAGATCTGTGTGTGATGTATATCTGCTATCCTCGTATGGTTATGCTTAATTGTTAGATGCGTAGCTAACATCTGATCTGTTAATCTCTTGTGAAGTGAAAGTGGATCTTGAGATTTAGAACTTGCCATGCTAGCATAGGTTCATGATTATTTATCAACATGATTCGTAGTGTGAGATGAAAATACTTATACTGCCCTGTGTGATCTTTATGGATAACTTGCTCTTCAACCGTTATGTTTTCAAATTCTATAGACATATAGGGTCTAAGCATAATTGGTGTCTATTCATCTTCTATCTCTTTTGTGGATGTATGGATAGTTTGGTATACGTATGCTGACAGGTAGTGTGTACTTGTTTCGTGTTGTCCGATCAAATATCATAATCATTGCATATAGTGATTAAAGGCGTTAGATCTAAGCGAAGTATTTAATGAAGTTAGGATCCCATGTTTATTCTCATATAAGTAATTCGATTTTAATTCTCATTAGTTAATTAATTATTAGTTTGTTAAGTTGCTTCTTAGTTAATTTTAGTTAATCAAAACCCAATCTTGTTAATTATCTTAGCAGTGAATAAAAACCATACATTGTTGCATAGGCACAATAACTGAATTAAAACCAAAACCAGATCTATGTGGGAACGAACTTGACTTATATCTATATTACTTGTGACCACGTACGCTTGCGTGATTTTGTGTTAACAAGTTTTTGGCGCCGCTGCCGGGGATCATCGGTGTTTTATTTTTAGTTTATGTGCTTGTCATCAGTGGTCATTATAGTTCACTGATTGATTTTCTTATTTAGTTTGTTTCTTGGTGTTTCAGGTACGTGATAGTGTATGCGAACACGTTCTCAAACTCGTAAATTGGAAGAAGAACTTGCAACATCTAAAGAGATGGGAGAACCAGGAGTAGGAGCCGCAGCAGCTAAGGCTTTGCAGCTAACACTTTTGAGATCAAGCCTAGCACAATTTGAATGGTACAGAATTCAGTTCAGTTTGAGGGTGCTCCAACGGAAGATCCTAATATGCACATCCGGGATTTCATCGAGATCTGCGACACTTTCAAGTTCAATGGTGTGTCAGAAGATGCTGTCAAATTGAGGCTTTTCCCATTCTCTCTTAGGGATAAGGCTAAGGGCTGGTTACACTCTTTACCAGCCGGTTCCATTACTACATGAGAGGATCTTGCTCAAAAATTTCTTACTAAATTCTTCCCCATGGCTAAAACAGCAGCAATAAGGAACGCTCTAACTCAATTTGCACAGCAATCTGGAGAATCTTTGTGTGAGGCTTGGGAACGCTACAAGAAGATGCTTAGAAAGTGTCCTCATCATGGTATGCCTAACTGGATGGTAATTAATGGCTTCTATAATCGGTTGGGAGCGCAATCTAGACCTTTGCTAGATGTAGCATCAGGTTGAGCTTTGTGGGCTAAGAGCTACGCGGAAGCTTATGATCTAATTGAGATGATGGCTGCCAATGAATATCAGAATCCAACTCAGAGACTAGCACAAGGCAAGGTAGCAGGTATTCTGGATGTTAATACAGCCACAGCTTTAGCAGCTCAGCTAGAGGCAATGAATAGAAAAATAGATTCGTTGGCAAATCATGGGATTCAGCAGGTAGCTAGCGTTTGTGAGCTATGTGCGGGCGCACATGAGACGAATCAATGTGCCATCTCTACTGAATCAGTGCAGTTTATGAGCAACTATCAGAATCAGCAACAGCCAGCCCCGAATACTTATCATCCGAGCAACAGAAATCATCTAAATTTCAGTTGGAGCAATAATCAGGGTGGCATGCTACAACCACATCAACCTTATCAGCAGTTTCAGAGTCATCAATATGGAGCTCAACCTTACAATTCTTCAGGTTTTCAACAGCAGCAGCAAGGGCAACAGTTTTATCAGCAGTATGCTCCAAGGCAATAATTCCAACCTCCGGGATTTCAGCAACAACCCCATGCAAGTGCGGGGCAATCTTCTTCTGAAAGATCTGAATTGGAAGAATTGAGGTTGATATGCAAGAGTCAAGCAGTTTTGATCAAGACCTTGGAGAATCAAATTGGCCAAATTGCTAGTGCTTTATTGAATAGACCACAGGGATCTCTTCTTGGTGACACGGAGGCTAATCCAGGCAAGAGGGAAGTTGTCCATGAGCAGGTGAAAATAGTTACTTTGAGATCTGGAAAGGTGACAACCGAGCAGAAATCAGCAGCTAAGGAAGATGTAGAAGTTCAGAATCATCAGGTGGAAAAATCTACAGCACCAGAAATTGAAAAATCTGACTTGGTGGCTGATCAGCTAGATGGTAACGTGGATAAGAGCAAGAAACCTGTTGAAAAAGCTACTCCTAAGTAGTCTACAGAGAGCACTCAGATTTACCCTCCTCCTCCATTTCCTCGACGCTTGCAGCAAAGTCAAGAAAAGCAATTTCAAAAAATTTTGGACGTCTTCAAGAAATTGTCCATTAATATTCCTTTTGCGGAAGCTTTAGAAAAGATGCCGAGCTATGCTAAGTTCATGAAGGGAATTTATCAAGGAAGTTGAAGCTCGATGAATTAGAGACCGTTGCTTTGACGGAAGAGTGCAGTGCTGTTCTGCAGCAAAAGTTGCCTCCTAAACTTAAAGATCCGGGAAGTTTCACCATCCCGTGCACTATTGGCAACTTATCTTTCGACAAGTGTTTATGTGACTTCACCATCCCGTGCACTATTGGCAACTTATCTTTCGACAAGTGTTTATGTGACTTGGGAGCTAGCATTAATCTGATGCAATTGTCTGTCTTTAAGCAACTTGGTCTACCGGATCCGAAACCTACGAACATCTCGTTACAGCTGGCTGATCGATCGATCGCGTATCCAAGAGGAATAGTGGAGGATGTCTTGGTAAAGGTGGATGAGTTTATCTTACCTGCTGATTTTGTCATTCTAGACATTGAGGAAGATAAGAAGATTCCCATCATCTTGGGAAGGCCATCCCTAGCTATCGGCCGAACTTTGATCGATGTGCAGAAAGGGGAGCTGACTATGCAGGTGCAAGATGATAAGGCCACCTTTAATGTGTTTGCTCCTACCAAGATTTCAGATGATCCAGAATTGTGTTTTTCTGTGGAATCCTTTGCATTGTCTTCCCAAGAAGAAAAAGGTGATTTGGAAGTGGATGCAGTGCCTAGTGTTCCAAATTTTTCGAAGAATTCTGAGTCAGTTAAGCTGCTTGAGGAAATTGATGATGTTAAACCTTCCATACAAGATCTCTCGAATGTAAAGCTCGGAAAACTTCCACCGCATTTGAGGTATGTCCTTTTGAATGATGAGTTAGTGATTTTTGAAGAGGGTCATGATAATGTGTTAAGAAGGTGGATAGTTGATGATGAGGTAGAAGAATGTTCTGTTCAGTAGGCTGAGAGGGATAAACATCTTAGAGGTGTGAGGAAGAAAAAGAAGGCGAAGAAGTCGACGGGCGGAAAACTCAAGGTGAAGAGTGAAAGAAAGGTTGTGTTGGGAGTAAGCAATCAAGTTGTCAACATTTGTTTGAATGGTCTTTCTGTTGAGGACGGTTCGGTCATTCTTTTGAAACCGCCGTGAATTGAGGGAGTAACGTCCGGCTAAATGACGTTAACGACAGCGCTTCATGGGAGGCAACCCATGTGGTTCCGACGATTAGGTATGTTTTCTACTATCCCTTGTATTACCTTCCATTCAATGGGGACATTGAATATTTTAAGTTTGGGGGTGGTTTGGGGGATAAGTAATGTATAGTAGTGTGTAGTAGTTATGTTTGTAGTGTGTCTTGTTCATATAGGTATCATGTTTTGCATATTAGTAGTAATTCATGCATGTTCGTTCGTATTATTTATGTTTGTTTCATATAGGACATTCTGTTATTTTGTTTTTTTATACCATGTGAGTTCATTTTAGTTGCATTTTCATGGCATGCATATTTCATGATCCCTTAGGACGAGCTAATTCTGATTGGTAGGTAGATGTCTTATCGAGTATGGTAATGATGAGTAGAGGGCTGATTTATAGTCCTTATGGAATTGACTTGCATGTTACGGAAACAAAACTTTTACACAGTCTCATTGGTTGCTTTTGGGCTAGGTTAGGGACATGCTTGTTTGGTTGTTTTGAGATTTAATCACTTGATTATATTTAGAATTTTCGTTATTCCCTTGATGGCATAGGAACACTAAAGTCTAAGTTTGGGGGAAAACAGGGATTTCATGCTAGTTGTTAATAGTTTTTAATAATGGCTAGGCGTCAAATGGCTAGTAGCCGGCTCATATTTATATGAGTAGTCTAGGGTTGGAATTGAGAATTCTCATTCCAGATTGCATATATGAAAAGAGAAAAAAAGAAAAAAAAGAAAAAAAAAGTCAAAATTTTTAATTGTTTAATGCAGTATTAACCAAGGTGAGCTCTTTAATACTCGAGCAATTAAGTTCGCGAGGACTTTGTGCCTAGTGACCTAAGGCTTTTATAGTCTGGGATCCACTAACCTAACGCTCGCTACATAGGTATTATTGTATAAGCCTTTCGGGGTCTCATCCATTGCACGGTTAAATAATCATGTGTATTGTGTATTATGTGTCATAGTTGTAGTAATAAAAGCATGAATTCCTGTCTAGCTCGAATGATGATGGAGGTGTTCCTAGGTTATGAAGTGTTTACAGTCTATTCTATTTATAAACATGTGATTGTCTTGGCGAAGAATAGGTATGATTTTGATCTAGTTTTAGGAGTATATCTGATGAGCATCACACACACGCATGTTCCTGTTCATGTATTGTTAGTATACGAGGACTTAGTCGAGCTCTATTTGGATTTAGTTACATTCTTTGAGTTATTTTCTTGCTAGTTGGTTTTGGTTAGTTCGAGGGGATCATTGCATTCTCATATTAGTTGCATTCATGCATTGCATTGTTTAGTTTGATGGATTTTGTGGGTACATTCGTTATATGCCCTCACGAGACCTCACTCGTCCACTAGGGCTGCCTAGGGTTTTAAAGGGCTTGTTGCATATGCCAAATGCAACCGTGATGATCACCTACGGAAGTGGTACTAATTAGTTGTATATTAGTTATATTTGTTTATGCCTAAGGACAAGCATCGGTTTAAATTTGGGGGTGTGATAAGTGGATTTTATATCCACTTGGAGCGTTCCATATCGGCTTAAATTGATTTACTTGGCCTCAAGTTTGTTGTACTTTTGATGTGTTTCGTGTAGTTGCGCAGGTTTATAAATCATTGGGTATGGAAGGAGATTTGAGTTGATTTTGGTGTGGATTGGAAGTTTTTAATGAAGAACGAAGTCTTCTACACAATTCTTGGGAGATTTGGAGTCAAGGAGATGAAGTATGGAAGCTCTGGCAAAAAGAACGAGAGGAAACGGAGGCAAAATGAAGGCAAAACGACGGAAATAGCAAGGGAAAACAACTCCGACAGATTGCACGCTAGGCCGCAGCGCGGCATAGGTAGGCCGCAGCGCGGGAGACTTCGGCAGTTTGCATGCTAGGCCGCAGCGTGGCAGAGGTAGGCCGTGGCGCGGGGAGCATTCTGTCCACTCCGCTAATTCCTAAAAATCATGATTTTCTTTCCTGTTTCGAATCTGTTTGGTATTTTTGGACTTTTCTTGCTGGGGAAGACTTCATGGGCTTATATAAACACATCATATCATCCTCAAACATGATTATTACCCATCATAACATAGAGAGAGAGCCGAGAGACGGAGATTCAGACTTGGAGAAAGATTCCAACGCTCGTGGCAAGCAACGGAAATCTAGATCTACTTTTTGTTTTCTTCTATTAGGCGAAACTCTTGGATGTTTTTGGGATTTGTTTTCTTAAATCATTACTCTAGCACTATTGTTTTTATTCAGATTTTGTTTACTATCATGGTTTCATCAGATCCCATGGTGACGAGCGGTTCGATTATGAACTAATCGTTGTCATGGGATTCTAACGGATTTATTTATGGAGCTTTAGTATCTTGATGCTTTAAAGATCTGTGTGTGATGTATATCTGCTATCCTCGTATGGTTATGCTTAATTGTTAGATGCGTAGCTAACATCTAATCTGTTAATCTCTTGTGAAGTAAAAGTGGATCTTGAGATTTAGAACTTGTCATGCTAGCATAGGTTCATGATTGTTTATCAACATGATTCGTAGTGTGAGATGAAAATACTTAGACTGCCCTGTGTGATCTTTATGGATAACTTGCTCTTCAACCGTTATGTTTTCAAATTCTATAGACATATAGGGTCTAAGCATAATTGGTGTCTATTCATCTTCTATCTCTTTTGTGGATGTATGGATAGTTTGGTATACGTATGCTGATAGGTAGTGTGTACTTGTTTCGTGTTGTCCGATCAGATATCATAACCATTTCATATAGTGATTAAAGGCGTCAGATCTAAGCGAAGTATTTAATGAAGTTAGGATCCCATGTTTATTCTCATTTAGGATCCCATGTTTATTCTCATATAAGTAATTCGATTTTAATTCTCATTAGTTAATTAATTATTAGTTTGTTAAGTTGCTTCTTAGTTAAATTTAGTTAATCAAAACCCAATTTTGTTAATTGTCTTAGCAGTGAATAAAAACCATACATTGTTGCATAGGTACAATAACTGAATTAAAACCAAAACCAGATCTCTATGGGAACGAACTTGACTTATATCTATATTACTTGTGACCACGTACGCTTGCGTGATTTTGTGTTAACAGTAATAATAACCTAAAGGGCTACACAATAAGAACATATAAAACAGAGCTTTATATAAATTATGAATTTAAATAGCTATTAATTCGAATTATTGAATTAATAAGTGGGACTTGGTTAATTACAATATCTTGAATTTAATAATAATAATAAAACCAAAACAGATTGGGTTTATTGAAGCCCAAAACATTTTAGGGTTTTAAGCCCAAATTTCTCTTTATAAATACATTAACATGTGTTGGTTTAGGGTAAGAGTTGCAGAATTCATTTTACCTAAACCCTAGCTGCTCTACATCCTAGAGAGGCTAGATAGAGAGAGAGAGAGAGAGAGAGAGAGAGAGAGAGAGAGAGAGAGAGAGAGAGAGTGAGAGTGAGAGAGAGAGAGAGAGAGAGAGAGGCGTTTTCTTGGATGGTACCATCTCTGTTGGTCGTTGGACGATCGTTATGTTCGTGTGGACTAATTAGCGACGCAGATCTTTTTTACAAGAAGGGCTGTGTGGTGATCACTCTTGGAGCTCCATCTTTTGAATTCGTAAAGCTCTTAATAAGGTACAAATTCTGTTCTCCATAATCTACCATGCTTGTACACGGATCCTGAGTTAGGATTTCGGATTTTTATTGTTTTATTACTGTTTTTCGTTGCGTTTTGTGCCTCGAAACCCAACACTTATAACAATCTGTTTAAGACCTCACGAATTCTAAAGAATTTAGTCAAGATTGTATTCAACCCCCCATTCTATAATCTCGTGGTGTATAACTAGGAAATAACAATTGGTATCAGAGCAAACTTCTAACATACAAGAAGTTTAAAGATCACCACCATGGGAAAGAAGGATGCAGGCGTAAAGATACTAGTTCTTGACAAAGACAATTACTTTCTTTGGAAAGTAAAGATGCACTTACATCTTCTGTCCATTGATGAAGGCTATGTAAACTGCATAGAGAAAGGGCCACATATTCCTATGAAGGCCAACTCTGCAGTGGGAGATGTAGCTGGAACTGTAGCTGCTGGAAGGACTGTTCCCAAACTGCCAGCAAAATTCACAAATGCAGACATAAAAGAAGTCCACAAGGATAAGAAAACCATGAACATACTGTTCAATGGTAGCGATCAAGATATGTTCGATAATGTTATAAACTACACTACTGCCAAGCAAGTGTGGGACACTATACGAACACTCTGTGAAGGGACTGAGCAAGTGAGAAAGCTATCACTTTGCCAATGAGTACTCGTGCAGGACTGAGCAAGTGAGATGAGTACTCGTGCTTGTGGCTGAATCTGCCTTCACAAGATGCCTACGTAAGTGTAAGAGGGATTTTGTCCAAAACTTTGATAATCGGTAGTCTAGACCTCTATACGACAAATATCTTAAAATAAATAGATGAAAACCGTTGGATCTAGCATAAAAAATATTTAAATTTTAATATGTTATAAACTAAAAAGTGTATTTATATTGTAATACGAAATTATATATGTCAATGATTTAAATCATATATAATTAAGTTTTCTACATTGAATATCATTATGAATGTGGGAATTTTACGTTAAATAGGATTGATGTCAAAACTCGTAATCATATTTTTTCTTGAGATTCTTAGTTTTTCCATTTGAATAATAATTATTATATCATTAACAAATTAAAAATAATTTTATGAGTTTCGCGTGGATTGTAAAATCACCCAAATCTAATTTCTAGATCTCAAGATAAAACCCAAAGAGTAGTAGATATGATTTTTTTTAAATACTAATAAAAAATAAATAAAATATAATTCTAATTTAACCTTTTTTAATTATATCCTTTTCAGATTATAATTTTCTTTTAAAAATTCAATTTTAATACAACCCTTTCTAATTATATCCTTTTTAGAATATAATTTTTCTTTTTAAAATTCACTTCAAATGCAACATTTTCTAATTATATCATTTTTAGATTATAATTTTTTTTAATGCGATCTAATTTTGATTCCTTTTTAGGTTATAATTTTCTTTTTAATGTGATCTAATTTTGATCGTCTATTTTTAATCCAACGGATCATATGATTTTGATAGTATAGTGACGACGACCAGACGACGACCAAAAATTTGGATAAGATCTCCCTTATGCTTATTATATATAAGGTATTTATATATATATATATATATATATATATATATATATATAGGGTTGGACTCCATAGCAAACACCTTATATAACAAACAATAAAGAACACCTCATATCTAATAGATCCATTGCCCCTGGCGGGGCCACCCAATACAAAAAGTTCTTATTTTTTTACCCTCTATCCATCCATCATCTCAAAAAAAAAATTAAAAATTAAAAATTTACTGTTCATGATGATGACGTCATCAGTGACGTTATCATGAACAGTAATTTTTTTTTTTAGTTTTTTTTTATTTTTTTTGCTGGCTTGATAGAGGGTAAAAAAATAATAACTTTTTGTATTGGGTGCCCGTGGCGGGGCCAAAAGATCTAATAGATCTAAGGTGTTTTTTGTTGTTTGTTATATAAGAGTGTTCTGTATGGAGCAAAGGCCTATATATATATATATATATATAATCATTACTTCTAATGATCAAATTTAATCACCATGTTGTAACCCTTTTCTTGCTTATGTATGCTTTTGTCTTCATCTATTTTCTTTTGGTTTTTTTATTCATTCTTATTATATTTAATTCGAAAAATACAAAAATACAAAAATATAAAAAATATAATAATATACAAAAAATACAAAAAATATAACATATTAAAATACAAAAAATACAAAAATATAAGGTTCAAATTCTTCCAATAACATATTAAAATTAATATTTATAATAATATATCATATTACAAACAAATTATAAAAAATTAAAATTAATCTGTGCTTATAATTTATAGTTTAGTTATCCCCTATTTTTGGTTATCCCTCCTTTACAACGTTAGATCTTGAACTCAAATAGATCGTAACCGTTAGATATAACATATTAAAAGTTGTTATATACATAAAGTGTATGGTTCGATTCCCGCCAACAACATATTAATTTTTATTTAGTACTAAAAGTTGTTATATATAAAGATGTAAGATTCGAATTCTTCCAATAACATATTAATATTAATATTATAATATTGTATATTATATTATTATACTATAAACAAATTATAAAAAAATTAAAAATATTCGTGCTTTGCACGAATTATATAAGCTAGTACTCCCTCCGTCCATTTCATTTCTTTACACTTTCTATTTTGGGCCGTCCATTCCATTTCTTTACATTACTAAAAATAGTAACTTTTAATAATAAAATACATTATTACATCCACTACTTCACTCCACCTTTTCAACCCTTTACACTATTACACCCACTACTTCACTTATTTTAATAATAAAATTACTATTACACCCACTACTTCATTTATTTTAACAATATTACATCCACTATCTTGGTTTCCGTGCAAAAAGCAAACGTAAAGAATTCAAATAAACAGAGGGAGTAACAAATAAAAAAACCATAAACTATTACTCCCTCTGTCCCTCCCATTTCTTTACATTTCTTTTTCACTGTTCGACACGCATTTTAAGACTCCTAAAAAGTATAGTTCCATAACTTATTTTTTAAATTTTCTTTTTTTTGTATAAAAATAGAACAATTCTATTTTTATACAAAAAAAGAAAATTTAAAAAATAAGTTATGAAACTATCCGCAAATTGCACCTTAAAATCCGTGCCAGAATTACGTCCCCCAAGGTAAAGAACCAAGGGGGACAGAGGGAGTATTACATACATGTTTGACTTTGACAACCATTTTATATTGAGAGCTCTACTTTCAAATCAATGCTTTGTGAAAAGACCAAATGTCTCTTCATCACAAAGACAAGGACAAATTTGTCATTTCACACACAGAATTGCTCTGAATTTAAAAATATTGTTCTGAATTTAAAAATATTGCTCTGTATTTATAATGGGTAAAAGCACATTTTCACCACTGTACTATTTTTGGAATTGCAATTGCACTACTGTACTACAAACGGACTATTGTACTTTACCGTTTTTAACAAATTCACCACTCCCGTCAATCAAATTATAACTCCGTTAGGTTGACTAACAGGAAGGGTGATGTGGCAGTACAGTTGTCCTCCACATCAGCAATTACAATAATATAACATATTAAACCCAAATTAAATACTTCCCCAATTAAACACTTCCCCCAAATTAAACAATTCCCCAATTAAACAAGATTTTATTACGAATTTGATTATGCTAAAATTGGATCAGAAATTATATATTTTTTAAAATCGATCAATGATCGGCCAATATTGATTTAATGCATGAAAAATTGTATAATTCGGATTATTTATTCAAAATTAGTGAAATCGTTAAAAAGCATACTTAACAATTGAAAAATGAAAAAAATAAAATTAGAAATTAGAAATCCTATTCTCATATTTTGATGTTAGTGATTCCTGTACGACTAAATTAAAATTTTTTCAATATTTTTCTTAAACTGTGCCATAAATTCAAAAAATAGATCTCTCAAATAATTTTTAATTTCGGGCAATTTTTTTATATACGTATGTGTACTAATCACATACCAATATAAAGAATAATTCAAGTCAAATAATAATAAATATTTTTTGGATTTTTTTAAATAAAATGAAAATTTTGAACTCCAAATGAATGCTATTTAACCGAATACTTCCCATGCAGCACATTTGTTCCAAATGAACTAATTTCCAATTTTATTTTTTTCATTTTTCAATTGTTAAATATGCTTTTTAACAATTTTTACTAATTAAAAATATATAATTTCTGATCCAATTTTAGCATAATCAAATTCGTAATAAAATCTTGTTTAATTGGGGAATTGTTTAATTTGGGGGAAGTGTTTAATTGGGGAAGTATTTAATTTGGGTTTAATATGTTATAATATTGTAATTGCTGATGTGGAGGACAACTGGACTGCCACATCACACTTCCCGTTAGTCAACCTAACAGAGTTATAATTTGACTGACGGGAGTGGTGAATTTGTTAAAAACGGTAAAGTACGGTAGTCCATTTGTAGTACAGTAGTGCAATTGCAATTCCGAAAATAGTACAGTGGTGAAAATGTGCAAGGGAAAACAACTCCGACAGATTGCACGCTAGGCCGCAGCGCGGCATAGGTAGGCCGCAACGCGGGAGACTTCGGCAGTTTGCATGCTAGGCCGCAGCGTGGCAGAGGTAGGCCGTGGCGCGGGGAGCATTCTGTCCACTCCGCTAATTCCTAAAAATCATGATTTTCTTTCCTGTTTCGAATCTGTTTGGTATTTTTGGACTTTTCTTGCTGGGGAAGACTTCATGGGCTTATATAAACACATCATATCATCCTCAAACATGATTATTACCCATCATAACATAGAGAGAGAGCCGAGAGACGGAGATTCAGACTTGGAGAAAGATTCCAACGCTCGTGGCAAGCAACGGAAATCTAGATCTACTTTTTGTTTTCTTCTATTAGGCGAAACTCTTGGATGTTTTTGGGATTTGTTTTCTTAAATCATTACTCTAGCACTATTGTTTTTATACAGATTTTGTTTACTATCATGGTTTCATCAGATCCCATGGTGACGAGCGGTTCGATTATGAACTAATCGTTGTCATGGGATTCTAACGGATTTATTTATGGAGCTTTAGTATCTTGATGCTTTAAAGATCTGTGTGTGATGTATATCTGCTATCCTCGTATGGTTATGCTTAATTGTTAGATGCGTAGCTAACATCTAATCTGTTAATCTCTTGTGAAGTAAAAGTGGATCTTGAGATTTAGAACTTGTCATGCTAGCATAGGTTCATGATTGTTTATCAACATGATTCGTAGTGTGAGATGAAAATACTTAGACTGCCCTGTGTGATCTTTATGGATAACTTGCTCTTCAACCGTTATGTTTTCAAATTCTATAGACATATAGGGTCTAAGCATAATTGGTGTCTATTCATCTTCTATCTCTTTTGTGGATGTATGGATAGTTTGGTATACGTATGCTGATAGGTAGTGTGTACTTGTTTCGTGTTGTCCGATCAGATATCATAACCATTTCATATAGTGATTAAAGGCGTCAGATCTAAGCGAAGTATTTAATGAAGTTAGGATCCCATGTTTATTCTCATTTAGGATCCCATGTTTATTCTCATATAAGTAATTCGATTTTAATTCTCATTAGTTAATTAATTATTAGTTTGTTAAGTTGCTTCTTAGTTAAATTTAGTTAATCAAAACCCAATTTTGTTAATTGTCTTAGCAGTGAATAAAAACCATACATTGTTGCATAGGTACAATAACTGAATTAAAACCAAAACCAGATCTCTATGGGAACGAACTTGACTTATATCTATATTACTTGTGACCACGTACGCTTGCGTGATTTTGTGTTAACAGTAATAATAACCTAAAGGGCTACACAATAAGAACATATAAAACAGAGCTTTATATAAATTATGAATTTAAATAGCTATTAATTCGAATTATTGAATTAATAAGTGGGACTTGGTTAATTACAATATCTTGAATTTAATAATAATAATAAAACCAAAACAGATTGGGTTTATTGAAGCCCAAAACATTTTAGGGTTTTAAGCCCAAATTTCTCTTTATAAATACATTAACATGTGTTGGTTTAGGGTAAGAGTTGCAGAATTCGTTTTACCTAAACCCTAGCTGCTCTACATCCTAGAGAGGCTAGATAGAGAGAGAGAGAGAGAGAGAGAGAGAGAGAGAGAGAGTGAGAGTGAGAGAGAGAGAGAGAGAGAGGCGTTTTCTTGGATGGTACCATCTCTGTTGGTCGTTGGACGATCGTTATGTTCGTGTGGACTAATTAGCGACGCAGATCTTTTTTACAAGAAGGGCTGTGTGGTGATCACTCTTGGAGCTCCATCTTTTGAATTCGTAAAGCTCTTAATAAGGTACAAATTCTGTTCTCCATAATCTACCATGCTTGTACACGGATCCTGAGTTAGGATTTCGGATTTTTATTGTTTTATTACTGTTTTTCGTTGCGTTTTGTGCCTCGAAACCCAACACTTATAACAATCTGTTTAAGACCTCACGAATTCTAAAGAATTTAGTCAAGATTGTATTCAACCCCCCATTCTATAATCTCGTGGTGTATAACTAGGAAATAACAATTGGTATCAGAGCAAACTTCTAACATACAAGAAGTTTAAAGATCACCACCATGGGAAAGAAGGATGCAGGCGTAAAGATACTAGTTCTTGACAAAGACAATTACTTTCTTTGGAAAGTAAAGATGCACTTACATCTTCTGTCCATTGATGAAGGCTATGTAAACTGCATAGAGAAAGGGCCACATATTCCTATGAAGGCCAACTCTGCAGTGGGAGATGTAGCTGGAACTGTAGCTGCTGGAAGGACTGTTCCCAAACTGCCAGCAAAATTCACAAATGCAGACATAAAAGAAGTCCACAAGGATAAGAAAACCATGAACATACTGTTCAATGGTAGCGATCAAGATATGTTCGATAATGTTATAAACTACACTACTGCCAAGCAAGTGTGGGACACTATACGAACACTCTGTGAAGGGACTGAGCAAGTGAGAAAGCTATCACTTTGCCAATGAGTACTCGTGCAGGACTGAGCAAGTGAGATGAGTACTCGTGCTTGTGGCTGAATCTGCCTTCACAAGATGCCTACGTAAGTGTAAGAGGGATTTTGTCCAAAACTTTGATAATCGGTAGTCTGGACCTCTATACGACAAATATCTTAAAATAAATAGATGAAAACCGTTGGATCTAGCATAAAAAATATTTAAATTTTAATATGTTATAAACTAAAAAGTGTATTTATATTGTAATACGAAATTATATATGTCAATGATTTAAATCATATATAATTAAGTTTTCTACATTGAATATCATTATGAATGTGGGAATTTTACGTTAAATAGGATTGATGTAAAAACTCGTAATCATATTTTTTCTTGAGATTCTTAGTTTTTCCATTTGAATAATAATTATTATATCATTAACAAATTAAAAATAATTTTATGAGTTTCGCGTGGATTGTAAAATCACCCAAATCTAATTTCTAGATCTCAAGATAAAACCCAAAGAGTAGTAGATATGATTTTTTTTAAATACTAATAAAAAATAAATAAAATATAATTCTAATTTAACCTTTTTTAATTATATCCTTTTCAGATTATAATTTTCTTTTAAAAATTCAATTTTAATACAACCCTTTCTAATTATATCCTTTTTAGAATATAATTTTTCTTTTTAAAATTCACTTCAAATGCAACATTTTCTAATTATATCATTTTTAGATTATAATTTTTTTTAATGCGATCTAATTTTGATTCCTTTTTAGGTTATAATTTTCTTTTTAATGTGATCTAATTTTGATCGTCTATTTTTAATCCAACGGATCATATGATTTTGATAGTATAGTGACGACGACCAGACGACGACCAAAAATTTGGATAAGATCTCCCTTATGCTTATTATATATAAGGTATTTATATATATATATATATAGGGTTGGACTCCATAGCAAACACCTTATATAACAAACAATAAAGAACACCTCATATCTAATAGATCCATTGCCCCTGGCGGGGCCACCCAATACAAAAAGTTCTTATTTTTTTACCCTCTATCCATCCATCATCTCAAAAAAAAAAATTAAAAATTAAAAATTTACTGTTCATGATGATGACGTCATCAGTGACGTTATCATGAACAGTAATTTTTTTTTTTAGTTTTTTTTTATTTTTTTTGCTGGCTTGATAGAGGGTAAAAAAATAATAACTTTTTGTATTGGGTGCCCGTGGCGGGGCCAAAAGATCTAATAGATCTAAGGTGTTTTTTGTTGTTTGTTATATAAGAGTGTTCTGTATGGAGCAAAGGCCTATATATATATATATATATATATATATATATATATATATATATATATATATATATATATATATATATATATATATATATATATATATATAATCATTACTTCTAATGATCAAATTTAATCACCATGTTGTAACCCTTTTCTTGCTTATGTATGCTTTTGTCTTCATCTATTTTCTTTTGGTTTTTTATTCATTCTTATTATATTTAATTCGAAAAATACAAAAATACAAAAATATAAAAAATATAATAATATACAAAAAATACAAAAAATATAACATATTAAAATACAAAAAATACAAAAATATAAGGTTCAAATTCTTCCAATAACATATTAAAATTAATATTTATAATAATATATCATATTACAAACAAATTATAAAAAATTAAAATTAATCTGTGCTTATAATTTATAGTTTAGTTATCCCCTATTTTTGGTTATCCCTCCTTTACAACGTTAGATCTTGAACTCAAATAGATCGTAACCGTTAGATATAACATATTAAAAGTTGTTATATACATAAAGTGTATGGTTCGATTCCCGCCAACAACATATTAATTTTTATTTAGTACTAAAAGTTGTTATATATAAAGATGTAAGATTCGAATTCTTCCAATAACATATTAATATTAATATTATAATATTGTATATTATATTATTATACTATAAACAAATTATAAAAAAATTAAAAATATTCGTGCTTTGCACGAATTATATAAGCTAGTACTCCCTCCGTCCATTTCATTTCTTTACACTTTCTATTTTGGGCCGTCCATTCCATTTCTTTACATTACTAAAAATAGTAACTTTTAATAATAAAATACATTATTACATCCACTACTTCACTCCACCTTTTCAACCCTTTACACTATTACACCCACTACTTCACTTATTTTAATAATAAAATTACTATTACACCCACTACTTCATTTATTTTAACAATATTACATCCACTATCTTGGTTTCCGTGCAAAAAGCAAACGTAAAGAATTCAAATAAACAGAGGGAGTAACAAATAAAAAAACCATAAACTATTACTCCCTCTGTCCCTCCCATTTCTTTACATTTCTTTTTCACTGTTCGACACGCATTTTAAGACTCCTAAAAAGTATAGTTCCATAACTTATTTTTTAAATTTTCTTTTTTTGTATAAAAATAGAACAATTCTATTTTTATACAAAAAAAGAAAATTTAAAAAATAAGTTATGAAACTATCCGCAAATTGCACCTTAAAATCCGTGCCAGAATTACGTCCCCCAAGGTAAAGAACCAAGGGGGACAGAGGGAGTATTACATACATGTTTGACTTTGACAACCATTTTATATTGAGAGCTCTACTTTCAAATCAATGCTTTGTGAAAAGGCCAAATGTCTCTTCATCACAAAGACAAGGACAAATTTGTCATTTCACACACAGAATTGCTCTGAATTTAAAAATATTGTTCTGAATTTAAAAATATTGCTCTGTATTTATAATTGCTCTGTATTTATAACTTCCTTATATACTATTTCAAAAAAAAAAAAAAAACTTCCTTATATACGATTTATAGTAGTTTGGTTTGGTTTAATTTGGAATGGAGTTGAATTGGATAGAGGTAATTGAGGAGAAAATAACATAACCTAAAGGGGGCTGTGGGATATTGAATTTTAGGGGAAGAACACTTACAATCAAGTGAGAAAGATGATGGGTGAGAGTGGGCAAAGCGGCATATTTGAGGGATTACCTCCTCCTACGAACAATAGCAACAACAATAATAGTAATAGTAATAGTAATAGTTATTCAACTTCAACCTCTAATGAATCCAACAACAAACCCCTCGTTGCTGCTGCCAACCCAAACCCATTAGTAGCAGCTCCTCTGAAGAGTGCCCTCAAACGCACCAAACCCACTTCCCCTCCTCAACAAGGTATCACCCTTCTCCTCTCCCCCCCTAAAAGTATTTCATCGCTTCATTGTATACATATTTGTTTATTTTCTTTTTATGGCTTTCTTGTCTTGTTTTTTCAGTTCTAGATGATATGCTGAAATTGAATTTATATTTTGATGATTTTGTAATTTCTCAGTGGAATTAAATGTAGAGGAGGTAACAAATATTCTGTATATCAGGGGATTGTGATAAACCTGAATAATGCCCAACTAAGGTCGACTTTTAAATTTTACCCCAGAAGAGGAGGAAAGCAAACAATTTTTAAGGAATTGTTGTAAAGTATGTTGAACCTATGATTCAAGTAATTTTGCGTATGTGAGATGCGATGCTATGTTTTTCCGGTATTTAAGAGATATTGTTGTGGAACAAGAAATCAAAATATTAGTTTGTACCCATATTTATGTTTTTATTAAGGAAAAGATTTATTTATATTTCATAAAGTTTAACTGTATTATACATATATTTTGTTGGGAATATTCTAGAACATGGTTGAGAATAAGAAATTGATCGTTTTCCTTTGTTATTAAGATTTCACTTGATGGCTAAGTTTAGGGATTTACTTTTATAAAAGGGTATGTAAACTTATACTTATTATTATTGGAAGACTTTTGATTGATTAAATTGAGATTGTTTATCTCTTGTTACGGGTTGCGATTCAAACAGATTTTCTTATGCGGTTGAGAAATCCTAGGAATAGTGGGTTTTTTGCACTTAACTCACCTCGGGGCTTTTGGTTTTCTAGCGGTAATCCACATAATTCTATCCTTTGCCTTATTTTAATTGTTGTCGTGCATCAGATATGTGATTGTAATTTGTATGTCGATGAAATATAGACTAAGGTTTGATATTATAAGAGCATGGACAGCTGATGCTGCACGAGGGTTAAAAAAAACCCAGTGATTGCTGTGTTAGTAGACATCATTCCATTTCTTGCGCTGCAAGATCGTGAAGTAATTACAGATATCTCTTACACATATTAAACCATTTGGAACATATTAAACCCCTAACATAAACCCTGCAACTCTATCCTACTCCCAAGGTAAGTACTAATTTTTGCACGAATGAATGGATTTACCATCGACTGACTGACAGTTACAAATATATTTGGCAGCTGTTTCCTTGCCTAGTTGTAGCATGGTATAAATATTCAACAAATGACATTATTTCAAATTTACTAATGCAATTAGCTTCTAGTGGAACTAATATAACTTATGCTGGATTTTTAAGCAAGCTGAATACTGTAATATATCTTAGTTACTATAACTGGCATGGATTTTTTAAGCCTTTTAAAACTGATCCAACCAAAGCTGAGCAGGCTTGTGCTGCAGTTATACTTGTGTTATGAGAGCGAGTAAATATAAGTTGCTAATATAAGATAGGGATGTAAATGAAATTTTATTGTCTGGTACACCAGTTGTATGCTCCAAAGAAGCTGAAGGTTTTGTTCTGATTTCCAGTCACTATTCCTGAAAAGCGCTTGAGGTTTAAAACAACGACTGATGCTTCAGAAGTTCAAGTTATAGAGGCCATGAAGAAGATAGCATCACACATTAAGAACCCTTCAAAAGTTGGCAAGGCTTCAAAGCTTGCTGTACAGTTAATTACTGCTGGCAGTATCAAGCCTGCAACGAGCGATTATTTCTTTGCAATACTAGAATCTGCTATGTGGTCCCAAACTGTGTGTAATGTTCCTTTAGTTCGGGCTGACTATCATGCATTGTTTTCAGCAACACAAGATGTAATTGAGGTGATCTTTCAGCATCCTTATAAGAACATGTTCCTATTCTGTTAATCTTGTACAGCATCTTTTTTTATAGCCTATTTCTTTTTGCTTTTTGCTATCAGTGCTTTAACAAGAAGCAGAGAAATCAAATAATGGCTTGGACCATCAGAGCTGTTGTGGCAAATGATCTCTTCACAGATGACAGCTTTGTGGTAAGGTTCTTAATTTCTCTATTTATAATTCTTGTTGGATAATTTATTAATTCTCAGCGATGGATCATTTTACTTTGTACTTTCAGTTCCCCTGAACATTGGTTGATACTTGATAGATCAGTTCTTTTTTCTTCCTTGGTTAGAAATCTCTTGGGGTAGTGACTGATCGGTTCAATTACCCAATATTGTTACATTCATATCACTTCTAGTTATCTCGCTACATCTAATCATGTTCTTAGTACTGGAGCTCCAGTGCATTCACATATTGTATGTTAGTGATGCAGGACAAGAATTTGTAAAGATGAATTTATGAACTAATAACAATAATAAAATAGAACTTGGGTGGATTAACCGCAAACATTCCACTACCCCAAGGGTTTTACAACCGCATAAGGGAGAAAGTTATGGATTGCAAGCCAAGAAGAGACTCAATATTAAAGAAATCACTGCATGTTAACCAAGTCTACCATTATATGTGGGGTTACCATACTTGGAATTAATTCCTAATAATATAACCTAATAGTGACCAAGTCCCAAAGCAATTCAGATTATAATAATTAACCTACACTATTTAATAAACCTTCAGCCCTTACATATAAAATATTTGATGTATACAAGTATACAACCACATCAACTTAGGGTCAAAGAACTTTAAAAATTAAATTGCAAGGAAGGAGGCTTAACTAGATTTTCCGCAATGATGAACTCGGTATGATTAACCTCAGCAATGTCTTCGAAATTTTTTTCCTTGAACAGTTGGAACATTTACCACAAAATATTTCTCAACAGTTTTCGAAAATTCTTTATTTTTGTGTTCTACGCAGCTCATAAAATCTGAAACCACCACATTATCTTCATTGATTATGTATATTCTTATCATCAATGTGCTCAATTAAATTAGTCTCTTTAGTAGGTAAGACTCTATGTTCCTTAACTATATTGCCCAAAATGGTTGTATGCATGACATAAATACTTTCCCCTTTTATACATATACAAATTATATATTTTTTATTAGTAATTTTTTTTTGCCGTGTCCCGTATCCAGGACACTTTGATAATTGGCGAATCCCCGTGTCCCGTGTCGTCGCACCAGAGTCGATGCAACCTAGATCGTAACCCATAAACAAAGAAACCAAATTAAATATTCAAGTATATCTTAATAAAAGATTATGAAACAGAGGTACAATGTAAAGTACATATACTTAAAAATAAAATCCTGACTTACTATTGCCCATAAACAATTGGGTTTATTATAAATAAAATAAAAAACTAGAGGTAACTATGTATGTAGGGATTGGATAATTAATTCATTAGTTATATTTTTTAAATCTCTGAATGATTTGACTCAATGTTAGGTTCTTTGTACTTTTAAATTTTCTAAGTCGTGTCTTGTCTTTTTTGAACTAACAAAGTTAACTTTTACATAAGTGGGTGCTGACTAGTCTAACTTGGCTGAGGTGCATGCCAGGTGTGATTTGATGTGGAAATCATAATAAATTTTAAAATTACATATAATATACTTATATCTATTAGAATGGTAGTGTACGCAAAAATTAGTATGCAAAGTAAAATGGTAGTGTACTAAAATTAATAAATTCTTGATAAATATTGAAATAATAATTACATTAGTTTTGTCCATTGTTCCATTAAACTTGTAATACGAATTTTAATGTGTATCTTCATAATATTATTTTGTCTTTGTATTTTAACTTTTATGTTTTCTTTTAAATAGATATATTAATCAATTGTTCTTTATATATGGATATCATAAATTTAAAATAGAAAATGAATCTAAAAAATTATCATAAAAAATAAATACAGACACAACATATTAAATCTATAAATTTCCATGTATTTACTAATATTTTAGTATAACATGTGTACTTCCATAAATTTATTATAACTTCTGCATCGGATCACATTTGGCTTGCCCTGTCAACCTTACTAGACAGTAGCCACTTTGGTAAAAATTAACGTTTGTTTGTTCAAAATTGATGGAAGGACGAGAATAGAAATATTCAAAACTTCAAGGATAGTAACATTGAGTAGGTCTTGGACTATTGATTTAATTAGTCCTTTATATAAATAAATTGTTTGTTATATAGTAATGATCCAGAACAACATTGATAAGAACAATTTTTGTGTATGGTAGGTATTAATAGATTCAGCAGAGAGATAAATATTAAATAATGTTTCATCTATGTATTTTATATGTGCAATTAGGAGTTCATAAAATATGTAGGTTATTTATAACAAGTCTAATTGTTCTAGTCCTTAGTCCATCAAGTTATATTATTAAGAGTTTTATTCCCCTGTAAAAGTATTGTAATCACGACTTGGTTAGTTGGTTAATATACCATGGTTTTTGTATTATATTGAATTTACTATCTTCTTGGATTAAGATCAGGGTCGTCACGACTTCCTTGTGGCGTCCAAATGGTGTTGTGGCGTGTAAAAGTCATAGAATGTCCTCCTTGACTAATGTACATGCAATACAATCGGACGCCACAGGTTGCCACAATTATTTTTTTAAAAAATGAAATAAAGACTGACCTGTTGAGCGACCCGAGCCAGTGATCCGACCCACTAAGTTACATATATTAAAGTATGAAAACCCTAATAACATACAATTCTATTCTACAGTGACGCATTCAGACTCTAAAGTCCAAACTAAGGTTGCACGATGAGTAAGACTCGGACGTGTATGTTATAATAGAGGAAGAAAGTATTCCTATTGGTATGATGAAGAAGTTGATGATTGTGGTGAACCATCTGTTGCACATGAATGTGGTAGCCTTAAGGAGGTGGAAGTGTTGTGAGGGACGATTTCGTGTTTGATAAATACATCTGACTTCCCATTGCCTAGTTGAATTTGCTGGTAGTCATTTAACTTTATCGTGCTACTGCCCTCAATTAGTTGAAAGTGTTATTCTTCAACTTTTAGGACCTGACTTATGATTTGTTGGTATTCTAAATACTTACGTTTACATTTTATAGTGTCTGTGTTATTAATTAGAAATTAGAGTGATGTACTAACATATATTATGAATTTATGATATATATATATCATAAATTCATAATATATGTTAGTACATCACTCTAATTTCTAATATATATATATATATATATATATATGAACGTTTTGGGCATCATATGGACACCACGATGCCACATTGTTGTGAAAGTCCTCTGGTGCCGTGGTGAGCGACTCCCCGCCAACCCGTAACAACCTTGGTTGTGATCTTTCTCCCTTTCTGGCATTTGCAAAACTCTTGGAGTAGTGGATTTTCAAGCGGTTAATCTTCAAGTTCTATCTTATTATTGTTTTTAGTTCATGTATCTTTACATATTTGTCTTGCATTGTTACTGGTAATACATTTGTAATGTACATACCACTCAATTCAATTTAGCCATCTATCATATGATATCCTTTTCATATGTTCTTTTTACAAACTTTTTGCTACTGAATAAAAATGTTTGATTTTCTTTACGTAATGTGGTTGAAGTAAATTGTACATAAAGACACAGAATTAAAAATATGAAACGTAGTTGGGAATTCAATTAAAATTTGGATTAGTAAAAACTGAAGTGTTTTCTTTGATTTACTTCAGTCTTCTCTTTGACATTTTGTTTCAACAATTTAAGTGTTTATTTATGTACCATCTTTGTTGCTTCTGCCTTCTGGTGTGATTTAGAATTCGTGACTGGCACTATTTTCAATTACCATAAGCAAATTTGATTTGATCATGTATTGTAAGCTAAATAAACTATGGGGGTGTTTGGAAGTTAGAGGTTTGGAGTGAAATTAGAGGTTTGGGGTAGATTAGAGGTTTGACCAAATGAAACCTCTAATATGAGTGTTTGGTTGTTAGAGGTTTGAGTTAAAGGTTTGGGATCAAAAAGCTAATTTTGAAAAAGCTCATTATGAGCTTTTTCAATTAGATGTTTGCTATGTATCACAAAAAGTTACTCAAAAAGCTATTTACCAAACACTTTTATTCAAAACAGCTAATTTAAATCCGCTAGTCAAAACAGCTAATTCAATCCGCTAGTCAAAACAGCTAATTAAATCCACCACAGCTAACCGCTATCAGCTAATTGCCAAACAGGGCCTATATTTGAGTTTATACGGGTTCTATACATATGTGGTGAATATTTTGACTATTCTGAAATTAGCTATAGTTTTCTAATTGTTTCTTCATCTTATTTTTTTGGTGGTTTATTCAATCAGTTTTCAAAAGCATCTGGAAGAATCAAAGAAGCAATATTACATATTCCACTTGCAACTGAAGAAGAGGACATTGAAGAATCTGCTGCTTTGACAGAGACAGAGATAGTAGATGCAGACAATCAGAAAAAGGAAGAAACACCTTCAGCTCCTTCCTTTGAAGATAGTAATAAGGAAGGATTTGATCCGTTTGGGCTTGATGCACTGATTTTGAGAAAGAATGACGAAAAGGCCACGGGTAAGAAAGATGGAGCAGCCAAATACAGAAAGGAAGAAGACGATGAGAATAAGAGATTTCTCAAATGTCAGAGAGAAGCCTTACTTCTTTGTTTGGAGATTGCTGCAAAACGGTACAAGCTTCCATGGTGAGCGCCAAAGTCCTGGCTACTATAAGTTTTCATACTCCAAACATTAAGCATGCTCTTTTTTTTGGCCAAGATTATTGCAATTCATTTATACCAACTTAGATGTAAACGTTCCATTCTTTAGGTGCCAGACGGTGATAGACATTCTAGTAAAGCATGCCTCTGATAACATTTCGAGGTTTACGTCAAAACAAAGAGAAGCTATTCAGAAACTATGGGCTTCAATTAGGGAACAGCAAGCTCGCCGGAAGCAAGGAAAATCAGTATCTGGAAAACTTGATGTCAACGATTTTGAATCCCTTCAGGAAAAATATGCAAATCAGAAGATCAGCATTCGGCGTGCTGTGGGAGGTGGGGGATCACGTCGCGCCGCGCAGTGGCTTGGTTAGTATTAGGGTGCTATCTTGAACTTTTTCTATCTCTATGTCACCGCAAAATTTCATGGATAGGGAAGATAATAGGAACTAAGAACTAATGTTGGCCATAATATTATTTTCTTTATGAACACCTGGAGAATGTGTTTGTAACAGGGAAGAGACTTAATCTGTGGTTTGTTGGATATATTTTAACTGATAAGTGGTGCTTGTAATGTTATTTTCTTGATTATAGACATTTGTATAGATTCTGCAAATAGGATGGGAAAACTATGTTGTACTTGATGCTGATCATAATTTTAATTTTGGTCCCAAATTTGAGTTATATTTTCCCTAATTACAAATTACTACAAAGTGAAATAGTTTATATAGACTGACGGTTTCAAAGGCATAATTTTGTTTGATGGAACTGTGCAGAGAATTGTATGCATCACCTAAGATATTTTGGAAATGAAATGTGAATATATGAAGGCAAACAAAATATTTATTAAAATAGTTTCTAGTGTTTTAATGATCGAAGTGGAACTTCAACCATTTACTTTGTACTCCCTCTGTCTAGAAAGCATTTCTGCTTTGGTTCAAAACACAGATTTTAAGAAAAAGTTTAAACTATGTTCAACAATGATTGGGTGGGAAATTTTAGGGGGAAATCAGAGTAATTAACTTAAACTTTCCCTCCATTTTACATAATCAATTTAAAACAGCCAATGACATAAGCCACCTAATCATAAACTTCCCCCCATTTTACAAAACTATATACTCACAACCACAACTGAATATATACAAGCACAACTGAATATATACAAACACAGCTGAATATATACAAACACAACTGATATAAAAAAAACTACTTCAAGCTTTAATTCTCTGTGCAGACATGAATCATGAAGGTTCTTTCCCTTTCGATCTCAATGAACCACCAACAGTAGAGTTCATCATCCTCATAATCATCAATTACAACGACATCCGCAGGCAATTGCGGTTTTCCGTCTACCGTATTCTCCGATTTGTCTTCGGATAGGTCATATTCTCCCCTTCTCAATCGAGAGTATTCACGACTGTACGTATGTTCCCCGCCACAATCTTCGCCTCTGTCACAGTGATCGGGATCGGAACACTCATAAGAACCCGTAATCTCATCACCCGTAATCTCATCATCGGAATCCGTAAAACCGGTATGCGAATCCATATTCCTCACAGTCAATTTCACGGCTAATTGTAAGAAGAAAATCAAAAGAGAAGTTGGGTTAATTAACGGCTAATTCACGGTCAATTGAATCGCGGCTGAACAGTGGTTGAAGATAGAAAGGATAAGAAAATAAGAGGTGTGGTTTGTGTCTGAGTAATGATTGACGATATTTTGGCTTTGTTTTTTTTTAAATTTTAAAAAATTGATTTGTTTATACATAAAAGGGCACAGCTTTTAAGATAAAGTGGATATTGGATATTGTTTGTATATGGTTTAAAATAGAAATAGGAAAAGTATTTTGAATGATCCAAAATAGAAAACAGGAAATGTTTTTTGAGACGGAGGGAGTAAATTTCTTTCACAGTAACCACATATATGTAGGGCTGCATTTTTGAAATTATAATAAGTGTAAGAGGATCTTATCCATAATTTTTGGTCTATTCACTGTACCGTTAAAATAATCTAAATTGTCGAATCTGATAACAATTATAAAAAATAGACGATCAAGATTATATCATATTAAAAATTATAATTTAAAAAGGATATAATTAAAAAAGGTTGTATTAGAATTGAATTTTAAAAAGAAAATTATAATCTGAAAAGGATATAATTAAAAAATGTTGCATTAGAATTGGAAGGTTGTATTAAAATTGAATTTTAAAAAAAAATATAATTTGAAACGGATATAATTAAAAAAAAGTTGTATATAATAGATTTTTTTTTAATTTTTTTTATTAATATTATTTACTATTTAGGCTCTATCTCAATATCTTAATTTTAATTTATAGTATATTTTAATTACTTTTAACTAAGGATGGTTGAGGATGCTGTTATCTTGTAAAACCAAATTCAATATCAAGTGTAATCATTTTTTCCATTCGTATACTTAAATTTTCGCACTCAAACATTAAATATTCGTGTCGCGCTTGTGTCCTATAAATGGTATTCCATCACTTTAATTGGTTAATAAGATAATTGAAGAAAACAGGCCGCCATTTGTTGTACAAAGTCAGTTTGACTCCCCCACGTGCAATAAACTTACTGGGGTCTACTCATGACCAAGATCAACATTACTGTTAACATAACGACCAAATCACTACTCCCTCTGTCCCAATGGGTTATACGTGGACGTGACACGCATTTTAATGCTCCTAAAAAGTATAGATCTATAATTTATTTTGAAATTTTTTTTCTTCCGAATAAAAATTTAAGATTTCTACTTTTATTCAAAAAAAGAAAATTTTAAAAATAAGTTATGGAACTATACTTTATAGGAGCCTTAAAATGCATGCCAGGTAATGAAAAAAAACTGGGTAGAAATGAATGGGACAGAGGGAGTACCTAGTAACCCAAGTGTTGCCTATATAAACACCATCACACTCGATCCATTTTTACTTAAAACTTTTTCTCTGCCACCCAAACTCCAACAAAGAATACATTCAGTTTGAGTCAGAATATTCTAAAAGAAAAAAAACATGGATTCTTCTTCTTTGTCATCTTCATTTGCTGAATACAATTCATTTCTTCCTTTCAATGAAAATGACTCACAAGAAATGCTTTTATTGGAAGTACTATCTAAATCAACAAGTACTGCAGAAGAGGAATGTTCACAAGAAGAGCTGGTAACAGCGTACAGAGGCGTTCGTAGGCGTCCGTGGGGTAAATTTGCAGCAGAGATAAGGGATTCAACACGAAACGGTGTTCGTGTGTGGTTAGGAACTTTCGATACTGCAGAAGAAGCAGCATTGGCATATGATCAAGCAGCATTTGCCATACGTGGCACAGTGGCTGTGCTCAATTATCCGTCTCAATTTGTTTATCAGTCACTACTAGATATTAATTATGATTTTGGAGTCGAGATTTCGCCTGTTCTAGCATTGAAAAAGATGCATTCATCCAAAAAGAAGACAAAGAAGAATAAAATAGATCACGGGGAGATAAACTTTGCAGATGAAGTTAATCGCAACAATAATAATGTGGTTGTGTTAGAAGATTTGGGTACCGAGTATTTAGAAGAACTTTTAACTCTATCTGACACTTCACAATGCGGGTCAAAATTTTCTACACCACTTTAGGTGTGTCACTACATTTTCTACTTTAGATGATTGTTTTTGATTGGGTGATTGGTGTGAATGCAGGGATCCCATTTATATTAATGAAAGGTGAGCCAATCAAAACCAACCACCTAAAATTGAACATGGAGTGACACACCTAAAACGGTGTAGAGGATTTGGACTCTCACAATACTTGGTGACTAATTTAAAGCATGCAAGCTTGTCAACAGGTGTAAGTTCTTGACATGATTCATAAATGATTTTATTAATAAAAATATTTCAGAATCAATATTTTGGAAAAAAATATTTCCTAATCAATATTTCGGGAAAAAATATTTCCAATTCAATATTTCTGAAAAAAAATATTTCGGGAAAAAATATTTCCGAATCAATATTTTGGAAAAAAATATTTCCGAATCAAAATTTCTGGAAAAAATATTTTCGAATAAATATTTTGAGAAAAAATATTTACGAATAAATATTTCGGGAAAAAATATTTCGGAATCAATATTTCGGGAAAAAATATTTCAAAATCAATATTTCGGGAAAAAATATTTCCGAATCAATATTTCTGAAAAAAATATTTCAGATTAAATATTTCGGGAAAAAATATTTTGGATTAAATATTTCGGGAAAAAATATTTCGGAATCAATATTTCGGAAAAAAATATTTCCGAATCAATATTTCGGGAAAAAATATTTTCGAATCAATATTTCAGGAAAAAATATTTCGGAAAAAAATATTTCCCAATCAATATTTCGGGAAAAAATATTTCCGAAGCAATATTTCGGGATTTCGGAAAAAATATTTCGGAATAAATATTTCGGGAAAAAATATTTCCGAATCAATACTCCCTCCGTCCAAAAAAGATTGACACTCTTTCCTTTTTGGGACGTCCCAAAACTAATGAACCTACTATACTTACTATTTTTTAACACTACTTTACACTATTACACCCACTAACTTTATTCTTTTTTTATTAAACAAATAACTATAAACAATATTACACCCACTACTCTCCCCCACTATCTCAAATCTATTATTAAATATTGATAGGTCCCACCACTTTATCCACTTTTCAAACAACTTTACACTTTTTTTACTAAATTTTCTTAATCTCCGTGAAAGTCAAAGAGGGTCGGTCTTTTTGGGACGGAGGTAGTATTTCAGAAAAAAATATTTCCGAATCAATATTTCGGAAAAAAATATTTCCGAATAAATATTTCGGAAAAAAATATTTCCGAATAAATATTTCGGGAAAAAAATATTTCGAAATCAATATTTCGGGAAAAAAATATTTCAGAATCAATATTTCTGGAAAAAATATTTCCGAACCAATATTTCGGAAAAAAATATTTCCGATTAAATATTTCGAGAAAAAATATTTCCGAATCAATATTTCGGAAAAAAATATTTCCGATTAAATATTTCGGAATCAATATTTCGCAAAAAAATATTTCCGAATCAATATTTAGGAAAAAATATTTATTGATTTCCTATATGTTAGTGTGTTCATTATTTTTAGGTGGGGTGGGGTTTTACTGATTTCAGGTGGGTGGGTGGGGTGATGGGGCTCATGGTGGTGGTGTTTTTATTTTAGTGATTTTGGCGATGTATATTACTGATTTCAGGTGGGGTGGAGTGGTGGTAGTGGGGGGTATTTGTATTTTAGTGATTTTGGGGTGTGTATTTTACTGATTTCACGTGATGACGTGGTAGTGGATTTCACTAGTTAACGGTGTTTCGCACCTTCTTGTACGGCGCTTCGCGCCTTTATCATTCTAAAGTTGTAAGGAATGACAATCAATTGTAAAGGCAATAGACGATTGACGGATGTGTCGAGAGCCTTCGACCCTCATGACTACCTAACTCATCCGTTTACTGTCTTAAATGCTTCGCATTTCCACGGCAAGATTTATTTTTTTTTTTTGTTGGATAGAGCCAATTATTTTAAGCATTTTTTGTGAAGGTACCCTTGGCGGGAACCTTAGAATAGATGAAATATAATTAAGTTAGTGTCAGTTTGTAGTTTGTATTTAAGGATTGGTTTGTATTTGAGCAAAAACCTATATACTGTATATATAGGCAAGCGTTCAAATAGAAACCAACCTTAGAATAGAAACTAGAAACCTACACTAAATAAATTATATTTCATTTATTTTAATGGCACCTTCAGAAAAAACTTATAAAATTCTTGGCTCTATTCAACAAAAATATAAAAACAAATAATAAAAAAAAAGTTACTGTTCACGTGCCACGTCATCACGTGAACAGTAACATTTTTTAAAATTTATTTTTATTTTTTTGTTGAATAGATACAATAATTTTAAACGTTTTTTGTATTGGGGTACCCCTAATTTGGTCTTTAGATTATCTTGAAATATTTAATTTAGGTTTAGTTTCTATTCTAAGTTAGTTTCTATTAGAATAAGACCATATATATATATATATATATATATATATATATATATATGAGTTACACTCCATAACAAACACCTTATATAACAAACAATAAAGAACACCTTAGATCTAATAGATCCAATGCCCCTGGCGGGGCCACCCAATACAAAAAGTTCTTATGTTTTACCCTCTATCCATCCATCATCTAAAAAAAATTACTGTTCATGACGATGACGTCATCATGAACAGTAAATTTTTTTAATTTTTTTTTGCTGGCTTGATAGAGGGTAAAAAAATAATAACTTTTTGTATTGGGTGCCCCTGGTGGGGCCAAAGGATCTAATAGATCTAAGGTGTTCTTTATTGTTTGTTATATAAGAGTGTTCTGTGTGGAGCAAAGGTCTATATATACATATATATATACTAGCTTTATACCCGTACGATGCACGGGTAACTTTATTAATATTTTATTGTTCAATTTTGGTTAAAAAATAATTTCTTAAAAAATTAGTTTTATAGCATTTTGAATAATTTATTTTTACTTTTAATAATAATAATACATATGCTATATGGTTTGTAAGTAAACATTTGTTTTTTTCTTGTAAATGGTTTTCCTATAATTTATATTTCAAAATTTAGGATAACATATTTTTTAGTATTTCATAATTATTATTATTTTTTTATAAGATTACATATGATATACCTGAAACATATAGGTACTATATTCATGTAATAATTTATTATTATTTTTTTATCTTTTGATTATGTAATTTAACGGTTATCTTAAAGATTTTAGATATTTTGTTAAAGTGTTTTTACAGTTTTTAAAGCCATTTTTTTAAACATTTCTGGGAATATGAGTGGTATTAATTTTTTTTATTTGTTTGAATATTGATTATTTTCATATTAAATTTATATTTTTGATATGTGTGGTGTTTATTATGTGTTTTTGTTTAGATTAATCTTGGGTTTATATGTTGTATTATATTTAGACATTAATATAAATTTATTTTGTGGGTGTTTAGATTGTTTTCTAATTTAAAATATGTTTATTTATTGATTTGTGTTCACTTTTTTTAATTTAAATTTTTTCTTTGCAAAGTAAGAATTTTTTATTTGTTTATTTGTCATCACATTTTTTTAATTTAAATTTTAGAAATATATTTATTGTCAAACCTAAAAATAGAAACTTTTATGATTTTTATCAAAATAATTTTTTCTTAACGCACTTTATTTGTTAAATGTTTTTTTGTAAATTATATTTTAAGGTTTAGCCTAACATATATTTTAATATTTCATATTACTTGGAGAATTTGTTTTCTATTTAATTAAAATATATATAATATACTTTAGAAATGTGGGAATTTATTGACTTAACTATTTTTTATATATGTATATGTGATTATGTAATTGTGAACACACATTCATTTGAATTTTTTTTAAAGAAAATTTGTACTATATTTTTATGTTTTTGTGTTGATATATATTTGTTTTAAGTGCATTATATTAAAGTTTATTGTTAATTTTAGTTTTCTACATTTAATAGATATTTTTTTAAATTGGCGTTTGTTTTGTAGATTATATTTTGTTGAATTTTGGCGTCACAGGTTTTTTTTTATCGTATTTTACCATATATTTTCTTAAAAACTGCTTTTTTGTTTTGTAAATAAATGTACATTTTTTTTAAAATATTTTTTAAATTGAAATTCTGATAATATGCTTTGCTTACTTGTTTATTATATATAAAGAATGAATTTGCGACTTATTTTTAAAAAATGTTTTTGCTAATTTATCCTTGTTTGTTAATATTAGAAACATATATTTGTATTGGCAAAAAAAAAACATATTTGTTGTCAACCCTAAAAATAGAATCTTAATAATTTTTATTAAAATAATGTTTTTCTTACAACACTTTTATTTGGTAAACGATTTTTTTGAAAATTATATTTTAAGGTTTAGCCTAACAAATATTTTAATATTTCATATTTTTTATTGTGTTTTCTTCTATTTATTAGAATATATATACCATACCTTAGACATGTGGGAACTTAATGTGAACACACATACATTTGTACTTTAAAAAAAAAAAAAAGTTTATGCTTTCTATTATATTTTTATACTGAAGTTCTTGTGGTGTGCTTTGTATACTTGTTTATTTTATATAAAGAATGAATTTGTGATTTATTTTTCATTATGGTTTATTGCCATTTTATCCTTATTTGTTAATTGTGTATAAATTTTGTGCTACTACAACTCTTTTTCCTATAATAATAACATCTAATTAAGTTGATGATGAAATTTAATATTTTTGTAACTTTTAAATTATTATAGGATTTTTTGTACTTATTATATTTAGATTCTCTATTAAATATTTTATTTTAGATTTTCGGATTGTTTTTTAATTTATTTACAATTTTAGTACCGAATCTAGAATCTTTGCAAAATAATAAAATGTTAATTTATTGATTTGTGTTGACTTTTGTTAGTATAAATTTTTAAAACATGTTTGTTGTAAATCTAAAAGTAAATTTTTTTTTATGACTTTTTAAAAAAAATAGGTTTCATTGAAACTTTTTTTTGTGGTAAGGCTTTTTTAATTTTATTTTAAACTTTAGCATAAATTATTTTGTATTAATTTTAGTTAACAATGATTTTTCCTGTTTTATCATATGTTACCAATAGTTACTTGGTAGCATAGTTTTAGTTTTTTTTTTTTTGTTAGGATAGCATAATTTTAGCTTTTAAACTAATACTTTGGCCCAACTTATTCTTTAGCCCATTTCTAATTTTTAATGAACTTACCCCTGACGACCAGACGACCACCTAAAGTCCCTTACGCCAATTATATATAGGATATAATAGGCAAATGATCAAAAGAGAACTCTTTTTTTGAAGAAAACCAAGGTACTAATCCTAACCATTGGATGTATTATAATCAATGGCCCCGCCAGGGGCACCCACACACTAATCAAATACACCCTCACACACACAATCCCACCTAATCCCCTCTGTTTTTAATTTGATTTTTCCCGTCAATCGGTGATATTTTTTTAAAATCTAATTTCACCATATTTTTCTCCATCTCCCAACGATCAGTTTGAATACCATATGTGCTATATTTTAATTTAGTTTTCTAAGTTCTCCTTTTAAAGGGGTTTTCTCTAGATCCCTATATATATATAAGAGTGTTCTGTATGGATAAAAAACTAGAAACTAAACCTAAATTAAATATTTTAAGCTAATCTAATGACCAAATTAGGGGTACCTCAATACAAAAAACGTTTAAAATTATTGGCTCTATTCAAGAAAAAAATAAAAAAATAAAAAAAAGTTACTGTTCACGTGATGACGTGGCACGTGAACAGTAACTTTTTTTATTTTTTATTTTTGTTGAATAGAGCCAAGAATTTTATAAGTTTTTTGTGAACGTGCCCCTAGCGGGGCCATTAAAATAAATGAAATATAATTTATTTAGTGTAGGTTTCTAGTTTCTATTCTAAGTTTGGTTTCTATTTGAACACTAGCATATATATATATATATATATATATATATGTCATTACTCAAAGAAGAACACTCTTATATAAAGAACAATAAAGAACACTATAAAATTCATTATAATATTAACAATCCATCTTTCTTAAAAAAATAATGTGTTTTGTTGGTGTTCTTCTTTGTTCTTTAAATAAAGTATTTTTTATGGAGTGTAACTATATATATATAGTTACCAGTGAAAAAAACTGCCGCCACGTCATCATTTTTTTACAAAAAAAAATTATCATTTTTTTGCTGAATGGAGCCAAGAATTTTAGACATCTTTTGTATTGGGGTACCCCTAGTTTGATCATTAGATTAGCATGGAATGTTGGATTAGTGTTTAGTTTTTAGTTTGTAGTTAATTTTAGTTTGTAGTGGAGTAGGACTCTATATATATATATATATAGGTACACTTTTTTTGGTACACTCAATAACAACTATTAAACAACATATCTCTATTAAACATATACGAAGTATATTATTTTATAAACTACTCTCACAGATTCAATTTCCGTCAACAACATATTTTTAATTATTAAAACACTATCGTTAAAAATACTATTAAACATGTATTACAATATTTTATTATCTTCTATAATTTATTTTCCTACTAATTAAAAAATATATATGAAAATATGGGTAATAAAACAAAAATATTAAAAAATACATCCCTGCATCACACAAGTAATAAGCTATATGGTAAAAAGTTACACAAAATTTTGAAAACACTTACAATATAGAAAATTTTGTATAAAAATCGAAAAAAGATCTACATGATTAGATAAATTTCACTTTTTCTATTAAATAAAAGTTAAAAAAAACAATTTTTATGTAATATTTATATCTATACATATGTATTTAAAGTAATAACTCAAAGCAACCGTGCATCACACGGGTTATAGGCCAGATATATATATATATATATATATATATAGGGTTGGACTTCATAGCAAATACCTTATATAACAAATAATAAAGAACACCTCATATCTAATAGATCCATTGCCCCTGGCGGGGCCATCCAATACAAAAAGTTCTTATTTTTTTACCCTCTATCCATCCATCATCTCAAAAAAAAATTAAAATTAAAAATTAAAAAGTTACTGTTCATGACGATGACGTCATCAGTGACGTCATCATGAACAGTAAAATTTTTAATTTTTTTTTTGCTGGCTTGATAGAGGGTAAAAAAATAACAACATTTTGTATTGGGTGCCCCTGGCGGGGCCAAAGGATCTAATAGATCTAAGGTGTTCTTTGTTGTTTGTTATATAAGAGTGTTCTGTATGGAGCAAAGGCATATATATATAGGCTAGCGTTCAAATAGAAACCAATCTTAGAATAGAAACTAGAAACTTACACTAAATAAATTATATTTCATTTATTTTAATGGCCCCGCTAGGGGCACCTTCACAAAAAACTTATAAAATTCTTGGCTCTATTCAACAAAAATATAAAAAAATTAAAAAAAAAATTATATAAAAAAAAGTTATTGTTCACATGCCACGTCATCACGTGAACAGTAACTTTTTTTTAATTTTTTTATATTTTTGTTGAATAGAGCAAATAATTTTAAACACTTTTTGTATTGGGGTACCCCTAATTTGGTCATTAGATTAGCTTGAAATATTTAATTTAAGTTTAGTTTCTAGTTTCTATTCTAAGTTAGTTTCTATTAGAACAAGACCCTATATATATATATATATATATATATATATATATATATATATATATATATATATATATATATATATATATATATATATATAAAGTAAGAAAGTTAGCACATACATTTCGCGTAACAAGTTAGCACATAGAATTGAACTCATGACCTCCACCATAACACAAACAACTTATGTTCATACACATAACCGCTACACCATAACCATTTTTTATTCAAACTTAAAAATCATTAACTACATGCTCAAATAACCCGCTTCCTATATTTTTCTTAATGTTTTTTCAAAAAATTATTCACAATAAAACTGTCAAAACATTTGTCCATCTTTAACAATGAAAAATATATACTAAAACACGACACGAATTCACATGATACACGAGATGACATGTATTAATTTATTGATTGTATGAACTTATTGCAATCTGAATGGGTGATTCTCAAAGACGGTTTTGTTTCAAGGTATGGTGAGCTGGTGGTACCTACCAGGTGTGACAAACGTGTGGGTGGGTCCAAACTCACAAATTAGATTGCGGCCTAATATGTTTATGTCAGACCTCTGTTTGTGAGGTTATCATGGAGGACCTGCAAATGGATGAATGTGAGTTACAAGGGGTTTTTTCTCAGATTATGGGAGTTGTGACTTATGGTCGCAAATTATTTGATGATATGCCTCATCCAGATTTTTGTTTGGGGAGGAGATTAAATATGATCTCTATTCAAGGGGGAGCTTCTTCCCTTGTGTTTGCTGATGTGGGACATCATGTGTGCCATCCTACTGATGTGTGCCACCATGTTCATGCTGGTGGAGAGGTGTTTATCCTTATGGGGGTTCAAGATGTGACGCATATTTCTGGAATGCTTATTTCATCCAGCAAGTGGCTGGTCCTGAATGCCAATGTTAAAATGGAGAGACTACTTGGTACAACAAGTGGGAAGGTTCGGGAGTTAGTCTACAATGTTTGTGTGATGCTGCTGATGTCTGATTACATCAAGGACTTGTTGCTGTTCAAGATGATTGAGGTGCAGAAGGGAAGCTGCTTTGTGTCTCATACAACGCAAATTTTGTGCACTGGTCGTGATAACCTGAGCCATTTATGGCACCTTGCTGGTGACTGTGTTATCGACTTGATAACATTGGAGGTCCTGGACGCGAGGACCAACTGGGTGATGCATTCTTTCTGCATATGTTATTATACGAGCGCAGTGCCTTTGAGTGGTGTTGGATTTGTTTGCTGCGATGTTTGTGCTTGGAACCTAACGCACAAGGATGATATGAGGATGGACAGGGGAGGTCACTCCTGCATAGTTTTTTTCATGGCATAGTCTTTATCTTAGCAGTTTTTAATTTGGTTGATTGTAAAATGACTTAAATGTCGTTTAGCTCTGTTTAACAATGTTGATTTCGCGGGGTATGCCCCTAGATTTGTGTAAGTTGTTCCTTTTTTTGGTATAAAATCTAATTAGCAAAAAAAAAAAATTAATTTATTGTCAAATTCAGATTTTTGGTACATGCAAAATATTATTTTAATAAAATCTTAAATTATAATATTTATCTATGTGTGTTATATTTATGACAAATACGATACACATTCACGTGGTATGTGTAGAGATGAAATTTTGGGGAATTTTTTTACATTCGGGAAAGGAAATAGGGAATATTATAAATAAAATTGGGGATAAAATGGGATCGGGGATTAGGGTATCCCGACCAGATCCTCATTTCCCAATTATCATATTTATGAAAAATAATGCTTTTTAAAATATATAGTAACAAAATTATTAAAGATAAATATAGTATTAAGGTATTTTTATTGTTGTAGATTTATAATTCATTTTACAATTTCAAACTTTAAATAATAAAAGTAAAATTTAATTTTGATGATTTTAATTACATCATTCATCTTTTATTGTAAATAAATAATTGGATCGTCATTTACAAATTTATCGTGATTTATCAAATTAATTTTATTACAAAATATTTATAAATTTTAATTAAAAAATAAGGACCCATGAATTATCGCTGTGATACCCATTCCCTGTTCAAGGTGGCGATCGGAAAGAAAAATGATCCATGTTGGGGGATCAAGACAAATTCCACGAATGCATTTGAATTTGGACATCTATAGATGAAATACATTTATCGCAAACATTTTTGTGTCAACTAAGTACCTAAAAAAAATTAGTTACATCAATTTTTTTTATCAACTTAAAATAAAAAAGTAAAGTTAATAGTTGACAATAGTGTGTTATTTAGTTCGTTGATAAATGTTAGTTAAGTCAAAAAAATATGGTGTTAAAACATTGAAAGATATATAGAAATTTCATGTATGAGAGTTTGACAATTAACGATTTTATAGTCATAATACTTAATCAGCTCGTAACCACAAGAATAATAATTTTATTTTAAATATTGGAATTCAAGTGAGAGGTTATGAATGATGAATGTGAGATGATCAAGAGTGGAAGAATGAGCAAATTTGAGGTTGTAAAATATGAAAGAGGGAGGGTGGGAAAATTGAATGTACATATATAATGTGGTTGGAGTTAGGGGCATCTGAGAGGTAGTGAGATGGTTGTATAGTGATCATAAAGAGGTCAACGTGAGAATGTAGGTGATTTATAAATTATGGGAGATATGAGGTAGTCATATGGGTGGAAGAGAAAATATATATTTAAAAAATGTTGTGGCTAAGATTGAAAGAAGTTAAGAAAAATGTGGAACTACAATTAAGTCTTAATCGTAATTTTAAAGTTTGTTAACGATGAGTTTATTACGCAAAGAATTTAAAATTGTCATAGTACTTAATAAATCCAACCTGATTAACACGTAAACAAAAATACTTTAATCCCACTTTTCGTGAAAGAGGCTTCATTTTTCAAATTTATAACTGACTTGCACTTAATTAATCTCAACTTTTGTGCTTAACTAGGAATACAAAAACTGTTACAATTCAAATTTTGGTATAAAAGAAAATTTAGACTACATGTACCAAACATATGAGTTGATTTTTGATGTTACACATGGTATTGTTGTTAATTTATATTCTTATCACCATAACGTATTTCTATCACATGTGATGATCCAATAATTTTCTCATGCAAAAGTATTGTTACAATAAACATATAGGGTATACTAACTTCGTGGTGATTTTTTTAGGATTTATACTGAAAAATATGCTAAAGGATATACTATTGGTTTAGCAACAAAAAGAGGGCACGCTTTACGGTAGTAATACTTGATAGCTAACGATTAACTCTGATATATTATCGTTCTCGGCCGTTCTTCTTACACTGAACAACCACCACTAAACATATGTTCCTCAATGTTTTGAGTGTTAATATTTGGAATTTAAAACGATTGTTAACTATTAATCTTCGATAAGATCGAAGCACTTGAAAGATGGAGTAAAATTACAGAATATATCACAAGATTTGGAACAATTTTATGAATTAGAATGTGGTTCGTGCGTTGCACGGGCTATCATGCTAGTATGAGTTGAAACATGTGCAATTGAATATTTTATTGATATAAAAATTAAGAACTATATAGTAAGTAGTAACTCTTAAAATAGAGGAAGGAGAAGAGTTTCTTAAGATTTTTAGGAACCACTAAAAATCTCTTGAAGCTTCAATATTTGTTATCTTCTTATACTGTGTCTTGATTTAAGAGCATATTTCTAATACAACTAAATTGGTGTCATTATCCAGATGATTAAATTTAAATTTTTGTACAAGAATTAATTCTTACCATTATTTAGGATTCTTATCACATCTATTTATGGATATGATATGTTTTTTCATTTTTGTAAGAGAAATGCTAAAATTCCCAAAACCGTTCCCGAATGATGAGATGTCACTATATTATTGAATATTTTATCATAAATGTGATGGACCCCTTGTGCATAAATATGAGTTCCACGAATATAAACTTGACATATGTCATTTGGGAACTTATTTGAGATCCAATTCGGGGTATATAACATTACTCTTTTTGGATTCAAAACTATCGGATCGATTGTCATATATTCGGTTTCAGTTTTAAAACCGCCTCAAATGAAAATGACAAAATCAACATACCTATTTAATTGAAAAGTACGTAAAAATTAAAATCCATAAGATTCATTTGTTTTCTTAAAATAAACATACAGAATTTTAATGAGTCTAAAACAATATTTGTGGAAACAAAAGGAAGTTGCACACAGAAGCTCCATTTCTACAAAACAAAGTAAATCATTTGATTCAAATGTTTAGCAAACTACATTTTTAGACAAACTTGATATGTGTTATGGATATTCTGGGAGTTCAATTAACATTGATACACTAACATCAAAGCTAAAAATTATATTGTTCCTTTAGTTTTAACGACTCTGCATTTTGCATTCTATAGTACAAAAAAGCACTAAATTTTACATCCTATGAAATTCATAACTAGCTGTCATACGATGTGTAAATGACTAGAAAGCGTGATTCTTTTATACCTATAAGCATGATTCCAGAACTACAAGCATTCCAAAATCATTGACCAGTACACATCAAGTATTCCAAAATACTCTTGATGAGATTGGAGTTCTGCTTAACACCTAGAAAGGCACCTTCCATGTCTATTGCCAGTTGATTACATCTATTGTGCATGCCAAGGACTTCATATTATTTGCATAACTATATTAATTTTGTTTTCAAAATTAATATATATTATAAATAATCAATGTATGTATTTTTTTATTTAAAAAATTGTTATAAACTATATAAAATATTTATTTAGTAAGTTATTTTAAATTTTCGGATCGATTCGGTTTTTTTCGGTTCGGTTCCAACATATAACCGGAACCGAACAATCGGTTTTGGTTTCGCTTCCAAATTTTTCGGTTTCGGATTCGATTTGGTTTTATACGAATCGGTTTAGCGGTTTTTAACGGTTTCGGTTTCGGATTTTTACGAATTTTTGCTCACTCCGAGGATTGGGAGTGTTACGACCGATTTTTTCCCGGACCTAGTTCGGTCAGACCTGCAGAAGAAGAATGCGAGGGTTGGGCCCCCGATTCACCTCCGGTGTGAGAATAAGTTAGTTGGTTTTTGGTAAGGTAATTAGAACGTAGAGAGTTCGTGTATTGTGTGTCAAATTTTGTGTCAATGATGTGCAAACCTGAATTAACCTTATTCCCTCTATGTCGGCGGTTACCAAAGGGTGGGCAACGTGCACAATCGTGTCCCGCGTCCTCAGGGAAGTGTAACCGTATGACCGTTGTCTTCAGATGGACCGGATGAATATGGGCTTCCATTCGGGTTTGTAGAGTTTGGCCTTCGGTCTATCCCGTTAAGAAGGTGGACCTCCAACATGTCCCTGGGCTTCGTTCAGAGTTATCCTCAGGACGGAGGCCAAAAAGCCAAGGCCCATCTTCGGAGTTTACTTCTCGGACGTTGCTTTCGGATGAAGATGGCGATGGACAAAGGTGAGACGTTTCTTGGGAAGTCGTGCCTCTTTATTGCTGACAGTTGTGTACCCTCGTGATCCACGCCTTAATCGCAGCCGTTTAATTTGAAAAGACTCTTGTCCAAACGTCGCGTCTTCTCTAGTTAAACCCCCAGAGTTCTTGTCCTTTCTCTTTTATGCATACATCATTTCCTAAATATTCGAAGCAAAAATCTCCCTGTAAGGGCATTTTACTATTAACAGCAACTGGAAATACAATTTCATCACCAGAAGTTCCCAGTCCTCCGATTCCAATCGAAGTCTACATTCAACAAGTCTATCCCCAAGAACTCAATCTCCTCCATAATCTTCAAACCAGTAAGTTTCCTTCATCTTCTCTTCTTTTCTTCATATTGTCCATATGTGTATAGGATGCTTGTAGGCGTCTCTGGCTATTGTGGTTTTGTGGATATGCTTGTATGTATATTTGACTGGGTATGTATGAGTAGAACAAATTTTGGATTACGTTTGGTTTAGGGGCAGAATATATATGTGGGGGGTCGCCACTGGAACGTGTTTGAATGCTAGATTTAGGATTCGTATCTCCCCACGACTTTTCCTGGGATTTTGGGATTTATTTGGAAGTTGTCTGAGCAAGAACATCCTTCGGGATCTTCAACCCTCAAGAACACTCTTTGGACTGTCCCGATCCCTCACTTGTAGCTTTTAGGCCATCTTTAATTTGCTTTGCCCAAGGCTTTAGGGTGTCCCCGACCGGTCCCGACCCGCTGTACTTGGCCTTTTCTTTTCCCACCTTCCTTTCTTTATTCCGTCCGAGTACAAGGCTAACGTCTCTTCATTTCCGAATGCAGGGACATGGATTGGTCAACCAAAGGCGCAGGTCCTTTGGCCCCCTCTCCTTTTACCGACGTCACAAAATATCCTGCGGCGAACCTTCGGACGAATCTAGACGAAGAAAAACTCACTCACATGGCCGACACATATAGCATTTACAAACAACACTGGTTTGTGTATGCTGCTAGGAAGAAGGAAAGGATTTACCACAATCCTCCAGTTCCTGAAACCTGCGGAGGCATCTGTACGGGTATCTCTGAAGCAGCCTTTAAGTGTGGTTTTCGGTTGCCGATACTGCCCGTTCTGAAGGACTTTTTTTTTTGCTAATTAAAAGTTTATACCAAAAGGAACAACATGATACACATCTAGGGGCATACCCCGCGAAGTCAACAATTAGCCATTACTAAGGCCAAAAGATAAAGTCATAACAACATAAACAACATGATAGAGAAACTAGTTTAAACTAGTTTTAAAACCAACGATTAAAATTGCCTATAAAGGATCAATCTAGTGTCTCCATGCGAGCACACTAATACCCAGTTGCATCCAAGTCTTGCAGTGACCAAACGCCATAAATAAGATTGCCTTAAGAACATGAGTCTTGTAAAAATCCAATCCTCATCAGCATCAACAATCCTCCCGTTCAAATCGAAACCATGCAAACTAAAATGACAGACCAACACAGGCCTCATCAAACCAAGCCTAGCAGTAGGCAGACCATCAATCGTCGACATTGGAACAGAACCAACACCCATTAGATGGGCAACGAAACAAGGCTGAACACCTTGAAACTGCCTCACAATATCAGTTGTCGCCATGCCAAATCTGGTTGACTCGAAGTCAAACCTCGACCTGTCTACCTCTTTTCCACGAGTAAAGAACCCCACGATGCCCTGTCCATTCACTTTGAATAGCCCAGCTACAAACAAGATGAAATCCCATGACGTCAGTTCACCCATCCTTTTGGCGCCTCCCGACAGTTTACCCATGACAGGGCCACTCTGCATATTATGCTCTTCCCAGCTCTGATCAAGAACCATGCCATTGAGGTTGGTGAAATAAACCTTCTCGGCAATATAAACCTCCACATTAGCATCACAATGTGGGACTTCATCATAACGGTGGACAACAACAAAACCCTCTACCAGCTCAAAGCATTGTTGACTCAACACTAGGTAGGCATCGACACCGTGACCCCTATTACCAGCAAACATGAATGTTTGTTCTTCACACGACTCCAAATCAGAAGCCTCCAAACCAAGAGCAAAGATCTCAGATCTGGCTCCCCCATCAAATCTCCCAACTGAATCCTTTGCATTAATACCCTCCAAAACATTAAGTAATGAAGGCATAATTTTTTGCAGCTTCACATGCAAATCTGAGAAAGCATTTTGCTTTGTCAAAAGGTCAAACATATAGTGTTTGAGAAACACATAGTGTTCATCCATAAGACCCCTGCCATCAAAACAAAAAAGACTCTTTCCCCTGATCCCCAAAACTATTGAAACATCATTCGGCCATCTTGCACGAACGATCACTTTGTGCATCTCCTTGCAGTTTGTAATAGAAAGGATCATTCTAAATTCCTTCGAAGTGAAGCCCACATCACATTCCTGCATTTGCATTTGCGTTTGCGAGACTTGCTCCGCCATATCCTCAAAAGAATTCTTGAAGGTATAAACCACATTTATCCTTAGAATCGTTTGAGAACAGACCTCAAACAAATTGCAGGCTATAAAACACCTAGCAACAACAGTAAAATCATATCTCCTCTTTGTTGTAATCACAGAACATACCACAAACACCTGTTGGGCATTCGCAAATATCTTCTTCAAAATAGTAGAAGTTTTATCGTACCACTTCTTTACAAAGAGAGTCACCTCCCACCCATAACTGTACTGCCATCGATTCTCATGAATCTTGACCGAACTGACCTCCTCAAGGTCCACATGAAGCGAATAATTGCCTTTGATGAAACCCAGCAGTTTCATCGATTTGTCAAGAAGAAAAGATCCTCCAACAACATCATTCACCAAAAGGTTCCTTAAAGAAATCCTTTCAACCAGAAGAGTCCTACAATGGGCCTTCCTTAATTGTCGACTGAGCGAACAATCCTCAATATAATCGTACATGCGATTATCCCTGTTGGTCTTGCAACTAGCCAGCAGGCCAACAACACCTTCTAAAACTTCAATCAAACCCACCTTGGATTGAGGTTCTTCGATCCATGAATCGCTACCAACAACATATGAATCTTGCCAAGAAAATAAATCCCAAGCAAGATCCAAGTCTAGACTGTTACCAACAACATATGAATCACCTTCTTTTGCAGAGAAATCCACTGAAACAAGGTCACCAGTGCTAGTGAAAACACCAAGCACCCATACCACATCGAGGATGTGTAAAACACCCCACCAGCTTCCATAAGAACTTTTGCATCTTGCAAAACCCCCCCGAAAACTCCCCGATAACAAGTACCGGTGGAGTAAAGACCTGTGAAGAAGAACCATCTCTCAAGGAAAGAGAGAAAACCTCCAAAAGAGGAAAGAGATCTAAATATGTATTATAAGAAATATGAGAAACGGTGTGAGGTGGAAGGGGGAAGATGGATTCATGTTGGTAGGATATAGATCTGATGATTAATGGGTGTAGAGTGGATGATTTGGGTGACGGCTGCCTAGGTTTCCCTAGAGAGAAAACGACTCTCATTTGGGTGACTCAAGTCTGAAATGAAGTTTTTTAGGAGGAGAGATGTCCAAAATGAAGTTTTAGTGAGTAATAGGGGTCAAACGAGTCAAGAACAAAGCTACAAGTGGTTTCCATTTTCAAACGAGACCAAAATGAAGTTTTTTTTTTGCTAATTAAATATTTATACCAAAAGGAACAACTGAATACAAGTCTAGGGGCATACGCCGCGAGATCAACTACAAGCATTACAGAACCAAACTCCCTCAAGTAAATTTAACTACTTGAGGGAGCAACAAACAAGACTACATAAAAAACTAGCTAACTAGTTTAAACATTAAAGGGCATCAATGCCAAGTGAATTAAGATAAGATGCCTCTCCCGGCCAACATTCAGGGAACCGAGCCCCTGCGTCTTCTTCAGCTTTTCAACAGTAATCCTCTTACTGTCATACAAACCAAAAGTCCTGATTCTATCTCCAGACTCCACCATCTGAGCTGCACAAACGCAGATCCACTGTTCCGCATTCAGGAATACATAAAACCCAGTCCTTGATTCAAGAATCTGGTTCATGATGACTACCATAAAACCATAGGTAACCTGCATACTTCGAGCTCCCAAAATACAAGTCTCATCTCCCCTACCAAAGATACTCATCCATTGAATAGCATAAAAAAGAAACAGGTTTTTCCTAGAAGCAGGAAAACCAGTTACCATCCATTCCATAAATAGGTTATGCCTATTCCCAGCATCATAAGCCTCATGAGTCAAATAACGCATAGTACTAAGACCAACAACCGTTCTGCCACTCCCTGTCACAGCCATACCACCATAACCCAATACATTAAAAATAATAATGTATTCACCCTTTGTCCCAGCACCATTAAGAATAATCCTCAACATAGCTCCTTTCTCAGCAAAGAATATAACAAACCCGCCTCGCTGAATCCCATCAGCAAACATTCTCTTAAAGAAGTCCTCCGGAACTCTAACACCGAGCTGGAGAGGGTAACCGGTCAGGCTAACGCATTGAAGACCGAGAATGATGCCCTGAAGGCGAAGCTGGAAGAGTTGGATACCTTGAAGAAGCGTATCGACTGGAGGAATCAACAGCTCAAAGCTTCAAGGAAAAACATCCGAAAGCTGAAGAAAACTCTCGACCTTATCGAAGAGAGAAGCTACCAAATGGGTTATGACGACGCAGTGCTGAAGGCGAACACCGCTGGCTTCGATCATACTCAACTGCTTGACGAGACTATGATTGATCCAGTCGGACGGGAGGCTGCAGATGAACCTTTGGTAGTCTCTTCGGGCGAGGACGAAGATATTTCCGATTAGATTTCTTGTATTTTCATTGTGTCTGTTTATTAGCCTTCGGGTTGTGTAATGTTTAACTTTGCCTTCAGGCTTGATGCTTTCGCCTTCGGGCTTATTAACTATATGCCTTTGGGCTATTTAATGTTGTCTTCAGGCTTTTTATTTTTTCCTTGGCCTGATTTTACTTTATAGTTACGCCTCTTTGGTCGTTTATTACCTTAGCATAATTTCTGCGGCTTTGTGCATCTTCGGCTTTATTTTGCCTTAGCTTTATTCTTGTGTTTTATGCCTCTTCGGTATTATTTTACCTTGGCATAATTCTTCTTATTTTCATGCGTCTTTGGCTCAGTGGGCCTCAGCATAATTACTCATATTTTTATGCATTTTTGGCTTCAGCCTAGCATGATATGCGTCTTCGGTCGTAACCTAGCTGCCCCCCAGTATTTAAGGGGTTTTGTGAATGATTGAGGTCCCCATTCGGTCGGTGAAAAATATTTCTTCCCGGCCTTAATTAATGTCAAATCAACTTAAATACTAAAAAATTTATAAGGATCCAAATTTCATTCGGTCGGCCCCAAATTTGGGTCCGTTAAGCCTTTATAACTGAAATCATAATGTACTTTAACACTGAATTAAGTTAAAAGGATGCGTGTTTTATTCGTTGGCCCCAAACATGGGTCTGTTAAGCTTAATATCGTGTACTTAACCTTTTGGCTTTAATTGTACTTAGCTGCTAGCAGTAGGTGTAAAAATGGAGCAAACAATCTTTCATTAATCATGCGGAAACTCATACATAATTTCAGATTACAGAATGATGCTTTCTTAGGGAATTCAAAACCAACTTGCATGAAGCAAAATACTAAATTAGAAAGCTGTGAAATATGTCCAGTAAGATTATTGGTAAAAACGGTGAAGACGAGCGGCATGCCAGGTGTTCTTAATTGGGTTGCCGTCCGAATGAGCCAATTTGTAGGTGCCTTGTCGAACCACTTCGATCACCACGTAGGGACCTTCCCAGTTGGGCATAAGTTTGCCTTGCTTAGCTGGCATTGAAGTAGCCAATTCTCGAAGCACTAGATCCCCTACTTGAAAAGATCCCTTCTTTACGCCCGAATCATAATACTGTGCTGCTTGAAGTTGATACCTTATATTTCTCTGATGAGCTGCTTCCCTTTCTTCCTCAAGTAAGTCCACCTTCGCCCGGAGACCCCATTCATTCGTTTCCACGTTGAAAGTCTGTGTTCGGTAGGACTCTAAGCCAACTTCCACAGGCAGAAGAGCAACTCTTCCAAAGGCCAGTTTGAAAGGTGTCTCCCCGATTAAAGATCTTGTCATCGTTCGGTATGCCCAAAGAACCCAAGGTAGCTCTTCAGCCCAAAGTCCTTTGGCCTCTCCCAATCTCTTCTTGATTCCATCAAAAATAATTTTGTTGGCCGCTTCGATCGCCCCATTTCCTTGGGGATGCCCGACTGAACTGAACTTCTGCTGAATACCAAACTTAGCCAAGAACTTTCTAAACTTGCCTCCGATAACTGAGTTCCATTGTCTGATACACATACCATAGGAATGCCAAACCTTAAGATCACCTGTTCCAACATGAATTTTTTTGTTGCCTCTTCGGTGATGGCTGAAAGAGGTCTGGCTTCTATCCACTTGGTCATGTAATCGATTGCCACAATACAGTACTTAGCTTGTTTGGTACTGGTAGGCAAAATCCCTACGATGTCGACTGCCCACATAGCGAATGGAATAGGGCTAAGGACCGAAGACATTTCTTGGAGAGGTTGCTTCGGGATTGTACTAAATAGCTGGCACTGCTTGCACTTCTTAGCATACTCAGTCGCATCCTCTTTCATTTTCGGCCAGAAGAACCCTTGCCTAAGAATCTTGAGGGCTAAGGATTTTCCTGCCAAGTGTTCTCCACAAATCCCTTCATGAACTGTTTCGAGGGCTAACTGTTGTTCTTCTTTGTCCGAACATCGAAGGAGTGGTTGAGTTGCTGATCTTCTGAACAAACGGCCTCTCACCAAAGTGTAACTAGCCGACCAATTCTTCACCTTTTGTGCCTCTTTTCGGTCGAGCGACAAAGTTCCTTTCTCCAAGAATGCCCTGATTTGGGGTCATCAGTTGACCCCTTGATGAATTTCTATACACTGTTTTTTGTCGATTGAAGGTGTCTTTACTTCGGACAGATAGATTGACCCCTGAAGATTTTGGGTTTCTGCCGAAGCTAGCCTTGATAGAGCATCTGCTCGACTATTGTTCTCTCTTGCTACTTGACTTAATTCAAAAGATTCAAACATTAAGGATTGTTCGCGTACCTTAAGGGCGTAGGCCTTTGTTCGGGGATCTTTCTGTCCATACTCCCCTGAAAACTGCTTCACTACCAACATCGAGTCACTGAATGCCCTTAGGTGCTTAACTTCCAAATTTTTTGCCAAGTCCAAACCTGCCAATAAGGCTTCATACTCGGCTTCGTTGTTCGTCAGAGGGAAACTGAACCTGATGGCTTGGCATATTTCAAATCCTTCCGGACTTGTTAAAATTAGTCCTACTCCACACTTTTCTTTGGCGACTGAACCATCAACGAATAGCTTCCACTTTCCTGGCGTCCGAATCAATTGTTCTTCGGGGGCTAAGTCATTCGGTCCCGAGAATGAGCATTCCACCATAAAATCCGTAAGTGTTTGGGCTTTGATCGAAGTTCTTGGTGTGTATTCCAAATCATGTTCCCCTAGTTCGATCGCCCAAGCTACTACTCTGCCCGATGCGTCTGGCCTTTGTAAAATCTTCTTTAAAGGTTGGTCTGTTATAATATTGATTGTTCTTCCCTGAAAATAGTGCCTCAATTTCCTGGCGGCCATTACCAATCCATAGGCAAACTTTTCTGCGTTCGGATATCTAGTCTCTGCATCTTTAAGAATATGAGAAATATAGAAGACCGAATGCTGGTTCCCCTGATGCTCTTTGATCAATACTGCCCCAAGTGTTCGGTCGTTCATAGCTAAATACAACTGCAACGGTTCTTTCGGATCAGGCCTCATTAAGAGTGGGGCTTTTACCAAGTATTCTTTGACCTCCTCAAATGCTTTCGGACAGTTCGACCCCCACTCAAAATTCTTTGACCCCCGAAGTACTTCGAAAAATGGTAGAGCCTTTTCGGCTGATCTGGAGATAAACCTCCTCAAGGCTGCTAACCATCCGGTCAGCTTCTGAATGTCCCTGATCATCTTCGGTGCTTCCATGTCAATAACTGCCTTAATTTTCTCTGGATTTGCCTCAATGCCTCGGGCGCTAACCATAAAACCCAAGAATTTTCCAATGATTACCCCGAACGTGCACTTGTTCGGGTTGATCCTCAAAGTGTTTCTCCTGAGTGTTTCAAAACACTCCCTCAGGTCTTCAGCATGATCCCTAAAAAGGGACTTAACAATCATGTCATCCACGTAACATTCCATATTCCGTCCGATCTGTGCCTTGAATACTTTGTTGATCATCTTCTTAAATGTTACCCCACGTTCTTCAATCCGAAGGGCATCTTAATGTAAGCATAAGTGTCGTTCGATGTGATGAATGCTGTCTTAGGTATGTCCTCGGCATTCATGGCGATTTGATGAAATCCGGAGAAATCGTCCAGAAAACTAAGTATTTGATGCCCCGAAGTGGCATCTATCAGTTGGTTAATGTTCGGCAGCGGATAGTGATCCTTCGGACAATGCTTATTCAGGTCGGTGTAATCCACGCACATTCTCCACTTGCCGTTTGACTTCTTGACCACCACCACATTCGCCAACCAGTCGGGGTAGTCTATCTCTTCGATGAACTTTGCCTCGAGTAACTTCTCCACTTCAGCTTGAATAACCTTTTGCCTCTCCATGGCAAAATTACGCTTCTTTTGTTTCACAGGTTGGGCATCGGGCTTAACATTAAGGTAGTGCTTTGCAATCGATGGGTCCAACCCTAGCAGATCTTCGGGATTCCAAGCAAACACGTCATGGAACTCCCTAATGACCTCAATGACATTCTTCTTCAGTTCTGGCTCCATACTCTTGCCTATTTGGATCATTTTCCCAGACTGGCCTACGTACAGTTCCACTTCTTCGGTCTCAGCCGCTGGTTCGGCAATCGGACTAGACAAATCAGCTCCAAATTTTTCTAACTCAATATTCGGCAACTGGTGACTGCCCCCAGCTTCGTTCTCACTTCTTTTTCTTTTATCAGCTTCAGTCATTTCTACATCCTTGTCTTTTTCCAGATCTTCCAACATAATGATACGGGCGACCTTTTGGTCGCCTCTCATCTCTCCGACTCCATTCTCTATCGGGAACTTCAATTTCAGATGGGGAATGGAGGAGACAGCCTGGAAAAGAGATAAGGTTGGCCTCCCCAAAATGCCATTGTACGGGTTGTCCACCCGAACCACATAAAACTTTGCTTCCTTAACCACCGTGTACGGCATTTTCCCTAGCATATTTGACAGTGTGATTGTTCCTTCAATCGGTACGGGCCGATTTCCGAAGCCATAAAGTGGTACCTCATGGCACGACTCCAGCTGTTCGCCCCCAAGATTCATTTTACTATATGTCCGGTGATACAGTATGTTGACCGAACTTCCTTCGTCGACCAGCACTTTCCATATCTTGCTTTTCCCGATGATTGGGTTTATCACAAGTGGGTCTTCCTGGCAGCCATATCACATCTTCAAAGTCATCTTCCGTAAAGGAGATAGGCAATGGCTGCTTAGCTACGCTCGACTGATATAGGCTGTAAATTTGTCTGGCATACTTCTTTCGAGCTGTCTTGCTGTCCCGATCCAGAATGGTTCCTCCGGATATTGTTCTAACTTCGCCTTGATACTTTTCTGACCCTTCGACATCTCTAGCATCTCTCTTCTTTTCTTTGTCATCAAGCTTATCTCTCAAATCCCCAATAAACTTTGTCAATTCTCCGTCCTTTATCCTTTTCTCAATCAATTTCTTCAAGTGGTAGCATTCATCAGTGTTATGACCTTTATCCCGATGATAATCGCAATACTTGTTCTCATTCCTTCTGTTTTCAGGGGTCTTTAGCCTGGCCGGTCGAACGAACCCAGGTTTACCCTTTATCTCGTGGAGAATCTTCGAGATAGGAGTGTTCTTTTTTTTTTTTTTGCTAATTAAAATTTATACCATAGGAAAAAGATTACATCTCTAAGGGCATGCCCCGCGATTAGAAAACCATCTACCTAACTGAACAACAAAGAAAAGACAACAATAATGCTAGATAAACTAGCAAACAGCTAGTCACCTTACTGTCAACATGACAACGAAAATAAGCTAAAGATTATTATGGCGCCTTAAATAACCAAAATTGAGACTAGACACATGTCTCACAAAGCCCATAGTAACGAGAAGCAGCAGATAAACCATGTGGTGACACAGCCGCATTTCGGCAAAAGCATCCATATGACATCCATCAACATGAGAGTTGGCCTCCAGAAAAGCACCACCGGCTAACTTTTCATTAGAAGAAGAACCAGCCCCCAGCTGATTAATAAAACCCATATCACCGCCATTATACACAACCATCTTTGTTTCATTCTTCCTGCTAATATAGCGGAGATCTCTAGTTGCAAGCACAGAAGACACCCAGCTCAACCATCTCATATTAACAAACAAAAGCCCCAGTCCAAAAGAAAACATGGATAAACCACGGCAGAAGGGAAAGCCCCAACCTACATTATCATTAAGCAAGAAACATATTGCAGTAGGCAAACCAACAGCAGCAACAACGAGACCCATATTTCCAGTGAGGTCCGTGCTAGTTACAACCAGCAGCGGTACACCACCCATAGTACCCCGTTTAGCTTTGGCCATTAAGGCCCATCTTTTGATCCCTCTCAAAATCACACCAGCGAAGTGCAGGTACCCCATTCGACACCAAAAACTCAAGCAAACCATTTGAACCAGGCAAACAACTTTAATGCACCAAGCATCAGATGCCATGGGAATCCCAGCATGCCCATTTCCAGCATCACAACTCCGTGCACCAAGAGCAACAACACAGCTCCTTGACACCAGCCCTAGATAATGCTTCGAACCACCGAAACCCAATACATTAAGATTAATAATGCAAGCATCATTAAGTTTATTCCTCAACAGAACTCCATTCTTAGAAAAGACATAAAAAGGATTTATGCAGAACCTGCTGCTCTGAAAACCAATCCCATACTCACACTTTCTCTTAAACAAGATAACAAGAAGTTGGCGATCAAACCAACTCCATTCTTCATGCTCAGCGAACTCATAAGAATTGCCAACCTTCGACAATAGGTTATAATCCAGCTCCAAATAACCCATCCCATTCATGAGAATCATATTGAGGCCACATTCGCCTCGCATTTTCTGCATTAACTTCAAAATCGTCACCTGCTCCACATCACATGAAAACCGAAACTCGTTAAAACCATCCTGGTCCCATTCATCAACTGTAAGGCATGGAGAAACTCCATCGCAACAAAATGAGTGACCAGGTGTAGACCGCATAACACCTTTGCACCCCGAGCAAACCAAACACTGGGGCCAAAAATCCCTCGAATTGACTAAACCTGAATGAACGTTCACAGTCCCACTTCTATAGAGCACAAGAACAAACAAGTGTTCGTCATCTCTGGGATTATCAAAGACACTTCGCCTATTCACCATTATTCCAACAGAACAGTTAGAACCTCTCACGGACAAAACATCAAACACTTTACCACCATCAGCGACGACCTCATTTTTGGTACAAACAATACAATCATCCTTAACATTTGACCTCCCTGTTCTTAAATTCACACAGAGAAACATCATCTCAAAAGTGTCATTCTTCAGAAAACCAAAAGGTTTATTCATGACAACCTGACCATGGAAGCCAGCTTGAAAGCAAGTCCCACGTCTGCAGTTTTGATGTACCATACATCCCATAATGTGGATATCTGCATAGATAGTCCACAGCCTGCTTAAAACATTTTGTTTAGACAAAATGTCATACATGTGGTGCTCATCCATAGCACCGATTGAAGTAGGACTCCCCTCCGCTTCCAAAAGATGACTGACGAACTTAACATCGAGGAAAGAGGTAAAAGCCTTGTCAAAGGTCACAAGACCTTGCATAAATCGATTACAAGATCGATTAGAACACATAGTGCTCTCAACAGTAGTGAATCCTCCATACGAAGCATCAACAAACAGAGCTTCGACACAAACATCATGATTAAGAACGAAGAAATCCCCTTCAATCAACGACCGTAGTGGTTCTTCGCGGGACAGGAAAGGATAGCCCCTCAACATAGTAAACAAAGTTAACAACAGATCTTTGGTTTGAAACTCACAAAATTTCAGAACCAAAGAACCCATCTCAACAACGTTGGTAACACAAATACGAGGTTCAACCTCAGAACATAAAATAAAAAATACCCTTCCAAAAATGGAAGAAGTACCCATTCAATAAGATTAATAGAAATATAGTAAGAAATATGGAGAATAGGGTGGAAGATTAGAAGAGGAAAGGTGAATTTAGGAAGGCTTATGTGAAGATCTGGTGGAAAATGGTGAAGATTAGGCTGAAAAATAGTGGCGGCTAGGTAGGGTTTTTAGAGAGAGGCTAGAGAGAAGCTAGAGAGAAAGTCGACTCTCATTTTTTTGAGATAAGAGTGTTCAAGGGAGTGAACACTATGTTATCTATATCTCTTCTTCGTTCGGCCCCTTTATCAGGTCGTGTGTCATTCAACCTGCTCTTGACATCACCTCGACCCCTTCGATCATCCCTTCAATCACTTCTTCTATCATCTCTATCGGTTTTTCTACTCTCCTTATACCCCCCAATGGATTCTAACTTCCTTTTAATTGCTTCTGCCCTCAGGTAAATATCATTCAAATTTTTAAGATGTACATCATAAAGAGAAGACCGAAGTTTCTTACCTTTAACGGGGTCAAGATCGGCGGCTAAAAATCCTGTTGCCTTCACTCTGTCCAGATTCGTGACCATTCCAACCTCCTCCTTAAACCTTGCCAAGTAGTCCCCCAGATCTTCGTTCGGCACCTGTCTGCAGTGGATCAGGGCTTCGATGTCTTTCTCTCTTCGGCACAAATGAGAATAGTGCCTCAAGAATTTTCTCTTAATCTACTCGTATGAGCCAATCGACCTGGGCCTTAGCGATCGGTAGCACATCGACGCTGGCCCCTTCAGGTAGGTCTTGAACATCTTGCAAAGCATCACGTCGCAGTGCTCCATACCAGTCATGAGCGATTCATACTTCTCACAATGGTCTTCGGGGTCACCCTTTCCATTGAACTCATGCATCTTCGGGAACTGCCTTCCCGGAGGTGATCGAAATTGCTCAACATCTTCAGTAACCACGGGCTCGTGGCTGATCTTCATTTCTCCGAACATGACTTTCTCGATCCTTCAGATTCTGTCATCAGTTCGAGGACCTTCTTCTTCAGAATCGGAGGAGTCAACTACCTTCGATCGGGTACGCCTAGAGTGCGATTCAGAGTGCCACGACTCATCTTCATCGTCTCTAGGTCTCTTATCTCTTTGGTTCTCAAGCTCTGAGTCTTCGGCCTCTAGGGCCTCTAGCGGGCCTTCCCTTGTAACTCGATTTCTTCTCTCCGGAGCTTTAGGGCTTCCAATTTCAATCGATCGGCCTCCCTCTGCTTAGCCAATCTTTCTGCATCCCTATTGCTCTTTTCTTTGTCCATCTCCTCCCGCTTCCCCATGGCCTTCTGCTCTTCTCGCCATTTCAGGAGCATCTCTTGTTGTTCTTCGGGAGACGGTATGTCCCCTTCCTCTTCGAAAGTTAGTAGCCTTGGGATGATGGGAGGAGTTGTCCTTGGGACGACGTGAGGAGTAATGCGGCTATTCCCAGCCACGGTGCTGTTATCAGTTATGGGCGTTTCTTCAATCGTCATAGCCTTTGGTAAATCTCAACACAAACGTATCTCAACGTTCCCATAGACGGTGCCAAATGTTACGACCGATTTTTTCCCGGACCTAGTTCGGTCGGATCTGCAGAAGAAGAATGCGAGGGTTGGGCCCCCCGATTCACCTCCGGTGTGAGAATAAGTTAGTTGATTTTTGGTAAGGTAATTAGAACGGAGAGAGTTCGTGTATTGTGTGTCAAATTGTGTGTCAATGATGTGCAAACCTGAATTAACCTTATTCCCTCTGTGTCGGCGGTTACCGAAGGGCGGGCAACGTGCATAATCGTGTCCCACGTCCTCAGGGAAGTGTAATCGTATGACCGTTGTCTTCAGATGGACCGGATGAATAGCTTCCATTCGAGTTTGTGGAGTTGGACCTTCGGTCCAGCCCGTTAAGAAGGTGCACCTCCAACAGGGAGCAAGATAATCTTTGTTTGGATATTAGGACGGGTTTGGGAGATTGATTCCAAGACAATAAATGGGAGGCGATATAGCACTTCAAGACCTCAAATGAGCCGATGATCATCCCCTACGAACAAGCTGAGTTAAGTGTCTTTAGAATCGTATACAAGATATTCCATTTAAGTGATGACATGAACATGCAGCTAATACAATCATTGATTTAATTTTGTATTTAAACGTTTACATGTAATTGTTTATATAGAGATTAAAATAACAAAAATAAGTCTGATTCCTGGTACCATGCTTCATACTACGGACTCGTTTTCCAAATCTTAACTTTAACTTATAAGTTACTTATTTGCAAAAAAAATCATATTTACATATTTTTTTAGAGAAAAATGTGTATGGGAAGTTCAATATTCGTTATCTTCCAAAAATAAGTTACTTATTTCAGAAGAAAGTACATATTTACGTACTTTTTTTTAGAATAGTAACTTATTTATGAGAAATAAGATTTCCTAAACGGGACCGTACCTCTCTCCTGGATATCAAAAATACATACCTTGGGATTTGAGCTGTGTTTAAAGTTTTCTTTTCCTTAACTGAAAGAAATAAATAAGAAAATATGTTTGTGTGTAATCTGAGAAGGGATAAAAAAGAAAAATATAATTTTGGAGTTCCGGAAAAGTAATTGAACAATTGTTCCCTCAACTTAATACTCCCTCCGTCCCAAAAAGATTGACACACTTTCCTTTTTGGGACGTCCCAAAACTAATGAACCTACTATACTTACTATTTTTGAACACTACTTTTTACTATTACACCCATTAACTTTATTCCTTTTTTATTAAATAAATACTATAAACACGATTACACCCACTACTTTACTTCCACTATCTCAAATCTATTTTTAAATATTCATAGATCCCGCCACTTACCCACTTTTCATCTAACTTTACTCATTTTTTAACAAGTCAATTGTAACTTTCTTAATCTCCGTGAAAGTCAAACCAGCTCAAACTTTATGGGACGGAGGTAGTATAAAATAACCTCATTTTTTCCAATTATTTATTATTTTTGACTAACAATATATCATCCACATGTACTAATATTATTGATGATGAACTAGATCTAGTTGATAATAATAAGTCGATCAGAATATTGATGTGAACCATTGTATATGGTTGAAAATAAGAGATCGAGAATTTCATGCAAGTTGATGAATAATTTTTCATATATGACAATGAAATATCTTATTTATAGATATGCATATTTAAGGAAAAGAGGAGATCGCAAGAATCTCACTTATGGATGAAAGAAAGATTAAGGGTTCCAGAATGTGTTCTGAACAAGCATTTCTATTTCATTGTGTGCGTATTCCTTTGGTTACTACCACTATTTGTAGGTGTTATAGGGAGAATATTGTATAAAAATATTTTGGAGGTTTGCTGGAATCACGGAGCAAAATACGGATATTTTGCTAAGAACGCGAAGAACACGGAAGGAGATTGGTGATTTTTTGTGCCTGATCTTGCTTGTTGATTCGTTGAATGTCAGAGAAAAACTGTTTATTCTCTCTTGCTGCCAACTGTCAATCATCCATAACAAGATGCCTACGTACCCTATTTATAGGGATCAAGCCATACGTAGTTCTCTTGGAGAAGAAGTTACCTAGACGGACTAGGTTTTTAGAAGATAAGTCACGGCCCAAGCCCATTCGTTTTAGGGCTGATGTGGCAATGAGTCAATTCTATCCATGATCCATGGCTCAAAGAAGGAAACTGATGGTCTCGCATGGTTAGAGTTGAGGCCTCTTGAGCGAGGCTAATAGAGAAGTAGCAAGGGTGTAGCATGCAACCTCGAGGGGTTGAGTCATGCGAAGCGGACCCAAGTGTATAGATACTCATTCGACCTCGAGGGGCCTAGCTGTGAGCCTTCCAGTAGAGAATGAGATAGCGATCTCATTTAGCTTGTAGATGTGACCCCACATTGGAGGTTATGTGCGAGGCGATCCCTTGACGGTAGTCATACGCGAGGCGATCCCTTGATGGGAGTTATACGAGAGGTGATCCCTGTAGATGCGACCTTGAGGCCGGGCTAGCATGAGACGCCTAGAGGCCTCGAATGAGACCCTTTTTCCTTTGTCATTGGCATGAGAGCATGCCCTGAGTATTAGTAGGAGGTCATAGTGAGGCGACCCATTGGATGAAATAGCATCTTCAAGAGATAGAGGTGAGATGAGGCGCGATCCCATACTAGGGACTTTGCTAGCGAACTCAACCCATAGCTAGGGGTCGCTGTCTTCCATATTATGATGTTAGAATGTAGAACCAGATCTTGGTGGTGGGCTTTGGTGACCTATTCTTCTTCGTTAGGCCCATTATAAGTTGTGGACCGCTATTCTAGCCCATTAGACCTGTTTAGGGCTTATGCCAAGATTTGGGCATAACAACTACCCCGGAGTCCATATTGTCATTGAAAATGCGATGTGGAGTCAAAAACTACTTTGTCAAAACTTCGATGCGAGGCCTGTGCTCGCTATAGATTGTTGTAGATGAAAGCATAGTTATCTCAAGTGCCTTGGGTTCGCATTGCGACCCCTATGAATTTGAATGATTTCGTACAGCTGTCGTGTCTCGAGTTCTACTCCCAGCCGTGCTGTGTGTCTTTCAATTAATGCAAAACCATGTATAAGTGAGTGATGGTGACCTCGAAGGGTTCTTCCAAGCGTAATGAGGTCTTGCAGGGACCTTGAGAGGCGACCCCATAGGGCCTTGCAGTCATAAGTTGTTATAATTATATCTTCTGTCCAGCTGATATGTGAGTTCGGGCTCTCACCTATATAATCAGATCTTCTTAAAGTTTGATGAGAGGACTCTCCTCTGTTCCTTGTTATTATGATAAGAGGCCTCCTCGCAAGTTGAGAGGATTCCCTACAGCGTCATATGTTGCAAGACCTCCTTGCAGCCTCTATGTTGCGAGGTCTCCTCGCAGCCTCATACATTGCGAGGCCTCCTCGCAGTCTCATACGTTGCGAGGTCTCCTTGCAGCCTCATATATTGCGAGGCCTCCTTGCAGCCTCATATGTTATCCTTAATTCTCGTAATGTGCTTGTTTTTTTTTTATCAATTTTCAAGCTTAGCAACTACCCCCCAGTTCTTCGGTGCAGGCAGCTGTAGCGGAGAACTTTTTTTTTTATCTTCAAAATTATTTTGAACTCCTCCAAAAATAAAAATCAATATTAATTATTTGATTTTTTGGGAAGCCTCCTCGCTTGGCAACTTTCAATTTTTTAATTTAATACGAGCCCATGTCTCCTCGTACTAGCCACCTTGCTATGTTTTATTTTTCTGCCATGCAAGCTGTCTGCTTGCAATTTAATTCTCCTCGCAAATTAATTCACACTAGCTTGAATATTAAGTGTGCATGTTTTGGTTTCCATTTGCATCCACGCGGGTCCCGCTATTAATTTGCCATCCAGGTGATTAATTTGCCAATTTTGGTTTTGTGTAATCCACTCGTGGACCCCATTCCTTTTATCAAAAAATTGGCTTTCAGCTTTTGAATTCATGTAGAATTCATGTCCGTGTCTCTAACTTTCGTGTGTGGACCCTGCTGACTCCAAAAAAAAACTGGTGCCTTGCGGGGTTTTTTCTTTTCTCACGCGCGCCCCATCTACTCCTCACATCTTTCATTCAGTACTTTTTTTTATAAAATCGCGTGAGCTCCACTTGTAATTTTCATCCAGCATTGCTTGCTTAGCCTTGTACTTTCCATTTTTGACTTTGTCCCATCTTGTGCATGTATCCTCTGTCCTCTATTGGTTTAATTTTTATTCACCTCACAACAGAATTCGCGAGGCATCTTGAGTAGGAAGCTCCGTTTTTTTTTATTATCTTCCAATTTTCCTTCTCAACTTCGAGCATGCCTTCACCTTTTCAGATAGATTTTTTTATTTCCATAAAATCCAATCTTGTATCAAATATATATCCGGCTTGTTTTTTCATGTGAGCTTCTAGATCCACTTTTACAAATTCGATTCCAAACCAAATATTCCGGTCCGTATGATTCTTAAATCCCGAATCGCATATTATTTTGGGCCTCTCTCCACACCTCGCCTATAAATACCCCTTTATGGATTCATTATTTTCCTCTCTTCAAGAACAAAAATAACTTAACACCAAGCTTGCTCCAAGATCTACGACGCTCCTCGTAAGTGAATTACTTAGTGTACACGCATCTGAGTTCTTCGCGTTCATCCAGATTTACATCTTTCGATCAAGGTTTGATTCTCCAATCCTTTAAATTGCTTTTGTTTCTCTTCTTTGCTTGTATGATCACCATGATTGTCCATGCCATATGCTCTCCATGCTTGCATAATTATCACATACATGCTTCACACATACATTCATGCTTTTTGCTTAATTGAGTTGTCCACCCCCATGTATCAATCTTGTTTTTGAAGAGAAATGACAACGAACAGACTCATATGCAGCATAAAAGGACTACAATAATTGTAAGTCCTAACAAAAGCTTTAACAGAGAGACTCGTTCATACACCTGGAGACTGAAGAAGATGACTCTCCCTAGTTTCAGTTCCTCCCGCATTCCCTTATCAGAGAGACAACCTCTAAGTAAAGAAAAGGCTCCAGAGCAGCTCCAGAGGGCTCATGCTAAAAAGAATGCTCATCCTTCCTTGGCCTCCCCATCATCATCTGAAGAGGTACAAGCTGAGGTGCCTAGTGATTCAAGCTCCTGTTCGCAAAAAGGCATCGTCCATGCTCATATCACAACTGAAGTGGTCCCTCCTCAGACGAAGATCACTGAAGAAAGCCTCGAGGAGGAGACGGATGAAGAGGAGTCCCTTACCACAAAAGAGTTGGAGGATGTCACCCGTACAGCTAATCTTTGTAATTATGACTATGTTCCTGAGCTCTCTGATGATGAAGCTTACGTCCCTCCCAGTCAACCAATGCTTGAAGGTACTATGTATCCCCAGGGAAAGAAGAGGGTAGGGCACATTCTCTCCTGTAGAGATCTTTCAACCAGCCTCAATCAGGATACCTTAGCAAAAGCCATCGAAAAGTATCAAGTAGAAGGCCGCATTGTCCTTCCTCAAGAGCATATGCGATGTTACCGCTTCAATTATAAAGAGAATGGGGGCAGGCCACCCCACATGGTTTTAACTACTACATTCCTTGAACTTGGGGTTTCTTCACCTCTGCATCCATTCATACGTGAGGTGTGCGAGTATTTTAAGGTTGCTCCCATCCAGATCAATCCGAACGGGTACAAATTTATGATTGGTCTCTACAATCTCTAGAGGAGTCGAATGCTACCAAGACTAAAGCTGCAGCTGAGCTTTTCTTTCATCAGTTGAGACACCACTCGGAGATTCGAGCCTTGGCTTCTTCTAATAGTAAGATGAGCGAAGAGATAGTGAATCTCAAATCCATACTTGCACAGGCTCAAGCTGACGCCGAGAACGCAAAGGATAGTTGGAGGAAAGAATTTGAAGGCACGACTGAGAAGCTTAAGAGAGAGCTTCACGAGCAGAAGTCAGCTAGAAAGAAGCTTAAGCTGGATCATGCTGTTGAGAAGGAGAAGTCAGACTCCCAGATCAAGGAGCTTACAGACCGCGTCGCTGAGCTAGAGAAGGAAGCTAAAGATGTTGCTAATGTTCTTCCCACTATCACTGAGGAGGCTGAGAATAAAGGATCTATTGTCTTCATGAAAAAATTCCTCGAGAAGGTTGACGACTTTGATTGGTACCGGTTGGGCGAAGAGACTGGGAAGTTTGCTGATAACCTCAAGATGGAGATGAATGAGGAAGCGGCAAATGGATCCCCATGACTTCCTTTTTTATTACTTTTAAACTTTATCTGCTAGACTCAGTGGAGACGCGGGCACTCCCTTTATTTGCCTCGTGCTTGTAGACTTAATTTCTTTTACTTATTTGGATGCTCCTTGAACCTGGATTGGCTTGCTTTATTGATGCTCCTTTATTTGATGTTTATAATATTGCAAAGTACCATAGGCCTCGCATCTGCTTGCACAAAGGACTCATGTTGCAATGATTTTAGCATGTATAGATTCCTCCATAACGCCTCTCCATATCTGATAAATTTTTTCTAAGTGTTTTAGGATAGCTGATGGAGTCTTCAAATGATCCTGATTGCGCCTATGGGACCGAGAGGCCTCGCATCGCAAGATGTCGAGTTTGCGGCCTCGCGTCGCTAGGTACGGCCTCCTAATGCTAGGTGCTGGCCTTGCCTTGCAATTTTTCAAATGTCCTGCTAGAAGTGGTGTTTATGTAATGCCACTACCCCCTGAGTCCTCATTATAATTGTAGATGTGATGAGGAATCAACATGTTTCAGCAACCTTCTTGTATTATTTGGAGTTGACACCATTTGTAATGAAGAGAACTTGATGTGACCCCGCTATGAGTTCTCCTTTAGATTGGGGCAATTGTATGCTGATATTAGTGCAGTCCATACCAAGCAAGGGGCTTGTTTGATAGATGCATAACCATTCACCCTCAATCTTATAACTGCCTCATTCAAATTCTTTTAATAACATTAATATATGAAACATGTAACTCCCATGCTCCCATGTATCCTCATTAATGTTTTTGTAACTCAAAAACATTATTCACATAATAAATTTTTGATATGTAACTTACAAATTCTTTATATTGCATTAATCATTCTTTATTTTAATATTCTTTTACTTGACAAAGTAAGTCAAATATAACATTAACCAAATACTAGGCATGGGTTTGGAACCAATGAAACCCATACGGCCATACCTGATACCTAAATATCATGAACCAAACCACCCCTCAAAGTGCACAACATCATATTCAATTTTGTATTTTTATTTCTGAGTAAAAACCTGGATTTTGCATGGTATAATACCTATTCTTGGATATAAGTTTTAGGAATACAATTAGAATAGTTTCTATGCTTTTGCGGATGAAGATGAAAAGAAAGAGAATAGCACGCACCAACTTCAAGTTTCGATTAGAGAACTCTTCTCCGCGATTAAGGCCTCAAAAGCGCCTTAAAAACATCTCAACTGATCGCGTGAAAGATGAAATTTATGGGAGAATTCACAAATACAAATCAAACTTGCTGCCAGAGTGGTGTTTTCTCCTGCAAAATTTCACTTCATGGAGCAATCTTGTACCGGCTTCTGGAACTTCCCATGCACCCACACCCTTCGCATTGTTTTCCCATTTCGACGATTCACTGATTTAATACAGCAGTAGTCTAGCTCGAGCTGTGAGAATAAACAACTAATTAATGTTAACAATAAACTGTCAGGGCACTGCTAACTACATACCATCCAGTAACAACATGGCTTCCATCATCAGTTGCTCTATGTAAACTTCTTTAAGCACATTGCATCCAGTAACAACATGTTTCCATAATCAGTTTCTTTACAAAAACTTTGTTAACCAAAAACAAATGACTTTCCAATTCTTTACCAGATTCGAACATGTGAATTATGTCGGATGGTAAAAATTAATACATCGTCATTACTATTAATTACACTAATACCAAATTTTTCTCTATGGTGACAATTCTATTATCTATTAAATATATAATTAACTGTGTTACCTTTCACACACCCTTAAGTAACACGTAGAAATCATTTTGACATATATTATTTGCAACACAACTGAAAGAAGATTTAGATACAGGCAAAGGGAAACAACAAAGCAATACGTACCTCAATGAAGCCGACTCCCTTAAAGAGGTTCCTCGCACTATCCAAAGAGAAGAAATAAGATCTGGTTCCCTCAGAACGCATATACTCCCTATATCCCATTTTTTGGTCTGGCTCAAACCGAAGCATGGTCATGTCATAAAGGCCTGCATTTCATCATGATGATAGTGCTCAAGTAAGCAATTTACTGGAAGAAACACCAACAATCATTTTAGAAAGCTCATATCCTCGATGAATGCAACAAAGTTTATCCCACAACTCTACTTTAGGCTCTTACCATAATCCCTAAAGAAGAGTAGGCCACCAGGCTTTAAAACTGAGAAGCACTCCGAGATTGCTGCAGGCATCCTTATGAATGGTACAGCTGATAGCGTAAATATCTGACAATATTAAAGTAAGAATATCGCATATTACTATATCAGCAATTTGACAAATATTTTAATAACAAGGATTCCACCAAAGACAATAAATATGTTCTACAATCAATACCAACTGTGAAAAACTTGTACTTTGAGGATAAAACAAATGAAGTAGGAAAAGTAAATAGCAAAATTATTTGATGAGATCATGCCTTATTGTTGAAGAACAAGAAGGAAAGAGATAAGCTGAAGCTAAGACGCATGTCCAATGGTGGTGCTAAAAGGAATGCTATATCTATAATATATCTCCCGCAAATTAAAAACTTAAATCCAATGGATTGCTAAACATGGATGCAAAATAGCAAAATGATATGCTTGGTTTTAAATATAGAACCAAGTATAGATGTCGGTATGATTGTCACGTAAGCATGCAAGTGGCTAAATGGAGGAATATGAATAATTAAAGTAACAATGTCAAATATAATTGTACATGTTTGAATAATAGATGGTTTAGATATAGCTAAATTCAGGTATATTTAGTGCCATTTTAAAACTATGCATTATACCACATTCTATTTTAACATAAATAATCACTTTTTGATTTCATAATATAGCAATAACAATACATACTTTAGCACCACCACTGGACATGCACTTAAGCTTTTTACAATAAATTGAGCAGAGCTTATATTAAATAAAGGAGAAAATGTGTAAAAACACAGTAAATAGCCGATTTTTAAGGAAAAACCATGCTGCGCAACTCTTTCTATCTCATTCAAATAATTACACTTCAAAAGTAAATCTAATTTCATACAAATATATTCAACACTCCTGTCTAAAAGTAAATAGCAGAATTATTTTATGATATCATGCCTTATTGTTAAAATACAAAAAAAATAAAGGGGGCGGAACTGAAGCTCAGGCGGCAGACTGTACTCTGTTAAGCTTTTACAATTAAAAGGAAGAGCTTGTATAAAATAGAGGAGATACTGTGTAAAAACACAGTGAATAGCCGAACTAAGGATAACCCATGCTGCACAACTCTAGTTATCTCTTTAACATAAATACACTTTTTTTTATCACCACATAAATACACTTCTAAAGTATATCTAATTACATACAAATATATTGAACGCTCCTGTAGGAACAAGGCCCTCCCACATAAGCATGGCGTGGAAAAATCTCAATGTATGCAGCCTTTATTCTTATTTTTCATAAAGAAATAAAAGATACAAGTGCTTGTCTAAACAAAATGGGGTGGTGATAAAACATTATACCAATTAAATAAAGTAGTGGTTCTAGCAAAAGAATAGACTGGTAAATAGAAAAATACAATAGCTGAGACCAAGATTAAAATTAGTAAACAATAGCATGACACTTTGTGTGAAGGCTGGCCCAATAAGTTTGGGAATCTTGATGTTACCCGGCAGAGAGACGAGCAACTATCACAAAGTGCGAAAAAATTTATTAGCAAATTGTATTGCACTACGATAAAGAAGCACTCCAGTGAAGATATAGATAGAAATTTCAGACTGCATTCACATACAACTTTTTATTCACATTAAACATATGATTGAGTTCCGTGGAGATGAAACAAGACGACAACGGTATTGTAATATCACTACAATTAATTTTAGAAGAAAATCACATAGAAACAAAAGATTTTCTAGGAGAAGTAACTCAACAAGAACAAACCTAGTAGTAAGTTTGGACAATCAACTTTAATAGTAACACTAAAAAGAAGAAGCCACTTAACACACTTTATCATCGTGGCACAGTACAATGAGAAGAAGCCACTTAACACACACCATTACCATGGAACAGTACAATGAGGCAGGACTTTCCCTTTTAATCGAAATATGTTGGCTTAAAAAAGTTATTAGTTTAATTGACTGACGATTCACAAGATCTAACAAGACAGACCAGACTTTACAACACCCTCAAAATCTGGAGGCATCCATCCAATCAGTTAGAAGATGTCAATGTCTACATATGTAAGGGAGTCCAGGATTTCTGGAATGAGAAGTGATGACTGTAGCGGTAAAAAAGAGAGGGCGGAGAAAGCACTTAAATATTACAATATATTATTAGTTCCCAAGTAAATTCAAAATGCAACAAATTTATTAAACAATTAATAATATCAACTTTCCACAAAAATGAAATAAAATTTGAATGCCTTCCATATAAGTGGATATAAGAAGTTCTTCACCTGTGTTCCTTACTAGAATAAAACCAGCGGTTTGTAAATTTAATAAAGACAAAAAGGTATCAAATGAGCCTTGGAATGTAAAAGTGAAATAAATAGCAATGGGGTTGCTTTATGCAACGTTTAGATATACATCAAAAGAGAAGAATGCAAACAAAGCGGAATGGAAACACAAAGACATCTAAACAGATTTTCAGAATACTGTTAAAGATTGTATCGATTCAGTACCCCTTTAAAACGGGAAATTAAGCTATATAACTGATATAGTTTCCATAGATTGATTATAGCTGACTTAATTATACAGAATAATAGGCTGATACCGAATATTTGGCACTTATTAGTTATCACCGAATATTTTTCTTGTACGTACGTAGCAACTATATAAAGGCATATTTCATGAATATTATAGAATTCTGATCTCTACAAATGCTCTACAAACAAAGTCTGGTTTACAAATGAGATATTTAACATAAAACTGGTAGCAAGCCCTTTTTTCAGCAAAACGGAAATATACTCATCAGTCGAGTTGTCATGCACTAAGAGTTACTTTAGCATAGAACAGAACATACCAAGGTAACAACATCCACTCCGCCAATGCAGCATTTACCATCCTTTAGAAAGGCAATTGAATCTATCGGTGTGTTGCAGCAAACATCTGGCAAGAGGAGTTGAAATAAAAGGTCAAAGTTGACATAATTTTTAAAGAAAGAAATTTGCTTTAGATATGATGATGTGCAGAGATTTGTTACAAGTAACCTGGAATATGGTGGCATCTTAGTGAGGTTTGTTTGCAAAAATTACAGGCCAGCCACTGAGGAAAGGCGGTGGTAGAGAAATCGCAGTAAAACGGATGAAAACGAGATTCGACTGCTTTTACATTAGAAGCAAGTATATTCTGTTTAGAGGTGTCAAGTGCGTGGATGCTGCAATCACAGGCATATACCATAGCAGTAGGTATGGTCCTACAACACAGGACGAATGGGATGTGAAATGAATATAATGTTGGGTAAGAGAAAACAGGCGAAACGAATTGAATTACCGTAATATTGGTAGAGCAGTGCTGCCATTACCACATCCAACCTCCAAAACAAGAGAACAAGATGCGAGCTCAGGGAATTCCTTGAACAAGTATCGTCTCTCCTAGCAAAATTAGGCAGCTAGCTAGCTGAGAATTGTATGTAAGCAAGCATATACTGTATGTTATAAAATAAAAATGAATAGATAGATACCACCACCTTGAAGAATTTGCCAGTGGAATGAGTGGTGTGAAAGTTGTTCCAAGAAAGAGAGTCTTGGGATTGGGAATAATTACTAGTGATTGGTTTTGGTGGTTGTTGTAAATGGTAAGAAAGGGCTGGATCATTTTCTATTTCCTTTCTCAGTTCCTCCCATTCAAAGTCTTTGTTGTGATACTCCTTTGCACCTCCCGACCCCGACGACAAGCTGCTCATTTCTTCCGCCCGCCCTCGCCTGTCGTCCTCCTCTTTGGGAATTTACCAATCACTGTCTACCTCTCTTTTTCAGATTAAGGAATGGGTGGTGAAGGCCTATCTACCCATTTTTGGGAAAACTGTGATCAAAATAATCAGATCTAAAAACGCGGCCATAAATATCCACGGGATACACCATTGGAAGCGGAGTATCTTAAAATACGCTACTGAGAGCGGAGTGACTGGGAGATACGCGACATGGAGCAGCGCATACGGCGACATTGTAGCAGGTGATATGCATTCTGGAGAAGCGTATCTTGTGATACGCATTCTCTAGATGCGTATCACACGTCATCATCGTCTTCCTTAGAGTGCTGGTCGGACGACTCGTCGGGCAATTTTTCGCCACTTTTTCGATTGCTTCGTTCTCCCACCTCAGTCAATTTCCCGTTGAGTTCTATATACCAACAGAAACGTCTCATCGCTCTACAATTCTATACCATTTATTAGTCGATTCCAATCTCTGATTATAAAGCCCCAAATCGAAGCTATTCTTCGATTTCGTTTTCCGATATCATTATACACACAATTACGAGCTATAATTTCAACAACACAACAGTTTAACATGATGAGCAAGCTCTGGAAATCATTTTTATGTGCTCATCTTGCTCGGACATGACCAAAACGAAGGGTAGGGGAGGGGGGTGCAGTCGCCGGTCGGGGGGAGGGGGAAGCAGCGGGGACTTAGAGTTTTTTCTTGCAAAAAATGACGCTGGGACACGCTGTTGGCAGTGGCGTGTCCCGTGGGTAGTGAGGGCCAACGATATTGGAAACAGGCATTTCGGGCCATTGACCTCCCAAATGAGGCATTTTGGTCATTTTCTCTTAAGGAATTACAAAGGGTAATGATTAAAAATAATCATTTTTTAAAATTTAATCATGAAAATATTCATTTCGTAAGTGATTGATTATTTATAACAATTAGAATATCCATTTGTGAATTGGTATCTCATTTTATATAGAATACTCATTTATGAGTTGGGTATCACAATTTTTTTTATGTTTAATTTCTTGTGATATCCATTTGTGAATGTGGTATCTTACACAAAATGAGATACCCAACTACCGGATATCCATCGGATAAAAATAACCATACATTTTAAAAATTATTATTATTATCATTTTTACCTCAAAAATGGATATTTTTATCATTTTTCCAAATACAAACACCTCCTTAACTTGTTCCTATAAATGCAATTTCCCCTGATTTAGGCATCTTGTTTTATACGTCATTTACAACTACTACTCTTATATTCCTTGGCTAGTATTAATTATTATTAAATAATAACTATTTTATTATTCGTGCAATTTTATTTTATATAATTTAAACATTTCATATTTTATTTTAATTTAAAATTTTTTACTTTTATTTATTTGTTTTTCAAAAAAAAAATTATTTGATATATTGTGTTAATATACTTTTGTATATTAATTTTATTAAAATAATTATTTACTTTTTATTTACATGCATTTTACAAATATTTAGAATATTATTTTTGAATATTATCTATTAGTTTATTTTATTACAACATTTGAATGTTTTCTTTTATCATTATGATTACTATTTTTTAGTATTTTCTAATTATATTTAATATTATGTGCTGATATGTTACTATATTATATTTTTCTTGAATAATTATTTAAAATTTTATTCAAATATTTGTAAATTTTAGGATATTAGAATATTGTTAGTAGTGTATATTATTATTTTTTTTCTTAAATACCTATTCGTATACAACTAAGTAAACAATTTTTTCCTTAACGTATATTTTAGTTGTGGGATTCACGATCAAACCAAACCAACTAAAGTCCCTTACGCTAATTATATATAGGATATAATATTAAATCTAAAATAAAAAAAAGGAGTGCAAAAGAGGATGGAAATGATTTTTTTATGGATAAAAATAAAGTTAAAATAAAGTTAGGAATGGTTCTAACTTTGCGTTCTCCGAACCACTAATATTTTATATCAAATTCCTTACCTTTTAACTTAGGAACTCAAATAGAGCAATATTTTATGCCAAATTCCCTAAATATTAACTTAGGAACTCAAAAAGCTCTTACACACTTTGTTTAACATACCCTCTAAAAATAATTTAATAAGGAAGATTTATCCAATTTTTTGGTAATACAATCGTTGATCAAAAGAGTGTGGATCATTGGATCTTAACATAGATAAATATGATCCGTTAGATCAAATACTAATTTTTTTTATCAATATAATATATTCAAATACCGAAATCAAATATGATTAGGACTTCTAAAATGAATAGCAATACATCTAACATTAGAAAATATGTTTATTTGATTGATAGTAAGATTAAATTAAAAAAACAATTTAATAATTTAAACCAAATAGAAATAGATTCTCAAAATTGAATAGAATTCTTGATGTAAAAATTTGTAACATACCTACTAAAATAATTTAACATACCTAATAAAATAATTTCATCTTAAAAATTTTTATGCATATCAAAATAATGTCAAAAAATATTGGGTATACTAAAAAATTGTTTGTAACAAAATGCATTAATTTTGTTCAATATCTTAAGGCAGTGTTGTAGAAATCGCCGATTCAGGCGATTTATCAGCCGATAAATCGGAATTCGGTAAGCTACCGATATTATTCACCGGAATCGGTGAACTATACGGTTTTATATAGATCGGATCAGAAATCGGGTCAAGAAAGGATGAAATCGGAGCAATTACCGAAAGTTTGTTGCGGCGGGGGCGGCAGATTTCCGGCGAGAATGAAGAAGGAAGAAGATGGCACGTAAAGGAGGAAGAAGATGACACGTAAAGGAGGAAGAAGATGACACGTTTAACGAGACTATAAACCCATTTTAATACTTTAGTTGATAGTAAAAGTAAAAGAGGTACTACTGTATTACAATTACCACCGTGTATAGTACTTGAACAATTGATTACTGGGTAACTAGAGTAACTAGTAATAATAGACAGTATTGAAACAAATTTTTATTTAATTTGATATTGAAACAACTAGTTAATCATATGAAAAGTAGTAATTTAATTATAATTGTATTGACACAAATTTAATTTAATTTAATATTTTAAATATATATTTAATTTTGTATATAATAATAATAATAATCGTCTAATTTAATAAATTTTATAAAATAAATTAATAAAAGACAACCGATTTAATTCCGATTTATCATTCCGATAAATCGCCGATTTCCGATAAATCGTAAATCGATAGTTCAACCGATTTAGTCCGATAAGCGATTTCTGTAACATTGTCTTAAGGTAGTAAATGAAATTAACAAAATTGTTTGTAAAATAATGTTCTTTTTTCTCTATTCTTTTTTTGACTTTTCAATAATTAATTTTACATGTCTCACAAATGTATTCGTGTACATGTTTTAACAAATTAGTCAAAATCCAATCCAAAAAATAAAATAATAAGTGATAAACTACTACTCCTTCCGTCCTATTTTACATGCCCCTTTTATAAAAAACACATATATTAAGATAAATGTTAGTTGGATAAAATTTTCCAACTAATATCCATAATTAATATATTGAAAAATGAGAATAGAGTGAAGTTTGAAAAGATTATGGACGAGTGTATCAACACCAACCGAAACAAGATTAAGGTACAAATTTATTTGCTATGTCAATTTTTTAAAATAAGGTGTTATTTATGAACTTGTTGTATTTACGTGTATTTTATGTTTGTGTTTAAATTTGGGGACAAATTTTTTTTTAAGGAGGGTAGAATGTGATATCCATAATTTTATGTTAAAAAAAAAATTAAAATATTTTATGTACCGAATAACATGATTTATTAAAATAATTATAACTTTATTGTATTTAGTAGTATCTCATATAATGTGTCTAAATATTTTTAAAATAAATTTTTATTAGAAGGAGTTTCGGATAATTATTGAGATAACTATTAGATGTGTTCTGTTTCAAAACTCTTGTTACTAGATTTGTATTGAATTGTTTACGTAACTAATTCTTTAGTCTGACTTACATTATAAATATATTCCGTGTCAATGAAATTTAACATAGAATTACATGACTTCTCCACTTTAAGGTATGTTAATCATGTACTTCTTTTAGTTGCTACCATGAATTTTAATTATGTTACTTTGCTTAAGTTTAATTCCTTCGTGTCATGTATAATTTGTTTTCACAAATCAGAGCCTTATTTTGTCAATCCATGATCAATGCTTCTATTAATATTATTGACTAGTAAGACACACACTTACTAAGATTTTCATGTATATATTATTTCACATGGTCATCGTGATTTTTATTATTGATTTTATTTTCTATTTTTTTTTCTTCAAGATTTGGTTAGATCAATTTTACAAATTACGTAGACATGTATTCTCGGTTATTTGTTAATTAACTGTTAGTATAGGTGTAATGTGTATATGCAATATCTAGTTGAAAAATGCTCTGTGAAGATTATATAAATGAAGGCATTAGTTATGTAATTAATAATGTTATGATAATTAATTGTATATTTACGTGTTTGTCCTGTGTAGTAGTGAGCTACTGAAATTTTAAACTTAATTCATAAAATTAGGATTACATTAATGTAGTTGGATTCTGGTTGCGTATGTATAATTGTATATTTTGTGTCTCCATGAGTTATAATATTAAATTAATGAATATGTATTGGCCTAAATGATTTCAAGAAATAGTTTTATGTGTCTGACTTTGGTTTAGTGGTTTTGGTGCATGCGACTTTGTGATTTCAAAATAATTATTGTATTAATTATTTTATTTTCTATGGTTTAATTTAAATCTAGGATACATTCGTGCCTTCAAATTTTGTTAAGGTTCGATCGCACACAAGGTAAGTTAACTTTTCGTGCTCTCCGATATATTTTTAAAATGTTTTTATATTTGAAATTTTTTAAATGTTTTATATTTATAATATTTTTGTTATTAAAATTTGGATCGAGTATGATTTTTAGATATAAGAATTCCCAGCTAGCTATGACTTTTGAACCCGTTAGTAATTGCGTATGGTTCCGGAACTAGTCTATGATACCTTACTTGGGCGTGCTTTTTATGATGCCTTCGGGAGTGCACACTTTATGATACCTTAGTAAGGGGCGCATTATTGACAATTATGAACCTATGATACTCTATCACCAGGTATTTGTGACCTTAACAAACTGTGGAATTTATTTTACGTTTTTGAGTTTTGATTCTGAAACTATGATTTACGAACTATGAATTATGAACTTTGTTTTACGGATATTTATGAAATATTTTTGTGAAACTTACTTGATCCACTGGTTAGTTCGATTAGTTATCTCGCTGGGATGTGTAGCTCATTATTTGTGAATTTTCAGGTACTAGCGCTGGTATTGCAATTGGATTGGAATAAAGTGGAACTTATGTCCCTAATAATGTTCTAGGTTTTAGCTGTTTAGATTTATGGAGCTGCGTCTCTATGAATTTTGGTTTTACATTGGAGTATTTTATGTAATATCATTTCTGGATTTTAGAATATTTTTAAGATATTTTGGGATTTCGTTTTATGAGTTTATTAAAATTGAATTTCGTTTTATAACTTGATTGATTGATAATAGTCCGAAAAGTCGGGCTGTTACAGTTGAAATTTTAGATACAATACATATAGGGATGGTTGGTAAAATTATCCTTAAATTTGCATTGAAAGAAGAAAAAGGACATATAATTTAGAACAAATTTGTTTTTCAAAAGGGACATGTATTTGGAAAGAGGCTCTTATCGTGTATTCGTGTTCCCAAAGAACCAAATCCTACTAATTTGTACCGACTCGTAAACTGTGCGATACAATTAATGTAATAATGTTAATATTTTTTGATTTTTTAAATTTTTTGATTTAATTTATTACATTAAAACTTATTAAATGCTCCCACTAAAATAAAATAATTCCCACAATTAAAAAAATTAAGTTCAATTTATGTTTTACATTAAAAAATGAAGAGCAAAAAAAATATGTAATATATTTTAATAATATAATAATCGTTTCAAGAAAATAATGGTAAGATAAATAAAATAGAATTAATGCAGCTTGTTAAGAAATAAACTAAAAGTAATACATTTTTACTTTACTTTTAGCAAAGTATGTAACTTACTTTAAACAATATTAGTTTAGATTATTTGTAAATTTGTATATTACACTTAAAGAATTATTTTTATAAACTGATAAATCGGACAAACAGTTAGTTTGTTTTACATCGAGGTACTTTCATTTTAAACTAACATTGAAAGTATGGGTTTTGTATAAGACTATAACTCTTTCATCTTCGCATCTTGGATTTTACAATTTTGAGGTATTTTATTTTCATAATCTCTTTTAATTTCAATATAATTAATTGATTAAAAATCATTACATTTATATGATGATTTTTATCTTAATTTTATAATGTTGATGTTTATTTGTTTTATGATAACAAATTTGAACATTTTCATTATTATAGTAAATTATTTATTACTTATTGTCAAATAATAAATATACGATGTAGAGGTTTTTTAAAAGAAAAATGGCTTCAACTTCCGATCCTAATTTTGGTGGAGAATCCTCAAAACAAAAAATTAAAAATTTCTCAACCTAGCTCTGCTCCTTCAATGCCTAAATTTATTGATTTGAAGATCTTCCCAGTGATCCCTTTCGTAGAAAAAATATTTTTGAATATCATCTTAATGTGATAGTTGGTTAGAATTCCGGGGTACAGATTTGGGGCCACTAACCACAATCCACATAACATAAACCTGGATATAAACATAATATAATAATAAAATACCCCTGATCCAAGATCGCTTACAGGTTATGGTATGAAACAAACTACCAAATTTAATTATTACAATCCAATCTCAGTATAACATTATTATACAAATTGGTAACCACTAAATTCGTCCATCGAACTAGTAAACCAACCTCTGACAAGCTCAAATCACTACCCGGCGAAACCAACAACTCGAACGTCACCTCTCGCTGCTGGAACAGGAAAACTTATCCACACAAGGTCCACTAATCTCCTCTATTAACAGAAGAAAAATAAACAAGCAAGAGTGAGCCAACAATGCTCAGCAAGTGTAAACAGTGATAGCAATATCAAGAACAATATCGGTTCTGATCAACAAAAATAATCATCATACGGTACGAAAGAAATCAGCTGAAGAAATTAAATATTTTAACTCCCAGATAAGCCAACAGGACTCCGCTAAAATAAAATGCATCAACAATGAGAACTGATAAAAGTTCTGATAATTAAAGATAATCATAATAGGCTTCAAGGGAATCAGGCTTTGAAGCAACTCAACCTCAATGTATGGAATATAATTGGATTTTTATATATTTTAAAAACAATAAGGTTAGGCTGCTGATCAGTCACGCACTAACCCCGGACAAACGCACACAGCAATGTCTTTTAATGGATCCACGGCACACATTGGCCTTAACATCTGACCACAAATTTGGTCTCCCCGAAGGGACTCCTCTGTTGACCTTTAAACTGGTCTCCCCGAAGGGACATCTGAAAAATATTCCAATTCTAAATCCAACGCACTAGGTGTCGGGATCGACAACCTTTGCCAACCAACTGACCGGAAAACTCACTTCCAGAACAACTCATAATTCGAGAGTCAATAAAGAATTCACAATCAACAGATGTCGACGAGTTCAGCACGATAAATGGGTAATAAACGAAGAACAATCATCTCACGAGGTATCGACAAGTTCGATACAACATAGGGGATAAACGAACAACCAAGATTCTCAACTGATATCGACAAGTTCGATACCACATAAGGTGGGGATTATAAAGAACGTCAATTCGAATAGGCATCCACAGATCGATACGAAAAATTTGAATTAAAACATCAGCAACATATCTAAAGAGAAATTTCATTTGAGCAAGAATAAGAGTATAAATTGCAATAAGATTTTCAACAATTGAAATTCTAGGCTAAAGCAAGGATATGGTCAAGTATTGAGCATATAATAAAACTTATACACACTGAAGAGTTTGAGCTTCCATAAGCGGATAAACTAGCTTAGAACAAATAATTGCAAATCAGTTTCAATATGGAAAGGTTCAGATCAGCTTAGAGAAAAGATTGTCTAAATGGGAATCCATTGGTTAAAATATGCTAGATCAGGAATTTTGCCAGCAGGTTTTCATAAAAGTTAAGAAAACTTGGATTTCCTTGTTTAGAAAATTTCTTAAGAGTATTTGACGAAAATAGAAGTAATGGCATTCCATTGTCAAAATGTGAAAATGGTTATTTACAAGATTCTTTGTAAAACCGACATGTGAATTATGGGTAGGGAAAGTAAACAGCATCACGCTAATTTGAAGAAGTTTAAATGTCATCTTTCAACTATACTTGACCAAATCATTTCATACGATAAATAAACTAAATTGCATCACTTGAACAATAAGTGAATAGCAATAACACTTGCCTCAATACATGAAGCTTCCACTTCCAATATCTCAATCTGTCACTTACTTTACAACAGCTTCTACTTCTTTACACGTTGTCCCCTTACTCGGCCCTACTTCCATCTTTCCTTCCTAATTCGTCAATTCACGTCAGTACACTCGTCGGCTTTGATAACTATCTTCTTGCTCGAAATTCCATTTACTCGTGCATGTTCTTGGTCGGGTCTCCTACTCGTACCTATACCAAGGTAAAGTACTACTTCAGTGCCAAAACCAACCAAAATCTTACTGATCCTTCTAATCTACCCATACGTTTCCTATTGCGCTTTACACATACAGCACATATAGTACATAGCACGTAGATCACATAAGCACTTAACACGTATATCATATCGACTTACAAATAATTCCTATCAATTACTATAAGCATTACAAAACGATTCTAACAAAATTTGGACATCACCTCCTTTATAAGGTCGCCTAACCCGTCGGAATTCAACCGACCCGAAAGCACTTAAACAATCATCAACAATCCAAAAATCAACTTTCATCCACGGCTTATACTTATACCTTACTATTTACAATTCACCGTAATTTCGAAATACAGAACTGGTTATCAAAGAAACCCATACTTAGCCCTTAACACGCAGACCTCAATTTAATTCCTAAATCAATTAACAATTATCATATTCGAATTATAATTTACAACCAACGACCAACAAAGTAATAAACAATTTAAATTATAACTACTCCCAAATCGAACAGTTCTCATATTAATCAAATCATATCCGCTGAATACAAAGTTTTTGGAATTTTAAATACGAAAACAAATAATATTGTATAATTAATAAAAATTAATCTCACTAAAATAATCGAACCAAATATCGAACCACATCAATTCGAAAATCAGGCGAAAACACAAACCAATTCACTGGAACATCACTTTCCAAGAACCCAGTTGATTTAGAGTTACCCCATATACAAACACACGCGGCTACACTTACACATACAACACTGAACAGTCAACAAAATACAAGACTAATCATTATAGTAACTCGAAGTCGATTAACAGCAGGAAGAGAACCGGAATCACAGAATTCGCCCAATAGCACTCACCAACTCACACACACATCGTTAATATACACACACTGCCACAACCCACAGCAACAGTGACACCACGCACACCCACGACAGCTGCACACACACACACGGTTGTACCTGTTCGAACAAAACCACAAGACAAAGAAATAAGTTCAAATCGAACTCTTAACAGGGGAAGAGGGGAGATTTTGCAGCGGGGTTTCAGTGGAGATCGAAAAGAGCCCACACAATAGCTCACACACACCACCACAAACACAGCTTGCTATCCACCAAACTCGCAACAATCCACACAAATTTCAGCTCTCCAGCCACGACTATACATACATACGCGGCTTGCACAGTAGTGTATACACACATACCTCGGATTTACACACACGAGGGAGAGAAAAGAAGAGAGTTACAGAGAGAGACGGTGAGAGAGATTGAGAGGCGTGAGAGAGATTTTTAGAGATGTAGAGAGAAAAATACAGAGACTTCTAACAATTGAAATGAGTGGCTGCTGTGTTTTGAGGATTAAAGGAGATAAGGGGCAATTCATCATTTACTACTTCCATTCCCACTTAAAACAATTTAAAAATCATTTTGTAAATATCAAATAAATGTATAATATTTTATAAAAATCTTAAAATCATTTTTAAAATGTAGAGAATAAAATTATCTATCTCCCCTTATTTTTAAAATATTTTTAGGATCAAAAATGAATTAAATACGAATTTTACAAGTTTTGCTCCTTTAAGTGTAATATAACTCGTAAAAATCAATTTAAAATACTTAAACCTCCATAATAATTGTCCCGATAATTTTAAAAACCAATTAATATCATAAAGATGATAACACAAAAGATTTCATGATTTTTAGCAATTCCGATGATTTTATAAAATTCTCAGAAGATTAATAATGCATGATTTAAATAGAATTAAATCATCAAAACTCAAAACAATAAAAATTCACGGACTTATCCGACATACACAACCATCATATAGACACAAAAAAACAATATCACATCTCATTGACCTCCTCAAAAATATTCACATCATATGCTCCATATTTGATATTAAATAAGCAAATTTTTAAATACTCGATTTTCTAAGTCGTTATATCCTTCCCCCCTTAAAAGGATTCTGTCCTCAGAATCAATCCGAAGAACACAAGTAATGGTACTTCTCAAGCATTCACTTCCAATTTCCTAGGTTGTATCTTCAACTCTAGGAATCCTCATAATAACTCATACATCGATAGGCTTATCCTGTAAGCCCTCAAACTCCAAAATAACTTAAACCTTACCCTTACAAATTTCGTTAATTCGAAACATTTATTACTCTTAAACGAATGTCTGATCTACAGAAAATTGGGCATGACCTCTTCGTATAATGGACTATGCCATGCGTAATCATTTCGAATACCAACCAAATCATTCATAACCAATTCATCTTTATACTACACTCATTCGCAATCTCAATTTAAATATATACCATGCTAATCCTGCCTTGACTTGCAATACACATGTAATTAAATAAATCCTTGATACCTTGATTCCAATTTATCAACCAAACCTCATATCATCTGTTCTCGATCGTGTCCTTGAAATCGAATACTACAATCAAACACATACGTCATTAGATACACGTCAAACATAATTTTATTAACAACTCAATTTCTCACTCTTATAAAAACATTATGGTTTGCTAAAGCTTCTGAAATAAAATATCTCCGAAAACATTTTAACCTTGAAATTTAAAGTTTTGAAAAAACTAACACGCTCCATAACCTTGACTTCGACATAATCCACCACAAGAATAGAATTTTAAAATAACCGGTTTATAACTTCATTATCCCGGGATTACAGCCCCCTCGATACCGACCACAAAACAACTTTTAATTCAACACTTTTCAGTAAACTCTAACTTTCATTTACTAGAAAATTCGACTTAAGATACGTCAACTCAACTACACGTCTTCAACAAATAACTCACGGTCATAGAAAATTCTCTAAACCATACCTATTCCGGGTCTTCTGAAATCAATTTCTGAAACATAACTCTACTTACTCAACAAATTCTCGAATTTGACTCTACGCATTATAACTCCAACACTTTACACTACTCAATTTAACCACAAAAATTGCGGCATCTATTCATCGCTCGAATTTTGAAATGTTACAAAACAAGTACACATTCATCCCTTGTTACGAACTATCGCCATCATTTACGAAATTCCCTTGCTCATCTGGTTTCGTTATCATTGGAATAGTCATTATCCCTCCTTACTCTTAGAAACTTTCTTCACCCTTCTCAGTTTATTTAACTATTGTTCAACTTCCAGTAGTCTCTAGCTAATCTCACGAAATTTCTGACCTCTGCTGGCATTTTGGTTCCCTCCCATCTCATTACTGCTTCATCTTCACAAAATTTACTCTGCTTCTTTCACTTTTAATCCCGTGTCTCAAAAATTTAATTTCTTTCCATCCAAATTCATATTTAATATTTTTATGCATAATCTTCTGCTTGAAATTTCTTAAGGTTATCCTCAACCAATCTGCTTACTCTTCACAAATCTTGAAGATCTTAGGATATTATCTATAAACACAATTAAATTCAACCAAATACTTCTTGTAATCTTAATAATTATATCCATTAAACAGTAAGTGCTTGTTAGTCACAGAGGCATGCCTGTATACATCTAATAACAAGCCTAATTGTTTGTAATGCTTTGCATTACTTACATGACCTCTTAACTGAGGGAACCTCTAGTTGTAGAGTTTCTATTTGTTCTGTACTTGTAATAGGCACCAAATCCTAGTTGTGTAACTGTACTTATATTGTCAATAATAATGCTTGAAAGAAGTTCCAAGATTCATGCCTCAAGCAAGAAGATAAAGACTATCAAATAATCACAGTTGGGATTTGGAGAAATGAAGAATTTGCCTAAATACCAATTCGAGAAGTATATTTGTCTATTCGAGAAGTCCAGCTTTCGAGAAGTCAGGGATTCCATATCTCAAGACACTATTCGATATCTCTGAATACATTGTTCGATATCTCATTCGATATATCAGAGATTCGATATGTCTACTACTCTATTCGAGAACTCAAGAAGTCAACAAGTCAAAGTGGTATTCGAGTTCTCAAAGAGTCAACAAGTCAAAGTTCCATTCGATATCTCAAGGACTCAGAAAGCTGTTATTTCCCAATAGCACCCTTCAAGATTGTAGAAGGGGGGTTGAATACAATCTTGTACAATTCTTTTCGAACTTTGAACAAGACAACACTTCTAATATCAATGAAAGTAGATGGATAAGTTGAAGACTATAATGTGAAGAACAAATAATAAACAAATACACAACACACTTAAAAATTTCAGGTGGGGGGGTTTTTCACGTCTCCACCTGAGGGTTGTATTGAAGAAAACTTCTCTGTGTAAACTGAGTACACAGCTGCGAATACAAAGCTAAAAATATTACAAGAGAACCTAATGCTTAAAGCCTTTTGCTCAGTGTTTCTCTTCTCTGTTTTAGCTATGCTACACTTGAAGTATGTATCATACTTCAAGATTACAAGACCCTACAAAATAAACGAATCTAACAAGTCAAAGTATCCTGCAGGGTTGCTGCCACTCCTTGTCTCCATGTGATGCAATTTTGTCTGGTTGGCACTAGATTTACCAGCTAAATTGCTTGTGAGAATAAGGAATGTTTCTTTTTCTTCTTCGTTTCCAATACTGGTTCCCATACCTCATTTAAGTTCATCAACCCATGTGATCTGTCAGGCATGTCAAGTCGCCATCAACCTCTAATCCTAAGACATTATTGATTGAAGCTGTTATCCGTTGTTGAAGAAATGGATCGATAGGTTGATTCCTACTTGCTGCGAATACCATATCCGTTGACATAGAACCTTTATCCGTTGATCATCACTTAACTTATATAGAATTACATAGCACAACTTATATACAATTAGCTACCCTATTATGCATATCCTTTGATAGTCAACATGACTTAGGATAACTAGCAACTATGATATTCAGCAACAAACTCAAACTTAAATACAAGGTATGCTACAAACTTATCGATTGATAAGCTGCCACATCAACGGATGTACATAGCTTGGATATCCGTTGATAAGTTACAAAACTTAATCTTGTGCACATATGTTTTTAAAAGTGTTTTATGGGTGTGTATATCATCAAAGACAACATAATTCCTAACAATCTCCCCCAATTTATGACTGATAGAATTACAGCCATAAATTAAAGGCCTTGATGATAACAAAACACTTTTGAACAGATCAAGATAGTAACAAAAACATATACATTGCACAAGCTACAAAATTTTGAAGAATTGAACTGAGTTAAGTGATAGAATCATACTTCTACAAGGGATGCTCCTCTAGACTGAGCAAATCATTGCCTTCTTCCCTTTGCAGTCCTCGAACCATGGATTTTCTCTCTGTTTGCCTCAAGCTGATTTTCCAGAGATCTGTAGATGATCTTCTCTTCTGAGTGATTTGGATCCAGCATAGACATTAAGTATTGCAAGTACTCATTGCTAGCGTTTTACAACTGATCTTCTATCCTGAAGAATCTTCTACAGTTTTGATCATCTCTGAATTCCACTATCCAGTAAGGATAAAAGTGAACCTTCTTGCCAGGTTCATATGGAATAGACAATGTCTTGGGCAAACCCTCCTTAGAAGTCCGGCTAATTCTTAATTCATTGGCCCTTTTGAAGATTATTTCTTTTGCTTCATGAGTGAAACCTCCAGTTTTCTTCATCAATGACCAAATCCTCCAGAGTTTGCTGTATCCTTCTTTTAACACTTGATCTAGGGGCTAGGGTACACTATTCCCTCCTTTATAGAAGAAAATTAGCCTTCTTGGTAGCCTGGCTGTCCTTTCTGCAGCACTCACATTATCCACATCATCAAAGAAGAAGTTGATGCTTGAGTATTCTTCAACATCTGCAAGATATAGCTCATTTTCCTTCTTGGTGGCAACCTTTGCAACTTGAGGAACCTTAGTGAATTGAATTGGTCTAACTGGTGGTTGTTTCCTCCTTCTGGTTCTCCTCTTTTCAGGTGAGAGCCTGATTTTTGGAAATACCAAGCTGTTGATGTCAAAATCAAATTCCATAGGTTCTTCCTTTATAAGTTCTAACAGGTTGAGTGCCTCAGTGTTCTGAGTTGGAGGTTCTGTAGGTCGAGGTAGTACTGATTCATCTTGAACTTCTGAATCTGGGCTCAAAGATCTCTTAGTAGGCATTTTAACCATGTTTTTTCTTTTCTTGCACGCAGACTTTGTGTTCATCTTCTTCTTCTTGAATTTGGCCTCTTCTTCTTCAGCCTCTTGCTCCATTTCTTCTTCTAATTCTCTCACCAGCTCATCAGCTAGTCTAGCTTCCTTCTCAGTAGATTCTACAAGTTTTCTTTCAATTTGACCAGCTTGCAATAACCTTGCAGTTTCTTCAGCCTTAGCAACTGCAAAGTCAGGGTAACCTGCAGGGACACAAATTTCCACTCCCTCACTATAGATGAATGCTAGATTCTCCTTGAGTCCCACATCAACTTTAGCCTTCTCCTTCATTTCAACAAGGAATTTGCTCATTAGCTTAAGTTCATCCGGTTTTGGCATTGGAAATTCCACTCTCATGGTATTTTACCATTCTTCTTTACAGGAGACTTCTTAGGCTTGAGCACATGCTTAAATTCAGACACATAAGATGGCTCCCCTCTGGCTAGAGATTTGGGAAGCACAAAATCTGGGATTAGTACCTATCTGATGGATGTGGTTATGGGAGGAATTTGTACTTGAGAAAACTGAGGATTAGCAGCCAGCCTCATGGCTATTGAATCTTCAGGTTGAATGGCTGGTTCTTCCTCACTAGACTGAGTTACTGGAGCTGTTGGAGGTAAAGTAGAATGAATTTGCTCCCCCTCACTTGTTGACCTCCCTTCTCCAACCTTCTCCCCTTTTTTGTTAGCATCAAGGGCTTGAGTAGTAGGCAGGGCCAACAGGTTGGCAAGGAGAGCATTTTGCTTGTTGTGAGCTTCAAGAATGAGTCTTTGATTTTCAAGAATGGTGCTCATTTGAAGCTCTAACTTATCGACCTTGACAGATTGATTGTCAACTTTCTTCTCCGTGTCTGCATCTTTCTTCAGCTTTTGATTAAGCTGCTGCATTGTTCAGGGTGGAAAGAGAAGCTCCAAGTCTTCCTGTAGTGCTCAGGGGATTAAAGACCTGGAAGTTTATTCTGAACTCACTAGTAAAGGGACAACTATGGAACCCTTAAAGGGTGAAAATCAGAGGGAGGTAGTGACCAATGATATTGATCTAATGGATGATGTTGATGATTCGCATGTGGCGGAAAATTCTGGAATAAAAATGAGGAAGAATGCTGTTGACACGGAGGGTCAAACCCCTGGTATTGGAGGAACTAGGGAAATCCATGGTAAGAAAGACTCTGTAGCTGAAGCAGGCCCGGTTAGGACTAAAAATGTGGTAACATTTGTTGTTAAGGGGCCGAATGAGGAAATTTTAGATAGGAGCTCTCTTATCCAGGAGATTAATTGTACTGAGTACAAAGATGGTATTCGAGAGCTCATTATCGAGACGTTGTTCCATATTGAGAAGCTTAAACATCACATTGAGGCTGGGGGTTTCCAAATTCCCATTGTCAAAGAATTCGTTCCTTTAAGTGAGCTGGAACTGCTCACAGATGGGGCTGGCAGGTTCAACTGTAGAACGACCAAAGAGCTTGGGAGGTTGGTTAGCAAGGTCATCCAGTTGCAGAATTTTATTCAAAGTAACGGTTTGGGTATTATCCAGGAGGAAGTTACAACTGGGGATATAGGGGATCCGGGTATTCAGGGACAGGATAAAGGAAAGGTATCTTCAAAGGTTGACACTGTTGAGGAAACTGTGGAACATATGCATGGAGAAGAGGCTACACCAATGGAGGATATTGCTACTGGAAACCAGTTACTCGATGTTCAGCCTGGATTCCTAGCGAAAGATGTGCAAAGAAGGGGCAAGGTTCGCCTGAAGAAATCAGAGATCAAGCGATGGAGAGCTGGCAGAGGAGGCCATTCTCGTAGGACTTAACTAGATGGATTAGTCGTTATGTTATGTTATGGTTTGTTTGGATTCTGTTGACTGTCAAATGATGTAAGGTCATTTAGGCTTGTATTGTTGGGATGTTGACTCGCGGGGTATGCCCCTAGAAGTGTTTTTAGTTGTTCCCTTTTGGGTATAAAATTTTAATTAGCAAAAAAAAAAAAGACTGGAGCATCCCAACTTCTCTAACCATTTTAACTTCCAGGATTTGAAATCCCGCAAGCACCTTCAACACTTGGTTGCAATCCAAGTCAAGATAAATCATCCCAATCGTGAGTGACATAGCAAGCCCCTTCGTCATCACTTGCACTTCCGAATAGGACAACATGATCTGTTGTACGAAGCAAAACATGATCTGTTGTGCAAAGGAAACCAAAATCCCCTCTTCCCTCTCCTCCATCGAATAAATCTTAACAGCAACATCCCTGTTAACATCAAAGTCATTCCAAACAAACCCTCGCTTCCAGCAAACATTGTTAAACTCCACAAAAATAATCACAATCTGCGACGCGTCTCCCAGCTTTATAATTCTCACAAAGAGAATGCCAACAAAATGGAGAAGGCCAGGATCCCTAAGGGTGATCAGCAATGGAGCCCTGCCGCTGCCAGGTTAGGAGATAATGCAAAGCCAGGGGATGGAAGGATTGGCACTAGCAAGGGAGTTTTAAAGGAGGCTGGCCTAAACGGCGATGGGGGTCTGGAGTTGAACTCAGCAAATGTGGAGGCACCTGGGAACAAAGCTGTGAATCAAGGAAATGCAGGTATGGAGGAGATCAAGGGGACCAGATTCTGCTGGACAAAGAGGAGGCTGAAGAAACCGCGCCTGACTAGGGGTGACCACTCCTGATCCAATTGCATGTTTCGCCAGGAGTATAGTTGTTATCTTGTTATCTTGTTTTGTTGACTGCTAGTTTATCTAGCTTTATTGACGAATTTTCTTTGTTGTTCCGTTAGGTAAATGTTTAATAATCGCGGGGTATGCCCCTAGAGATGTAATCATTTTCCTATGGTATAAAAATTAATTAGCAAAAAAAAAAAAACAAAATGGCATGACCCATTCTCAACTGCCCAGCTAATAAACCGCTCAACAGTGTACTCCATAGGAAAAACACAATCGATTCCAGTCATACTAATAGCAAAATATGGATCACTGCAAAAATGGTGAATAACAAAGATAGCAAAAATGCTATCACAAATCCACAGTTTAGCCAGTAGACCCATCAACGCCAACAAGCTAAAATCAGCTTCACCATTCCATAAAAAACCCAAGATGTTAATCGCAGTGGACTCTATCATTTCCCAAAGGAACCTGTTGTCGAACAGTAGGTAGTCAACACAAAGCAATGCATTCATATCAGCAGCACCACGCTCCCCTTTTAACACCTTGTTAAAAAGGAGTTTCCCATCTGAATCTTCATACATAAGACATAAGATAGGAGAGATCCCGAAAAAAGGAGTTTCCCATCTGAAGCTTCATAAACCCATTTAGACCCAGCAACGAGAAATCGAGGTTATAAGTTTTTTCCAGGAAAACTTCAGTAACCTCCTCCAAATAATCCGATAAAGTTTTCCCATCACGAGCATGACCCACACCAGCAGCCCTCAAGCCCAGAAACCTCGTCGAAGAGAAGCCCTAAAACTCCATCGATGACAATAAGCAGAGTCGAAGAACAAGAGCCAGAGCCACCTTGAAGACAAACTCCCCCCAACAAGCAGGAGAGTAGAAATCGCATTGATTGACCCATCTCTCACGGAAAGAGAGACAACCTCAGAAAGAGACCTATGAGTTATCTCCCTCGGAGGGCAAGGGGAAGAATGTGTGTATTGAATCAACAAGGAAAGAGGGGACTCCAATTTGGGATGTCTCGATTAAAAGAATGCAGGAGCGTTTGGCTATTGCTGTGAATGTAGTCATTATTTTTAGAGATTGCATTATTCAGAATGGGTATGAAGTACCCATGATTTGGGGAGATGTTGACTTGAGTGATATGGATGGTATTAATGGTTTGCATAAGCGGCCTGACATCAAGCTTCTGAGAGACCTTGGTAGAGCTCTGAACTGTATAAAGCAGCTTGGGAATTTCATTAGGAAGAATGGAATCCCTCTTCCGGTTATGATAGGGGATGATGGCCAGGTCATTGAGGACATGGAGGAGGAGCTGGAGATTGCTGAGCTGTTAGACCACACCTTTTACAACTCTGGGTTGAAGAGGAAGGCTCTGGTGGCAGCGAGACGTAACTTGGATAATTTTAAGAGGTTCATCGCCTCTCTGGGTAAGGAAATCCCTTCGATTAAAGGGTCCCGTGATAGGGAATTCAGTGCCTCTGCTCGTGGTTTAAGAGATATGGAGGAAGTGGAGCTTCATGATTTATCCTGCCGCACCATTCAATTGAGGGACTACTTGATTGATTTTTGGGGATTGATCTACCAACGACTTAGCAGCAATAGAGGCCTTCCTCTGGAGGTAAGAATGATGACGCATTCAAGGTTTTAAGGGGAGGGGGGAGTAGTGCAAAGGTGCCAATTCAGGGCAACATGCAGTATTTGGGGCCTCTGTTTGATCTTGTTGGGGATGTGATGGTGAATGTTGATACTAAACAAAAGTCGGAGACCCATCAAAATGAGGAGGGCATGGAGGAGGCCAAAGAGGCCATTGTTTGCAAGACAAAGGTGAGGATCAAGCATGGACGCCTCAGTAAAGCTCCAGATTAAGATTAAGATTAAGTTTGTAATAGACTTGGGTATATGTTTGTTGATTGTAAAATGACTTTAGGTTGTTTGACTTTGTTGTCCAAATGTTGATTCTACGAGGTCTGCGGGGTCTGCCCCCAGACTTGTGTTCCTTCGTGGTATAGTAAGCTAGTCTATCTAGTTTACTTGTTCCGTTTGATTAACTTTTATGAATCGCGGGGTATGCCCCTAGAATTGTAATCGTTTTTTAGTGGTATTTAAATTTTAATTAGTAAAAAAAACCTCAAAAAGAGACAAACCCGAACACCCAACAACCGATGAAGAGTGTTCCGCCAATACTAAATATATCTTATAAGAAATATGTAAATATGTGAGAGGAGCGGAAGGGAGTGTGGATTCATGAAGGTAGTATATAGATCTGATGGATTTCGGGTGTAGAACGGATGATTGGAGTGGCGGCAGCCTAGGGTTTCCTAGAGTGAAAACGACTCTCATCGAGCCCTAGTCAAGAACAAAGCTACAAGTGGTTTCCATGCTCAAACAAGTCAGAAATTAAGAAAAATTAATTTTCTTGTTCAAATGAGTCCAAAATGAAGTTTTAGTGAGTAATAGGGGTCAAACGAGTCAAGAACTAAGCTACAAGTGGTTTCCATGTCCAAACGAGACCAGAATGAAGTTTTAGTGAGTTCTAGGGGTCAAACGAGTCAAGAACAAAGCTACAAGTGATGAAAATGAGAGTCGGTCTAAATTCTCTCCAACTTCTCTCTTCTTTCTCTCTCTAAATTCAAATCACTTTCTTCATCAGATCAAATCAACCTCCCAAATCCATTTCTTCTCCAAATCTCCTAACTCAAACACCAAATTTCTTTCGTTCCTGTCTCATGTCCCGTAAAAGGGTTTCTTTCATGGATGATTCCATAACGGCGGCTGATGTCACCGATAGTGTGAAGCTAACCCAGGAAGGGTTAGTACTGGTAACGAGCCCGAAAAGGGTTTCTTTTGTAGTTGATTTGGTATCGTTTATACCATATGTTGGCTCCCGTTCCAGGAAATTAGAAGGATTGGGTATTAAGAATGATGGTAGCTCACCGGATCGGACCTCTAATGGCAGGAAGTCTGAAGTGAGCCCGAGCCTGAAGAAAGTGTCTTTCGCGAAAGAGTTGGTGTCAGTTATACCGATGGAGCAGGTTAATCCAGTAAGATCTGCTTGGAGACCTCAATCCAAGAGGAGGTTGGATCTGGATGGGTTTGATGACAACAAAGGGCGAAAGTTGGGTCCTGGTATTCAAGATGCTATTCAGTATGATGATAAGGTTAGTTCTTTGAATTTGAGTTATACTAATGATGTGGATTCTGGTGATGATGAAGTAACTTCGGGGTTGGTGGCAAACCTTGTTCAACGAATAGTGGCTGATGCTGCTTGGGATGAAAATCCCAACACATCGGCTGGGGATTCGCGTGATTCTCACCAGATTTTGGTGAAGACATGTATAGATGAGGGTTCCTATGGTGACATAAAGGGGGTTGATAATAAGGAGACTTCCACTGGATGTAAGGAAGGTGTTACTCTTAATGGCCTAGGTGGGTTATCTGGGGACGAAGTGGATGACTTGCAATGGAAGATGCTGGCCACTGAGAGGCATCTGTCTGATATTCGGAAGTATGCTAGAGTGTTAAAGTTTTTTATCAGTTTCATGGGTTTTGAGGCGCCTTTGCTCAAGAGGCGGATGGAGGCAGAAATTAAAGTTATTGGGGAATTCATGATTGACATTTCGGAATGTGGACAGGATGAGGAGCTCTGTTTAGCTCTTAATGAGGTTATCTAGTTGCAGCAGTTTGTTGTTAAAGAAGGGATTGAAATTCCTGTTGAAGGAATCCCTCTTGAGGGGTTTTTTTGTGAAAATGTGCGCACTAGGGACTTTATGGTCACCTTGGAAAAGGAAGAGGGTACTGGGCCAGGGGATATCAAACCTCAGCAGAAGATCGTCAGGTGGAAGGATGATTTACAGTCCATAATGTGGGGGAAAATTGGAGACTCCGAGATTGTTGATGCTGACTCCACAAAGGCTCCTGATAGAGATTTCCTAATTGATGCTGAGATTGATGAAGCGTTTGACTACTTGATGAGTAGGGGACCAAATGAAAGAGTGTCTGCTATGTTGGAGAACACTATGCAGAGGAAGGAGGATCTGGGGGATGGTATTCCTTGGGGGGACTTTCCCACTGTTAGTATCCTCCCTGCTATCGAGACGGATTACTATGCTATGGAGACTGATGAGAAGCAGGGCAGCGGTAGACCTGAGAAAGGTATTTGCAGACAGGATTTGACTCTTTTAAAGGACACTGTGATGCGGATGGAGGTTGACCATGATGATGGTCAGGGTTGGGACAGAATGGAGGGGAAGCGGGCCACTTATGGTCATTGTAAGGAGAAGCTGGAAGCATCTGTGCAGGAATCCAATGTTCGTTGGACCAAATCCAGGCTCAAGCAATGGAGAGCGACTAGAGGTGGTCACTCCATCAGGAATTAACTATGGGTGTTTAAGCTTTTGTCTTTTGTTTCTTTGTCTTTGTTGATTGTAAAATGACTTAATGTTGTTTTGTCTCTGTTTGTTTCATGTTGTTTTTGAGGGGTATGCCCCCAGAATTCTGTAAGTTGTTCCCTTTGTGGTATAAATTTTAATTAGCAAAAAAAAAAAGAAGCAAAGCTACAAGTGGTTTCCATGCTCAAACGAGTCAAAACTTGTTCAAACGAGTCCAAAATGAAGTTTTAGTGAGTATTAGGGGTCAAACGAGTCAAGAACAAAGCTACAAGTGGTTTCCATGCTCAAACAAGTCAAAAATTAAGTAAAATCAATTTTCTTGTTCAAGTGAGTCAAAAATGAAGTTTCAGTGAGTAATAGGGGTCAAACGAGTCAAGAACAAAGCTACAAGTGGTTTCCATGCTCAAACGAATCAAAACTTGTTCAAATGAGTCCAAAATTAAGTTTTAGTGAGTATTAGGGGTCAAACGAGTCAAGAACAGAGCTATCAGTGGTTTCCATGCTCAAACAAGTCAAAAATTAAGCAAAATTAATTATCTTGTTCAAACGAGTCCAAAATGAAGTTTTAGTGAGTTCTAGGGGTCAAACGAGTCAATAACAAAGCTACAAGTGGTTTCCATGCTCAAACGAGTCAAAACTTGTTCAAAAGAGTCTAAAATGAAGTTTTAGTGAGTATTAGGGGTCAAACGAGTCAAGAACAAAGTTACAAGTGGTTTCCATGCTCAAACAAGTCAAAAATTAAGCAAAATCAATTTTCTTGTTCAAGTGAGTCAAAAATGAAGTTTTAGTGAGTAATAGAGGTCAAACGAGTCAAGAACAAAGCTACAAGTGGTTTCCATGCTCAAACGAGTCAAAACTTGTTCAAACGAGTCCAAAATTAAGTTTTAGTGAGTATTAGGGGTCAAACGAGTCAAGAACAAAGCTATCAGTGGTTTCCATGCTCAAACAAGTCAAAAATTAAGCAAAATTATTATTATTATTTTTTTTTTTGCTAAATAATTAAAATTTTATAAATAAAGAAGTACAGATTTAAGAGGGGTATACCCCAATAAACCGAATACCAACAGGTCTCCTAGAACAACCACTAAAAGCTAGAAAGTCTAGCTCTTCAACTAGTACAATGCCATAATTAAGGAGAAATCTTTACAAGCCTGTAGTTTAAAACTCTTACAACTAAACAGTTTTTCCCTCATAATTTGCTTTATCACCCGGATAATACCCATCGTTGAGTTCTCTGCACCTTGATTGTGAATCCTGTGGTTTCTCTCCTTCCAAGTGTAATACACTGCAATAGCCAGATATAGACCTGCCATTTGTCTCCTTATCCCCTTAATGTTGTCAATCAAGAACTCTCCATTCTGGCAGTAGTTCCACTCACTCTGCAATTTGAAAGGCGAAGCAGCTCTAATACGATCATAGAATGGACAATCAGAAAATATATGGTGCACTGATTCATCATTACAATGACATAAAACACACTCCATGTTAACAGTCATACCAAAATTGGCCATACGGTCCTTTGTAAGCAGACGATTACGTAAGGCAAGCCAAAGAGTAAAACTGCACTTAGGAATAGGGAATGAATTCCAAACCAAGTCTGTCCAAGGAAATAGTTCTGAGTTCCCACGTGAGTTCAGCCATATAGAGGAGATAGAGACATTTTTTGCAAGAAGGTTGTCCCATGTTAAGCTATCTCTATCATGAACTTGAATACCCCTGAGCTGAGTACGAAGCTCCATCAATTCCATGTAGTTTGAGGGGGGTAAGTTCCATTCGCCATTCCGGAGAACCTCTCCAACCTGAGCAGATCTAGTAATCCCAGAATGTGTAACAATATGAGAAGAAAACTGGTCTAGAATTGCTTTGTTATATAGCCAGGGGTCATACCAGAAAGAGAAAGTCGAATTCCTCCCAACTGAATAATGAACCAGAGTTTGAGCATTCCTTCTGTAATTTAGGATCTTCCTAGCAGTCCATGAACATTTATAAGGCATTTTACAGCTCCAGAACGGCTTCTGTTTTAGAAAGGATAGGTGGAACCACCTAACCCAGATGGAGGTGGCCTGAGGTTGAATAATTCGCCAAAGTTGAAACCCAATTGCCGCATTATTCCACTCAAATAGATTACGAATGCCCAGCCCCCCTTCAAGTTTAGGTTTACAGCAATCAGACCAATTTACTTTATGCATGCACTTCCCAGAAGAGTTTTGAAACCCACCCCATAGAAATTTGGCCATAGTATCATTCAGTTTCTTCAAAATGTATTTAGGGAGGAACATAAACATACTCCAGAAGCCAACTATCCCACTAAGAATTGTTTTGATGAGCTGCAGTCTGCCCCCTTGGTTTAAAAACCCATTCGTCCATGTTTCAATTCGCGAACTTAACTTTTGAATTAAAGGACCACAGTCACGAGAAAATTAATTTTCTTGTTCAAACGAGTCCAAAATGAAGTTTTAGTGAGTTCTAGGGGTCAAACGAGTCAAGAACCAAGCTACAAGTGATTTCCATGCTCAAACGAGTCCGAAATGAAGTTTTAGTGAGTATTAGGGGTCAAACGAGTCAAGAACAAAGTTACAAGTGGTTTCAATGCTCAAACAAGTCAAAAATTAAGCAAAATCAATTTTCTTTTTCAAATGTGTCAAAAATGAAGTTTTAGTGAGTAATAGGGGTCAAACGAGTCAAGAACAAAGCTACAAGTGGTTTCCATGCTCAAACGAGTCAAAACTTGTTCAAACGAGTCCAAAATGAAGTTATAGTGAGTATTAGGGGTCAAACGAGTCAAGAACAAAGCTACAACTGGTTTCCATGCTCAAACAAGTTAAAAATTAAGTAAAATCAATTTTCTTGTTCAAGTGAGTCAAAAATGAAGTTTCTGTGAGTAATAGGGGTCAAACGAGTGAAGAACAAAGCTACAAGTGGTTTCCATGCTCAAACGAGTTAAAACTTGTTCAAATGAGTCCAAAATTAAGTTTTAGTGAGTATTAGGGGTCAAACGAGTCAAGAACAGAGCTATCAGTGGTTTCCATGCTCAAACAAGTCAAAAATTAAGCAAAATTAATTATCTTGTTCAAACGAGTCCAAAATGAAGTTTTAGTGAGTTCTAGGGGTCAAACGAGTCAAGAACAAAGCTACAAGTGGTTTCCATGCTCAAACGAGTCAAAACTTGTTCAAACGAGTCCAAAATGAAGTTTTAGTGAGTATTAGGGGTCAAACGAGTCAAGAACAAAGCTACAAGTGGTTTCCATGCTCAAACAAGTCAAAAATTAAGCAAAATCAATTTTCTTGTTCAAGTGAGTCAAAAATGAAGTTTTTTTTTTTTGCTAAGTTAAAAATTTTATATCACCAAATGGAGCTACATGAGAATCTGGGGCATACCCCAACACAACATCTACAAAATTCACCTACAAAGGATCGACATGACCAACCAAGCTCAACTAGGTACTAGGCCTATCAGTAAAGGAGAAGAACAGGGGATGGGTCCTTTCGAACCTACTTCTGGAATGAAGAACAAGAAAACAGCTTCTCTCTAATAAGGCACTTGACCTTGAGACTAAGCACCTGCGTCGCTTGTCCTGGACCTGCATTGTGGATTCTAAAATTTCGCTCTTTCCATACACTATATATGCATGTTGTTAAGTACACCCCTGCAATAACCTTCTTCTGCTCTGACCGGGAGGTTTGAAAGAAGTCACCCTGCTGCCACCTTACCCAGTCATCATTTAGCCGGAACGGCACCACCTTACTTAGGAGGTTGAAGTACGGACAAGTAGTAAACAAATGGCTTATAGACTCCCTGTCTGTGCTGCATAGGACACACATTGGATCAACCCTCATGCCAAATGTTATCATACGGTCTTTTGTAAGAAGTCTATTTTTGATAGCTAGCCACGAAATGAAGGAACATTTCGGAATGTTGAAAGAGCTCCAAACCAGGCCAGCCCAATCGACCCCCTGCCCAGAATCACGAATGGATGCCCAAATTGATGACAGTTTAATCATGTTTGGCTGAAGTCCATCCCAAGTAGACCTGGCAAAATGGGTCTGAATCTGAAAAACCGAACCGAAATATGTGGAACCGAATCCGAAATTGGATCCGAAATAGATTATCCGAAATTGTATCCGAAACCGAAACAATCCGAATCCGAACCGAAACCGGTTCAATTTAATCAAATCAGATAACGATCCGAAAACCGATTTCACCCGATCCGAAAATTAACCGAACCAGAAATTTAACCAAAAATTATCCGAAATACTGTATCCAATGGTGACCATGTATCCGATTATAATCAGAACCGATCAAATCCGAATAAAAATTTACCCGAACCGAATATGACTTGAATCCGATGTAAATCCGAAACTAAAAATAACTGAATCGAAAAATATCCGATAAAATAATTTTATACAGATTATTATTTTCTTGACCTTTATTTGTTTAGTTTTGTCAATTTTTATATTTTCTGATTAGCTAGATATTTATTATTGTCATTAAATATTGCTTACGATATTTTGTATATAATAATATTTTAATTCAATTTGCAAATATAAATTAATAAATTCTGCACATAATTAGCAAAAAATTAAATAAATAAATAAATAAATTCTACATATTCTGGGCAGAAATTAAAGGGCATTCACTTATATAGCGCTTATTGAAACGCTGTCTAAGTGAGTGCATTCACGTCAATAGCACTTACGGAAGCGTTATATAAGTGATGTTTCTAATTTTGACATATTCGGTCATATTTAATAAATTTTGACACATGTATCTTTTTAAAAATATTTTTTATTTTCTGAAAATTTGGAAATATCACTAAATTAGATAAATCTTGACATACATACGGTTGGATCGTCGAGAAATAATTAAAAAAAATAAAATCAACAATCCGTGACAAAACAATAGTTACGAGTATTAGTCAATTCGGTAGTTGACTACTAAGATCTCCAACCAAATTAATATTTTATTTTTTAAAAATTTGGGAATATCACTATATTAGATATATCTTGAGATCCGTACGATTGGATCGTCGAGAAATAATTTTTAAAAAATATAATCAACAATCCGTGAAAAAGCACTAGTTACGAGTACTAGTCAATTCGGTAGTTGACTACTATGTTCTCCAACCAACTTTTTTTTTTTTTTGAAAATTTGGGAATGTCACTAGATTAGATATATCTTGAGATCCGTACGGTTGGATCGTCGAGAAATAATGTTTAAAAAATAGAATCAACAATCCGTGACAAATCACTAGGTACGAGTACAAGTCAATTCGGTAGTTGACTAATAAGATCTCCAACCAAATTAATTTTTTTTTTTTGAAAATTTGAGAATATCACTAGATTTGATATATCTTGAGATCCGTACGGTTGGATCGTCGAGAAATAATTTTTAAAAAATAGAATCAACAATCCGTGACAAAACACTAGTTACGAGTACTAGTCAATTCGATGGTTGACTACTAAGATTTTTAACCAAATTAATTTTTTATTTTTTACAAATTTGAGAATATCACTAAATTAGATATATCTTGAAATCCGTACGGTTGGATCGTCGAGATATAGTTTTAAAAAAATAGAATCAACAATCCGTGATAAAACACTAATTACGAGTACTAGTCAATTCAGTAGTTGACTACTAAGATCTCCAACCAAATTAATTTTTTCTTTTTTGAAAATTTGGGAATATCACTAGATTAGATATATCTTGAGATCCATACGGTTGGATCGTTGAGAAAAAATGTTTAAAAAATAGAATCAACAATCCGTAACAAAGCACTAGTTACGAGTACCAGTCAATTCGGTAGTTGACTACTAAGATCTCCAACCAAATTAATTTTTTATTTTTTGAAAATTTGTGAATGTCACTAGATTATATATATCTTGAGATTCGTACGGTGGGATCGTCGAGAAATAATATTTAAAAGATAGAATCAACAATCCGTGACAAAACACTAGTTATGAGTACTAGTTAATTTGGTAGTAGACTAATAAGATCTCCAACCAAATTAATTTTTTATTTTTTGAAAATTTGGGAATATCACTAGATTAGATATATCTTGAGATCCATACGGTTGGATCATCGAGATATAATTTTTAAAAAATAGAATCAACAATCCGTGACAAAGCACTAGTTACGAATACTAGTCAATTCGATAGTTGACTACTAAAATCTCCAACCAAATTAATTTTTTATTTTTTAAAAAATTTGGAATATCACTAGATTAGATATATGTTGAGATCCGTATGGTTAGATCGTCGAGAAATAATTTTTAAAAAATAGAATCAACAATCCGTGACAAAGCACTAGTTACGAGTACTAGTCAGTTCGGTAGTTGATTATTAAGATCTCCAAACAAATTAATTTTTTATTTTTTGAAAATTTGGGAATATCACTAAATTATATAAATCTTGAGATCCGTATGGTTGGATCGTCGAGATTTATTTTTTTAAAAATAGAATCAACAATCCGTGACAAAGAACTAGTTACGAGTACTAGTCAATTCGGTAGTTGACTACTAAGGTCTCCAACCAAATTAATTTTTTATTTTTTGAAAATTTTGGAATATCACTAGATTAGATATATCTTGAGATCCATGCGGTTGGATCTTCGAGAAATAAGTTTTAAAAATAGAATAACAATCCATGACAAAACTCTAGTTACGAGTACTTGTCAATTCGGTAGTTGACTATAAAGATCTCCAACCAAATTAATTTTTTATTTTATGAAAATTTGGGAATATTACTAGATTAGATATATCTTGATATCCGTATGGTTGGATCGTCGAGAAATAATTTTTAAAAAATAGAATCAGCAATCCGTGACAAAGCACTAGTTACGAGTACTAGTCAATTCGGTAGTTGACTACTAAGATATCCAACCAAATTAATTTTTCATTTTTTGAAAATTATGGTATATAACTAAATTAAATATATTTTTAAAAAAATAAAATCAACAATCCGTGATAAAATACTAGTTACGAGTACTAGTCAATTCAGTAGTTGACTACTAAGATCTCCAACCAAATTAATTTTTTCTTTTTTGAAAATTTGGGAATATCACTATATTAGATATATCTTGAGATCCGTACGGTTGGATCGTTGAGAAATAATGTTTAAAAAATAGAATCAACAATCCGTAACAAAGCACTAGTTACGAGTACTAGTCAATTCGGTAGTTGACTACTAAGGTCTCCAACCAAATTAATTTTTTATTTTTTGAAAATTTGGTAATATCACTAGATTAGATATATCTTGAGATCCGTATAGTTGGATCTTCGATAAATAATTTTTAAAAAATAGAATCAACAATTCGTGACAAAGCACTAGTTACGAGTACTAGTCAATTCGGTAGTTGACTACTAAGATCTCCAACCAATTTATTTTTTTATTTTTTAAAATTTGGTAATATCACTAGATTAGATATATCTTGAGATCCGTACGGTTGGATCGTCGAGAAATTATTTTTAAAAAATAGAAACAACAATCCGTGACAGAGCACTAGTTACGAGTACTAGTCAATTCAATAGTTGATTACTAAAATCTCCAAGCAAAATAATTTTTTATTTTTTAAAAATTTGGGAATATCACTAGATTAGATATATCTTGAGATCGGTACGGTTGGATCGTCGAGAAATAATTTTTAAAAAATAGAATCAACAATCCGTGACAAAGCACTAGTTACGAGTACTAGTCAATTCGGTAGTTGACTACTAAGATATCCAACCAAATTAATTTTTTATTTTTTGAAAATTATGGTATATCACTAAATTAGATATATCTTGAGATCCGTACGGTTGGATCGTCAAGATATATTTTTTAAAACATAGGATCAACAAACCGTGACAAAGCACTAGTTACGAGTACTAGTCAATTCGGTAGTTGACTACTAAGATCTCCAACCAAATTAATTTTTTATTTTTTGAAAATTGGGAATATCACTAGATTTGATATATCTTGAGATCCGTACGGTTGGATCGTCGAGAAATAATTTTTAAAAATAGAATAACAATCCGTGACAAAACACTAGTTACGAGTTCTAGTCAATTCGGTAGTTGACTACTAAGATCTCCAACCAAATTAATTTTTTATTTTATGAAAATTTGGGAATATTACTAGATTAAATATATCTTGAGATCCGTACGGTTGGATCGTCGAGAAATAATTTTTAAAAAATAAAATAACAATCCGTGACAAAACACTAGTTACGAGTACTAGTCAATTCGGTAGTTGACTACTAATATTTCTAACCAAATTAATTTATTTATTTTTGAAAATTTGCGAATATCACTAAATTAGGGTCCTGTTTGGAAATTAGCTGATAGCTGTTAGCTGATAGCGGATTGAATTAGCTGTTTTGACTAGCAGATTGAATTAGCTATTTTGACTAGCGGATTGAAATTAGCTGTTTTGAATAAAAGTGTTTGGTAAATAGCTTTTTGAATAACTTTTTATGACACATAGCAAACCTCTAATTGAAAAAGCTCCTAAAATGAGCTTTTTCAAAATTAGCTTTTTGATCCCAAACCTCTAACTCAAACCTCTAACAACCAAACACTCACATTAGAGGTTTCATTTGGTCAAACCTCTAATCTACCCCCAAACCTCTAATTTTATCCCAAACCTCTAACTTCCAAACACCCCTAGATATATTTTGACATCCGTCAGTTGGATCGTCGAGAAATTTTTTTTAAAACGAAACAAAAAGCCGTAACAAAGCACTAGTTACTCGTACTAGTCAATTTAGTTGTTCATTGCTAAGATCTCAAGCCAAAATAATTTTTTGGTTTTTGGAAAATTTGGGTACATCAAAAAATTAGATATATCTCGACAATCCGATCCGAACCGAATGTTCCTACATCCAAACAAAGTCCGATCCGAACAGTAAAAATCCGAAAGAGAACCGAACCCAATTTGATCTGATCTTAATCCAAAATTTATCCGATTTTAATCTGAATTTTACCCGAACCGAATCAGATCCGATCCGGACCGAATAGGTTCTAAATAGTACCTTAACCGAAAGTGGATCCGAACCGAATCAGATCCGATCCGAACCGAACAGGCTCTAAATAGTACCTTAACCGAAAGTGGATCCGATCCGAAGCAGATCCGATCCGAAACCGATCCGTTTACCCGATTTGCCAGGTCTAATCCCAAGTGATCTTATCATAGCTATGGACTTGAGTTTGAGATGCCCTTCTTCTAACCTCCCATACATCCATATGATTTGAATTTGGAAGCCTCCAATCCCCATTCTGCTGATAAGAGTTGATAAGAGCCATACTAGTCGATTCTGCATTCGAAATCACCGAGGGAGAAATGAGAGCTAATGGCTTCTTGTTGGCCCAAGGGTCATGCCAAAAGAGAAACCCAGATGCAACTCCAACATTATATGTAACATAAGACAGAGCTTGAGATCTAGCATTAAAGATTTTCCTAGCAATCCAGCAGCATCTATATGGCATTGATGCTGTCCAGAACGCTTTCCTTCGAAGTAGAACTCTGTGGAACCAGGCAATCCAGAGAGAATCAGAGTTGGGTTGGAGCAGGCGCCATAACTGATGCAAAATAGCAGCTTGGTTCCATTCAAATACATTTTTAATCCCCAACCCACCCTCGACTTTAGGCTTACAGCAATCCTCCCATTTTACTTTGTAATGGCACTTTCCCAAGTCCTTGTAGAATCCCCCCCAAAGAAACTTGAAGAACAAGCTATTAATCTTCTTAAGGACAGCCTTTGGAAGAAAGATATACATACTCCAGTAGCCAACAATACTAGCCATTTCTGCTTTAATAAGCAACAGACGCCCAGCAAAGTTGAGAAAGCGAGCCATCCAGTTTTCAATCCGTCTGCACAATTTAGCTACCAAGGCAGTGCATTCCCTGCTATTTAGTTTACCAGTTATGAGAGGCAAACTCAAGTAGAAAAAAGGGAGATTACCTTTTTGAAAACCAGTCACCTCTAAGATGTCCTCAACAGCATTAGAACCCACATTAGCGAAGAAACATAAAGACTTATCACGATTAGGTATCAAATTTGAGAACCTAGAGAAGCTGTTAACCCCATCCATCAACTTAGCGACAGAGTTGGAATCTCCATGACTGAAGAGGAAGACATCATCCGCAAAAATGATGTGGTGCAGGTTCACCTCCTTGGTTCTCCAATGGAATTTAAAATCTGTGCCATCAACTGATTTATTTAAACATGCAGTAAACACTTCCATTGCCATTACAAATAGGTAAGGCGACAAAGGGTCGCCCTGCCTCAAACCCGATTCCCCTTTGAAGAAACCCTCCAAGCTTCCATTGAGTTTCACTGAGAACATGGTGGAAGTAATACATACCCTGATCCAATCAACAAATTTAGGGGGAAAACCCATCCTTTCCAGCACCACAAAAATAAAGCTCCAATTAAGTGAGTCGAACGCTTTGTGGATATCTAACTTTATAGCACACCTCGGCTGTCCATCATTGCAATTATAACCTTTGCAAAGAGCCTGAGCTAAGAAAATATTGTCCCCAATGGACCTCCCAGCTACAAAAGCCGATTGATGCTGAGAGATCAGAGAAGGCATGACAGACTTAAGCCTACGGGCTAACATTTTGGAGATGCACTTGTATATGACATTGCAACAAGATATAGGGCGGAAGTGATGCATTTGGGAGGGGTTTTCCTGCTTTGGGACCAGACAGATGGAAGCCACATTTACAATCCTAGGCATGACCAGAGAGTTAAAGAAGTAGAGAATACCTCTCGTTACATCATCCCCCACAATATGCCAGGTGGCTAAAAAGAACTCCACCGTGAACCCATCCGGACCTGGGCTTTTGTTTTTTTCCATTCTTTTCAATGTGTTGAAAACATCAACTTCCCCAAAGGGATTGCTCAGAATGCCTGATGCTCAGAGAGAGAAAGCAGTTCAATGTTCTGAGGGAAAGACACCACCTCGCCCCGATGGCCTAGCAAATTTTTATAATAATCAACTGCCACCCTAGCCATATCCTTGTGCTCCGTAACTGCCTCTCTATCTTGATTTATTAGAGATACCACTTTATTGACATTCCACCGGCCTCTACATGCATTAAAAAAATACTTATTATTGTTATCCCCATTTTTCAACCAATTCACCCTTGACTTCTGTTTCAGGAAACATTCCTCCATGCGAAGGGCCTTAGAATATTCCTCCATAAGCTTAGACTCTTCCTCAAACTGATCAGGGGATGGAATTGATGGGAGGCCATTCTGAAACTACATTATTGCATTACGAGAGTCCACAACCTTCAGCTGAAGGTTACAAACAGACCTGTTCAGACCCTTAAACACAACCTTGGTGCGCTTAAGCTTTGCAGTAAGGACAAACCAAGGGTCCCCAGTGACTGAATCAGCCCAAGCTTGCTCCACCCCTGGGAGAAAATCAGGGTTATCAATTAGATAATTGAAAAACTGGAAGGGTTTAGATACCTTAGGACGATCAATCCCCAGCGATGTCCAAAATGAAGTTTTAGTGAGTTCTAGGGGTCAAACGAGTCAAGAACAAAGCTACAAGTGGTTTCCATGCTCAAACGAGTCAAAACTTATTCAAACGAGTCCAAAATTAAGTTTTAGTGAGTATAAAGGGTCAAACGAGTAAGAACAAAGCTATCAGTGGTTTCCATGCTCAAACAAGTCAAAAATTAAGTAAAATCAATTTTCTTGTTCAAGTGAGTCAAAAATAAAGTTTTTTTTTTTTTTTTTCTAATTAAGATTTTATACCAAAAGGAAACAACTGATACAAGTCTAGGGGCATACCCCGCGAAGTCAACATCTAAACATTACATCGTAACATCAATGAGTCACAATATAATCAACATAAGAACGAAAAAGAAACTAAAGATTATTCTGGCGCCATAAACCTAACATTGAGACTAGGCACATGTCTCACAAAGCCCATAGTAATAAGAAGCTGCAAATAAACCATGTAGTGACGCAAATGCATTCCAAGAGCAAACCTCTTCCTCAGAGCTTGTTGGACTGCTAGAGTCCTCCCAGTAATAATACACCCCTGGACTTTCAGAATCCTCCATAAAAAACATGCGTTCATACCATTCACTTGCAGACTAGCTCTATAAACCATCCTCATTCTCACACTAATCTCAACATAAGCAAAAGCCTGTTGAGGCAGACTAGACGTGAACTGCAAGAAAACATTCTCAGACAACATCATATTAACAAACAAGTGGGAAACACCACTGCTCGCCTCCGGGCCTTTATCCAGATGCAACATGGACTCCACATTACGGGCTCTCAAGGAAGTATACACATAGCCTAAGCATCTCGAACATAAACTGTTTCGGACAAACAGAAACTTCATGAAAATCGGGGCCACACCCCTTGAAGAGATAGAGCATAAGATAAAAACCCCAAACCAGCATACTCTCGGCTCGACCGTCTTGAACGGGTCCTCAGCAGTAAGAAATTTAGTCTTCAAAGCACTAACCATATCTAGCCCTACAACAGGCTTTCCATCTGGACTCGGACGAATCCCTGCTTTCTCGTATAACAACCACCTCACTCCATCCTGACTATTGTTCAACCAGACATGAAAGAGTCTCAGCTTCAGCACCTCTCGACAATACGCAATCACTTTACGTGTCTCCAAAGATTTCCTTTTTCCGAGAGGACAAGCTGTAGTGAGCAGCACCTCCACCCTAGGCATTAATTTCCCGCAAAAAGCCATTGTCGTCCAAAGAGGTAGATCATCAAACATACTAAAAGCCAATCTCAGTTCACAAATATGAACCTGACCCATCCAAACCACAATCTTCAAGAAATCAATCTTATGGTTTCCACTAGATTCATCCATAGAAAGAGAGCATAAGTTTGCTATCTTTATCAACAAACAAGGCTTAACCCCCAAAGTTTGACAAACAATAATCGCAGTAAAACTACGATTCTGGGCGGAACAAATCGGACCCATCATAGCACATCCATGAAACCATGTGACACCACACAACAGAGAGTAATAAAAATCCCCAACATGAAAGAAGCTTGTCAACCAACTCATAGATTGACAAGAAATCCTCATTACAAGTCTGCATATAACATCCAAAACCACCAAAGCATAGAACCATCCAAAAACAACTACAGCCCCCAATCTATGGATCAGGCTACCACTCTGTTTTGCTTCACTCTGTTTTGCTTGGACAGAGGAAGAACCCTTGCGTAATATAGCAGTCCAATAGAACCACATAATCATGTAGTTTCCGGACTGAAAGTTCCATACTAGAACCACCATTCTGGGCATCAGGCCTTCCATTCCATCAAGTCTTCCATTCTGGGCATCAAGTCTTTCCTGATTATTTAACACAAGAGAGAGTGTAACAGACAACTCCAATGAACTAGCATTAAGAGAGCATTTCTCATTACCAAAAAGAAATAACTGAGCATAGTTGTACTTTGTGAAAACCAAGAAAAGCGCTCTTTGGAGAGACACTCCGTCAAACACTTGGCGGTTAGCACAAAGTATATCATTCAAACCATCAGTACAACTGATGGTCATGACAACCACAATTCCTTGGTCATGGGTAGAAGACTCCACCGTCTCTTCGCGTAGAGAAAGGAGCAGTCCATCCAGATCTCCCAGGTTCCTGGGCGAACTCATCAGGTCATGACAGAATAACTCCATCAAAGGTGTCTGCATTTCGCACACCCAAATAACCTTAGTAAAACCATCCATCTCCTTAGAACCAACATCCGTCTCCTTGCAAGATCTTGACAAAGTCCAGACCCTAGAAACACCTGGAAGGGATCCGTAGCAACGAATCCTATCCCGTCCATCAGAGAGAATAGCAAAGCAACAAGAATAAATCGAGTACTTGGATATTCCAACAAGGATAACTTCTTTGAAGACAGAGAAGTATGCAACTCTCTCCTTTTGATTCACAGCAATCACCTCGCCTGAACGAAGACCAGGCCTAGGGAGAAAAAACTTCAAAGAACCAGAATTGGAGGATACAATATCCCCATCGAAATCGCAGTAACGAATCTGACTCATAGAGCCATCATCTAAACCCAGAAATCCAGGAGAAGTAAAACTCAGATAAATAATAGGAGAAAGGGATTCAACTCCCTTCGCAGCCATAACCTCGTCAGACACATCCATCAAAACTCTAGTAGTAGTAATCAAGAAACGATTACTCTCCGGAAGAAGAGAAGATCCCAACTGAATCTTCAAAGGACTCATCGATCTTCGAAAAGAAGAAAGACTCAAAGAACCCATCACAGGAAATAACTTAGAGATAAATTTATACGTATAATTAAGAAATATGGTGTATAGGTGGAAGATTAGGAGATGAAGGTGGATTTAGGAAGGCTGTAGTGTAGATTTGATGGAAAAATGGTGTAGATTAGAGGTAATTTTTAGTGGCGGCTATTAGGGTTAGGAGAGAGAACGGAGGACTCTCATTAGCTTTTAGTCAAAAATAAAGTTTCAGTGAGTAATAGGGGTCAAACGAGTCAAGAACAAAGCTACAAGTGGTTTCCATACTCAAACGAGTCAAAACTTGTTCAAATGAGTCCAAAATTAAGTTTTAGTGAGTATTAGGGGTCAAACGAGTCAAGAACAAAGCTATCAGTGGTTTCCATGCTCAAACAAGTCAAAAATTAAGCAAAATTAATTTTCTTGTTCAAACGTGTCCAAAATGAAGTTTTAGTGAGTTCTAGGGGTCAATCGAGTCAAGAACAAAGCTACAAGTGGTTTCCATGCTCAAACGAGTCAAAACTTGTTCAAACGAGTCCAAAATGAAGTTTTAGTGAGTATTAGGGGTCGAATGAGTCAAGAACAAAGCTACAAGTTGTTTCCATGCTCAAACAAGTCAGAAATTAAGCAAAATTAATTTTCTTGTTCAAATGAGTCAAAAATAAAGTTTTAGTGAGTATTAGGGGTCAAACGAGTCAAGAACAAAGCTACAAGTTGTTTCCATGCTCAAACAAGTTAGAAATTAAGCAAAATTAATTTTCTTGTTCAAATGAGTCCAAAATGAAGTTTCAGTGAGTAATAGGGGTCAAACGAGTCAAGAACAAAGCTACAAGTGGTTTCCATGTTCAAACGAGACCAGAATGAAGTTTTAGTGAGTTCTAGGGGTCATACGAGTCAAGAACAATGCTACAAGTGGTTTCCATGCTCAAACGAGTCAAAACTTGTTCAAACGAGTCCAAAATGAAGTTTTAGTGAGTATTAGGGGTCAAACGAGTCAAGAACAAAGCTACAAGTGGTTTCCATGCTCAAACAAGTCAAAAATTAAGCAAAATCAATTTTCTTGTTCAAGTGAGTCAAAAATGAAGTTTTAGTGAGTAATAGGGGTCAAACGAGTCAAGAACAGAGCTACAAGTGGTTTTCATGCTCAAACGAGTCAAAACTTGTTCAAACGAGTCCAAAATTAAGTTTTAGTGAGTATTAGGGGTTAAACGAGTCAAGAACAAAGCTATCAGTGGTTTCCATGCTCAAACAAGTCAAAAACTAAGCAAAATTAATTTTCTTGTTCAAACGAGTCCAAAATGAAGTTTTAGTGAGTTCTAGGGGTCAAACGAGTCAAGAACCAAGCTACAAGTGATTTCCATGCTCAAACGAGTCAACACTTGTTCAAACGAGTCCAAAATGAAGTTTTTTTTTTGCTAAATGTCCAAAATGAAGTTTTAGTGAGTATATTAGGGGTCAAACGAGTCAAGAACAAAGCTACAAGTGGTTTCAATGCTCAAACAAGTCAAAAATTAAGTAAAATCAATTTTCTTGTTCAAATGAGTCAAAAATGAAGTTTTAGTGAGTAATAGGGGTCAAACGAGTCAAGAACAAAGCTACAAGTGGTTTCCATGCTCAAATGAGTCAAAACTTGTTCAAACGAGTCCAAAATGAAGTTTTTTTTTTGCTAATTAAAATTTTGTACCCAAGGGAACAACTAATACAATTCTGGGGGCATACCCCGCGAAATCAACCAAAAAATTACAAACAAATCAACAAAGCAAATTAGATAAGCTAATTTGCAACAACAAGCAACAGAGTGCTTCTACTTATGAGAAACTAGAGAACTAGCATAAACTAGCTCAAACAACCAATAAGATCTATGCCAGGTTTATAAAATAAGAGTAACACTTCATCTTGATCACTCCAGAGGTGACCCACATTGCATCATCGTTGTGAACCTTGCCTAGGACCAGGCTCCAAAAAAGGCATTTACCCTTTGCATTCCCATTGTCGCAAATCACCCAGAACGGGTCTGCAGCCAACCTGTCCATCACAAGGACCTCATAACAAGCACATAACACAGCCATAAACTGGCAACAATCACCAATAGAAAATATAAACTTAACATCTATCCCCCAATTCGTAGTAGTCCGAAGCTCCGACCCTACATAAACCCTGCTACTGAAACTCCAAATGTCGAAAATTTGGACAACAACGGCAATGAAATTAATCATTTCTCCAGAAACTGATAAACCCAACTTATGCAACCTGAACAGCCCTGGTTTGAGATCGAGACAAGCACTACAAATGTGCCTGTACGCATAACCCATGAAGATAACCTCATGATACATAACAAACAGCAAAGGCTCCGGCGTCTCCTTCAACCAGGTCTTGACAGGCCATCCAACCCTACTGAGATTGTGCTTAGCATTGCGCAAAAGCAGCAGCCTCTTCCCATTCGAAGACCAATCATCAGAGTTCGTCACTGTTTTACTGGACAACAACCCATCAGGGTATACCATCTGAACAACAACCTCGTAGTCAACATTTGCCATACTAACCTCCTTCACACACAAACCCTCAACAAACTTCCGATTAAGCAAATTGACTGAAGCCAAAATAAGCCATAGCTTAACAATGGTCATCGATAGCGACGAGCATTGAACAGCAACAACAAGAACTATCTTTATGGCCTGATTAACAACCAAGTAATCCATGTTCTTTTGCCCATTCTCATAGCTTTTTGCAGCCACATCTAAAATAATCGGAGCTCCAAAGAGACTCAATCCTGCTCTTTCCACAAACATGCCCAACAGCATAACAGCAAACAAATGGCTCGAACCAACCTGAGTCATCACTTGCAGGTTCCCCTCAGCATCCATTCTAACCAGAAAACCACGGGCTTCCATAGTCTTAGCCCTATTCCCGAAATCAGATCCAACAGACCTCGCAACCATAATACCGCAGTATGCTACCCTAATACAATTTCTTCAACCCAGTAGCGCTTTGAGAACCAGGTGTAGTGAGGCTACTCCCCTGTTCCAAAAAGAACTCGGCATAGTTGACAAATCCATGATGAGGCAACAAATCAAACACATAGGAGTAATCAGCTATGAACCACTGAAAAACCCCGCATTTTCGTCTAGACATAACACCAAGCATTAAATACTCAGAGTGCCTAGCAACACAACCTTGAATAATCACCTGATGTTCATCAGGTAGATCGTACTTTGAGTCGGGACATATGACAAACACCTTGCAAACACATCCATCCCGGTTCTTAAAACCAAAGGGATGAGTTCGAAAGATGCACCCATCATCCTTGGGCCTGGGACAGAAGTGAATCTCAGTAAAAGGCCAATAAATGGTCATAAAACCCACCAAATTCGTCCACGAACTGTCAAATCGGAGAAACCCAACTCCTTCACTACACACAACATTTTCACCTTTCCAAACCAGGGTATGTGATATATGGCCATGGCCATCCCAATCCTGGTGCAAGCATTCGCCAATAGAAACATTCAAGGACTTCTCCAGTCCATCTTCCAAATCCACCGAGGTGAACTCCGAAATACTGTAACCCATCTCCGAAGAGCACAAACGAAAAAGGGGGTGCATAGCACCAAAGTACCCCAGCCACCATCGGTGTTGAGTCGTATCTTTGAGAGATAAAGACCCCCTCTCCCAATCATACAAAACCAGCTCGTAAGATGTGTCTTCAACGCGGACCACCATGAGCTCAACACCATCACCATTAACCTGCTTGGGTTGATTAGTCGCCTTCTCAAAGACGACAACCTCCAACAATAAAGTGGGTCGATTCCACTAATTAATCAGATCTAGGAAAAAACCCCTCCATTCATGCGAAAATAGTGAAACCCCATCAAACTTGGGTGTCATAAGACCATGTTGTGTACATAAAACAACATTTTCGATTTGTGTAAAGCAAACACCATTGCTAACACAAATCAGGGGTTCAACCTCCAACCCAGAAAACATAAATACCCTTCCAACAAAGGAAGAAGTACCCATTCAGTAAAAAGTAAATATATAGTAAGAAATATGGTGTTTAAGGTGAAGGATTAGAAGAGGGAAGGTGGATTTAGGAAGGCTAATGTGGAGATATGGTGGAGAAATGGTGACGATTAAGCTTAAAATTTAGTGGCGGCTAGGTTTTTAGAGAGAAGTTTTAGAGAGAAGGCAGAGAGAATACGACTCTCATTTCAAAATGATGTTTTTATCCAAAATGAAGTTTTAGTGAGTATTAGGGGTCAAACGAGTCAAGAACAAAGCTACAACTGGTTTCCATGCTCAAACAAGTCAAAAATTAAGCAAAATTAATTTTCTTGTTCAAACGAGTCCAAAATGAAGTTTTTTTTTTGCTAATTAAAATTTTATACCATAAAGGAACAACTTGATACACATCTAGGGGCATACCCCGCGAAGTCAACATGCAAGCAAAACAAATGTCATAGCATCATAGAGACACTATACAATCAACATACAAATAGAACTAGCTTTAAGCTAGTTGTGAGACCTATGCCAAGTACGAATAGTAAAGGGACCACCTGGTCCACATCCAAGTATTGTAAACTGGAAAGCAGCATCTTCTTCATAGGCAACAGTAGCACATGATAAGCCCAAACATGGGCGCCCTGGAAATTCTTTGAAAAAACCTCCTGACCCGAAAGGGTGGAGTCCTCTCGCCTAACCAAGCTAATTTCTTCACTACGATTGCAATGCTCACCAGAGTAGCGAGCAGAAGACGAGCAGTCTGATGAACACTTTCTCGAAACCAAGTCAATCAGGCTTACAATTGCCGCCAAACTTATTACCAGCTGCTGAAAAAGACCAGCAGTAGCATCACCCTCCTTTTGTAAGTCATCCTTACCCGCATGAGCCTTGGGCAAACCAGCATCATGAATAGTCCCCATATTCAGAACTCCGGACCACACCTTGTTCCATACCACTCTGCTTTGACAAACCCGAGATGGTCTGCCCAGGTCATCATATCCACAGCACATCAACCTCATGTAAATCAGATAAACTAATGTGCCTATCACTCTTCTCATTCCAGCAGAGTGGCTTTGCCTGCATGATTGATCAAAACAAACAACAGCACATATGCTGAATTCCAGACCGCAGTCTGAGATCAAATCCGTATACCCATTCTCATATCTCATTACAGCCACCACAGAGGTAAAGGATGTATTTAGCTTTGCACCACCACTCCGTCGAGACAAGACCGGAGTCCCCATTAAATCCATTAGTCCGAAGATAAACGGACTGCTGAAGTTCACCAAACCACAGCATAAAATCCTTTTTGAAAACAGAAATGAAACTGTACTTCCCATTTCTCTATGCTTCCCAGCAGTGAATACTGGCCTGCATGGTTTGACTATCATGTACCAATATGCCCAACTCGCACGATTCAATATTGCATCACTTATGCTGGATGCCACACCACAATCTATCACTAACCAGCAACCCGGTAGGCCCATTCTCAGAGGTTTGTAACTCGTGCATAAACCACTTTGCTTCATGAATATCAGAGATAAACCAGTATACAAATGACGGGCATTTCGAATCCCATCCATCCTTCGACAATGGAACAAACACCTTCCATTCAACGAGTTGTATGTCACATACAAAACTTGTCGCAACTTCCGGCTTCCAAGAAGCACCAGTATTCCAGTGTTCCCAACTCTCACAATCATTCCGTTGTACAATTGGCCAACTACACAATCAGTCTATAACAAGTCAAAGCTTCTTTTAAACAAATCATCAGACAGTTCGACAACATCAGTCAGAACCAGCTTAAGATCCAGAGTAGAATGAAACATCTCCCTAGATTTGGAATCCAGGGCTAGACCTTCTCTGAAATCAAATAGAACGCCTTCCATGTCAGAGGACTCCAATAGCACAAGATCGCCAGAGCAAGCTAAACCATCACTCACACATACCACATCAAATGAGTGTAGGACACCATCCACTAACATCTCCAACCGAGCACCCAGATCATTAGGCTTCCTAGGGGCGGGAAACTTCATGTAGGCGTTAGAAACAATGTCCCATCGCACCATCCAACTACATCTCTGAGAAAATGCCTCTAACACTTGTTGTGCTAAACCGTGCCTCACACCCACCATATTCTGACTGCATACCACATGTTGTACCAACAAATTAGCATACACCTCAAAAGCATCCAAATATCTAGAAATTTCCCCAAGTAACAGCAATGTTCTTTCAGGGAATCCATCAAACATTTCATCATCAAAAACCAAACCAGATCTGTGCTGGTGCATTTCAGCAAACACCTGACCAGCACTCAAGCCTATACCCTTAATCCCAGCAGCCAGCAACAATTGTATCACAAGAGTAACAGGCCCACCCTTCCGGTCATCATAAATAAGAACAGGAGGGATGACCCTCCACTTCTCAACAAGGTAATTCGTAAAAAGCTCCAGAACTAGGAGTAATGAAGGCAAAACAATACAAATTCTCTTCAAACCATTGTACAAGATGTGATAATCAGCAGCATCTAGGATCACCAAGTCTAACCCCGACCACCCCATCCAGTTAGTGGCCTGAAATCCCATCATTAAAGAACAATTACTCAGCATAGAATTCCTCAAAGGATGAAACCCAACCCTTAAGCTTGGACAACTGTTGAAATGGCTAAGTGTGAAAAACACAGCAGTGTTATCACAAATCCCATGTTCAGTCTCTAGAACAACCACACAAAGAGAAAAACCCATTTTCGCTAGAGATTTTATCAGTCGTCTCTTTAAGGAACCAACCGAAACCGGCGACAAGAGCACAAGACCAGAGGTCACACCATCACCAAGGACCCTCGCCATAACCCCCGAGTAGTCAAAGCTAACACTTCCCAAAATAAGATCCAGAAAAGCCATCCACGATAAAGTAAATATCGATATATATATAGATATAAGAAATTTAGTGTATAGGTGAAAGATTTGAGATGGAAGATGGAATAATGAAGGTTGATTGGACAGATCTGATGGAGAAATGGTATAGATTAAGGCTATAATTAAGTGGCGGCTAGAATTATTAGAGAGAAGTTAGAGAGAGGTTAGAGCATAACCGACTCTCATTTAATTCCTTTATTTTATCAGATACCTTTGCCATATCTTCATGTGCTGTGACCGTCTAGTCCAAAATGAAGTTTTAGTGAGTTCTAGGGGTCAAACGAGTCAAGAACAAAGCTACAAGTGGCTTCCATGCTCAAACGAGTCAAAACTTGTTCAAATGAGTCCAAAATGAAGTTTTATTGAGTATTAGGGGTCAAACGAGTCAAGAACAAAGCTACAAGTGGTTTCCATGTTAAAACAAGTCAGAAATTAAGCAAAATTAGTTTTCTTGTTCAAATGAGTCCAAAATGAAGTTTTAGTGAGTAATAGGGGTCAAACGAGTCAAGAACAAAGCTACAAGTGGTTTCCATGTTCAAACGAGACCAAAATGAAGTTTTAGTGAGTTCTAGGGGTCAAACGAGTCAAGAACAAAGCTATAAGTGGTTTCCATGCTCAAACGAGTCAAAACTTGTTCAAACGAGTCCAAAATGAAGTTTTAGTGAGTATTAGGGGTCAAACGAGTCAAGAACAAAGCTACAAGTGGTTTCCATGCCCAAACAAGTCAAAAATTAAGCAAAATCAATTTTCTTGTTCAAGTGAGTCAAAAATGAAGTTTTAGTGAGTAATAGGGGTCAAACGAGTCAAGAACAAATCTACAAGTGGTTTCCATGCTCAAACGAGTCAAAACTTGTTCAAACGAGTCCAAAATTAAGTTTTAGTGAGTATTAGGGGTCAAACGAGTCAAAAACAAAGCTATCAGTGGTTTCCATGCTCAAACAAGTCAAAAATTAAGCAAAATTAATTTTTTTGTTCAAACGAGTCCAAAATGAAGTTTTAGTGAGTTCTAGGGGTCAAACGAGTCAAGAACCAAGCTACAAGTGATTTCCATGCTCAAACGAGTCAAAACTTGTTCAAACGAGTCCAAAATGAAGTTTTAGTGAGTATTAGGGGTCAAACGAGTCAAGAACAAAGCTACAAGTGGTTTCCATGCTCAAACGAGTCAAAACTTGTTCAAACGAGCCCAAAATTACGTTTTAGTGAGTATTAGGGTTCAAACTAGTCAAGAACAAAGCTATCAGTGGTTTCCATGCTCAAACAAGTCAAAAATTAAGAAAAATTAATTTTCTTGTTCAAACGTGTCCAAAATGAAGTTTTAGTGAGTTCTAGGGGTCAAACGAGTCAAGAACCAAGCTACAAGTGATTTCCATGCTCAAACGAGTCAAAACTTGTTCAAACGAGTCCAAAATGAAGTTTTTTTTTTTGCTAATTAAAAATTTATACCAAAAAGGAACAACAATTACAAGTCTAGGGGCATACCCCGCGAATCAACATTCAGAAAAACTAACAGTTCTAGGGGCATACCCCTCGAATCAACATTCAACAAAACACAGAAATAGTCCACAGCCGGACTGCATCATGAAACTAGCTAAAAATACATAATAATGTCACATAGGAATAAACATACGAGTTCCCACTTAGGGCCAACTCTCATGGCAAATGACCATGTGTAACTGCCCCCACCAACGTAGAGGTCTCCACTGATTAAACAAGCCTTGAGACATGTCAACAGGGTGGCATCCAGCTTCCCGAAATCATCATCACCCTGGCCTAACAGGACCACTAATTTTGCATCAAAATATACCACTTTAAGAAAGCATACGGTAAACCGTTGGTGCACAGACCACTTTATAGTCTTTTCCAACACTGCAAATTTCCTTAACTGTTGAATAAAATCGAACAGTAGTGGAGCATCAACTTCCATCTTCATTGTTCCAAAAGCCTCCCAGCTTCCCCTCTCAATATTACAAGCATAAGCAATCTGAAACCCAGCAGGATAAACCTCCGAAATAACCACAACCGGAAGGTTGTCTTCATTCAATGCAGAAATTCCATTGTAAACCCTCCATATGAAGGAATTCTTGTCGTTAATGGGGACCCAAAACATGTCTTCAGGCCAAGCATTTACGGAATAAATCACATGAGATTTCAAAGAGCAGGAACCCCTGCATACCATCGTAAACACAGCATTAAGCACCCCAACATTTACCATCTCCTCCTGATAAACAAGGAAGACGCATGTGCCATTCATAACATCTTGAGCTCGCATTATCTCATCGAAGTCACTAACACACTTCAACTGTTTATCATCCTTGAAGCCCTGCTCCACCGTCTTGCTAGGTCCCGCAACCTCTACAACAACTTCCCCCACTTCTATAGTTATGTGCTTTGAAACAGCACATACTTCATCTTCGAAATAAAACCTTCCCCCGCATTCACTGCCATGGCTACTCCCTTTGCTAAGATAAGGTTCGGAAAAACCCTCCCTACTGTAGGTCCCATCACCAAATTGAACAACAACCTTAGTTAAATTCTTTGTTTTTAAAAAACCCAACAGGTTGAAATACACAACTGACCAAAAATCGCAAACTCGCAATAGGTATGTCCAGACACACTACCCATCACATCCAACATCAGAGCAACAGTTTTTTTTTTTTTGCTAATTAAAATTTTATACCACCGGCAAAAGATTACATCTCTAGGGGCATACCCCGCGATTAGTAACACATCGACCTAGCGGACCAACAAAGGAAAAGCAACACTAATGCTAGATAAACTAGCAATCAACAACATAACACGAACCTAATCAAACTTTACACCTATGCCATGAACATCCCGAGATAAGTAACTGTGTGCCTAAGCACCAATCGTCTCCATGCAAATTGACCATGCAATTTTCAACCCCCGAAAAGGCTGTCACACTTGAACATAAGCATTTGGAGCTCCACAAAAGGTTGTATGGATGACACCTTAAAGAACAAAAGGTGTATTGATACCATGGAGGATATTACTGTCATGGATGGAGCAGAAGTGGACTTGGGATCTGATCCCATCTTGAAGGGGGCGTATCCTGCAACGCCTGCTAGGTTTGGGTCCTTCTCGTCAGGACTACAGGAGAGTTTGAATATTGCTTTGAAAGTACTAGTGGTACTTAGGGATTGCATTGTTCTGAATGGACATGAGGTACCCAGTTTATGGGGGAAGATTGATATGAGAGGTTTGAACGCCTCTAATGATCTGAGGGACAAACCTGTGTTTAGGATGATGGCTGACCGTGCTAGATCTGTGCATGGTATCAAGCAATTGAGTGACTTTATTTGGAAAAGGAAAATTCCCACCCCGATTATTCTAGGGGATGATGAGGTTCTTATACAAGGTATGAGGGAGGAGCTTAAGGAGGGGGGACTGTTGAACCAGACCTGTTTAGAAGAGAAAGGGGAAATGCTGGTGGCTGCTAGTCAGGGAACGGATGTAGATAGCTTGAAGATTTTCATTGTCTCCCTTGGTAATAAGGGTCAAATTTCAAAGAATACAGGTGAAAAGGGGCGGAATGTTCTCTTTAAAGATGTTGAGGGTCATCAAACCTTGCCATCCCAACTCAGGGATGTTCTAGCTGAGATGGGGAACCATGGTAATGGGTCATTGGCTACTACTGTGGTTAAGGTTCTTGATGTGGAGGTGAGCTTAAAAAGCGCATCTGGTAATATTCTAGCGCTTGATCAAAATGAGGAGCTTGAGGAGGTGAGTGCGCAAGGGCGTTCTGGTGGCCCTTTGGATTCTCTGACTATGAAGTATGAGTTGGTACAGGTGTTTGAAGTCCTGGATGGGGTTGTGGAAAAAGCTTTGGACATGAATGGTTATTTCAAGAGTGTGAGGGATTCCATGCGTGGACACATGCATTATTTGGGCATGTTGTTTGGTTTTTCTGATGGTCATGCATAATGGTTGATGATGATGAGACTGGAAATGAGAGGGATCCCGTTCAGGGGATAGGCAAGCAGCCAGTGACCAAGAATTTCATTGAAATGGATGCAGAGCTATATCAGGTTGGGACATATGTGCCTACTGTAGAGACAAGCCCCCGCAATGCAGAGACGATGATTTATCATGGAAGTGATAAAGGCGATGACACATGAGCTACTCCCTTTGTGAAGATTTCACGGCCATGTGGGTCGTAGATTTTATGTAGCTTGTTTTGAACTTGGTTAAAATTTCTGTGTTTTATTCATGCTGTTCCGTTAGGTGTAAATTTTTCTTATCGCGGGGTATGGCCCTAGAGATGTAATTTGTTTGCCTATGGTATAAATTTTAATTAGCAAAAAAAAAAGCTTAGAGCCATCACCCAAAGAAACATGCTCAATCGCAGTCCCTTTAACATCAATGGAGATGCCATCGGCAATGAAACCCTTCTTCGAATAAAGGAACTTACCTTCAATCAATTTGAGATTACAAGAACTACGAGCTCGAGACGCAATCCCTGAGGTGCAATTACCCCCAACATCCCTCTTCCTCAGGCCAACCTGGGACTCAACGGTGTCACTATCCCTCTTTACTTGAGCATCCTTCAAAGGATACTCAGTCACAAGGTTCTCCGAAAAGGAGACCCTCTTCGGACTCCTAATCGAGCTACCCACAAGAAGGCGTGATTCAGATCTGCACTTCCCCCACAAAGTGTCCTCCGAAAAGGAAACCCTCTTCCGACTCACACGAACATTATTCACCTGGTTAAAACCAGAAGTCTCCAACCTCTCAAAGGTTTGAGCCGATGATTCTTGCTTCCCCTTAACTGATATAGTAGAAAGGGCACTCCGTGAACACGCACGGAGAGGAATCTCCGTCACAAGGTTCTCCGAAAAGGAAACCCTCTTCGAACTCATAGTAGGACTAAAAAACTGATAAGAAATTTGGTATATAGGTGAGGGATTAGAGACGGAAGGTGGATTTATGAAGGTTGATTGTATAGATCTGATGGAAATATGTGCGAGAATTAGTGGCGGCTAATTAAGGGTTTCTAGAGAGAAGGAGGAGAATCTCTCTCTAGACTCTCATAAGAAACACAATTTTCTCTACCAAATCTGTCAAAAATGAAGTTTTTTTTTTCTAATTAAAATTTATACCATAGGCAAAGGATTACATCTCTAGGGGCATACCCCGCGATTAGTAACACATCTACCTAGCGGAACAACTAAGAAAAAACATCAATAATGCTAGATAAACTAGCAATCAACATAGAATTCAACAACAAAACACAAACCTAATCAACACATAAAATCTTAAAGAACAACATCACAAATTTAACAACTATGCCATGGGCATCCCGAGCAGCACTGCAACAAACAGGTCCATATTTCCAACCGTACATATCGAACCTTTCTCGAACAACTGGCGCACCTTGTACCCATAGCCAAAACACTCTTTAGCAAACAAAAGAGTGTCCACATATACCTGAAGAGCAATATACGCCTTGTAAAAGCATGTTGCCCCTTCACTAAAAAATCGTTGCTCAAATTCACTAAGAATCACATCCAAAGAACCCACATCCATAGAATGATGCTTAACATCCACATCCTCAAAGAGGATCCATCTAACAGAATTGACCAGCTCAAGGTGAGCACCGCCATAGATAAGAACACCCTTAAGAAAAGACTGAATAATGTCATCATGTAGATAATCTTCCTGGATGAACACTATCTCTATCTCTCCGAGGAGGCCAAACCCAGTTTCCACACGGTCAACAAGAATATCAGTTCTCAAACCCTGTTGGAGCCATTTATCAAACATTAGGCGGACACTTGCACAAACTACCCAGTCCTTATGATGGAGTGGGTAATCCAGGAAGACCCTCTTCTCCATCTTTCCAGAGGAACCAACATCAGATACCTTCTTTCTCAAACCATCATAAGTTGTCAAAAAGGAACCCATCAGTTCCAAAGGCAACCACATAACCTCGTAGTTATCACAAACCCGAAGTTCATCCTTCAACCTGACCATCAGACCCTCGCACACGACCAACTTCTTACAAGGTTTCGACAAAGCCTAAAACCTTGAATCTTCAAGAAGGATTCCACAGCAACAAGACCCATCCCCTATGACAGAAGTATAACCAATTCCGAAGGCTGACCCTTTACAAGCCCTCTTCCTTTTGATTGTTTCTAAACCATCAAGACCCGTGTGCTTCCTTTTCCTTCTGCCTCCAGGAGCAATGGCCAAATCATCAGTGTCTATCATCGGAGCTATTGAAGATCCCTTTTCATGACCAACAACATCCATAATCAGTTGGCCATCACCCAAACTTCTAGTACTGGGTCCTCTCAATCCAGACTCAACATCACACCCGGACTTCATCTTATAAGATAACAGCTCCTCACTAAAATAAGGTCTATCCTTTGGAATCACCGTAACCAGTATTTCCGCAAAGGAAACCTTTTTTGGACTCACCATCGAACTCCAAACCTCCTGAGACTTTGACACACCTCCTGCCCGGTCTTTAACCAGCCCAGTGGTACAACCGCGAGGACGATCCATCGACCTCCTTTCCCCCGATGTGATTTCCTCCACGACCTCCGCGAAAGAAACCCTCTTACTGCTCATGATTAAGAACGAAAATAGAATATTTAATAAGAAATATGGTGTATTATGTGAAAGATTTGAAGAGGAGAGGTGAATTTAGGAAGGCTAATTGTGAAGATCTGATGAAAAATGGTGTAGATTAAGGATGAAGTTTAGAGGCAGCTAGGTTTTTTAGAGAGAAGTTAGAGAGAGGTTAGAGCATATCCGACTCTCATTTTTTTTATGTGTCAAAAATGAAGTTTTAGTGAGTAATAGGGGCCAAACGAGTCAAGAACAAAGCTACAAGTGGTTTCCATGCTCAAACGAGTCAAAACTTGTTCACCAAATTTCTTATATTTATTTTATATATTTATCTCTAAACGTTTTGAGAATGAGTCCAAAGAGGGTCTCTTTCTCACCGGAGGTTAGGGTTTTTTACCCTAATGAGAACGATGCCCTTTCTATTGAGTTAGCTAAGGGGGAGCAGGTATCAAGGAAGGTCACCTTCTCGCCGGAGGTCAGGGATTACCCTCGTTCTCATGTTACGGATTTGGAATGTTGGATACCTGATGAAGCTCCTATGGAAGAATCGGAGGCTGAGGATCATGTGTGTGAAGGTCATCAAGTCCGATTTATGGTTAATTCGGTTGTTACTCCGATTGAAGGAGTTAATGTTGCTTGTAGTGTTGAGCCTACTATTTATAGTGGGTTTGTTCAATGGGAAATGAAAGTGGAAGACGTTGCACATCATCTGTTCGATGTTATGCTTGTTCGATCCATTGATGGGAGCCTGCTGGTTGAAAAGGATAACTCATTTGTGGATTTGGAAAATGAAATCATTGCCTTTTTCCTGGACTCTGCTTTTCCTGAAGCTTGGGGTTTAGGGATCCCATGTATGGGGTTTGTTCATGGAATGTCCCTTGCTGGAATTGAGGATTGCTCCTCAATTGTTAGATCTCTGTTGAAGAAGGGCAGGTTTTTAGTCATGTTGATGAGCAAGAGTGGATCGCGCGATTTTGCGATCAGTGTGATTGCAGATAGCCATGGTCTATTTGTTTTTAATGGTGCGGATGAGACTATTGGTCTTTGTAATGTCTCGAATGGTCACTTATTTAATGGCAGGGTTTATGTTTGTTGTAAGTATGAGAATAGACGTGGTGTGGTGAGTGATGAGTCGGGTTTTTTGGGCCCTGTATTTATGGCGGAGGAATTCTGTATCCTGGTGTTTGCAAATGCACCTGGTCAGGGTGAAACGCACCAGTTTGCTGAAAATGTGGAACATTTCACAACTGAAAGGGGCTTCTTCCATGTTGTAACCATGGGAAGGATTTTACTAGGGATGATTATGCACAGCCTTTGTTGTGAGATTAGTACAAGGACTGGATTGTTTCCAAGTCCCAGGAATGGTGTAATCCAAATGGCATTATTTGTTCTGAGATTTAGAGCGAATACTCAAATCACCGAAGATGGGATCGGGATTGTGTATCCTATTCATGCGAAGGTTGTCAAAACTTGTAGGTTGTTGATGGAGTTGAATCATGTTGAGGGCAATCACAGCAATGCTCGTCTAATGCAGGAGACCGATGGTGTTCCTCATTTTCTGAACCCGGCGAAGATTGACTTTGATATTTTTACTTGATGCTTTTAAACTAGGTTCACTAGTTTATCTAGTAATTATGTTGTCTTGACTGGTTGACTGAGCATTTTGGATGTTGATTTCGCGGGGTATGCCCCTAGAATTGTATCAGTTGTTCCCTTTTGGGTTATAAAATTTAATTAGCAAAAAAAAAAAACTTGTTCAAACGAGTCCAAAATGAAGTTTTTTTTTTGGTAATTAAATTTTATACCATAAAGGAACAACTGCTACAAATCTAGGGGCATACCCCGCGAAGTCAACATATTGAAACTAATTAAACTAGTTTAAATAAAACTAGTTTAAAAACAGCAATATAAAGCCTAAATTACATAATTAATCTGGAGCCTTTAGTAATCTAGGATTGGACCCAGTTCGAGCACTAAAAAATGCAACTGAGTAAACTTTCTTCCAAAGTCTGTTATCAAAAACCCATTTCGACAGCCGCATTTGGTCAAAACCATCCATATGACATCCATCAACATGAGAGTTGGCCTCCAAAAAAGCACCACCAGCTAACTTTCCATTGGAAGGAGAACCAGCCCCCAGCTGATTAAAAATGCCCATATGACATGAAGCTTGAACACCAATCTTGACAAAGCAAGACACCAATAGATTCGATCCAAAGAAAATGTAATCACAGGAGACAGGAACCTTTCTCCTAATCACAGCAACCATTTTGTAACCTGCTTTAGTATCCATTCTGGTTTTCATCATCTTCAACACTGCATAAACACTGCAGACATCCTCCAAGTGTATACGGAACCACATTTGTATCACATCGAGGACGTAGGATAGCCCACCACCTTCTCTAATAATATGATCAACGTCTAGCTTGCAAAGTGCTCGAAAGCCCTCGACATCTCCACCCGTAGATTGGTTGTACATGAAGTTCACCTTAGCCCTGAACTCACAGAGACGTTTCCCGGCCATTAGACGCGTCCAATCCCTTGATCAACATTGAATTAAAATAGCGCCACAATACATGGTCCTCTTCAAGAACGCCAAGACCCATTTGCAGACCAGAACCAGGGACAAACTAACAAACACCATAGGAGCCATTCTTCTGCTTAAAACCAGGGCATGCATAAAAACTCTGGGATTCATAAAAACCCAACCACCAGCAGTAGCACGCTTAAACTTTACTGAATCGGAATAAACAGTGATGTCAAACAACCACACCAACATCGATTCCAAAGGGCGACCAAACATAGGGCTTAGCCCATCAGCTATAACCGTATGCATCAAAAAACCCTTAAGGCAGTCCCTCACAACTGCACCTCCAACATATTACTCAACAACATCTGCATAGGTCATGTGTGACAAATCGTCAAGCAGTTGAGGTGCCTCTGTCATAACGTCTCTGCTACCATACACATGGAATTGGTGCAGTCTATTTCCCAAGACAAATACTACTGTAATCATCAAGGTCTGAAACCCCGCGGCCATAGTGCACTCCTTAGGAGAGACATACGAACATACTAAGTAGCCTAATAAGGCATACTCAATCCCAATTATACTGATAACAGTGAAAAAATTTACCTTAGAAACTCTGTTATTGCATACCTCATGAAATGTCCCGGATCCATCAAACACAAGATAGCCAACATTTTTACAGGCTAGGACCCAAGAAAGAACAACAAGGTTCAACATCCCGTCCTTGTCCCGAAGCTTTCCCCTTAAACCCGCAGTCTCCGCACAAGTATGAACTAACAATAAGTAGTCATCGACCATAAAGTCCTTCACGCCGCGAACAGGAGTTAACAAAACACGATTTTCAAGAGTTCCAATATCCCCCTTTTGTTCTACTAGCGAAGCACCCTCAACATTAACACGACTTGTTATCAACTTCAAACAAGCCCCCAAACCAGCCGGCTTATTATTGACCTTGACCATATCTGTAGAACCTTGCAACAGAACTGCAACCAGCACTTCAACCATATTAATCGCAGGCTCCATTTTGACAGCCGCAAAAATTCGGTGCGGCAAATCGTCAAACACCATATCTGCATACTCCATATCTCCAGACATAACCCTGCTTTCCATCAATAGTACCTCAATTACCAGAACTTGAAAATTCCGCACCATAAAACCCTCAGTTTCCAAAGTAAAGGTCTTGAGAAGAAGACCATTTCTCACAATCAAATGTGTAACAACAGCAATTTTAGCAGAAATCCGTGGTTCCATCTCAATGTTTCCGAAGACAAAGTCGATATTCTCTCTGTTACAAGGAACCAAAGAGAAACCCCTTTCCGCATCTTCAAACCACTAGGAAGGCGCAACATGGTCGAGTCCAATCCAAAGGTGTTGCAAGCTAACACCAGCGGAATCCTTCAAAGACCTCACCACAGTCAAACCATCATCCAAACCCACATCAGTGGACTCCAAAACCAGCAACAATCTTCGAAAAGAAGAAAGAGACACATCTCCCAGCAAGTCAGAGCACAACTCCAGATTTTGAAGAGATCCATCATGAATGGACTCTCTCTCATGGATACCCTTACTCATATCCTCATAGGAAAATAAGACAAACCCCATCGAATTAAGATAAGACCATTCGATAGAGGAGTGCGAAGTCTTCTTGAAAGGAACAAAGTCCTCAAAGATAAAGACCGAGTAAGAATCCCTTCCGCCATTGGAAGAAATGAAAACAACAGAAGTACCCATAAAATTAATAAATATAAACTAAGAAATATGGTGTTTTAGGTGAGAGGTGAGAGGATGAAGATGAATTTTTGAAGGATTAAGCTTGGATCTGGTGAAGAAATGGTGTAGATTAAGGCTAAATTTTAGTGGTGGTTATGAAAATTAGGGTTTTCTAGAGAGAGAATACGACTCTCATTTGGGCTTTTTTGTTGCTTTTCCAAAATGAAGTTTTAGTGAGTATTAGGGGTCAAACGAGTTAAGAACAAAGCTACAACTGGTTTCCTTGCTCAAACAAGTCAAAAATTTAAGCAAAATTAATTTTCTTGTTCAAACGAGTCCAAAATGAAGTTTTAATGACTTCTAGGGGTCAAACGAGTCAAGAACCAAGCTACAAGTGATTTCCATGCTCAAACAAGTCAAAACTTGTTCAAACGAGTCCAAAATGAAGTTTTAATGAGTATTAGGGGTCAAACGAGTCAAGAACAAAGCTTTTTTTTTTGCTAATTAAAATTTTATACCAAAAGGAACAACGAAAACAAGTCTAGGGGCATACCCCGCGAAATCAACATGACAACACAAATTAGAAAGAAATGAGAGTCTAGAGAAAGAAGCTCCTCCTTCTCAATATCTCAAAAGCTAGTCGGTCTAAACTAAAGGTCAAGAAATGAGAGTCTAGAGAGAGAAGCTCCTCCTTCTCACTAGAAACCCTCTTGTAGCCGCCTGTATTCTTATACAATTTTCCATCAGATCTACACTTTCAACCTTCACTAATCCATCTTTCATCTCTAATCTCACACCTATACACTAAATTTCTTTTCTTTAGTTTTGATTATGAGTCCGAAGAAGGTCTCCTTCTCGTCGGAGGTTAGGGTTTATTCCCCTTGTCTTTCTAAGTGCTCTTACAGTGCCCTTTCTACGGAGATAGTTAAGGGGGAGCAGGGCTCGAAAAAGGTATCTTTCTCGCCGGAGGTGAGGGTTTATTACCCCCCTTCTGTTTGCGATAGAGACACCATGGGGTCTAAAGTTTTCCGCAAGAAGATGGATATTGGTTACTTTCCCGTTACTGGGATTGCTTCAAGAGCTCGAAGCTCGCTCAACCTACCTTTGGTTGAAGGGTACTCTTCTGGAGAGATTTCGTCGGAACCTCATTGTTATGGAGTTCGTCTTCATGTTCGTTCCTTCAGAACCCATCCTTCTGGTTCGGTTTCGAAGGGGAAAGATACGCAAAACCAGCCTTCGGTGAGGTTGGGGTTAGTTTGTAATGATGAAATTGGTTTACGCAAAAGGGTTGCTCTGGGAAGTTGGGTGATGCTAACAACCTGAGATTTGGGATTGCTGCTCGTCCCCGAAGCTCGCTCAACCTAAATTTGGTTGATGGTAAGTCTCTCTTTTCTAAGATGCATTTTCCTGGGCCTAATGGTGTAGGTAATGATTTGACTATTGAGGTTCCTGATTTTATGGATTTAATTTCTGATAATGTTGTTGGTAACAAGGAATTCGAGGTTAATTCCAATTTGTTGACCAAGGAACCAATAGATTTAATTCAGGACAAGGGACAGGGGTCAAACCTTCCCTTGACTGAGATGGAAAACCAATCGGGTAGAGGTGATGTTATTGGTAATGGTGGTCCTGTAGTTTTGGGGATTTCTGACCATATGGAGAAGCACGATGTTGAGGCTAATGCTGAGGAGGGGAGGATCAAGCTATTGGCCTATGTGGGGAATAATTTGGGGGCTAGTTGGAACCAAATGAACTAGGCTTGGAGGAAAGTAGATAGTGTTTGGATAATCTTGAATGTTGTTGGTCCTGTTTTTACAGGTTTAAAGCTCAGGAAACATGTTTCGGGTATCTTAGGCCTTGGCATTGTACATGCAAGGTGGGGAAAACAGAGCTGTGGGGTGTTATTTGGTGGAAGACATGGGTTGCAATTTGCTTTAATTCGCAATTGGGTTTCAAAGACAGTGGGAGAGCGGGAATGGATATCTGCTTGTTACGATGTCCCTGAGTGGAAGGGATTCGTTGAAGACCTGGTTTGGGTGGTGGATGCTTCTGGCTCTTTTGTGAAGAATTGGAAGTTATTGTCATGGAAGGGCTGGTCAGGTGTTACGCAGACCTGGACTATGACTCCAGGATTGACTTGGATGACAAGGTTGGTAGAGCTGGTAGCCATTCTTTTTTTTTTTTGCTAATTAAATTTTATACCATAGGAAAATGATTACATCTCTAGGGGCATACCCCGCGATTAATAATACATCTACCTAACGGAACACCAAAGAAAAAACAACAATAGAGCTAGATAAACTAGCAATCAACATAACAACGGAATTAAGCTAAAAATTTATTCTGGCGCCTTAAGCAACCTAAACTTGAGACTAGGCACATGTCTCACAAAGCCCATAGTAAGTAGCAGATAAACCATGTAGTGACACATCCGCAAATCGGCAAGTATGTCCATATGACATCCATGGACCTGAGAGTTGGTCTTCGAAAAAGCACCACCGGCTAACTTTTCATTAGAAGAACCAGCCCCCAGCTGATTAAAAAAGGCCATATGACAGCCATAATCCACCTTGTTCAAAGGCACTACAGAATTAGTGCTAGTCATTCCATGCATGACATCATCCCAACAATCGTCTCCAGGCATTTCGCTTTTGTGCGGCAGCATGACAAGTTCCATGCTCGTCTTTGGCATCCGAAGTACCAATCCCATCGAGCAGGCAAGAAGACAAGCATTCCAATTTTTTCCAGCATAAAAACATGGCACACATGACTGAGTCACTCCATACGAGTAAACACATTTAAACCACACATCCCTGCAATGATTCTCGAGCTCAACAGACAACATGTCATTTGTCTTTTCCGCACCAACATCAAAGGACGCAAAATGACCATTGGCTTCTGCATTCTCGTTACCATCCGCGTTCCTCAGAGCAGCAACCTTTCCCCAAGCCAAGCCCAGAAGAGCCCGAAGCCTCTACTAGTACTCAACAGAGTATGTAGACTAAGTCCATTGGTCAAAGCCCGAGTCCGCCAAAATTCACCAACTGCAATAGTAATTCGTGTTTGCTGCAATTCATTAATCAAGTTGCAAGCCAACTTCATTTTACACATCCCGCTCACCCAAACAGACCCACAGAACAATCCATTTTCTTTTACGATTCCATCTTGTCCCTGGAATACCTCAACCACGAACTGGTCTTCACTGGCACAAATGCACAGCCCACTAGGTTGGGCCACATCATATGGTACCAAAATAGGTGACCCCTCAGGCATTACAACCTCTATGTGAAGTGCATTCAAGTGATTACCCGTGGCGATACCTGGCCCGTACGGATGACTAATCAAGTACCACCATTGATACCACCTACCACCACACCTATTCGCAGGCCTGCTAATACCATCCTCCAAGGACGCAGGATGTAAGCAGTAGTCATCTTCATGCACTTCGCTATTGTGCGTCCACATAACAGCCTTCTTGCTTTCCTTCAACACTTTGTTTGCAACAGGCTGATCACGACCCCTCAAGGTTACCTCCACCAAAAGGTACCCCAAAATAGAAGCATAAGTAACTCCATTAGGTTGCTGGAATATCCCAGCCAACCGCATCCTATTAAGAATCCGGACCAAACACAAAGCCTTGAAAAATAAAACACTCAGAAAAGCATTCGCAGTAATCTGACACATAAATCTAGCAATCGCTTCCTTATCGTCAGTCACAAAATAGCAGACCAAAGTATGTTCACCCTGAACATGATAAATCAGAATTGGCCAGGAACTCACCCCTCGCATGGGCATTCCAACAAACACTTTAAAGACATTGTTTTTACCACCATCCATGGATGGGTCAATCATTGATGATAAAGTTCCTACCCCCATATCCAAATTTTCAGTTCTCAAACTAAGAACAACCCTACACAAACTTCCACATTTAACTAACAGACCGCAAACTACGCAATAACCCCATTGAAGCCCCTGATTCAACCATAGCTGTATAGCACCCCAATGCGAGCACAACTTTCCTTTGCCATCACATACAACTAGAAACATTTTATCAAGCACCGTGTGGTCATGAACAATACACGATTCTTCTTGCATAGCAGAAACGGAATCCTCTCGATAAACAAGGATATCCTTACGCAAGACATCATAAGTTGTAAACATAAACTCCAAGAATGCCATCAACGACCTCTCTGCGGTGAGGGCCGAAACCATAAGGGTTTCCCCTTCCATCTTTGGATGGATAACACCATAACTACCCATAAATCGAACATGGTAAGAGTGTCTCCTCACAAACATAGGAGTATCTCCTCGCAGATAGAGGTGAAAATAATCAATAAGGACTATATCACCACATAGAAACTTATCACCCATTTCCAAGTCAAGAGACCCAATACTCAGTGGGCTTCTCTTCATTACCGAGAACATGATGACCTTCCCAGGCATGGAAGGATCGCACAAAACCCCATCTGTTGCTGGAACCCGCAAACCGAAGTCTATAGAAAAACCCTGGACAAACATACTCGAGATCGGCTCCTCCTTGTCCAACTCAATGAAAATACTACGTTTTGATAAATAGTCAAACACTTTGTAGTCACATCGATTAATCCAGGTTAAAAAAGACTCCAACCTCACCGAGGAAACCCCCATCACCATGAGAAGGTGAGGCACACAGCAAGAGACATCAACAAAAGATATCAACCAATTCGTTCCCTTGACAAAGGAGTTGTCGACCACCGATTGCACTTTACAGTCATCGAACATATGATATGAGACCAAAATCCCGGCCAGACTAGAGACAAAGCCATGGTCTCCATGGAACCCAACAAACCACCCTGTGACAGTTACATCTACCATCTCAGTCCCCATCGACTAGGCAATAAAGAGGATATATTTAAGAAATATTGGTGTGTAGGTGAAAGATAAGAAGAGGGAGGTGGATTAAGGTAGGATTGATTGTAGATCTGATGGAAAATGGTGTAGAAGAAGGGAGAAAATAGTGGCGGCTAGAAAGTTTAAGAGAGAAGGGAGAGCAAACTCTCTCTAGACGACTCTCATTTTCGTTTTTGCTGGTAGCCATTCTTGCAGATTATGGTATGTGCTCTGGATGAGAATTCAAGCTGGATGCTTTCGCTCGAGATCCTAGGGTGTGGACCAGGAGTTTTTTAAAATAATTTCTTGGCATTGATATGACCTCATTGCAATGTATTTAATCTAGTTCTTTTTGTAGACTAGATTAGTAACTCTATGTTGACTGTTAGTGTCCTAATGGTGTTATGTCTTTTGTATTTGAGTTGTTGATTTCGCGGGGTATGCCCCTAGAATTGTGTAAGTTGTTCCTTTTGGTATAAAATTTTAATTAGCAAAAAAAAAAAAAAAGATCTAGACTACAAGCCTAGCAACATAACCGAACCATAAAGCTAGATGAACTAGCTTATTAGGTTTTGTTCAAGGCTGTTTTCCAGTCAAGTATTTGGGACTCCCGTTAATAACTAAAAAGTTAAACTCGAGGGACTGCATGCCGTTAGTTCAGCGAATTTGTGCAAAGTTCGATAGTTCGACTTGTTACTTTCTTAGTTATGCTGGCAGATTACAACTTATTAAAGTTGTTTTGTTTGGAATTCAAGGGTACTGGGCCATGCATATTTTCCTACCAGTTGGGATTTTAAAAAAGATTCAGTCATTATGTGTTAAATTTCTGTGGGGTGGATCTCATTTGAATCCATGTTCAGTTAAGGTTGTTTGGAAAGATTGCTGCTTGCCAAAGAATGAAGGTGGTCTTGGTATAAGAGATCTATGTGAGTGGAATAAAGCTTCTATTTTATTTCAGCTGTTGAGAGTTATTAGGCCTCACTTCTCCTCCTTGTGGCTAGAATGGTTACATAAAAATGTGATTAAGGATAAACCGTTTTGGACTATGAGACCTCCGAAGCACCTCTCTTGGTGTATAAAAAAAATCTTCAATGCGAGACCTGATGCTCTTCAATTTGTCACGTATCAAATCAGTGCTTGTTCTAACCTATTTTTCTGGCATGATCCGTGGTTTCGAAATAAGCCTCTTCTTGACATTTTCCATCATGACACGATTTCAATTGCAGAAACTTCTGAATCTGCAAGGGTAGGAAATTTTATTCAGGATCAGAATTGGGTTCTTCCTTCCTCTAATCATGTCTGGGTCATTGAGCTGCGCGCACTCCTTAGTAATATGCCTATTTCTCAACAGGATTGTATGTTTTTTTTTTTTTTTTTGCTAATTAAATTTTATACCAACAAGGGAACGCTAATACAAATCTAGGGGCATACCCCACGAAATCAACATTTTAAACATTGCAAATTCAAAAACTAAAACTAGCTAATAACTAGTTTAACAACAAAAGCTCCTGAATAATTAAAAAAGACCTATGCCAAATATCGCTTTAAAGACCTCAACCAGGTCCATTAACAACATGCGTAACCCCACGAAACCACCTTTTCCATTGGCCACACCATTCTCTGGTAGACCCCATCCACATGCTTGCTTTGAGCATCCTGTTGGAGTATCATATGATAGAAGACGCTCCCTAACAGCCTCATGAAAGACTGCCCCCAGCTGCTGAGCGAAACCATTAAGAAAACCAACACATTTCGAAGAAACCTTCATATTCGTAATATCATGGTTATCAATCCGGCCCAAAGCCTGGACATCAGCATGAATCAACCACACAAACTGGACAAGCATGTCAACAACCATCTGCACATCAACAATCACAAGGATGACCAGCTTCAAAACAATTTGGAAACTCACGCAGACATAAATGTTATGTCCGTGCCAAGCACTACACTTCCTTGTACTAGGAACAACCACATTTCTTCCAACAGATTTAGCACCACTCCGCCCACTAGTAGACCCCTGCTTTTGCTTTGATTCCGCATGGGCATACGAATGATAACTCACCATTGACAACAGACCCTTAACGGCCTCACAGTTTGTATCAACACCATCAAATCTTATAAGAAAGAAAGTGTGATTATGCAAAAACCTGCTCAAAATGACAGTCGCAGTTACCTCAAAAACGAGAAATAGAATCCCTTCCATTAGAATCACCAACGGAGATTCAACAACCCAGACATGGGTCAAAGAAATTCCCAAATCCATTTGCTCTCCACAGTCCCTTAGACTCTGCTTCGTTCGCAGTAATTCACTAAACCAACCACAGCCCTTTAAGCCGTGTCTGAGCCCTGCAATTCTCCTATAGAAAGTACCTCTTTTGTGTAGCACAAGCTCCAAATGATTCATCATTAATAAGCGCGAATTCATCTTGAAATTCATAGTTATTCCTGAATGGGACAAACTGATAGCATCTAGGAGATGTTGGCCAACAATACAAACTGGATAAGAGACGCACCATATCACTCGTCCATGAACAATCTGAAAAACATTCAAATAACAAGTTCTTGTCAACCAATCTCGGTGTGACTTTCCAACAAACATCCGGCGACCATATGCCCACCAGCCACACTCACTTGAATGGGCTAAACAAAGAGCCCTATCCTGAACATCACGACCTTGCGCAGTTTGAAACCATCGCTCCCCCTGCTGAACAACATTGACCATCCCACCCAAATTGAGATAAGGCATCCAAATACATAAATAGACACTAGTGTTTCGGTTCCCATTGCCTGAGCCCTCTATAAACAGAGTACTATCACTCTTATACAGATTCCACCAGGGTGGACATTTAGATTCATAAGTCTCACCATCAATGGCAAGAGCCACTCTACCTGACCAGCTGCAAGAAACATGAATCCCACCAGCGGTGTCCCTTGCAGTCCCTGAGAAACATGTCTCCATAGAATCAATACTCCCAGGTTTCTTAGGCTTGTCCCTCGCATAAACCAGAGCAGCATAATCCTTCGTTGAGTTAACACCAATACTCTTCAGCATAAAAGTAAAATAGAGCCGGAAAGCTCCCGATAGCGTGAAAGAGTCTGTCGACAAACCATTGAACAGAAGGCATCCAACACAATCAGAAAGGTTAACCCAACCTTCCTGAGCTATTCCAACCACGATAGAGGGCAAAGGCCTCACAGACCTTTCTTCAAACACATGGTGACCATTTTTAACTATAACCAGTTCTCCGGAAAACACAACACCACAGTGCTGGTTCGCATGGTTAGAGGACCAAGACCCCATCTCCCAATAAATGAAAACATTTATTGAATCAGGCCAATTGTCAAGCACCTTGTAAGCAAAGCCTTCCGGTTCCTTAAAATCAAAGGAAAAAGGAATCTCAGCAGATGACTTATAACAAACCATGAAAACCCGAGATTTCATCCATACACCACCAGATCGATGGTAACCATCATCATCACTACACGCTCTTTTCGCACCAGAGCACAAAGTAGATCTGAGACCATCATAATTGAAGCACAAGCCTTCGTCGGCGAGAACCTTCAAAGACCTCACAAAATAGCTTGAAAAACTGCCAGTTACAAAACCCACTTTAGAAGTGATCCTCTTGGAAGAAAGGATCACAACCCGACCAATATCTAAATCCATGAAAATGGATTCCGAAAAACTAAATAATAATATATAAGAAATGTTGTATTTAGGTGGAAGATCAGAAGAGGATAGTGGATTTAGGTAGGATTGATTGTGGATTTGATGAAAAAAGGTGTAGATTAGGGCTAAGTTTTAGTGGCGGCTGGGTTTTTTCTAGAGAGAGAATACGACTCTCATTTGTTTAGTCGTAACAGGATTGTATGTTCTGGAATGGTGTCAAGTCATATCAAGTCAATGTATCTACTATTTGGCACTCCGTTCGTAGTGTAGGCTCTAGTCAGCCGTGGCTCCAAGCAATCTGGCACTCGCTCTCAATCCGGAAATGTTCGTTTATTCTATGGCTCGCTTTGAAGAACAGGCTTTACACGAGAGATCGAATGAGAAATTTTGGAATCAATATCTCTCCTGGTTGTCTTCTCTGTAATACCGAAACTGAATCTGCACAACACTTATTTGGCAGCTGTATTTTTTCGAAAACAATCTTATATGATGATGTTCTCACTGGTTTATGGTCTAACTGCACTGCTGGAAATTTTTTTACAACAAACACGGTCACCAGGGCTAGGAAATCTCTTGCATTTCTCTATCCGGCAGTTGCAGTTCACTCAATCTGGAAGGAAAGAAATGATCGTGTGCATAGGCCTGGTCATGCCATACCAGCAATTCAAATTCGGAGTAAAGTTAAAGCTATAGTGCGTGATAGGGTGGCTTCGAGCACCTGGTTTAAAAAGCAATTGATGAAAGATGCAACTCTGGTCATAGCTTTATACTAGCATTATTCTAATCGAATTGTGTTTTTGAGTTGCCAAATTTAGCTATTAGTGTTGGGCTTATTGCTTCTTTTGTTTTTTTTCCGCGGGGAATGCCCCTAGATTTTGTACTTGTTTTTTAGTGCAATAAAATTTTTATTAAACAAAAAAAAAAACTAGCTTATTACACAGAATTATCAGCTATGCCATAAACATCCAGGGAAGCACTGTAGCAATCTTTTTTTTTTTTTTTTTTTTTTGCTAATTAAAATTTATACCACAGGCAAACGATTACATCTCTAGGGGCATACCCCGCAAAAATAAAACCATCTACCTAATGGAACAACAGAGAAAAAACATAAAAAATGCTAGAAAACTAGCAATCAACAACAGCAGAGCACAAACACAATCAGAATCACAATCAGAATCATAAAACTAGAAAATTGCCATGAACATTCCAGTCTGCAATACTGCATAAACCCCGCAGTCTCCCACAATTTGAACATCGTAGAGCAGAGTCCTCCCTTCATCATCTGTTGTAACAAACTTTCGCCCCTGCTGCGAATTTTCAGAGTATACTACCACAATCACCATGACTGGGTTTAAAGCATCCGCCATTCCTAAAGGGTCTTCAACCAGACCCTTACTGTCAAGGACATCATAACAAGCAAATACCCACTTTGCAGTGCGCATAGCACACACATTGTGAGCATCCAGCTCTACATCTTGTATCATGACGCCCTCACAATACAATGTCAAGTAGCTACCCCAATAACAATAATTGAAATAAGTGTAACCTCCTGGTTCACACCCAAGTATCCTAAGCATACGCCTCAACACCCTTCCTGTCCCTTCCAGAACACAACCCCTACTCCTGAAGTACTGAACGGCTTCAATGCCCTTTTCCTTCAGCTTTTGATCTACCTCCTCATCCATAACCAACTTCTTATTGACCTGACTATCATCCTCTTGATCAATAATAACCTGGATATTATCCTTCCACTTCACCGATTTCCTCGCAAGCTTGACAACCTCCACATTAAGAGTAAACTTCCTAAGGCAAACCTTTCGGCAAGCCACATTTTCACCCAAATTTGGCAAATCCATTCCTTCATCCACCAAAAAGGAATTGAGTTCCAAATCCACATTAGCACCAACAGTAAAGTCAGTAGCTTCCTTTGAAATTGAATCGGACATCTCATTATTTAAATCATTAATTTCAATAACCAAATCGTTGAAAGTAACTTTCTTCTTGATGAAGGTCCTCTCCGACACCTCCAGCCCCCTTTTTGAACTCATGGAGTCCGGTGTCATCCCCCTTATAAAAGTTTCGATCTTCCCCTTTCCTGAAGAAAGGCCACTCCGAGCACCCACACTAAGCCCGTCCTGATGAGCCCTCGATTCCATTACCAAAGGATCATCCTTATCCAGTTTCACCCTCTTTTGGGATCCCTGGGCATCATTTACTCGATTTCCCCGCTCCAATGGTATCAACGTCACCAAATTCTTTGCGAAAGAAACCTTTTTCGGACTCAGGCCCGGAACCGGCCCCTCCCGAGTCTGCATCTCATACTTGCAGTCATCATCCCTTTGTCTCTCACTGTCCTTTTTTACTCGGACATCCTCCAAAGGATACACAGTCACAAGGTTCTCCGAAAAGGAGACCCTCTTCGGACTCCTAATGAGACTACCCACATGAAGGCAAGCTTCAGATCCTCTCGCACGGGAAGGAATCACAGTCACTAAGTTCTCCGCAAAAGAAACCCTCTTCATTAAGAAAATAATTATATAGTAAGAAATATGGTGTTTGAGGTGAAAGATTAGAAGAGGAAAGGTGAATTAGGGAAGGCTAATGAGAAGATCTGATGAAGAAATGGTGTAGATTAAGGTTTAGATTTTATGGCGGCTAGGTTTTTAGAGAGAGGTTAGAGAGAAGCTAGAGCATACGACTCTCATACTTCCTAATTTCATACACTGCAGCAATCTTAATATGCTCAGCAAGCTTTGACGCCAACGTTCCCTCACAGATACCAAATTAAGCGCATAGCATGGCAAAGCAGTCACCATTAGGTTTACAACTTTCACAGCACATAAAATAAGCCCCAGCGGATTTCTGACCAAAATAGCAGGAATCTCAAATCGGATGCTTATTACCCATATTCTAAATCTGTAAACAAAAGGGTCACCAAGATAGCTAAACAAGTCAGTGCCCTCATCAGATATGCTCACATCGAGGTCTAAACAATCATGCCCATGCTTCCAAAAACCGAAACCAAGCACACTCACTACCATATCGTGCTGGTCATCCTGCTCCTCAACCACATCAGTAGACATCAATAAACCTGTTAAGTAGACTTGCAGCCCGTCCAACATCTTACATACCACAATCACACCCCTATAAGACTGGAGCATCCCAACTTTTCTAACCATTTTAACTTCCAGGATTTGAAATCCCGCAAGCACCTTCAACACTTGGTTGCAATCCAAGTCAAGATAAATCATCCCAATCGTGAGTGACATAGCAAGCCCCTTCGTCATCACTTGCACTTCCGAATAGGACAACATGATCAACATGATCTGTTGTACGAAGCAAAACATGTTCTGTTGTGCAAAGGAAACCAAAATCCCCTCTTCCCTCTCCTCCATCGAATAAATCTTAACAGCAACATCCCTGTTAACATCAAAGTCATTCCAAACAAACCCTCGCTTCCAGCAAACATTTTTAAACTCCAAAAAAACAATCACAATCTGCGACGCGTCTCCCAGCTTTACAATTCTCACCAAGAGAATGCCAACAAAATGGCATGACCCATTCTCAACTGCCCAGCTAATAAACCGCTCAACAGTGTACTCCATAGGAAAAACATAATCGATTCCAGTCATGCTAATAGCAAAATATGGATCACTGCAAAAATGGTGAATAACAAAGATAGCAAAAATGCTATCACAAATCCACAGTTTAGCCAGGAGACCCATCAACGCCAACAAGCTAAAATCAGGAATAAGCCATAACCATACCACTAAATGAGAGTCGTATGCCCTGCCTTCTCTCTACTCTCTCTCTAAAAATCCCTAGCCGCCATCAATCTTATACCTTTTTTTCCATCAGATCTATACTATTAAACCTCACTAATTCATCTTCCCCTTCTAATATCCCACCTAAACACCATATTTCTTATTTATATTTTAATATTTATTTGGTTCTCTGAGATGGGTTCTCTGAGCAGGAGACCATTTCTTTTGGATGTGAATTCCATTGAATCAATGTGTTCTTTGTCCTCTGTGTTGAAGGATTTGTTAATCCTTTGGTGCGATGAGCCGCTCTTCTGTTGTTAGAGGGAGGGTTCTTTGGTCTTATCAAAGGTATTAGATATAGCGATATGCTTGGGTCATGGGTCTTCGCTAATGGTGAAAACGGCTTCCCGTTGAATGGCGTGCTGTTCCAAGAAGGACTCATCCGTGTCACGGATTGTGGAATTTTTCGTGATGATTTGGGTTTCATCTCGGTTGAGATGAAAGTATCTTTCTGTTGCTTCTCTGTTGAGATGTGTGAGTTTGAACCACAGATTCTCTTTGCTGTTGGTAATCTCTCGAAGGAAGACAAGGTGTTGGACGCTTTGTACCAATTGTTGATGTGGGTTCATTACCAGGGTTTTTCTGGTTCTATGGATCTATATAATGATGAGAAACCCGTTGTGGTTTTTGGGAAGAAGACTATAAAAGTTGAATTTTATTCGCTAGTTTCAAGCGGTTCTGTGCACATTTGGGTGAGGCAAATGCTCAACATGTTTGTTGAATTGCTTGAACCAATGGGTGCCACGGGCACTGAATTATTTCTCTCTATGGTAGTGATTGTAGGCTCTCTCTGCATAGGGAAACTTAAGGCGGGCTCCGGCCTAATGGTTGATGAAGGTTCTGAGAGGATTTTGGTTTTGAGGACTCGCCAGGTGTTCAATGGCTGTTTTAAATGTTGGTCTGAATGTTGTTTTGAACACAAGATTCCGGTAAGCCCGGAGATGTTTGATTTCATTAATAAAATTGTAGCTTGCGGCTTGCTTCGGCTGCTGACTGTTCGTGCATTGAGCCTGCTGTTTGTAATGAAAAAATGACTTTTGCATCCAAGTCTGGTGAGGGATCGCGATAGTATGAGTTTCATAGAGGGTATTGATGTAGGGGATTATGATAATCTCTTTGTAGCATATAAAGTAATGGAAGTTGAGGTGGTGGTTGTTGCTGTCACTTGTCGTACTGCTCGGAGGTTGCATTTGAATAGGCTGTCCAGGGCATGGTTGCATTTGGTTAACAGGTTTGCAAATGTCAATGGGAACAAGTCAATGTTTGGGATAGAACTCACAAAAATTAATGCGGTTCGAGCAAAATGAGAGTCGTATTTGCTCTAACCTCTCTCTAACCTCTCTCTAAAAAACCTAGCCGCCACCAAATTCAACCCTTAATCTAAACCATTTCTTCATCAAATCTTCTCTGTAGCCTTCCCAAATTCACCTTCCTCTTCTAATCTTTCACCTCAAACACCATATTTCTTTCTATATATTTATTATTTAATGAAGAGAGTTTCTTTTTCTGAGAACTTGGTGACTGTGATTCCTCCCCGTGTGAGAGGTTCTGCAGATTGCCTTCCTGTGGGTAGTATGATTAGGAGTCCGAAGAGGGTCTCCTTTTCGGAGAACTTGGAGACTGTGATTCCTCCCCGTGTGAGAGGTTCTGCAGATTGTCTTCCTGTGGGTAGTCCGATTAGGAGTCCGAAGAGGGTCTCCTTTTCGGAGAACTTGGTGACTGTTTATCCTTTGGAGGATGTCCGAGCAAAGAAGGACAGTGAAAGACAAGGGGTAGTTAACCGAGGGAACTCAGGTTCTGGCCCCTTTGATATCTTTGCAAAGAAATGGGTTTACCCCTTTGATGTACAATTAATTGTACGAGATGGGTTGTCTCCTGCGTCTAAGCGACAACTCATGGTCGATGTTGAGACTGCCCCCAACAACCTTTTGGGACAGACTGTAAAGGTGGATGGGTGTTCTATCTGTGGCTGTGTTGTGGATGAACTCCATATGGTTGACACCTCGTTGCAACAAAATGGTGGCAAAATGAGGGTAATGTTCAGACTGCCCCCAAAATGGTGGCAAAATGGGGCTCTGTTCACACTGTCAATGCAGCGCTTCTGGGTTGAGAGGTTGATTTCGAACTTGATGTTCGATGTTGTTGCTGTGTTCGATGAGGAGATGGGCTTCATCCATTGGGATGTTTTGAAGATAGTCCTAAATGGAGTCATAGACGGTTGTGTTAACGGTCTCCTGGTGTTTGATGTAATGTCTAGTCGAGATAAAAATCATTTCTGCGGTTTTGATGTGATTTGGAAGGTCATGGTTAAGGTATTGTTGACTTCTGAATGTGAAGGGAAGAACTTTATGGTTGGGGGCTACATTGAAAATGTTCGATCTCTGTTTGTTATTATGACTCTATGAACCTGGAGATATGTGCTTGCTGCTCCTCTAAGGGCAACGTTTGGCAACACTGATGGGGTGATGAACCTTTGCTCCCTTTTGTTTGATAGGATGCCTCACCAATCTTTTATCAACTGTGACAAGATGGGCGCGGTAATTTGTTCTAAAGCTATTCTCATGAAGTGTGTTACGCTTGCGGGATTTCAAACCCTGGAGATTGCAGGGATAATTGTTGGGTTTGTTGGGATACATCAGCTGTCTAAGATGTTTGATCTAAGGCGATGGTCGAATTGCAGGTCTGCAATTCTGTTTCAGGGTTCTAAAGTATTGGTAATGGTTTCGGAGTGCCATACTTTTGCAGCGGCCAATTCTGACTGGGGAAAAGGTGGTTTTTTAACCCTCTTATTATTTGGGTTCTATGTGGCTGCGTTTATCAGCAAGGGGAAGAAAGGTTTGGCATTGCAGATTGCTAATGAAAGGTTACAGCGGAGTGTCTCTTCGGAACAGCTGACGAATGATATCCCTTTCAAAAGGGATACATATGTAATGCTTGGTAACAAAACCAAACAGCATAAGGATGAGTTTTCTCCGACTGTGCTGTTAAGCCCTGTTGAAAGTTCCAAAAGGAAGCAAGGTATTGTTGTGTATTTCTTCATAGATGGTTTAAAACAAAAAGGGTGGAGCTTGGTCCTCCAAGCTGGTTCAAGACATGAAGGCTGTTTCAACAGGAAAGATCGGGATCAGGAGGGGTTGAGGAAACGGAATGGCCTTGAAGTGGAGGTTAAATTCTACAGTGTGGCTGGAGTTGTCTTGCTGACTTGTCGCAACAGCTACCATGTGCGGAATGCTGAGTACGTTTTGAATGCCTGTGGTTCCCTAGTTGGAATGAGCACGGATGAAACATTGAGAGTGATGACAAGGAGGACTTCCATCCAGCTTGTGTTGCATAAGGAGATAGTGGCCAAATGGAATCCTAGTGATGGGAAACAACACGCTGTTTGCAAAATGAAGAAATGGAACTTTAGTTTCCATCTTAGGTTTGGCATAGTCTGGTTTTATGCCCAGGCTAGTTATTTAGAATCTCTTGCCTAGTTTCTATGTTTGTTGATTGTAAAATGACCTAATGTCGTTTTGACTCTATTTTTCGTTTGATGATTCGCGGGGTATGCCCCTAGATTGTGTATGCTGTTCCTTTTTGGTATAAAATTTTAATTAGCAAAAAAAAAAAAAGTCAATTTTTGGGAAGAAGAGGTGGATGGGATCTTGCACATCTACCTGGTGGGTGTCAAAATTGCAGGTCATTATTCGTAGTGAAATCTACCCAGCTGGTCTCATTCCAATGGCGCATTTTTTGGGTGAAGGATTTAAAAGCCCGGTTCTCACGATGGGAATGTACCAGTTTGATTTGGTGGATGGGACTTTTGCAGAAGTTGATGTCTGTGTTGTAAGGATGGGTTTCCTCGAAGTCCGTTCATCTGAAACTCTGGGAGGAGATTTGTTGAGGGGTCGCAACTGTTGCTGCGCCTTTAATCTATGTCATCGAATTTATAGCGGTTGTACCTGGCATAGGTCTCATTGTGAGGTTAAACTAGGTTAAATCTAGTTCTATTTGTATGTTGATTGTATAGTGTCTTTATGATGCTATGACATTTGTTTGGTTTGCATGTTGACTTCGCGGGGTATGCCTCTAGATGTGTATCAAGTTGTTCCGTTTTGGTATAAAATTTTAATTAGCAAAAAAAAAAAAAAAGAAGCTAAAATCAGCTTCACCATTCCATAAAAAACCCAAGATGTTAATCGCAGTGGACTCTATCATTTCCCAAAGGAACCTGTTGTCGAACAGTTGGTAGTCAACACAAAGCAATGCATTCATATCAGCAGTACCACACTCCCCTTTTAACACCTTGTTAAAAAGGAGTTTCCCATCTGAATCTTCATACATAAGACATAAGACAGGAGAGATCCCGAAAAAAGGAGTTTCCCATCTGAATCTTCATAAACCCATTTAGACCCAGCAACGAGAAACCGAGGTTATAAGTTTCTTCCAGGAAAACTTCAGTAACCTCCTCCCAATAATCCGATAAAGTTTTCCCATCACGAGCATGACCCACACCAGCAGCCCTCAAGCCCAGAAACCTCGTCGAAGAGAAGCCCTGAAACTCCATCGATGACAATAAGCAGAGCCAAAGAACAAGAGCCTCAGCCACCATGAAGACAAACTCCCCCCCCAACAAGCAGGAGAGTAGAAATCGGATTGATTGACCCATCTCTCACGGAAAGAGAGACAACCTCAAAAAGAGACCTATGAGTTATCTCCCTCGGAGGGCAAGGGGAAGAATGTGTGTATTGAATCAACAAGGAAAGAGGGGACTTCAATTTGGGATGTCTCGATTAAAAGAATGCAGGAGCGTTTGGCTATTGCTGTGAATGTAGTCATTATTTTTAGAGATTGCATTGTTCAGAATGGGCATGAAGTACCCATGATTTGGGGAGATGTTGAATTGAGTGATATGGATGGTATTAATGGTTTGCATAAGCGGCCTGACATCAAGCTTCTGAGAGACCTTGGTAGAGCTCTGAACTGTATTAAGCAACTTGGGAATTTCATTAGGAAGAATGGAATCCCTCTTCCGGTTATGATAGAGGATGATGGCCAGGTCATTGAGGACATGGAGGAGGAGCTGGAGATTGCTGAGCTGTTAGACCACACCTTTTACAACTCTGGGTTGAAGAGGAAGGCTCTGGTTAATTTAAAGAGGTTCATCGCCTCTCTGGGTAAGGAAATCCCTTCGGTTAAAGGGTCCCGTGATAGGGAATTCAGTGCCTCTGCTCGTGGTTTAAGAGATATGGAGGAAGTGGAGCTTCATGATTTATCCTGCCGCACCATTCAATTGAGGGACTACTTGATTGATTTGGGGATTGTACCAACGACTGAGCAGCAACAGAGGCCTTCCTCTGAAGGTAAGAATGATGACGCATTCAAGGTTTTAAGGGTAGGGGGGAGCAGTGCAAAGGTGCCAATTCAGGGCAACATGCAGTATTTGGGACCTCTGTTTGATCTTGTTGGGGATGTGACTGTGAATGTTGATACTAAGCAAAAGCCGGAGACCCATCAAAATGAGGAGGGCATGGAGGAGGCCAAAGAGGCCATTGTTTGAAAGACAAAGGTGAGGATCAAGCATGGACGCCTCAGTAAAGCTCCAGATTAAGATTAAGATTAAGTTTGTAATAGACTTGGGTATATGTTTGTTGATTGTAAAATGACTTTAGGTTGTTTGACTTTGTTGTCCAAATGTTGATTCTGCGAGGTCGGCCCCTAGCTTGTGTTCCTTCGTGGTATAGTAAGCTAGTCTATCTAGTTTACTTGTTGTTCCGTTTGATTAACTTTTATGAATCGCGGGGTATGCCCCTAGAATTGTAATCATTTTTCAATGGTATTTAAATTTTAATTAGTAAAAAAACCTCAAAAAGAGACAAATCCGAACACCCAACAACCGATGAAGAGTGTTCAGCCAATACTAAATATATCTTATAAGAAATATGTAAATATGTGAGAGGAGCGGAAGGGAGTGTGGATTCATGAAGGTAGTATATAGATCCGATGGATTTCGGGTGTAGAACGGATGATTGGAGTGGCGGCAGCCTAGGGTTTCCTAGAAAGAAAACGACTCTCATCGAGCCCTAGTCAAGAACAAAGCTACAAGTGGTTTCCATGCTCAAACAAGTCAGAAATTAAGCAAAATTAATTTTCTTGTTCAAATGAGTCCAAAATGAAGTTTTAGTGAGTAATAGGGGTCAAACGAGTCAAGAACAAAGCTACAAGTGGTTTCCATGTCCAAACGAGACCAAAATGAAGTTTTATTGAGTTCTAAGGGTCAAACGAGTCAAGAACAAAGCTACAAGTGGTTTCCATGCTCAAACGAGTCAAAACTTGTTCAAACGAGTCCAAAATGAAGTTTTAGTGAGTATTAGGGGTCAAACGAGTCAAGAACAAAGCTACAAGTGGTTTCCATGCTCAAACAAGTCAAAAATTAAGCAAAATCAATTTTCTTGTTCAAGTGAGTCAAAAATGAAGTTTTAGTGAGTAATAGGGGTCAAACGAGTCAAGAACAAAGCTACAAGTGAGAAACTGTTCTCATGTAGCTTGTTTAAGGGTTGGGTTCGGAATGACCCGACCATCCTCTTATTTATCATGTAAAAGAATAGGCTAGGTACATCTGTAACGTTGAGTAGGGTTTACCTTCTTATTCTTTGTATCATGTTGATTACTAGCTATAGCATGGAAGTTGTCTCGCGGGGTATGCCCCTAGATATGTATTAGCTGTTTCCTTTGGTATAAATTCTTTTAATTAGCAAAAAAAAAAAAAAAAAAAAACACAAAGCTACAAGTGGTTTCCATGCTCAAACGAGTCAAAACTTGTTCAAACGAGTCCAAAATTTAGTTTTAGTGGGTATTAGGGGTCAAACGAGTCAAGAACAAAGCTATTAGTGGTTTCCATGCTCAAACAAGTCAAAAATTAAGCAAAATTAATTTTCTTGTTCAAACGAGTCCAAAATGAAGTTTTAGTGAGTTCTAGGGGTCAAACGAGTCAAGAACCAAGCTACAAGTGATTTCCATGCTCAAACGAGTCAAAACTTGTTCAAACGAGTCCAAAATTAAGTTAAAGTGAGTATTAGGGGTCAAACGAGTCAAGAACAAAGCTACAAGTGGTTTCCATGGTCAGTAAAACTTCATTTTGGAATGAGAGTCGTCTTTTCTCTCTAGCTTTCATCCCTAGCCGCCACTAAACTCAGCCATTTCTAAGCATTTATCTCATCAGATCTATATTTTTCCTTCCTGAATTCACTTTCCCTTTCTAATCTCACACCTAAAACACCAAATTTCTTATATATTATATATATATTTTAGCGTATTTTCATGGTTCTTTCTGGTTCTGAAATGGGTTTCATCTCGTGGGTCTCCTCTCTTTCTTCCATGCGAAGATCGAGTTGCTCGGAGTTCACTTCTGCAGTGTTGGAAGTTGGACTGGGTGTGGTGAGACCTTTTTTTTTGCTAATTAAAATTTTATACCAAAAAGGAACAACTTATACAAATCTAGGGGCATACCCCGCGATCAACCATAACAGAAGTCATAACATCAGTAAGTCACCTTACTGTCAACATAACAACGAGAAAAAACTAAAGATTATTCTGGCGCCTTAAACAACCTAAAATTGAGACTAGGCACATGTCTCACAAAGCCCATAGTAATGAGAAGCAGCAGATAAACCATGTAGTGACGCAAATGCATTCCAACAGCAAACCTCTTCCTGACATGATACGGAGCAACCGACACCCCCCTTCTCAACATGAGAGTTGGCCTCCAAAAAAGCACCTCATCGGCTAACTTTTCCTTGGAAGGAGAACCAGCCTCCAGCTGATTAAAGATGCCCTCCGGAGTGATCACCACCTTAACAGTATAGCAATACACAGCTCCCCTTCGGAGATTCCAAATGTCAACTACTCGACATTGGCTAACAGCAAATAACATAGTCAACAAAGTGACCTCAACAACCTCACAACCATGATGCATCCCCAAAACTGGGTCAGCAACATTCAAAGCAAAGAATAAGCCCGAACGTTCCAGAGAGGAAACCATAACTTGCGAAATCCCGAGACTCTCAAGGGCCTTCCGTACTTCAGAACTAGATCCTAGCAAATCAGCAGTTTGAGGAGTCAGGTCCCCCACAACTTGCGACTCTAACCGAAGCATCAATTCACCAATGCCCACCAGACAAACAAACAACCAAATGTCAACCTTGTTCTTTCCATCACCGAACTCATGACAATCATCAAGAAAATCAAGACAGTAGTCAAACAAATTGCAAGCCTGCCACAAATCTGCAGAGCCCCCTTGAAGCATTTTAACGAGCACCATGTATTCACTACACGATTCTTCTTGCACAGCAGAATCGATTTCCTCAGTGTCAACAGGGATAGCTTTTTCCAGGAAATCATAATTTGTAAACATACACTCCACGAAATTCATGAACAGCCCCTCTGCATAAGGGGCCATGACCATAAGGGTTTCCCCTCCCATCTTTGGATGGGTAGCAACATAACTACCCATAGATCGAACATGGTAAGAGTGACTCTTCAGACCCATATGTCCTTCATCTCCAGGCTTACAAAAACACATTACCCTTCGCTGATTCATTTTTAACCCAAAAAGATGATTAAATCCTTTTGCAAACCAACCATCAAACATTTTGCCTCCATCAGTTGCAACATCATACAAGGGACGAACAGTAAGAAGAGGGAAACCCTCCGGATTCTCTTCACGATTGTTTACAAGGTCCTTAAGCCCGTACGGCTTCAACCAAACTAAACCCATAGCCATCAAACCCGCCATGGGAACATAGCCACCGCAACCGGCAAGCTCAACCAGAATAATACCTCCATACAAGACCTCTAACTCCGTAAGTCTTGAAGGAGGAACCAAATTAGATAAACCCAGAACTATCAAAGGATCCAAGCTCTTGCAGAGGGACGTGACTTTAACAGAACACCATCACAACCAGCCGTCTTTTTGCACGGTTTAGACAAAGTCCAAACCCTTAAAACTACAGGAAAGAGTCCACAACAAATAGACCCATCCCTCCCATCATCGAGAAAAACGAATACAACCACCATCGCACAACAACAGTGGCTAGCTTTAATATATAGTAAGAAATATGGTGTTTTAGGTGAAAGATTAGAAGAGGAAAGGTGAATTTAGGAAGGATAATGAGTAGATCTGGTGGAGAAATGGTGTAGATTAAGGATGAAATTTGAGGCGGCTAGGGTTTTTAGAGAGATGTTAGAGAGAGGTGAGAGCATAACCGACTCTCATTTGTGTTTTGTTCCAAGTGGTGTGGTGAGACCTTTGAAGAAGGTCTTTGCTGATGAAGGTCCGGAAGATGTGGTCATCTGCTTTGGGATGGAATCGGTGTTTTACTCCATGGTTTATTTCGATGCTGAGATGGGTTCCATCTTTTTGGCTCTTTTCAATCTTTCGTTGCAGCGCTCCTCGGTTGAGAGGTTGATTTTGAATTTGATGGGTCCAGATCTAACAACTTATGTTGTTGTGAGAAGGGATATCGGTGATGACCGAATTGTTACCTTTTTTGGCATCTTTGGTATGACAGAGAAGAAGTTTGAGGTTGAATCACAGCCTTGTGCTAACATTGCTGTTGGGTTTTCACTTCTCATTGTAAGCAACGATCTTCTTATCATCAAGAATGATGGGGCTTATCCTCCGGGATTTGACTCAGGTACGGTATTAATTAAAGGTGCCTCTCGAATGAGTCTATTTGCGAATGGAAATGGCATGTTCGATTTTGTTGATGTGTTCGTCATACTCTGTTGGGATATGCTGAATATGGGGCATGGTTTAGCACGCCAAGTGTTAGAGTTATTTCCTCAGAGATGTATAGTTAATATGCGGTTGGGTATTGTTTCTCATGCCCAAATGATGTTTGATGGTTTGCCTCCTGTAGAGTTTTCGGAAGATTGCAGAGCAACTTCCACCTTTACAGTCAATGTTGCTCCCTTAAAGGGTGAGGATCTTGTAATGCATAATTGCCATTGTGGTTACTGGATTTTGTTTATGGCAATGGAAAAAATTATGTTCGTGGTGATGAGGAAGTATGGCCTCTTGGTTGGCTGTTGTGCAGTTGTCTGGGTCGCTGCATTAGATATGATTCTCCAGGAAACCATTGTCGCGGACTATGGTGATAAAGGGAGGGGTTGCACTCTGGTTATAACTAAGTTTACTTTGTTTGATTTACAATCAACAATGAAACCTTGGTATTCGCATGGTTTTCAGAATATTATTAGTAGAACACTTCTTCTAGATGTCCACAAATTGACCCATCTGGGTGTCAATGTGATTTGTCAGATGATTATGCTCGTATTGAGGATGATTCAATTGTAGCTTGTGATTGTAATGGTGGAACGCCAAAAAGGAGTTATGTCTTGGACGTTTGATATTGGATGGTGTGCTAATGGCAACTCTGGCTTCAAGGGCATGATAGACCTGTGGTTCAACATGGTAGATCAGGAGTTTTGTGGTTTTGGAATAGGTGGTGACCTGGTGCTGTTGGAGGGAGATGGACGAGGGGTGTTAATAGCGGAGAATGCTATGCTTAGCATTGATGTCTATATGGTTCTCAGGTGTAGGGCGGTACCTGTTGGGAATTTGCAGTCCATGCAATGGATTTTTATGTTGCTACACACTAGCGGAACACCTAGTATAAACTGGTGTTTCATGAACCATGTAAGTGCTCATGGTCATCTTCTGATTTCTTTGATTAATGGGTTGGAAATTGAGAATCTGGATGGTTGCTTGATTGACAATAAGCGTGTTGTTCGGCGATGTGAATGGTGGTTTCTAATTGCACAAGGTCGTGAGTACCTTGTTAAGACAATAGGGAATGGCTTGATGTTATTTTGTGGGTCGTGTGGGATGGGATAAGTGGTTGGGTGCCATATGATATGGCCCATTCAAGTGATTTTGGTTGATGTATTGGTGAAGAGGCATTCTTGTGCGCATGAACTTGTGGTGAATGTAGGTGCTTGTAGAGCGCCTAGCCTGTTTCCTGTTGATTTGCAACGGGGTGAAGACTGTCGGAGAGGTGATCATCTCCCGTTGGGTGGATGTGTGAAAGGGTCTGGGGTATTCATATGCAGGCTACACATATGGTCTTTGCAGAGGGCTTATGGTGTATTGTTGATAAATCTGGGCTCAAGCATGGAGTATGTGATGGGCTCCTCTACAAAGCTCATGGGCTTTCTTCGTGGGTGCCTGGGGAGTGTAACCAATGCTATCAAGATTTCGCTGCTAAGAATGCAAATTCTTATTTTTCTTCTTTATGATCCGGCATAGCATTTTGTTGTATTTAGACTAGGGGTGTCCTCTCTAGTATTTGTTGGCAGTAAGGTGTCTTACTGATGTCTATCTTTGTAATGTTTGAATGATGATTTTGTAGGGTATGCCCCTAGATTTGTGTAAGTTGTTCCCTTTTGTGGTATAAATTTTTACTTAGCAAAAAAAAAGGTCAGAAATTAAGTAAAATTAATTTTCTTGTTCACATGAGTCCAAAATGAAGTTGCTAAAAGGCAAGATGAGAGTCATTTCTCTCTAGGAACCCTAGCTAGCCGCCTCTTCTCAAAACCAAATCTAAACATCTTTCCATCAATCTAACCATAAATCCATCGCTAATCCATCTCTTTCTTCTAATCTTACACCTTAAACACCTATATTTCTTTTCTTTTTCTTTCATGAGTCGGAAGAGGGTTACTTTCTCCGATGCTTCTTTGTCGGAGAATAGTGGTTCTATTGCTGGTCTCCTTGCTGACTCTAAGGAGTTGGTTAATGATGCTAGGGGATTGTTGGCGAAGACCCAGGCTGGGTTGGTACCGAAGATGAGTCCGAAAAGGGTTACCTTCTCAGAGAACCTTGTATCGGAGATTCCTAGAGTTGGGGGTTGTATCCTTATGGGTGAACCCATTGTTAAGTTGGGGAGTCCAGTTAGTAGCCCGAAGAGGGTCTCCTTCTCTCCGGAGGTTAGGGTTTTTTACCCTAGTCTGCACGGTGCCCCTTCTACTGAGTTAGTTAAGGGTGAGCAGGTCTCGAAGAAGGTCAGTTTTTCGACGGAGGTCAAGGTTTATTACCCTTGTCTTTCTACTGGGTTAGTTAATGGGGAGCAGGATTTGTTGACTCAATCGACTCAATCCGGTGAGAGGTTGAAGCCATACAAGCAAATGGAGTATGATAGTGACTCTCTGGGCTCGGATGGTTGTGGGTTTCATCCTGTTGCGGTAAATGGTGAGGTTTCTCTTTGCAAAGAGGAACTTATGAAGAACGCCCGCCAACTGGTTGACGGAAGTCCTGTGAAGGCCTCGGAAGCCCAGTCTCTTTCTAAGGAATTGATGGGAAAGCTGGTTGGAAAGTTGTGGCCCAAATTGTTTATGGATGATGGGTTCAATGTTGAACCTGTGTTAGAGGAACACAAGCTGCTCGATGAAAGCTTTGAGTATTTAAGGAGTAGCGGTTGTGTTCTGGAAGGGACAGAAAGGATGTTGAGGAGTATGCTTAGGATACTTGGGTGTGAACCAGGGGGTTGCACTTATTTTTCCTACCCATTTGTTGGTTTTGGTATGCTTGAGATGAACAATTTGTTTGATATTGCCAGGTTGCTGGTGTCTTATTTGAAAATGCAGATTTTGAAATTGGAGTTGCCGAACGAAATGTGTGCTGATAGCACTGGAATCGGTTGTGTGATGCATGGTCATAGTGGTGTGGTTCTTGGCTTATTGATGCCAACTGATAGTTGTGAGGGCATTTGGCCCGGGCCAAAGCAGGATGTCTTGCTGATTCATGGGTTCCTTGGGTCACCATGGAGGATTCTTATGATTTCTAGATGGGTGCTATATCATGCTGAATTGGTTGTGGTTTTGGAAGGATTTGAGTGCAGATTGCTGCCTGTGAATGCTCTTCAGTCGTACGTGAGGGAGTGCAGCGATAAAGCTGGATGCACTGATTTGGCGATCATGCTTCGACCTGGTTGCGGGAGAGGTTCCTTGCTTGGGAACCACATTGTCCAGCTCGGGTGCTTGTGGGATTGTTCCTTTTGTTGGGATTTGATGCGCTCATGTAGTTCGGGTAGCATCATTGTCATGATGCTAAGAATGCAAATTCTTAGTGCTCTTCCCTATGATCCGACATAGACTTATTTTGGTGTCTTTAGACTAGGGGTGGTCACTGTGATAACCTCGCTAGTTTTATGTTGTTAGTAAGGTGACTTACTGATTTTTAATCTTTGTATTATGTGATTGTTGACTTCGCGGGGTATGCCCCTAGACTTGTATTCGCTGTTCCTTTTGGTATAAAATTTTAATTAGCAAAAAAAAAAAAAAAGAGTCCAAAATGAAGTTTTAGTGAGTAATAGGGGTCAAACGAGTCAAGAACAAAGCTACAAGTGGTTTCCATGTTCAAACGAGACCAAAATGAAGTTTTAGTGAGTTCTAAGGGTCAAACGAGTCAAGAACAAAGCTACAAGTGGTTTCCATGCTCAAACGAGTCAAAACTTGTTCAAACGAGTCCAAAATGAAGTTTTAGTGAGTATTAGGGGTCAAACGAGTCAAGAACAAAGTTACAAGTAAAATTGAAATAGAAATGAGAGTCTAGAGAGAGAAACTCCTCCTTCTCTCTAGAAACCCTCTTGTAGCAATCTTTATTCTTACACAAATTCCCATCAGATCTACATTTCCAACCTTCAATAATCCATATTTCCTCCATATTCTCTCACCCATACACTAAATTTCTTCTCTTTGTTCTTGGTTTTGTATGGATCGGAAGAAGGTTTCCTTCTCGGATGGATCTCCGTTGGAGATGGGTAGTTCTAGTACCCGCCTTTTTCACTGTTCCTCTGAGTTGGTTAATGATGTACGACCTCTGTCGATGATGACTCGGAAGGGGTTGGTATCGAGTATGAGTCCGAAAAGGGTCTCCTTTTCGGAGAACCTTGTGACGGTGATTCCTTCTGGCAACACTAAAGGAAGTGAGGCAGGGAGGCAAAATCGGCATAAATATGTTGGTCCGGCTTCTGGAATTGCCTCTAGAACCAGAAGTGCGGATAAAGCTATGTGGAGGATAGATGATGGGGTTAAGCCTAAAATGAACCAAAAAGGTTTGTCACTGGTGAAACCGGAAGAGAGCTCTAAAAAGCCGGTGAAGGGTTTGATACCGGAATTGAATCTGAAGAGATTCTCCTTTGCGGAGATCTTGGTGACGGAGATTCATCCAGGTAGGACTCAAGCAAGTGGGTGCGCTGAGGCGCCTAAGAACTTGGTTGGTGGAGATAGGGGCAAGAGGAGGAAAATTATCAGTGAGGAAAAGACTACTCCGACTGGGATTGCCTCCAGGACTCGTAGTTCTTGCAATACTCAAAGGGAGGAGGGTAATTTCTTTTATGATGATAGAATGCATGGTAGTTCTATTTCTGTTATGCATAGTATTAAGGGTTCTAATTATGCCAATGTTACTGGTAGTCCAACTATCGATGCTGACTCAATGAGTCAGGCTAATGGGGTTGATCTTTCGAGTCATTTGTTTAGTAGGGAAGAGATGGTAGAGAAGGCGGATAAGGTTCTTCAATCTGATCTGCGTACTGAGGAGGAGGGTGGAAGTTCAGGGGCAAAGAATGAATATATCTCAGAGATTAGTTCAGCTGAATACCAGGATGGTGTTCGGGAGTTATTGATTGAGACTCTGTTTCATGTTGAGAAGCTAAAAAAACATATTCAAATGAATGGGTTTTGTGTTCCAAAAGTGGCTGATTTTGTGGAGATCAGTGGGGGTGACCCCTTTCGAGATCCTTCTGGACAGTTTTATTGTGGGACAACAAAGGAGCTTGCAATATCGGTCAGCTGCGCTCTGCAACTGCAGGATTTTATTCAAAGCATTGGGCTGGGTACTTTAATTTCTCCATTGGAAGGTCAATCTAGCCCGGACCAGGAGGTCATGCTCCATGGAGAGGCCTCAAGGGCCATTGGGCTTAGGGGTAGTAAGTCGGATAGTCCGGGTGAAGGTGCTTGTACTGAGCTGTTAGGAGATCATGCTCCTTTGCCTGGAAATGCTTTAGAAGTCCAACCTGCAATTGCTGGAAAAGCAAAGGTTCGGCTGAAGAAATCGGAGATTCGTAAGTGGCGTGCTGGGAGGGGAGGCCATTCTCGTGTCCCATGATCACTTGTTTCGCCGCTAGTCTTGATTTAGCTTGGTTTTAGTCTTTTTGTTTTAGTCTTTATGTTGTTGTTCTGTTTGAACTAATTCGGTCTGTAATGCCTAAACGTTGATATCGCGGGGTATGCCCCTAGATTTGTTTTGTGGTTCCTTCTTGGTATAAAATTTTAATTAGCAAAAAAAAAAAAAACAAAGTTACAAGTGGTTTCCATGATCAAACAAGTCAAAAATTAAGCAAAATCAATTTTCTTGTTCAAGTGAGTCAAAAATGAAGTTTTAGTAAGTAATAGGGGTCAAACGAGTCAAGAACAAAGCTACAAGTGGTTTCCATGCTCAAACGAGTCAAAACTTGTTCAAACGAGTCCAAAATTAAGTTTTAGTGAGTATTAGGGGTCAAACGATTCAAGAACAAAGTTATCAGTGGTTTCCAAGCTCAAACAAGTCAAAAATTAAGCAAAATTAATTTTCTTGTTCAAACGAGTCCAAAATGAAGTTTTAGTGAGTTCTAGGGGTCAAACGAGTCAAGAACCAAGCTACAAGTGATTTCCATGCTCAAACGAGTCAAAACTTGTTCAAACGAGTCCAAAATGAAGTTTTAGTGAGTATTAGGGGTCAAACGAGTCAAGAACAAAGCTACAAGTGGTTTCAATGCTCAAACTAGTCAAAAATTAAGCAAAATCAATTTTCTTGTTCAAATGAGTCAAAAATGAAGTTTTAGTGAGTAATAGGGGTCAAACGTGTCAAGAACAAAGCTACAAGTGGTTTCCATGCTCAAACGAGTCAAAACTTGTTCAAACGAGTCCAAAATGAAGTTTTTTTTTTGCTAACTAAAAAGTAAATACCACTAGAAAGAGAATACATGTCTAGGGGCATACCCCGCGAAAAACAATACATCCCCTCAACGGAACAACAAAATAATATGCTAGATATGCTAGCAAACAACAGCAAAGGCAAAACATAAAGATCAATACAAATAAATCAAACTAGGCCAAATATAATTTAGCAAAAAAAAAAAAAAAAAAACTAGGCCAAATATCACCCAGCTGCTAATAGAGAAGCAGCACCAGAGACGGTTCTTTCCGAACCCACTTTTGGAATGAAGCACAAGAGAACAGCTTCTCCCGGACCGTGGTCTTGACAATTAAGCTGAGTGCAGTAGTTGGATGCCCAGGCCCTGAGTTGTGCACTCTATGGTTCCTCTCCTTCCATATATTGTAGATACAAGTTGTAAGATAAACTCCCGCTATCTTCTTCAACTTTCCAGAAAGGCAAGGGTTTGTTGGGGTCTTCTTTGGAGTGCATTGATGGAGGAAAGTCGTATTCCTGTCAATTGTTAATATTGCAACAGGTTTATGAGGACTTTTTTGATGAGGAAGAGTGTATCACTATTGATATGGGTCATCTTAATGATGTATGTATTCTGGTTCCCCTTCGACATTTCTCAAGGGGTGTATACTCGTTTGAGGGATATACCGGGGTAGTTTGCTTGGCTGTTGGTGAAGACCATGTGTCTGATGGGTTGTCTATTAACGGTAGACATGGCTGGTGGGTTGGTATTGAGAGGTTTGTCCTCTATCTCGTTCATTACGAGTGGGGGGGAAAGGCTATGGTAGTTGTTGTGTTATTGGCCGCAAGAGTTGGCCTAGCCATTGTAGGAAGGTTGCTTGGGCTAGGAGGGGCCCATGGCTGATTATTGATGCGTATAGGGAGCCTACGGGTGCGGAGGATTTCCTGTCTGATGGTGTGAATGAATCAAGAGTATTTTGCGTGGTTTGTGTTATTAGAAGAAGCAGCTTATTTGGCTTGTTTTTAACCAGTTTTGAGATAGTTCTAGAGGATGAGGTTGTTGTTGGACCTCTTGTGAGAGAGTGCAGCTCGAATATGCAGAGCAAAGGTTATATAGGAGGTTTCTTGCTCGGGAACCATAATGACCAGTCAAGGTGTTTGAGATTTAATGGAACCAGCAATGGACGAGTTCGCCAGGCAGTTCACTTAGTCCTGATGGCGATTATTTCTGTTGGGTTTTGCTCATGTTCGAATGGTCACGTGGAGAACATTACTCGAATGGATATTACTGAGGCTGGGGGCTCACTCGCGTTGATTGAGGTGTCAATAATGCTATTTGCCCCATGTTTTATATGGGCAGTGACTGAAGCTTGTGGAGGGACCACTTATTTGCTAAGTGGTAATTTAGTCAGGATTAAATTAATGGTTATCTAGTACTATTATTGTGTTTGTGTTTTGACGTTGTTGATTGCTAGTTTATCTAGCATTATTAATGTTTTCTCTATGTTGTTCCGTTAGCTAGATGTGTTACTTATCGCGGGGTATGCCCCTAGAGATGTAATCATTTTCCTATGGTATAAATTTTAATTAGCAAAAAAAAAAACTTTCCAGAAAGGCCATACGAGAAGAAATCACCTTGCTGCCACCTCGTCCAATCAACATTAACACTGAAAGGGATTACACTACTTAACAGCCTAAAATACGGGCAGTTGGTAAACAGATGGCCTATAGTTTCTATCCCATTCCCATAAAGTACACAAGTAGGGTCCACCTCCATACCAAAGGTGATCATGCGGTCTCTAGTAAGTAACCTGTTCCTAATAGCAAGCCAAGTAACGAAGGCACGCTTCGGGATATTGAAAGAGTTCCACACCATTTCTCCCCAGCTTACAGGTTGACCATTGTCCCGAATAGAATCCCATATCGATGCCATCTTAACCAATTTTGCCTGCAGACCATCCCAAGTAATACCATCATTCCCATGAATTTGCAATTGGGTCACACGCCGTCTTACCTCTATGACATCCATGTGATTGGATTGAGGAGGCCTCCAAACTCCATTGTGGAGATAAGTGCTTATGGGAGCCAAGGCAGTAGACTCAGCATTTGATATAACAAAAGGCGAGATAAGAGCCAGAGGCTTCTTATCAGCCCAAGGGTCCTGCCAGAAGAGAAACCTAGAAGTTCAGCCCACACTATAACCAACGAGAGGCAAGGCTTGTTGTCTAGCATTGAGAATCTTTCGAGCAATCCAACAGCATTTATAGGGCATGGTAGCAGTCCAGAAATCTTTATTACTGAGCAACACATTATGAAACCAGGCAATCCAAAGAGAATCACGAGTGGGTTGGAGCAGGCGCCATAGCTGATGCAAAATAGCTGCTTGGTTCCATTCGAAAATATTTTTGATCCCCAACCCTCCCTCCATTTTAGGTTTGCAACAATCCTCCCAACTCACCTTGTAATGACACCTCCCTGATTCCTTGTAAAACCCTCCCCATAAGAATTTAAACAAGAGTCTATTGATCGCATTTAGGACTGACTTGGGAAGGAAAATGTACATGCTCCAGTATCCCACAATACTAACCATGATTGCTTTGATGAGCAGTAAGCGACCAGCAAAGTTTAAAAACCTCACCATCCAGGATTCCACACGCTTGCATAACTTTGCCACTAGGGTATTGCAATCCATGATGTTGAGTTTGCCAATGATAAGAGGAAGACCCAGATAGGAGACTGGAAGAGTGCCTCTCTTAAAACCTGTTACCATTAAAATATCCTCAGCAACATCAGGTCTCACATTTCCAAAAAAACAGACCGATTTGGCTTGGTTTGGGACCAAGTTAGAGAGGGCCGAAAATTGATGAATCCCTTCCATGAGTCTCGAAACAGATTGAACATCCCCATGACAAAACAAGAATACATCATCTGCAAAGATGATATTATGCAGATTCACCTCCTTAGTTCTCCAATGAAATTTGAAATTCGTGCCCACAACTGACTTGTTAAGATAGGCAGTGAGAGCTTCCATGGCCATATAAAAGAGGTAAGGAGAGAGGGGGTCTCCTTGCCTTAAACCAGACTCCCCTTTAAAGAATCCCTCTAAGCTTCCATTTAGCTTCACTGAGAACATAGTTGTAGAGATACATACTCTAACCCAGTCAATAAATTTATGAGGGAGGCCCATCCGCTCCATAACCGCAAAGACAAAACTCCAATTAAGCGGGTCAAAAGCTTTATGAATGTCAAGTTTTATAGCACAACGGGGCTGCCCATCATTTCGGTTATATCCCTTGCATAAAGCTTGGGCCAAGAAGATGCTATTGCAAATTGACCTTCCTGCTACAAACGCAGTTTGGTGCTTGGAAATCAATGAAGGCATAACAGACTTCAACCTTGCTGCTAACATCTTAGAAATGCATTTATAAAGAACATTGCAACATGAGATAGGCCGGAAGTGCTGCATTTGAGAAGGGTTTTCCTGCTTTGGGACCAAACAAATCGAGGCCGCATTAATAATTCTAGGCATAGCAAGAGAATCAAAGAAATAAAGGATACCTCTTGTTACATCAGGCCCCACAATGTGCCAAGTAGCTAGGTAGAATTCCACCGTAAACCCATCAGGTCCTGGACTCTTGTTTTTCCCCATTCTTTTCAAAGTATTTAGAATATCACTCTCTCTAAACGGGGCAGTAAGCAGCGTCGACTGGGCCTCGTTTACTACCGGCAAAGAGATGTTATCAGGGAATTGAGTAACCTCCCCTCTGTTGCCCAACAATTTTCTGTAATAGTCAACAGCCACCTTAGACATATCCGCGTGGTCTGTGACTGTCTCACCATTCTGAGTCTGTAGTAAGGATAGGATTTTGTTAACATTCCATCTTCCTCTGCATGCATTAAAGAAATACCTGTTATTACTATCCCCACTCTTCAACCACTGAACTCTAGACTTTTGCTTCAAAAAGCACTCTTCCAAATGAAGGGCTTTAGAATAGGCATCCATGAGTTTACGCTCTTCCTCAAAATAAGCAGGGGAGGGAGATGAAGGAATGCCATTCTGGAATGCCAACAAATCACTTCTTGTTTTCTTGACCATCTGTTGCAAATCTCCCAAAGATCTATCAAGCCCTTTAATTGCCACTTTTACCCTTTTAAGCTTCGCAGTGAGCACCTGCCATGGATTTCCCAGGTCTGTATTAGACCAAGCAGCCTCAACCACCTAGAGAAAAGCAGGGTTTTCAATAAGGTGGTTAAAAAACTGAAAAGGTTTCGGGACCTTAGGCCGGTCCAACCCCAGAAACGTTAGTGCAGGGAAATGATCAGACAACCCTCTAGTACGGAAATCGGTATAAGAACAGGGAAACATATTGTGCCACTTAGCATTGACTAGGACACGATCCAGCTTTCTAAACTTCGGATGTTGCAGTCCCACCATGTCAAGAAATTCCTAACACTGCGAAGATCATAAATTCCCAAAGAGAGAATAAAATCTTTAAACTCTGTCATATCAGAGGTCCAGCTCTCATTACCACCTTGTTTCTCCGATAATCTAAGGCAAGTGTTAAAATATCCAGAAATGACCCAAGGATTATTAGAAAGACCTCGAGAGACATTATTTAACTCGGACCACAAGCTTCTCCGATCTGTGTCCCCATTATACCCATAAATGAACGAAGCAACAAAACTCAAACTCGAAGGCAGCAAAGTAAGCGAACAAGTGATATGCTGAGCAGAGGTGGTAATAACCACAACTTTCCAAAAATCTGGGTTCCACCCAAGCCAAATTCGGCAACCCGCATGGTGATCATAGTTAAAACACCACTCAAAACGTGGGTTAATCTCCTTGGAGATAATCTTTTTTTTTGCTAATTAGAATTTATACAATAGGCAAATAAATTACATCTCTAGGGGCATACCCCGTGATAAGTAAACCATCCACCTAACAGAACAACAGAAAATAAAATCATGCTAGCACAAAGCCAGCAACCAAGTTCAACAACAGATTAAACCAAAAGCATGAAAATAAAACTAAGACCTTTACGGCCTCAACAACATCAACAAACCAGCAGCTCAGAAGCGCTCTACTTTGTCTTAGATTTCCTTGCCCTTGCCGCGTCCATGATCACCAAACGCCTCCACGCCAGGGCAGTGGAGGCTTGTATCAGCAATAGTCCCATCATCCTCAACATGGTCCGCTTTAGCGTCCATCTCCCACTCTTCATCGTCCTCATCATCTACAACCAGCATGCCATAACCTTCAGCAAAGCCAAACAACATACCCAAGTAATGTATGTGACCACGCAGGGAATCGTTTGCACTCTTCTTGAAGCCATCCATATTCAGAATTTTCTTCACATTGTCAGCCCCACCCGGGACTTCAATCACCTGAACCAGATCATAGTTTATTGTCAAAGAATCCAAATCACCACCAGAGCGGCCAATCGCAATTACCTCCGCGAGCTCTACATTCTGCCCCATCTCAGGAATGTTACCAGATGTACTCTTTAAGCTCACCTCAACATAGATTTCCTTGACTATAGCCGAAGCCATTGAGCCATGATAACCGTCCTTGGAGATAATCTTAGCAACATCCCTCTGAACATGCGTTTCCAAAATGCTAATCAAGGATAGCTTATTAGACAAAATAAAGTCTTTGACAAAATCAACCTTGTTGTTGAGGCCACGGATGTTGTAAGAACAAAAAACAGTCATTAGAAACTGAGTTAAGGCTTCGAAGGAGGGCCCCAAAAAAAAAACCACTTGTAACTTTCTTCTTGACTCGTTTTACCCCTAATACTCATGAAAGCTTCATTATTGACTCGTTTGAGCATAGAAAGCTTTGTTCTTGCCTCGTTTGACCCCTAAAACTATCTAAAACTAAAAGTACAAACAAGGAATCATCAAGTACCATGTGAATCAAATGAGAGTCGTCTTTTCTCTCATAGCTTTAACCCTAGCCGCCTAAATTTAACTAGATCTAAACCCTTCTCCATCAAATCCTACCATTTCTCCTTCGCGAATTCACTCTTTCCTTCGTCCTCCACCCTAAACACTCAAATTTCTTATATTTCTTATATATTTTATTTCAAATGGTTTTGATTTCGGACTCTGTTTCTGGGTTGAGGTCTCCTTTTGGGTCGGAGATTCTTTGGCTGATTCTTAATCGTTCCTATCAGTTAGATAGGGAGGATGTCAAGGGAAGTTGTACTAATTTCCACAAAAATGGCGCCTTTGGTGATGTTTTGTCTTTGGACAAAATCCATTTAATGTTGACCCCTACTGGGGTGGTTCGCACATCAGGTGTGGGTGTGCGGAACCATTTTATGGGTCTTAATCAAGGGGATTGGATCTTGGTGTATTGCAAAGCCTATAGAAGTATTGCGAAAAAAGGTTTCATTGTGTGGGTTTCCTCTGGTCGTAAACTCACTTCCTGTTGTGTTGCTTTCCTTGTCAAAGATCAGCCGGCTGGTTTGGGCGACAAGTTGAAGCTGTTAGTGAGAGTTGATTTACTCACCTATGCAGTTGTTTGTGTGCTCGATGGTTTCGCCGGTTCCGGTGACCTTGGAATATTGGTTTCCTCTAATACGGAAGGGGTTTCATATGTTGCTGGAAAGGGCTTACTCTTGGATTTTAATTGGGATTTAGTTTCATGGTATGTTTTGTGGAATGAGAAGCTTCAGTCTAAGGGGGGTCTGACTGAGGATGTAGAAGTGTTTGTGGAATTGCTTGAAAGAACTGTAGAGTTGTTGAAGACAATTCTTTGGGAGGATTTGGCCACCATCATGCGTGTGGGGATTTACTCTATATCTGCTAAGCAGAGTGGAAATGACGTACATGGTAACGTCTGTGGAATGGGAACCTTCGCTGCCGGTGATTCCATCACGGGTTTCGGAGTTGGGAACGGTCTTGATTGTGCTTTGTTGAGCCATGTTGTTGACTTGTACTTTGGGCTGACAAGTTCTTCTTGCATTCTGTTGGATGGCAAGACTCTAAGACATTTTTTTTTGACGGAGCCTCATTTTAAGGGGATTTGTACGGTTCAGACTGGAAGGATTATGCCTGGATTATTGCTGGAGAAGATGAGTTTGAGTTCTATCTTTCTGGATGTTCGGAGCTGTAATGTTTTAATTGGTTTCTTGAAGGGTCCAGGTGGCAAGGTGCATGACGTTTGGCCTCAATGGTTGACAATGGCAGGGAATGCAATGGCTGCAGTTGTTGGCACTAAGTGCGGTGGGATGGTTTGTAGTTTGTCTATCTATTTGATTACTATCCAGATGAACTCCCAAGCTCGCTACGGGGTCTTTATCAAATTTGTGCATTTGGTTCCAATGTCTTTTGTGTATGCTTATATACACTATGTCTGTGCTTGTGTGGGATTCAAATCAAGGAAGATGCAGGGGAGAGTGGTCCCCCTTAAGCAACTATGGTTGGTTGTCCAGTTAGAAGATTTAAGCTCCTTTGTTGGTTGCGGTTGGGGTAAGCAAAGTGGAGCTCTAATTGGTCAGGATGAGTGTAAGCCGCATGTTGCATCTGATACTGTGAGTTTAGTAACTCAACAGGGGGTTTTTAGTCGAGATGGGATGAATGGAGATCAATGTGCAGTTGATGTGGTTGGCTTGCATATTACTATAAAAGTCGGACTGCAACTTTGGTGGCAATGTATTGATGCAGTTGAGGATGGGGTGGGTCCCAGTATGTTAGCTTGGCCCAGTTTGATGGGAGATGTCATAGGCCTAGGCCTGATGTTTATGTTGGTAGGAGGACTTGGTCTTAAGAAGAGGGTGACTCGGAGCGGGTTTACATCAAGGATGGACATGGATGTTGTCATGACCATGTTGGGAATTTTTTCAAGTTTCATGAACAAGAAGCGAGCAGTGTTGAACATGTTGGTTCTGCTATGTTGTTGGGTCTGTAATCAAAGGGGAGCTGTGTATTGCTATACTGTTAAGGTGGTGATCACTCCGGAGGGCATCTTTAATCAGCTGGAGGCTGGTTCTCCTTCCAAGGAAAAGTTAGCCGATGAGGTGCTTTTTTGGAGGCCAACTCTCATGTTGAGAAGGGGGGTGTCGGTTGCTCCGTATCATGTCAGGAAGAGGTTGGCTGTTGGAATGCATTTGCGTCACTACATGGTTTATCTGCTGCTTCTCATTACTATGGGCTTTGTGAGACATGTGCCTAGTCTTAAATTTAAGTTGTTTAAGGCGCCAGAATAATCTTTAGTTTATCTCGTCGTTATGTTGACAGTAAGGTGACTTACTTAACGACTTCAATTATGGTTGATCGCGGGGTATGCCCCTAGATTTGTATAAGTTGTTCCTTTTTGGTATAAAATTTTAATTAGCAAAAAAAAAACTATCTAAAACTTCATTATGGACTCGTTTGAACAATAAAATTAATTTTGCTTCATTTTTAACTCGTTTGACCATGGAAACCACTTGTAACTTTCTTCTTGACTCATTTGACCCCTAATACTCAAGAAAGCTTCATTTTTGACTCATTTGAGCATAGAAAGCTTTGTTCTTGACTCGTTTGACCCCTAAAACTTCATTTTGTACTCGGTTGAAAATGAAAATTAATTTTGCTTCATTTTTGACTCGTTTGAGCATGAAAACCACTTGTAACTTTCTTCTTGACTCGTTTGACCCCTAATATTCAAGAAAGCTTCATTATTGACTCGTTTGAGCATAGAAAGCTTTGTTCTTGACTTGTTTGACCCCTAAAACTCACTAAAACTTCATTTTGGACTCGGTTGAACAAGAAAATTAATTTTGCTTCATTTTTGACTCGTTTGAGCATAGAAACCTCTTATAACTTTCTTCTTGACTCATTTGACCCCTAATACTCAAGAAAGCTTCATTATTGACTCGTTTGAGCATAAAAAGTTTTGTTCTTGACTCGTTTGACCCCTAAAACTCACTAAAACTTTATTTTAGACTCGGCTGAACAAGAAAATTAATTTTGCTTCATTTTTGACTCGTTTGAGCGTGGAAACAACTTGTAACTTTGTTCTTGACTCGTTGACCCCTAATACTCAAGAAAGCTTCATTATTGACTCGTTTGAGCATAGAAAGCTTTGTTCTTGACTCTTTTGACCCGTAAAACTCACTAAAATGATGACGTATTGCTCTTTTGCAAGGGTAATGTAAACTCGATTAAGATGCTCATGACAGGGGTTCAAAAATTCTCCAAACTATCAGGTCTGGTGCCTAATAATGATAAAAGTGAATGCTTCTTCGGTAATGTTGGCTCTGATACTCAAGATTTTGCCCTTGCATTAACTGGCTTCTCGCGTGGTTCCTTGCCTGTCACTTACCTAGGCCTCCCTATGATATCTGCCAAGCTTAAATCACGAGACTGTGATTCTCTTATTCAGAAAATATGTCGGAAAATAGATCTCTGGACTTACAAGTTTATAAGTATAGCAGGTAGAATTCAACTCATAAACTCAGTCCTATATGGCATTCATAATTATTGGGCCTTGTACCTGTTCCTTCCTAAACGCATCTTGAAGAAGATTCAAGCTATTTTGTCAAGGTTTCTATGGTCTGGTAGCTACAATGGTCCTTGTCAATTTAAAGTGGCTTGGTCTGATTGTTGCCTCCCGAAAGATGAAGGTGGGTTAGGTTTCAAGGACCTACTCTCTTGGAACAATAGTGCAGTCATATTCCAGTTATGGCGAATCATTAATAAGAAAGAATCTATCTGGGTCAGCTGGTTCTACTCGAGTTTACCTCATGGTAAGCAATTCTGGTCTATTCAAATCCCTTTCAAGTGCTTATGGTGTGTTAAAAAAATCTTACAAGCGAGATCAGTTGCTAGAGATCACATTCGTTATCAACCAGGGTTGAACTCCTCTTTTTCTCTTTGGTTTGATCCCTTGATTGAGGGCAAATCTCCTGTTGAAATCTTGGGCATGGAAATTATCTCTATAATGGAGTCCAATAGGATGGCCCGGATCAACTCTGTCATATGTAGGGGTACTTGGAATCTCTGTCCGACCAATCATGTTCTTGCCATTGAATTTCGTCGAATATGCTCAGAAATCCTCATTAGGTCTTGTGATAAAATCTCCTGGGACAATACAGGGAACAACCCTGTAACAATCTCAGTAATCTGGCATTCTCTTCGTCCTAGATCAATGCCTCCTCCCTGGATCAATCTCACCTGGCATAAGCTTGCAGTCCCAAAGTTTTCTATCAATCTCTGGCTCATCTTAAAGCAGCGTCTCCTTACTAAAGATAGAATGTTACGTTTTCACATGAATGTCAATGCAGATTGCGTTCTATGCAACTCCCATCCTGAAACTCATGAACACCTGTTTAGCACTTGTGCTTTTACTAAATCCATTTTGGATAAATACCACCTTCGACTTGATGTAAGTTGGAATGCTTTGCAAACTGGTACTATAACAGCTGATAGTATCGATCCTGTTAGAAAGAATGTGGTCTCCTTATTCGTGGCTGCTGTTTATCATGCCATCTGGTTGGAGCGCAATCATAGGATTTTTAACAGAGGACATAAAAATCCCGCCAGCAAGCTCTATGAGGAAATTCAGAGTCGTATCCGAGATAAACTATATTCCTCAACTATATTTAAAAAATACATTATAAAAGATAATACTGTGCAATTAGTATTATTTTAATTTGCTCAGCTGTTTAGCGTTTTTGTAGTACTTAGTGGCCTGTCACTAGTACTTAGGTCGTGGGATTCTCCCTTCTTGTAATTTCTTTTAGTTGAATACAATTTTCATTTAGCAAAAAAAAAACTCACTAAAACTTCATTTTAGACTCGGTTGAACAAGAAAATTAAATTTGCTTCATTTTTGACACCTTTGAGTATGGAAACCACTTGTAACTTTGTTCTTGACTCGTTTGACCCTTAATACTCAAGAAAGGTTCATTATTGACTCGTTTGAGCATAGAAAGCTTTGTTCTTGACTCGCTTGACCCCTAAAACTTCATTTCAGACTCGGTTGAAAAAGAAAATTAATTTTGCTTCATTTTTGACTCGTTTGAGTATGGAAACCACTTGTAACTTTCCTCTTGACTCGTTTGACTCCTAATACTCAAGAAAGCTTCATTATTGACTCGTTTGAGCATAGAAAGCTTTGTTCTTGACTCGTTTGACCCCTAAAACTCACTAAAACTTCATTTTGGACTCGGTTGAACAAGAAAATTAATTTTGCTTCATCTTTGACTCGTTTGAGCATGGAAACCACTTATAACTTTCTTCTTGACTCGTTTGACCCCCAACACTCAAGAAAGCTTCATTATTGACTCGTTTGAGCATAGAAAGCTTTGTTCTTGCCTCGTTTGACCCCTAAAACTCACTAAAACTTCATTTTGGACTCGTTTGAACAAGAAAATGAATTTTGCTTCATTTTTGACTCGTTTGAGCATGGAAACCACTTGTAAATTTCTTCTTGACTCGTTTGACCCCTAATACTCAAGAAAGCTTCATTATTGACTCGTTGGAGCATAGAAAGCTTTGTTCTTGACTTGTTTGAGCATAGAAAGCTTTGTTCTTGACTTGTTTGACCCCTAAAACTCACTAAAACTTCATTTTGGACTCGGTTGAACAAAAAAATTAATTTTGCTTCATTTTTCACTCGTTTGAGCGTGGAAACCACTTGTAACTTTGTTCTTGACTCGTTTGACCCCTAATACTCAAGAAAGCTTCATTATTGACTCGTTTGAGCATAGAAATCTTTGTTCTTGACTCTTTTGACCCGTAAAACTCACTAAAACTTCATTTTGGACTCGGTTGAACAAGAGAATTAAATTTGCTTCATTTTTGACACCTTTTAGCATGGAAACCACTTGTAACTTTGTTCTTGACTCGTTTGACCCCTAATACTCAAGAAAGCTTCATTATTGACTCGTTTGAGCATAGAAAGCTTTGTTCTTGCCTCGTTTGACCCATAAAACTCACTAAAACTTCATTTTGGACTCGTTTGAACAAGAAAATTAATTTTGCTTCATTTTTGACTCGTTTGACCATGGAAACCACTTGTAACTTTCTTCTTGACTCGTTTGACCCCTAATACTCAAGAAAGCTTCATTATTGACTCGTTTGAGCATAGAAAGTTTGTTCCTGCCTCGTTTGACCCCTAAAACTTCATTTTGGACTCGTTTGAACAAGAAAATTAATTTTGCTTCATTTTTGACTCGTTTAAGCATGGAAATCACTTGTAACTTTGTTCTTGATTCGTTTGACCCCTAATACTCACTAAAACTTCATTTTGGACTCAAAGCGTAGATATCCAACTCCTTTCTTGACTTCATGAGAGTCTACCGTTCTCTCTAGAAACCCTCCTAGCCGCCACCTAAATTCAGCCAAATCTTCACCTTTTTTCATCAGATCTATACCTTTAAACTTCATAAATTCATATCCCCCTTCTAATCTTCCACCTAAACACCATATTTCTTATATATATACTATCTTATAATTTTAATATGGTTTTGTGTTCTGAGTTTTCTTTTCATGTTCGAGGTTTGGTGAGGTCTTGGAAGTTAGGTTATGTGGATCTGGAGAATGGACTTGTTGAGTTCCATTCTTCTCTGTGAAATAGCATCACTCTTGGAGTGGTTTATGCTATGGAGGCCTTGGGAGATGGCTTGATCTGTGACCGGAATGGACTCGACCTCTTACCGACTACCTCGTCTGAAGATGTGAAAGATGCGATGCTTTCAAACCTTGTGTGTGTTGTTGTCAATGGTGTCGACTTAGGTGGAAACTCTTTGGATGTTTCATGGACTGAGATTGAGTATATCGTAGAGGGAGATATATGTACCCTATGTTTTCTGGCTTTGGCTCCTTGGGTTGGGGCTTTTTCACGAAAGGCGCCGTATTTTTACAAGGCTTTACCGTCTGCTGTCTAGTTTCTGGAGAGAGGGTTTCCTCTATGCGGGTGGAGTGGATCTGAGCCTGGGACAGTCGCTGTGACTATCAAGTGTTTGGGTTTTCGCCAAAGCGAACTGGTTTTGCAGATCTACATATCGAGAAGCAGAATCATACAGCATTTGTGGCTGAGACGATTTGTTTCACTAAGTTGAGATGGGTCTTGTTGAAATGGCTTAGTGGGTACCTCAATGGTGTTCTGAACGGGGTGGGTGATCTGGTTACGCGAGGTTTGTGGTTTGTTGATTCCATGAATGTTGTGCATCGTGTCAAAAATTGCAAAATGATTGGTACCGGATGTGTCTTCTATGCTCTTGGCAACTGGTACAGGGCTGGTGCCCATGTTATTGTGGATGTAGAGGTCATTGTTGGTGCTGGAATCCATGGGACCTTTTGTTTCAACCGAAGTGTTACCCATGGATGGCATTCAGGTAGTGTTCTGTTTGAACAGTTTAAGGTCGAGGATGGTGAGGAACTGTTTGGTGGTGATTGTCTCAAGCATAGTGCTTGCGCTGGGTTTGCAATGGCTGCAAACCAGGTATTTGATGAATGGATTTTGTATGAAGTTCAGTTGACCACTATGGATGCTGTGGACGATTGTGGCATGATGAAGAATGGACGACCGCTATTAGTTAGTATGAGTTGGTGGAGCTGGGTGTTTGCGGAGTTTGCAAACAGAACAAAGGATGTCCTTTTGGGATTTTTAAGCTGCTCTTCTACTTGTATAGTAGAGTGCATTGTGGTTACTGGATATGCAGTTGAGAAGAGCCTCCGTAGGGGTATTTGTAGCCATATGGATTGGAAACTGGATAATTCCTTTTTAGGAATTGCAGGGCAGGATATTATGATTATGTTTGCTGTTATTTTTCAGCAAGATGTCATTTCCGCTGAGAGTGGTGTGAGATTGATGAGGTCTTTGTTGGTCTGTAGTCAAATTGCGATTTCTACGGATAAAAAGATAACTTTTAGTGATGTTACGGTTTGGTTCTGCGTTGCCAATTATCGAGCCTCACTGTTTGGTCTAGGCTCTCAATGGTCTGGTTTATGCGTGTACTGCGTGATGTGTTATATATCCGTGGATTCTGGTGGGTGTCTTGGCACACTTTCTGTCTGCTTTATTAGGGGTGTTCTGGATGGTGTCATGAATTTAGAGATTACTTCCTATGTGCGAACTGTTTTGCTGGGGGTGTTGACATTGGATCTGAGTTACAATAGTTACGAGGAAGAGATTACTCATGTTGTGTTCAAGGAGGGTTTAGCGCTTAAGCTGTTGATGAGGGGCAGGCTAGCATAGTGAAACTGGCCAAGGGTGCTCGTGCTGATTGTTGCAGCCTGAATAGTTGCTCTATTATAGAGGATTGTGCAGTGAAGGCGATTGCCGAGAAGATAATGGTCAGAGAGGAGGGACATGAGGTATGCCCTGCTATGTGCTCATTATTTTGTATATGCGAGGGACCGATTGGCGTTCAAGATTCATGCCGTGCTTCTGAGGTTGATGCAGGGTTGCTGTGCTACCCTGAATGTTCTTGACATAGGTGTTATTATGTAGTAGGCTTTGTTAATGTTCATGTTTATGTTGACAGTAGGGTGGCTTACTGTTGTTTTGACATTTGCTATGTTTAACTGTTGATCTCACGGGGTATGCCCCAAGATGTGTTCTTGTTGTTCATTTTTGGTATAAAATTTTAATTAGCAAAAAAAAAACTTCATTTTGGACTCGTAAGAACAAGAAAATTGATTTTGCTTCATTTTTGACTCGTTTGAGCATGGAAATCACTTGTAACTTTCTTCTTGACTCGTTTGACCCCTAATACTCAAGAAAGCTTCATTATTGACTCGTTTGAGCATAGAAAGCTTTGTTCTTGCCTCGTTTGACCCCTAAAACTATCTAAAACTTCATTTTGGACTCGTTTGAACAATTAAATTAATTTTGCTTCATTTTTGACTCGTTTGACCATGGAAACCACTTGTAACTTTCTTCTTGACTCATTTGACCCCTAATACTCAAGAAAGCTTAATTTTTGACTCGTTTGAGCATAGAAAGCTTTGTTCTTGACTCGTTTGACCCCTAAAACCCTCCCCATAAGAATTTAAACAAGAGTCTATTGATCGCCTTTAGGACTGACTTGGGAAGGAAAATGTACATGCTCCAGTATCCCACAATACTAACCGTGATTGCTTTGATGAGCAGTAAGCGACCAGCAAAGTTTAAAAACCTCACCATCTAGGATTCCACACGCTTGCATAACTTTGCCACTAGGGTATTGCAATCCATGCTGTTGAGTTTGCCAGTGATAAGAGGAAGACCCAGATAGGAGACTGGAAGAGTGCCTCTCTTAAAACCTGTTACCATTAAAATATCCTCAGCAACATCAGGTCTCACATTTCCAAAAAAACAGACCGATTTGGCTTGGTTTGGGACCAAGTTAGAGAGGGCCGAAAATTGATGAATCCCTTCCATGAGTCTCGAAACAAATTGAACATCCCCATGACAAAACAAGAATACATCATCTGCAAAGATGATATGATGCAGATTCACCTCCTTAGTTCTCCAATGAAATTTGAAATTCGTGCCCACAACTGACTTGTTAAGACAGGCAGTGAGAGCTTCCATGGCCATAACAAAGAGGTAAGGAGAGAGGGGGTCTCCTTGCCTTAAACCAGGCTCCCCTTTAAAGAATCCCTCTAAGCTTCCATTTAGCTTCACTGAGAACATAGTTGTAGAGATACAGACTCTAATCCATTCAATAAATTTATGAGGGAGGCCCATCCGCTCCATAACCGCAAAGACAAAACTCCAATTAAGCGAGTCAAAAGCTTTATGAATGTCAAGTTTTATAGCACAAGGGGGCTGCCCATCATTTCGGTTATATCCCTTGCATAAAGCTTGGGCCAAGAAGATGCTATCGCCAATTGACCTTCCTGCTACAATTGCAGTTTGGTGCTTGGAAATCAATGAAGGCATAACAGACTTCAACCTTGCTTCTAACATCTTAGAAATGCATTTATAAAGAACATTGCAACATGAGATAGGCCGAAAGTGTAAAAAAATAAGAAATGAGAGTCGTTTCCTCTGCCTTCTCTCTAACCTCTCTCTAAAAACCCTAGATAGCCGCCACCAAACCATAGCCTAATCTACACCTATTTTCATCAGATCCACAATCAAGCCTGCCTAAATCCACTCTCCTCTTCTGTTCTCCCACCGAAACACAATATTTCTTATACCTATTCACAATATTTTCTTTTTTAATCCTTTTAAAATGGGTTTCTTAACCGATCCATGTTTGGTTTCGGTTTGGGAGGGAAGCCTGTATGTGAGAGATATGATATCTCTATGCTTAGATGTAAGGGGGGGTTCTGCTTTTGCTCGTGTCCACACCTTACCATCTGTTGCAAAGCCTCAAGACATTGAGATGGGTTTCATCCATCCTTTTGTTTCGAAAAGGGATATAGTTGTCAATCGAGGGAATTCTGTTTCTGGCCCCTTTGGTAAGATTGCGAATGATTTCATCATTGATTTGGAGATGCTCTTTGCAGCTAAGGGGAACAGGGTAGTGTCACATCTCTGTATAGATGTGTGTCTACACCTCTCTGTTAAATATGGTCATATCTTTGTTGATGCCCGTCAGGTGTTCGACGGAATGCTTCATTGGGTGCTTGTAGTCTTGAGGTTGAACACTACTAAGTCTAGGTTTGGTATGTTCACTGAATTAATTCTCACTACAGTAACAGTTGTAGGTTTTCTCTGCAAAGGGGAAGAAAGCCCTACAAGGATTTCGGAAGATGGATTGTTAAATGTCAAGTGTGTTGCTGCTAGAGTTGGGACTCCCACTCTGACTGAGAATGAGACTGTTGATTTTAACCTAGGATTTGGTAGTTTCAATTGTTGGTTTGAATGTTGTTTTGATTTCAAGCTTCTGGTAAGTCAGGATATGTTTGATTTCATTAATAGGACTGCAGCTTGCAGTTTGTTTATGATGCTACATGTAAATGTAAGTGTTTTGAGTGCACTGGTTGTGATGGACAATAGTTTTTTGCATCCATGTCTGGTGATGGATATGCATAATTGCAGAAATATGAACTTCGTAGAGGATTATGATATTCCTTTTGCAAACCCTACTCTAATGGAGTTTCAGGATGTTGTTGTTATTGCTGGCAATCGTCGACCTGCTCGGAGATTGCAATTGGATGGGCCGGTTAGGTCAATGTGCAGATGGTATGAAAATCACAAAGAGAAGGGTGACCTGGTTGATGCACCTGCTTACTGGGTTTGCATCACCAGGAGGGTGTTTCAAATTATACGAGAAGTGGCTGCAGGTGCTGTTTTGAAGCTGCAGGTCATTATTAGCACCGCTATTTACCCAGATTTGGTTATTATTCTGTTCGTTAAAACTAAGGCTGATATTGGCACTTTGGGTACTGATGGAAACCATTGCGGTTTCGATGTGGATGAGTTTAATGTTGAGGAATGCAGAGGTAATGAATTCCTTCAATTAGCCCACAATGTAGTGGCAGGTTACAAAATGGGTGCTAAGACATGTTATAATGTCATGGTAACGTGGAATGGTTTCGTCAATGGTGTTGGGGTTCTGCTCTTAACAATGAGGATGGTTGGTATATGTTCACGGTATGCAGGGGACAGGCCACTCTGGCATGGTCAGGAGAGGACAAGCTATAGGCGTATTTTTCAAAAATGTAGTCTGGGTGAATTTGAGATTCACTCCTATGGAAGCACCTCTGTTAATATGGTTTGGGTGTTGGCTTTTAACCTCACTTACGAGCCCAAGTATTTGGCAGCCACGGAGGGCTTTGATTACTCCACGAACCATGGTTTTGAAAATGGAGTTGAAAATGAGAGTGCGAATGCACAAGGTTTTCTGAAGTTTTTTGTGGATGTTGTGGAGGAACTCAATGGTTCTGATTATGTCTACACCTGCCTGAGTGGCGATTTCTCAATTGAAAGTATTGATGCAATTTTCCAGAAAGTTGGATGTCATTCGGATAGCTCGAATCAGAACCAGGTTAAAGATGGATCGCCTCTAATGGAGTGGTCAGTGGGGACAGTCTCGCTGCGTGATGGGCTGCCATGTTGGCATAGTTTGTATTGGAATTTTGTGGTCCAACAGATTACTATTGCAGTTGGTGAATTTTGCCGGACCCGGGATTTGAACAATGGACTTAGATTATATACTCTGCTGAGTACTAGTAGAGGCTTCGGGTACTTCTGGGCTTTGGGAAAGGTTGCTGCACTGAGGAATGCGGATGGTAACAAGAATGCAAAAGCCAATGGTCAATTGGCGTCCTTTGATGTTGGTGCGGAAAAGACAAATGGCTTGTTGTCTGTTAAGCTCGAGAATCATTGCAGGGATGTGTGGTTTAATTGTGATTACTCGTATGGAGTGACTCAGTCATGTGGGCCATGTTTTTATGCTGGAAAAAATGGGAATGCTTGTCTTCTTGCCTGCTTGATGGGATTGGTACTTCGGATGCCAAAGACGAGCATGGAACTTGTCATGTTGCCGCGCAAAAGCGAAATGCCTGGAGACGATTGGTGCGTGGTGATTACATGTCTCGCCCCTGGAGTTGGCGAATGGAAAGCATGGTCTCTGCTGCTTCTCACTATGGGCTTTGTGAGACATGTGCCTAGTCTCAAGTTTAGTTAAGGTGCCAGAATAATCTTTATCTTATTTTCGTTGGTATGTTGACTGCTAGTCTATCTAGCTTTTTTCTCCTTGTTGTTCCGTTAGGCGGATGTATTATTTATCGCGGGGTATGCCCCTAGAGATGTAATCATTTTCCTATGGTATAAAAAAATTAATTAGCAAAAAAAAAAAAAAAGTGCTGCATTTGAGAAGGAAAAAATGAGAGTCGTCTTTCTCTCTAACCTAACCTAACCTCTCTCTTAAACCCTAGATAGCCGCATCAAAATCTTAACACTTTCTCATCAAATCTTTCCATATTGCCTTCACGAAATCATCTCTTCTCTTCTCTCTCACCATATTCTCTAAATTTCTTATATATATTTTTAATATGAATAGATCCAATTCTGTTGCGGATGGACCCAACCGCGAGTTGGGATCTTACCGGAGTCCAGCGGACCACGATGGTGCTCCGCTAGAATTTGGAGTGTTCGATGGGTATGAAACCCCATTCTTAGTTGCTGGATCTGTCTTTAAAGAGCTGGTGGGTATTTCGAGCCCAAGGTTGGAGGATGCAAGCCATCTTGAAACGGATCCGTTGCAGGATGGCTGTTGGATGGGCGGACCGCCTCTTGACTCTGTTGACCAAAGGAGGATAGGTTCAGTGGAATCGTTAGCAAAGGAATCCCCTTTGGAGAACCCTGAAATGGTGACGCCTTTAAGGTGTTTGAGGTCTAGCCTAAGCCAGGGGTTAGCCACCACAGAGATGGCTATTGATGGGTCTCAGTGCAGCCTGGGGACACAAGATGTTGGTTGCAACTCCTCTGTTGGGTTTGCTTCTTTGATTTGTAGCTCAGTCAGAGCTATTGAGCCAATTAATGTGCTGGGTAGATATATGGCTACCAAGGATGTTGAAGGTGTTGAAGGTATTGATGGTGTGTGTAGTGAAAAGGATGTTAACCCTTTGAAGGTCATGTCTGAAAGGGATGCTAACCCTTTGGTTCCAAGGCTTAAGCAGGAAGTGGTGGGGCCTAAGCTCCAGGGTGACCCCAAGAAGAACAAAATTGTCAAGGAGGACTCCATTATCATGGATGTGGCTGCAGGAGATGCGGGTTCTAGACAGAGGATCCAACCCCTGGCGAAAGGCATGGAATCTGGTAAGAATTCCGACTCTGATAATGTTACCTCTTCTGAGGATTGTCAAAAGATGAGTGCAGCCCCGACAGGGGTAGCCACTAGTGTGAGATTGAATATAGCTTTGAATGTTATCTTGGTTCTTAGGGACTGTATTGTGAGGAATGGCCATGAGGTTCCCAGCTTCTGGGGAAAGATAGCTACGAGAGCTTTGAACGCCTCAAATGATTTACAAGATCTACCTGTCATTAGGATGATGGAGGATCTTGCTAGAGCTTTGCACTGTATAAAACAATTGAGTGGTTTCATTCGGGATAGGAAAATTCCTTTGCCTGTTCTTTTAGGGGGTGAGGGAGTTCTCCTACAGGGCATGATGGAGGAACTAAAGGATGCTGGGTTGTTGGACCAGTTCTATTTGAGTGGGAAAGGAGGAACGCTAGTGACTGTTAGTCAAGGGAAGGATGTGGATAGTTTGAAGATTTTCATTATCTCTTTTGATAATGTTTCTAGAAATGCAGGCAAGGAGGTTATCCAAGCTTTGCCAGCCAAACTCAGGGACTTTCTTGATGAGTGCAGTCTTAGCCAAATGGGCACTATTGTAGTGATGGAAATTGATGCGGAGGTGGGATTGATTTGCACATCTGGTACTGAAGGAGAGAATGATCAAGATGAGGAGGTGAGTGCGCAAGGCCGCTCTGGTGGACCTATGGACTCTTTGACGATGAAGTATGATTTGGTGCAGGTGATTGAAGTTTCGGGTGAGGGTACTGAGAAAGGCCTGGCTATGGGGGGTTTTATCCCTAACACGAGGGCTTCTATGCGTGGACATATGCATTATATGGGAATGATGTTTGGTTTTGCCGATGGTTATGGTCTGATGATTGATGAAGATGAGGAGGGAAGCGAAGATGAAATGGACATCTCTGTTATAGATGCTAAGGTGCAACTGGCTGGGAGTGCCCATGTTCACGCTGCTGAGAAAGTTCGTTGGTCCAAATCCACGACCAAGAAGTGGGGAGCAACCCGAGGAGGGCACTCCAACAAGACTTAAAAATGGCTGCTTAATTCCTTTTTTCTTAATTCTGGTTTGTTGATTGGCAAGTGACTTTATGTTTTGCCTCTGTTTTAGCTAATTGTTGACTCTGCGGGGTATGCCCCTGTTTGAACAAATTTCATGTAATGGTTATTTGTTGTTTCGTGGGGTATGCCCCTAGACGTGTTTATGTTTGTTCCTTATGGTATAAAATTTTAATTAGCAAAAAAAAAAAAAGTGCTGCATTTTAGAAGGGTTTTCCTGCTTTGGGACCAAACAAATCGAGGCCGCATTAATAATTCTAGGCATAGCAAGAGAATCAAAGAAATAAAGGATACCTCTTGTTACATCAGGCCCCACAATGTGCCAAGTAGCTAGGTAGAATTCCACCGTAAACCAATCAGGTCCTGGACTCTTGTTTTTCCCCATTCTTTTCAAAGTACTCAGAATATCACTCTCTCTAAACGGGGTAGTAAGCAGCATCGACTGGGCCTCGTTTACTACCGGTAAAGAGATGTTATCAGGGAATTGAGTAACCTCCCCTCTGTTTCCCAATAATTTTCTGTAATAGTCAACAGCCACCTTAGACATATCCGCGTGGTCTGTGACTGTCTCACCATTCTGAGTCTGTAGTAAGGATAGGATTTTGTTAACATTCCATCTTCCTCTGCATGCATTAAAGAAATACCTGTTATTACTATCCCCACTCTTCAACCACTGAACTCTAGAGTTTTGCTTCAAAAAGCACTCTTCCAAATGAAGGGCTTTAGAATAGGCATCCATAAGTTTACGCTCTTCCTCAAAATAAGCAAGGGAGGGAGATGAAGGAATGCCATTCTGGAATGCCAACAAATCACTTCTTGTTTTCTTGACCATCTGTTGCAAATCTCCCAAAGATCTATTAAGCCCTTTAATTGCCACTTTTACCCTTTTAAGCTTCGCAGTGAGCACCTGCCATGGATTTCCCAGGTCTGTATTAGACCAAGCAGCCTCAACCACCGAGAGAAAAGCAGGGTTTTCCATAAGGTGGTTAAAAAACTGAAAAGGTTTCGGGACCTTAGGCCGGTCCAACCCCAGAAACGTTTGTGCAGGGCAATGATCAGACAACCCTCTAGCACGGAAATCGGTATAAGAACAGGAAACATATTGTGCCACTCAGCATTGACTAGGACACGATCCAGCTTTCTAAACTTCGGATGATGAACATTGCCGTCCCACCATGTCAAGAAATTCCCAACACTGCGAAGATCAGAAATTCCCAAAGAGAGAATAAAATCTTTAAACTCTGTCATATCAGAGGGTCCAGCTCTCATTACCACCTTGTTTCTCCGATAATCTAAGGCAAGTGTTAAAATCTCCAGAAATGACCCAAGGATTATTAGAAAGACCTCGAGAGACATTATTTAACTCGGACCACAAGCTTCTCCGATCTGTGTCCCCATTATACCCATATATGAACGAAGCAACAAAACTCAAATTCGAAGGCAGCAAAGTAAGCGATCAAGTGCTATGCCTGCAGAGGTGGCAATAACCACAACTTTCCAAAAATCTGGGTTCCACCCAAGCCAAATTCGGCCACCCGCATGGTGATCATAGTTAAAACACCACTCAAAAACGTGGGTTAATCTCGTTGGAGATAATCTTAGCAACATCCCTCTGAACATGCGTTTCCAAAATGCTAATCAAGGATAGCTTATTAGACAAAATAAAGTCTTTGACAAAATCAACCTTGTTGTTGAGGCCACGGATGTTGTAAGAACAAAAAACAGTCATTAGAAACTGAGTTAAGGCTTCGAAGGAGGGCCCCCAAAAAAAAAACCACTTGTAACTTTCTTCTTGACTCGTTTGACCCCTAATACTCAAGAAAGCTTCATTATTGACTCGTTTGAGCATAGATAGCTTTGTTCTTGCCTCGTTTGACCCCTAAAACTATCTAAAACTTCATTTTGGACTCTTTTGAACAATAAAATTAATTTTGCTTCATTTTTGCCTCGTTTGACCATGGAAACCACTTGTAACTTTCTTCTTCACTCATTTGACCCCTAATACTCAAGAAAGCTTCATTTTTGACTCGTTTGAGCATAGAAAGCTTTGTTCTTGACTCGTTTGACCCCTAAAACTTCATTTTGGACTCGGTTGAAAAAGAAAATTAATTTTACTTCATTTTTGACTCGTTTGAGCGTGGAAACCACTTGTAACTTTCTTCTTGACTCGTTTGACCCCTAATATTCAAGAAAGCTTCATTATTTACTCGTTTGAGCATAGAAAGCTTTGTTCTTGACTCGTTTGACCCCTAAAACTCACTAAAACTTCATTTTGGACTCGGTTGAACAAGAAAAATAATTTTGCTTCATTTTTGACTCGTTTGAGCATGGAAACCACTTATAACTTTCTTCTTGACTCGTTTGACCCCTAATACTCAAGAAAGCTTCATTATTGACACTTTCTATGCTCAAACGATGGAGAATGATTGCCATCATTCCGTTTGGTTTTTTTATGAGTTCTGTTGGAATGTTCATGAACGGATATTATTGTGACAAAGCTACAGTGTTGATGCACTCTGTTTCGATACATGGCAAGCTTCGTACTTGGACACTTTCTGTCCAAGACATTGCCGCCTATGAGTTGGACGTAGTGTCCAAGTGCTCTGATTTTGGAGTTGTTGCTGCGATCTGGACTTGGGGCCAGATTTCCCCTGCGGCCCCTGGGAGTGTGAAACCAGGGATGGCTAATGTTATTTCTGGTGTAAGTAATATGAGATACCTCAGTTTGAGGTCTGTTGCGCGCATGGCTTGCACCTTCTTGCCTCCTGCTATAGTATGCGGGTTTGTTATTGTTGAGCTGATGGATTATGTGGTCACCACATTTTGTAATGATGCTGTGAGACTTCATTTGCATGGAATTTCTTGCCTGGTAATGGAGCTGTACTCTTTGTTCGGGGATTACCGGGAGGGGTATTCGAGTGATTTTCTTAAGGCTGGAGTTGTTTACTGTCATAAGAACTGTTCTCATGAGATTTTCAGCAAGTTCAAAGATGCTGGAAAGGATATTGTGGTGGCTTCACTGCTAATTTTTCCAAGAAATGTTGACTCATTTGAGCAATGGAAGGGGTTGTATCCTCCATTGTTAGAAAGTGCTGGTATGTTGAGGACGAGGTTGAACTTGTGTCAACTTGAACGTTTAATGAGCTATCCAGGAACTTGTGGTGGAGTTTCTCTGATCCAAAGGGGCATGAATTATTTTGGGCTTAACTTCGGTTTTGCTGAGCCTGTGTGCTGGTGGCTTCGAAAAGATTGATCTCTGATGACATGGATCAGATTTTTCAAGACCAGTTTATGGTTAATGTCTTTAAGGAATTATTTACCAGGAAGGTGCGAGATGGGATGCCATTTTGGCATAGTTATGGTTTTTTTTCAGTCCAGGCCAGTTATGAACTTTTTTTTTTTGCTAATTAAAATTTTATACCAAAAAGGAACAACTTAATACACATCTAGGGGCATACCCCGCGAAGTCAACATGCAAAACAAACAAATGTCATAGCATCATAAAGACACTATACAATCAACATACAAATAGAACTAGAATTAATCTAGTTTAAAACCTCACAATGAGACCTATGCCAAGTACGGATAGTAAAGGGACCACACCCAGTCCACATCCAAGCAATGGTAAGCCCAAACATGGGCGCCCTGGAAATTCTTTGAAAAAACCCTCCTGACCCGAAAGGGTGGAGTCCTCTCGCCTAAACAAGCTAATTTCTTCTCCAATACCACCAGTCTTTACCTGGCCTTTACCAACCAGCTGCTCCATATGACATCCATCAACATGAGAGTTGGCCTCCAAAAAAGCACCATCGGCTAACTTTTCGTTGGAAGGAGAACCAGCCCCCAGCTGTTTAAAAATGCCCAGATGGCAGCCATCATGCTTGACCATTTCTTTTGCAAAAACCCGAAGACCATCTAACAGAGACCCACTCCCTGTCTTGACACTGCTAATTTCAGGTTGATGTGACACACCAGCTCCAATCACTCTGCACACTAGCAAATAAGTGGTCCCTTTGCAAGCTTCTTTCTTGAGCGGCATTAATTCTTTTCCTGTACGCCCAAACATGACCCTCGGAGTCATCACCTGTTTTGAAACCAATTGGAGCATATCCCACGTATGCCATAAAACATGTAGAAACCTCCCATGTGTGCTAATAATGCATAACAGCACCTCCACTAATAAATCATCATCTATCACCTTACATGGCATTATTTACAACTTTTTTTCCTCCTACGCCAGCTCGAACATCCATCAAGAAGTCGTGCAAACTCGACTTACCATCATGAGTGACATAGCCCATAGGCTCCTGTAAGGCACCAGCAAACCAAAAGCAGAAGGGGGTCTTGGCATCCGGAATATTTTTGAATGGAATGAAGCAGCCATTCTTTTTCAGCTGTGGCGCATCATTCAGCCCAACTCTAACTCTCTATGGATAGCATGGTTCAATAAAGCTCTGCTGGCAAAGAAGGAATTCTGGACTTCAAAAATGCCATATCGCTCATGTTGGATTGTAAGGAAACTGTTCAAGGCGAGACCGCGAGCCCTTCAATATGTGCACTATAACATAGGAGAAAACTCTGACTTTCTATTTTGGCATGATCCTTGGGTCAAAAATAAGCCACTTCTGGCTATTGCCCCTTCCATTGTATCTACAGCTGAGTCCACTAGTTCAGTTAGTATCAATGTCTACCTCCGAAATGGGACTTGGGACTTACCATCTTCGAACCATAATGATGTGATTGAAATTAGACGGATGGTGCAACATATTCAAATCCATAAGTCTGATTCCATTTTATGGGATGGAATGCTTCCAAAGCATGTCAAATTGTCCACTATTTGGTCCTCCATGCGGGTGCAAGGAAGCTATGTCCAGTGGTTAAACATGGTTTGGGGAAAATTCAATATCCCGAAATGCTCATTCATCACATGGTTGGCCATCAAAAACAGGCTCCTCACGAAGGACAGAATGCTTCAGTTCGGAATGCAGGTTGATCAAAAATGTGTCTTGTGTGGGGTGGATGATGAATCGATTAGCCACATTTTCACTACTTGCCCATACTTTGATATTATTAGCAGGTCAATACCATTTCGTTTCTCTCGTAACTGGTCCAATTGTCAGTCAGGCAACTGCACTGTTACTCAGCTAGGGGCAAAGGAGGAGTCAATGGCACAACTGTTTTTTAGCACAGCCATTTATCATGTCTGGAAAGAGCGCAATTACCGCATGCACAACCATGGTCCTGGCCACCCTACATCAGTGGTCAGTGGTGACATAAAGCGTATGGTTCGTGAGAAACTGTTCTCGTGTAACTTGTTTAAGGGTTGGGTTCGGAATGACCCGACCATCCTCTTATTTATCATGTAAAAGAATAGGCTAGGTACATCTGTAACGTTGAGTAGGGTTTACCTCCTTATTCTTTGTATCATGTTGATTAGTAGTTTGGCTTGGATGTTGTCTCGCGGGGTATGCCCCTAGATATGTACTAGCTGTTTCCTTTGGTATATATTCTTTTAATTAGCAAAAAAAAAAAAAACAAACAAACTTTGAGCATCTGCCCCCACATGAACAGCCACGTGCAGAAGGCCGTTATAAACGTCATTTAGGTTAGTCGTTGTCAACCAATGAAACGCACCATCATCATAAAAGTTGCCCCTCCACAAAGGGTGCCATAAAAGGCACATCACATCATAGTGATGATTGTCAAAGCCCACAATCGTAGTGCACAAATGCAGCAAGGAATGCATAGTACTCATCTTCAGAAGTCGAATCACATTAGAGAAATCAGTAGCAATAAAAAAGGCATAAGCCTTCCCCACGTTTGTAAAACCAACCTGACTAACATTGTAAGAGGCATCAGCATCTCTAGAAGTTGCATTTCAGACAGACAACCCCTCAGACCCAATCGTGGCTAGACACTTAGCATCCACACCCACATAAATTTCGGGAACATCCACCACCAAAAATAGACGATAGTCCATCACAATAACTGAGCTCAAAACATTTACAGGCAGCATCAAAAATAAAACGCAAAGTGCAATCTTATTAATGGACTCAAACAAAACTGGAATTACCAGAAGCTTAAGCACCTGATGTGCCTTTAGAGTCTCGGACATTGTGGCAGACCCAACACTAGAAACCACGCAATGAAAAGCCCCGTCTGAGAGAATCAGAACTCCAAATGTCACAATCCTCCATTGAGATTGGAGCACCCTGCTATTAGTCATCAGGTCGTACGACACAGGCAAATCATCAAACACTTCAACATCATCTGTATGAAGCAACTGGGCATGGAACATACCAGTCCACAATTCATACAGCTGATCAAGAACTCGAATGGAGTCCAGAACCAAGCCCTCACTAGCAGCACATGTAACACCTTTCTGAACATAGATTTCTGATATACAAGAGAAGTCATCACACTCAAATTAGCAAAAAAAAAAAGAAGAAGTCATCACACTCAAAAACAACATTAAAGATGCGCAAAACGCCTCCCAAATCAGGACCAGCAAGCTGATCTTTGGCAAGAAAAGTATCACAATACTTTCTCAAATCTCTCGTCCAACCAAAGAAAATCTTCCCCAAAGGAACACTAGATACGAGCAGACGGTACACATCTTCACCAGCAAAGGCTTTCAAAGACCCCACCCGAAAGACTACAAAGCTTTTAGATCCATCTACCAAAACCACAGTGGTGGATTCCGAAAAGCTCATCAAACATCTATCACATGAAAGAATAACAAATCCAACAGGGACAACTTCTTCAATAATCAAGAGGCAACCCACTCTCTTCTTTAGTTCTTCAAGAACCTCATCCCGGTAAACAATCACATCGATTGTACGATGAACAGGCACTGGGGGAACCCCTACCAAGCAACATTTAGGAATCTTTGCAAGATTCAACAGATTGGAAAAAGACCCAATCCCAAACACAGAGTCCGAAGACAATTGTAACATTAATTAGTAATAATATATATAAGAAAGGGTGAAGAGAATTGAAGAGGAGGGGAATTCGCGATGATTTAGTGTAGAGATGATGGAGAAAGGGAGTAGATGAAGTTTAGAAAGAGGCGGCTGATTAGGGTTTTTTAGAGAGAAGGGAGAGTGTTTCTCTCTCTAGCGACTCTCATTATTGATGTCTTTGTTATGAACTTTTGTTTAAGCTAGTTTAACAAGCTCTCTTTCATGTAGCTTTGTTTAGTTGCTCAGTCAAGTATTTCTATCTACTTGATTGTTTGTTCCGTTGTGGTCCTTTTGGACCGGATCTTGTTGTAGTCTTCCTTGTTGTTCCGTTTGATGAACGTATATGACTCGCGGGGTATGCCCCTAGAATTGCAACCGTTTATCTTTGGTATAAAATTTTTAATTAGCAAAAAAAAAAAAGCTTCATTATTGACTCGTTTGAGCATAAAAAGCTTTGTTCTTGACTCGTTTGAGCATAGAAAGCTTTGTTCTTGCCTCGTTTGACCCCTAAAACTCACTAAAACTTCATTTTGGACTCGGTTGAACAAGAAAATTAATTTTGCTTCATTTTTGACTCGTTTGAGCGTGGAAACCACTTGTAACTTTGTTCTTGACTCGTTTGACCCCTAATACTCAAGAAAGCTTCATTATTGACTCGTTTGAGCATAGAAAGCTTTGTTCTTGACTCTTTTGACCCGTAAAACTCACTAAAACTTCATTTTGGACTCGGTTGAACAAGAAAATTAAATTTGCTTCATTTTTAACACCTTTGAGCATGGAAACCACTTGTAACTTTGTTCTTGACTCGTTTGACCCCTAATACTCAAGATAGGTTCATTATTGACTCGTTTTAGCATAGAAAGCTTTGTTCTTGACTCGTTTGACCCCTAAAACTTCATTTTGGACTTGGTTGAAAAAGAAAATTAATTTTGCTTCATTTTTTACTCGTTTAAGTATGGAAACCACTTGTAACTTTCCTCTTGACTCGTTTGACCCCTAATACTCATGAAAGCTTCATTATTGACTCGTTTAAGCATATAAAGCTTTGTTCTTGACTCGTTGGACCCCTAAAACTCACTAAAACTTCATTTTGGACTCGGTTGAACAAGAAAATTAATTTTGCTTCATTTTTGACTCGTTTGAGCATGGAAACCACTTGTAACTTTCTTCTTGACTCGTTTGACCCCTAATACTCAAGAAAGCTTCATTATTGACTCGTTGGAGCATAGAAAGCTTTGTTCTTGCCTCGTTTGACCCCTAAAACTCACTAAAACTTCATTTTGGACTCGTTTGAACAAGAAAATTAATTTTGCTTCATTTTTGACTCGTTTGAGCATGGAAACCACTTGTAACTTTCTTCTTGACTCGTTTAACCCCTAATACTCAAGAAAGCTTCATTATTGACCAGCTCAAATCCCCAATGAGAGTCATTTCTCTCTAACCTCTCTCTAAAAACCCTAAATTTCTTCTAGCCGCCATGATTTTTCAGCCCAATCTACACCTTAAATCCATTAGATCTAAATATTTCCTTCCTAAATCCATCTCCTACTTACTTATCTCCCACCTTTACCACGAATTTTTGGACCCGATGAGAGGGAATTCTCTTGTGGCTCGTGTTTTGCCCTCGTTTTCCTGTGAAATGGAAAGGGGTGCAGTTCGTATATTTTTTCAGATCGGCCAGCTTTCATATCCTGATCTGTTGAAGTGGATTCCTGTTTGCTCATTTATTCTAGCCGATGTCGCTATCGGAAACTATAAATGGTGGTACTTCTTGTACTTGGTTTGGTTTCAAACAAGCATACGGGAGGGTATGGTTATTAAAACCACTGATGGTGCTAGAACTCAAGGAGAGTTTCCTGCTGCTCTTTTAGAGAACATGACTCTTGGGATAAGTGTAGCTACAATATGTGTTATTGATAAGAGGGGTTGCTGGCAGTACTCGGCCTGGAACCTATTTGACGAAATGTCTCAGAGAAAATTCGCTCCCTTAAAGGCGAAGGACCTTTCTCTTGGTTCTATGAAGATGTTGATTGGCTTTGAGGCCATTTACGGATCTGTTCCATGTGCAGACATGCATCTGAGCCTGTTCTGGCTCACACACTATGATTTTCTTTCTGAATTTTATGAATGGTGCTATGCTTTCGATTGGGACTTCAATGGAACTGGTGCTCTGGGTTGCTGTATGGGCTTTCATCGAGGTTCTTCGATGCTTTGGTTAATTCAGAATCGTACGGATCTTGTGCTTGCAATGTTGGCACATCGAATGGACATTGTCGTAATGAGTCTCCAAACTAGTAATGGTGTTGTGAGTAGGATTATTGTGAGCCTTGTTTTGATAGCGAGGGGATATGATGTTTATGGTGTTGCGAGGTTTTTGATAGCCTGCAAAGTCTCTGAGAATACATTTGAGGATATGGCGGAGCAAGCCTCGCAATTGCTAATGCAGGATGTGATGCTGGTCTCACTACGAAGGTCGTCAGAATGAGTACAAACTGCAGGGTGACTAACATTAAGGACAACAAGGGTTTATCCCGGAAGGTTTTCTGGTTGGATAACAGACTTCATGAGAGAGTTCGTATGATGGACGAACACCATGTGTTTGTCGTTTTAGTGAACGTTCAAAGGACGATCTATGCAAGAGGATATGCTCTTTGTATCCCAGCCTCTCCTGGTATGTGGTGCCGGGAGAACTATATTTTCTGGGAAACTATGTTGAGGTCGGTGTGGCGGCTTCAGTTTGATTTTGTCATGCGTGAAGGCAATTATTTGCACTGGAAGTGTAAAGCAGGGCATGCTGGGTATAAAGAAGGTTGGTACACTTGCTTCGAGTGCGGGGTCTCGAAAATGCAGGGAGCTGGTATAGTCCTGCCTTCGGACTTGTATGATCTTCGTCTTGAAGTTATTGGTTTAGAGGAGACTGCTTGTCTGGCTAGCAGGATTGCTTATTGTGATATTATGCTTACTGATGGGTTGAATGCAGTCAGCGAAAACATGAGGGGTCCGTGTTGGAAACTGATGACATGCAACTGGAAATTGCGATCAATGCAATATGAAGCGATGCACTTTAACTGTTGGTGCTGTTCTTTTAGAATGGCTCATATGGAGACTCCACGAGTGTGGAATTGCAAGGGATTAGTAGTGGATGATTGTGGCCATTATATGAAGGAGTGCACGTCGAAAGCTCTGTGCTTTGTTTTGAGTGTGCAGTGTTTTTATTCGAGCACAGCGATGGATGGTCTTTGGGCTAATGAGAGGTTTCTGCCTATTCGTGTTGATGACCAGACTACTAAGCCCTTGAGTGGTGCTGGAATTGTTAATTTCTGTTTTGCTATGATAAGTGCTTGCGTTAATGGGAGGCATGTCCTGAGCAGTCTCAAAGGAGATGCTTCTAAATATGGAATTTGCTGTGATGCTTGTGCTAGGAACCTGGACTGGATGTGTGCCTATTGTAGGTACATGACGCACAAAGATGATATCAGGGTGGACAGAGGAGGTCGCTCCTACATAGCTTATTTCATGGCTCCTTAATCCTTTGTTTTTTTTTACTTCTGTTGTGTTGATTGCCAAATGTCTTTATGTTGTTTGGCTTTGATTTAGCTGTTTGTTGACTCTGCGGGGTATGCCCTGTTTGGACAAATTACTTGTATTGGTTGTTTGTTGTTCGCGGGGTATGCCCCTAGACGTGTTTATGTTGTTCCTTTTGGTATAAAAATTTTAATTAGCAAAAAAAAAAAGCTTCATTATTGACTCATTGGAGCATAGAAAGCTTTGTTCTTGACTCGTTTGAGCATAGAAAGCTTTGTTCTTGACTTGTTTGACCCATAAAACTCACTAAAACTTCATTTTGGACTCGTTTGAACAACAAAATTAATTTTGCTTCATTTTTGACTCGTTTGAGCATGGAAACCACTTGTAACTTTCTTCTTGACTCGTTTGACCCCTAATACTCAAGAAAGCTTCATTATTGACTCGTTGGAGCATAGAAAGCTTTGTTCTTGACTCGTTTGAGCATAGAAAGCTTTGTTCTTGACTTGTTTGACCCCTAAAACTCACTAAAACTTCATTTTGGACTCGGTTGAATAAGAAAATTAATTTTGCTTCATTTTTGACTCGTTTGAGCGTGGAAACTACTTGTAACTTTGTTCTTGACTCGTCTGACCCCTAATACTCAAGAAAGCTTCATTATTGACAATAATAAAGTTGGTTTTATCAGGGACTTTATTTCAAATAACAAATTATCCCTAATAATTTCAGACACTTTACTAGCCGGATGAGAGTCGTATTCTCTCTGACCTCTCTCTAACCTCTCTCTAAAAATCCTAAATTTCTTCTAGCCGCCATGTTTTTTCAGCCCAATCTACACCTTCAATCTATTAGATCTAAATTTCTCTTTCCTAAACCCACCTTCCCCTTTCTTATCTCTCACCCTCAACCCAAAAATTCCATTAATTTTGTCCGTTTTTTGGTGAGGTCTTGGCAGTTCGGTTCTGTGGATCTGGAGAATGGACCAGTAGTGTTCCATTCTTCTCTGACAAATAGCATCACTCTCGGAGTGGTTTATGCTATGGAGGCCTTGGGAGATGGCTTGATCTGCGAACGGAATGGTTTTGACCTGTTAGGTTCCTTATGTACGTCAAAGAAAGCGTGTGCCTGCTTTCTATATGATCTGGAGAGGCTGGTGTTCGACAGAATGACCCAACGGGTTCTTGATGTTTCGAGGTGGTATTATGTTATCAAAGTGTCTCTTGGTTCGGCTTTAGATGGTGGTATAATCTTTTCTGATTATATGCTCTTCTGTGTGCGAGGATTTGATGACGATGAGACCCATGTGTGTGATGGCCATCGTGCTCGATTTATGGATATTTCTGCTATTAATTCCCCAAAGATGGAAGGGGAAACCCTTATGGCTCTTATAGAGGCTGCGGTTACATTTGATGGGAGGAAAGGATGTATTTTTACCCCTTTTCTCTTAGGGATTGAAGTTGAGGTTCGATTTTGGGTGGATACCTGTGATGAGACTAGATGTGATGAGGAATATAAATCGTCTCTGAGATGGGTGTCACCACAAAAGAGGATGTATGTTATTCTTTGCATTTCTGATGCATATGAGGTGTTCGGTCATAGTCCTGAACAGCACAAAAAAGTTTTTTCTCCAAATATGAAGCTTTCGGAGATTAGGAGCGCTTTTCTTGGGAAAGGTACGATCTGTTATGCAGACTTGAATAGGAGTTATGATACTACGATGGTAGTAATGTTGGGTGAAGGTTTGTATGTATCATACAACTTGATAACTGAGAGTCGTATGCTCAACTTTCAGCGTTATGCGAGATGGGCATATTTGGATTTTGATCTAACTGGGTTTCATTATGCTTTGGTCGAGATGATTTTGAGGGGGTACTTAGATGCCTCTTTTCTACCAGAGAAGGGGAAAGAACAGCTTGTAGCTGATGGCCCAATTCCGAGGATGTTGTCGGCGTCTATGGGAGGGGATTCTCTGGGGTTGCTAAATTGTGCAGATGCAGAAGAATCATAAGCTTCACTACCCTACCATTGCAGGCAAGATGAAACCCAACCCTTATGCTTGGACAACTTTTGATAGCAACTCTATCACACTCATTAATTGAGTCAACACCGTAAATCTCAGAGAACTCCTCTCCATTCTCCGAATCATCCAAATGGAGGCAAACCCCCAAGAAAGCAACCGAATTACCATACAGAAACCCGACATTAGACACTTCAGCAGTGGCGAGAATCCTTTGAGATGTTTGAAACGCGTTCAAACCATCTTCCACATAAGTGGGCTTCGCACAAATTAACAAACCTCTAGCCGAGGGAAGAGGCGCCTAGTATATCTCCGGAAGTCTCCAATTTTCAAAACATTGTGGTTGATGAGATAGCTATGAAACATGGCTCGAGAACTCCAAAGCCATACAAGAAAGTAAAAAGAGGAGGTCGGGGGGGGGGGGGGGGGTCGTACCCCTTCCTCTAGGTCATAAATCTGTTATGACTATTTTTTGTTCCTACAACGTTAGAGGCCTTAATAATAAAGTTGGTTTTATAAGGGACTTCATCTTTAAAAATAAACTGTCCCTGGTAGGTCTATTGGAAACCCATGTCCAAACTGACGTTGCTAGGATTATCTCTCGGTCCATTAATCCACGTTTCCAGTGGTGCTTTAACTATGATCATCATCCGGGAGGCCGTATTTGGGTGGGATGGAACCCCTCTATATGGAAAATTTTGGTTCTTGATTCTTCTTCTCAGCATATCACTTGCTCTGTTACCCTTCTTGAGAGCAATACTAGTTTTGTTATCTCTTTTGTGTATGGCCTTAATGATATGATTGACCGTAGACCACTATGGTCTGATTTGGCGAGAATAGCGCAGGGTTTAAATGGCACAGCATGGGCTCTATGTGGTGACTTCAACTCGTGTATTAGTATTGATGAAAAACAAGGAGGGTCCTTAGATTGGACTGCTGGAATGGAGGAGTTTAAACAGTTCTTGCTTGCTAATGGCCTCACTGATCTCCGGTATACAGGCCACTTCTTCACATGGTGGGATAGCAATATCTCTCAGCCAAAATTCAGAAAATTAGACCGTGTGTTGGTAAACCCGGAATGGCATTCAGTGTTCCCTTGCTCGACAGTGGAATTCTTGTCCCGGGGCTTATCTGATCATTGCCCTGCTATTACTTCACTTGGCACTAGTTTCTCCTCTGGAGCGAAGCCCTTTCAATTTTTTAATCACCTTATTGATAATCCAGACTTCTTGGAAACAGTGGAAAAAGCATGGTCTTTAGAGGTTGAGGGGAACCCTTGGTTCATCCTAACATCGAAACTCAAGAATGTGAAGGTGGCTCTAAAGGATCTCAACAGAAAGATAGGGGATATCCACAACCTAGTAATCCAGTCTCGAGACGCACTCTCTCAGTTCCAGGACTCAATGCCTGCTAACCCTACTGCTGCTTACTTTGAGGAAGAAAAGGAATTTGTTGAGAACTATTCAGCAGCTTTAAGGCTAGAGGAGCAGTTTTTAAAGCAAAAATCCAGAATTCAGTGGCTTAAGCTTGGAGATGGCAACAGTAAGTTTTTCTATAATTCTTGCAGAGGGAACTGGAACACTAACAAGATTAGTACTCTCACTGACTCGGAGGGAGTCTCTCACTCTTCTCATGCAGACATGGCTAAAGTTGCAACGGATTTCTATCAAAATATTCTGGGAAAATCATCTGAGGTAGCAGTTTTTCCTAATGATATTCCTCTTCCTTCTCTCTCTGATTCCCAGGCTAACCTTATGGCTGCCCCTTTTTCTGAGAGTGAAGTACTGAGCACTTTAAAAAGAATGGCTAAAAACAAGAGTCCTGGGCCGGATGGGTTCACAGTCGAATTCTACTTGGCTGTGTGGTACTTGGTAGGAAATGATGTGACTAAAGGTATTATGCATTTCTTTAACACATTGCACTTGCCTAGAGTGATAAATGCTGCTTCCATTTGTTTAGTTCCTAAACAGCCTAACCCATCTGAAATGCAACACTTCAGACCAATCTCCTGTTGTAATGTACTGTATAAATGCATCTCTTCTATGCTAGCCAAGAGGCTTAAAGCCGTGCTTCCATCAATCATTTCCCCGGTACAATCTGCTTTTGTAGCTAGGAGATCCATTGGTCACAATATTTTCCTTGCTCAAGCATTATGCAAGGACTATAATGGTAATTCAGGTCAGCCTCGATGTGCTATAAAGCTAGACATTCATAAGGCTTTTGACTCCTTAAACTGGAATTTTCTGTTTACAATCATGGGGAAAATGAGGTTTCCCACTCAGTACATTAAGTGGCTACAAAAGTGTATCACTTCAACAATGTTTTCTGTAAAGTTAAATGGCAGTTTGGAAGGGTTTTTCAAAGGGGAATCTGGCCTCAGGCAGGGGGATCCTCTATCCCCTTATCTGTTCGTGATTGTTATGGAGGCCCTCTCAGCTTGCCTGGATAAGAAGACTGCGGACCCCAACTTCAAGTTCCATTGGAGAACTAAGGAAGTAAAGTTAAATCACATTATATTTGCTGATGATGTTTTCCTGTTTAGTCATGGTGATCTTAGGTCAGTTTCGGCTCTCCTGGATGGGATCAAGCTATTCTCAAACTGTTCGAATCTAAAGCCAAACTTCTCCAAAACTACATGCTTCTTTGCTAATGTCAGACAGGATGTGATTGATTCTATTATTTCTCACTCAGGGTTCCAAAGAGGTCATATGCCCATCACTTACTTGGGGCTCCCTCTTATCACAGGAAAGCTTAACAAGAATGATTGCCAGACACTGATTTCTAGACTCTGCAGGAAAATGGAGATGTGGACAACTAGATTTCTTAATTTTGCAGGGCGTCTCCAACTGATCAAAGCCATACTGGTCAGCATTGTGGGGTACTGGAGTATGTTTCTCTTCCTTCCGAAAGGGATCCTGAAAAAGATCAATGCTCTATTTTTCAAGTTCCTCTGGGGAGGTTTCTACAAACCAGATGGGAAGTGTCATTATAAAGTTGGATGGGAGGAGTGTTGCAAACCAAAAGCAGAAGGGGGTCTTGGCATCCGGAATATCTTTGAATGGAATGAAGCAGCCATTCTTTTTCAGCTGTGGCGCATCATTCAGCCCAACTCTAACTCTCTATGGATAACATGGTTCAATAAAGCTCTGCTGGCAAAGAAGGAATTCTGGACTTCAAAAATGCCGTATCGCTCATGTTGGATTGTAAGGAAACTGTTCAAGGCGAGACCTCGAGCCCTTCAATATGTGCACTATAACATAGGAGAAAACTCTGACTTTCTATTTTGGCATGATCCTTGGGTCAAAAATAAGCCACTTCTGGCTATTGCACTTTCCATTGTATCTACAGCTGAGTCCACTAGTTCAGTTAGTATCAATGTCTACCTCCGAAATGGGACTTGGGACTTACCATCTTCGAACCATAATGATGTGATTGAAATTAGACGGATGGTGCAACATATTCAAATCCATAAGTCTGATTCCATTTTATGGGATGGAATGCTTCCAAAGCATGTCAAATTGTCCACTATTTGGTCCTCCATGCGGGTGCAAGGAAGCTATGTCCAGTGGTTAAACATGGTTTGGGGAAAATTCAATATCCCGAAATGCTCATTCATCACATGGTTGGCCATCAAAAACAGGCTCCTCACGAAGGACAGAATGCTTCAGTTCGGAATGCAGGTTGATCAAAAATGTGTCTTGTGTGGGGTGGATGATGAATCGATTAGCCACATTTTCACTACTTGCCCATACTTTGATATTATTAGCAGGTCAATACCATTTCGTTTCTCTCGTAACTGGTCCAATTGCCAGTCAGGCAACTGCACTGTTAGTCAGCTAGGGGCAAAGGAGGAGTCAATGGCACAACTGTTTTTTAGCACAGCCATTTATCATGTCTGGAAAGAGCGCAATTACCGCATGCACAACCATGGTCCTGGACACCCTTCATCAGTGGTCAGTGGTGACATAAAGCGTATGGTTCGTGAGAAACTGTTCTCGTGTAACTTGTTTAAGGGTTGGGTTCGGAATGACCCGACCATTCTCTTATTTATCATGTAAAAGAATAGGCTAGGTACATCTGTAACGTTGAGTAGGGTTTACCTGCTTATTCTTTGTATCATGTTGATTAGTAGTTTGGCTTGGATGTTGTCTCGCGGGGTATGCCCCTAGATATGTACTAGCTGTTTACTTTGGTATATATTCTTTTAATTAGCAAAAAAAAATAAAAATAGAAACACATAATAAATATAAATAAGAAATATAGTGTGTAGGTGAAGGAATAGAGATGGAAGATGGATTAGTGAAAGGATGCTATGTAAATTTGATGAAAAAAGGTGTAAGATTTAGGGCGGCTAGGGTTCTTTAGAAAGAGGTTAGAGAGAAGGCAGAGCAAAAGACGACTCTCATTTTTATCAGTGGTGAGAGTGTTAATATGGAAGCTTGTTTGGTTGGTAACAATCATATTGATTATGGTATTTGAGTTGATTTTCTCGGATGTCGAGTATCAGCTGATTTATTGTGTTCGGAGAACTAGAAGATGGGACTCTTGTTCTAGTTTGACGAAGAATGGTATTCAGAATGGCTGTTGTGTAGAATTGATAAAGGCGTCAAGCAACTGGGCTGTGAATACCTGGTATCCGAATGCTTTTCAGATTGTTCGTGAAAGAATGATAGAAATGGATTTCACGATGATATGTCTTAAAAGAAATATGTGTAATGTGCCTGTGATTTCAAATTCCAGACCCGTGAAATGGATTGACCTGGGTTTTTTTGCCTCAGGATGGTTTTCAGAATAGGGATAGGCTTTCTGCTTGTCAATCTAAAGTGGTAGGGCCTGTATATGCTGCTTGGGCACCTCAAGGTGCAAACAAAGAGCACCTGAGGTGCTGGGTTAACATTGGGGATTATGTCTCTTTTGGGTACAAAATGGTTGGACACATGCGAACTGGAGATAGAGTTGTTGCTGGTTTTGTGCTGCGGAATTTTATTCCGAGGAAAGGAATTTTTGTTAACGATGGGGTGGCAGATTGCAATGTCATTGTGTTGAGTGGGATAGACAAGAAGCTGTTGTTGAGTTTCTTGATGGGAACTTTTGATGATTATTGCCAGCTTATGGCTGAGTTAGTTCTAGGTGCTTGTTTTGATGTCATTGTGGTGGACCTGCTGGGCCGTCTTTGGAGCCTGGTCCTAGGCAAGGAGCAATGCATGTTGGGGTCAATTTCATGGCCTAGCGTAAAAATGGTGTCTAATTTTGTATTGTTTTCCTGCGCATGTTTGTGTCTCAACGATGATGCAGTTGTTCAGTTAATTATTAACTGGACGGAGCACAGGAGGACTGCCCTCTATGGGTTCAAGCAGGGCTCAGATTTATTGCAGTTGATGGAGGATGGCAAGAACAAATTAAATGGACATTGGTTTGATGCTGGTATGCAATCTTATGGCGCACGGAATTCGTTTCTTAAGACAATTCTGCTCACTCCTCTTGTGAGTATTGAAATCGTGGTGATTACTGTGCGGGTAATGCATGGATGTGAAGGAACAGGAGCTTGGGGAAGGACCACTTCTAGTGGTATTTTAATCAGAATGTGTGCAACTTAGTGGTTTAGTTGTTTAGTTTGTTTAGGTTGCCAGTTGATTGCTAGTTTATCTAGCATTATTGTTGTTTTTTCTTTGTTGTTCCGTTAGGTAGATGATTTTCTAATCGCGGGGTATGCCCCTAGAGATGTAATCATTTTCCTATGGTATAAATTTTAATTAGCAAAAAAAAAAAACCTTCATTATTGACTCGTTCGTTTGAGCATAGAAAGCTTTGTTCTTGACTCTTTTGACCCGTAAAACTCACTAAAACTTCATTTTGGACTCGGTTGAACAAGAAAATTAAATTTGCTTCATTTTTGACACCTTTGAGCATGGAAACCACTTGTAACTTTGTTCTTGACTCGTTTGACCCCTAATACTCAAGAAAGCTTCATTATTGACTCGTTTGAGCGTAGAAAGCTTTGTTCTTGCCTCATTTGACCCCTAAAACTCACTAAAACTTCATTTTGGACTCGTTTGAACAAGAAAATTAATTTTGCTTCATTTTTGACTCGTTCGAGCATGGAAACCACTTGTAACTTTCTTCTTGACTCGTTTGACCCCTAATACTCAAGAAAGCTTCATTATTGACTCGTTGGAGCATAGAAAGCTTTGTTCTTGACTCGTTTGAGCATAGAAAGCTTTGTTCTTGACTTGTTTGACCCCTAAAACTCACTAAAACTTCATTTTGGACTCGGTTGAACAAGAAAATTAAATTTTAGATGCTTATTGCATGATGCCCCCATTCACACACATGACTTGCTAGCTTGGGACTCTACCCCGGCTCCTAAAATTAAGATCTCAGATATTTGGAACTCTGTTCGAGTTAGAGGCAGTCCTCCCCCTTGGCTTGAGGCTGTCTGGCACCGTCTCTCGATTCCAAAATGCTCTTTTCTACTCTGGCTGGCATTTAAAAACCGTTTGTTTACTAAAGATCGAATGGAACGTATGGGTATGCATGTGGACCAGGTATGTGTCATGTGTGGCAATGACCAAGAATCGGTTCACCATATTTTTGGATCATGTTCATTTGCAAAAGTAGTGCTTCAAGATATGGTTTTATCAGGTTGCTGGGAAAACTACATGCTGGGAAACTTCTTCAGGAATGGAAATAACTCTAGAGCTCGTAAACTACTTGCTTATTTATTTCTCTCAGTGGCCACATACTCTATATGGCGAGAAAGGAATGCAAGAATTCATAATTCGGGTCATAGATGTACTGCTCATATAGTTCGAGCAAATGTCTTGAGTATAATTAGAGATAGATTGGCATCTAGCGCGTGGTTTGCTAAAAGTGTACAAAAGGAACCTTTACTCACTCTAGGACTATTTTAATTTACTGGTGATTTTGAGATCATAGGATTCTCAATATTTTTGTTTAGATGATAGCTTAATGCATCTCTGTTTTCTATTACCCGACTTGTGGGAATAGATCTTTTTGGTAGTTGTTATCTTTTTGGGATGCAATAAAAAATATTTATTTAGCAAAAAAAAAAATAAAAAAAAATAAATTTGCTTCATTTTTGACACCTTTGAGCATGGAAACCACTTGTAACTTTGTTCTTGACTCGTTTGACCCCTAATACTCAAGAAAGCTTCATTATTGACTCGTTTGAGCATAGAAAGCTTTGTTCTTGCCTCGTTTGACCCCTAAAACTCACTAAAACTTCATTTTGGACTCGTTTGAACAAGAAAATTAATTTTGCTTCATTTTTGACTCGTTCGAGCATGGAAACCACTTGTAACTTTCTTCTTGACTCGTTTGACCCCTAATACTCAAGAAAGCTTCATTATTGACTCGTTGGAGCATAGAAAGCTTTGTTCTTGACTCGTTTGAGCATAGAAAGCTTTGTTCTTGACTTGTTTGACCCCTAAAACTCACTAAAACTTCATTTTGGACTCGGTTGAACAAGAAAATTAATTTTGCTTCATTTTTGACTCGTTTGAGCGTGGAAACCACTTTTTTTTTTTTGCTAAGTAAAATTAAATACCACTAGAAAAAGATTACAAATCTAGGGGCATACCCCGCGAAAAGCAAAACATCCCCTCAGCGGAACAGCAAAGATATGCTAGATATGCTAGCAAACAACAACAAAGGAAATACATAGCGATCAATACAAATAAATCAGATTAGTCAAATATCACCCAACTGCTAATAGAGAAGTAGCACCAGCGACGGATCTTTCCGAGCCCACCTTTGGAATGAAGCACATGAGAACAGCTTCTCCCTGACCGTGGTCTTAACAATCAAGCTAATTGCAATAGTTGGATGTCTAGGCCCTGGGTTATGCACTCTATGGTTCCTCTCCTTCCATACATTGTAGATACAAGTTGTAAGATAAACCCCCGCTATCCTCTTCAACTTTCCAGAAAGGCCTAATGAGAAGAAATCACCTTGCTGCCACCTTGTCCAATCAACATTAACACTGAAAGGAATCACGCTACTTAACAGCTTGAAATACGGGCAATTCATAAACAGATGGCCTATAGTTTCTATCCCATTCCCACAAAGTACACAACTAGGATCCACCTCCATACCAAAGGAAATCATGCGATCTCTAGTAAGTAACCTGTTCCGCATAGCAAGCCAAGTAATGAAGGCACACTTTGGGATATTGAAAGTGTTCCACACCATTTCTCCCCAGCATACAGGTTGGCCACTGTCTCGAATAGAAGCCCATATCGATGCCAGCTTAACCAACTTTCCCTTCTGACCATCCCAAGTAATACCATCATTGTCATGAATTTGCACTTGCGTCACACGCCGTCGAACCTCAATGACATCCATGTGGTTGGATTGAGGGGGCCTCCAAACTCCATTGTGTAGGTAAGTGCTAATGGGAGCCAGGCCAGTAGACTCAGCATTTGATATAACAAAAGGTGAGATAAAAGCTAGAGGCTTCTTATCAGCCCAAGGATCCTGCCAGAAGAGAAACCTAGAAGAACGGCCCACCCTATATCCAACGAGAGGCAAGGCTTGTTGTCCAGCATTGAGAATCTTTCGAGCAATCCAACAACATTTATAGGGCATGGCAGCAGTCCAGAAAGCTTTATTACGGAGCAACACATTATGAAACCAGGCAATCCAAAGAGAATCACAAGTGGGTTGGAGTAGGCGCCAAAGCTGATGCAAAACAGCTGCTTGGTTCCATTCGAAAATATTTTTGATCCCCAACCCTCCCTCCGTTTTCGGTTTGCAACAATCCTCCCAACTGACCTTGTAATGACACCTCCCTGATTCCTTGTAGAAGCCTCCCCATAAGAATTTGAACAAGAGTCTATTGATCGCCTTAAGGACTGACTTGGGAAGGAAAATGTACATGCTCCAATATCCCACAATACTAACCATGATAGCTTTGATGAGCAGTAATCGACCAGCAAAGTTTAAGAACCTCACCATCCAGGATTCCACACGCTTGCATAACTTTGCCACTAGGGAATTGCAATCCATGCTGTTGAGTTTGCCAGTGATAAGAGGAAGACCCAGATAGGAGACTGGAAGAGTGCCTCTCTGAAAACCTGTTACCATTAGAATGTTCTCAGCAACATCAGGACTCACATTTCCAAAAAAACAGACCGATTTGGCTTGGTTTGGGACCAAGTTAGAGAGGCCCGAAAATTGATGAATCCCTTCCATGAGTTTCGAAACCGATTGAGCATCCCCATGACAGAACAAAAAAACATCATCTGCAAAGATGATATGATGCAGATTCACCTCCTTAGTTCTCCAATGAAATTTGAATTCGTGCCTACAATTGACTTGTTAATGCAGGCAGTGAGAGCTTCCATGGCCATAACAAAGATGTAAGGAGAGAGGGGGTCGCCTTGCCTTAATCCCGATTCCCCTTTAAAGAATCCCTCTAAACTTCCATTTAGCTTTACTGAGAACATAGTTGTAGAGATGCAAACTCTAACCCAGTCAATAAATTTATGAGGAAGGCCCATCCGTTCCATAACCGCAAAGACAAAACTCCAATTAAGCGAGTCAAAAGCTTTATGAATGTCAAGTTTTATAGCACAACGGGGCGTCCCATCATTTCGATTATATCCCTTACATAAAGCTTGGGCCAAGAAGATGTTATCAGCAATTGACCTTCCTGCTACAAAAGCAGTTTGGTGTTTGGAGATCAATGAAGGCATAACAGACTTCAACCTTGCAGCTAACATCTTAGAAATGCATTTATAAAGAACATTGCAACATGAGATAGGCCGAAAGTGCTGCATTTGAGAAGGGTTTTCCTGCTTTGGGACCAAACAAATCGAGGCCGAATTAATAATTCTAGGCATATTAAGAGAATCAAAGAAATAAAGGATACCTCTTGTTACATCAGGCCCCACAATGTGCCAAGTAGCTAGGTAGAATTCCACCGAAAACCCATTAGGTCCTGGACTCTTGTTTTTCCCCATTCTTTTTAAAGTATTCAGAATATCCCTCTCTCGAAACGGGGCGGTAAGCTGCGTCGACTGGGCCTCGTTTACTACCGGCAAAGAAATATCTTCAGGAAAAGAAGTAACCTCCCCTCTGTTGCCCAAAAAAATTTTGTAATAGTCAACAGCCACCTTAGACATATCCGCATGGTCTGTGACTGTCTCACCATTCTGTGTCTGTAAGGATAGGATTTTGTTAACATTCCATCTTCCTCTGCATGCATTAAAGAAATACCTGTTATTACTATCCCCACTCTTCAACCACTGAAATTTGGACTTTTGCTTCAAAAAACACTCTTCCAAATGAAGGGCTTTAGAATAGGCATCCATGAGATTGCGCTCTTCCTCAAAATAAGCAGGGGAAGGAGAAGGAGGAATGGCATTCTGGAATGCCAACAGATCGTTTCCTGCATTCTTGACCATCTGTTGCAAATCCCCCATAGATCTATTAAGCCCCTTAATCGCCACTTTTACCCTTTTAAGCTTCGAAGTGAGCATCTGCCATGGATTTCCTAGGTCGGAATAAGACCAAGCAGACTCAACCACCGAAAGAAAAGCAGGGTTTTCAATAAGGTGGTTGAAAAATTGAAAAGGTTTCGGGACCTTAGGCCGGTCCAACCCCAGAAACGTGAACGCCGGGCAATGATCTGACAACCCTCTAGCACGGAAACCAGTAAAGGAACAGGGAAACCTATTGTGCCACTCAGCATTAACTAGGACACGATCCAGTTTCCTAAAGTTCGGATGATGCACATTACAGTCCCACCATGTCAAGAAATTCCCAACACTTCGAAGATCAGAAATTCCCGTGTGGAAACCACTTGTAACTTTGTTCTTGACTCGTTTGACCCCTAATACTCAAGAAAGGTTCATTATTGACTCGTTTGAGCATAGAAAGCTTTGTTCTTGACTCGTTTGACCCCTAAAACTTCATTTTGGACTTGGTTGAAAAAGAATATTAATTTTGCTTCATTTTTGACTCGTTTAAGTATGGAAACCACTTGTAACTTTCCTCTTGACTCGTTTGACCCTAATACTGATGAAAGCTTCATTATTGACTCGTTTGAGCATAGAAAGCTTTGTTCTTGACTCGTTTGACCCCTAAAACTCACTAAAACTTCATTTTGGACTCGGTTGAACAAGAAAATTAATTTTGCTTCATTTTTTACTCGTTTGAACATGAAAACCACTTGTAACTTTCTTCTTGACTCGTTTGGCCCCTAATACTCCAGAAAGCATCATTATTGACTCGTTGGAGCATAGAAAGCTTTGTTCTTGCCTCGTTTGACCCCTAAAACTCACTAAAACTTCATTTTGGACTCGTTTGAACAAGAAAATTAATTTTGCTTCATTTTTGACTCGTTTGAGCATGGAAACCACTTGTAACTTTCTTCTTGACTCGTTTGACCCCTAATACTCAAGAAAGCTTCATTATTGACTCGTTGAAGCATAGAAAGCTTTGTTCTTGACTCGTTTGAGCATAGAAAGCTTTGTTCTTGACTTGTTTGACCCCTAAAACTCACTAAAACTTCATTTTGGACTCAGTTGAACAAGAAAATTAATTTTGCTTCATTTTTGAGTCGTTTGAGCGTGGAAACCACTTGTAACTTTGTTCTTGACTCGTTTGACCCCTAATACTCAAGAAAGCTTCATTATTGACTCGTTGGAGCATAGAAAGCTTTGTTCTTGCCTCGTTTGACCCCTAAAACTCACTAAAACTTCATTTTGGACTCGGTTGAACAAGAAAATTAAATTTGCTTCATTTTAAACAGTTTTGAGCATGGAAACCACTTGTAACTTTGTTCTTGACTCGTTTGACCCCTAATACTCAAGAAAGGTTCATTATTGACTCGTTTGAGCATAGAAAGCTTTGTTCTTGACTCGTTTGACCCCTAAAACTTCATTTTGGACTTGGTTGAAAAAGAAAATTAATTTTGCTTCATTTTTGACTCGTTTAAGTATGGAAACCACTTGTAACTTTCCTCTTGACTCGTTTGACCCCTAATACTCATGAAAGTTTCATTATTGACTCGTTTGAGCATAGAAAGCTTTGTTCTTGACTCGTTTGACCCCTAAAACTCACTAAAACTTCATTTTGGACTCGGTTGAACAAGAAAATTAATTTTCTTCATTATTGACTCGTTTGAGCATGGAAACCACTTGTAACTTTCTTCTTGACTCGTTTGACCCCTAATACTCAAGAAAGCTTCATTATTGACTCGTTGGAGCATAGAAAGCTTTGTTCTTGCCTAGTTTGACCCCTAAAACTCCCTAAAACTTCATTTTGGACTCGTTTGAACAAGAAAATTAATTTTGCTTCATTTTTGACTCGTTTGAGCATGGAAACCACTTGTAACTTTCTTCTTGACTCGTTTGACCCCTAATACTCAAGAAAGCTTCATTATTGACTCGTTGGAGCATAGAAAGCTTTGTTCTTGACTCGTTTGAGCATAGAAAGCTTTGTTTTTGACTTGTTTGACCCCTAAAACTCACTAAAACTTCATTTTGGACTCGGTTGAAGAAGAAAATTAATTTCGCTTCATTTTTGACTCGTTTGAGCGTGGAAACCACTTGTAACTTTGTTCTTGACTCGTTTGACCCCTAATACTCAAGAAAGCTTCATTATTGACTCGTTGGAGCATAGAAAGCTTTGTTCTTGCCTCGTTTGACCCCTAAAACTCACTAAAACTTCATTTTGGACTCGGTTGAACAAGAAAATTAAATTTGCTTCATGTTTAACACTTTTGAGCATGAAACCACTTGTAACTTTGTTCTTGACTCGTTTGACCCCTAATACTCAAGAAAGGTTCATTATTGACTCGTTTGAGCATAGAAAGCTTTGTTCTTGACTCGTTTGACCCCTAAAACTCACTAAAACTTCATTTTGGACTCGGTTGAACAAGAAAATTAATTTTGCTTCATTTTTGACTCGTTTGAGCATGAAAACCACTTGTAACTTTCTTCTTGACTCGTTTGACCCCTAATACTCAAGAAAGCATCATTATTGACTCGTTGGAGCATAGAAAGCTTTGTTCTTGCCTCGTTTGACCCCTAAAACTCACTAAAACTTCATTTTGGACTCGTTTGAACAAGAAAATTAATTTTGCTTCATTTTTGACTCGTTTGAGCATGGAAACCACTTGTAACTTTCTTCTTGACTCGTTTGACCCCTAATACTCAAGAAAGCTTCATTATTGACTCGTTGGAGCATAGAAAGCTTTGTTCTTGACTCGTTTGAGCATAGAAAGCTTTGTTCTTGACTTGTTTGACCCATAAAACTCACTAAAACTTCATTTTGGACTCAGTTGAACAAGAAAATTAATTTTGCTTCATTTTTGACTCGTTTGAGCGTGGAAACCACTTGTAACTTTGTTCTTGACTCGTTTGACCCCTAATACTCAAGAAAGCTTCATTATTGACTCGTTGGGGCATAGAAAGCTTTGTTCTTGCCTCGTTTCACCCCTAAAACTCACTAAAACTTCATTTTGGACTCGGTTGAACAAGAAAATTAAATTTGCTTCATTTTTAACAGTTTTGAGCATGGAAACCACTTGTAACTTTGTTCTTGACTCGTTTGACCCCTAATACTCAAGAAAGGTTCATTATTGACTCGTTTGAGCATAGAAAGCTTTGTTCTTGACTCGTTTGACCCCTAAAACTTCATTTTGGACTTGGTTGAAAAAGAAAATTAATTTTGCTTCATTTTTGACTCGTTTAAGTATGGAAACCACTTGTAACTTTCCTCTTGACTCGTTTGACCCCTAATACTCATGAAAGCTTCATTATTGACTCGTTTGAGCATAGAAAGCTTTGTTCTTGACTCGTTTGACCCCTAAAACTCACTAAAACTTCATTTTGGACTCGGTTGAACAAGAAAATTAATTTTCTTCATTATTGACTCGTTTGAGCATGGAAACCACTTGTAACTTTCTTCTTGACTCGTTTGACCCCTAATACTCAAGAAAGCTTCATTATTGACTCGTTGGAGCATAGAAAGCTTTGTTCTTGCCTAGTTTGACCCCTAAAACTCCCTAAAACTTCATTTTGGACTCGTTTGAACAAGAAAATTAATTTTGCTTCATTTTTGACTCGTTTGAGCATGGAAACCACTTGTAACTTTCTTCTTGACTCGTTTGACCCCTAATACTCAAGAAAGCTTCATTATTGACTCGTTGGAGCATAGAAAGCTTTGTTCTTGACTCGTTTGAGCATAGAAAGCTTTGTTTTTGACTTGTTTGACCCCTAAAACTCACTAAAACTTCATTTTGGACTCGGTTGAAGAAGAAAATTAATTTCGCTTCATTTTTGACTCGTTTGAGCGTGGAAACCACTTGTAACTTTGTTCTTGACTCGTTTGACCCCTAATACTCAAGAAAGCTTCATTATTGACTCGTTGGAGCATAGAAAGCTTTGTTCTTGCCTCGTTTGACCCCTAAAACTCACTAAAACTTCATTTTGGACTCGGTTGAACAAGAAAATTAAATTTGCTTCATGTTTAACACTTTTGAGCATGAAACCACTTGTAACTTTGTTCTTGACTCGTTTGACCCCTAATACTCAAGAAAGGTTCATTATTGACTCGTTTGAGCATAGAAAGCTTTGTTCTTGACTCGTTTGACCCCTAAAACTCACTAAAACTTCATTTTGGACTCGGTTGAACAAGAAAATTAATTTTGCTTCATTTTTGACTCGTTTGAGCATGAAAACCACTTGTAACTTTCTTCTTGACTCGTTTGACCCCTAATACTCAAGAAAGCATCATTATTGACTCGTTGGAGCATAGAAAGCTTTGTTCTTGCCTCGTTTGACCCCTAAAACTCACTAAAACTTCATTTTGGACTCGTTTGAACAAGAAAATTAATTTTGCTTCATTTTTGACTCGTTTGAGCATGGAAACCACTTGTAACTTTCTTCTTGACTCGTTTGACCCCTAATACTCAAGAAAGCTTCATTATTGACTCGTTGGAGCATAGAAAGCTTTGTTCTTGACTCGTTTGAGCATTGAAAGCTTTGTTCTTGACTTGTTTGACCCCTAAAACTCACTAAAACTTCATTTTGGACTCAGTTGAACAAGAAAATTAATTTTGCTTCATTTTTGACTCGTTTGAGCGTGGAAACCACTTGTAACTTTGTTCTTGACTCGTTTGACCCCTAATACTCAAGAAAGCTTCATTATTGACTCGTTGGGGCATAGAAAGCTTTGTTCTTGCCTCGTTTCACCCCTAAAACTCACTAAAACTTCATTTTGGACTCGGTTGAACAAGAAAATTAAATTTGCTTCATTTTTAACAGTTTTGAGCATGGAAACCACTTGTAACTTTGTTCTTGACTCGTTTGACCCCTAATACTCAAGAAAGGTTCATTATTGACTCGTTTGAGCATAGAAAGCTTTGTTCTTGACTCGTTTGACCCCTAAAACTTCATTTTGGACTTGGTTGAAAAAGAAAATTAATTTTGCTTCATTTTTGACTCGTTTAAGTATGGAAACCACTTGTAACTTTCCTCTTGACTCGTTTGACCCCTAATACTCATGAAAGCTTCATTATTGACTCGTTTGAGCATAGAAAGCTTTGTTCTTGACTCGTTTGACCCCTAAAACTCACTAAAACTTCATTTTGGACTCGGTTGAACAAGAAAATTAATTTTCTTCATTTTTGACTCGTTTGAGCATGGAAACCACTTGTAACTTTCTTCTTGACTCGTTTGACCCCGAATACTCAAGAAAGCTTCATTATTGACTCGTTGGAGCATAGAAAGCTTTGTTCTTGCCTAGTTTGACCCCTAAAACTCACTAAAACTTCATTTTGGACTCGTTTGAACAAGAAAATTAATTTTGCTTCATTTTTGACTCGTTTGAGCATGGAAACCACTTGTAACTTTCTTCTTGACTCGTTTGACCCCTAATACTCAAGAAAGCTTCATTATTGACTCGTTTGAGCATAGAAAGCTTTGTTCTTGACTCGTTTGACCCCTAAAACTCACTAAAACTTCATTTTGGACTCGGTTGAACAAGAAAATTAATTTTCTTCATTTTTGACTCGTTTGAGCATGGAAACCACTTGTAACTTTCTTCTTGACTCGTTTGACCCCGAATACTCAAGAAAGCTTCATTATTGACTCGTTGGAGCATAGAAAGCTTTGTTCTTGCCTAGTTTGACCCCTAAAACTCACTAAAACTTCATTTTGGACTCGTTTGAACAAGAAAATTAATTTTGCTTCATTTTTGACTCGTTTGAGCATGGAAACCACTTGTAACTTTCTTCTTGACTCGTTTGACCCCTAATACTCAAGAAAGCTTCATTATTGACTCGTTGGAGCATAGAAAGCTTTGTTCTTGACTCGTTTGAGCATAGAAAGCTTTGTTCTTGACTTTTGACCCCTAAAACTCAATAAAACTTCATTTTGGACTCGGTTGAACAAGAAAATTAATTTTGCTTCATTTTTGACTCGTTTGAGCGTGGAAACCACTTGTAACTTTGTTCTTGACTCGTTTGACCCCTAATACTCAAGAAAGCTTCATTATTGACTCGTTGGAGCATAGAAAGCTTTGTTCTTGCCTAGTTTGACCCCTAAAACTCACTAAAACTTCATTTTGGACTCGTTTGAACAAGAAAATTAATTTTGCTTCATTTTTGACTCGTTTGAGCATGGAAACCACTTGTAACTTTCTTCTTGACTCGTTTGACCCCTAATACTCAAGAAAGCTTCATTATTGACTCGTTGGAGCATAGAAAGCTTTGTTCTTGACTTGTTTGAGCATAGAAAGCTTTGTTCTTGACTCGTTTGACCCCTAAAACTTCATTTTGGACTTGGTTGAAAAGAGAAATTAATTTTGCTTCATTTTTGACTCGTTTAAGTATGGAAACCACTTGTAACTTTCCTCTTGACTCGTTTGACCCCTAATACTCATGAAAGCTTCATTATTGACTCGTTTGAGCATAGAAAGCTTTGTTCTTGACTCGTTTGACCCCTAAAACTCACTAAAACTTCATTTTGGACTCGGTTGAACAAGAAAATTAATTTTCTTCATTATTGACTCGTTTGAGCATGGAAACCACTTGTAACTTTCTTCTTGACTCGTTTGACCCCTAATACTCAAGAAAGCTTCATTATTGACTCGTTGGGGCATAGAAAGCTTTGTTCTTGCCTCGTTTCACCCCTAAAACTCACTAAAACTTCATTTTGGACTCGGTTGAACAAGAAAATTAAATTTGCTTCATTTTTAACAGTTTTGAGCATGGAAACCACTTGTAACTTTGTTCTTGACTCGTTTGACCCCTAATACTCAAGAAAGGTTCATTATTGACTCGTTTGAGCATAGAAAGCTTTGTTCTTGACTCGTTTGACCCCTAAAACTTCATTTTGGACTTGGTTGAAAAAGAAAATTAATTTTGCTTCATTTTTGACTCGTTTAAGTATGGAAACCACTTGTAACTTTCCTCTTGACTCGTTTGACCCCTAATACTCATGAAAGCTTCATTATTGACTCGTTTGAGCATAGAAAGCTTTGTTCTTGACTCGTTTGACCCCTAAAACTCACTAAAACTTCATTTTGGACTCGGTTGAACAAGAAAATTAATTTTCTTCATTATTGACTCGTTTGAGCATGGAAACCACTTGTAACTTTCTTCTTGACTCGTTTGACCCCTAATACTCAAGAAAGCTTCATTATTGACTCGTTGGAGCATAGAAAGCTTTGTTCTTGCCTAGTTTGACCCCTAAAACTCCCTAAAACTTCATTTTGGACTCGTTTGAACAAGAAAATTAATTTTGCTTCATTTTTGACTCGTTTGAGCATGGAAACCACTTGTAACTTTCTTCTTGACTCGTTTGACCCCTAATACTCAAGAAAGCTTCATTATTGACTCGTTGGAGCATAGAAAGCTTTGTTCTTGACTCGTTTGAGCATAGAAAGCTTTGTTTTTGACTTGTTTGACCCCTAAAACTCACTAAAACTTCATTTTGGACTCGGTTGAAGAAGAAAATTAATTTCACTTCATTTTTGACTCGTTTGAGCATGGAAACCACTTGTAACTTTGTTCTTGACTCGTTTGACCCCTAATACTCAAGAAAGCTTCATTATTGACTCGTTGGAGCATAGAAAGCTTTGTTCTTGCCTCGTTTGACCCCTAAAACTCACTAAAACTTCATTTTGGACTCGGTTGAACAAGAAAATTAAATTTGCTTCATGTTTAACACTTTTGAGCATGAAACCACTTGTAACTTTGTTCTTGACTCGTTTGACCCCTAATACTCAAGAAAGGTTCATTATTGACTCGTTTGAGCATAGAAAGCTTTGTTCTTGACTCGTTTGACCCCTAAAACTCACTAAAACTTCATTTTGGACTCGGTTGAACAAGAAAATTAATTTTGCTTCATTTTTGACTCGTTTGAGCATGAAAACCACTTGTAACTTTCTTCTTGACTCGTTTGACCCCTAATACTCAAGAAAGCATCATTATTGACTCGTTGGAGCATAGAAAGCTTTGTTCTTGCCTCGTTTGACCCCTAAAACTCACTAAAACTTCATTTTGGACTCGTTTGAACAAGAAAATTAATTTTGCTTCATTTTTGACTCGTTTGAGCATGGAAACCACTTGTAACTTTCTTCTTGACTCGTTTGACCCCTAATACTCAAGAAAGCTTCATTATTGACTCGTTGGAGCATAGAAAGCTTTGTTCTTGACTCGTTTGAGCATAGAAAGCTTTGTTCTTGACTTGTTTGACCCCTAAAACTCACTAAAACTTCATTTTGGACTCAGTTGAACAAGAAAATTAATTTTACTTCATTTTTGACTCGTTTGAGCGTGGAAACCACTTGTAACTTTGTTCTTGACTCGTTTGACCCCTAATACTCAAGAAAGCTTCATTATTGACTCGTTGGGGCATAGAAAGCTTTGTTCTTGCCTCGTTTCACCCCTAAAACTCACTAAAACTTCATTTTGGACTCGGTTGAACAAGAAAATTAAATTTGCTTCATTTTTAACAGTTTTGAGCATGGAAACCACTTGTAACTTTGTTCTTGACTCGTTTGACCCCTAATACTCAAGAAAGGTTCATTATTGACTCGTTTGAGCATAGAAAGCTTTGTTCTTGACTCGTTTGACCCCTAAAACTTCATTTTGGACTTGGTTGAAAAAGAAAATTAATTTTGCTTCATTTTTGACTCGTTTAAGTATGGAAACCACTTGTAACTTTCCTCTTGACTCGTTTGACCCCTAATACTCATGAAAGCTTCGTTATTGACTCGTTTGAGCATAGAAAGCTTTGTTCTTGACTCGTTTGACCCCTAAAACTCACTAAAACTTCATTTTGGACTCGGTTGAACAAGAAAATTAATTTTCTTCATTTTTGACTCGTTTGAGCATGGAAACCACTTGTAACTTTCTTCTTGACTCGTTTGACCCCGAATACTCAAGAAAGCTTCATTATTGACTAGTTGGAGCATAGAAAGCTTTGTTCTTGCCTAGTTTGACCCCTAAAACTCACTAAAACTTCATTTTGGACTCGTTTGAACAAGAAAATTAATTTTGCTTCATTTTTGACTCGTTTGAGCATGGAAACCACTTGTAACTTTCTTCTTGACTCGTTTGACCCCTAATACTCAAGAAAGCTTCATTATTGACTCGTTTGAGCATAGAAAGCTTTGTTCTTGACTCGTTTGACCCCTAAAACTCACTAAAACTTCATTTTGGACTCGGTTGAACAAGAAAATTAATTTTCTTCATTTTTGACTCGTTTGAGCATGGAAACCACTTGTAACTTTCTTCTTGACTCGTTTGACCCCGAATACTCAAGAAAGCTTCATTATTGACTCGTTGGAGCATAGAAAGCTTTGTTCTTGCCTAGTTTGACCCCTAAAACTCACTAAAACTTCATTTTGGACTCGTTTGAACAAGAAAATTAATTTTGCTTCATTTTTGACTCGTTTGAGCATGGAAACCACTTGTAACTTTCTTCTTGACTCGTTTGACCCCTAATACTCAAGAAAGCTTCATTATTGACTCGTTGGAGCATAGAAAGCTTTGTTCTTGACTCGTTTGAGCATAGAAAGCTTTGTTTTTGACTTGTTTGACCCCTAAAACTCACTAAAACTTCATTTTGGACTCGGTTGAAGAAGAAAATTAATTTCGCTTCATTTTTGACTCGTTTGAGCATGGAAACCACTTGTAACTTTGTTCTTGACTCGTTTGACCCCTAATACTCAAGAAAGCTTCATTATTGACTCGTTGGAGCATAGAAAGCTTTGTTCTTGCCTCGTTTGACCCCTAAAACTCACTAAAACTTCATTTTGGACTCGGTTGAACAAGAAAATTAAATTTGCTTCATGTTTAACACTTTTGAGCATGAAACCACTTGTAACTTTGTTCTTGACTCGTTTGACCCCTAATACTCAAGAAAGGTTCATTATTGACTCGTTTGAGCATAGAAAGCTTTGTTCTTGACTCGTTTGACCCCTAAAACTCACTAAAACTTCATTTTGGACTCGGTTGAACAAGAAAATTAATTTTGCTTCATTTTTGACTCGTTTGAGCATGAAAACCACTTGTAACTTTCTTCTTGACTCGTTTGACCCCTAATACTCAAGAAAGCATCATTATTGACTCGTTGGAGCATAGAAAGCTTTCTTCTTGCCTCGTTTGACCCCTAAAACTCACTAAAACTTCATTTTGGACTCGTTTGAACAAGAAAATTAATTTTGCTTCATTTTTGACTCGTTTGAGCATGGAAACCACTTGTAACTTTCTTCTTGACTCGTTTGACCCCTAATACTCAAGAAAGCTTCATTATTGACTCGTTGGAGCATAGAAAGCTTTGTTCTTGACTCGTTTGAGCATAGAAAGCTTTGTTCTTGACTTGTTTGACCCCTAAAACTCACTAAAACTTCATTTTGGACTCAGTTGAACAAGAAAATTAATTTTGCTTCATTTTTGACTCGTTTGAGCGTGGAAACCACTTGTAACTTTGTTCTTGACTCGTTTGACCCCTAATACTCAAGAAAGCTTCATTATTGACTCGTTGGGGCATAGAAAGCTTTGTTCTTGCCTCGTTTCACCCCTAAAACTCACTAAAACTTCATTTTGGACTCGGTTGAACAAGAAAATTAAATTTGCTTCATTTTTAACAGTTTTGAGCATGGAAACCACTTGTAACTTTGTTCTTGACTCGTTTGACCCCTAATACTCAAGAAAGGTTCATTATTGACTCGTTTGAGCATAGAAAGCTTTGTTCTTGACTCGTTTGACCCCTAAAACTTCATTTTGGACTTGGTTGAAAAAGAAAATTAATTTTGCTTCATTTTTGACTCGTTTAAGTATGGAAACCACTTGTAACTTTCCTCTTGACTCGTTTGACCCCTAATACTCATGAAAGCTTCGTTATTGACTCGTTTGAGCATAGAAAGCTTTGTTCTTGACTCGTTTGACCCCTAAAACTCACTAAAACTTCATTTTGGACTCGGTTGAACAAGAAAATTAATTTTCTTCATTTTTGACTCGTTTGAGCATGGAAACCACTTGTAACTTTCTTCTTGACTCGTTTGACCCCGAATACTCAAGAAAGCTTCATTATTGACTAGTTGGAGCATAGAAAGCTTTGTTCTTGCCTAGTTTGACCCCTAAAACTCACTAAAACTTCATTTTGGACTCGTTTGAACAAGAAAATTAATTTTGCTTCATTTTTGACTCGTTTGAGCATGGAAACCACTTGTAACTTTCTTCTTGACTCGTTTGACCCCTAATACTCAAGAAAGCTTCATTATTGACTCGTTTGAGCATAGAAAGCTTTGTTCTTGACTCGTTTGACCCCTAAAACTCACTAAAACTTCATTTTGGACTCGGTTGAACAAGAAAATTAATTTTCTTCATTTTTGACTCGTTTGAGCATGGAAACCACTTGTAACTTTCTTCTTGACTCGTTTGACCCCGAATACTCAAGAAAGCTTCATTATTGACTCGTTGGAGCATAGAAAGCTTTGTTCTTGCCTAGTTTGACCCCTAAAACTCACTAAAACTTCATTTTGGACTCGTTTGAACAAGAAAATTAATTTTGCTTCATTTTTGACTCGTTTGAGCATGGAAACCACTTGTAACTTTCTTCTTGACTCGTTTGACCCCTAATACTCAAGAAAGCTTCATTATTGACTCGTTGGAGCATAGAAAGCTTTGTTCTTGACTCGTTTGAGCATAGAAAGCTTTGTTCTTGACTTTTGACCCCTAAAACTCAATAAAACTTCATTTTGGACTCGGTTGAACAAGAAAATTAATTTTGCTTCATTTTTGACTCGTTTGAGCGTGGAAACCACTTGTAACTTTGTTCTTGACTCGTTTGACCCCTAATACTCAAGAAAGCTTCATTATTGACTCGTTGGAGCATAGAAAGCTTTGTTCTTGCCTAGTTTGACCCCTAAAACTCACTAAAACTTCATTTTGGACTCGTTTGAACAAGAAAATTAATTTTGCTTCATTTTTGACTCGTTTGAGCATGGAAACCACTTGTAACTTTCTTCTTGACTCGTTTGACCCCTAATACTCAAGAAAGCTTCATTATTGACTCGTTGGAGCATAGAAAGCTTTGTTCTTGACTTGTTTGAGCATAGAAAGCTTTGTTCTTGACTCGTTTGACCCCTAAAACTTCATTTTGGACTTGGTTGAAAAAGAAAATTAATTTTGCTTCATTTTTGACTCGTTTAAGTATGGAAACCACTTGTAACTTTCCTCTTGACTCGTTTGACCCCTAATACTCATGAAAGCTTCATTATTGACTCGTTTGAGCATAGAAAGCTTTGTTCTTGACTCGTTTGACCCCTAAAACTCACTAAAACTTCATTTTGGACTCGGTTGAACAAGAAAATTAATTTTCTTCATTATTGACTCGTTTGAGCATGGAAACCACTTGTAACTTTCTTCTTGACTCGTTTGACCCCTAATACTCAAGAAAGCTTCATTATTGACTCGTTGGAGCATAGAAAGCTTTGTTCTTGACTCGTTTGACCCCTAAAACTCACTAAAACTTCATTTTGGACTCGGTTGAACAAGAAAATTAATTTTCTTCATTATTGACTCGTTTGAGCATGGAAACCACTTGTAACTTTCTTCTTGACTCGTTTGACCCCTAATACTCAAGAAAGCTTCATTATTGACTCGTTAGGGCATAGAAAGCTTTGTTCTTGCCTCGTTTCACCCCTAAAACTCACTAAAACTTCATTTTGGACTCGGTTGAACAAGAAAATTAATTTTCTTCATTTTTGACTCGTTTGAGCATGGAAACCACTTGTAACTTTCTTCTTGACTCGTTTGACCCCTAATACTCAAGAAAGCTTCATTATTGACTCGTTGGAGCATAGAAAGCTTTGTTCTTGACTCGTTTGAGCATAGAAAGCTTTGTTCTTGACTTGTTTGACCCCTAAAACTCACTAAAACTTCATTTTGGACTCGGTTGAACAAGAAAATTAATTTTGCTTCATTTTTGACTCGTTTGAGCATGAAAACCACTTGTAACTTTCTTCTTGACTCGTTTGACCCCTAATACTCAAGAAAGCATCATTATTGACTCGTTGGAGCATAGAAAGCTTTGTTCTTGCCTCGTTTGACCCCTAAAACTCACTAAAACTTCATTTTGGACTCGTTTGAACAAGAAAATTAATTTTGCTTCATTTTTGACTCGTTTGAGCATGGAAACCACTTGTAACTTTCTTCTTGACTCGTTTGACCCCTAATACTCAAGAAAGCTTCATTATTGACTCGTTGGAGCATAGAAAGCTTTGTTCTTGACTCGTTTGAGCATAGAAAGCTTTGTTCTTGACTTGTTTGACCCCTAAAACTCACTAAAACTTCATTTTGGACTCAGTTGAACAAGAAAATTAATTTTGCTTCATTTTTGACTCGTTTGAGCGTGGAAACCACTTGTAACTTTGTTCTTGACTCGTTTGACCCCTAATACTCAAGAAAGCTTCATTATTGACTCGTTAGGGCATAGAAAGCTTTGTTCTTGCCTCGTTTCACCCCTAAAACTCACTAAAACTTCATTTTGGACTCGGTTGAACAAGAAAATTAAATTTGCTTCATTTTTAACAGTTTTGAGCATGGAAACCACTTGTAACTTTGTTCTTGACTCGTTTGACCCCTAATACTCAAGAAAGGTTCATTATTGACTCGTTTGAGCATAGAAAGCTTTGTTCTTGACTCGTTTGACCCCTAAAACTTCATTTTGGACTTGGTTGAAAAAGAAAATTAATTTTGCTTCATTTTTGACTCGTTTAAGTATGGAAACCACTTGTAACTTTCCTCTTGACTCGTTTGACCCCTAATACTCATGAAAGCTTCATTATTGACTCGTTTGAGCATAGAAAGCTTTGTTCTTGACTCGTTTGACCCCTAAAACTCACTAAAACTTCATTTTGGACTCGGTTGAACAAGAAAATTAATTTTCTTCATTTTTGACTCGTTTGAGCATGGAAACCACTTGTAACTTTCTTCTTGACTCGTTTGACCCATAATACTCAAGAAAGCTTCATTATTGACTCGTTGGAGCATAGAAAGCTTTGTTCTTGCCTAGTTTGACCCCTAAAACTCACTAAAACTTCATTTTGGACTCGTTTGAACAAGAAAATTAATTTTGCTTCATTTTTGACTCGTTTGAGCATGGAAACCACTTGTAACTTTCTTCTTGACTCGTTTGACCCCTAATACTCAAGAAAGCTTCATTATTGACTCGTTGGAGCATAGAAAGCTTTGTTCTTGACTCGTTTGAGCATAGAAAGCTTTGTTCTTGACTTGTTTGACCCCTAAAACTCACTAAAACTTCATTTTGGACTCGGTTGAACAAGAAAATTAATTTTGCTTCATTTTTGACTCGTTTGAACGTGGAAACCACTTGTAACTTTGTTCTTGACTCGTTTGACCCCTAATACTCAAGAAAGCTTCATTATTGACTCGTTGGAGCATAGAAAGCTTTGTTCTTGCCTAGTTTGACCCCTAAAACTCACTAAAACTTCATTTTGGACTCGTTTGAACAAGAAAATTAATTTTGCTTCATTTTTGACTCGTTTGAGCATGGAAACCACTTGTAACTTTCTTCTTGACTCGTTTGACCCCTAATACTCAAGAAAGCTTCATTATTGACTCGTTGGAGCATAGAAAGCTTTGTTCTTGACTCGTTTGAGCATAGAAAGCTTTGTTCTTGACTTGTTTGACCCCTAAAACTCACTAAAACTTCATTTTGGACTCGGTTGAACAAGAAAATTAATTTTCCTTCATTTTTGACTCGTTTGAGCATGGAAACCACTTGTAACTTTGTTCTTGACTCGTTTGACCCCTAATACTCAAGAAAGCTTCATTATTGACTCGTTGGAGCATAGAAAGCTTTGTTCTTGCCTCGTTTGACCCCTAAAACTCACTAAAACTTCATTTTGGACTCGGTTGAACAAGAAAATTAAATTTGCTTCATTTTTAACAGTTTTGAGCATGGAAACCACTTGTAACTTTGTTCTTGACTCGTTTGACCCCTAATACTCAAGAAAGGTTCATTATTGACTCGTTTGAGCATAGAAAGCTTGTTCTTGACTCGTTTGACCCCTAAAACTTCATTTTGGACTTGGTTGAAAAAGAAAATTAATTTTGCTTCATTTTTGACTCGTTTAAGTATGGAAACCACTTGTAACTTTCCTCTTGACTCGTTTGACCCCTAATACTCATGAAAGCTTCATTATTGACTCGTTTGAGCATAGAAAGCTTTGTTCTTGACTCGTTTGACCCCTAAAACTCACTAAAACTTCATTTTGGACTCGGTTGATCAAGAAAATTAATTTTCTTCATTTTTGACTCGTTTGAGCATGGAAACCACTTGTAACTTTCTTCTTGACTCGTTTGACCCCTAATACTCAAGAAAGTTTCATTATTGACTCGTTGGAGCATAGAAAGCTTTGTTCTTGCCTAGTTTGACCCCTAAAACTCACTAAAACTTCATTTTGGACTCGTTTGAACAAGAAAATTAATTTTGCTTCATTTTTGACTCGTTTGAGCATGGAAACCACTTGTATCTTTCTTCTTGACTCGTTTGACCCCTAATACTCAAGAAAGCTTCATTATTGACTCGTTGGAGCATAGAAAGCTTTGTTCTTGACTAGATAATGTGAATAATAATGAATGAGAGTCGTTTCTCTCTAGGAACCCTAGCTAGCCGCCTCTTCTCAAAACTAAATCTAAACATCTTCCCATCAATCTAACCATAAATCCATCGCTAATCCATCTCTTTCTTCTAATCTTTCACCATAAACACCTATATTTCTTTTCCTTTTTCTTTCATGAGTCGAAAGATGGTTACTTTCTCCGATGCTTCTTTGTCGGAGAATAGTAGTTCTTTTGCTGGTCTCCTTGCTGACTCTAAGGAGTTGGTTAATGATGCTAGGGGATTGTTGGCGAAGACCCAGGCTGGGTTGGTACCGAAGATGAGTCCGAAAAGGGTTACCTTCTCAGAGAACCTTGTATCGGAGATTCCTAGAGTTGGGGTTGTATCCTTATGGGTGAACCCATTGTAAAGTTGGGGAGTCCAGTTAGTAGCCCGAAGAGGGTCTCATTCTCTCCGGAGGTTAGGGTTTTTTACCCTAGTCTGCACGGTGCCCCTTCTACTGAGTTAGTTAAGGGTAAGCAGGTCTCGAAGAAGGTCAGTTTTTTGATGGAGGTCAAGGTTTATTACCCTTGTCTTTCTACTGGGTTAGATAATGGGGAGCAGGATTTGTTGACTCAATCGACTCAATCCGGTGAGAGGTTGCAGCCATACAAGCAAATGGAGTATGATAGCGACTCTCTGGGCTCGGATGGTTGTGGGTTTCATCCTATTGCGGTAAATGGTGAGTTTTCTCTTTGCAAAGAGGAACTTATGAAGAACGCCCGCCAACTGGTTGACGGAAGTCCTGCGAAGGCCTCGGTAGCCCAGTCTCTTTCTAAGGAATTAATGGGAAAGCTGGTTGGAAAGTTGTGGCCCAAATTGTTTGTGGATGATGGGTTCAATGTTGAACCTGTGTTAGAGGAACACAAGCTGCTCGATGAAAGCTTTGAGTATTTTAGGAGTAGCGGTTGTGTTCTGGAAGGGACAGAAAGGATGTTGAGGCGTATGCTTAGGATACTTGGGTGTGAACCAGGGGGTTACACTTATTTTTTCTACCCATTTGTTGGTTTTGGTATGCTTGAGATGAATAATTTGTTTGATATTGCCAGGTTGCTGGTGTCTTATTTGAAAATGCAGGTTTTGAAATTGGAGTTGCCGAATGAAATGTGTGCTGATAGCACTGGAATCGGTTGTGTGATGCATGGTCATAGTGGTGTGGTTCTTGGCTTATTGATGCCAACTGATAGTTGTGAGGGCATTTGGCCCGGGCCAGAGCATGATGTCTTGCTGATTCATGGGTTCCTTGGGTCACCATGGAGGATTCTGATGATTTCTAGATGGGTGCTATATCATGCTGAATTGGTTGTGGTCTTGGAAGGATTTGAGTGCAGTTTGCTGCCTGTGAATGCTCTTCAGTCGTACGTGAGGGAGTGCAGCGCTAAAGATGGATGCACTGATTTGGCGATCATGCTTCGACCTGGTTACGGGAGAGGTTCCTTGCTTGGGAACCACACTGTCCAGCTCGGGTGTTTGTGGGATTGTTCCTTCTGTTGGGTTTTGATGCGCTCATGTAGTTCGGGTAGCATCATTGTCATGATGCTAAGGGTGCAAATTCTTAGTGCTCTTCCCTATGATCCGACATAGAATTTTTTTGATGTCTTTAGACTAGGGGTGTTTGTTGACTTCGTGGGGTATGCCCCTAGACTTGTATTCGCCGTTCCTTTTGGTATAAAATTTTAATTAGCAAAAAAAAAAAAAAAAAAGAAGCTTTGTTCTTGACTCGTTTGAGCATAGAAAGCTTTGTTCTTGACTTGTTTGACCCCTAAAACTCACTAAAACTTCATTTTGGACTCGGTTGAACAAGAAAATTAATTTTGCTTCATTTTTGACTCGTTTGAGCGTGGAAACCACTTGTAACTTTGTTCTTGACTCGTTTGACCCCTAATACTCAAGAAAGCTTCATTATTGACTCGTTGGAGCATAGAAAGCTTTGTTCTTGCCTCGTTTGACCCCTAAAACTCATAAAACTTCATTTTGGACTCGGTTGAACAAGAAAATTAAATTTGCTTCATTTTTAACACCTTTGAGCATGAAAACCACTTGTAACTTTGTTCTTGACTCAGGAAAAGATGAGAGTCAGTTTCTCTTCCTTCTCTCTAACTTCTCTCTAACCTTTCTCTAAACCCTAAAAGCCGCCGCTTATTTTTTTTTTTTTTTGCTAATTAAAATTTATACCACAGGAAAATGATTACATCTCTAGGGGCATACCCTGCGATTAGCAACACATCTACCTAGCGGAACAACAGGAAAATTCATCAATAATGCTAGATAAACTAGCAATCAACAACATAGTACAATACTAGATTAAACATAAAAAAACTGGTGCCTCCAACGGTTTCGTTTTGAGTCCCATACCAGCATCCCACGACTGCTCCAGAGAGGCCATCCAACTTTGCGTAGAAATGCGTGAACATGCACTAGCCCTTGATGGCCAGCTCCAACCAAGTCCACATGAAAGTCAGGAACTAGCCCCTGCACTTCCATGTTTCCATTAATCTGAAACCCCACAGCAGCGTCCTGCATTTTTTCCTGCACTGCGCCTTCCGCAACAATAGCTTTAGTCTGCACCTCGTAACCAATGAGCCCGCTTATTCTAATTCACTTTGTCATCAGATCAATTCAAATCCACTCACGAACTCACATCCCTCTTCGTCCCCCTCACCCCCCCCACATTTCTCATTCCCTTTCTACGATGGCTGATTCTAACCATGATGGGTTTTCAGCCAGATGCCCTGTTGACCAGGACGGTGCTCCCCTTGAATTTGGATTAGTGGATGGGGCTCAGCCCCCCTTCTTAGTTGTTGGATCTGTATTCCGAGAGTTGATGGGTCTTCCTACGGTGGATGAAGCTACGCATCTGGACTCAGATCCGGTTCTGGACGGTGTTGCTCCTTGGGGTTCAATCCAGGACACCCAAGGATTGATGGGTGAATCTTTAGTTCAAAAGGAGGTTCCTATGGAAGACAGTATGACAGGCGCGCCTGGTTCGTGTATGAAGGAAAGTCGCACCCAGATGGAGATGGACGCAGGTTCGGCTCAAGATGGTGTTTCTCCTAGGGGCTCTTTACTGAGCACCCAAGGTTTGATGAATGACTCCTGGCAGAGAAAGAAAATCTCTCTGGAGAACGATATGATGAACACGCCTGGTACGTGTCTGGTAATTGGTCACACTCAAGAGATGGTCATGAGTGTGAAGGAATCTGATGAGGCTCAATTCGGGTTGGGAAATAAAGATGTTGGTGGCTACTGTTTTGATGAGAATGCCTCTCTTTCGGGTAGGCCTGTTAAGGAGGCTATGCAGACGCTTGTTGGTGCAACTGTAAAAGACAAGGATAGTATAGATGAGGTGGAAGACAATGGTTCTGCTTCCAGGTTTGGCAATGTGCCGGAAGCTTTGGAGAAAGGGATCACTGGAATGCCTGTTAGAAATTGGTCGGAAATGACAAAACTTCAGGAGAAATTAAACGTTGCATTGAAAGTAATTGTGCTTTTGAGGGACTGTATTATGTGGAATGGTCATGAAGTCTCCAGTTTTTGGGGGACAATAACTATGAGGGCCATCAATGACCTGCAGGACCAGCCTGTGCTAAGATTGATGGCAGATCGTGCTAGAGCTTTGCATTGTATCAAACAATTGACTGGCTTCATTCGGAAGAAGGGAATCCCCCCACCTATTCTGCTAGGTGATGACGCGCTTCTTATTCAAGGCATGAGGGAGGAGCTAAAGGATGCTGGGTTGTTGGAACAATCACTTTGGGATGGACAGAGGAATCTGGTAGTTGCTAGTCCAGGTCTGGATGTTGGTAGTTTGAAGATTTTCTTTATCTCCCTTGATCATAAGGGAAAGAATGCTTTCGGCTGTGCAGGTGATGGAGTTAACCAAAGCCTTCCCCTTCAACTTGAGGATTTTCTAACTGTGTTGGGGAGCAGTAATCATGGTTCAATAGCTTCGGCTATAGTCAAAGAAATCTATGTTGAGGTGAGCTTAAAGAGCATAACTGGTAACATTCCTGAGATGGGGCAGAATGAAGAGCTTGCGGAGGTAAGTGCGATTGGCCGCTCTGGTGGTGATATGGATTCTTTGACAGTCAACTATGATTTGGTTCAAGTGGTCGAAGCTTCGGGTGAGGCTGGCAAGGTAAAGAAAGCTCTGGCTATGGATGGCTTCAACAAGAGTACAAAGGACTCCCTGCGTGGGCACATGCATTTCTTGAGTATGTTGTTTGGGTTTGCGGATGGTTATGGCATGCTGGTTGAAGACGATGAGGATGAAGGAGAGTGGGAGATGGCTGCTAACGCTCCTTGTGTTGATGGAAATGGGACTATTGCTGCTGCAAGCCTCCACGACCCTGGCGTGGAGGCGTTTGCTGACCACGGACGAGGCAAGGGCAAGGTAGTCTCGGAGAAAGTGGAGGGCTTCTGACCTGCTCGTTTGATGAAGTTGTGGAGACCGTAAAGGTCTCAGTGTTATGTTCATGCTTTGTTTTAAACTCTGTTTGTTTGGATCTTGGCTGCTGGCTTTGTGCTAGCATGTTTTTATTCTATGTGGTTCCGTTAGGTGGATGATTTACTAATCGCGGGGTATGCCCCTAGAGATGTAATTTATTTGCCTATGGTATAAATTTTAATTAGCAAAAAAAAAACTTTGTTCTTGACTCGTTTGACCTCTAATACTCAAGAAAGGTTCATTATTGACTCGTTTGAGCATAGAAAGCTTTGTTCCTGACTCGTTTGACCCCTAAAACTTCATTTTGGACTTGGTTGAAAAAGAAAATTAATTTTGCTTCATTTTTGACTCGTTTAAGTATGGAAACCACTTGTAACTTTCCTCTTGACTCGTTTGACCCCTAATACTCATGAAAGCTTCATTATTGACTCGTTTGAGCATAGAAAGCTTTGTTCTTGACTCGTTTGACCCCTAAAACTCATTAAACTTCATTTTGGACTCGGTTGAACAAGAAAATTAATTTTGCTTCATTTTTGACTCGTTTGAGCATGGAAACCACTTGTAACTTTCTTCTTGACTCGTTTGACCCCTAATACTCAAGAAAGCTTCATTATTGACTCGTTGGAGCATAGAAAGCTTTGTTCTTGCCTCGTTTGACCCCTAAAACTAACTAAAACTTCATTTTGGACTCGTTTGAACAAGAAAATTAATTTTGCTTCATTTTTGACTCGTTTGAGCATGGAAACCACATGTAACTTTCTTCTTGACTCGTTTGACCCCTAATACTCAAGAAAGCTTCATTATTGACTCGTTGGAGCATAGAAAGCTTTGTTCTTGACTCGTTTGAGCATAGAAAGCTTTGTTCTTGACTTGTTTGACCCCTAAAACTCACTAAAACTTCATTTTGGACTCGGTTGAACAAGAAAATTAATTTTGCTTCATTTCTGACTCGTTTGAGCGTGGAAACCACTTGTAACTTTGTTCTTGACTCGTTTGACCCCTAATACTCAAGAAAGCTTCATTATTGACTCGTTTGAGCATAGAAAGCTTTGTTCTTGACTCTTTTGACCCGTAAAACTCACTAAAACTTCATTTTGGACTCGGTTGAACAAGAAAATTAAATTTGCTTCATTTTTGACACCTTTGAGCATGGAAACCACTTGTAACTTTGTTCTTGACTCGTTTAACCCCTAATACTCAAGAAAGCTTCATTATTGACTCGTTTGAGCATAGAAAGCTTTGTTCTTGCCTCGTTTGACCCCTAAAACAAACTAAAACTTCATTTTGGACTCGTTTGAACCAGAAAATTAATTTTGCTTCATTTTTGACTCGTTTGAGCATGGAAAACCACTTGTAACTTTCTTCTTGACTCGTTTGACCCCTAATACTCAAGAAAGCTTCATTAGTGCCTCGTTGGAGCATAGAAACCTTTGTTCTTGCCTCGTTTGACCCCTAAAACTCACTAAAACTTCATTTTGGACTCGGTTGAACAAGAAAATTAAATTTGCTTCATTTTTAACACCTTTGAGCATGGAAACCACTTGTAACTTTGTTCTTGACTCGTTTGACCCCTAATACTCAAGAAAGGTTCATTATTGACTCGTTTGAGCATAGAAAGCTTTGTTCTTGACTCTTTTGACCCGTAAAACTCACTAAAACTTCATTTTGGACTCGGTTGAACAAGAAAATTAAATTTGCTTCATTTTTGACACCTTTGAGCATGGAAACCACTTGTAACTTTGTTCTTGACTCGTTTGACCCCTAATACTCAAGAAAGCTTCATTATTGACTCGTTTGAGCATAGAAAGCTTTGTTCTTGCCTCGTTTGACCCCTAAAACTCACTAAAACTTCATTTTGGACTCGTTTGAACCAGAAAATTAATTTTGCTTCATTTTTGACTCGTTTGAGCATGGAAAACCACTTGTAACTTTCTTCTTGACTCGTTTGACCCCTAATACTCAAGAAAGCTTCATTATTGCCTCGTTGGAGCATAGAAACCTTTGTTCTTGCCTCGTTTGACCCCTAAAACTCACTAAAACTTCATTTTGGACTCGGTTGAACAAGAAAATTAAATTTGCTTCATTTTTAACACCTTTGAGCATGGAAACCACTTGTAACTTTGTTCTTGACTCGTTTGACCCCTAATACTCATGAAACCTTCATTATGGACTCGTTTGAGCATAGAAAGCTTTGTTCTTGACTCGTTTGACCCCTAAAACTCACTAAAACTTCATTTTGGACTCGGTTGAACAAGAAAATTAATTTTGCTTCATTTTTGACTCGTTTGAGCATGGAAACCACTTGTAACTTTCTTCTTGACTCGTTTGACCCCTAATACTCAAGAAAGCTTCATTATTGACTCGTTGGAGCATAGAAAGCTTTGTTCTTGCCTCGTTTGACCCATAAAACTCACTAAAACTTCATTTTGGACTCGTTTGAACAAGAAAATTAATTTTGCTTCATTTTTGACTCGTTTGAGCATGGAAACCACTTGTAACTTTCTTCTTGACTCGTTTGACCCCTAATACTCAAGAAAGCTTCATTATTGACTCGTTGGAGCATAGAAAGCTTTGTTCTTGACTCGTTTGAGCATAGAAAACTTTGTTCTTGACTTGTTTGACCCCTAAAACTCACTAAAACTTCATTTTGGACTCGGTTGAACAAGAAAATTAATTTTGCTTCATTTTTGACTCGTTTGAGCGTGGAAACCACTTGAAACTTTGCTCTTGACTCGTTTGACCCCTAATACTCAAGAAAGCTTCATTATTGACTCGTTTGAGCATAGAAAGCTTTGTTCTTGACTCTTTTGACCCGTAAAACTCACTAAAACTTCATTTTGGACTCGGTTGAACAAGAAAATTAAATTTGCTTCTTTTTTAACACTTTTGAGCATGGAAACCACTTGTAACTTTGTTCTTGACTCGTTTGACCCCTAATACTCAAGAAAGGTTCATTATTGACTCGTTTGAGCATAGAAACCTTTGTTCTTGCCTCGTTTGACCCCTAAAACTCACTAAAACTTCATTTTGGACTCGGTTGAACAAGAAAATTAAATTTGCTTCATTTTTGACACCTTTGAGCATGGAAACCACTTGTAACTTTGTTCTTAACTCGTTTGACCCCTAATACTCAAGAAAGCTTCATTATTGACTCGTTTGAGCATAGAAAGCTTTGTTCTTGCCTAGTTTGACCCCTAAAACTCACTAAAACATCATTTTGGACTCGTTTGAACAAGAAAATTAATTTGCTTCATTTTTGACTCGTTTGAGCATGGAAACCACTTGTAACTTTCTTCTTGACTCGTTTGACCCCTAATACTCAAGAAAGCTTCATTATTGACTCGTTGGAGCATAGAAAGCTTTGTTCTTGACTCGTTTGAGCATAGAAAGCTTTGTTCTTGACTTGTTTGACCCCTAAAACTCACTAAAACTTCATTTTGGACTCGGTTGAACAAGAAAATTAATTTTGCTTCATTTTTGACTCGTTTGAGCGTGGAAACCACTTGTAACTTTGTTCTTGACTCGTTTGACCCCTAATACTCAAGAAAGCTTCATTATTGACTCGTTTGAGCATAGAAAGCTTTGTTCTTGCCTCGTTTGACCCATAAAACTCACTAAAACTTCATTTTGGACTCGTTTGAACAAGAAAATTAATTTTGCTTCATTTTTGACTCGTTTGAGCATGGAAACCACTTGTAACTTTCTTCTTGACTCGTTTGACCCCTAATACTCAAGAAAGCTTCATTATTGACTCGTTGGAGCATAGAAAGCTTTGTTCTTGACTCGTTTGAGCATAGAAAACTTTGTTCTTGACTTGTTTGACCCCTAAAACTCACTAAAACTTCATTTTGGACTCGGTTGAACAAGAAAATTAATTTTGCTTCATTTTTTACTCGTTTGAGCGTGGAAACCACTTGAAACTTTGCTCTTGACTCGTTTGAACCCTAATACTCAAGAAAGCTTCATTATTGACTCGTTTGAGCATAGAAAGCTTTGTTCTTGACTCTTTTGACCCGTAAAACTCACTAAAACTTCATTTTGGACTCGGTTGAACAGGAAAATTAATTTTGCTTCATTTTTAACACTTTTGAGCATGGAAACCACTTGTAACTTTGTTCTTGACTCGTTTGACCCCTAATACTCAAGAAAGGTTCATTATTGACTCGTTGGAATGCCTCTCTTTCGGGTAGGCCTGTTAAGGAGGCTATGCAGACGCTTGTTGGTGCAACTGTAAAAGACAAGGATAGTATAGATGAGGTGGAAGACAATGGTTCTGCTTCCAGGTTTGGCAATGTGCCGGAAGCTTTGGAGAAAGGGATCACTGGAATGCCTGTTAGAAATTGGTCGGAAACGACAAAACTTCAGGAGAAATTAAACGTTGCATTGAAAGTAATTGTGCTTTTGAGGGACTGTATTATGTGGAATGGTCATGAAGTCTCCAGTTTTTGGGGGACAATAACTATGAGGGCCATCAATGACCTGCAGGACCAGCCTGTGCTAAGATTGATGGCAGATCGTGCTAGAGCTTTGCATTGTATCAAACAATTGACTGGCTTCATTCGGAAGAAGGGAATCCCCCCACCTATTCTGCTAGGTGATGACGCGCTTCTTATTCAAGGCATGAGGGAGGAGCTAAAGGATGCTGGGTTGTTGGAACAATCACTTTGGGATGGACAGAGGAATCTGGTAGTTGCTAGTCCAGGTCTGGATGTTGGTAGTTTGAAGATTTTCTTTATCTCCCTTGATCATAAGGGAAAGAATGCTTTCGGCTGTGCAGGTGATGGAGTTAACCAAAGCCTTCCCCTTCAACTTGAGGATTTTCTAACTGTGTTGGGGAGCAGTAATCATGGTTCAATAGCTTCGGCTATAGTCAAAGAAATCTATGTTGAGGTGAGCTTAAAGAGCATAACTGGTAACATTCCTGAGATGGGGCAGAATGAAGAGCTTGCGGAGGTAAGTGCGATTGGCCGCTCTGGTGGTGATATGGATTCTTTGACAGTCAACTATGATTTGGTTCAAGTGGTCGAAGCTTCGGGTGAGGCTGGCAAGGTAAAGAAAGCTCTGGCTATGGATGGCTTCAACAAGAGTACAAAGGACTCCCTGCGTGGGCACATGCATTTCTTGAGTATGTTGTTTGGGTTTGCGGATGGTTATGGCATGCTGGTTGAAGACGATGAGGATGAAGGAGAGTGGGAGATGGCTGCTAACGCTCCTTGTGTTGATGGAAATGGGACTATTGCTGCTGCAAGCCTCCACGACCCTGGCGTGGAGGCGTTTGCTGACCACGGACGAGGCAAGGGCAAGGTAGTCTCGGAGAAAGTGGAGGGCTTCTGACCTGCTCGTTTGATGAAGTTGTGGAGACCGTAAAGGTCTCAGTGTTATGTTCATGCTTTGTTTTAAACTCTGTTTGTTTGGATCTTGGCTGCTGGCTTTGTGCTAGCATGTTTTTACTCTATGTGGTTCCGTTAGGTGGATGATTTACTAATCGCGGGGTATGCCCCTAGAGATGTAATTTATTTGCCTATGGTATAAATTTTAATTAGCAAAAAAAAAACTTTGTTCTTGACTCGTTTGACCTCTAATACTCAAGAAAGGTTCATTATTGACTCGTTTGAGCATAGAAAGCTTTGTTCCTGACTCGTTTGACCCCTAAAACTTCATTTTGGACTTGGTTGAAAAAGAAAATTAATTTTGCTTCATTTTTGACTCGTTTAAGTATGGAAACCACTTGTAACTTTCCTCTTGACTCGTTTGACCCCTAATACTCATGAAAGCTTCATTATTGACTCGTTTGAGCATAGAAAGCTTTGTTCTTGACTCGTTTGACCCCTAAAACTCACTAAAACTTCATTTTGGACTCGGTTGAACAAGAAAATTAATTTTGCTTCATTTTTGACTCGTTTGAGCATGGAAACCACTTGTAACTTTCTTCTTGACTCGTTTGACCCCTAATACTCAAGAAAGCTTCATTATTGACTCGTTGGAGCATATAAAGCTTTGTTCTTGCCTCGTTTGACCCCTAGAACTAACTAAAACTTCATTTTGGACTCGTTTGAACAAGAAAATTAATTTTGCTTCATTTTTGACTCGTTTGAGCATGGAAACCACATGTAACTTTCTTCTTGACTCGTTTGACCCCTAATACTCAAGAAAGCTTCATTATTGACTCGTTGGAGCATAGAAAGCTTTGTTCTTGACTCGTTTGAGCATAGAAAGCTTTGTTCTTGACTTGTTTGACCCCTAAAACTCACTAAAACTTCATTTTGGACTCGGTTGAACAAGAAAATTAATTTTGCTTCATTTCTGACTCGTTTGAGCGTGGAAACCACTTGTAACTTTGTTCTTGACTCGTTTGACCCCTAATACTCAAGAAAGCTTCATTATTGACTCGTTTGAGCATAGAAAGCTTTGTTCTTGACTCTTTTGACCCGTAAAACTCACTAAAACTTCATTTTGGACTCGGTTGAACAAGAAAATTAAATTTGCTTCATTTTTAACACTTTTGAGCATGGAAACCACTTGTAACTTTGTTCTTGACTCGTTTGACCCCTAATACTCAAGAAAGGTTCATTATTGACTCGTTTGAGCATAGAAACCTTTGTTCTTGCCTCGTTTGACCCCTAAAACTCACTAAAACTTCATTTTGGACTCGGTTGAACAAGAAAATTAAATTTGCTTCATTTTTGACACCTTTGAGCATGGAAACCACTTGTAACTTTGTTCTTAACTCGTTTGACCCCTAATACTCAAGAAAGCTTCATTATTGACTCGTTTGAGCATAGAAAGCTTTGTTCTTGCCTAGTTTGACCCCTAAAACTCACTAAAACATCATTTTGGACTCGTTTGAACAAGAAAATTAATTTTGCTTCATTTTTGACTCGTTTGAGCATGGAAACCACTTGTAACTTTCTTCTTGACACGTTTGACCCCTAATACTCAAGAAAGCTTCATTATTGACTCGTTGGAGCATAGAAAGCTTTGTTCTTGACTCGTTTGAGCATAGAAAGCTTTGTTCTTGACTTGTTTGACCCCTAAAACTCACTAAAACTTCATTTTGGACTCGGTTGAACAAGAAAATTAATTTTGCTTCATTTTTGACTCGTTTGAGCGTGGAAACCACTTGTAACTTTGTTCTTGACTCGTTTGACCCCTAATACTCAAGAAAGCTTCATTATTGACTCGTTTGAGCATAGAAAGCTTTGTTCTTGCCTCGTTTGACCCATAAAACTCACTAAAACTTCATTTTGGACTCGTTTGAACAAGAAAATTAATTTTGCTTCATTTTTGACTCGTTTGAGCATGGAAACCACTTGTAACTTTCTTCTTGACTCGTTTGACCCCTAATACTCAAGAAAGCTTCATTATTGACTTGTTGGAGCATAGAAAGCTTTGTTCTTGACTCGTTTGAGCATAGAAAACTTTGTTCTTGACTTGTTTGACCCCTAAAACTCACTAAAACTTCATTTTGGACTCGGTTGAACAAGAAAATTAATTTTGCTTCATTTTTGACTCGTTTGAGCGTGGAAACCACTTGAAACTTTGCTCTTGACTCGTTTGAACCCTAATACTCAAGAAAGCTTCATTATTGACTCGTTTGAGCATAGAAAGCTTTGTTCTTGACTCTTTTGACCCGTAAAACTCACTAAAACTTCATTTTGGACTCGGTTGAACAAGAAAATTAATTTTACTTCATTTTTAACACTTTTGAGCATGGAAACCACTTGTAACTTTGTTCTTGACTCGTTTGACCCCTAATACTCAAGAAAGGTTCATTATTGACTCGTTTGAGCATAGAAAGCTTTGTTCTTGACTCGTTTGACCCCTAAAACTTCATTTTGGACTTGGTTGAAAAAGAAAATTAATTTTGCTTCATTTTTGACTCGTTTAAGTATGGAAACCACTTGTAACTTTCCTCTTGACTCGTTTGACCCCTAATACTCAAGAAAGCTTCATTATTGACTCGTTTGAGCATAGAAATCTTTGTTCTTGACTCTTTTGACCCGTAAAACTCACTAAAACTTCATTTTGGACTCGGTTGAACAAGAAAATTAAATTTGCTTCATTTTTGACACCTTTGAGCATGGAAACCACTTGTAACTTTGTTCTTGACTCGTTTGACCCCTAATACTCAAGAAAGCTTCATTATTGACTCGTTTGAGCATAGAAAGCTTTGTTCTTGACTTGTTTGACCCCTAAAACTCACTAAAACTTCATTTTGGACTCGGTTGAACAAGAAAATTAATTTTGCTTCATTTTTGACTCGTTTGAGCGTGGAAACCACTTGTAACTTTGTTCTTGACTTGTTTGACCCCTAATACTCAAGAAAGCTTCATTATTGACTCGTTTGAGCATAGAAAGCTTTGTTCTTGACTCGTTTGAGCATAGAAAGCTTTGTTCTTGACTTGTTTGACCCCTAAAACTCACTAAAACTTCATTTTGGACTCGGTTGAACAAGAAAATTAATTTTGCTTCATTTCTGACTCGTTTGAGCGTGGAAACCACTTGTAACTTTGTTCTTGACTCGTTTGACCCCTAATACTCAAGAAAGCTTCATTATTGACTCGTTTGAGCATAGAAAGCTTTGTTCTTGACTCTTTTGACCCGTAAAACTCACTAAAACTTCATTTTGGACTCGGTTGAACAAGAAAATTAAATTTGCTTCATTTTTGACACCTTTGAGCATGGAAACCACTTGTAACTTTGTTCTTGACTCGTTTGACCCCTAATACTCAAGAAAGCTTCATTATTGACTCGTTTGAGCATAGAAAGCTTTGTTCTTGCCTCGTTTGACCCCTAAAACAAACTAAAACTTCATTTTGGACTCGTTTGAACCAGAAAATTAATTTTGCTTCATTTTTTACTCGTTTGAGCATGGAAAACCACTTGTAACTTTCTTCTTGACTCGTTTGACCCCTAATACTCAAGAAAGCTTCATTAGTGCCTCGTTGGAGCATAGAAACCTTTGTTCTTGCCTCGTTTGACCCCTAAAACTCACTAAAACTTCATTTTGGACTCGGTTGAACAAGAAAATTAAATTTGCTTCATTTTTAACACCTTTGAGCATGGAAACCACTTGTAACTTTGTTCTTGACTCGTTTGACCCCTAATACTCAAGAAAGGTTCATTATTGACTCGTTTGAGCATAGAAAGCTTTGTTCTTGACTCTTTTGACCCGTAAAACTCACTAAAACTTCATTTTGGACTCGGTTGAACAAGAAAATTAAATTTGCTTCATTTTTGACACATTTGAGCATGGAAACCACTTGTAACTTTGTTCTTGACTCGTTTGACCCCTAATACTCAAGAAAGCTTCATTATTGACTCGTTTGAGCATAGAAAGCTTTGTTCTTGCCTCGTTTGACCCCTAAAACTCACTAAAACTTCATTTTGGACTCGTTTGAACCAGAAAATTAATTTTGCTTCATTTTTGACTCGTTTGAGCATGGAAAACCACTTGTAACTTTCTTCTTGACTCGTTTGACCCCTAATACTCAAGAAAGCTTCATTATTGCCTCGTTGGAGCATAGAAACCTTTGTTCTTGCCTCGTTTGACCCCTAAAACTCACTAAAACTTCATTTTGGACTCGGTTGAACAAGAAAATTAAATTTGCTTCATTTTTAACACCTTTGAGCATGGAAACCACTTGTAACTTTGTTCTTGACTCGTTTGACCCCTAATACTCATGAAACCTTCATTATGGACTCGTTTGAGCATAGAAAGCTTTGTTCTTGACTCGTTTGACCCCTAAAACTCACTAAAACTTCATTTTGGACTCGGTTGAACAAGAAAATTAATTTTGCTTCATTTTTGACTCGTTTGAGCATGGAAACCACTTGTAACTTTCTTCTTGACTCGTTTGACCCCTAATACTCAAGAAAGCTTCATTATTGACTCGTTGGAGCATAGAAAGCTTTGTTCTTGCCTCGTTTGACCCATAAAACTCACTAAAACTTCATTTTGGACTCGTTTGAACAAGAAAATTAATTTTGCTTCATTTTTGACTCGTTTGAGCATGGAAACCACTTGTAACTTTCTTCTTGACTCGTTTGACCCCTAATACTCAAGAAAGCTTCATTATTGACTCGTTGGAGCATAGAAAGCTTTGTTCTTGACTCGTTTGAGCATAGAAAACTTTGTTCTTGACTTGTTTGACCCCTAAAACTCACTAAAACTTCATTTTGGACTCGGTTGAACAAGAAAATTAATTTTGCTTCATTTTTGACTCGTTTGAGCGTGGAAACCACTTGAAACTTTGCTCTTGACTCGTTTGACCCCTAATACTCAAGAAAGCTTCATTATTGACTCGTTTGAGCATAGAAAGCTTTGTTCTTGACTCTTTTGACCCGTAAAACTCACTAAAACTTCATTTTGGACTCGGTTGAACAAGAAAATTAAATTTGCTTCATTTTTAACACTTTTGAGCATGGAAACCACTTGTAACTTTGTTCTTGACTCGTTTGACCCCTAATACTCAAGAAAGGTTCATTATTGACTCGTTTGAGCATAGAAACCTTTGTTCTTGCCTCGTTTGACCCCTAAAACTCACTAAAACTTCATTTTGGACTCGGTTGAACAAGAAAATTAATTTTGCTTCATTTTTGACACCTTTGAGCATGGAAACCACTTGTAACTTTGTTCTTGACTCGTTTGACCCCTAATACTCAAGAAAGCTTCATTATTGACTCGTTTGAGCATAGAAAGCTTTGTTCTTGCCTCGTTTGACCCCTAAAACTCACTAAAACTTCATTTTGGACTCGTTTGAACCAGAAAATTAATTTTGCTTCATTTTTGACTCGTTTGAGCATGGAAAACCACTTGTAACTTTCTTCTTGACTCGTTTGACCCCTAATACTCAAGAAAGCTTCATTATTGCCTCGTTGGAGCATAGAAACCTTTGTTCTTGCCTCGTTTGACCCCTAAAACTCACTAAAACTTCATTTTGGACTCGGTTGAACAAGAAAATTAAATTTGCTTCATTTTTAACACCTTTGAGCATGGAAACCACTTGTAACTTTGTTCTTGACTCGTTTGACCCCTAATACTCATGAAACCTTCATTATGGACTCGTTTGAGCATAGAAAGCTTTGTTCTTGACTCGTTTGACCCCTAAAACTCACTAAAACTTCATTTTGGACTCGGTTGAACAAGAAAATTAATTTTGCTTCATTTTTGACTCGTTTGAGCATGGAAACCACTTGTAACTTTCTTCTTGACTCGTTTGACCCCTAATACTCAAGAAAGCTTCATTATTGACTCGTTGGAGCATAGAAAGCTTTGTTCTTGCCTCGTTTGACCCATAAAACTCACTAAAACTTCATTTTGGACTCGTTTGAACAAGAAAATTAATTTTGCTTCATTTTTGACTCGTTTGAGCATGGAAACCACTTGTATCTTTCTTCTTGACTCGTTTGACCCCTAATACTCAAGAAAGCTTCATTATTGACTCGTTGGAGCATAGAAAGCTTTGTTCTTGACTCGTTTGAGCATAGAAAACTTTGTTCTTGACTTGTTTGACCCCTAAAACTCACTAAAACTTCATTTTGGACTCGGTTGAACAAGAAAATTAATTTTGCTTCATTTTTGACTCGTTTGAGCGTGGAAACCACTTGAAACTTTGCTCTTGACTCGTTTGACCCCTAATACTCAAGAAAGCTTCATTATTGACTCGTTTGAGCATAGAAAGCTTTGTTCTTGACTCTTTTGACCCGTAAAACTCACTAAAACTTCATTTTGGACTCGGTTGAACAAGAAAATTAAATTTGCTTCATTTTTAACACTTTTGAGCATGGAAACCACTTGTAACTTTGTTCTTGACTCGTTTGACCCCTAATACTCAAGAAAGGTTCATTATTGACTCGTTTGAGCATAGAAACCTTTGTTCTTGCCTCGTTTGACCCCTAAAACTCACTAAAACTTCATTTTGGACTCGGTTGAACAAGAAAATTAAATTTGCTTCATTTTTGACACCTTTGAGCATGGAAACCACTTGTAACTTTGTTCTTAACTCGTTTGACCCCTAATACTCAAGAAAGCTTCATTATTGACTCGTTTGAGCATAGAAAGCTTTGTTCTTGCCTAGTTTGACCCCTAAAACTCACTAAAACATCATTTTGGACTCGTTTGAACAAGAAAATTAATTTTGCTTCATTTTTGACTCGTTTGAGCATGGAAACCACTTGTAACTTTCTTCTTGACTCGTTTGACCCCTAATACTTAAGAAAGCTTCATTATTGACTCGTTGGAGCATAGAAAGCTTTGTTCTTGACTCGTTTGAGCATAGAAAGCTTTGTTCTTGACTTGTTTGACCCCTAAAACTCACTAAAACTTCATTTTGGACTCGGTTGAACAAGAAAATTAATTTTGCTTCATTTTTGACTCGTTTGAGCGTGGAAACCACTTGTAACTTTGTTCTTGACTCGTTTGACCCCTAATACTCAAGAAAGCTTCATTATTGACTCGTTTGAGCATAGAAAGCTTTGTTCTTGCCTCGTTTGACCCATAAAACTCACTAAAACTTCATTTTGGACTCGTTTGAACAAGAAAATTAATTTTGCTTCATTTTTGACTCGTTTGAGCATGGAAACCACTTGTAACTTTCTTCTTGACTCGTTTGACCCCTAATACTCAAGAAAGCTTCATTATTGACTTGTTGGAGCATAGAAAGCTTTGTTCTTGACTCGTTTGAGCATAGAAAACTTTGTTCTTGACTTGTTTGACCCCTAAAACTCACTAAAACTTCATTTTGGACTCGGTTGAACAAGAAAATTAATTTTGCTTCATTTTTGACTCGTTTGAGCGTGGAAACCACTTGAAACTTTGCTCTTGACTCGTTTGAACCCTAATACTCAAGAAAGCTTCATTATTGACTCGTTTGAGCATAGAAAGCTTTGTTCTTGACTCTTTTGACCCGTAAAACTCACTAAAACTTCATTTTGGACTCGGTTGAACAAGAAAATTAATTTTACTTCATTTTTAACACTTTTGAGCATGGAAACCACTTGTAACTTTGTTCTTGACTCGTTTGACCCCTAATACTCAAGAAAGGTTCATTATTGACTCGTTTGAGCATAGAAAGCTTTGTTCTTGACTCGTTTGACCCCTAAAACTTCATTTTGGACTTGGTTGAAAAAGAAAATTAATTTTGCTTCATTTTTGACTCGTTTAAGTATGGAAACCACTTGTAACTTTCCTCTTGACTCGTTTGACCCCTAATACTCAAGAAAGCTTCATTATTGACTCGTTTGAGCATAGAAATCTTTGTTCTTGACTCTTTTGACCCGTAAAACTCACTAAAACTTCATTTTGGACTCGGTTGAACAAGAAAATTAAATTTGCTTCATTTTTGACACCTTTGAGCATGGAAACCACTTGTAACTTTGTTCTTGACTCGTTTGACCCCTAATACTCAAGAAAGCTTCATTATTGACTCGTTTGAGCATAGAAAGCTTTGTTCTTGACTTGTTTGACCCCTAAAACTCACTAAAACTTCATTTTGGACTCGGTTGAACAAGAAAATTAATTTTGCTTCATTTCTGACTCGTTTGAGCGTGGAAACCACTTGTAACTTTGTTCTTGACTTGTTTGACCCCTAATACTCAAGAAAGCTTCATTATTGACTCGTTTGAGCATAGAAAGCTTTGTTCTTGACTCGTTTGAGCATAGAAAGCTTTGTTCTTGACTTGTTTGACCCCTAAAACTCACTAAAACTTCATTTTGGACTCGGTTGAACAAGAAAATTAATTTTGCTTCATTTCTGACTCGTTTGAGCGTGGAAACCACTTGTAACTTTGTTCTTGACTCGTTTGACCCCTAATACTCAAGAAAGCTTCATTATTGACTCGTTTGAGCATAGAAAGCTTTGTTCTTGACTCTTTTGACCCGTAAAACTCACTAAAACTTCATTTTGGACTCGGTTGAACAAGAAAATTAAATTTGCTTCATTTTTGAGACCTTTGAGCATGGAAACCACTTGTAACTTTGTTCTTGACTCGTTTGACCCCTAATACTCAAGAAAGCTTCATTATTGACTCGTTTGAGCATAGAAAGCTTTGTTCTTGCCTCGTTTGACCCCTAAAACAAACTAAAACTTCATTTTGGACTCGTTTGAACCAGAAAATTAATTTTGCTTCATTTTTTACTCGTTTGAGCATGGAAAACCACTTGTAACTTTCTTCTTGACTCGTTTGACCCCTAATACTCAAGAAAGCTTCATTAGTGCCTCGTTGGAGCATAGAAACCTTTGTTCTTGCCTCGTTTGACCCCTAAAACTCACTAAAACTTCATTTTGGACTCGGTTGAACAAGAAAATTAAATTTGCTTCATTTTTAACACCTTTGAGCATGGAAACCACTTGTAACTTTGTTCTTGACTCGTTTGACCCCTAATACTCAAGAAAGGTTCATTATTGACTCGTTTGAGCATAGAAAGCTTTGTTCTTGACTCTTTTGACCCGTAAAACTCACTAAAACTTCATTTTGGACTCGGTTGAACAAGAAAATTAAATTTGCTTCATTTTTGACACATTTGAGCATGGAAACCACTTGTAACTTTGTTCTTGACTCGTTTGACCCCTAATACTCAAGAAAGCTTCATTATTGACTCGTTTGAGCATAGAAAGCTTTGTTCTTGCCTCGTTTGACCCCTAAAACTCACTAAAACTTCATTTTGGACTCGTTTGAACCAGAAAATTAATTTTGCTTCATTTTTGACTCGTTTGAGCATGGAAAACCACTTGTAACTTTCTTCTTGACTCGTTTGACCCCTAATACTCAAGAAAGCTTCATTATTGCCTCGTTGGAGCATAGAAACCTTTGTTCTTGCCTCGTTTGACCCCTAAAACTCACTAAAACTTCATTTTGGACTCGGTTGAACAAGAAAATTAAATTTGCTTCATTTTTAACACCTTTGAGCATGGAAACCACTTGTAACTTTGTTCTTGACTCGTTTGACCCCTAATACTCATGAAACCTTCATTATGGACTCGTTTGAGCATAGAAAGCTTTGTTCTTGACTCGTTTGACCCCTAAAACTCACTAAAACTTCATTTTGGACTCGGTTGAACAAGAAAATTAATTTTGCTTCATTTTTGACTCGTTTGAGCATGGAAACCACTTGTAACTTTCTTCTTGACTCGTTTGACCCCTAATACTCAAGAAAGCTTCATTATTGACTCGTTGGAGCATAGAAAGCTTTGTTCTTGCCTCGTTTGACCCATAAAACTCACTAAAACTTCATTTTGGACTCGTTTGAACAAGAAAATTAATTTTGCTTCATTTTTGACTCGTTTGAGCATGGAAACCACTTGTAACTTTCTTCTTGACTCGTTTGACCCCTAATACTCAAGAAAGCTTCATTATTGACTCGTTGGAGCATAGAAAGCTTTGTTCTTGACTCGTTTGAGCATAGAAAACTTTGTTCTTGACTTGTTTGACCCCTAAAACTCACTAAAACTTCATTTTGGACTCGGTTGAACAAGAAAATTAATTTTGCTTCATTTTTGACTCGTTTGAGCGTGGAAACCACTTGAAACTTTGCTCTTGACTCGTTTGACCCCTAATACTCAAGAAAGCTTCATTATTGACTCGTTTGAGCATAGAAAGCTTTGTTCTTGACTCTTTTGACCCGTAAAACTCACTAAAACTTCATTTTGGACTCGGTTGAACAAGAAAATTAAATTTGCTTCATTTTTAACACTTTTGAGCATGGAAACCACTTGTAACTTTGTTCTTGACTCGTTTGACCCCTAATACTCAAGAAAGGTTCATTATTGACTCGTTTGAGCATAGAAACCTTTGTTCTTGCCTCGTTTGACCCCTAAAACTCACTAAAACTTCATTTTGGACTCGGTTGAACAAGAAAATTAATTTTGCTTCATTTTTGACACCTTTGAGCATGGAAACCACTTGTAACTTTGTTCTTGACTCGTTTGACCCCTAATACTCAAGAAAGCTTCATTATTGACTCGTTTGAGCATAGAAAGCTTTGTTCTTGCCTCGTTTGACCCCTAAAACTCACTAAAACTTCATTTTGGACTCGTTTGAACCAGAAAATTAATTTTGCTTCATTTTTGACTCGTTTGAGCATGGAAAACCACTTGTAACTTTCTTCTTGACTCGTTTGACCCCTAATACTCAAGAAAGCTTCATTATTGCCTCGTTGGAGCATAGAAACCTTTGTTCTTGCCTCGTTTGACCCCTAAAACTCACTAAAACTTCATTTTGGACTCGGTTGAACAAGAAAATTAAATTTGCTTCATTTTTAACACCTTTGAGCATGGAAACCACTTGTAACTTTGTTCTTGACTCGTTTGACCCCTAATACTCATGAAACCTTCATTATGGACTCGTTTGAGCATAGAAAGCTTTGTTCTTGACTCGTTTGACCCCTAAAACTCACTAAAACTTCATTTTGGACTCGGTTGAACAAGAAAATTAATTTTGCTTCATTTTTGACTCGTTTGAGCATGGAAACCACTTGTAACTTTCTTCTTGACTCGTTTGACCCCTAATACTCAAGAAAGCTTCATTATTGACTCGTTGGAGCATAGAAAGCTTTGTTCTTGCCTCGTTTGACCCATAAAACTCACTAAAACTTCATTTTGGACTCGTTTGAACAAGAAAATTAATTTTGCTTCATTTTTGACTCGTTTGAGCATGGAAACCACTTGTATCTTTCTTCTTGACTCGTTTGACCCCTAATACTCAAGAAAGCTTCATTATTGACTCGTTGGAGCATAGAAAGCTTTGTTCTTGACTCGTTTGAGCATAGAAAACTTTGTTCTTGACTTGTTTGACCCCTAAAACTCACTAAAACTTCATTTTGGACTCGGTTGAACAAGAAAATTAATTTTGCTTCATTTTTGACTCGTTTGAGCGTGGAAACCACTTGAAACTTTGCTCTTGACTCGTTTGACCCCTAATACTCAAGAAAGCTTCATTATTGACTCGTTTGAGCATAGAAAGCTTTGTTCTTGACTCTTTTGACCCGTAAAACTCACTAAAACTTCATTTTGGACTCGGTTGAACAAGAAAATTAAATTTGCTTCATTTTTAACACTTTTGAGCATGGAAACCACTTGTAACTTTGTTCTTGACTCGTTTGACCCCTAATACTCAAGAAAGGTTCATTATTGACTCGTTTGAGCATAGAAACCTTTGTTCTTGCCTCGTTTGACCCCTAAAACTCACTAAAACTTCATTTTGGACTCGGTTGAACAAGAAAATTAAATTTGCTTCATTTTTGACACCTTTGAGCATGGAAACCACTTGTAACTTTGTTCTTAACTCGTTTGACCCCTAATACTCAAGAAAGCTTCATTATTGACTCGTTTGAGCATAGAAAGCTTTGTTCTTGCCTAGTTTGACCCCTAAAACTCACTAAAACATCATTTTGGACTCGTTTGAACAAGAAAATTAATTTTGCTTCATTTTTGACTCGTTTGAGCATGGAAACCACTTGTAACTTTCTTCTTGACTCGTTTGACCCCTAATACTTAAGAAAGCTTCATTATTGACTCGTTGGAGCATAGAAAGCTTTGTTCTTGACTCGTTTGAGCATAGAAAGCTTTGTTCTTGACTTGTTTGACCCCTAAAACTCACTAAAACTTCATTTTGGACTCGGTTGAACAAGAAAATTAATTTTGCTTCATTTTTGACTCGTTTGAGCGTGGAAACCACTTGTAACTTTGTTCTTGACTCGTTTGACCCCTAATACTCAAGAAAGCTTCATTATTGACTCGTTTGAGCATAGAAAGCTTTGTTCTTGCCTCGTTTGACCCATAAAACTCACTAAAACTTCATTTTGGACTCGTTTGAACAAGAAAATTAATTTTGCTTCATTTTTGACTCGTTTGAGCATGGAAACCACTTGTAACTTTCTTCTTGACTCCTTTGACCCCTAATACTCAAGAAAGCTTCATTATTGACTCGTTGGAGCATAGAAAGCTTTGTTCTTGACTCGTTTGAGCATAGAAAACTTTGTTCTTGACTTGTTTGACCCCTAAAACTCACTAAAACTTCATTTTGGACTCGGTTGAACAAGAAAATTAATTTTGCTTCATTTTTGACTCGTTTGAGCGTGGAAACCACTTGAAACTTTGCTCTTGACTCGTTTGAACCCTAATACTCAAGAAAGCTTCATTATTGACTCGTTTGAGCATAGAAAGCTTTGTTCTTGACTCTTTTGACCCGTAAAACTCACTAAAACTTCATTTTGGACTCGGTTGAACAAGAAAATTAATTTTGCTTCATTTTTAACACTTTTGAGCATGGAAACCACTTGTAACTTTGTTCTTGACTCGTTTGACCCCTAATACTCAAGAAAGGTTCATTATTGACTCGTTTGAGCATAGAAAGCTTTGTTCTTGACTCGTTTGACCCCTAAAACTTCATTTTGGGCTTGGTTGAAAAAGAAAATTAATTTTGCTTCATTTTTGACTCGTTTAAGTATGGAAACCACTTGTAACTTTCCTCTTGACTCGTTTGACCCCTAATACTCAAGAAAGCTTCATTATTGACTCGTTTGAGCATAGAAATCTTTGTTCTTGACTCTTTTGACCCGTAAAACTCACTAAAACTTCATTTTGGACTCGGTTGAACAAGAAAATTAAATTTGCTTCATTTTTGACACCTTTGAGCATGGAAACCACTTGTAACTTTGTTCTTGACTCGTTTGACCCCTAATACTCAAGAAAGCTTCATTATTGACTCGTTTGAGCATAGAAAGCTTTGTTCTTGCCTAGTTTGACCCCTAAAACTCACTAAAACTTCATTTTGGACTCGTTTGAACAAGAAAATTAATTTTGCTTCATTTTTGACTCGTTTGAGCATGGAAACCACTTGTAACTTTCTTCTTGACTCGTTTGACCCCTAATACTCAAGAAAGCTTCATTATTGACTCGTTGGAGCATAGAAAGCTTTGTTCTTGACTCGTTTGAGCATAGAAAGCTTTGTTCTTGACTTGTTTGACCCCTAAAACTCACTAAAACTTCATTTTGGACTCGGTTGAACAAGAAAATTAAATTTGCTTCATTTTTAACACCTTTGAGCATGGAAACCACTTGTAACTTTGTTTTTGACTCGTTTGACCCCTAATACTCAAGAAAGGTTCATTATTGACTCGTTTGAGCATAGAAAGCATTGTTCTTGACTCGTTTGACCCCTAAAACTCACTAAAACTTCATTTTGGACTTGGTTGAAAAAGAAAATTAATTTTGCTTCATTTTTGACTCGTTTAAGTATGGAAACCACTTGTAACTTTCCTCTTGACTCGTTTGACCCCTAATACTCAAGAAAGCTTCATTATTGACTCGTTGGAGCATAGAAAGCTTTGTTCTTGACTCGTTTGAGCATAGAAAACTTTGTTCTTGACTTGTTTGACCCCTAAAACTCACTAAAACTTCATTTTGGACTCGGTTGAACAAGAAAATTAATTTTGCTTCATTTTTGACTCGTTTGAGCGTGGAAACCACTTGAAACTTTGCTCTTGACTCGTTTGACCCCTAATACTCAAGAAAGCTTCATTATTGACTCGTTTGAGCATAGAAAGCTTTGTTCTTGACTCTTTTGACCCGTAAAACTCACTAAAACTTCATTTTGGACTCGGTTGAACAAGAAAATTAAATTTGCTTCATTTTTAACACTTTTGAGCATGGAAAGCACTTGTAACTTTGTTCTTGACTCGTTTGACCCCTAATACTCAAGAAAGGTTCATTATTGACTCGTTTGAGCATAGAAACCTTTGTTCTTGCCTCGTTTGACCCCTAAAACTCACTAAAACTTCATTTTGGACTCGGTTGAACAAGAAAATTAAATTTGCTTCATTTTTGACACCTTTGAGCATGGAAACCACTTGTAACTTTGTTCTTGACTCGTTTGACCCTTAATACTCAAGAAAGCTTCATTATTGACTCGTTTGAGCATAGAAAGCTTTGTTCTTGCCTAGTTTGACCCCTAAAACTCACTAAAACATCATTTTGGACTCGTTTGAACAAGAAAATTAATTTTGCTTCATTTTTGACTCGTTTGAGCATGGAAACCACTTGTAACTTTCTTCTTGACTCGTTTGACCCCTAATACTCAAGAAAGCTTCATTATTGACTCGTTGGAGCATAGAAAGCTTTGTTCTTGACTCGTTTGAGCATAGAAAGCTTTGTTCTTGACTTGTTTGACCCCTAAAACTCACTAAAACTTCATTTTGGACTCGGTTGAACAAGAAAATTAATTTTGCTTCATTTTTGACTCGTTTGAGCGTGGAAACCACTTGTAACTTTGTTCTTGACTCGTTTGACCCCTAATACTCAAGAAAGCTTCATTATTGACTCGTTTGAGCATAGAAAGCTTTGTTCTTGCCTCGTTTGACCCATAAAACTCACTAAAACTTCATTTTGGACTCGTTTGAACAAGAAAATTAATTTTGCTTCATTTTTGACTCGTTTGAGCATGGAAACCACTTGTAACTTTCTTCTTGACTCGTTTGACCCCTAATACTCAAGAAAGCTTCATTATTGACTCGTTGGAGCATAGAAAGCTTTGTTCTTGACTCGTTTGAGCATAGAAAACTTTGTTCTTGACTTGTTTGACCCCTAAAACTCACTAAAACTTCATTTTGGACTCGGTTGAACAAGAAAATTAATTTTGCTTCATTTTTGACTCGTTTGAGCGTGGAAACCACTTGAAACTTTGCTCTTGACTCGTTTGACCCCTAATACTCAAGAAAGCTTCATTATTGACTCGTTTGAGCATAGAAAGCTTTGTTCTTGACTCTTTTGACCCGTAAAACTCACTAAAACTTCATTTTGGACTCGGTTGAACAAGAAAATTAATTTTGCTTCATTTTTAACACTTTTGAGCATGGAAACCACTTGTAACTTTGTTCTTGACTCGTTTGACCCCTAATACTCAAGAAAGGTTCATTATTGACTCGTTTGAGCATAGAAAGCTTTGTTCTTGACTCGTTTGACCCCTAAAACTTCATTTTGGACTTGGTTGAAAAAGAAAATTAATTTTGCTTCATTTTTGACTCGTTTAAGTATGGAAACCACTTGTAACTTTCCTCTTGACTCGTTTGACCCCTAATACTCAAGAAAGCTTCATTATTGACTCGTTTGAGCATAGAAATCTTTGTTCTTGACTCTTTTGACCCGTAAAACTCACTAAAACTTCATTTTGGACTCGGTTGAACAAGAAAATTAAATTTGCTTCATTTTTGACACCTTTGAGCATGGATACCACTTGTAACTTTGTTCTTGACTCGTTTGACTCCTAATACTCAAGAAAGCTTCATTATTGACTCGTTTGAGCATAGAAAGCTTTGTTCTTGCCTAGTTTGACCCCTAAAACTCACTAAAACTTCATTTTGGACTCGTTTGAACAAGAAAATTAATTTTGCTTCATTTTTGACTCGTTTGAGCATGGAAACCACTTGTAACTTTCTTCTTGACTCGTTTGACCCCTAATACTCAAGAAAGCTTCATTATTGACTCGTTGGAGCATAGAAAGCTTTGTTCTTGACTCGTTTGAGCATAGAAAGCTTTGTTCTTGACTTGTTTGACCCCTAAAACTCACTAAAACTTCATTTTGGACTCGGTTGAACAAGAAAATTAATTTTGCTTCATTTTTGACTCGTTTGAGCGTGGAAACCACTTGAAACTTTGCTCTTGACTCGTTTGACCCCTAATACTCAAGAAAGCTTCATTATTGACTCGTTTGAGCATAGAAAGCTTTGTTCTTGACTCTTTTGACCCGTAAAACTCACTAAAACTTCATTTTGGACTCGGTTGAACAAGAAAATTAATTTTGCTTCATTTTTAACACTTTTGAGCATGGAAACCACTTGTAACTTTGTTCTTGACTCGTTTGACCCCTAATACTCAAGAAAGGTTCATTATTGACTCGTTTGAGCATAGAAAGCTTTGTTCTTGACTCGTTTGACCCCTAAAACTTCATTTTGGACTTGGTTGAAAAAGAAAATTAATTTTGCTTCATTTTTGACTCGTTTAAGTATGGAAACCACTTGTAACTTTCCTCTTGACTCGTTTGACCCCTAATACTCAAGAAAGCTTCATTATTGACTCGTTTGAGCATAGAAAGCTTTGTTCTTGACTCTTTTGACCCGTAAAACTCACTAAAACTTCATTTTGGACTCGGTTGAACAAGAAAATTAAATTTGCTTCATTTTTGAGACCTTTGAGCATGGAAACCACTTGTAACTTTGTTCTTGACTCGTTTGACCCCTAATACTCAAGAAAGCTTCATTATTGACTCGTTTGAGCATAGAAAGCTTTGTTCTTGCCTAGTTTGACCCCTAAAACTCACTAAAACTTCATTTTGGACTCGTTTGAACAAGAAAATTAATTTTGCTTCATTTTTGACTCGTTTGAGCATGGAAACCACTTGTAACTTTCTTCTTGACTCGTTTGACCCCTAATAATCAAGAAAGCTTCATTATTGACTCGTTGGAGCATAGAAAGCTTTGTTCTTGACTCGTTTGAGCATAGAAAGCTTTGTTCTTGACTTGTTTGACCCCTAAAACTCACTAAAACTTCATTTTGGACTCGGTTGAACAAGAAAATTAATTTTGCTTCATTTTTGACTCGTTTGAGCGTGGAAACCACTTGTAACTTTGTTCTTGACTCGTTTGACCCCTAATACTCAAGAAAGCTTCATTATTGACTCGTTGGAGCATAGAAAGCTTTGTTCTTGCCTCGTTTGACCCCTAAAACTCACTAAAACTTCATTTTGGACTCGGTTGAACAAGAAAATTAAATTTGCTTCATTTTTAACACTTTTGAGCATGGAAACCACTTGTAACTTTGTTCTTGACTCGTTTGACCCCTAATACTCAAGAAAGGTTCATTATTGACTCGTTTGAGCATAGAAAGCTTTGTTCTTGACTCGTTTGACCCCTAAAACTTCATTTTGGACTTGGTTGAAAAAGAAAATTAATTTTGCTTCATTTTTGACTCGTTTAAGTATGGAAACCACTTGTAACTTTCCTCTTGACTCGTTTGACCCCTAATACTCATGAAAGCTTCATTATTGACTCGTTTGAGCATAGAAAGCTTGGTTCTTGACTCGTTTGACCCCTAAAACTCACTAAAACTTCATTTTGGACTCGGTTGAACAAGAAAATTAATTTTCTTCATTTTTGACTCGTTTGAGCGTGGAAACCACTTGTAACTTTCTTCTTGACTCGTTTGACCCCTAATACTCAAGAAAGCTTCATTATTGACTCGTTGGAGCATAGAAAGCTTTGTTCTTGCCTAGTTTGACCCCTAAAACTCACTAAAACTTCATTTTGGACTCGTTTGAACAAGAAAATTAATTTTGCTTCATTTTTGACTCGTTTGAGCATGGAAACCACTTGTAACTTTCTTCTTGACTCGTTTGACCCCTAATACTCAAGAACGCTTCATTATTGACTCGTTGGAGCATAGAAAGCTTTGTTCTTGACTAGATAATATGAATAATAATGAATGAGAGTCGTTTCTCTCTAGGAACCCTAGCTAGCCGCCTCTTCTCAAAACTAAATCTAAACATCTTCCCATCAATCTAACCATAAATCCATCGCTAATCCATCTCTTTCTTCTAATCCTTCACCATAAACACCTATATTTCTTTTCCTTTTTCTTTCATGAGTCGAAAGAGGGTTACTTTCTCCGATGCTTCTTTGTCGGAGAATAGTAGTTCTTTTGCTGGTCTCCTTGCTGACTCTAAGGAGTTGGTTAATGATGCTAGGGGATTGTTGGCGAAGACCCAGGCTGGGTTGGTACCGAAGATGAGTCCGAAAAGGGTTACCTTCTCAGAGAACCTTGTATCGGAGATTCCTAGAGTTGGTGGTTGTATCCTTATGGGTGAACCCATTGTAAAGTTGGGGAGTCCAGTTAGTAGCCCGAAGAGGGTCTCATTCTCTCCGGAGGTTAGGGTTTTTTACCCTAGTCTGCACGGTGCCCCTTCTACTGAGTTAGTTAAGGGTAAGCAGGTCTCGAAGAAGGTCAGTTTTTTGATGGAGGTCAAGGTTTATTACCCTTGTCTTTCTACTGGGTTAGATAATGGGGAGCAGGATTTGTTGACTCAATCGACTCAATCCGGTGAGAGGTTGCAGCCATACAAGCAAATGGAGTATGATAGCGACTCTCTGGGCTCGGATGGTTGTGGGTTTCATCCTATTGCGGTAAATGGTGAGTTTTCTCTTTGCAAAGAGGAACTTATGAAGAACGCCCGCCAACTGGTTGACGGAAGTCCTGCGAAGGCCTCGGTAGCCCAGTCTCTTTCTAAGGAATTGATGGGAAAGCTGGTTGGAAAGTTGTGGCCCAAATTGTTTGTGGATGATGGGTTCAATGTTGAACCTGTGTTAGAGGAACACAAGCTGCTCGATGAAAGCTTTGAGTATTTTAGGAGTAGCGGTTGTGTTCTGGAAGGGACAGAAAGGATATTGAGGCGTATGCTTAGGATACTTGGGTGTGAACCAGGGGGTTACACTTATTTTTCCTACCCATTTGTTGGTTTTGGTATGCTTGAGATGAATAATTTGTTTGATATTGCCAGGTTGCTGGTGTCTTATTTGAAAATGCAGGTTTTGAAATTGGAGTTGCCGAACGAAATGTGTGCTGATAGCACTGGAATCGGTTGTGTGATGCATGGTCATAGTGGTGTGGTTCTTGGCTTATTGATGCCAACTGATAGTTGTGAGGGCATTTGGCCCGGGCCAGAGCATGATGTCTTGCTGATTCATGGGTTCCTTGGGTCACCATGGAGGATTCTGATGATTTCTAGATGGGTGCTATATCATGCTGAATTGGTTGTGGTCTTGGAAGGATTTGAGTGCAGTTTGCTGCCTGTGAATGCTCTTCAGTCGTACGTGAGGGAGTGCAGCGCTAAAGATGGATGCACTGATTTGGCGATCATGCTTCGACCTGGTTACGGGAGAGGTTCCTTGCTTGGGAACCACACTGTCCAGCTCAGGTGTTTGTGGGATTGTTCCTTCTGTTGGGTTTTGATGCGCTCATGTAGTTCGGGTAGCATCATTGTCATGATGCTAAGAATGCGAATTCTTAGTGCTCTTCCCTATGATCCGACATAGAATTTTTTTGATGTCTTTAGACTAGGGGTGTTTGTTGACTTCGTGGGGTATGCCCCTAGACTTGTATTCGCTGTTCCTTTTAGTATAAAATTTTAATTAGCAAAAAAAAAAAAAAAGAAGCTTTGTTCTTGACTCGTTTGAGCATAGAAAGCTTTGTTCTTGACTTGTTTGACCCCTAAAACTCACTAAAACTTCATTTTGGACTCGGTTGAACAAGAAAATTAATTTTGCTTCATTTTTGACTCGTTTGAGCGTGGAAACCACTTGTAACTTTGTTCTTGACTCGTTTGACCCCTAATACTCAAGAAAGCTTCATTATTGACTCGTTGGAGCATAGAAAGCTTTGTTCTTGCCTCGTTTGACCCCTAAAACTCACTAAAACTTCATTTTGGACTCGGTTGAACAAGAAAATTAAATTTGCTTCATTTTTAACACCTTTGAGCATGAAAACCACTTGTAACTTTGTTCTTGACTCAGGAAAAGATGAGAGTCAGTTTCTCTTCCTTCTCTCTAACTTCTCTCTAACCTTTCTCTAAACCCTAAAAGCCGCCGCTTATTTTTTTTTTTTTGCTAATTAAAATTTATACCACAGGAAAATGATTACATCTCTAGGGGCATACCCTGCGATTAGCAACACATCTACCTAGCGGAACAACAGGAAAATTCATCAATAATGCTAGATAAACTAGCAATCAACAACATAGTACAATACTAGATTAAACATAAAAAAACTGGTGCCTCCAACGGTTTCGTTTTGAGTCCCATACCAGCATCCCACGACTGCTCCAGAGAGGCCATCCAACTTTGCGTAGAAATGCGTGAACATGCACTAGCCCTTGATGGCCAGCTCCAACCAAGTCCACATGAAAGTCAGGAACAAGCCCCTGCACTTCCATGTTTCCATTAATCTGAAACCCCACAGCAGCGTCCTGCATTTTTTCCTGCACTGCGCCTTCCGCAACAATAGCTTTAGTCTGCACCTCGTAACCAATGAGCCCGCTTATTCTAATTCACTTTGTCATCAGATCAATTCAAATCCACTCACGAACTCACATCCCTCTTCGTCCCCCTCACCCCCCCCCCCCCACATTTCTCATTCCCTTTCTACGATGGCTGATTCTAACCATGATGGGTTTTCAGCCAGATGCCCTGTTGACCAGGACGGTGCTCCCCTTGAATTTGGATTAGTGGATGGGGCTCAGCCCCCCTTCTTAGTTGTTGGATCTGTATTCCGAGAGTTGATGGGTCTTCCTACGGTGGATGAAGCTACGCATCTGGACTCAGATCCGGTTCTGGACGGTGTTGCTCCTTGGGGTTCAATCCAGGACACCCAAGGATTGATGGGTGAATCTTTGGTTCAAAAGGAGGTTCCTATGGAAGACAGTATGACAGGCGCGCCTGGTTCGTGTATGAAGGAAAGTCGCACCTAGATGGAGATGGACGCAGGTTCGGCTCAAGATGGTGTTTCTCCTAGGGGCTCTTTACTGAGCACCCAAGGTTTGATGAATGACTCCTGGCAGAGAAAGAAAATCTCTCTGGAGAACGATATGATGAACACGCCTGGTACGTGTCTGGTAATTGGTCACACTCAAGAGATGGTCATGAGTGTGAAGGAATCTGATGAGGCTCAATTCGGGTTGGGAAATAAAGATGTTGGTGGCTACTGTTTTGATGAGAATGCCTCTCTTTCGGGTAGGCCTGTTAAGGAGGCTATGCAGACGCTTGTTGGTGCAACTGTAAAAGACAAGGATAGTATAGATGAGGTGGAAGACAATGGTTCTGCTTCCAGGTTTGGCAATGTGCCGGAAGCTTTGGAGAAAGGGATCACTGGAATGCCTGTTAGAAATTGGTCGGAAACGACAAAACTTCAGGAGAAATTAAACGTTGCATTGAAAGTAATTGTGCTTTTGAGGGACTGTATTATGTGGAATGGTCATGAAGTCTCCAGTTTTTGGGGGACAATAACTATGAGGGCCATCAATGACCTGCAGGACCAGCCTGTGCTAAGATTGATGGCAGATCGTGCTAGAGCTTTGCATTGTATCAAACAATTGACTGGCTTCATTCGGAAGAAGGGAATCCCCCCACCTATTCTGCTAGGTGATGACGCGCTTCTTATTCAAGGCATGAGGGAGGAGCTAAAGGATGCTGGGTTGTTGGAACAATCACTTTGGGATGGACAGAGGAATCTGGTAGTTGCTAGTCCAGGTCTGGATGTTGGTAGTTTGAAGATTTTCTTTATCTCCCTTGATCATAAGGGAAAGAATGCTTTCGGCTGTGCAGGTGATGGAGTTAACCAAAGCCTTCCCCTTCAACTTGAGGATTTTCTAACTGTGTTGGGGAGCAGTAATCATGGTTCAATAGCTTCGGCTATAGTCAAAGAAATCTATGTTGAGGTGAGCTTAAAGAGCATAACTGGTAACATTCCTGAGATGGGGCAGAATGAAGAGCTTGCGGAGGTAAGTGCGATTGGCCGCTCTGGTGGTGATATGGATTCTTTGACAGTCAACTATGATTTGGTTCAAGTGGTCGAAGCTTCGGGTGAGGCTGGCAAGGTAAAGAAAGCTCTGGCTATGGATGGCTTCAACAAGAGTACAAAGGACTCCCTGCGTGGGCACATGCATTTCTTGAGTATGTTGTTTGGGTTTGCGGATGGTTATGGCATGCTGGTTGAAGACGATGAGGATGAAGGAGAGTGGGAGATGGCTGCTAACGCTCCTTGTGTTGATGGAAATGGGACTATTGCTGCTGCAAGCCTCCACGACCCTGGCGTGGAGGCGTTTGCTGACCACGGACGAGGCAAGGGCAAGGTAGTCTCGGAGAAAGTGGAGGGCTTCTGACCTGCTCGTTTGATGAAGTTGTGGAGACCGTAAAGGTCTCAGTGTTATGTTCATGCTTTGTTTTAAACTCTGTTTGTTTGGATCTTGGCTGCTGGCTTTGTGCTAGCATGTTTTTATTCTATGTGGTTCCGTTAGGTGGATGATTTACTAATCGCGGGGTATGCCCCTAGAGATGTAATTTATTTGCCTATGGTATAAATTTTAATTAGCAAAAAAAAAACTTTGTTCTTGACTCGTTTGACCCCTAATACTCAAGAAAGGTTCATTATTGACTCGTTTGAGCATAGAAAGCTTTGTTCCTGACTCGTTTGACCCCTAAAACTTCATTTTGGACTTGGTTGAAAAAGAAAATTAATTTTGCTTCATTTTTGACTCGTTTAAGTATGGAAACCACTTGTAACTTTCCTCTTGACTCGTTTGACCCCTAATACTCATGAAAGCTTCATTATTGACTCGTTTGAGCATAGAAAGCTTTGTTCTTGACTCGTTTGACCCCTAAAACTCACTAAAACTTCATTTTGGACTCGGTTGAACAAGAAAATTAATTTTGCTTCATTTTTGACTCGTTTGAGCATGGAAACCACTTGTAACTTTCTTCTTGACTCGGTTGACCCCTAATACTCAAGAAAGCTTCATTATTGACTCGTTGGAGCATAGAAAGCTTTGTTCTTGCCTCGTTTGACCCCTAAAACTAACTAAAACTTCATTTTGGACTCGTTTGAACAAGAAAATTAATTTTGCTTCATTTTTGACTCGTTTGAGCATGGAAACCACATGTAACTTTCTTCTTGACTCGTTTGACCCCTAATACTCAAGAAAGCTTCATTATTGACTCGTTGGAGCATAGAAAGCTTTGTTCTTGACTCGTTTGAGCATAGAAAGCTTTGTTCCTGACTTGTTTGACCCCTAAAACTCACTAAAACTTCATTTTGGACTCGGTTGAACAAGAAAATTAATTTTGCTTCATTTCTGACTCGTTTGAGCGTGGAAACCACTTGTAACTTTGTTCTTGACTCGTTTGACCCCTAATACTCAAGAAAGCTTCATTATTGACTCGTTTGAGCATAGAAAGCTTTGTTCTTGACTCTTTTGACCCGTAAAACTCACTAAAACTTCATTTTGGACTCGGTTGAACAAGAAAATTAAATTTGCTTCATTTTTGAGACCTTTGAGCATGGAAACCACTTGTAACTTTGTTCTTGACTCGTTTGACCCCTAATACTCAAGAAAGCTTCATTATTGACTCGTTTGAGCATAGAAAGCTTTGTTCTTGCCTCGTTTGACCCCTAAAACTCACTAAAACTTCATTTTGGACTCGTTTGAACCAGAAAATTAATTTTGCTTCATTTTTGACTCGTTTGAGCATGGAAAACCACTTGTAACTTTCTTCTTGACTCGTTTGACCCCTAATACTCAAGAAAGCTTCATTATTGCCTCGTTGGAGCATAGAAACCGTTGTTCTTGCCTCGTTTGACCCCTAAAACTCACTAAAACTTCATTTTGGACTCGGTTGAACAAGAAAATTAAATTTGCTTTATTTTTAACACCTTTGAGCATGGAAACCACTTGTAACTTTGTTCTTGACTCGTTTGACCCCTAATACTCAAGAAAGGTTCATTATTGACTCGTTTGAGCATAGAAAGCATTGTTCTTGACTCGTTTGACCCCTAAAACTCACTAAAACTTCATTTTGGACTTGGTTGAAAAAGAAAATTAATTTTGCTTCATTTTTGACTCGTTTAAGTATGGAAACCACTTGTAACTTTCCTCTTGACTCGTTTGACCCCTAATACTCATGAAACCTTCATTATTGACTCGTTTGAGCATAGAAAGCTTTGTTCTTGACTCGTTTGACCCCTAAAACTCACTAAAACTTCATTTTGGACTCGGTTGAACAAGAAAATTAATTTTGCTTCATTTTTGACTCGTTTGAGCATGGAAACCACTTGTAACTTTCTTCTTGACTCGTTTGACCCCTAATACTCAAGAAAGCTTCATTATTGACTCGTTGGAGCATAGAAAGCTTTGTTCTTGCCTCGTTTGACCCATAAAACTCACTAAAACTTCATTTTGGACTCGTTTGAACAAGAAAATTAATTTTGCTTCATTTTTGACTCGTTTGAGCATGGAAACCACTTGTAACTTTCTTCTTGACTCGTTTGACCCCTAATACTCAAGAAAGCTTCATTATTGACTCGTTGGAGCATAGAAAGCTTTGTTCTTGACTCGTTTGAGCATAGAAAACTTTGTTCTTGACTTGTTTGACCCCTAAAACTCACTAAAACTTCATTTTGGACTCGGTTGAACAAGAAAATTAATTTTGCTTCATTTTTGACTCGTTTGAGCGTGGAAACCACTTGAAACTTTGCTCTTGACTCGTTTGACCCCTAATACTCAAGAAAGCTTCATTATTGACTTGTTTGAGCATAGAAAGCTTTGTTCTTGACTCTTTTGACCCGTAAAACTCACTAAAACTTCATTTTGGACTCGGTTGAACAAGAAAATTAATTTTCTTCATTTTTAACACTTTTGAGCATGGAAACCACTTGTAACTTTGTTCTTGACTCGTTTGACCCCTAATACTCAAGAAAGGTTCATTATTGACTCGTTTGAGCATAGAAAGCTTTGTTCTTGACTCGTTTGACCCCTAAAACTTCATTTTGGACTTGGTTGAAAAAGAAAATTAATTTTGCTTCATTTTTGACTCGTTTAAGTATGGAAACCACTTGTAACTTTCCTCTTGACTCGTTTGACCCCTAATACTCAAGAAAGCTTCATTATTGACTCGTTTGAGCATAGAAATCTTTGTTCTTGACTCTTTTGACCCGTAAAACTCACTAAAACTTCATTTTGGACTCGGTTGAACAAGAAAATTAAATTTGCTTCATTTTTGACACCTTTGAGCATGGAAACCACTTGTAACTTTGTTCTTGACTCGTTTGACCCCTAATACTCAAGAAAGCTTCATTATTGACTCGTTTGAGCATAGAAAGCTTTGTTCTTGCCTAGTTTGACCCCTAAAACTCACTAAAACTTCATTTTGGACTCGTTTGAACAAGAAAATTAATTTTGCTTCATTTTTGACTCGTTTGAGCATGGAAACCACTTGTAACTTTCTTCTTGACTCGTTTGACCCCTAATACTCAAGAAAGCTTCATTATTGACTCGTTGGAGCATAGAAAGCTTTGTTCTCGACTCGTTTGAGCATAGAAAGCTTTGTTCTTGACTTGTTTGACCCCTAAAACTCACTAAAACTTCATTTTGGACTCGGTTGAACAAGAAAATTAATTTTGCTTCATTTTTGACTCGTTTGAGCGTGGAAACCACTTGTAACTTTGTTCTTGACTCGTTTGACCCCTAATACTCAAGAAAGCTTCATTATTGACTCGTTGGAGCATAGAAAGCTTTGTTCTTGCCTCGTTTGACCCCTAAAACTCACTAAAACTTCATTTTGGACTCGGTTGAACAAGAAAATTAAATTTGCTTCATTTTTAACACTTTTGAGCATGGAAACCACTTGTAACTTTGTTCTTGACTCGTTTGACCCCTAATACTCAAGAAAGGTTCATTATTGACTCGTTTGAGCATAGAAAGCTTTGTTCTTGACTCGTTTGACCCCTAAAACTTCATTTTGGACTTGGTTGAAAAAGAAAATTAATTTTGCTTCATTTTTGACTCGTTTAAGTATGGAAACCACTTGTAACTTTCCTCTTGACTCGTTTGACCCCTAATACTCATGAAAGCTTCATTATTGACTCGTTTGAGCATAGAAAGCTTTGTTCTTGACTCGTTTGACCCCTAAAACTCACTAAAACTTCATTTTGGACTCGGTTGAACAAGAAAATTAATTTTCTTCATTTTTGACTCGTTTGAGCATGGAAACCACTTGTAACTTTCTTCTTGACTCGTTTGACCCCTAATACTCAAGAAAGCTTCATTATTGACTCGTTGGAGCATAGAAAGCTTTGTTCTTGCCTAGTTTGACCCCTAAAACTCACTAAAACTTCATTTTGGACTCGTTTGAACAAGAAAATTAATTTTGCTTCATTTTTGACTCGTTTGAGCATGGAAACCACTTGTAACTTTCTTCTTGACTCGTTTGACCCCTAATACTCAAGAAAGCTTCATTATTGACTCGTTGGAGCATAGAAAGCTTTGTTCTTGACTAGATAATATGAATAATAATGAATGAGAGTCGTTTCTCTCTAGGAACCCTAGCTAGCCGCCTCTTCTCAAAACTAAATCTAAACATCTTCCCATCAATCTAACCATAAATCCATCGCTAATCCATCTCTTTCTTCTAATCTTTCACCATAAACACCTATATTTCTTTTCCTTTTTCTTTCATGAGTCGAAAGAGGGTTACTTTCTCCGATGCTTCTTTGTCGGAGAATAGTAGTTCTTTTGCTGGTCTCCTTGCTGACTCTAAGGAGTTGGTTAATGATGCTAGGGGATTGTTGGCGAAGACCCAGGCTGGGTTGGTACCGAAGATGAGTCCGAAAAGGGTTACCTTCTCAGAGAACCTTGTATCGGAGATTCCTAGAGTTGGGGGTTGTATCCTTATGGGTGAACCCATTGTAAAGTTGGGGAGTCCAGTTAGTAGCCCGAAGAGGGTCTCATTCTCTCCGGAGGTTAGGGTTTTTTACCCTAGTCTGCACGGTGCCCCTTCTACTGAGTTAGTTAAGGGTAAGCAGGTCTCGAAGAAGGTCAGTTTTTTGATGGAGGTCAAGGTTTATTACCCTTGTCTTTCTACTGGGTTAGATAATGGGGAGCAGGATTTGTTGACTCAATCGACTCAATCCGGTGAGAGGTTGCAGCCATACAAGCAAATGGAGTATGATAGCGACTCTCTGGGCTCGGATGGTTGTGGGTTTCATCCTATTGCGGTAAATGGTGAGTTTTCTCTTTGCAAAGAGGAACTTATGAAGAACGCCCGCCAACTGGTTGACGGAAGTCCTGCGAAGGCCTCGGTAGCCCAGTCTCTTTCTAAGGAATTGATGGGAAAGCTGGTTGGAAAGTTGTGGCCCAAATTGTTTGTGGATGATGGGTTCAATGTTGAACCTGTGTTAGAGGAACACAAGCTGCTCGATGAAAGCTTTGAGTATTTTAGGAGTAGCGGTTGTGTTCTGGAAGGGACAGAAAGGATATTGAGGCGTATGCTTAGGATACTTGGGTGTGAACCAGGGGGTTACACTTATTTTTCCTACCCATTTGTTGGTTTTGGTATGCTTGAGATGAATAATTTGTTTGATATTGCCAGGTTGCTGGTGTCTTATTTGAAAATGCAGGTTTTGAAATTGGAGTTGCCGAACGAAATGTGTGCTGATAGCACTGGAATCGGTTGTGTGATGCATGGTCATAGTGGTGTGGTTCTTGGCTTATTGATGCCAACTGATAGTTGTGAGGGCATTTGGCCCGGGCCAGAGCATGATGTCTTGCTGATTCATGGGTTCCTTGGGTCACCATGGAGGATTCTGATGATTTCTAGATGGGTGCTATATCATGCTGAATTGGTTGTGGTCTTGGAAGGATTTGAGTGCAGTTTGCTGCCTGTGAATGCTCTTCAGTCGTACGTGAGGGAGTGCAGGGCTAAAGATGGATGCACTGATTTGGCGATCATGCTTCGACCTGGTTACGGGAGAGGTTCCTTGCTTGGGAACCACACTGTCCAGCTCAGGTGTTTGTGGGATTGTTCCTTCTGTTGGGTTTTGATGCGCTCATGTAGTTCGGGTAGCATCATTGTCATGATGCTAAGAATGCGAATTCTTAGTGCTCTTCCCTATGATCCGACATAGAATTTTTTTGATGTCTTTAGACTAGGGGTGTTTGTTGACTTCGTGGGGTATGCCCCTAGACTTGTATTCGCTGTTCCTTTTGGTATAAAATTTTAATTAGCAAAAAAAAAAAAAAAAAGAAGCTTTGTTCTTGACTCGTTTGAGCATAGAAAGCTTTGTTCTTGACTTGTTTGACCCCTAAAACTCACTAAAACTTCATTTTGGACTCGGTTGAACAAGAAAATTAATTTTGCTTCATTTTTGACTCGTTTGAGCGTGGAAACCACTTGTAACTTTGTTCTTGACTCGTTTGACCCCTAATACTCAAGAAAGCTTCATTATTGACTCGTTGGAGCATAGAAAGCTTTGTTCTTGCCTCGTTTGACCCCTAAAACTCACTAAAACTTCATTTTGGACTCGGTTGAACAAGAAAATTAAATTTGCTTCATTTTTAACACCTTTGAGCATGAAAACCACTTGTAACTTTGTTCTTGACTCAGGAAAAGATGAGAGTCAGTTTCTCTTCCTTCTCTCTAACTTTTCTCTAACCTTTCTCTAAACCCTAAAAGCCGCCGCTTATTTTTTTTTTTTTGCTAATTAAAATTTATACCACAGGAAAATGATTACATCTCTAGGGGCATACCCTGCGATTAGCAACACATCTACCTAGCGGAACAACAGGAAAATTCATCAATAATGCTAGATAAACTAGCAATCAACAACATAGTACAATACTAGATTAAACATAAAAAAACTGGTGCCTCCAACGGTTTCGTTTTGAGTCCCATACCAGCATCCCACGACTGCTCCAGAGAGGCCATCCAACTTTGCGTAGAAATGCGTGAACATGCACTAGCCCTTGATGGCCAGCTCCAACCAAGTCCACATGAAAGTCAGGAACAAGCCCCTGCACTTCCATGTTTCCATTAATCTGAAACCCCACAGCAGCGTCCTGCATTTTTTCCTGCACTGCGCCTTCCGCAACAATAGCTTTAGTCTGCACCTCGTAACCAATGAGCCCGCTTATTCTAATTCACTTTGTCATCAGATCAATTCAAATCCACTCACGAACTCACATCCCTCTTCGTCCCCCTCACCCCCCCCCACATTTCTCATTCCCTTTCTACGATGGCTGATTCTAACCATGATGGGTTTTCAGCCAGATGCCCTGTTGACCAGGACGGTGCTCCCCTTGAATTTGGATTAGTGGATGGGGCTCAGCCCCCCTTCTTAGTTGTTGGATCTGTATTCCGAGAGTTGATGGGTCTTCCTACGGTGGATGAAGCTACGCATCTGGACTCAGATCCGGTTCTGGACGGTGTTGCTCCTTGGGGTTCAATCCAGGACACCCAAGAATTGATGGGTGAATCTTTGGTTCAAAAGGAGGTTCCTATGGAAGACAGTATGACAGGCGCGCCTGGTTCGTGTATGAAGGAAAGTCGCACCTAGATGGAGATGGACGCAGGTTCGGCTCAAGATGGTGTTTCTCCTAGGGGCTCTTTACTGAGCACCCAAGGTTTGATGAATGACTCCTGGCAGAGAAAGAAAATCTCTCTGGAGAACGATATGATGAACACGCCTGGTACGTGTCTGGTAATTGGTCACACTCAAGAGATGGTCATGAGTGTGAAGGAATCTGATGAGGCTCAATTCGGGTTGGGAAATAAAGATGTTGGTGGCTACTGTTTTGATGAGAATGCCTCTCTTTCGGGTAGGCCTGTTAAGGAGGCTATGCAGACGCTTGTTGGTGCAACTGTAAAAGACAAGGATAGTATAGATGAGGTGGAAGACAATGGTTCTGCTTCCAGGTTTGGCAATGTGCCGGAAGCTTTGGAGAAAGGGATCACTGGAATGCCTGTTAGAAATTGGTCGGAAACGACAAAACTTCAGGAGAAATTAAACGTTGCATTGAAAGTAATTGTGCTTTTGAGGGACTGTATTATGTGGAATGGTCATGAAGTCTCCAGTTTTTGGGGGACAATAACTATGAGGGCCATCAATGACCTGCAGGACCAGCCTGTGCTAAGATTGATGGCAGATCGTGCTAGAGCTTTGCATTGTATCAAACAATTGACTGGCTTCATTCGGAAGAAGGGAATCCCCCCACCTATTCTGCTAGGTGATGACGCGCTTCTTATTCAAGGCATGAGGGAGGAGCTAAAGGATGCTGGGTTGTTGGAACAATCACTTTGGGATGGACAGAGGAATCTGGTAGTTGCTAGTCTAGGTCTGGATGTTGGTAGTTTGAAGATTTTCTTTATCTCCCTTGATCATAAGGGAAAGAATGCTTTCGGCTGTGCAGGTGATGGAGTTAACCAAAGCCTTCCCCTTCAACTTGAGGATTTTCTAACTGTGTTGGGGAGCAGTAATCATGGTTCAATAGCTTCGGCTATAGTCAAAGAAATCTATGTTGAGGTGAGCTTAAAGAGCATAACTGGTAACATTCCTGAGATGGGGCAGAATGAAGAGCTTGCGGAGGTAAGTGCGATTGGCCGCTCTGGTGGTGATATGGATTCTTTGACAGTCAACTATGATTTGGTTCAAGTGGTCGAAGCTTCGGGTGAGGCTGGCAAGGTAAAGAAAGCTCTGGCTATGGATGGCTTCAACAAGAGTACAAAGGACTCCCTGCGTGGGCACATGCATTTCTTGAGTATGTTGTTTGGGTTTGCGGATGGTTATGGCATGCTGGTTGAAGACGATGAGGATGAAGGAGAGTGGGAGATGGCTGCTAACGCTCCTTGTGTTGATGGAAATGGGACTATTGCTGCTGCAAGCCTCCACGACCCTGGCGTGGAGGCGTTTGCTGACCACGGACGAGGCAAGGGCAAGGTAGTCTCGGAGAAAGTGGAGGGCTTCTGACCTGCTCGTTTGATGAAGTTGTGGAGACCGTAAAGGTCTCAGTGTTATGTTCATGCTTTGTTTTAAACTCTGTTTGTTTGGATCTTGGCTGCTGGCTTTGTGCTAGCATGTTTTTATTCTATGTGGTTCCGTTAGGTGGATGATTTACTAATCGCGGGGTATGCCCCTAGAGATGTAATTTATTTGCCTATGGTATAAATTTTAATTAGCAAAAAAAAAACTTTGTTCTTGACTCGTTTGACCCCTAATACTCAAGAAAGGTTCATTATTGACTCGTTTGAGCATAGAAAGCTTTGTTCCTGACTCGTTTGACCCCTAAAACTTCATTTTGGACTTGGTTGAAAAAGAAAATTAATTTTGCTTCATTTTTGACTCGTTTAAGTATGGAAACCACTTGTAACTTTCCTCTTGACTCGTTTGACCCCTAATACTCATGAAAGCTTCATTATTGACTCGTTTGAGCATAGAAAGCTTTGTTCTTGACTCGTTTGACCCCTAAAACTCACTAAAACTTCATTTTGGACTCGGTTGAACAAGAAAATTAATTTTGCTTCATTTTTGACTCGTTTGAGCATGGAAACCACTTGTAACTTTCTTCTTGACTCGGTTGACCCCTAATACTCAAGAAAGCTTCATTATTGACTCGTTGGAGCATAGAAAGCTTTGTTCTTGCCTCGTTTGACCCCTAAAACTAACTAAAACTTCATTTTGGACTCGTTTGAACAAGAAAATTAATTTTGTTTCATTTTTGACTCGTTTGAGCATGGAAACCACATGTAACTTTCTTCTTGACTCGTTTGACCCCTAATACTCAAGAAAGCTTCATTATTGACTCGTTGGAGCATAGAAAGCTTTGTTCTTGACTCGTTTGAGCATAGAAAGCTTTGTTCCTGACTTGTTTGACCCCTAAAACTCACTAAAACTTCATTTTGGACTCGGTTGAACAAGAAAATTAATTTTGCTTGATTTCTGACTCGTTTGAGCGTGGAAACCACTTGTAACTTTGTTCTTGACTCGTTTGACCCCTAATACTCAAGAAAGCTTCATTATTGACTCGTTTGAGCATAGAAAGCTTTGTTCTTGACTCTTTTGACCCGTAAAACTCACTAAAACTTCATTTTGGACTCGGTTGAACAAGAAAATTAAATTTGCTTCATTTTTGACACCTTTGAGCATGGAAACCACTTGTAACTTTGTTCTTGACTCGTTTGACCCCTAATACTCAAGAAAGCTTCATTATTGACTCGTTTGAGCATAGAAAGCTTTGTTCTTGCCTCGTTTGACCCCTAAAACTCACTAAAACTTCATTTTGGACTCGTTTGAACCAGAAAATTAATTTTGCTTCATTTTTGACTCGTTTGAGCATGGAAAACCACTTGTAACTTTCTTCTTGACTCGTTTGACCCCTAATACTCAAGAAAGCTTCATTATTGCCTCGTTGGAGCATAGAAACCGTTGTTCTTGCCTCGTTTGACCCCTAAAACTCACTAAAACTTCATTTTGGACTCGGTTGAACAAGAAAATTAAATTTGCTTCATTTTTAACACCTTTGAGCATGGAAACCACTTGTAACTTTGTTCTTGACTCGTTTGACCCCTAATACTCAAGAAAGGTTCATTATTGACTCGTTTGAGCATAGAAAGCATTGTTCTTGACTCGTTTGACCCCTAAAACTCACTAAAACTTCATTTTGGACTTGGTTGAAAAAGAAAATTAATTTTGCTTCATTTTTGACTCGTTTAAGTATGGAAACCACTTGTAACTTTCCTCTTGACTCGTTTGACCCCTAATACTCATGAAACCTTCATTATTGACTCGTTTGAGCATAGAAAGCTTTGTTCTTGACTCGTTTGACCCCTAAAACTCACTAAAACTTCATTTTGGACTCGGTTGAACAAGAAAATTAATTTTGCTTCATTTTTGACTCGTTTGAGCATGGAAACCACTTGTAACTTTCTTCTTGACTCGTTTGACCCCTAATACTCAAGAAAGCTTCATTATTGACTCGTTGGAGCATAGAAAGCTTTGTTCTTGCCTCGTTTGACCCATAAAACTCACTAAAACTTCATTTTGGACTCGTTTGAACAAGAAAATTAATTTTGCTTCATTTTTTACTCGTTTGAGCATGGAAACCACTTGTAACTTTCTTCTTGACTCGTTTGACCCCTAATACTCAAGAAAGCTTCATTATTGACTCGTTGGAGCATAGAAAGCTTTGTTCTTGACTCGTTTGAGCATAGAAAACTTTGTTCTTGACTTGTTTGACCCCTAAAACTCACTAAAACTTCATTTTGGACTCGGTTGAACAAGAAAATTAATTTTGCTTCATTTTTGACTCGTTTGAGCGTGGAAACCACTTGAAACTTTGCTCTTGACTCGTTTGACCCCTAATACTCAAGAAAGCTTCATTATTGACTTGTTTGAGCATAGAAAGCTTTGTTCTTGACTCTTTTGACCCGTAAAACTCACTAAAACTTCATTTTGGACTCGGTTGAACAAGAAAATTAATTTTGCTTCATTTTTAACACTTTTGAGCATGGAAACCACTTGTAACTTTGTTCTTGACTCGTTTGACCCCTAATACTCAAGAAAGGTTCATTATTGACTCGTTTGAGCATAGAAAGCTTTGTTCTTGACTCGTTTGACCCATAAAACTTCATTTTGGACTTGGTTGAAAAAGAAAATTAATTTTGCTTCATTTTTGACTCGTTTAAGTATGGAAACCACTTGTAACTTTCCTCTTGACTCGTTTGACCCCTAATACTCAAGAAAGCTTCATTATTGACTCGTTTGAGCATAGAAATCTTTGTTCTTGACTCGTTTGACCCCTAAAACTCACTAAAACTTCATTTTGGACTTGGTTGAACAAGAAAATTAATTTTGCTTCATTTTTGACTCGTTTGAGCATGGAAACCACTTGTAACTTTCTTCTTGACTCGTTTGACCCCTAATACTCAAGAAAGCTTCATTATTGACTTGTTGGAGCATAGAAAGCTTTGTTCTTGCCTCGTTTGACCCATAAAACTCACTAAAACTTCATTTTGGACTCGTTTGAACAAGAAAATTAATTTTGCTTCATTTTTGACTCGTTTGAGCATGGAAACCACTTGTAACTTTCTTCTTGACTCGTTTGACCCCTAATACTCAAGAAAGCTTCATTATTGACTCGTTGGAGCATAGAAAGCTTTGTTCTTGACTCGTTTGAGCATAGAAAGCTTTGTTCTTGACTTGTTTGACCCCTAAAACTCACTAAAACTTCATTTTGGACTCGGTTGAACAAGAAAATTAATTTTGCTTCATTTTTGACTCGTTTGAGCGTGGAAACCACTTGAAACATTGTTCTTGACTCGTTTGACCCCTAATACTCAAGAAAGCTTCATTATTGACTCGTTTGAGCATAGAAAGCTTTGTTCTTGACTCTTTTGACCCGTAAAACTCACTAAAACTTCATTTTGGACTCGGTTGAACAAGAAAATTAAATTTGCTTCATTTTTAACACTTTTGAGCATGGAAACCACTTGTAACTTTGTTCTTGACTCGTTTGACCCCTAATACTCAAGAAAGGTTCATTATTGACTCGTTTGAGCATAGAAAGCTTTGTTCTTGACTCGTTTGACCCCTAAAACTTCATTTTGGACTTGGTTGAAAAAGAAAATTAATTTTGCTTCATTTTTGACTCGTTTAAGTATGGAAACCACTTGTAACTTTCCTCTTGACTCGTTTGACCCCTAATACTCAAGAAAGCTTCATTATTGACTCGTTTGAGCATAGAAATCTTTGTTCTTGACTCTTTTGACCCGTAAAACTCACTAAAACTTCATTTTGGACTCGGTTGAACAAGAAAATTAAATTTGCTTCATTTTTGACACCGTTGAGCATGGAAACCACTTGTAACTTTGTTCTTGACTCGTTTGACCCCTAATACTCAAGAAAGCTTCATTATTGACTCGTTGGAGCATAGAAAGCTTTGTTCTTGACTCGTTTGAGCATAGAAAGCTTTGTTCTTGACTTGTTTGACCCCCAAAACTCACTAAAACTTCATTTTGGACTCGGTTGAACAAGAAAATTAATTTTGCTTCATTTTTGACTCGTTTGAGCGTGGAAACCACTTGTAACTTTCTTCTTGACTCGTTTGACCCCTAATACTCAAGAAAGCTTCATTATTGACTCGTTTGAGCATAGAAAGCTTTGTTCTTGACTCTTTTGACCCGTATAACTCACTAAAACTTCATTTTGCACACAACCTTATTATACGGCAAAATTTTGGACATGAGAGTCGGTCTATATTCTCTCTAACTTCTCTCTTCTTTCTCTCTCTAAATTCAAATCACTTTCTTCATCAGATCAAATCAACCTCCCAAACCCATTTCTTCTCCTAATCTCCTAACTCAAACACTAAATTTCTTTCTTTCCTGTCTCATGTCCCGTAAAAGGGTTTCTTTCTTAGATGATTCCATATCGGTGGCTGATCTCACCGATAGTATGAAGCTAACCCAAGAGGGGTTAGATCCGGTAACGAGCCCGAAAAGGGTTTCATTTGCAGTTGATTTGGTATCGTATATACCATCTGTTGACTCCCGTTCCAAGAAGTTAGAAGGATTGGGTATTAAGAATGATGGTAGCTCGCCGGATCGGACCTCTAATGGCAGGAAGTCTGAAGTGAGCCCGAGCCCGAAGAAAGTGTCTTTCGCTAAAGGGTTGGTGTCAGTGATACCGTTGGAGCAGGTTAAGCCAGTAAGATCTGCCGGGAGACCTCAATCCAGGAGGCGGTTGGATCTGGATGGGTGTGATGACAACAAAGGGCGAAAGTTGGGTCCTGGTATTCAAGATGCTATTCAGTATGCTGATAAGGTGAGCTCTTTGAACTTGAGTTATACTAATGATGTGGATTCTGGTGATGATGAAGTAACTTCGGGGTTGGTGGCAAATCTTGTTCAACGAATAGTGGCTGAAGCTGCTTGGGTTGGAAACCCTAACACATCGACTGGGGATTCGCGTGATTCTCACCAGATGTTGGCGAACACATGTATTGATGAGGGTTCCTATGGGGACAAAAAGGGGGTTGATAATAAGGAGACTTCCATTGGATGTAAGGAAGGTGTTACTCTTGATGGCCTAGGTGGGTTATCTGGGGACGAAGTGGATGACTTGCAATGGAAGATGCTGGCCACTGAGAGGCATCTGTCTGATATTCGAAAGTATGCTAGAGTGTTAAAGTTTTTTATCAGTTACATGGGTTTTGAGGCGCCGTTGCTTAAGAGGCGGATGGAGGCAGAAACTAAAGTTGTTGGGGATTTCATGATTGACATTTCGGAATGTGGGCAGGCTGAGGAGCTCTGTATAGCTTTTAATGAGGTTATCCAGTTGCAGCAGTTTGTCGTTAAAGAAGGGATCGAAATTACTGTTGAAGGAATCCCTATTGAGGGGGTTTTTTGTGAGAATGTGCGCACTGGGGACTTTATGGTCACCTTGGAAAAGGAAGAGGGTACTGGGCCAGGGGATATCAAACCTCAGCAGAAGACCATCAGGTGGAAGGATGATATCCAGTCCTTAAAGTGGAGGAAAATTGGAGACCCCACAAAGGCTACGGATAGAGGTTACCAAAATGATGCTGAGATTGATGAAGCGTTTGACTACTTGATGAGTAGGGAACCAAACGAAGGACTGTCTGCTATGCTGGAGGACACTGTTGTTGAGATGCAGAGGAAGGAGGATCTGGGGGATGGTATTCCTTGGGAGGACTTTCCCACTGTTAGTATCCTCCCTACTTTCGAGACGGATTACTATGCTATGGAGACTGATGAGAAGCAGGGAAGCGATAGACCCGAGAAAGGTATTTGCAGACAGGATATGACTCTTTTAAAGGACACTGTGATGCAGATGGAGGTTGACCATGATGATGGTCAGGGTTGGGACAGAATGGAGGAGAAGCGGGCCACTTCTGGTCATTGTAAGGAGAAGCTGGAAGTATCTGTGCAGGAATCCAATGTTCGTTGGACCAAATCCAGGCTCAAGCAATGGAGAGCGACTAGAGGTGGTCACTCCATCAGGAATTAACTATGGGTCTTTAAGCTTTTGTCTTTTGTTTCTTTGTCTTTGTTGATTGTAAAATGACTTAATGTTGTTTTGTCTCTGTTTGGTTCATGTTGTTTAGGCGGGGTATGCCCCCAGAATTCTGTATGTTGTTCCCTTTGTGGTATAAATTTTTAATTAGCAAAAAAAAAAAATAACTTCATTTTGGACTCGGTTGAACTAGAAAATTAAATTTGCTTCATTTTTGACACCTTTGAGCATGGAAACCACTTGTAACTTTGTTCTTGACTCGTTTGACCCCTAATACTCAAGAAAGCTTCATTATTGACTCGTTTGAGCCTAGAAAGCTTTGTTCTTGCCTCGTTTGACCCCTAAAACTCACTAAAACTTCATTTTGGACTCGTTTGAACAAGAAAATTAATTTTGCTTCATTTTTGACTCGTTTGAGCGTGGAAACCACTTGTAACTTTCTTCTTGACTCGTTTGACCCCTAATACTCAAGAAAGCTTCATTATTGACTCGTTTGAGCATAGAAAGCTTTGTTCTTGACTCTTTTGACCCGTAAAACTCACTAAAACTTCATTTTGGACACAACCTTATTATACGGCAAAATTTTGGACATGAGAGTCGGTCTATATTCTCTCTAACTTCTCTCTTCTTTCTCTCTCTAAATTCAAATCACTTTCTTCATCAGATCAAATCAACCTCCCAAACCCATTTCTTCTCCTAATCTCCTAACTCAAACACTAAATTTCTTTCTTTCCTGTCTAATGTCCCGTAAAAGGGTTTCTTTCTTGGATGATTCCATATCGGTGGCTGATCTCACCGATAGTATGAAGCTAACCCAAGAGGGGTTAGATCCGGTAACGAGCCCGAAAAGGGTTTCACTTGCAGTTGATTTGGTATCGTATATACCATCTGTTGACTCCCGTTCCAAGAAGTTAGAAGGATTGGGTATTAAGAATGATGGTAGCTCGCCGGATCGGACCTCTAATGGCAGGAAGTCTGAAGTGAGCCCGAGCCCGAAGAAAGTGTCTTTCGCTAAAGAGTTGGTGTCAGTGATACCGTTGGAGCAGGTTAAGCCAGTAAGATCTACCGGGAGACCTCAATCCAGGAGGCGGTTGGATCTGGATGGGTGTGATGACAACAAAGGGCGAAAGTTGGGTCCTGGTATTCAAGATGCTATTCAGTATGCTGATAAGGTGAGCTCTTTGAACTTGAGTTATACTAATGATGTGGATTCTGGTGATGATGAAGTAACTTCGGGGTTGGTGGCAAATCTTGTTCAACGAATAGTGGCTGATGCTGCTTAGGTTGGAAACCCTAACACATCGACTGGGGATTCGCGTGATTCTCACCAGATGTTGGCGAACACATGTATTGATGAGGGTTCCTATGGGGACAAAAAGGGGGTTGATAATAAGGAGACTTCCATTGGATGTAAGGAAGGTGTTACTCTTGATGGCCTAGGTGGGTTATCTGGGGACGAAGTGGATGACTTGCAATGGAAGATGCTGGCCACTGAGAGGCATCTGTCTGATATTCGAAAATATGCTAGAGTGTTAAAGTTTTTTATCAGTTACATGGGTTTTGAGGCGCCGTTGCTTAAGAGGCGGATGGAGGCAGAAACTAAAGTTGTTGGGGATTTGATGATTGACATTTCGGAATGTGGGCAGGCTGAGGAACTCTGTATAGATTTTAATGAGGTTATCCAGTTGCAGCAGTTTGTCGTTAAAGAAGGGATCGAAATTCCTGTTGAAGGAATCCTTATTGAGGGGGGTTTTTTGTGAGAATGTGCGCACTAGGGACTTTATGGTCACCTTGGAAAAGGAAGAGGGTACTGGGCCAGGGGATATCAAACCTCACCAGAAGACCATCAGGTGGAAGGATGATATCCAGTCCTTAAAGTGGAGGAAAATTGGAGACCCCACAAAGGCTACGGATAGAGGTTACCAAATTGATGCTGAGATTGATGAAGCGTTTGACTACTTGATGAGTAGGGAACCAAATGAAGGACTGTCTGCTACGCTGGAGGACACTGTTATTGAGATGCAGAGGAAGGAGGATCTGGGGGATGGTATTCCTTGGGAGGACTTTCCCACTGTTAGTATCCTCCCTACTTTCGAGACGGATTACTATGCTATGGAGACTGATGAGAAGCAGGGAAGCGATAGACCCAAGAAAGGTATTTGCAGACAGGATATGACTCTTTTAAAGGACACTGTGATGCAGATGGAGGTTGACCATGATGATGGTCAGGGTTGGGACAGAATGGAGGAGAAGCGGGCCACTTCTGGTCATTGTAAGGAGAAGCTGGAAGTATCTGTGCAGGAATCCAATGTTCGTTGGACCAAATCCAGGCTCAAGCAATGGAGAGCGACTAGAGGTGGTCACTCCATCAGGAATTAACTATGGGTCTTTAAGCTTTTGTCTTTTGTTTCTTTGTCTTTGTTGATTGTAAAATGACTTAATGTTGTTTTGTCTCTGTTTGGTTCATGTTGTTTAGGCGGGGTATGCCCCCAAAATTCTGTATGTTGTTCCCTTTGTGGTATAAACTTTTAATTAGCAAAAAAAAAAATAACTTCATTTTGGACTCGGTTGAACAAGAAAATTAAATTTGCTTCATTTTTGACACCTTTGAGCATGGAAACCACTTGTAACTTTGTTCTTGACTCGTTTGACCCCTAATACTCAAGAAAGCTTCATTATTGACTCGTTTGAGCATAGAAAGCTTTGTTCTTGCCTCGTTTGACCCCTAAAACTCACTAAAACTTCATTTTGGACTCGTTTGAACAAGAAAATTAATTTTGCTTCATTTTTGACTCGTTCGAGCATGGAAACCACTTTTTTTTTGTTTATTAAAATTTTATACCCTAAAGGGAACCACTTAAAACACTTCTAGGGGCATACCCCGCGAGTCAACATCCCAACATACAAGCCTAAATGACCTTACATCATTTGACATTCAACATAATCCAAACAAACCATAATAGAACAATAACAAAACATAACATAACGACTAAGCCATCTAGTTAAGTCTTTTGAGAATGGCCTCCCCTGCCAGCTCTCCATCGCTTGATCTCTGATTTCTTCATGCGAACCTTGCCCCTTCCTTGCACATCTTCCGCTAATAATCTATGCTGAACATCCAGTAACTGGTTTCCAGTAGCAATATCCTCCATTGGTGAAGCCTCTTCTCCATGCATAGGATCCACAGTTTCCTCAACAGTGTCGACCTTTGAAGATACCTTTCCTTTATCCTGTCCCTGTATACCCGGATCCCCTGTATCCCCTGTTGTAACTTCCTCCTGGATAATACCCAAACCATTACTTTGGATAAAATTCTGCAGCTGAATGACCTTGCTAATCAACCTCCCAAGCTCTTTGGTCGTCCTACAGTAGAACCTGCCTGCCCCATTTGTGAGCGGTTCCAGCTCACTTAAAGGAACAAATTCTTCGACGATGGGAATTTGGAAACCCCTAGCCTCAATGTGTTGTTTAAGCTTCTCAATATGGAACAGCGTCTCGATAATGAGCTCTCGAATACCATCCTTGTACTCAGTAGAATTAATCTTCTGGATAAGAGAGCTCCTATCTAAAATTTCCTCATTCGGCCCCTTAACAACAAATGTTACCACATTTTTAGGCCTAACCAGGCCTGCGTCAACTACAGGATCATTCTCACCATGGATGTCCCTAGTTCCTCCACTACCAGGGGTTTGGCCCCCCGTGTCAACAGAATCCTTCCTCATGTTTTTTCCACCACATGCGAATCAACAACATCATCCATTAAATCCATATCATTGGCCACTACCTCACTCTTATTTTCACCCTTCAAGGGTTCCATAGATGTCCCTTTACTAGTGAGTTCAGAATAAACATCCAGGTCTGTTTTACTCATATCATGAATAGCATCCTTTGAATCAGACACCTTATAAAGGGCCTCGATATCACATGGAACAGATTCATCAATACTCCAATTAGGGTAAGCGAGATTACCTTTAATCCCCTGAGCCCTACAGGAGCTACTAGTCCTTGAAGCAATCCCATATTTGCAAATGAAGATCGATGTCCTCTTGTTACTAGCCTTTCTCCTTTTCCCCAAATCTCCACCAATACCATAATCAACGGACCTCTTCAAGGAATCCTCATTTAAAAGGGGTCTAGAAGAATCTCCAGCTTCCTCTAGGTCATAATTCTTATATGACTATTTTTTGTTCCTACAACGTTAGAGGCCTCAATAATAAAGTTGGTTTTATCAGGGACTTTATCTTTAAAAACAAATTGTCCCTGGTAGGTCTTTTGGAAACTCATGTCCAAACTGACGTTGCTAGGATTATCTCTCGGACCATTAATCCACGGTTTCAGTGGTGTTTTAATTATGATCATCATCCGGGAGGCCGTATATGGCTGGGGTGGAACCCCTCTATATGGAAAATTTTGGTTATTGCTTCTTCCTCTCAGCATATCACATGCTCTGCCACCCTTATCGAGAGCAACATAAGCTTTGTTATCTCTTTTGTGTATGGTTTTAATGATACGATTGACCGTAGACCTCTATGGTCTGATTTGGCAGGAATAGCGCAAGGTTTGAATGCTTCAGCCTGGGCTTTATGTGGTGACTTCAACTCTTGCATTAGCGTTGATGAAAAACAAGGAGGAGTTTTAGACTGGACTACTGGAATGGAGGAGTTTAAACAGTTTTTGCTGGCCAATGGGCTCACTGATCTCCGGTATTCAGGCCACTTCTTCACATGGTGGGATAGCAATATTTCTCAGCCAAAGTTCAGAAAGTTGGATCGAGTGTTAGTAAATCCTGACTGGCATTCAGTGTTCCCTTGCTCCACGGTGGAGTTCATCTCTCGGGGTTTATCTGATCATTGCCCTGCTATTACTTCACTTGGTACTAGTTTCACATCTGGAGTGAAGCCTTTTCAGTTTTTTAATCACCTCATTGATAATCCAGACTTTTTGGACTCAGTGGAGAAAGCATGGTCCTTAGAGGTAGAGGGAAATCCTTGGTTTATTTTAACCTCGAAGCTCAAGAATGTAAAGGTGGCTCTAAAGGACCTAAACAGAAAGATGGGGGACATTCACCAACTAGTGATCCTGTCTCGGGATGCTCTTTCTCAGTTCCAGGATTCAATGCCTGCTAACCCCACTGCTGCATACTTTGAAGAAGAAAAGGATTTTATTGAGAATTATTCAGCAGCTTTAAGGCTAGAGGAACAGTTTTTAAAGCAGAAATCCAGAATTCAGTGGTTAAAACTTGGAGATGGCAACAGTAAGTTTTTCTATAACTCGTACAGAGGGAACTGGAACACTAACAAGATTACTTCTCTTCGGGACTCGGAGGGGGTCTCTCACTCTTCTCATGCTGATATGGCTAAAGTGGCCACGGATTTCTATAAAAATATTTTGGGGAAAACATCTGAGGTAGCAGATTTTCCTAATGACATCCCTCTTCCCTCTCTCTCTGATTCCCAGGTTAATACCTGAAAGTGAAGTGCTGAGCACATTAAAAAGAATGGCTAAGAACAAGAGCCCTGGGCCAGATGGCTTCACAGTTGAATTTTACTTGTCAGTTTGGCATTTGGTAGGAAATGATGTGACTAAAGTCTGCTTTTGTAGCTAGAAGATCCATTGGTGACAATATTTTCCTTGCTCAAGCTTTATGCAAGGATTATAATGGCAACTCAGGTCAGCCCCGATGTGCTATAAAGCTGGACATTCACAAGGCTTTTGACTCCCTAAACTGGAAATTCCTGTTTAAAATCATGGACAAAATGCGGTTTCCCAATCAGTACATCAAGTGGCTGGAGAAATGTATCACTTCCACAATGTTTTCTGTAAAGTTGAATGGCAGTTTGGAAGGTTTTTTCAAAGGGGAGTCTGGCCTGAGGCAGGGGGATCCATTATCCCCTTATCTGTTCGTGATTGCCATGGAGGCTCTCTCAGCCTGCCTGGATAAGATGACTAGAGATCCTAATTTCAAATTCCACTGGAGACCAAAGGAAGTAAAACTGAATCACATTACTTTTGCTGATGATGTGTTCCTGTTTAGTCATGGTGATCTTAGGTCAGTCACATCTCTGCTAGATGGGATCAAGATCTTCTCAAGTTGTTCGAACCTAAAGCCAAACATTTCCAAGACTACTTGCTTCTTTTCCAATGTTAGACAGGATGTGGTTGATGCTATTCTTACTCACTCAGGGTTCCAAAGAGGTCATATGCCTATCACCTACCTGGGGCTTCCTCTCATTACGGGCAAGCTCAACAAGAATGACTGCCAGACTCTGATCAGTAGATTGTGCAGTAAAGTGGAGCTGTGGACAACTAGATTTCTTAATTTTGCAGGTCGTCTCCAACTGATCAAAGCTATTCTGGTCAGTATTGTGGGATATTGGAGTATGTTTCTTTTCCTTCCGAAAGGAATTCTTAAAAAGATTAATGCTCTACTATTCAAGTTTCTTTGGGGAGGTTTCTACAAACCGGATGGGAAATGTCAGTATTAAGTAGGATGGGAGGAGTGCTGTAAACCGAAAGCGGAAGGCGGTCTTGGTATTCGCAATCTTTTTGAATGGAATGAAGCTGCCATTCTTTATCAGCTGTGGCGTATCTTACAACCCACCTCTAACTCCCTTTGGATAGCATGGTTCCATAAAGCCTTGCTGGCAAAGAAGGAATTCTGGACTTCCTCAATGCCACATCGCTCATGCTGGATTGTAAGGAAATTATTCAAGGCGAGGCCACGAGCTCTTCAGCATTTGCACTATAACATAGGAGAAAACTCTGATTTTCTCTTCTGGCATGATCCCTGGGTCCATAAGAAGCCTCTTCTGGATATCTCCCCATCCATTATCTCTACAGCTGAGTCCACGAGTGCAGTCAGTATCAATGTCTACCTCCGAAATGGGATTTGGGACCTGCCATCTTCGAACCATAATGATGTGATTGAAATTAGACGGATGGTGCAACAAATTCAAATTCATAAGTCTGATTCTATTACGTGGGATGGAATGTTAGCAAAGAATGTCAAATTAACTACTATTTGGTCCTCCATGCGGGAAACTGGAAGTCATGTCCAGTGGTTGAACATGGTCTGGGGGAAATTCAATATCCCGAAATGCTCATTCATCACATGGTTAGCCATAAAGAATAGGCTTCTCACGAAGGATAGAATGCTTATGTTTGGAATGCAGGTTGACCCGAAATGTGTCTTGTGTGGGGTGGATGCTGAATCGGTTAGCCACATTTTCACTACTTGCCCATTTTTTGATCTTATTAGCAGGTCTATGCCATGGCGTTTCACGAGGAACTGGTCCAACTGTCAGTTAGGCAACTGCGTTAATACACATCTGGGGGCAAAGGAGGAATAATCCCAACTGTTTTTTAGCACAGCTATCTACCATGTCTGGAAGGAGCGTAACTACCGCATGCACAACCCAGGACCTGGCCATCCAACCTCAGTGGTCAGCAATGAGATTAGGCGTATGGTGCGCGAGAAACTGTTCTCATGTAGCTTGTTTAAGGTTTGGGTTCGTAAAGACCCGGCCATCATCTTATTTATCATGTAAAAGAATAGGTTAGGTACATCCGAGATGTTGAGTAGGGTTTACCTTCTTATTCTTTGTATCATGTTGTATTGTAGATGATGCCCCTAGTTATGTACTAGTTGTTTTCCTTTGGTATAAAAATTTTTAAATTAGCAAAAAAAAAGTTTTAAGATTCTGCTTTGCAGTCACCAACCCTTTATTGGGTTGAAACCTACAAGAAGGAATAAAGGAAACCAAATTCTCCGCAAAGGACACTTTCTTCGTGATCAGAGTCGATGACAACCCCTGAAGATGTTCCGACTCTGTCCCTTCCCGACTCAGGTGGATGGAGCTTCTGGTTCTCATGGCAACCCCCGAAGCAGGCCCCACCAACCAACCCTTCTTTCCATCCTCCTTATCCAGTTTCACCCTCATTTGGGATCCCTGGGCAATATTCACTCGATTCCCCCGCTCCGATGGTATCAGTGTCACCAAATTCTTCGCGAAAGAAACCTTCTTCGTACTCGGGCTTAGAGCTAGCCCCTCCCGAGCTTGCATCTCGTACTTGCAGTCATCAACCCTATCAGTGTTACCCACAAAGGGGCAAACACTCGATCTCTCAGAATCCAACAACGAGTCATCCAGAAAGGAAACCTTTATCCGAGACATTTGAGCGAACAAAGAAGAGAAATTTAGGTGAAAGAAAAGAAAGAGATGATTCCAGGAAGGTTGATTTAGATCTAGTGGAGAAATTGTTTAGGTTTTTTAGAGAGAGAAAGAAGAGAGAAGCTAGAGAGAAAAACCGACTCTCATTTTGGATGTTTCCTTGCATGGAAACCACTTGTAACTTTCTTCTTGACTCGTTTGACCCCTAATACTCAATAATGAAAGTGCCCCTCTCCATTAGTGCGAGCAAGATTAACACCTTCAAACAAAGCAGGTGCTAAAATGTCAACTCCATTCCCGTCGCATATCAGGCCCTCACCAAAGGCCTCCGACGACCTGAGCAGAAAGCGAACAGGACTATCTGTAACATAAATCACAGCCCGTCCATTCTCTAGATCCACTAACCCGAATTCCGAGAACCTCTCCAAACATCGAACATTACTCATCATAAAAGAAGAAACGAAAACATCATTAATCTCACCTATGGTAAGAGACCCAGATGAAACAAACTCCCAATACCTCTTCGAACACATTAAGAACATAATAAAAAATAAGAAAAAAGAAATATTGTGATTTAGGTGGAAGATAAGAAGAAGAATATGGATTTAAGAAGGTTAAAGAGAGGAAATTGATGGAAAAAGGGTGTAGAATAAGGTTCAGATTTGATGGCGGCTAGGGTTTGCTAGAGAGAAAGTCGACTCGCATTTCTTGTGTTAGCTAGACATCATGTTTGCTCCACTTGTAGCTTTGTTCTTGACTCGTTTGACCCCTAATACTCACTAAAACTTCATTTTGGACTTGTTTGAACAAGTTTTGACTCGTTTAAGCATGGAAACCACTTGTAGCTTGGTTCTCGACTCGTTTGACCCCTAGAACTCACTAAAACTTCATTTTGGACTCGTTTGAACAAAGAAATTAATTTTGCTTAATTTTTGACTTGTTTGAGCATGGAAACCACTTGTAGCTTTGTTCTTGACTCGTTTGACCCCTATACTCACTAAAACTTCATTTTGGACTCGTTTGAACAAGTTTTGACTCGTTTGAGCAGGGAAACCACTTGTAGCTTTGTTCTTGACTCGTTTGACCCCTAGAACTCACTAGAACTTCATTTTGGTCTCGATTGAACATGAAAACCACTTGTAGCTTTGTTCTTGACTCGTTTGACCCCTAATACTCACTAAAACTTCATTTTGAACTCGTTTGAACAAGTTTTGACTCGTTTGAGCATGAAAACCACTTGTAGCTTTGTTCTTGACTCGTTTGACCCCTAGAACTCACTAAAACTTCATTTTGGACTCGTTTGAACAAGAAAATTAATTTTTCTTAAATTTTTACTTGTTTGAGCATGGAAACCACTTGTAGCTTTGTTCTTGACTCGTTTGACCCCTAATAATCACTAAAACTTCATTTTGGACTCGTTTGAACAAGTTTTGACTCGTTCGAGCATGGAAACCACTTGTAGCTTGGTTCTTGACTCGTTTGACCCCTAGAACTCACTAAAACTTCATTTTGGACTCGTTTGAACAAAAAAATTAATTTTGCTTAATTTTTGACTTGTTTGAGCATGGAAACCACTTGTAGCTTTGTTCTTGACTCGTTTGACCCCTAATACTCACTAAAACTTCATTTTGGACTTGTTTGAACAAGTTTTGACTCGTTTGAGCATGGAAACCACTTGTAGCTTGGTTCTTGACTCTTTTGACCCCTAGAACTAACTAAAACTTCATTTTGGTCTCGATTGAACATGAAAACCACTTGTAGTTTTGTTCTTGACTCGTTTGACCCCTAATACTCGCTAAAACTTCATTTTGGACTCGTTTGAACAAGTTTTGACTCGTTTGACCATGGAAACCACTTGTAGCTTGGTTCTTGACTCGTTTGACCCCTAGAACTCAATAAAACTTTATTTTGGACTCGTTTGAACAAGAAAATTAATTTTGCTTAATTTTTGACTTGTTTGAGCATGGAAACCACTTGTAGCTTTGTTCTTCACTCGTTTGACCCCTAATACTCACTAAAACTTCATTTTGGACTCGTTTAAACAAGTTTTGACTCGTTTGAGCAGGGAAACCACTTGTAGCTTTGTTCTTGACTCGTTTGACCCCTAGAACTAACTAAAACTTTATTTTGGTCTTGTTTGAACATGGAAACCACTTGTAGCTTTGTTCTTGACTCGTTTGACCCCTATTACTCACTAAAACTTCATTTTGGACTCATTTGAACAAGAAAATTAATTTTGCTTAATTTTTGACTTGTTTGAGCATTGAAACCACTTTGTAGCTTTGTTCTTGACTCGTTTGACCCCTAATACTCACTAAAACTTCATTTTGAACTCGTTTGAACAAGTTTTGACTCGTTTGAGCATGAAAACCACTTGTAGCTTTGTTCTTGACTCGTTTGACCCCTAGAACTCACTAAAACTTCATTTTGGACTCGTTTGAACAAGAAAATTAATTTTTCTTAAATTTTTACTTGTTTGAGCATGGAAACCACTTGTAGCTTTGTTCTTGACTCGTTTGACCCCTAATAATCACTAAAACTTCATTTTGGACTCGTTTGAGCATGGAAACCACTTGTAGCTTGGTTCTTGACTCGTTTGACCCCTAGAACTCACTAAAACTTCATTTTGGACTCGTTTGAACAAGAAAATTAATTTTGCTTAATTTTTGACTTGTTTGAGCATGGAAACCACTTGTAGCTTTGTTCTTGACTCGTTTGACCCCTAGTACTCACTAAAACTTCATTTTGGACTTGTTTGAACAAGTTTTGACTCGTTTGAGCATTGAAACCACTTGTAGCTTGGTTCTTGACTCTTTTGACCCCTAGAACTAACTAAAACTTCATTTTGGTCTCGATTGAACATGAAAACCACTTGTAGCTTTGTTCTTGACTCGTTTGACCCCTAATACTCGCTAAAACTTCATTTTGGACTCGTTTGAACAAGTTTTGACTCATTTGACCATGGAAACCACTTGTAGCTTGGTTCTTGACTCGTTTGACCCCTAGAACTCAATAAAACTTTATTTTGGACTCGTTTGAACAAGAAAATTAATTTTGCTTAATTTTTGACTTGTTTGAGCATGGAAACCACTTGTAGCTTTGTTCTTCACTCGTTTGACCCCTAATACTCACTAAAACTTTATTTTGGTCTCGTTTGAACATGGAAACCACTTGTAGCTTTGTTCTTGACTCGTTTGACCCCTATTACTCACTAAAACTTCATTTTGGACTCATTTGAACAAGAAAATTAATTTTGCTTAATTTTTGACTTGTTTGAGCATTGAAACCACTTGTAGCTTTGTTCTTGACTCGTTTGACCCCTAATACTTACTAAAACTTCATTTTCGACAGGGAAAGGGGCGAGAAGAAATGAGAGTTAAGAAAAAAATGAGAGTCCTAGAGAGAGAAGCTCCTCCTTCTCTCTAAAAAACCCTAAATTTTAGCCGCCATAGTTTTTCTCAGATCTTCTTTCTCACACCCTTTTTCCATTATTAAACCATATAAATCCTATCATAATCCCACCATCTTCTTTTTCTCTCACATAAACACTACAAATTTCTTATATATATTAATTATTTTCGTTCTTTTATCATGGTTAGTCAAGGTTCTGAATGTGACTCTGAGACTGGCTTGCCTGGTTTTATGCAAGACTCTTTCAGTGTTGATGGCTCTAGTGTTCTTAGAGCGAGGAGAGAGGTTGAGGAGTTCCCCATTCCGGTGGCTTTCCCCGGCGCCGGTACAAAAGAGAGTGCCTCAGGTGGTATTTGGGTAACGGTTAGCGATGAGGAAGAAATGGAGGAGCACCCCTTTGAAGACGATAGGGCACGTATTGAAAGGGAGACAGTTACCCGTGTAGCTAAAGCTGTTTCCCAAAACAACAAAGATGAGAGGGATGAGCTCATTGCTCTAAGGCTTAAATTTCAACAGATCCAAAGGCAGCTGGAGAAGAGAGGGCTATCTATGGCTGCTTTGGAGAAGGAATCGTTAAAAGAGGATGCTATGTTTAATTCAGGGTTGCCTAGTGCCTTTAAAATAGTAATGGGGAGAGATGAATTTGGTCTGCCAATTTTTAAAAATAATGTGGCGGAAACCAATAAGGAAGATGCCAGCATAGGCGAGCCTAAATCTAAGGCTACTGAAGGTACTGGCGATGCTGCAATGTTTGTGAATGGGCGTGATGAATTCGGCTTGCCTAGATTCGTCTCCCATGTCAAAGAAAATGTTGAAAGCTTAGGAGATAAGAATGCAGCTAACCTGTTTGATAGAGTGCCGGTGAAAGAAGGAGTTTCGGGGGCTAAAGATTCTAAAGGATGTGAGACTGAGAAAGATGCTCAGCTTGAGTTTGATGAAGGGTCTGTTCCAGTTCATGAGCAAAGCGGAAAAAAATCCTGGTCTAAGGTAGTGAAAGACCCGCCTCCGTCAAATTTTTCTTTCGAGTATATGCCTATAAAAGCGGGGGATTCTATCATTTCTCCTCCAGACGAAGAATTAATGCTTGGTAACGCTAAATTTAAAAACTGTATGGTGGGTGTTTTCACTAAGAAATCCCCTCCCTTTCATGTAGTTACTTCTTTTGCTACTAATTTATGGGGCAGCAAGATTCGTAACGTGGCTCAAAAGAACAGTTCCACCTTCCTTTTCGATTTTGTGGAGGAGTCGACTAAGAACAATGCTCTTTCTAAAGGCACCTGGTATGTGGACAAGAAACCAATGGTGGTTAAATCATGGGGTGAATCGGATAATTCTGGAAAGGTGTTGAACATTCCGCTTTGGGTTAAAATTTCTAGCATCCCTGATAGCTATTGGTCGGCTAAGGGTCTTAGCAGGTTGGCTAGTGTTGTTGGTCGACCCCTATGTGCGGATCATCTAACATCTAAACTAGAGGTCCTTCCCTTTGCCAAAGTCTGTGTCAATTACTCTTTGGGAACTGAACTGCCAAATTCTATGAAAGTGGAGTCCATTGACCCGGTTACAAAGGAGAGAACGATTTCAGAGGTATTATATTCCTATCCGAATAAGCCGCTTATGTGCAATGGATGTCATTCTCTAGGTCACACAGTTGGGGCTTGTCCTGCTAGTTCTCGTACCTGGGTGCGTAAAGAAAAACCAGTGGTGGTAGAGGAAAATGTAGTTGAAAATGAGGAGGTTCCGCCGGTATCGAAAGTTGTTGAAAAGAATTTGGGAGATATAAACGAGGGCCACATGAAAAAACCTGATGCAAATGAGGAGGTTCCGCTGGTATCGAAAGTCGCTGGAAAATCCGAGTTTAGTTCCAATGATCATGAGAAGGCTCAGAATACTAATTCCAATACTCAAGATAAGGGCAAGAAGCCTAAAGAGGATGAAGGGTGGAAGACTGTGGCAAAGAAAAGAACTAAATCAGATAAATCTCCAGTGGCTGTTAGCTCTGTTTCGGAGCCTCCAGGTGCTAATCTCCCTATCTTCAACTCAATTTCTAGAGCTATGGCTAAAGGCCAGAATTTTAACAAGCAACCGAAGAAGCCCCGTGGGAGGGGCTCTCCATCTTGATTTTTTTTAGATGATTTTTTGTTCCTACAATATAAGAGGGCTAAATAATAAGCTGTCCTTTGTAAAGGATTTTATCAGCACCAATAAACTCGGCCTTGTTGCCCTCTTGGAAACTCATGTTAAACAGGAATCGGCCGTTTCTTTATCTACGTCTATTCAACGGCATTTTAAGTGGGCTTTTAACTACGATTACCACCCCAATGGGCGAATTTGGCTAGGCTGGGATCCTAATTTATGGGCAGTGCAGGTATTGATTTCGGATGCTCAACACTTGTCTTGCTCTGTCACCTGTCTTGACACTAAGGAATCTTTCTTAATCTCTGTCGTTTATGCATTCAACACGGAGATGGAGAGGAGGCCCCTATGGTCTAGTTTGGTGAACTTCAACAATCTGTATGTAAATGGAAACTCTCATCCCTGGGTAGTTATAGGTGATTTCAATGTTTGTTTGAATCAGGAGGAAATGGAGGGTGGTTCTTCGATGATCACTAGAGGTATGCTAGAGTTTAAAGAGTTCCTAGAGGATGTTGGGCTCTTTGACCTAGAGGAAACTTGATCATGTTTTGACTAATCAACACTGGCTTCAATGGTTCCAGCATTCGAGAGCTCAGTTTTTGCCTCGCGGTCTCTCAGATCATTGCCCAGCCATGGTTTTCTTGGGCTCCTCTGTTGAACGAGTCTTCAAGCCTTTTCAGGTCTTTCAGCACCTTATAGCCGAGCCCCTTTTCTTAAGCACAGTTCAGGAAGCTTGGAATTGCGAGATATCCGGTAATCCTTGGTTTGTTCTAACTTCGAAGCTCAAGAGAGTTAAAGTAGGCCTGAAAGCAATGAATTTAAATGTGGGAAATGTTCATGTCAAGGTCAAGGAAGCTTCTGCTAACCTATCTGATTTTCAAGCTTCTCTTCCTCGTGTTCCATCTCGAGATCAATTAGATAGAGAGGAGTCTCTATGTTTAATTCTATCTCAGTGCCTTAAGCAGGAAGAAACCCTTCTTAGACAGAAGTCTAGAATAAATTGGCTAAAACTGGGGGATATTAACAACAGTTTTTTTCATAATTCTTGCAAAAATCGCTGGAATTCGAATAAACTGATGTCCTTGGAAGACGATAGTGGGATAACTTATACCTCTCATCAAGATGTGTAAGACATAGCAGTTGAGTACTTTAAATCGGTTCTGGGGACCTCTAGTCATGTCCAAGAAATTGATCCTACTGTTAGTCTTCCTAGTATTTCTGATGATCAGGTGGTGAATCTTTCTACCCCTTTCACTCGTGAGGAGATTATTCATGTCCTTAAAGGTATGCCAAAGAACAAAAGTCCTGGTCCCGACGGATTTACATCAGAATTTTTTATCGCTGCCTGGGATATTGTGGGAAATGATGTGGTAAATGCTATCTCTCATTTTTTTGACACATTGCATCTTCCTCGGTGTATAAACTCAACTACTATTGCTCTTATTCCTAAATGTGAGGGTGCTTCTAAAATTACTCAATACAGGCCTATTTCCTGCTGCAATACAGTGTATAAATGCATATCCAAGTTGCTCTCGTTGAGACTTAAGAAGGTTCTCCCAAACCTTATTTCTCACAACTAATCAGCCTTTGTGCCTAATCGTCGCATTGGGGATAACATAATGCTTGCTCAATCCTTATGTCGTAACTACCATCTAAATGAAGGCTCTCCCAGGTGTGCCATTAAATTGGACATTCACAAAGCGTTCGATTCCCTTAACTGGAATTTCCTGTTCTCAGCAATGGAAAGAATGAATTTTCCTCCTATCTTCATCAACTGGGTGCGAATTTGTATTTCGAGTGCTATGATTTCGGTCAAGATAAATGGATCTCTTGAGGGTTATTTCGAAAGCAAATCTGGATTGCGTCAGGGCGATCCGTTATCCCCCTTTCTGTTTGTTATAGGCATGGAGGTGTTCTCAGCTTATCTTAATCGCAGCATTGCTAACAACAGCCTATTCTCGTATCATTGGCGAACAAAAGATATTAATCTTTCCCATCTGATTTTTGCAGATGACCTTTTTCTGTTCTGCAGAGGTGATAACAACTCAATTTCTGTGTTGCTGCAAACTTTCAACAGATTCTCAGGTGTCTCGAACCTTAAAGCTAATGCTGAGAAGAGTGCTTGTTTTTTCTGTAATGTCTCTTAGGAGGTCATTTCTGAGACTCTTATTACTTCTGGATTTCAGCGGGGTTCTCTACCAATAAAGTACTTGGGACTTCCCCTCATTACTAGCAGGCTTAAAACCTCTGACTGTTCTGAGCTTATTCGTAAGCTATGTTCTCGCATTGACAACTGGACCTCGAGGACTCTAAGATTTGCTAGCCGGCTTGCTCTGATTAGATTTGTTCTGTTCAATATTCAAGGTCACTGGGCATCCCATTTATTCCTCCCTAAAGGTGTGCTTAGCTCACTTCGTTCTTACTTTGCTCGGTTCTTATGGGGAGGTGGTACTGCTTCTAGATGTCATCACAAAGTATCCTGGTAAGACATCTGTCTTCCAAAATCAGAAGGTGGTTTGGGGGTTCGGGATCTAGCTATTTGGAACAGAGCATCTATTCTTTTCCAGATTTGGAGAATTGCTAAACCAAGTGCTGACTCTCTTTGGATCTTGTGGCTCCATCAATGCTTATTCAAGAACAGATCGTTCTGGACATCATCTATCCCTGCTAGAAGCCCATGGTGCATTAAAGAAATTATGAATTTGAGGCACGAAGCTAAGCGCTTTCTTTCGTGGTCTATTGGTAGACACTCGAACATTTCGATGTGGCATGACCCTTGGTTTAATCAAGACTCCCTCATTGCCCGACTTGGCAGAGACATCATATCTATAGCTGAATCATTTAGTCTGGCACCTGCTCGTTCATTCATTACCAACGGTAGATGGGCAAATGTTGGCTCAAACCATGTTCTAGCCATTGAACTTAGACATATGCTAGCCTCAATCCCTATTAATCGTGAGGACAAAATTCTTTGGAACAGCTCAAATAATTTCAAAATCTCAGAAGTATGGAATTCTATCAGGAATGTGGGTTCCCCTCCTCCCTGGCTGCATGCGGTTTGGAATAGATTTTCTATTAAGAATTGTGCTTTTTTCTTTTGGCTTGCCCTCAAGGATCGTCTACTTACGAAAGAGAAGATGGTCAGGTTTGGTTTTAACGCGGACCCTAGATGCTGCCTTTGTCATAGCAACATTGAAACTGTAGACCACTTGTTCTTGGATTGTCCCTTCACATATTTGGTCCTTAGGAGTAGTCCAGTTGCTATAAACCTTTCGTGGCAGGATTGGCAAGTAGGCAACTTCACTCAAGACAATGTTTCTCTTATTAAAAGGATGATAGCTCACTTATTTATATCTGTGACTATTCATTCTATTTGGCGTGAAAGAAATGAGAGGATTCACCGGAATGGCTCGACAAAGAATGTGGACCAGATAATATTGCTTGTTAAACGAACGGTGAGAGAAAGACTATTTGGTGTCAAAGTTATTCAGGAAAGAATCAAAAGGGATCCCACCTTTAGTCTGCTTTTATATTAGTTTTTTGTTGTTATATCCTTTTCGGTGTATAGCATGGTCGGCTTAGTTTTTTAGAAAAAAACTCTATCTTGTATTGAGGGGTATACCCCTGTCAGCTGTACCTTCTGGGTTTTAATACAATTTTATTTAGCAAAAAAAAAAAGAAATGAGAGTCGTTTTCTCCTCCTTCTCTCTAACCTCTCTCTAAAACCTTCAGCCGCCACCATTTTCTAGCTAAATCTAAACCTTTTTTTACATCAGATCCATAAATTCCCTTCCTTAATCCACCTTCCCCTTCTTATCTCTCACATATTCCACTATATTTCTTATATATTTTAAAATTATCTTCGGGTTTTATTTCAGGGGTTCGCTTTTTGCGATCTTTTTTTTTTGCTAATTAAATTTTTATACCAAGAAGGAACCACAATACAAATCTAGGGGCATACCCCGCGATATTTTGCGATCTTTTCTTCTTTTAGAAGATTGTTGTGTTTTTCGGAAGCCACTGCTGTGGATTTGGGAGAGGGATGTGAAAGCCTTGCAGGCTCTTTGCTGAGATCTTCAAAGGTCTTTGCAGATGATGAAGAGCTTGCTGGTTTAGAAGCCCAGTTGATGTTGTTAGTGGAAGATGTTCATATGGGTCTCATCTCATGGGTTCTTATTCAGAAGTCTTCACAGCACTTCTTCGCCAAGGGGTCGCTCTTGAAAAAAAAATGAGAGTCGACTTTCTCTCCAGCCTCTCTCTAACATCTCTCTAAAAAAATACTATAGATCTATTCTAAACTAACCTAATGAGAGTCGGATGCTCTAACCTCTCTCTAAAAACCTAGCCGCCACTAAATCTCACCAAAATCTAAACCTTTCTCCATCAATTCTGACTAAGCCCCTTCTAGATTTTGCCCCTTCCATTGTATCTACAGCTGAGTCCACTAGTTCAGTTAGTATCAATGTCTACCTCCGAAATGGGACTTGGGACTTACCATCTTCGAACCATAATGATGTGATTGAAATTAGAAGGATGGTGCAACATATCCAAATCCATAAGTCTGATTCCATTTTGTGGGATAGAATGGTTCCAAAGCATGTCAAATTGTCCACTATTTGGTCCTCCTTGCGGGTTAAGGGAAGCTATGTCCAGTGGTTTAACATGGTCTGGGGAAAATTCAATATCCCGAAATGCTCATTCTTCACATGGTTAGCCATCAAAAACAGGCTCCTCACGAAGGATAGAATGCTTCTGTTTGGAATGCAGGTTGATCAAAAATGTGTCTTGTGTGGGGTGGATGATGAATCGATTAGCCACATTTTCACTGCTTGCCCATACTTTGATATCATTAGCAGGTCTATGCCATTTCGTTTCTCTCGTAACTGGTCCAATTGTCAGTCAGGCAACTGCACTGCTACTCAGCTAGGGGCAAAGGAGGAATCAATTGCCCAACTGTTTTTTAGCACAGCTATTTATCATGTCTGGAAAGAGCGTAACTTCCGTATGCACAACCATGGTCCTGGCCACCCTACATCAGTGGTCAGCAGTGAGATAAGACGTATGGTGCGTGAGAAACTGTTCTCATGTAGCTTGTTTAAGGGTTGGGTTCGGAATGACCCGACCATCCTCTTATTTATCATGTAAAAGAATAGGCTAGGTACATCTGTAACGTTGAGTAGGGTTTACCTTCTTATTCTTTGTATCATGTTGATTACTAGCTATAGCATGGATGTTGTCTCGCAGGGTATGCCCCTAGATATGTATTAGCTGTTTCCTTTGGTATAAATTCTTTTAATAAGCAAAAAAAAAAAAAAAAAAAATCCCTCACTAATCCATCTTTCTCTTCTATCTATCACCTCAAACACTTATATTTCTTATAATTACTATTTGTATAGATGGTTTCGGAGAGGTTCTCAGATGAGGAGAATTCCTTGGAGGCTATTTTTTATGGTGTTCGTTCTCAAAGCGTCCAATCTTCGGGGGCTGGAGTTAATGATACCTTTACTACTGGGTCTAGTTTGAATGGGGTGTCTTCTAAGAGTAAACACTGGGACATTGATATCCATGGTGTTTTGGGAGTTGAGGCTGCTGCGAGCCCTAGGGTGGCTCCGCCTACTGGTGACACGAAGGGGATCATAGGTGGAAACATCTGCGTTGCCGATGGATCTAGATCTGGGATTGCTATGCGCACTCGTAGTTTGGTCAAGCACCAAGAAATTGATGGTAAGGTTTTCTCACAAAAAAAGACTGTTAGACCTATTGATCTAGGTGTAGATTCTCTTATTGAGTTATCTGATTCTTTGAATTCTAGATCTGTTAAGGATTGGGAAAATGTGGGGGAGGTTACCTCTGGTTTTTCATTGAGCCCTGGAAGGGAACTGGCTGGAAGCTCCATCCTTGGGATGGGTGATAACCAGGGTGAGGGCTTTCTGGATGGCTCTCAAGAGTGTAAAGGAAACGATAATGTATTTGATGTTGGAACAACAAAGAGAAACTCTAATGAGAGTCGTTCTCTCTCTAGAAAACCCTAGGCAGCTGCCATTCAAATCATCCTTTCTACGCCCAAAATTCATCAATTCTATATACTACCTTCATGAATCCACCTTCCCTTCCTCTCCTCTCACCTTTCCGTACATTTCTTATAAGATATATTTAGTTTTGCCTGAACATTTTTCGGCATCTGTCGGGTGTTCGGGGCTGTCTCTTTCCGAGGTGATCTCTCTATTCTTGAGAGATGGGTCGACCAAACAGACTTCTACTCCCCTGGCTCATGTTGTTAGGGAGTGTATTTTCGTGGTGGCTGAGGTTGTCAACCTATGTCACGAGTTGCTTGAAACACAGAGGGTTTCAATGGAGGGTCGACTCAGCTATGGGTTCTGCCTGATTTATGATGTTGACGACTTTAAGTCTTGCTCCTGTGCACTCGAGACTTTGGCAAAGTCTTGTATGAAGACAGGTGGACACACTAGGCGTATCCTATGTTGGAATACTCTTGTGTCTAAAAAAGGGGAACATATGGTGTTTGATATAATGCCTCAGTCAAACCCGAGTTCAAATCTTGAATTTCTGATGAGATTCAGGCCCGCAAATGTGGTGGATAGATCTTGGTGGCTAAGGAAAGATGGTTTTATCTTGTTGGAGCTCGCGGGAAACGATTTATCGGACAAGGATGAGAGATGGGGTGTGATGCCTCCACTATTTTTCAAATTCTTGGTGAGTATGAACAATGTCTTCGATGTGTTTGTTGAAACGATTCAAAGGATGGATGTGAATTCCATGGATGTCTTGCCTTGTTGCTGCTCAACTCTATCTGACGATAGGGCTGGGTTTTGTTGTCGGGGTTTCGTTCTTGGCGATTTAAGGTACTGGACTATGTCAAAGTCCTATAAGGTGACGGATGTGTCACTTGAGGCTGTTCGTTTGTGTGATGTTGACTCGTTTAGAGCTTAGCAACGTTTCTATCAACCGAGGGTTGGTTTCTAACCAATCATCTTTGTTGCTTATGGATATTGTCGATTATGGAGGGATTTTCGGTGCTGACCTCCAACTGTTTGTTGTATTGCCTGAGTGTGATACCATATTGTTTGATAAGATAATGGTTGGGACTGCTCAGATCTATGTTCGCAGACGTGGTTGTCTCCCTTTTATGGTTCTCCCTTTTATGGGACTGCTCAGATCATGTCTGGAAAGAGCGTAACTTCCGTATGCACAACCATGGTCCTGGCCACCCTACATCAGTGGTTAGCAGTGAGATAAGACGTATGGTGCGTGAGAAACTGTTCTCATGTAGCTTGTTTAAGGGTTGGGTTCGGAATGACCCGACCATCCTCTTATTTATCATGTAAAAGAATAGGCTAGGTACATCTGTAACGTTGAGTAGGGTTTACCTTCTTATTCTTTGTATCATGTTGATTACTAGCTTTAGCATGGATGTTGTCTCGCGGGGTATGCCCCTAGATATGTATTAGCTGTTTCCTTTGGTATAAATTCTTTTAATTAGCAAAAAAAAAAAGTAAAAGGGGAGGGTGTTAGCCTAGATTTGGAAAATGGAGATAAGGTGGAAACCTTTTACATTGAGATTATTATCGAGGGTGGGACTTCGATACAAGATGACACTGATAGTGCTCAGTTTGGTATGGATTTAATTCATTTCAAGGATGAGATTAGCAGGGTAATGGTTACTCTTGGTGGCGATACCACTGTTAATGGTTATAAAGTCGGGATGCAAATGAGGTGTCTGTGGCATCCAAGATGCCAAACCGAAATAGTATGACTTCTGGTCTTGAGGAGGATAGACCTTGCCTGGGAGCTGGTATTTCATATGTTGTAAGGAAAATGTCGGAAAAGCGCAAGGTGTTTGTTTTGTTGCTGCGCTTAAGCGGAATGATTAATGATGGTTTTGCTTTTATCTATCATGTGTGTCCTGTGTACATCTTGATGGTAGTATCAATTTATCTTCTAGTGAGAAGGAATGCCACACCTGTTTTGACTGCAAGTCATAATTTGTTTTTCCAAATACCAAACTTGCGGTGTGTTGTAAAAACAGGTAAGACAGAGGTTATGGCTGATGGTTCTAGAATGAAGGGGTCTGCTAAGGACTACAATGAGTTGGGTTATTGGAAGGAATTTGCTCAGGTGACAAATGATGGGTTCTGCTTGTTTTTAAATGAGACTTATGCTCATTTTGTTATCCATGTTGTTGTTGTGAGAATCAACCGCAGTCCTAGAAGCTGCTGCGGTTACGATCGGGATCGGAACTGGCGTAAAAATGAAGGTGGGCGACAGGTTCGTGCCTGCTATATTCTTTGTATCAGGTGCGTGGTGATTACATGTCTTGCCACTGGAGTTGGCGAATGGAATGCATGGTCTCTGCTGCTTCTCACTATGGGCTTTGTGAGACATGTGCCTAGTCTCAAGTTTAGTTAAGGCGCCAGAATAATCTCTAGCTTAATTTCGTTGGTTTGTTGACTGCTAGTTTATCTAGCTTTATTGTTGTTTTTTCCTTGTTGTTCCGTTAGGCGGATGTATTATTTATCGCGGGGTTTGCCCCTAGAGATGTGATCATTTTCCTATGGTATAAAAAATTAATTAGCAAAAAAAAAAATGTATTTGATGTTGGAGTGATGAAAGGAAAAAGCACTAAAGATATTACTGAGGTCCCTGGAAAGGAGGAGGTTCTGAGTCTTATTATTCTGGGGAATCTTAGTCATGTAAATGATGTAGATTCTGGAGATGAGGAAGTCATTTCAGGCATGGTGACGTCACTTGTCCAAAGAATAGTGACTGATGCCTTTTTGGGATGAGAATCCTAAGAGTAATGAGACAAATGTTGACTCTAATCAAGGGGATCTGATCATGGGTTTGAACCTGGCTGCTTTCAAAGCTGAGGTTTCTCCTCATCCTGTCTCGGTTGGTCTTGTTGGAAAAGATACTTATAATTCTGTGGTAGAAGACTCGGATTGGGAAAAGGTGGCTGCTAATCAGTTTTTAGCTAAGGCTAGGAACTATTTGAAAGTTCTGCAGATGTTCATTGATTTTATGGGGTATGAGGTCCCAGTGCTGAGCACAAAAAGGGAATCTTTGGCTAACTTCTCAGGTAAATTTCTGGTTGATTTCTCTGAATTTCTTCAGGATGAGGAGCTTTGCGAGACGTTTAATTGCATTGTCCAGTTGCAAGACTTTACGGTCAAAAAGGGGATTGAGATACCAGCTGATGGCATTCCTTTGGATGTATTTTTTGATGAAAATGGGGACCCCAGGGAAAGACTGATGACTAGAGTGAAAGATGATGACATTACTGCAAAGCCTGACGAGAACAGGGTTACATGGAAGGATGACTTTGTATCCACTGAGAACCCGATAGAGATGTGCTTGATTGAAGGTTCTTCAGGTTTGGGTGTCTCTGGAAGAGGCCAGAGTGCTTCTGTGATACAGGAGATTTCGGCAAAGGAAATTGAAAATGAGGTTGATGAGGCTTTCGAATTTTTGAAGGGGAATGACTTATACGATGACATCTCTGCTATGGAGATTGACAGCACTAGGTCTGGTGTTGGTGCTAACGACAAGGCCAAATTGAATGCGGGAAGGAATGGGGATGACATCCCGTGGGAGGACTTCCCAAATGTTAGCACTCTTCCCTCTATTGATAACATGGATATTGTTCTGTTCAAAGCTGGTACTGTCAGGGGAATTCACAACTCCCCGGCGCATAAGCTGCTGGATAGCTTAGGGGGTCTTAGTATGGAGATTGATGTGGTGCAGAAAGGTACTGAGGTTGTGGGAGTGACTTTTGAGGAAGCTCCTATGGAAGTTGATGCTAAGGGTGTCAAGGACAAGATGGACAGAGATTTGGTGGCTCCTGTGGTGGATCAGGTGGTGATGAACCTGAACGTTGATCATGCTAATGACAGGATGGAGAAGGATCAGGCTATCTATGATCATGATATTGGCACGCTCAATGAGAAGGCCACGAAAGTTCGTTGGTCCAAATCCAAGATCAAGCAGTGGAGAGCAACTCGAGGAGGGCGCTCCAACAAGCCTTAAAAATGGCTGCTTAATCCTTTGTTTTCTTACTTCTGTTATGTTGATTGCCAAGTGTTTTTATGTTGGTTGGCTCTGTTTTGGCTAATCGTTGACTCTGCGGGGTATGCCCCTGATTGGACAAATTTCGTTTGTAATGGTTATTTGTTGTTTTCGCGGGGTATGCCCCTAGACGTGTTTATGGTGTTCCTTATGGTATAAAATTTTAATTAGCAAAAAAAAAAACATCTCTCTAAAAACCCTACCTAGCCGCCATTTAATCTAACCTAATCCAAACAATTTCTTCATCAGATCTATACGTATCCTTCTTTAATTCACCTATTCTCTCTTATCTTCTACCTAAACACCAAATTTCTTATATTTATTAATGGATTTTTTTCCTGCGTTTCTTTCTTCTGTGAGAAGATTGAATGGTGTTTCGAAGTCCACTTTTGTGGATTTTGAAGATGGACTTAGGTCCAAGCCTTTTAAGGAGAGGGATGTTTCCATAGAGGCTAATCGTTTGTATGATTTTAGACAAAAATCCGACTTGGATCTAAGATCTACTAGTCATGGTTTGATGATTTCGACTGGACTACAGTTTTCTAAGAACTGTATGTTGTTGGATGTTAATAGGGGTGGTCTCTTGACTTCGTTGATAGTTGGGAGAGGCATGAGCAACAGTCATAGGGAAAGACTGTATGACATGCGTTATGTGGAACACAAAGTGTTTGTTGGAGACTACTCGGTGTTCAACTGTCTGCTCGGTCTTTGGTCGCTTACCAAAGAAGAGATTTTAGATCTCCTGTGTTGTGAGGCACCGACCCGGTCATGGTTGGAAAAGGCATTCTATGTCATTAGTTGTGATGTTTCGAAGCTCTGTTTTGAAATTTTGTGTGTTGAGCCTACTTTTTTAGGTGGGTTTGGGGATGGGACATGGGTCTTTGATGAAGAGAACCACATCCTGACGAATGGTGAGGGGTCCCTTGTGGGTTACCTGAAGAATGAAGGGGTTCAATTCAGTGGCTCGCGAATTCTGGGAGGAGCCTTTCCAAAGACTACTTTCAGTTTGGGAGGTATGCTTGCATCTCTATTTATTGAAGAGATTTCTTTGTCTGTTGATAGCCACTTGGTGTTCGATAGTATGCCTCAATGGGTTTTCACAAAGGAGATTATTGAAGTTTCCTTAAAGGAAACTCATAACCTGGTGTTAATGTCTTTGGGTCTGGATATCTCCCTCCAGATGTATGTTGTAGAGGTTGAACCAGAGGTTGGGTTTTTTTTTTGCTAATTAAATTTTTATTCCAAAGGAAAACAACTGATACAATTCTAGAGGCATACCCCGCGAATTCAACAGAAGGTCCTTACAACAGCGACCTAGATAAACTAGATAAAACTAGCTTAAAAACAACAAATAGCACCCTGGCTACTTAGAAAATACACTTCAGAATATTAATTGAAATTAATAACATAGTTCTTCAAATCATGCGAGCTTGGCGCAAAAGCCACCTGCATCCCATTGCATTCACCAACCCCAACATCCCATATCTGAGATAGGCACATTAATCGTATCAAAAAAACCATTTTCCCTGTCAACTCTGCCACAGCTGGCATGAAGCACCATGAAACGACAACAATCATTCCAAACGGAATTACCAATCTGGCAACATAGTGCATTGCCCACTTCGAACTAACCCACTGCCCATAGATAGCTCTACTATCTTGAATCCCAATATCACTGTACATAGTCCAGCAGCAACACTGTTCCAGAGGTTGGGTTTCTTGCTTCTGCTGGTTCGTTTTGCTGGTCCGAAGCTCTACGCCCTTACCCAAGTCTCTCAAAAGCTTTATATTTGGTCTCCTTTGCAAGCTATTTATAAAATCTAAATCACTCATGTCAACAGTCCCCCAAATCGTAGGCACCTCATGTCCACTCTGGACAATGCTGTCTCTCATGATAATGATTACATTCCTAGAAATAGCTAGGCGCTCTTGCCATCGTTTTACTGAACCATCCCTACATGGGGTTGCTTCTTCTTCTATCACGTCATTACAGACCGCCTTGCCCTTGTCTTTCATCCTGACCATATCAGGATCCCCGATAGAGGACCCAGCAATTTCCCCAGAATTCATAGTCTTTCCACTCTCTCTGCCCAGGTCCATAACCGGAACAGAGGAATCCCCTTTTGTGGAAGCATAATCCTTTCCCAATTCATTCCCAACCCCAGCAGCACCACCTATCTGGGCCTCATACAAACTCTCATCAGTTACTAGACCTTCCCTTTGACTATCCGAATGAATAGGCAATTCCTCCTCCATAGAGGGCTCTAACAAATCGACGAAAATAAGCAAATTCAAAATGAGAGTCGTATTTTCTCTGCCTTCTCTCTAAAAACCTCTTTCTAAAAAATCTGAAACAATCTAAGCATCTTCTTCATCAGATCTAAAGCTTCACATCCTAATCCATCTCCCCCTTCTAATCCCTCACCTAAACACCATATTTCTTTTTTCTTGTTGGTTAGCATGAGTCGTAAGAGGGTTTCATTTGTGGATGATTCTGTGATGGCAGCTTCTGTAACGAATCGTGTGGTGATGACCCAGGAGGGGTTGGATCCAGTGTTGAGCCCAAAAAGGGTCTCGTTTGCGGCTGATTTGGTATATGTGATACCATCTATTGATACTCGATCCAGGAAGATGGAAGGACCGAGTACGAAGAATGATGACAAAAAGAGGGTCGCGAGGGTCTCTTTTGCTGACAATCTAGTCACGATGATCCCAGAGTCAGGAGTGGCTGCTCGAACCCGTAGCAGGGTCATGCATCACTTAATTGATGGCAAGGTTGTCTCCCAAATGAAACCTCCTAGTTTTAATAAAGTAGATGGGGGTCACTGTGTTACTCCCCTTGTTGATCTATCGGAGTCCTCCCTGGAAGAGGAAATAGCTAATGACTTGACTAGAAAAGGGGAAAGAATAGCCCTTGATGTGCCTCTGTCTGAAGCTAGAACGAATGACACTGAGGGGGTTGGGAATGGCTTGAATAAGGTCATTGATTCATCAAAAGGGGATCTCTCTACCCCGATTGGTGGACACAGGGACAATGTTGGTAATGTGGGGCCTAATGTTGAAGTTGATGAGATAAGTCGGACGGATGCTAAGGGCTTTGGAAAGACTAAGTGTAATGAAATGGAAAATGAGGAGGAGATTCCTAGTTGGAATATATCTATAAAGCGAATGCAAAAGCGGTTGGCTATTGCTGCGAAAGTAGTCATACTCTTCAGAGACTGCATTGTCCACAATGGGCATGAGATACCTACGATCTGAAACAAAACGCTTTCAACTCTCATTACAATGAGAGTCGTATTTGCTCTAACTTCTCTCTAACCTCTCTCTAAAAAACCTAGCCGCCACCAAATTCAAACCTAAATCTAAACCATTTCCTCATCAAATCTTCTCTTTGACCTTCCCAAATTCACCTTCCTCTTCTAATCTTTCACCTCAAACACCATATTTCTTTATATAATTATTATATAATTACTAGTTTAATGAAGAAGGTTTCCTTTTCGGAGAACCTAGTGACCGTGATTCCTCCCCGTGCGCGAGGATCTGAAGTTTGCCATCCGGTGGGTAATCCGATTAGGAGTCCGAAGAGGGTCTCCTTTTCGGAGAACCTTGTGACTGTGTATCCTTTGGAGGATAATCCGAAGGGTGTGCTCAGGGTGTGTACACAGAGTGGCTTCCCTCCTGCAAGGGAGAAGTTTAAACCCTTGTTTCAGGTGGCTAAGAGATTGAAGTTTGAGACGGAGTGTACGGAGTTTGGTACTTCTAGTCTCAAAGATGGGCTGGAGGTGGCGGAGAGGGCCTTTACCCCCACAACTGGGTTTGCTTCTAGGACGTGTAGCTCGCTTGAAGGTAAGATCTACTACTCCAAGAAGAAAGTTACTTTTAACGATTTGGTTGTTGAAATTAAAGATTTCAATAATGAAATGTCCGATTCATCGGAAGCAACTGACATTTCTGTTAGTGCTAATGTGGATTTGGGAGTCAATTCCTCTTTGATGGATGAGGGAGTTGACTTTCCAATTTTGGGTGAAAATGACTGGCCTAGAGAGAATCTAGTGGTTTGCCAAAAGGCTTGCCTTAGGAAGTCTACACTTAATGTGGAGGTTGTCAAACCTGTAAAGAAATCAGTGAAGTGGAAGGATAATGTCCAGGTTATTATTGATCAAGAAGTGACTACTGTTAATGATAGTCAGGTCAATAAGAAGTTGGTTATGGATGAGGAGGTGGGTCACAAGCTGAATGAAAAGGACATTGATGAAGCCTTTGAGTATTTAAGGAGTAGCGATTATGTTCTGGAAGGGACAGAAAGGATGTTGAGGCATATGCTTAGGATTCTTGGGTGTGAACCAGGGGGTTACACTTATTTTAATTGTTGTTATTGTAGTTTTTACTCGACATTGAATGGTGAGGGCGCGATGGAGCAAGGTGTAGAGCTGGATGTTCACAGAGTGTGTGCAATGCGCATTGCAACATGGTTATTTGCTTGTTATGATGTCCTTGAGATGAAGGGATTGGTTGAAGACCCTTTATGGGTGTGTTCTACGGGGTCCATAGTGAAACAGAGGTATGGCTTATGTGATAGTTCAAGTCATGGTACCTTGGTGATGCCTGTTGTGAAGGAAACAGATGGTTTTTTCTGCTCCTGGGTTATTGATAGGAGGCTAGGTTTGGTGGGATTTGGCCTCACTTTTCTCATGGGGATTTATATGATGGTGTTTGAAATTGGTTTAATAGTTCTGGACCTGGTTGTTGGTTTTTGTCAAGTCCAGGTGATGTGCCATGCTAAGTGGTATGGTAGCAACGGTTTAAAGTCCAGTGGTTTCTCAGCCCTGGATATTGCTAGTAGTTGTTATGTGTGCACTGCTGGGTATGGTTCCTGCAATATTGGACGGCCTATCAGGAGCAGTCATGGGAGTATTGAGATTGCAGATGCACTCCAGGTGCCTGTTGTTGTTTTTAGAGATATTGACGAGGACACTGACAACTTAGTTGTCCAGATGCATTATTGTAGTTCATGTAATGCTTACAATATGTCCTTACAGAAGGAGTGGTCTGATGTGCAGAGATTTGCGCTTGGAGTTATGATGCCTCCTTGGCATAGTTATTTTGTTTTTTTAATTTCAGTTATGAACTTGTGTTAAGCTAGGATAACTAGCTTTTATGTTGTTTTTGTTGACAGTAGGGTAACTTATTGTTTTTTAGCTTTGCTGATTCCGCGGGGTATGCCCCTAGGTCTGTTTAAGTTGTTTCCTTCGTGATATAAAATTTTAATTAGCAAAAAAAAAAAGATACCTACGATCTGGGGGAATGTTGACATGAGTGATCTGGATGCTTTAAATGGATTGCAAAAAAGGCAGGATGTAAAGATTTTGAGAGATCTGGGTATTGCCCTGAACTGTATTAGGCAGCTGGGGAATTACATTAGGAAGAATGATATCCCACTTCAGGTGCTAGGGGAGGATGACCAGATCCTTTCGGACATGGAAGAAGAGGCGGAGATAGTGGGTCTTCTAGACCACTCATCCTTCAACTCCGAGTTGAAGAGGAAGGTTTTGGTGGCTGCGAGGCGTAACTTGGAAAACCTTAGGAGTTTCATCGCCTCTCTTGGTTTAGAGATCCCCTTGGTCAATGGGTCCCGAGATAGGGAATTCAGAGCCTCTGCTTGTGAGCTACGAGATTTGGAGGAAATGGAGCTCCATGATTTAACATGTAGATCTATCCAAGTGAGGGACTACCTGATTGACCTGGGTATTGAGTTGCCATCAGCTGAGCAAAAATTTAGTCCGACTTTTGAGGGTAGAGATGCAATCCCCTTCAAGGAACTGGGAGTAAGGTGAAACAATGCCATGGAGGAAACTTCTAGCAGGATGCAGTATTTGGGGCCTTTGTTTCGTCTTCTGGGGGACGTTACTGTGCATGTTGATTCTGAGCAGGTGGCGGAGAGCATGGAGAAGGCCAGGATCCCTAAGGGTGATCAGCAATGGAGCCGTACCGCTGCCAGGTTAGGAGATAATGCAATGCCAGGGGATGGAAGGATTGGCACTAGCAAGGGAGTTTTAAAGGAGGCTGGCCTAAATGGCGATGGGGGTCCGGAGTTGAACTCAGCAAAAGTGGAGGCACCTGGGAACAAAGCTGTGAATCAAGGAAATGCAGGTATGGAGGAGATCAAGGGGACCAGATTCTGCTGGACAAAGAGGAGGCTGAAGAAACCGCGCCTGACTAGGGGTGACCACTCCTGATGTTTCGCTAGGAGTATAGTTGTCTAGAGACAACATTGTGTGAGATGGGATGCCGGTTTGGCATAGTTCTGGTTTCTATGTCTTTATCTTGTTATGTTGACTGCTAGTTTATCTAGCTTTATTGACGAATTTTCTTTGTTGTTCCGTTAGGTAAATGTTTATTAATCGCGGGGTATGCCCCTAGAGATGTAATCATTTTCCTATGGTATAAAAATTAATTAGCAAAAAAAAAAAAACAAATCGATAAATGGAGTATCAGAACAATCCACATCCACAGTATTTGATTTAACAGGTTTCGTTAGAGAGAAAACCTTACCATCAATTATATGATGTTTGACCCGGCTACGGGTGCGAGCAGCCACCCCGTATTTAGAACTCCTTGGAATGATCGTGACTAGGTTGTCATCAAAAGAGACCCTCACTTCTCCTTTTTTCCCCTCATTCTTCATACTCAATCCTTCAACCTTCTTAGATCGAGTATCAACAGATGGTATCGGAATCGCTCGCAAAAGAAACCCTTTTCGGGCTCCTACCTGGTTCCAACCCCTTCTGGGTCATCCTCACTAGATCCGAATCAGTGGGTGCCATCCTGGTATCATCCACGAATGTAACCCTCTTACGACTCATACTCACCGACCGATGGAGAATAAAGAAATATTGTGTTTAAGTGGGAGATTAGAAGAAGAAGATGGATTTAGGAAGTGGATCTTTAGATCTGATGGAGAAATTGCTTAGATACTAGAGACTATTTAGAGAGAGGATAATAAATAAAGTAGGGGTGAGCAATAGCCCACCAAAAATGAGAGTCGGATGCTCCACCTTCTCTCTAACTTCTCTCTAAAACCCTAGCCGCCAAAACTTAAACCTTAATCTACACCATTTCTCCACCAGTTCTACTCATTAACCTTCACTAATTCATCTTCTCCTTTCTCCCCTTACCCACCAAATTTCTTATATGATATATTTAGATATGTCTCCTTTAGAATCGTGTCTTTTTGAGGTTTCGGCGTTGAGGCTGACTGTCATCGATTTGGAATTGGTGGGAGGGCCTTGTCCTGGTTTCTTTTTTAGAAATCCTTTCTTCACCTTCTTTGTGGAAGAGGATGAAGGGATTTCGGGTCGTCTTGCCAATAGGCATTTGGGGATTCACTCCGCTCCTGTGGATCTGTGTGGAGCCTCAATCGAACAGCTCACCGTTAGTGGTAGCTATGTTCGGGATGTGTGGTTTGTTGTTGTGGGTGATTCATTCACCACAAATTTGGAAGATAACGAACTATATGCTGTTGTTATCTAGCCTGTGCTGTTGGGGAGTGTAGATCTCATGAAGCTTTTGAGGTAGTTGGTTTTAATTTTATTGAGGCCAAGGTGTTTGATGACTTCTCTCAATGTAGCATCGCTGCTATCTTTCTGAAAGAAGAGGGTTTCTTTGCCCAGCAAACCTGGTTTATTTTCACAAATGACTCTCATCTCTTACTCTTGCAAAGAGTCATGTTGAGATTGAGGGATGTGCTAGATTTCCACAAATCTTGCATTTTGCTGAATTTGTTAATGGGTACTCTCACTGTGAGGGATGCGACTCTTAGGAAGTGGGTTTTGCGCAGAAAATGGGTTTCCTGGCTGAAGGATTGCGGTGATACAATCGAAAAGTTTACTGTTTTTAAGATTGTGGGCTTGGGTTTTGATGACTTGTCTCAACCAGGTATTGAGAAGTTCCACCGGTTTGATGGAAAGACTGCCAAGAGAAGTCGTCTTATTTGTTGGATTGATTACACCTTTGGAGATAGTCTGTCTTTGGACAATTTTCTTTGTATATGGGCCCTAACTGGCGTGTTTCGCGCTCCAGTTGGGTTGTTGGATTTTTTGATTGGTAAGGCCAATCGTAGCTCTTCGCGGGCTTTGCTTGGTCCTGCAACCATCGCTTGGAAGAGGGGTGGTATTGTGGTCGTCTTATTCAATGAAGGGGATGAACACTTTCTGCTTACCGATTCGTCTCTGGTACAAGCCGAGAAGAGCTATACTAATGATTTCGTTTTGAATGCTGCGGAGGATGTGTATGGTACGAGGGATTCATGTCCTATCTTATGGAATGATTTAACTGATGACCGCATGACGTTCGCTGCAATTGTTGATGTGCTCAGGCGAAGTCTTGGAGTTATTCAGGGGCCTAAATCATTTGAGAATTTGCTTAATCGAAGATATGTATATTTATCATTTATTAATGGTGATTCTTCAGGTCTGGATGCCTTGGTGATGACTGTCTTGTGTTCGATGGGTTTTGACCTTACCTTACTAGGGTCTGTCTTTGAACTAGGCTTTGTAGTTGTTGATTTCCAATGTGCATGCCGCGATTTGGTCATGTGTAATGCTAAGTGGCAAGTTAGCAATGGGTTCTTGTCAATCAGCTGGAAGAGAGAAGGTCATAGCGGTGTGGTTCTAGACAGACTGAGGGTCGTTTACTCAGTTCTTGAAATGTGGACGATTGGTGAACTGCTTGCGAGGCCTGTAAAATGGAGGCTCCTTGTTGATGTTATAGTTCTGAATACTATTATTGATAATACTTTTCGGGGTGTGGTCGCGGTGCTTGTTACTCCGAGGTCTGGGTTTAATTATGGGTTTGCAGAGTTGGTTGGGATTTTCCAAAATGGTTTTGACAACTATGTTGTGGTCCCTTCGGGACAGGAAAATGGTGGTATGGATTTGTATACCTATATGCACGGTGTTGATGTGCAGAGTGCTTTCCAAGTGTGTATGCGTGGGTCTGTGAAGATGAGGCACAACAAAAAGTGGTTGTGGTCAGGGTCAGGCTGCTTGATTGCCGTGACATGGTTTGGTGTGCTGTACGGGTATTGCAGGGTCGTTGGGACTATGGATCCTCAACTGTTTGATTTTAAGGAGGTTGTTCTTCATATGGGCTTTTTTAATCAGCTGGGGGCTGGTTCTTCTTCTAAAAAGTTAGCCGGTGGTGCTTTTTTGAAGGCCAGCTCTCAGGTGGATGGATGCCATATGGATGGTTTTGCCGATTTGCGGTTGCGTCCCTGCATGGTTTATCTGCGGTTGCGTCCCTGCATGGTTTATCTGCTTCTTCCTATGGGCTTTGTGAGACATGTGCCTAGTCTCAGGTTTAGGTTGTTTAGGGCGCTAGAATAATTTTTAGCTTAATTTCGTTGTTTTGTTGACGGTAAGGTGACTTACTTGTGTTTGATGTTTTTTCTTTGTTGTTCCGCTAGGCAGATTGTTACTAATCGCGGGGTATGCCCCTAGAATTGTAATCTTTTGCTTGTGGTATAAAATTTTAATTAGCAAAAAAAAAAAAAAAAACTATTTAGAGAGAGGTTTTTTAGAGAGACCGAGCTTCTTCATGAGAGTCGTTTTCTCTCTTCCCTCTCTCTAGAAACCCTTTTAGCCGCTTAATCTAAACATTTTCTTCATCAGATCTATACATTACCTTCCCGAATCCATCTTGCCTCTCCTATCTTCCGCATTATTCACCAAATTTCTTATTATTATTTATGGATTTTGTTTTTTCTGTTCGTAGTCTGATTTCTATTTTGGAGACCACTTCTATGGTTTTTATTGACGGACGTTTATCCAAGTTGTATAAGGAGATGGAGGGTTCCATTGAGGATAATCGAGTGTGCGAATATTTGCAGAGGTTTATGATGTATCAAAGATCTGTAATTCGTGATTTTATGAGTGCGCCCAGACTACAGTTCTCGAAGAATTGTATATCGTCGGGTGGTTTTATGGGTGGTCTCCTGACTTCTTTGATAGTTGGGATGGGCTCAAGCAGCAGTCGTAATGAGGGACTGATTGCTATGCTTTGTGTTGAACACAAAGTGTTTGTTGGAGGGTCTCCCCGTGATTCTTATAAAGATGGGTGTGCTAGCATCTCTGGAATTGAGGATTGTTCTGCGAGGTGGTTTGGGGTATTGCTTTTTCATCAGAATTTGAGGGCTGTAGACACCTCAAATATGGAGGGTCTTTCCAGATCTGTGAGATATGTGAATGCATTGTTCGTGCTTCCATTTGAGGCTTCAAGATGCGGGTTCTGTCTATATGAACGCCATTTGTTTGATTTCTGGTCCCAGCGAAATGTTAGCTATGGGACTTGTGCGAATGGTTTTACTGCTCTAATTTGTTGTTTGATGGAATGGCATAGTGGGATCCCTGATGGGGGTATGAACAAAGGGGACACCTTCGTTAGTGTGTGGCTAACTTTTGATGCTACTAAACGCTGTTGGGGTGCTATTGTGTTCTTTAAGGGTAAGCACCTGGATGTTGGTTGTCTTCTAGCCTGGATGGAGGAGGGCAAGGTATTCGATTCGTGGTCTCAATGGTTGACCATGGTTAATTTCTTCGACAAAGGTTTTTTCTGGAAAAAGAAATTTGTTGAGAGTGTTATGTTATTGGGTATCAATGGTGATGATGTGTTTAGTCAACTGGATGGCGATTGCATCATTGGAGGAGAAGGTGTTGGTATAACTCACAACCATGCTATTATCACTATGAAGCAGGTGCGGTTCCGTAAGAGTTTTGAGGATGATTGCAGTGTCTTTTCATTGCAATGTATTACTCATGGATTATTGGCTTGGGTGCTGTGTAGCATGATTAATGTTACTATATTGAATGAAGCACGGAGAGACTGTGCAATTCTGTTATCAAGGTGGACCTTCGACATTAGCGAGTTGGTTGGTCAGAATGACGGTTTTCTTGTTGATGGTGAGGTTGCATTGATTAATGATGGAGTTTGCGCTTGTCCTATGTTTGTTTTGATGATTCACCGATTCTGTCTTGGGGTGTATGCTATTAGAGTGGATTTGGAGGGCAGCTTTGTTAGAGAATATGCTGAGTATCATTTTATTTCGGATGGGAATGATGGGGGTTGCAAGCCAGGATTTACAAACCATGTGGAAAAGGAGTTTGCGTGTTCCTGTGATGTGGTGCAGGTGACAAAACTGATGTTGGTGAATGAAATGCGAGACCTTATTCTCAAGATTGGGCTGGATACTGAGTTGGAGTTCAACCAGGTGCTGAAGAACAGTGACTTGCGGTTTGATGTGGTCATTGTCCGAGCGCTCTATCACCTTGACTGGGCGGTGGAAATGAAGTTGGCTCACTACGGGAGCAGTTTGCAGGAGGTGTATGAGATGATATTGCTGGGTATGGTTTTCGTTTGGGATGCTCATATACGCTTTCTTAGTGCTTGTATGAGGATTAAATCAGGGTTGTTGGAGGCACAAGTTTAGATAGTGTCCAAGCTAGGTTAGTTGGTTGTTGTTCTTTGGACAAGTCTTTGGTGATGTAAACTAGTTTTGCTAGTTTATTTTATGTTGTAATGTTTAAGTTGGTCGTTGCTGTTCCAGTTGGTCGGCGATTTTATTTTCGCGGGGTATGCTCCTAGAAGTGTAATCGTTTGCCTTTGGTATAAATTTTAATTAGCAAAAAAAAAAAGAGGTTTTTTAGAGAGAAGGCAGAAAGAATACGAATCTGATTCTTACCATTTCCACATGGGTGTTCTTTCTACACAACCTTTTCAATTTTTCAACCACCTTATTGAAAACCCTGCTTTTCTTTCGGTGGTTGAGTCTGCTTGGTCTCATTCCGACCTAGGAAATCCATGGCAGACGCTCACTTCGAAGCTTAAAAGGGTAAAAGTGGCGATTAAGGGGCTTAATAGATCTATGGGGGATTTGCAACAGATGGTTAAGAATGCAGGAAACGATCTGTTGGCATTCCAGAATGCCATTCCTCCTTCTCCTTCCCCTGCTTATTTTGAGGAAGAGCGTAATCTCATGGATGCCTATTCTAAAGCCCTTCATTTGGAAGAGTGTTTTTTGAAGCAAAAGTCCAGAGTTCAGTGGTTGAAGAGTGGGGATAGTAATAACAGGTATTTCTTTAATGCATGCAGAGGAAGATGGAATGTTAACAAAATCCTATCCTTACAGACACAGAATGGTGAGACAGTCACAGACCATGCGGATATGTCTAAGGTGGCTGTTGACTATTACAAAAATTTGTTGGGCAACAGAGGGGAGGTTACTCTTTTTCCTAAAGATATTTCTTTGCCGGTAGTAAACGAGGCCCAGTCGACGCAGCTTACCACCCCGTTTAGAGAGAGGGATATTCTGAATACTTTAAAAAGAATGGGGAAAAACAAGAGTCCAGGACCTAATGGGTTTACGGCGGAATTCTACCTAGCTACTTGGCACATTGTGGGGCCAGATGTAACAAGAGGTATCCTTTATTTCTTTGATTCTCTTACTATGCCTAGAATTATTAATGCGGCCTCGATTTGTTTGGTCCCAAAGCAGGAAAACCCTTCTCAAATGCAGCACTTTCGGCCTATCTCATGTTGCAATGTTCTTTATAAATGCATTTCTAAGATGTTAGCTGCAAGGTTGAGGTCTGTTATGCCTTCATTGATCTCCAAACACCAAACTGCTTTTGTAGCAGGAAGGTCAATTGGTGATAGCATCTTCTTGGCCCAACCTTTATGTAAGGGATATAATCGAAATGATGGGCCGCCCCGTTGTGCTATAAAACTTGACATTCATAAAGCTTTTGACTCGCTTAATTGGAGTTTTGTCTTTGCGGTTATGGAACGGATGGGCCTTCCTCATAAATTTATTGACTGGGTTAGAGTTTGCATCTCTACAACTATGTTCTCAGTAAAGCTAAATGGAAGTTTAGAGGGATTCTTTAAAGGGGAATCGGGATTAAGGCAAGGTGACCCCCTCTCTCCTTACATCTTTGTTATGGCCATGGAAGCTCTCACTGCCTGCCTTAACAAGTCAGTTGTAGGCGCGAATTTCAAATTTCATTGGAGAACTAAGGAGGTGAATCTGCATCATATCATCTTTGCAGATGATGTTTTTTTGTTCTTTCATGGGGATGCTCAATCGGTTTCGAAACTCATGGAAGGGATTCATCAATTTTCGGGCCTCTCTAACTTGGTCCCAAACCAAGCCAAATCGGTCTATTTTTTTGGAAATGTGAGTCCTGATGTTGCTGAGAACATTCTAATTGGTAACAAGTTTTCAGAGAGGCACTCTTCCAGTCTCCTATCTGGGTCTTCCTCTTATCACTGGTAAACTCAACAGCATGGATTGCAATACCCTAGTGGCAAAGTTATGCAAGCGTGTGGAATCCTGGATGGTGAGGTTTTTAAACTTTGCTGGTCGATTACTGCTCATCAAAGCTATCATGGTTAGTATTGTGGGATATTGGAGCATGTACATTTTCCTTCCCAAGTCAGTCCTTGAGGCGATCAATAGACTCTTGTTCAAATTCTTATGGGGAGGCTTCTACAAGGAATCAGGGAGGTGTCATTACAAGGTCAGTTGGGAGGATTGTTGCAAACTGAAAACGGAGGGAGGGTTGGGGATCAAAAATATTTTCGAATGGAACCAAGCAGCTGTTTTGCATCAGCTTTGGCGCCTGCTCCAACCCACTCGTGATTCTCTTTGGATTGCCTGGTTTCATAATGTGTTGCTCCGTAATAAAGCTTTCTGGACTGCTGCCATGCCCTATAAATGTTGTTGGATTGCTCGAAAGATTCTCAATGCTAGACAACAAGCCTTGCCTCTCGTTGGATATAGGGTGGGCCGTCTTCTAGATTTCTCTTCTGGCAGGATCCTTGGGCTGATAAGAAGCCTCTAGCTTTTATCTCGCCTTTTGTTATATCAAATGCTGAGTCTACTGGAGTTTGGAGGCCCCCTCAATCCAACCACATGGATGTCATTGAGGTTCGACGGCGTGTGACGCAAGTGCAAATTCATGACAATGATGGTATTACTTGGGATGGTCAGAAGGCAAAGTTGGTTAAGCTGGCATCGATATGGGCTTCTATTCGAGACAATGGCCAACCTGTATGCTGGGGAGAAATGGTGTGGAACACTTTCAATATCCCAAAGTGTGCCTTCATTACTTGGCTTGCTATGCGGAACAGGTTACTTACTAGAGATCGCATGATTTCCTTTGGTGTGGAGGTGGATCCTAGTTGTGTACTTTGTGGGAATGGGATAGAAACTATAGGCCATCTGTTTATGAATTGCCCGTATTTCAGGCTGTTAAGTAGCGTGATTCCTTTCAGTGTTAATGTTGATTGGACAAGGTGGCAGCAAGGTGATTTCTTCTCATTAGGCCTTTCTGGAAAGTTGAAGAGGATAGCGGGGGTTTATCTTACAACTTGTATCTACGATGTATGGAAGGAGAGGAACCATAGAGTGCACAACCCAGGGCCTGGACATCCAACTATTGCACTTAGCTTGATTGTTAAGACCACGGTCAGGGAGAAGCTGTTCTCATGTGCTTCATTCCAAAGGTGGGCTCGGAAAGATCCGTCGCTGGTGCTACTTCTCTATTAGCAGTTGGGTGATATTTGACTAATCTGATTTATTTGCATTGATCGCTATGTATTTCCTTTGTTGTTGTTTGCTAGCATATCTAGCATATCTTTGCTGTTCCGCTGAGGGGATGTTTTGCTTTTCGCGGGGTATGCCCCTAGATTTGTAATCTTTTTCTAGTGGTATTTAATTTTACTTATCAAAAAAAAAACACAGCCTTAATAAGAACTAAGCGACCAGCAAAGTTGAGGAACCTTACAATCCATGTTTCAACCCGTTTACAGAGTTTAGCCACCAGAGCATTGCAATCTCTGCTGTTAAGTTTTCCTGTAATAAGAGGTAATCCCAAGTAAGTGATTGGGATAGAACCTCTCTGAAACCCAGTAACTTCCAGAATTTGCTCAACAACTTCATCTCGAACATTTCCAGAATTTGCTCAGCAACTTCATCTCGAACATTTTTATGTAAGTTGATCTGTTATTCACCAAGAGTCTTAATCAACTGGCGTAAACTATCAAGATTCGCTACTAATGAGAGTCGTCTCTCTCTCTCTAAAAACCCTAGATAGCCTCCACCCAAATTCACCCAGATCTAAACCCTTTTCCATTATTCTGACCATAAAATCCATCACTAATCCACCTCTCTTCTTTATCACCTATTCCTCTCTTTCAAATTTCTTATAATTATTATTAATGGGTTCGTTATTTGAGTTTCTTTCTTCGGTTAGAACTCTGATGAGTTTTTCGAAATCCACCTTCCTGGATTTGGAAGATGAATTTGAACAGATGGTCTTTACTTCGCTGGTACCTGCTATCGGGGAGGTTATGGGGTTTTCGCTTTCTGTGAAAGATGAGTACCTTCATGAGGGCTCGATGCTGATGTTGGACAGCATCGATCTGGATTCGCTGAGAGGGCCAAGCGCTGGGTTTGGTCCATGGAGTCGTATTTCGGCAAAAGGACCCTTGTTTCAAGGGCTGTTCCTTGATGGGTTACTGGATGGCGTTTTATCTCGATGTTTGAGGTGTTTCTTTCAGATGGTAGATTGCGAGGTTATCAAGAAGGACCTGCAGATAGTTGAAAGTGATTTGGATTGGGGCTTTACTCTGACTGTGAGGGTTGCGAAAAAAGGCTACAATCTATTTGCTGATGGTGTTCGCATCTTTGATGGAAAATGTGTGCCTGGTGATGTTGTTAGCGCAAGCGACTCTGTCATGAAGGCTGATACAAATGTTGTTGGAGAGTGCTTAGTCCTGAATCTTGCCCGGGACATATTCCCTTGGTCCGATTTGTGGATTGCTGAGCCTCAGTCCAAGTTTGGATTTAGTTTCTTGTCGACGGTCTGGGTGGAGGCTGCGACTGGTAGCGCGCTTCAGCGATGGTTGAATTGCAGGTTTGCAACTATGGTGGTCAAGAAATTGAAGAATTGTATGTTCTTTCTCGTGCCAATAAGATCTGGTGGAGGAATTGGAAGCACTGAGAACCACTTTAGTGGGGTTGCTTGTGATGAGATTAGAGAGGATAAAACCTCTCTTCTGGGGTTAGACCTTGCCCGTCGGGTATCTGATAAAAGGTCACAGAGTCGGGTTTTGCCGGATGAAAGGATGAATGTTATTCTTTGCATTATTGATGCATTTGTGTTGTTCGATTTTAAATCGAAACAGCACAAGGAAGTGTTTTCTTGGACTGCGATGGTAAACTATGTTGAAGGACATTATGTTCTTGATATTGAGAAGGCACCGATTGGGTTGGCTTCTAATTTGTTCACATGGATTGAGACTCATAGCGCTAAGGACTACAGGTACTGTTTACTTTTGATTAATGGAGGCTTTATTATGAGACCTGATAGAATGGGTATGTTCTATTCTGTTGAATTGAATCTTATGCTTAATTGTTTGAAATGGATGCCAAAGTTGAACTCAATTGAAGCCGATTTGGATTGGGAGGCATGGTTGTCTCATCTGATGTTGAATGATGGAGTGCTTATTTGGCACGGCAGTATGTTAACTAACATATAGGGTTATTTTGAAGCGGTCCCGGTTGAGGGGTATGTTCCGGAAATTGAATATGTTGTATGGATGCGAGGTTAGCACGGGTTCAAGCCTGCTTGTTAATGATATTCAGGTGTATGTTGATATGCCCGATTTGTTGTTTGCTCTTGTGATCGCTACATGGCAGAACAGGTGCTTGATTAAGAGCGCGCACTCTATCCATATTGGGTTATCTAAGAAGCTATCCCTCTTGGAGGTTAGCGAGGATATGTTGGTTCATCGGAAATTATATTATAATGGAAGGATTATCCAAGGAGGAGTGGCTGGACATTACCATGTTTGGTCTTTTGTGAATAGTGCAAGTCTCAATGTTGAAATTCAGGTGCTGCAAACTATGGCCGGTCTGTATTTATTTGGCTTAGAGGATTTTATTCCTGTGTTGATGATTTGTGCTCAACTCACTGCTAGACATGGTGTGAGGATGAGGAGGCTTGTATTAGTCTGTTGATGTGCAGGAACAGGAGCTGGTGGAGGGACCACTTCTAGTGGTATTTTAGTCAGAATGTGTGCAACTTAGTTGTTTAGTTGTTTATTTGTTTGGATTTTCAGTTGATTGCTAGTTATCTAGCATTATTGTTGTGTTTTATCCATGTTGTTCCGTTAGGTAGATGGTTTTCTAATCGCGGGGTATGCCCCTAGAGATGTAATCATTTTCCTATGGTATAAAATTTAATTAACAAAAAAAAAAACTGACTTGGTTTGGTTGGGAACCAAATTAGAGAGGCCAGAGAATTGAACAACTCATTTCATAAGACTAGTGACCGACTGAACATCTCCATGGCTAAACAGAAAGACATCATCTGCAAATATAATATGGTGAAGCCGCACCTCCTTGGTTTTCCAGTGAAACTTAAAGTTCGAGTTCTCAACCGCCTTGTTAAGACAAGCAGTGAGAACCTCCATTGCCAACACAAAGAGATAAGGCGAAAGGGGGTCGCCTTGCCTTAAACCAGATTTCCCTTTGAAGAAACCCTCCAAGCTACCATTAAGCTTTACAGAGAACATGGTGGTGGTTATACAGACTCTAACCCAATCAACAAACTTCGAAAGGAAACCCATTCTTTCCTAAATCGACATCAGTTTATTAGAATTCCACCTTCCTTTGCAGGCATTAAAGAAATAACGGTTGTTGTTGTCACCATTTTTAAGCCAGTGGACTCTGGCTTTTTGTTTGAGCAAAGTTTCTTCTTCAGCGAGAGCTTTTCTCATATCAGAGCACAGTCTCCCCTCTTCTGCAAACTGCTGACTAGTAGGAATACGAGGCATGGAAGCTTGAAACTCCAGCAAGGCATTACGAGCCCTGTCCACCAAATGATGCAAGTTTCCTTTCTCTTTGCTCAAACACCTCATGGCTTCTTTGACTCTCTTGAGTTTCGATGATAAAACAAACCAGGGATCACCAATTATATCACAATTCCAAGCTGCAGAGACTTCTTCCAGAAAATTAGGGGCATTGAGTAGGTGAAGAAAAAACAAAAAAGGTTTGAGAATTCTTTCCTGAGCATCTCCAAGAGTAATTAGAATCGGGCAATGGTCAGATATGCCTTTTTCACCAACACGGCTATGAGCAAGGGCATAATTGACTAACCAACAGTCATTGACAAGACATCTATCAAGCTTCCGCAGAATAGGATTAGGATGATTTCCATCACACCAAGTGAAATGATGCCCAGAGCTATTTAGATCAGTCACAGCTGCTTGCATCACAAAATCTTTGAATTCTAGCATACCAGAGGTCCAATGTTGCAAGTTAGATGTTTCTCCCGGTTCAAGGCACACGTTGAAGTCTCCTGCAATGCACCAGGGCATATCACTAGGCAGATTAATCTTCTGATTCAATAAGTCTTCCCAAAGAGACCTACGTTCACTAACTGTGTTATAGCCATATACAAATGAGATAAACAGCTCTCTCCTAGAAGCAAGACTTATAGCTCGACAATTAATATACTGTGCTGAACTAGCAACAAGACTAATATTCCAACGATTTGGATCCCATCCAACCCAAATACGTCCGTTGTAATGATCATCATAATTAAACACCCAATTAAACCCCAGAGATAGACCGATATTGCAAGCTCCTTAGTTGCCCCACAATAAAACTTTCCGGAAGGATCTCGAAAGGGGTCACCCCCACTGATCTCCACGAAATCAGCCACTTTTGGAACACAAAACCCATTCGTTCGAATATGGTTTTTTAGCTTCTCAACATGGAACAGAGTCTCAATCAATAACCCCCGAACACCATCCTGGTATTCAGCCGAACTAATTTCAGAGATATGGTCATTCTTGGCCCCTGATCTCTCACCATCCTCCTCAGTACGCAAACCAGATTGAAGAACCTCATCCGACTTCTCTACCATCTCTTCCCTACTGATCAATTGACTCGAAAGATCGACCACATTAGCCTGACTCATTGAGTCAGCCTCAATAATTGAACTACCAGTAACATTGGCACAATTGGAACCCTTAATACTATGCATTACACAAAAAGAACTACCATGCATTCTATCATCATAAAAGGAATTACCCTCCTCCCTTAGAGCATTGCAAGAATTACGAGTCCTGGAGGCAATCCTAGTCAGAGCATTCTTTTCCCCTATACTATTTTTTCTCCTCTTGCCCCTATCTCCACCAACCAAGTTCTTAGGCGTCCTAGCACACCCACTTGCTTTAGTCCTACCCGGAGGAATCTCCGATACCAAGTTCTCCGCAAAGGAGACTCTCTTCCGATTCAATTTCGATATCAAACCCTTCACAGGCTTGTTAGAGCTCCCTTCAGGTTTCACCAGGGGCAAACCTTTTTGGTTCATTCTAGGCTTAACCCCATCATCTATCCTTCAATTATCTTTATCCGTACTTCTGGTTCTAGAGGCAATTCCAGAAGCTGGACCAACATATTTGTTCCGATTTCGCCTCCCTGCCTCACTTCCTTTAGTGTTGCCAGAAGGAATCACCGACACTAGGTTCTCCGAAAAAGAAACCCTTTTCGAACTCATACTCGATACCAACCCCTCCCGGGTAGTCATCGAAAGGCGGGCACTAGAACTACCCATCTCCAACGGAGATCCATCAGAGAAAGAAACCTTTTTCCGATCCATGCAATACCAAGAACTAGAACAGAAATTTAGTGAATGGGTGAGAGAATAGGGATGAGATATGAATTAGTGAAGGTTTGAAATGTAGATCTGATGGAAAATTGTGTAAGAATAAAGGCTGCTACAAAAGGGTTTCTAGTGAAAAGGAGGAGACTCTCTCTCTAGACTCTCATTTCTGCCAGTCCAAAATGATGTTTTGGTGAGTAATAGGGGTCAAACGAGTCAAGAACAAAGCTACATGAGGTTTCCATGTTCAAACGAGACCAAAATGAAGTTTATTGAGTTCTAGGGTCAAACGAGTCAAGAACAAAGCTACAAGTCCATGCTCAAACGTGTCAAAAATTAAGCAAAATTAATTTTCTTGTTCAAATGAGTCCAAAATGAAGTTTTAGTGAGTAATAGGGGTCAAACGAGTCAAGAACAAAGCTACAAGTAATTTTGGACTAAGATAACAATGAGAGTCGTTTCTCTGCCATCTCTCTAACCTCTCTCTAAAACCCTAGATAGCCGCCTCTATTTTCACCTTATTTTCATCAGATCCAAATTATAACCATCAATAATCCATCCCTTCTGTTCATCTCTAACCTCTCGTTATATTTTTATATCTATTTAATTTAATTCGTGTCTTATGATTCTTGCTAGCTCTGAGATGGGCTTCATCTCTTGGGTTGCTTCAAAGATGAGGCCGCTCCTCTCTACTGGCTGTTTGTTGTTACCTTCTCTTTCTTCGTTCCGAAGAGTGAAGAGATTTATGGAGTTCGCTTGTATGGATTTTGAAGATGGGTTCACTATCGATATGGATTCTTTGGGTCTGAAACCCTTTGTGTTTCAAACTAAAGATCTGTTACTTCTGATTTTCGTGTTGGAGAGTTATCTGGTCTTGCTCCGAGTTGAGTCCCCTCGGTCATTGATTGAGGTGGAGTTCTTAGACATTGGGCACGACGCTTGTTTGGAAGGTCTATTTGTCGTATGGGTCTTCGTTGTTGGAACCCAAGGGGGCTTCCTAAGGAATGATGATGATTATTCGGGCATGATTACGAATACTTTCCATGTGCAGTATTCTCTTAAGGACAAGGGACTTGTTGGTCTTGCTCTGAAGGTGTTTGAGGGTATGCCCATTAGAATTCAGAGATCTGGAATGATGAAATTTAGTCAGGGGTTCACTTATGTATTTATTGTTTGTGTTAATTCCTGGTGGATTAAGAAGGGTCTCATCTCCTGTGGGCTTTTTGAAATGGCTTCGCACTTCTCTGTTGAGAGGTCGTTGGTAAAATTGATGGGGTTTTCTCTAACGATTTTGGACACTGTTGTGTTTACACCTGCGGCTTTTTATGCGATTTGTTCATGGGACAAGCTTCCTTTAATGGTGTTAGAAGCGCAGCGTTCTGGTATCCTTTCAACATGCCAACAGTCCATCGTGGAGGTGGTGTTTGGATTTCTTTTTGCTGGGGAAGAGGATGTCCCTGTCGGGAGATTCTTCTCTGTTCTATCCGTGGTTGTGGATGTTATTCCATCCCTTGTGGGTACTCATGTTGGCATTTGTGAGTGCGACTTCTCCCTGGTCATCACCTGCCAGGTGCTTGAGGATATTCCTCTGTATAGGGCAGAGGTTCGATCTGTGTTACCTAGCAGGAATGTAAGGTCTGTTTTTCAGTTTCAAAGGGATAATCAGCTTGATCCACTTATGAAGGAGGACCCTGGGTTCTATGTTGTCATGTGTGATGGCAATCGATTAACTAGATGCGCTTTGCATCATTGGTCAAAGCAGGAGCTTCAAAGAGGTTGTGAACACTTTATTTGTAACCTACTTCTTGGTAATTCTCAAAGGCGCCTTTTGCTTGTTAGCATTCTTGGGTCGATGGTTCGCATACATGGGTTGTTATTGATTGACAACCTGAGGGTGATTGTGAGCACCATTAGCGGTGTGGATGTGACATTAACCACCAGTGGGAGTGTTTTTTTAATGATTGAGGATTTTTTTTTTTTTTTTTTGCTAAATAAAATATATTAATGCTCGAAAAACATATACAGAAATAAGAGAGGCATACCTCAATTAACAAAAAAGACAGCCACTAAGCTGTCATGAACTACAAAACCACCAAAGTAAAGCCTTAAATAGGCGAGTAACTAATAAAGTAAGCAGGGAAGAGTGGAGTCCTTTCTAGTCTTCTTCTGAAAATCACCAACTGTACAAAGCTTTTCTCTTACTCGTCTTTTGATGTCACGCGCTAACTGATGAGCTGGAATACCGTGACCATCCTTGTGGTGCCTGCTATTCCTTTCTAACCATATTGCATGGAAGGCAGCCGAAACAAACAAATAAGTAGCCATCTCTCTAGTTTTATCCACACTGCCTCTAATAAAATTTCCCTGTGAAAAGCTTAGCCAGTTAAGATTCAATGGAATAGCCCACGTACGGAGAATTTTTCGTGTATACACACAGTCACAAAACACATGCTGATGAGATTCATCATTCCGTTTACACAGGACACATACTGGATTTACAGTCATCCCAAACCTGAGCATACGATCTCTAGTAAGCAAACGTTCCCGTAGAATGAGCCATAGCATGATTGAGAACTTCAGAACTGCATAATTATGCCATACCGCTCCAATCCAAGCAGGTGGCGATTTTGTTCTACGAATAGTACTCCAGATAACAGCCAGACTTACATGTTTTGCAGCCTTCCCATCCCAGAGTGATTGAGGATTTCTATCCTATCACTAGGACTTCGAAGGTGAGTGCAAACTCAGACATTGATGACTACAGTTTGTCTGTAGTGGTTGATGATGTTATGAAGTTACCTGATATGGTTGGTTTCAACACGGCTTGTATGTTAAGGATGATAAAGTTGGTTTCTTCTTTCATAAGGAAGTTATTAATTTCTTTGATTTTGTCTTTTGGGCGGTTTAGAAAGGATGTTGGTACAGTTGGCCTAGTTGGGGTCAATAAAGTGATGAGGCACACTCAAACGGTTGCTTTGGGATATGGTAGGCAGTTTGACTACAATGTCACTGGGTTGTTTGGTTTGACCAGGAGTGATAGAAGAACAGAGTCCTTTGAGTTCGAAGAGTTTGGTTTGACCAGGAGTGATAGAAGAACAGAGTCCTTTGAGTTCGAAGCTTCTGATATTGTAATTTGTTACGACTTATGTGGTCGGGGCCAGGAATGGATGAAAGCTACGGATGTTGTGAGCCAGGTTTACGGAATGTTGAGGGTTAAAGCTTCTTTCAGGGTGAAGTTTGTAGAACTTATCTGCACTTGGATGGTGGGCACTTTGAATGTCGCGGGTCAAACTCAATATGTGGAGGCAATTTCGTGGTTGGAGAAAGAACAATTGAGTGGGGGCCGCAAGGTCAAGTTGATGATAAGAATCCAGTTTCTTAACCTGGTTTTAATGTGGATGAGGGTGAGCAAGGATGGCTCCGTAGAACTGATTTCATGGCATATTTCTGATCTTGTGTTATTAGACTAGTGCTGAACTAGTTTTTTCTTGGCTGTTGACCATAGGGTGACTTTGTTATGCTATGTTGTAATGTCTTTTGTTGATTTCGCGGGGTATGCCCCTAGAATTGTTTAAGTTGTTCCTTTTGGTATAAAATTTTAATTAGCAAAAAAAAAACAAAGCTACAAGTGGTTTCCATGTTCAAATGAGACCAAAATGAAGTTTTAGTGAGTTCTAGGGGTCAAACGAGTCAAGAACAAAGCTACAAGTGGTTTTCATGCTCAAACGAGTCAAAACTTGTTCAAACGAGTTCGAAATGAAGTTTTAGTGAGTATTAGTGGTCAAACGAGTCAAGAACAAAGCTACAAGTGGTTTCCATGCTCAAACAAGTTAAAAATTAAGCAAAATTAATATTCTTGTTCAAACGAGTCCAAAATGAAGTTTTTTTTTGCTAAATGAAAATATATTACACAAAAAAATATGTACAAAAGCTAGGGGCATACCCCGCGAGACAAAAGCATTTCAGCTAAACAAAAAAAGAGAGATAGCCACAAACGACTATCTCCTAACTCCTTACACCCCGACTAATATAAACTAGCAACAATAGTTGGGTCCTTGGATACATGCTTTTGAAACCAAGTACTAGTTGACACTTTCTCTCGAACCATAGTGAAAATTTTTGTTCTAATCTGGTGCACTGTTTTGCTATGCCCAGGGTTGTGAATTCTCTGATTTCTTTCCATCCATATCACATGTATTGCTACTGCTAAAAATAGATTAGCCAGGATTTCTCTTACTTTAGAAATGCTCCTGATGAAAAAATTCCCTCTCAAGTACTCCTCCCACCTGCCATTTAGATCTCTATTATGCATGATATTCCTCGTAAAATTGCAGGTTCCAAAAATATGGTGCACAGTTTCATTTTCCATATTGCATAGCACACATATAGGGTCAACATTAAGACCAAAAAGCCTCAGCCTGTCTTTCGTATGCAGCCTTCGTTTGAATGCTAACCGGAGTATGAACGAGCATTTAGGAATATTTAAAGAATGCCAAACTGCTGGGAGCCACAATTGAGGGACACCAGTAGCACGAATGGAATGCCAAATTGTGGAAATAGTAACATTGTTACCTTTCAGCCCATTCCAGTAGATAGCATCTCGAGAACAGATTCTCGTCTCACTAACCATCCGTCGGAGCTCGATAGCCCACACATGATTCGATGGTGGAAGTCTCCAGCTCTGGTCATAAATGAAGTCTCCTATTTTCGCATGCTCAGATGTTTCAGTGATCGAAACAATGCTTCTATCAAATTTCTGAATAAGTGGCGTGTGGTCGTGCCAGGGGTCGTGCCAGAAGCTGTATTGTGAATCATTGCCAATATCATATGAGACAAATCTCATTACCTCATCCCTTGAATTAAACATCTTCTTTATACACCAAGAGATGCCCTTAGGAATTTTCATTGTCCACACTGATTTATCTTTGATAACATTTTCTTTCACCCACAAAAGACAAAGAGGGGGGTTGTACATTCGAACCATTCTCCACCATTGGTAGTAAACAGAGGCTGTGTTCCATTCTCGAAGATCTCTGATGCCCAGACCTCCCTCACATTTAGGAACGCAACAATCTTTCCAAGCCACCTTAGCAGAGCAGGAAGTCGTAGTAGAACCACTCCAGAGAAATTTAATGCATAAAGATTGAATTCTTTTAAGAATTCCAACTAGGAGAAATAAATGTGTGGCCCAAAACCCTTGTATGCCAAAGATCACTACTTTTAACAGTTGTAACCTCCCTGCATAGCTAAGAAAACAACTTAACCAAGAATCAAACCTAGCACATAGTCTTTACACCAGGGGCCAACAGTCTCGAGCATTAAGTTTCATAGTAATCAATGGGAGGCCAAGATAAGTGACTGGGAAAGTACCTCTGTTAAAACCAGTGGAGGCAAGAATAGAGGAGGCCATTGAATCATCAACATTCCCAAAGAAGCAAGCGCTTTTTTCATTATTAACCTTAAGACCTGAGATGCTAGTGAAGACTCTAACACCTTGAAGCAAGACATCCACCGAATTTTGCTCTCCCTTAGAAAATAATAATATGTCATCAGCAAAAATCAAATGAGAGATTGCTGGATTAAGCAATTTTGATTAGAGAAAAAAAATGAGAGTCGTTCTCTAACTTCTCTCAAAAAAACCTAGCCGCCATAAAATTGAATCCTAAATCTTTAATCTTCACCATTTCTTCATCAGATCTTCTCTTTAGCCTGCACAAATCCATATCTTCTTCTAATCTCTCACCTCAAACACCATATTTCTTACTATATAATTATTATTTAATGAAGAGAGTTTCTTTTTCCGAGATCTTGGTGACTGTGATTCCTCCCCGTGTGCGAGGTTCTGCAGATTGCCTTCCTGTGGGTGGTCCAATTAGGAGTCCGAAGAGGGTCTCTTTTTCGGAGAACTTGGAGACTGTGATTCCTCCCCGTGTGAGAGGTTCTGCAGATTGCCTTCCGGTGGGTAGTCCGATTAGGAGTCCGAAGAGGGTCTCCTTTTCGGAGAACTTGGTGACTGTATATCCTTTGGAGGATGTCCGAGCAAAGACGGACAGTGAAAGACAAGGGGTTGCTAAAAAAAAAAAAGGGTTGCTAAAACAAGGGATGGTTCTGATGAATCATTGGTTGCCGATGCTTCGGGAACTGCAAGTTGGGGCTTATCCGAGCTCTTGGGGGATGGGGTTACCCTTCATCATTGTGATGTGAATTCGGTGGCTGAAGCCTCCGTTGTTTTGGAGGGCTTTTTCAGATCTGGGTGTGCTCTGGAGAGTAATCACTCGATGAGTACAATTAATATTGGTTCGATGGTTGATTCGAATAAATCTTCGAAGCAAGATGGAGTTAAATCTTTGAAGACGGGTATGGAGGAGGATCCTTGCTTCGATTCTTTGAAGCTTGCCGGAATTGTTTTTTTGGGCGTGGATAAATTCAAGATTTTGGTGGTCACGAATGATGCTTTCATAAGTGTATTGAAGGTTAGCACTTCCATGGTTGGAGGTATGAGTAATGCCTATGAAGTGCTTGATGAAGCGCTTCAGGGCGGAAGGGTCACTCGGTTGAGGGACATTTGCGGACTCGGTTTTATGCGAGTAAGAAAAGGGGCTGAACAGGGGATGGCCTCTACGCTCAATTTGGCACACTGTATGTTGAGAAAGATCCCTACAATGGTAGTTGGCCCTCGGGGGCAGAATGTTGTAGGCGCTATGCACACTGGAATTTGGGACTTTGAGCAGCCTAACTCGGTTTTGGGACATAATGAATTTCGAATGATAAAGATTTCTGCACACAAGGTGGTGGCAGTGACTGATGATGTTATAGTTCTGAATACTTTTATTGATAATGCTCTTCGAGGTGTGGTCTCGGTGCTTGCTATTCCGGGGTCTGGGTTTAATTATGGGTTTGCAGAGTTGGTTGTTTTGCAAATTTTAATCTTAGCTGATAAGATGATTGTGGCTGTTGCAATTGATTTATGGTTTGTAGAAATATGGTGCCACATTGTTCTCAGGCATTGGCATGTGCGCTCTGTAGGCTGTGTTGATGTCAATTACATGTTCTGCATGTTGGGACGATGCGAGTCCGAGCCTATATTGCTGATTTTGTTTCAAGGGGTTATTGTCATGGAAAACATGGGATATGCTCATGTTGGTTTTAAACTTGGTGATGACTTCGCGGGCCCTGATTTGGGGTATAGGAAAAGTCTGGAAGGAAGCTTGCGGAGGGGCCACTATTTGCTAGTGGAATTTCAATCAGGATGTGCAGGAACAGGAGCTTGTGGAGGAACCACTTCTAGTGGTATTTTACTCAGAATGTGTGCAACTTAGTTGTTTAGTTGTTTATTTTGGTTAGTTTATCAGTTGATTGCTAGTTTACCTAGCATTATTGTTGTTTTTTCTCTGTTGTTCCGTTAGGAAGATGGTTTTCTAATCGCGGGGTATGCCCCTAGAGATGTAATCCTTTTCCTATGGTATAAATTTTAATTAGCAAAAAAAAAAAAAAAAAAAAAGAGAGATTGCTGGATTCGCTGCATTATAATGATATTGAAAGCTTGAATTCTCAATAGAACGGTTAATACATGCTGACATAACTTCCATAGCAATTACAAAAAGGTATGGTGATAGGGGATCCCCTTGTCGAAGCCCAGATTTTGCTTGAAAGAAACCCTCTAAAGCGCCATTGATTTTTACAGAAAGCATGGCCGTTCGAGTGCAAGTCATTACCCACTCCACAAAAATACTAGGAAGTTCATTTTCCTAAGAGCCTGTTCCAAGAATGCCCAGTTGACGGTATCAAAGGCTTCTATGAGGTCTAATTTAATTGCACACTTCGGCTGCCCAGAAGATAGATGGAAATTTATACATAACGCTTGAGCCAATAGCACATTATCACCTAACAAACGTCTCGGGATGAAAGTTGACTGATTACTAGAGATGAGCCTAGGCATAACGCTTTTCATTCTTCTAGAAATCATCTTAGTGATGCACTTATATAGTACATTACAACAGGAGATAGGCCTGTAATCACTCATACTCGAGGCAGTACGAGATTTAGGCACAAGAGCTAAGGCAGATAGAAACTAACTGGAATGAGAGTCATCTTTTCTCTCTAGCCTCAAACCCTAGCCACCAATAAAATCTTCATTATTCTTCACCTTTGTTCATCAGATCTAAAATCATCCCTTCCTAAATCCATCTTTCCCTCCTTTTCTTCCACCTTTAAACCATATTTCTTATATATATTCTATCGTATTTTATTAATGTCGCTGTGGGGGTTTCACGGCTTCTCTTCGCCTGGATTTCTGGGTTTAGGGGCTGGAACCGTCCTGATTTCTGTGGAGATGATTATGGATGTTCTCTTGAATGATAATTCTACCCGTTTGTTCCTGTCTTTTTTTTTTGCTAATTAAAATTTATACCAAGAAGGAACAGCTAATACAGAATTTGCAATTACTAACATTTGCAGATGAGAGTCGTCTTTTTCTCTCTAGCTTCCAACCCTAGCCGCCATTAAATTTCTGCAATTTCTACACCTTATTCCATCAGATCTGTTCATTATCTTTCACGAATACATCCTTTCTTCCCCTTCACCCACCAACCATATTTCTTATAGAATATTACTATGTCTGTGTTAATTATTGTTCTTTTCCCTCAGTATGGGAATCGATGTGTTGGATTTCTCAAGGGTTTTATGGAGCTTCCTGGGTTTCTGGTAGTCAGGAGAGTCTTGTATGTGGATGTGTGTTTTGATGGGGAGTCGGTGATAACTCGACCGGAGATTATCTTGGGATCCGGAGTTCAGAATGAAGAAGGGTCGGTTTATGCTAGAATTATGGTATGGTTTTCCCAAATTACTTCTATCGGGGTTTGGGTTTCTTTGAAGTCTCCAGTCACATTTAGAGGCTTATTTGAGTATGGGTCCTCTGTTGAGGGGACCAGTTCGGCATGGTATGCTCCTTATGAAGTCGATCTTGCTTCTCTGGGGAAACCTGATCTAGGTGTCGGAACTGAGATTGTAGTTGAAGAGTTTGAACCCCTTACGGGGGATAGTAGTGCAAGCATACTTGTATGTTTATTTGTGCGAGATATGGACAGGGTTGCTCTCACCCTTTATGGTGGAGGGGAGATTGAATGTCAACTGTTTGTTAATATGATTCTGAGACTTTCAAGATGTATGTTACTGTTGGAGGGAATGTTAAACACTGACCTTACAAGAACTGGTGCTGTGCTGGGTTCGGTTAGTTGTAGGCATTCTGGATTCTGGTCTAGGCCTCTCATGGATTTGCGGTTATTTTCGCTAACCTGGTTGTTGGGTATCCTAGCCCACTTGTGTGATGTGCACTCTTCGGGCCATACTCCGCTGTTTGGTGTTGCTAAGGGTAAGTCAGTTAAGGTTCTTCAGTGGATTGTAGGGGGAGATTTCAATGTGTTTACTCAGGGTCGTTACTCGGAATGGAGAAGTAGTGTTCTGGTGTTCAGCTTTAAAGGAGACACTACGGAACTTGCTAATGGCAAGGTATCCTCTAACGGCATTGGAACAGTGGGTAAACTGTTTACCGTTGGCTTCTGGGTTCCGGTTTGGAAGCATGGAAAAATGAGAAAGGTTATGTACTTCATGATGTCAGATGCGACTATGTTCGATTTGGGTGTAATGAATCAGAATATATGTTATTTTGTTGATAATTGCAGGGTGATTGAGGTTGATTTGCAGTGTGTTTTTCACAACACATACCAAGTGAGTAAGGCTGGTGTATGGGCAATGTTTGAAGAGGTGCGGCTGTTTGATTGTCTTCTAGTTGAGGAAAATTGCTATGTGACTGCTCCTATGGGCATACTGGCAGTAAAAAGGGATGTTAGCTCGAAGGCCGGAGGTACCGTTTTTGATGCCTCGACCAGGTTTGAAATGAGTATGTGGTGGAATTATTATGATAAGGTAACTTCTAAAAGGTTCAGAATCGATGTTGCTCCTGTTCTCAACTCTGTTGGAGAGCGCAGCTTTGATGGAATGGTTAAAAGACTGGTCGTGCAACTTGCGAAAGTCTCTCAAAAGGGTGTGTATTTGGATAGGTTTCTCGTCGAGGAAAATTGCTATGTGACTATAATTATGCCAGTGGAACCGCGGTTTGTTAGGGTCATTCTGGAGCACGCGATTGGCATTGAGGGAGTTATTCTCTTAATGGGTTATTACTTTGACATGAAAGTGGCTTTCAGAAAGAGTATTCTCATTGCTCTAGGCTATGACTTAGGTTATATATACTGCTTGTGCACTTCATGGTGCAGAGAAGAGGTTTTGTTCTTGCGACTTATTGAGTCCGATGTACTCATTCCAAATATGTTGACAAGGTTTTTTTCCGTCTTGGTTAAGGCAGTGTGTGATGAACGCTGTTGTGCAATTCCTTCTGATGGAAGGGACGTGCTTGTTAATTTGTATTCGCAGCTTCAGGTTGAAACCTTGGAGTTACATGCGCCTTTTTATATGTTTGCTTTATTGACTCATCAATGGGATTTAATTCTGGATTACAGAGTGAGAATTAAAATGGTAAGCATGTTCATTATTGTCCATGTTATCTCTTTGGGAAGAGCAGTCTTAATGATGTTGGGGATTAGGGATGGCCTTGTGCTATCAGGACTTGAGCTTCAGTTGGAGTCCAGCATGTCTGTTCTAAGGCTATGCTGCGTTGTTGTTAAGCATGGTCTGGGTATGCAAGTGCTATTTGTGGGATACAGGACTATTGTTAATTTGCATTTGTTTGCAGCTGGTTCCACGACGAGGTTTGCATTTAGTTTGTGGTTGAGATTTCCTGATAAGGATTTTTCTACAAGGGTTAGACATAAAGTGGGGATTGCAGTTGCAAATCCAGATATCAGTGAGAGTATTCTCCTTGTTTATGGCCATGCTACAACTGAGGATGCAATAGAGGTTGGTGCGGACGTGGGGCTCTGTTTTCTTTTAGACGGGCCCAATATAACGGGAGTTATCATCTGGTTGATGCTGTTTCAAGTCGTGGGTCCTATGTGGATGGATGTTGGAATTGTGGGGAGGGACCACCTAGCTGGTGGTGGTAATTTTAGGCAGGAATGTGCTCACTTTATGTCCATGTGGACTTGGTGCTTCATGTTGGAGACTGGGTTGGTTTTGACCCAGATACGGAGCTGCTTGCAATCTGACTGGTATGATACAGTGATGGCCATTGCCTTCATGCTTGTTGAATGGAGGACTTTGCTGTGCAATGTTCAATTCGAGGGATTTTGTATGACTTATGGGGAAGACTGCAGTGTTTCTGCAGTACTGCGGAATGGAATGTCCATGGCATTTTTCTAGTTATTTAGGATTGTGTTTGTGTTCTGTTGTTGATTGCTAGTTTCTCTAGCTTTATTGATGTTTTATTCTCTGTTGTTCCGCTAGGTAGATGTGTTACTTATCGCGGGGTATGCCCCTAGAGATGTAATCTTTTGCCTATGGTATAAATTTTAATTAGCAAAAAAAAAAAAAAAAAAAAAATGGAACAGCTAATACAATTCTAGGGGCATACCCCGCGAAATCAGCAAGCAAACATAACAAAAGTCACAAAAACAGTAAGTGACCTTACTGTCGCTGGGCTTGAACGGTTCTTTGAAGGTTTGGTTCAGACAACCCTTCAATCGGGATATCTCTCCTTTTGTGTATGTGGTAAAGGTCGTTCCTAGTGATTGTGTCCATAGTGTTGGAATCCTGGTACATTTCTTTGTGCGAGGTTTCAAGAGAGAGGGGGAATTGCTTCTTGCGCTCAACCTGTTTGATGAATGGTTTAAACCAAAAGGGTTCGGGGCTTTCTCGCTAAAGCCGTTGTCTTTAGGCGACTGCTCAGATCTTTTTCTAGATATGGGTTTTCTTAAATCTCTTCTTCCTGCAACAATTAATCTCGTCCCAGAGTTAAAGGTTTTGCATGGAGAAATCCTTAATGCTGAGCTTACCGGTCCAGGTGGGTTTGTTCCCTTAGTGTGCTCTGATTTGCACATTATGGGTTCATTTTGGTTGGAATCCTTTGGGTTAAATATGAATGATGTTAAAGTTTCCTTCGAATTGGTAGCAGGGCAAATGGGAGCTATATCTATTGGGGTTATGGCTCTGAAAGGAGGGTATTTCCTGGGAGTTAAGATCGTCTCACAAAGGAATTCTGAGTTTTCTGAGATGAACAAGGACCTTGCTTTGTTTGATGACTTTCAGTCGACTTCTAAGAACAGAGGTATGACCTTGTATGACAAGAATGTAGGAGGGATTGTTGCTCTTCAGCACAAACTTTGGTTGGGCTTCTGCATCAGTAGGAAGACTGTTCCGATTGGGGACCATCAATTGTTTGATGACGTACATGGCTATTAGGAATGTGCTTGAATGGGTTTTTTTCGGAGATGTTGCACTCGTCTCTTGTAATGAGGTGAGTAATCGTGGGATTACTTTTTATTGGATTAATGGTGTGATTGAGCTTGGCTCTAAAGGGTGGGGGCTCTGCTCTACTGTGATTATGAAGAATAAAAGTGATGTTGGGATGAACCGAGGTAAGATGGTCTCTTGTGCTATAGCCAGAGCACTCCTGTTAAGGACAAGGCTGTTAGCTGTTGGTGAACTATCGAGTATTAGTTCAGGAATTGAGGTATCTTGTCGAAAGTTCCATGTCAAGGACTGCCTGGTATTACGGGATGGGGTGAATAACCATCCTGAAACTTTTGTTACTGGGATGCAACCCATTGAAATGCGGATTTTATCATGGTTTTATGAATTTGGATCTTGGATGATATTTGTATCTGTTCGTGGGAAGGTTTCAATGTTTTTGAAGGGTGCCATGTATTGTGGTGCTATAATCGATCAATGTTTGTCAAGGGAACGGATGCTTGTCTTTCTTAGGGCTGGAAAACAGGGCTTTAATGTAGCCCGCCATTGCAACATGGGAGACTTTGAAGGTGACGACATTACTGTTGTTGGCAATATCAGTTTGGTTTTCCGACGCAAGACGGCGGAACAGGTGATGCAGGTTTTTATGCGAGGTGTGGTAGGGGAGTTTGAAATTGAGACTGGTGGTTTTGTTTCTTACATGGAATGCGGGGGAAGTTTTTACTTTGAGGATGAAGGGTGTGCGGGGTTTTCAAAGCACAGAATTAAAGAAGTGGGGGAAGTTGTTGAAGAGGTGGAGGGAGCCATGATTGGGTATTGAGCTAGCCATGTCATTAACTATTCTGTGATATGGGTTGTTTTTTCTGATGGAGCTATTAGACTCTCCATAGTGGAGTTTATTATTGTGATTATGAGACGGAAATTCTTTCCCCAACAAAGGGGCGCGGAAACGATTTTTCTTGAGATTTTTTTTTTTTTTTTTTTTGCTAATTAAAATTTATACCACAGGCAAACGATTACATCTCTAGGGGCATACCCCGCGAAAATAAAACCATCTACCTAAAGGAACAACAGAGAAAAAAACATCAATAATGCTAGAAAACTAACAATCAACAACAGCAGAGCACAAACACAATCAGAATCACAATCAGAATCCTAAAACTAGAAAATTGCCATGAACATTCCAGTCTGCAATACTGCATAAACCCCGCAGTCTCCCACAATTTGAACATCGTAGAGTAGAGTCCTCCCTTCATCATCTGTTGTAACAAACTTTCGCCCCTGCTGCGAATTTTCAGAGTATACTACCACAATCACCATGACTGGGTTTAAAGCATCCGCCATTCCTAAAGGGTCTTCAACCAGACCCTTACTGTCAAGGACATCATAACAAGCAAATACCCACTTTGCAGTGCGCATAGCACACACATTGTGAGCATCCAGCTCTACATCTTGTATCATGACGCCCTCACAATACAATGACAAGTAGCTACCACAATAACAATAATTGAAATAAGTGTAACCTCCTGGTTCACACCCAAGTATCCTAAGCATACGCCTCAACACCCTCCTTCCCGTCCCTTCCAGAACACAACCCCTACTCCTGAAGTACTGAACGGCTTCAATGCCCTTTTCCTTCAGCTTTTGATCTACCTCCTCATCCATAACCAACTTCTTATTGACCTGACTATCATCCTCTTGATCAATAATAACCTGGATATTATCCTTCCACTTCACCGATTTCCTCGCAGGCTTGACAACCTCCACATTAAGAGTAAACTTCCTAAGGCAAGCCTTTCGGCAAGCCACATTTTCACCCAAATTTGGCAAATCCATTCCTTCATCCACCAAAAAGGAATTGACTTCCAAATCCACATTAGCACCAACAGTAAAGTCAGTAGCTTCCTTTGAAATTGAATCGGACATCTCATTATTTAAATCATTAATTTTTTTTTTTTTTTGCTAATTAAAATTTTATACCAAAAGGAACAGCGAAAACAAGACTAGGGGCATACCCCGCGAAGTCAACAATCACATAATACAAAGATTAAAAATCAGTAAGTCACCTTACTGACAACATAAAAATAGCGAGGTTATCACAGTGACCACCCCTAGTCTAAAGACATCAAAATAAGTCTATGTCGGATCATAGGGAAGAGCACTAAGAATTTGCATTCTTAGCATCATGACAATGATGCTACCCGAACTACATGAGCGCATCAAAACCCAACAGAAGGTCTTCTCCGACAATGTTTGTGGGATTAAATCATTAATTTCAATAACCAAATCGTTGAAAGTAACTTTCTTCTTGATGAAGGTCTTCTCCGACACCTCCAGCCCCCTTTTTGAACTCATGGAGTCCGGTGTCATCCCCCTTATAAAAGTTTCGATCTACCCCTTTCCTGAAGAAAGGCCACTCCGAGCACCCACACTAAGCCCGTCCTGCTGAACCCTCGATTCCATTACCAAAGGATCATCCTTTTCCAGTTTCACCCTCTTTTGGGATCCCTAGGCAACATTTACTCGATTTCCCCGCTCCAATGGTATCAACGTCACCAAATTCTTCGTGAAAGAAACCTTTTTCGGACTCGGCCCCGGAACCGGCCCCTCCCGAGTCTGCATCTCATACTTGCAGTCATCGTCCCTTTGTCTCTCACTGTCCTTTTTTACTCGGACATCCTCCAAAGGATACACAGTCACAAGGTTCTCCGAAAAGGAGGCCCTCTTCGGACTCCTAATGAGACTACCCACATGAAGGCAAGCTTCAGATCCTTTCGCACGGGAAGGAATCACAGTCACTAAGTTCTCCGCAAAAGAGTCTTCATTAAGAAAATAATTATATAGTAAGAAATATGGTGTTTGAGGTGAAGGATTAGAAGAGGAAAGGTGAATTAGGGAAGGCTAATGAGAAGATCTGATGAAGAAATGGTGTAGATTAAGGTTTAGATTTTGTGGTGGCTAGGTTTTTAGAGAGAGGTTAGAGAGAAGCTAGAGCATACGACTCTCATTTTTTTCTGGGTTTTTAGATTATTTTGTTTGAAGTTGCTGATGAGGTAGAGGCTATGTATGCTGCCTATGCTTTCATTCTGTTAGGAAAGAATTTTATAAAAGATTTCAAATTGTGGCTGGGGACTGCTAGGAACGTATGGAAGGGTCAAAGCACAAGAATTGGTCCGTGGGGACAGTTGCACATGGCCATTTGCCATGAGAGTTGGCCCACAAAGTGGGAGATCCATATGACTTATTCCTGTATGACTTAATTACGTATTTTAACTAGTTTTGACCGTGGTCTAACTAGTTTTTCCATGTAGACTTGTTGACAGTAAGGTAGCTTACTGTTGTTATGACTTTTGTTATGCTTGATTGTTGATTTCGCGGGGTATGCCCCTAGATATGTGTTAGCTGTTCCTTTGTTGGTATAAAATTTTAATTAGCAAAAAAAAAAGAAAAAAAAGAGCTAAGGCAGATGAATTAATAATTCTAGGCATCTGAAGTGTGTTGAAGAAATAGAGAATGGCATTCGTGACATCTGTTCCAACCACACTCCAAGCTGAAATATAAAATTACGCTGGGAAACCATCAGGGCCAGGGCACTGATGCTTAGCCATGCTCTTTAAGGTAGCATACACATCTTGAGGGCTGAAAGGAGCACCCAATAACTCACTCTGATGTTCCGAGAGAGAAGGGAGAAGAATGCCTTCAGGGAAAGCTTCAACCGAAGTTTCCGTACCTACCATGTCCTGAAAGTACTTAACAGCTACTTGAGAGATGCTACGATGGGTATAGTGAGTAACCCCTTCATTATCTTCAATCGACATCAGTTTTTTTTTTGCTAATTATAGTTTATACCATAGGGAAATGATTACATCTCTAGGGGCATACCCCGCGAATTGAAAACCATCTACCTAACGGAACAACAAGGAAAAGACAACAATAATGCTAGATAAACTAGCAATCAACTTGATGCCCAACCTATCTGCTAGAATGCTCTAATATAAGAGGAGCACAAGAGTTGGTTCCTTCTGAACCCACTTTTTAAAAACATTACATGAAGCTAACTTCTCACGGGCATAAGTCTTGACTTGCATGCTAAGCACCGATGTTGGGTGCCCAGGCCCCGGGTTGTGCATCCTGAAATTCCTTTCCTTCCAGACATTGTAGATACACATCGTGAGGAAGACACCTGCAATGCTCTTCATCTTAGCAGACAGAGATGAGGAGAAGAAGTCCCCTTGTTGCCACCTAGCCCAGTCATCATTAACACGAGATGGAATTACATTGCTCAAAAGTCTGAAATAAGGACAATACGTAAATAGATGACTCGCAGATTCCAGCCCATTTCCACACAGTACACAAGATTGGTCCACTCCCATACCAAATGAAACCATACGATCCTTAGTAAGCAACCTATTCTTGATAGCAATCCAAGAGATGAACGAGCATTTCGGGACATTAAACGAATTCCACACCAGGTCACACCAACCTGAAGGCTGCCCCTTATTACGGAAAGAATTCCAAATAGAAGATAGTCTAATCAACTTTGGTTGGAGGCCATCCCAAGTGATACTGTCATGCTGTTGAATCTGAACTTGAGTTGCTCTTCTACGAACTTCCATAACATCCACATGGTTAGATCTAGGCAACCTCCAAGCTCCCTCATGGAGAAAGGAGCTAAGATGGGCCAAGCTGTAAGACTCAGCATTTGAGACAACTGTTTGCGAGATGAGAGATAGAGGTTGTTTTCCAGCCCAAGGTTCGTGCCAAAAGAGGAAACGGGAAGTGCGACCAACCTTATACCGAAGAAAACTCAATGCTTGGGGTCTAGCATTGAGGATTTTCCGGGCAATCCAGCAACACCTATATGGCAAGTTAGCAGTCCAGAATGCCTTGTTCTTAAGAAGTAGCCCGTGAAACCAGGCTATCCATAAAGAGTCAGAAGTAGGTTGGAGCAGGCGCCAGAGCTGGTGCAAAATAGCTGCATGGTTCCATTCAAAGAGGTTCTTTATCCCCAACCCACCCTCCTCCTTAGGCTTGCAGCAATCCTCCCAGCCAACCTTATAGTGACACCTTCCTGAATCTTTATAGAACCCTCCCCATAAAAACTTAAATAGGAGGCTATTAATTCTTTATAAAACCGACTTTGGGAGGAAGAAGTACATGCTCCGGTACCCAACAATGCTTGCCAACACAGCCTTAATAATACACACCCTAAAAAATAAGAGTCCTGGAGAGAGAAGCTCCTACTTCTCACTAAGAACCCTAGCAGCCCCCTAATTTATTTCTTTCAGATCTACAATTCTAACACACTTTGCCAGCACTAAAGACTATATTCCCATCATTTAATCCACTTTCTCTTCTTCCCTTAACCTAAACACCATATTTCTTATACATATAGTATTAGTATTTTCGTGTAGTGTTCCATGGTGAGTCAAGACTCTAACTGTGATTCTGAGTCTGGGCTACCAGGGTATATGCAGGACATGGATGATAATAAGTTTCAGGAGATGCTTGCTCGAAGAGAGGTTGAGGTTTTTCCGATCCTGACAACGGTGGAAATGGCGGACCCTGGTTCCTCGGGAGGAAAGGGTATTGGAACAACAAAGGAATCTTCAGATGAGGAGGAGGTGTATCATGAAAACGTGAGAGATGCAATGGAGAGAGATGCAAAGGAATCTATTGGTGTCTTGCTTTGTCAAGATTGGTGTTCAAGCTTCATGTCATATGGGCATTTTTAATCAGCTGGGGGCTGGTTCTCCTTCCAATGGCAAGTTAGCTGGTGGTGCTTTTTTGGAGGCCAACTCTCATGTTGATGGATGTCATATGGATGGTTTTGACCAAATGCGGCTATCGAAATGGGTTTTTGATAACAGACTTTTGAGGGTAGAGATGCAATCCCCTTCAAGGAACTGGGAGTAAGGTGAAACAATGCCATGGAGGAAACTTCTAGCAGGATGCAGTATTTGGGGCCTTTGTTTCGTCTTCTGGGGGACGTTACTGTGCATGTTGATTCTGATCAGGTGGCGGAGAGCATGGAGAAGTCCAGGATCCCTAAGGGTGATCAGCAATGGAGCCCTACCGCTGCCAGGTTAGGAGATAATGCAATGCCAGGGGATGGAAGGATTGGCACTAGCAAGGGAGTTTTAAAGGAGGCTGGCCTAAATGGCGATGGGGGTCCGGAGTTGAACTCAGCAAAAGTGGAGGCACCTGGGAACAAAGCTGTGTATCAAGGAAATGCAGGTATGGAGGAGATCAAGGGGACCAGATTCTGCTGGACAAAGAGGAGGCTGAAGAAACCGCGCCTGACTAGGGGTGACCACTCCTGATGTTTCGCTAGGAGTATAGTTGTCTAGAGACAACATTGTGTGAGATGGGATGCCGGTTTGGCATAGTTCTGGTTTTATGCCCAGGATAGTATTTAGAATCTCTTGCTTAGTTTCTATGTCTTTATCTTGTTATGTTGACTGCTAGTTTATCTAGCTTTATTGACGAATTTTCTTTGTTGTTCCGTTAGGTAAATGTTTATTAATCGCGGGGTATGCCCCTAGAGATGTAATCATTTTCCTATGGTATAAAAATTAATTAGCAAAAAAAAAAAAACAAATCGATAAATGGAGTATCAGAACAATCCACATCCACAGTGTTTGATTTAACAGGTTTCGTTAGAGAGAAAACCTTACCATCAATTATATGATGTTTGACCCGGCTACGGGTGCGAGCAGCCACCCCGTATTTAGAACTCCTTGGAATGATCGTGACTAGGTTGTCATCAAAAGAGACCCTCACTTCTCCTTTTTTCCCCTCATTCTTCATACTCATTCCTTCAACCTTCTTAGATCGAGTATCAACAGATGGTATCGGAATCGCTCGCAAAAGAAACCCTTTTCGGGCTCCTACCTGGTTCCAACCCCTTCTGGGTCATCCTTACTAGATCCGAATCAGTGGGTGCCATCCTGGTATCATCCACGAATGTAACCCTCTTACGACTCATACTCACCGACCGATGGAGAATAAAGAAATATTGTGTTTAAGTGGGAGATTAGAAGAAGAAGATGGATTTAGGAAGTGGATCTTTAGATCTGATGGAGAAATTGCTTAGATACTAGAGACTATTTAGAGAGAGGTTTTTTAGAGAGAAGGCAGAGAGAATACGACTCTCATTCTTACCATTTCCACATGGGTGTTCTTTCTACACAACCTTTTCAATTTTTCAACCACCTTATTGAAAACCCTGCTTTTTTTTCGGTGGTTGAGTCTGCTTGGTCTCATTCCGACCTAGGAAATCCATGGCAGACGCTCACTTCGAAGCTTAAAAGGGTAAAAGTGGCGATTAAGGGGCTTAATAGATCTATGGGGGATTTGCAACAGATGGTCAAGAATGCAGGAAACGATCTGTTGGCATTCCAGAATGCCATTCCTCCTTCTCCTTCCCCTTCTTATTTTGAGGAAGAGCGTAATCTCATGGATGCCTATTCTAAAGCCCTTCATTTGGAAGAGTGTTTTTTGAAGCAAAAGTCCAGAGTTCAGTGGTTGAAGAGTGGGGATAGTAATAACAGGTATTTCTTTAATGCATGCAGAGGAAGATGGAATGTTAACAAAATCCTATCCTTACAGACACAGAATGGTGAGACAGTCACAGACCATGCGGATATGTCTAAGGTGGCTGTTGACTATTACAAAAATTTGTTGGGCAACAGAGGGGAGGTTACTCTTTTTCCTGAAGATATTTCTTTGCTGGTAGTAAACGAGGCCCAGTCGACGCAGCTTACCATCCCGTTTAGAGAGAGGGATATTCTGAATACTTTAAAAAGAATGGGGAAAAACAAGAGTCCAGGACCTAATGGGTTTACGGTGGAATTCTACCTAGCTACTTGGCACATTGTGGGGCCAGATGTAATAAGAGGTATCCTTTATTTCTTTGATTCTCTTACTATGCCTAGAATTATTAATGCGGCCTCGATTTGTTTGGTCTCAAAGCAGGAAAACCCTTCTCAAATGCAGCACTTTCGGCCTATCTCATGTTGCAATGTTCTTTATAAATGCATTTCTAAGATGTTAGCTGCAAGGTTGAGGTCTGTTATGCCTTCATTGATCTCCAAACACCAAACTGCTTTTGTAGCAGGAAGGTCAATTGGTGATAGCATCTTCTTGGCCCAAGCTTTATGTAAGGGATATAATCGAAATGATGGGCCGCCCCGTTGTGCTATAAAACTTGACATTCATAAAGCTTTTGACTCGCTTAATTGGAGTTTTGACTTTTCGGTTATGGAACGGATGGGCCTTCCTCATAAATTTATTGACTGGGTTAGAGTTTGCATCTCTACAACTATGTTCTCAGTAAAGCTAAATGGAAGTTTAGAGGGATTCTTTGAAGGGGAATCGGGATTAAGGCAAGGTGACCCCCTCTCTCCTTACATCTTTGTTATGGCCATGGAAGCTCTCACTGCCTGCCTTAACAAGTCAGTTGTAGGCGCGAATTTCAAATTTCATTGGAGAACTAAGGAGGTGAATCTGCATCATATCATCTTTGCAGATGATGTTTTTTTGTTCTGTCATGGGGATGCTCAATCGGTTTCGAAACTCATGGAAGGGATTCATCAATTTTCGGGCCTCTCTAACTTGGTCCCAAACCAAGCCAAATCGGTCTATTTTTTTGGAAATGTGAGTCCTGATGTTGCTGAGAACATTCTAATGGTAACAGGTTTTCAGAGAGGCACTCTTCCAGTCTCCTATCTGGGTCTTCCTCTTATCACTGGTAAACTCAACAGCATGGATTGCAATACCCTAGTGGCAAAGTTATGCAAGCGTGTGGAATCCTGGATTGTGAGGTTTTTAAACTTTGCTGGTCGATTACTGCTCATCAAAGCTATCATGGTTAGTATTGTGGGATATTGGAGCATGTACATTTTCCTTCCCAAGTCAGTCCTTAAGGCGATCAATAGACTCTTGTTCAAATTCTTATGGGGAGGCTTCTACAAGGAATCAGGGAGGTGTCATTACAAGGTCAGTTGGGAGGATTGTTGCAAACTGAAAACGGAGGGAGGGTTGGGGATCAAAAATATTTTCAAATGGAACCAAGCAGCTGTTTTGCATCAGCTTTGGCGCCTGCTCCAACCCACTCGTGATTCTCTTCGGATTGCCTGGTTTCATAATGTGTTGCTCCGTAATAAAGCTTTCTGGACTGCTGCCATGCCCTATAAATGTTGTTGGATTGCTCGAAAGATTCTCAATGCTAGACAACAAGCCTTGCCTCTCGTTGGATATAGGGTGGGCCGTCTTCTAGATTTCTCTTCTGGCAGGATCCTTGGGCTGATAAGAAGCCTCTAGCTTTTATCTCGCCTTTTGTTATATCAAATGCTGAGTCTACTGGCCTGGCTCCCATTAGCACTTACCTACACAATGGAGTTTGGAGGCCCCCTCAATCCAACCACATGGATGTCATTGAGGTTCGACGGCGTGTGACGCAAGTGCAAATTCATGACAATGATGGTATTACTTGGGATGGTCAGAAGGCAAAGTTGGTTAAGCTGGCATCGATATGGGCTTCTATTCGAGACAATGGCCAACCTGTATGCTGGGGAGAAATGGTGTGGAACACTTTCAATATCCTAAAGTGTGCCTTCATTACTTGGCTTGCTATGCGGAACAGGTTACTTACTAGAGATCGCATGATTTCCTTTGGTATGGAGGTGGATCCTAGTTGTGTACTTTGTGGGAATGGGATAGAAACTATAGGCCATCTGTTTATGAATTGCCCGTATTTCAGGCTGTTAAGTAGCGTGATTCCTTTCAGTGTTAATGTTGATTGGACAAGGTGGCAGCAAGGTGATTTCTTCTCATTAGGCCTTTCTGGAAAGTTGAAGAGGATAGCGGGGGTTTATCTTACAACTTGTATCTACAATGTATGGAAGGAGAGGAACCATAGAGTGCACAACCCAGGGCCTGGACATCCAACTATTGCACTTAGCTTGATTGTTAAGACCACGGTCAGGGAGAAGCTGTTCTCATGTGCTTCATTCCAAAGGTGGGTTCGGAAAGATCCGTCGCTGGTGCTACTTCTCTATTAGCAGTTGGGTGATATTTGACTAATCTGATTTATTTGCATTGATCGCTATGTATTTCCTTTGTTGTTGTTTGCTAGCATATCTAGCATATCTTTGCTGTTCCGCTGAGGGGATGTTTTGCTTTTCGCGGGGTATGCCCCTAGATTTGTAATCTTTTTCTAGTGGTATTTAATTTTACTTATCAAAAAAAAAAACACAGCCTTAATAAGAACTAAGCGACCAGCAAAGTTGAGGAACCTTACAATCCATGTTTCAACCCGTTTACAGAGTTTAGCCACCAGAGCATTGCAATCTCTGCTGTTAAGTTTTCCTGTAATAAGAGGTAATCCCAAGTAAGTGATTGGGATAGAACCTCTCTGAAACCCAGTAACTTCCAGAATTTGCTCAACAACTTCATCTCGAACATTTCCAGAATTTGCTCAGCAACTTCATCTCGAACATTTTTATGTAAGTTGATCTGTTATTCACCAAGAGTCTAAATCAACTGGCGTAAACTATCAAGATTCGCTACTAATGAGAGTCGTCTCTCTCTCTCTAAAAACCATAGATAGCCTCCACCCAAATTCACCCAGATCTAAACCCTTTTCCATTATTCTGACCATAAAATCCATCACTAATCCACCTCTCTTCTTTATCACCTATTCCTCTCTTTCAAATTTCTTATAATTATTATTAATGGGTTCGTTATTTGAGTTTCTTTCTTCGGTTAGAACTCTGATGAGTTTTTCGAAATCCACCTTCGTGGATTTGGAAGATGAATTTGAACAGATGGTCTTTACTTCGCTGGTACCTGCTATCGGGGAGGTTATGGGGTTTTCGCTTTCTGTGAAAGATGAGTACCTTCATGAGGGCTCGATGCTGATGTTGGACAGCATCGATCTGGATTCGCTGAGAGGGCCAAGCGCTTGGTTTGGTCCATGGAGTCGTATTTCGGCAAAAGGACCCTTGTTTCAAGGGCTGTTCCTTGATGGGTTACTGGATGGCGTTTTATCTCGATGTTTGAGGTGTTTCTTTCAGATGGTAGATTGCGAGGTTATCAAGAAGGACCTGCAGATAGTTGAAAGTGATTTGGATTGGGGCTTTACTCTGACTGTGAGGGTTGCGACAAAAGGCTACAATCTGTTTGCTGATGGTGTTCGCATCTTTGATGGAAAATGTGTGCCTGGTGATGTTGTTAGCGCAAGCGACTCTGTCATGAAGGGTGATACAAATGTTGTTGGAGAGTGCTTAGTCCTGAATCTTGCCCGGGACATATTCCCTTGGTCCGATTTGTGGATTGCTGAGCCTCAGTCCAAGTTTGGATTTAGTTTCTTGTCGACGGTCTGGGTGGAGGCTGCGACTGGTAGCGCGCTTCAGCGATGGTTGAATTGCAGGTTTGCAACTATGGTGGTCAAGAAATTGAAGAATTGTATGTTCTTTCTCGTGCCAATAAGATCTGGTGGAGGAATTGGAAGCACTGAGAACCACTTTAGTGGGGTTGCTTGTGATGAGATTAGAGAGGATAAAACCTCTCTTCTGGGGTTAGACCTTGCCCGTCGGGTATCTGATAAAAGGTCACAGAGTTGGGTTTTGCCGGATGAAAGGATGAATGTTATTCTTTGCATTATTGATGCATTTGTGTTGTTCGATTTTAAATCGAAACAACACAAGGAAGTGTTTTCTTGGACTGCGATGGTAAACTATGTTGAAGGACATTATGTTCTTGATATTGAGAAGGCACCGATTGGGTTGGCTTCTAATTTGTTCACATGGATTGAGACTCATAGCGCTAAGGACTACGGGTACTGTTTACTTTTGATTAATGGAGGCTTTATTATGAGACCTGATAGAATGGGTATGTTCTATTCTGTTGAATTGAATCTTATGCTTAATTGTTTGAAATGGATGCCAAAGTTGAACTCAATTGAAGCCGATTTGGATTGGGAGGCATGGTTGTCTCATCTGATGTTGAATGATGGAGTGCTTATTTGGCACGGCAGTATGTTAACTAACATATAGGGTTATTTTGAAGCGGTCCCGGTTGAGGGGTATGTTCCGGAAATTGAATATGTTGTATGGATGCGAGGTTAGCACGGGTTCAAGCCTGCTTGTTAATGATATTCAGGTGTATGTTGATATGCCCGATTTGTTGTTTGCTCTTGTGATCGCTACATGGCAGAACAGGTGCTTGATTAAGAGCGCGCACTCTATCCATATCTCTATCCCTCTTGGAGGTTAGCGAGGATATGTTGGTTCATCGGAAATTATATTATAATGGAAGGATTATCCAAGGAGGAGTGGCTGGACATTACCATGTTTGGTCTTTTGTGAATAGTGCAAGTCTCAATGTTGAAATTCAGGTGCTGCAAACTATGGCCGGTCTGTATTTATTTGGCTTAGAGGATTTTATTCCTGTGTTGATGATTTGTGCTCAACTCACTGCTAGACATGGTGTGAGGATGAGGAGGCTTGTATTAGTCTGTTGTCATGGAGATAATCTGGTTGGAATGGGTCCACATGCACGGTGGGGGAATAAAAATGGAGTTCAAGTCGAGGCATTGGATTTTGACGAGGGTCTGCGAACTCTTGCCAATGGGTTACAGGGGTTTCTTGTTGGAGCTAGCTCTAAGCTAGCCGCTATTATGCTGCTGGGCTCCTTGAGCTGCAGGTTCGATGAGCTGAATAGGGCTCCTCCTTGTGTTGCTAACGGGAAGGGTAGTCTTGTTGACTATCCTTGGTTCCCTGTCTACAAGGTTTACCGTGGTTTTGTTACTATTTTGCTATTGGTGTCTTGCTTTGTCAAGATTGGTGTTCAAGCTTCATGCCATATGGGCATTTTTAATCAGCTGGGGGCTGGTTCTCCTTCCAATGAAAAGTTAGCCGGTGGTGCTTTTTTGGAGGCCAACTCTCATGTTGATGGATGTCATATGGATGTTTTTGACGAAATGCGGTTGTCGAAATTGGTTTACGGATGTGCAGGAACAGGAGCTGGTGGAGGGACCACTTCTAGTGGTATTTTAGTCAGAATGTGTGCAACTTAGTTGTTTAGTTGTTTATTTGTTTGGATTTTCAGTTGATTGCTAGTTATCTAGCATTATTGTTGTGTTTTATCCATGTTGTTCCGTTAGGTAGATGGTTTTCTAATCGCGGGGTATGCCCCTAGAGATGTAATCATTTTCCTATGGTATAAAATTTAATTAGCAAAAAAAAAAAAACTGACTTGGTTTGGTTGGGAACCAAATTTGAGAGGCCAGAGAATTGAACAACTCATTTCATAAGACTAGTGACCGACTGAACATCTCCATGGCTAAACAGAAAGACATCATCTGCAAATATAATATGGTGAAGCCGCACCTCCTTGGTTTTCCAGTGAAACTTAAAGTTCGAGTTCTCAACCGCCTTGTTAAGACAAGCAGTGAGAACCTCCATTGCCAACACAAAGAGATAAGGCGAAAGGGGGTCGCCTTGCCTTAAACCAGATTTCCCTTTGAAGAAACCCTCCAAGCTACCATTAAGCTTTACAGAGAACATGGTGGTGGTTATACAGACTCTAACCCAATCAACAAACTTCGAAGGGAAACCCATTCTTTCCTAAATCGACATCAGTTTATTAGAATTCCACCTTCCTTTGCAGACATTAAAGAAATAACGGTTGTTGTTGTCACCATTTTTAAGCCAGTGGACTCTGGCTTTTTGTTTGAGCAAAGTTTCTTCTTCAGCGAGAGCTTTTCTCATATCAGAGCACAGTCTCCCCTCTTCTGCAAACTGCTGACTAGTAGGAATACGAGGCATGGAAGCTTGAAACTCCAGCAAGGCATTACGAGCCCTGTCCACCAAATGATGCAAGTTTCCTTTCTCTTTGCTCAAACACCTCATGGCTTCTTTGACTCTCTTGAGTTTCGATGATAAAACAAACCAGGGATCACCAATTATATCACAATTCCAAGCTGCAGAGACTTCTTCCAGAAAATTAGGGGCATTGAGTAGGTGAAGAAAAAACAAAAAAGGTTTGAGAATTCTTTCCTGAGCATCTCCAAGAGTAATTAGAACCGGGCAATGGTCAGATATGCCTTTTTCACCAACACGGCTATGAGTAAGGGCATAATTGACTAACCAACAGTCATTGACAAGACATCTATCAAGCTTCCGCAGAATAGGATTAGGATGATTTCCATCACACCAAGTGAAATGATGCCCAGAGCTATTTAGATCAGTCACAGCTGCTTGCATCACAAAATCTTTGAATTCTAGCATACCAGAGGTCCAATGTTGCAAGTTAGATGTTTCTCCCGGTTCAAGGCACACGTTGAAGTCTCCTGCAATGCACCAGGGCATATCACTAGGCAGATTAATCTTCTGATTCAATAAGTCTTCCCAAAGAGACCTACGTTCACTAACTGTGTTATAGCCATATACAAATGAGATAAACAGCTCTCTCCTAGAAGCAAGACTTATAGCTCGACAATTAATATACTGTGCTGAACTAGCAACAAGACTAATATTCCAACGATTTGGATCCCATCCAACCCAAATACGTCCGTTGTAATGATCATCATAATTAAACACCCAATTAAACCCCAGAGATAGACCGATATTGCAAGCTCAAACGAGTCAAAACTTGTTCAAACGAGTCCAAAATGAAGTTTTAGTGAGTATTAGGGGTCAAACGAGTCAAGAACAAATCCACAAGTGATTTCCATGCTCAAACAAGTCAAAAATTAAGCAAAATTAATTTTCTTGTTCAAACGAGTCAAAATTAAGTTTTACTGAGTTCTAGGGGTCAAACGAGTAAAGAACCAAGCTACAAGTGGTTTCCATGCTCAAACGAGTCAAAACTTGTTCAAACGAGTCCAAAATGAAGTTTTTTTTTTTTTTTTGCTAATTAGAAATTTTATACCAAAAGAGGAACAACATACACCATTTGGGGGCATACCCCTCAAATCAACAACCAGAAAATAGAGTTAAACAGACTTAAGCTGTTTACAATCAACAAAATAAGCAAACTATTTGCAAAGTAACACAACCCTACAAATAGAAATCAAGAGTGGCCACCCCTAGTCAGGCGCCATTTCTTCAGCCTGGTCCCCTTGATCTCCTCCATACATGGTCCTGCCAGGTCTTGGCTGATCTCCCGTACGAAGACGGCAACGCTTAATCCTCATTTTAGTCCGTCGAGCTGTGACCTCCTTGTCCTCATCCATGCCTTTATCGCCTTGAAACTCTTTTTGGTTAGAGTCCTGCTTGGGATTCTCCTGCATATGCACAGTCACATCTCCGACAAGACTAAACAGCGGCCCCAAATACTGCATGTTACCCTGAATTGACTCCTTTGTGCTGCTCCCCCCCACCCATATATCCTTGGAAGGATCCTTGGATGGTTTTGCATCCTTACCTTTAGCAAGAGGGCTCTGCTTTGGCTCAGTCGATAGATCAATCCCCAAATCAATCAGGTAATCCCTCAATTGAATGGATCGGCAATTTAGTCATGTAGCTCCACTTCCTGAAAACCTCTTAGACCACGAGCAGAGGCATTGAATTCCCTATCATGTGACCCTTTAACCAAAGGGATTTCCTTACCTATCGAGCTAATGAACATCTTCAAATTTTCTAGATTACGCCTCGCTGCCACCAGCGCCTTCTTCTTCAACTCAGAGTTTAATAGGGTGTGGTCTAATAGCCCCGCTATCTCCACCTCCTCTTCCATGTCTTGAATAATCTGGTCATCCTCCCCAAGAACCAGGAGCGAGATTCCATTCTTTCGAATATAGGTCCCAAGTTGCTTAATGCAATTTAGAGCTATACCCAAGTCTCTCAAAAGCTTTAAATCTGGTCTCCTTTGCAAGCTATTTATGAAATCTATATCAGTCATGTCAACAGTCCCCCAAATCGTAGGCACTTCATGTCCACTCTGGACAATGCTGTCTCTCATAATAACGATTACATTCATAGCAATAACTAGGCGTTCTTGCCATCGCTTTACTGAGCCATCCCTACATAGGCTTGCTTCTACTTCTATCGCGTCATTATAGACCGCCTTGCCCTTGGCTTTCATCCAGACCATATCAGTATCCCCGACAGAGGACTCAGCATTTTCCCCAGAATTCATAGTCTTTCCACTCTCTCTACCCAGGTCCATAACCGGAACAGAGGAATCCCCTTTTGTGGAAGCATAATCCTTTCCCAATTCATTCCCAACCCCAGCAGCACCACCTATCTGGGCCTCATACAAACTCTCATCAGTTACTAGACCTTCCCTATGACTATCCGAATGAATAGGCAATTCCTCCTCCATAGAGGGCTCCAACAAATCGACAAATGGAGTAACATGACAATCCACATCCACAGTATTTGATTTGTTGTCATCAAAAGAGACCCTCACTTCTCCTTTTGTCCCCTCATTCTTCATACTCAATCCTTCAACCTTCTTAGATCGAGTATCAACAGATGGTATCTCCGATACCAAATCGCTTGCAAAAGAAACCCTTTTCGGGCTCCTAACTGGTTCCAACCCCTTCTGGGTCATCCTCACTAGATCAACAAAGGACTCTTCCGGGGAGGGCTCCGACAGATCAACAAAGGAAGTAACACAATGACCCCCATCTACTGTATTAAGACTAGGAGGTTTCATTTGGGAAAAAATCTTACCATCAATTAAGTGATGCATGACCCTACTGCGGGTGCGAGCAGCTACCCCAGACTCTGGGATCATCATGACTGGCTTTTCAGAAAAGGAGACCCTCGCGACCCTCTTTTTGCCATCATTCCTAGATCGAATATCAATAGATGGTATCTCCGATACCAAATCAGCCGCAAACGAGACCCTTTTTGGGCTCGGAACTGGATCCAACCCCTCCTGGGACATCGCCACACGATTCATGACAGAAGCCTCCATCACCGAATCATCCACAAATGAAACCCTCTTACGGCTCATGCTAACCAACAAGAAAAAAGAAATTTGGTGTTTAGGTGAGAGATGAGAAGGGGAAGATGGATTATGATGTGGAACTTTAGATCTGATGGAGAACATGCTTAGATTGTTTGAGAATTTTAGAGAGAAGTTAGAGAGAGGTTAGAGCATATCCGACTCTCATTTTGTTGTTTGAGTTTGCAAGGATGTTTGAAACTTTATCAAGGGCTGGTGCTAGGGAGCCGTGGTTTTGATGTTGAAAGCAGAATTGTTGTTGTCCTTGGTGCAAGGTCCAAAATGAAGTTTTAGTGAGTATTAGGGGTCAAACGAGTCAAGAACAAAGCTACAAGTGGTTTCCATGCTCAAACAAGTCAAAAATTAAGCAAAATTATTTTTCTTGTTCAAACGAGTCAAAAATGAAGTTTTAGTGAGTATTAGGGGTCAAACAAGTCAAGAACAAAGCTACAAGTGGTTTCCATGCTCAAACAAGTCAAAAACTAAACAAAATTAATTTTCTGGTTCAAATGAGTCCAAAATGAAGTTTTAGTTTTTTTTTTTTTTTTTGCTAATTAAAATTTTATACCAAAAGGAACAACTTTTACAAATCTAGGGGCATACCCCGCGAATCAACATCCAGCTAAAACATCAAAACATAATCAATTACTAAATCGAGTCAGCTTAAAGACCATCTAGCTATGCTAGATTAGATACAAGTCATAACAATGCCAATAAAGACAGTGGAACCTCCCGGTTCACATCCTAGCATTCTAATCAGCAGGCCTTTCCTCAGCGTGGCAAACCAAAAAGGATCCCCCACTCGCATGGTCATCTCAACACAATTAGTCATTGTCCGGTTCCAGCAAACATCAGTAAGAGCAAGATTGTCCTGCATCCCACGACCCAAGATCTCGGTTTTTGTCCACCTGACCTGCACATCAGCTTCACACCCCTGCATTAGCATAGGCCACTGCATTCCTTCCATCTTCAATTCCAAACTTTGATGATCATTGTCAATCATCTCAAGAGCAACTTCTTTAAAACTGGGATTAACCCCAACCTTGCCCCCTCCATTCATCACCACATCAACCTCCTCCACCTGTCCCTGCAGCATGGGCACCCTGAACCCCATGAATTCAGTAAACAGTTTAAGAACTTTAAAATAGTTCTTAGCTTCCAACAAGTGGCGATTAGCAGCCATCCAGTCCCATTGTGTAACCCACACACTTAAGTGTGCCATATCATCTTGAGCCAGACCCTTCAACAAGGAGTCAAGACCATCATCATCATGAGCAGAGGGAACAACCCTATGCTCAGACTCTCCCATGTCAGCAGCCTTAGCCATCTCCTGAGGAACAATTTGTTGAGAAACAGCATCTTCATTACACATACGGCTTTCCTCGAGCAGCTTGTGTTCCTCTAACACAGGTTCAACATTGAACCTATCATCCATAAACAATCTGGGCCACAACTTTTCAACCACCTTTCCCATCAATTCCCTAGAAAGAGACTGGGCTTCCGAGGCCTTCACAGGACTTCCGTCAACCAGTTGGCGGGCATTCTTCATAAGTTCCTCTTTACAAAGAGAAACCTCACCATTTACCGCAACAGGATGAAACCCACAACCATCCGAGCTCAGAGAGTCGCTATCATACTCCATTTTCTTGTAACCAGATGGCTGCAACCTATCACCGGATTGAGTCGATTGAGTCAACAAATCCTGCTCCCCATTAACTAACCCAGTAGAAAGACAAGGGTAATAAACCTTGACCTCCGTCGAAAAACTGACCTTCTTCGAGACCTGCTCCCCCTTAAAAACCCTAACCTCTGGAGAGAAGGAGACCCTCTTCGGGCTACTAACTGGACTCCCCAACTTAACAATGGGTTCACCCATAAGGGTACAACCCCCAACTCTAGGAATCTCCGATACAAGGTTCTCTGAGAAGGTAACCCTTTTCGGACTCATCTTCGGTACCAACCCAGCCTGGGTCTTCGCCAACAATCCCCTAGCATCATTAACCAACTCCTTAGAGTCAGCAAGGAGACCAGCAATAGAACTACTATTCTCCGACAAAGAAGCATCGGAGAAAGTAACCCTCTTCCGACTCACGAAAGAAAAAGAAAAGAAATATAGGTGTTTATGGTGTAAGATTAGAAGAAAGAGATGGATTAGCGATGGATTTATGATTAGATTGATGGAAAGATGTTTAGATTTAGTTTTGAGAAGAGGCGGCTAGCTAGGGTTCCTAGAGAGAAACGAGTCAAGAACCAAGCTACAAGTGGTTTCCATGCTCAAACGAGTCAAAACTTATTCAAACAAGTCCAAAATGAAGTTTTAATGAGTATTAGGGGTCAAACGAGTCAAGAACAAAGCTACAAGTGGTTTCCATGCTCAAACAAGTCAAAAATTAAGCAAAATTAATTTTCTTGTTCAAACGAGTCCAAAATGAAGTTTTTTTTTTTTGCTAATTAGAAATTTTATACCAAAAGAGGAACAACATACACCATTTGGGGGCATACCCCACAAATCAACAACCAGAAAATAGAGTTAAACAGACTTAAGCTGTTTTTACAATCAACAAAATAAGCACACTATTTGCAAAGTAACACAACCCTACAAACAGAAATCAAGAGTGGCCACCCCTAGTCAGGCTCCATTTCTTCAGCCTGGTCCCCTTGATCTCCTCCATACATGGTCCTGCCAGGTCTTTGCTGATCAACCGTACGAAGACGGCAACGCTTAATCCTCATCTTAGCCCGTCGAGCTGTGACCTCCTTGTCCTCATATATGCCTTCCTCGCCTTGAAACTCTTTTTGGTTAGAGTCCTGCTTGGGATTCTCCTGCATATGCACAGTCACATCTCCGAAAAGACTAAACAGCGGCCCCAAATACTGCATGTTACCCTGAATTGACTCCTTTGTGCTGCTCCCCCCCACCCATAAATCCTTGGAAGGGTCCTTGGATAGTTTTGCATCCTTGCCTTTAGCAAGTGGGCTCTGCTTTGGCTCAGTAGATAGATCAATCCCCAAATCAATCAGGTAATCTGTAATATCTGGGAATTTCGTACTCTATAAATAATATTATTTGGCATTAAAATATCATTATGTGCTTAATTGATGAGTCATTACATGTTTGTATGATTGTGAATATGTGTTACGTGTCTAACTGCTAGATGTGTTGACGTGAAATTTTATTAAAATTCTGTATAGCTTTTAAATGTTAAAACATGATTTTATTTGCGCTTAAACATTTTTATAAAATTCTTGGAGTTAGTAAAAATCATTAAATTTCTTGTTTTATTATCCTTATGTATTTAAAGACTTTTTAAAAATAAAAGTTTAATTTATTTTCGCATTTAAATATTTTACAAGGATTTTTCCAATTATTTTCCTTTTTAAAATATTAAAACTTGTAAAATTCAAATCTTTTCATAAAATGATTTTAAAAATGTTTTAAAAATATATTGAGGAAGAGAATTCCATATTTTAATTTTATGTGTCAATAAATTATTTTTGGATCCAAAATATCTTGTAATTAGGATTTAATTGTCAAGTCTTTTATTTAATTAAAAGATGTATCATTAGAATGTAATTTAATTAGATGTGTGTGTGTAGGCTTGGACAAAACCCTCCCCTCCCCCTTATTTTTTTTTCATACGGCCGAACACCCCCCCCCCCCTCATCTCTCTCAAAATTCTCTCAAAACCTCTCAACCTCCATTAGAGCTCAAGCTCATTTTTCAAGGTGATTTCTCCATTAAAACTCAAAGTCCTATACATAAAAATACTCCTCTCTTCATCCTCTACACCCTCATGTTTGTGGATTTCAATTTTCTTCACTTTGCAAATTAGGGTTTTCGAAAATCAAGCATAAAAGGTGAGTTTTGTGGGTGTGTATGATTGGGTGTTAATCCTTGGTAGAGACCCACGAATTTTGGGCTCTCCGGAGAACCCCAAACCTTCGGCCATGATCATAGAGAGGGCCAAGGATTACATGCATGTGCTTATTTGATGATTTTGTATAATTGCTAAGTGTAATATGGATGCATGTGAGTTTTTATAACTTTTTATGTTGATTTTGATGATGGGTTTGAGTTTTTATAAGATTTCAAGTTGTGGGTATGCTTGTTTTGTTAGTTGATGATTGTTAGTAGGTGTCAAATTAAGAAGGTTAGTGATTTTGATGATTTAATGTTATGAACTTTGATGGGTTAAGTTTATAAATTGATTTTGATTGTAAAATTTATAAGTAGCATTGGTGGGTATGTGAGATTATGGTTTTGTGAATTGATATGCATGTAAGTAATGGTGTATGTCATTGTGAAGGTTTTTGTATGTGATTGTTGGTGAAGAGAGGGAGAGGCCGAGAGAGAGAGATTGATGGAGGAGGGAGAGAAACCGAGAGGGAGAAAGAGAGAGGGAGAAGCCGAGAGAGAGAGAGGAGAGAAAGAGAGAGAGGCCGAGAGGCCGAGAGAGGGAGAGAAGAGAGATTGTGGGAGTTGTGTGAATTATTGTGAGTTGCTTGCTTGAATTGTTTAAGTGCTAATTGATTAAATTGTTACATGAATTAATTGGTTGCATGATTGAATTGCTATGTGAATTGGAGTTATGAATTGCTTAATGAGTCGTCGTGGAGAGAGTAGGATAGCCTAGGATTGCTTGGTGATTGTAGTAGTCGATTGGTGATGGAGTTGTAGCCATTGGAGGTGCATTGTGTTGTTTTGTGATTGATTGAGACCGATTATATTCGGTATGGTTTGACGACTATACAAAGGAGATGCCGCCGAAATTTCTAAAAATATAATAAGTGATTTCCAAAACCCTAAAGGCACATCTCCAATGTTAAGTCGTAGAATTATTATAGTACTATATCATACTACATTGTATGTTAAGTGAATTGTGTGCTAAGTGACTTACATGACTTATGTGTTTACATGTATATATGTATGTGTATAACATGGATATATCGATGGGGCGTTAGCATTATTAGGATTGCTTTGTGATATGTAAACAAAAGAGGGGAAAATAAGTTATTGTTTATTATTATTATTATAGGTCCGAGTAGGAGGCCTGGCAAGGAGCCGATTGAGGAGGACGCTATCTAGTTTGATCTCGTGATTTAAGGCAAGTGTACTATCCTACCTTGTTGTTACCATATGATGAATGCCATGAGATATTGAATTGTTAGTTTGTCACAAACTAGTTCTTTCCGACCTTATTATTGTCATATACCTTGTGATTGATTTCATACCCCTTGAACTTGACTTGACTTGCTAATCGATAATCATATTTCTTGGAAAACCTTTTCATAACCTTATCGAATTCTTGAATCCTCGAACCAATTACTTAAATATCTTCTTGTACTTGAACTCGTTTCTAACTAAAAACAATTGTTGATTCTTGATTAACCTTTCGTGATTAACTTTTCTTGAATTAATCTCCTTGACTTAACCAAGTTATACTAAACAGAATCCCAACTCCTAAGAATCCAGAATGATTGACTTTCTTCACTTTGCCTTGTCATTTATTCGAAATCTGAAAATCATTCATTTGAAATCTGAGAATCCTATTCATGCTTATTAGCAACTTGATATAACATTGAGAATCTTATTTCTTTGAGATGAATTGAAATTGATAAACATTGTTTAACCTTAATGGAATTGGATGGAATGTTACTTTGACCGAGGCGCCGGTCCAAATCATGTTACTATTATAGGCCAATGTGTGCCTGGGATCCCCTTATATTTGATGAACACCGTATTGGATATGCGGGTTCGGAGCTCTGTCGTGGGCTGATCACCCAGCGTTGCTCGTAGCGTCTTATCAGATATTCCAATTCCTTCTCATTTTATTTTGATATTGATTCAGTTGATACAGTTCATTTGCAGATTTCATATCTTGCTTTACAGTTGAATTATTTTGCCAGTCTTATATTGTTGTTTATGCACTTGCTGAGCAATTGGCTCAATGATATTATTTTTCCTTAACCTTTCAGTGAAACTCGAAGATGGTAAGGACTCTTGAGACTGCGCGTAAGAATTGTGGTGGTTCAGGTGTAGCCTATAGGAGGCAGTTCCAGGTAGAAGGGAGTGGCGATCTGATGGATCTTGTTTTGCTAGACTTTTGACTTAGTCTATAATCTTTTGACTTAGAATAATTTGTGGTCTGTAATAATAAATGGTTTTGAATTGGTAGTTTATATTGCTTCAAACTCTTACCTATTGGCGATCTAGGCGTGGGATTGGTAATGTCTAAATAATTAATATGCATGCTTTACCATTATCTAGTTAACTTTGATTAAGGGATTTGGGGCCGTCACAGGTTTGGTATCAGAGCCAGGTTTGGTATCAGAGCCACAGGTTTGAGTCACTGAACAATATAGGTTTAGGTAACAAGATAGATCACATTTTCAATAATCACTTAGGATTAAAATAGAAACTCACTTAGAATATAAATAGTATGATATTTCTAAAAGAATAGGTTTGATTGACCCCTATTATCGAGAGTGTTTAAGTAGTATGCTTCTAAGTTTTATCTGACGCTTATATATATATATATTATATTATATTATTATTGGCAGCGACAGAGGGCACCATGACCTTCAGCTCCACCTCCGGCCGAGATAGCAGATACTGTACCTTTACCCGTCTATCAGGAGTTGCTTAGGGAGTGTGATCATCTTTATGGTGAGAACGCTCAGCTTCAGAGGAGAGTTGATGCATTGTATAGTGATGATGGGGATGTACCCGAGGATCATGTCCCGACTCTTGCATCCAGGCTTCAGTCACTCACCAAGACGGCTAACGAGAGGCTTCGCGCTATGGTACCTCATCGAGATTGGGAGAGTTATGCGATGGTGCAGATGATGGTGGACGAGCTTCAGCGTGTGATCAGCCATTTGATGGATAACTAGTTTTATGCTTTGAGTTTTATGCGATGGCAAATATAGCCATATGATTATCAGACTTATGTTAGACTTTATCGTACTTTCAGTTTCGGTTTTCGTATTTTATGTTGGTTGGTACTTTGAACTGTTGGATTTGGGTTATCGATGGACGTCATCGGTACCGTTATCGTTATTATTATTATCGTTTCTTTTTTTCGTATTATTTGGGCGCGTGAGATTGTTTAAATTTTAGGTTGTACCATGTCATATTAGAACTGTTAGACCATATTGTGCCATGTTGCGGTTAGATGTATGTTTGTGGATAAATAGATGCTTGTTTAATATTCAGAAAGATGCCTCCAAGAAGGAGCAATACTAGAGCTAATCAAAATAGGGATCAAGACGATCAGAATAGAGAAGATAATCGAGATAATATGGATATGGCCCGGCTTTTGGGACTTTTGCAACAGCAGACGACTACGTTGGCTCAGCAACAGCAGCTACTTCAGCAACAACATCAGCAATTGCAACAGCAACAAGGACAGCAACAACCAGCCCAACTTGTGGTAACTTTTAAATCTTTTCAGGTTGTGAAACCCCCAGATTTTCAAGGAACAAAAGATCCAGTTGAAGCCCAGATATGGCTTAAGGAAATGGAGAAGGCCTTTGCATTGGTGAAGGTTAGTGATGAGCAGAAGGTAGAATTTGCTAGTTATTTTCTTAAGGGTGAATCTAATTATTGGTGGGAGTCGGCTAAGGCATTGGAAGTAGCAGAAGTGATTCAGTGGGATAGGTTTAAAAGGATTTTTCTGGAGAAGTATTTTCCTAGATATATGCAGAATCAGATGGAGTTAAAGTTCTTTAATCTTAAGCAGGAAAATATGAGTGTTGATGAGAAGAAGTTTACAGAATTAGCAAGGTTTGTAGGAGATTATGTGGATACGGATGAAAAGAGAGCGAAGAGGTTTCAACAGGGATTGAAGCCATGGTTAAGGAGCAGAGTTGCAGCTTTTGAGATTAACTCGTATGCAGAAGTGGTTCAGAAGGCTATGATAATAGAAGGTGAGAGTGATCAGAATCAGAAGGAAAGGGGCAATTTAAAGAGGAAAGTGGAAGCAATAGAAAGGAATCAGGATCAAGGAAAGTCAACTAATCAGATGGATAGAAAGCCCGGATTTCCGAACCAGGGAAGAAATTTTAAAAGGAATGTGCCCAGAAACAGGAATTCAGAAACCCTTCCTCAGAACCCCAATCAACCAAGATTTCCCCGACCCTCTATACCAGAGTGCAAGGCATGTTCTAAGAGGCATACCGGAGCGTGTGTGAAGGCAGATATTGTTTGTTTCAAGTGTAACCAGAAAGGTCATTATGCAAATGAGTGCAGGAATTCGAAATCGAGTGTGACTTGTTACAAGTGTGGTAAGGTAGGACACATGGCTAGGGAGTGCAGATCGCCTGTTCCAAACAACAACTTGATGAGATTGACTACCTCTACCCCAGTGAACCCAATGGCAACATCTCAGATTCAAACTCAGATTCTAAATCCACCTGTACTTCAACAAGTTCCAGCCCTTCAAGCTCAGAGTTATCAAGCTTCAGCCTATCCAATTCATGCCCGAACCTTCAACATGAATATGAACGATGCAGTGAGAAGTTCGGATGTAGTGGAAGGTACGCTTTTTGTGAACGCCATTAGTGCTAAAGTGTTAATTGATTCGGGTGCTACTAGATCATTTGTTGCTAAAGATTTTGTGAATAAGTTGAAGTGTGATACTCATATGTTAAGAGAAACTTTGAATATTGTGTTAGCTAATCAGGATCAGATGCCAGTAGATAGAGTGTGTTCACCTTGTGTAGTAGAGATTTCAGGATATCTTTTTCCCGTCACCTTGATACCTTTTCAACTAGGAGATTTTGACATTATTTTAGGAATGGATTGGCTTGCCGAGTATGATGCGCATATCGATTGTAAGAGTAAGAGAGTGTCATTGAGATCTCCAGAAGGCGATAGAGTTATCTTTAAGGGGCGTAGGCAGACTAGTACGTTTCTTACCATGATGCAAACCAAGAGATTGTTAAGGAAAGGATGTGAGGCTTATCTTGCTTATGTGTTAGATAAGAGTCGAGAAGGAGTGAAATTTGAGGATATTCCCGTAGTCAATGAGTTTCCCGATGTTTTTCCCGAAGAACTACCCGGATTACCTCCAGATCGTCAGATTAAGTTCGCGATTGACTTAGCACCAGGGACAGAACCTATTTCCAAGGCTCCATACAGAATGGCACCCTCTGAAATGAAGGAACTCGCCAGTCAGCTTCAGGATTTATTGAATAAAGGAGTTATAAGACCAAGTGTATCACCCTAGGGAGCGCCAGTATTGTTCGTAAAGAAGAAAGATGGAAGTATGAGACTTTGTATCGACTATCGAGAGTTGAATAAGTTGACTATCAAGAATAGATACCCATTACCAAGGATCGATGATTTGTTTGACCAGTTGAAAGGAGCGATATGTTTTTCGAAGATAGATCTAAGATCAGGATATCACCAGCTGAAAATCAAACCAGAGGATATACCGAAGACTGCTTTTCGAACAAGGTATGGTCACTATGAATTTTTGGTTATGGCTTTTGGATTGACGAACGCACCAGCAGCATTTATGGATTTGATGAACCGAGTATTTAAGAGATTTTTGGATAAGTTTGTGATAGTTTTCATTGACGATATTTTGATATACTCTAAATCAGAAGAGGATCATGCAGAGCATTTGAGAATAGCATTGGAGATATTGAGAAAGGAGAAGTTGTATGCCAAGTTTTCCAAGTGTGAGTTTTGGTTGAAGGAAGTCCAATTTTTGGGACATATTGTGAGTAAGGAAGGAATTCGAGTTGACCCAGCAAAGATTGAAGCAGTTGTGAATTGGGAAAGACCAAGGACACCAACAGAAGTAAGAAGTTTTATGGGACTAGCAGGATATTATCGCAGATTTGTTAAGGATTTTTCTAAGATTGCTGTACCATTGACCAAGTTGACCCGGAAGAATGAAAAGTTTGAATGGACTGATAAGTGTGAAAAGAATTTTCAAGAGCTTAAGCAAAGATTGGTAACTGCTCCAGTGTTAGCATTACCGGATGATAAAGGAGAGTTTGTAATCTATAGCGATGCTTCGCATAAGGGTTTAGGGTGTGTGTTGATGCAGCATGGAAAGGTGATTGCGTACGCTTCAAGGCAACTGAAACCTCATGAACAGAGATACCCTACCCATGACCTCGAGCTAGCAGCAATTGTGTTTGCATTGAAATTGTGGAGACATTATCTTTATGGTGAGAAGTGTGAGATATTCACGAATCATAAGAGTTTAAAATATATTTTTACTCAGAAGGAACTCAACATGAGACAAAGAAGATGGTTAGAGCTGATAAAGGATTATGATTGTACCATTAGTTATCATCCGGGGAAAGCGAATGTCGTAGCTGATGCGCTAAGCAGGAAGGAAAGATTGAATACGTTGTCAATGACTCAAGAATTGTTTAGAGAGTTTGAGAAGTTAGAGATTGAAGTTTGTGCAACAGAGATTCCAGCAGAGCAAGTCTATACCATGACATTTCAACCAGTATTATTGGACAAAATTCGGAAATGCCAAGAGGAAGTGATGAATCAGAGATTGAATGAATTGACCGGAGAAGAAATTTGTACGCAGAAAGATAACCAAGGTATTTTAAGATTTTCCTCAAGGATATGGATTCCTGATGTGAAAGAGTTGAAAGAAGAGTTATTGTGTGATGCCCATAGTTCTAAGTTTTCATTACATCCTGGAAGCACGAAAATATATCAAGATTTGAAGAAGAACTTTTGGTGGCCAGACATGAAAAGAGAAATTGCAGAGTGGGTAAGTCGTTGTTATACATGCCAAAGAGTGAAAGCAGAACATCAAAGACCAAGTGGATTAATTCAACCATTGGAGATACCTGAGTGGAAGTGGGAGCACATTTCAATGGATTTTGTAGTAGGTCTACCAAGATCGAAGGCTAATCATGATGCGATTTGGGTTATAGTTGATCGATTGACGAAATCAGCTCATTTCTTGCCGATTAACGAGAGATTTTCGCTAGACAAGTTGGTGCATTTGTACTTGAAGGAGATTGTGACTCGTCATGGAGTTCCAGTATCTATAGTATCTGACAGAGATCCACGTTTTAACTCAAGATTTTGGAGACAGTTTCAAGAACATCTCGGAACGCAACTCAGAATGAGTACTGCTTATCATCCTCAGACAGATGGTCAGAGCGAAAGAACGATTCAGACAATTGAAGACATGCTTAGAGTTTGTGACATAGATTTTAAAGGCAATTGGGACAAGCATCTACCTTTGGTGGAATTTTCCTACAACAACAGCTATCATGCTAGTATTGGGATGCCTCCATATGAAGCTCTCTATGGAAGGAAGTGTAGATCTCCTGTGTGTTGGGAAGAAGTTGGTGAGCGAAAGATAGTAGGACCAAAATTGATTCAGCAGACGAAAGAGACAGTGGAAATAATTCAGAAAAGATTGCGAGCTGCTCAAGACAGACAGAGAAAGTATGCGGATCCAGCAGGAAAGAAAGTAGATTTTGAAGTAGGTGATCCAGTATTGTTAAAAGTTTCGCCATGGAAAGGATTAACCAGATTTGGGAAGAAAGGAAAGTTGAGTCCGAGATTTGTAGGACCTTTTGAGATTTTGCGACGCGTGGGCAAAGTAGCTTATGAATTAGCTTTACCGCCTCAGATGCAGCATATTCATAATGTTTTTCATGTATCGATGCTTAAGAAGTTTCATCCTGACACTAAGTGTGTAATAGAGTATGAGCCAGTAGAAATTCAGCCAGATTTGTATTATGTAGAGCGGCCGATCAGAATAGAAGATCGCCGAGAGAAAGTGCTTAGAAATAAATCAGTTGCGTTAGTTAAAGTTTTGTGGAGGAATCCTAAGGTTGAAGAGTCAACCTGGGAGTTAGAAAGTGATATGTTAGAACAGTACCCTCATTTGTTTACATAGCTGATTCTGGGGACAGAATCCTTTTAAGGGGGGAAGGATGTAATATCTGGGAATTTCGTACTCTATAAATAATATTATTTGGCATTAAAATATCATTATGTGCTTAATTGATGAGTCATTACATGTTTGTATGATTGTGAATATGTGTTACGTGTCTAACTGCTAGATGTGTTGACGTGAAATTTTATTAAAATTCTGTATAGCTTTTAAATGTTAAAACATGATTTTATTTGCGCTTAAACATTTTTATAAAATTCTTGGAGTTAGTAAAAATCATGAAATTTCTTGTTTTATTATCCTTATGTATTTAAAGACTTTTTAAAAATAAAAGTTTAATTTATTTTCGCATTTAAATATTTTACAAGGATTTTTCCAATTATTTTCCTTTTTAAAATATTAAAACTTGTAAAATTCAAATCTTTTCATAAAATGATTTTAAAAATGTTTTAAAAATATATTGAGGAAGAGAATTCCATATTTTAATTTTATGTGTCAATAAATTATTTTTGGATCCAAAATATCTTGTAATTAGGATTTAATTGTCAAGTCTTTTATTTAATTAAAAGATGTATCATTAGAATGTAATTTAATTAGATGTGTGTGTGTAGGCTTGGACAAAACCCTCCCCTCCCCCTTATTTTTTTTCATACGGCCGAACACCCCCCCCCCCCCCCCCCCACTCATCTCTCTCAAAATTCTCTCAAAACCTCTCAACCTCCATTAGAGCTCAAGCTCATTTTTCAAGGTGATTTCTCCATTAAAACTCAAAGTCCTATACATAAAAATACTCCTCTCTTCATCCTCTACACCCTCATGTTTGTGGATTTCAATTTTCTTCACTTTGCAAATTAGGGTTTTCGAAAATCAAGCATAAAAGGTGAGTTTTGTGGGTGTGTATGATTGGGTGTTAATCCTTGGTAGAGACCCACGAATTTTGGGCTCTCCGGAGAACCCCAAACCTTCGGCCATGATCATAGAGAGGGCCAAGGATTACATGCATGTGCTTATTTGATGATTTTGTATAGCTAAGTGTAATATGGATGCATGTGAGTTTTTATAACTTTTTATGTTGATTTTGATGATGGGTTTGAGTTTTTATAAGATTTCAAGTTGTGGGTATGCTTGTTTTGTTAGTTGATGATTGTTAGTAGGTGTCAAATTAAGAAGGTTAGTGATTTTGATGATTTAATGTTATGAACTTTGATGGGTTAAGTTTATAAATTGATTTTGATTGTAAAATTTATAAGTAGCATTGGTGGGTATGTGAGATTATGGTTTTGTGAATTGATATGCATGTAAGTAATGGTGTATGTCATTGTGAAGGTTTTTGTATGTGATTGTTGGTGAAGAGAGGGAGAGGCCGAGAGAGAGAGATTGATGGAGGAGGGAGAGAAACCGAGAGGGAGAAAGAGAGAGGGAGAGAGGGAGAAGCCGAGAGAGAGAGAGGAGAGAAAGAGAGAGAGGCCGAGAGAGGGAGAGAAGAGAGATTGTGGGAGTTGTGTGAATTATTGTGAGTTGCTTGCTTGAATTGTTTAAGTGCTAATTGATTAAATTGTTACATGAATTAATTGGTTGCATGATTGAATTGCTATGTGAATTGGAGTTATGAATTGCTTAATGAGTCGTCGTGGAGAGAGTAGGATAGCCTAGGATTGCTTGGTGATTGTAGTAGTCGATTGGTGATGGAGTTGTAGCCATTGGAGGTGCATTGTGTTGTTTTGTGATTGATTGAGACCGATTATATTCGGTATGGTTTGACGACTATACAAAGGAGATGCCGCCGAAATTTCTAAAAATATAATAAGTGATTTCCAAAACCCTAAAGGCACATCTCCAATGTTAAGTCGTAGAATCATTATAGTACTATATCATACTACATTGTATGTTAAGTGAATTGTGTGCTAAGTGACTTACATGACTTATGTGTTTACATGTATATATGTATGTGTATAACATGGATATATCGATGGGGCGTTAGCATTATTAGGATTGCTTTGTGATATGTAAACAAAAGAGGGGAAAATAAGTTATTGTTTATTATTATTATTATAGGTCCGAGTAGGAGGCCTGGCAAGGAGCCGATTGAGGAGGACGCTATCTAGTTTGATCTCGTGATTTAAGGCAAGTGTACTATCCTACCTTGTTGTTACCATATGATGAATGCCATGAGATATTGAATTGTTAGTTTGTCACAAACTAGTTCTTTCCGACCTTATTATTGTCATATACCTTGTGATTGATTTCATACCCCTTGAACTTGACTTGACTTGCTAATCGATAATCATATTTCTTGGAAAACCTTTTCATAACCTTATCGAATTCTTGAATCCTCGAACCAATTACTTAAATATCTTCTTGTACTTGAACTCGTTTCTAACTAAAAACAATTGTTGATTCTTGATTAACCTTTCGTGATTAACTTTTCTTGAATTAATCTCCTTGACTTAACCAAGTTATACTAAACAGAATCCCAACTCCTAAGAATCCAGAATGATTGACTTTCTTCACTTTGCCTTGTCATTTATTCGAAATCTGAAAATCATTCATTTGAAATCTGAGAATCCTATTCATGCTTATTAGCAACTTGATATAACATTGAGAATCTTATTTCTTTGAGATGAATTGAAATTGATAAACATTGTTTAACCTTAATGGAATTGGATGGAATGTTACTTTGACCGAGGCGCCGGTCCAAATCATGTTACTATTATAGGCCAATGTGTGCCTGGGATCCCCTTATATTTGATGAACACCGTATTGGATATGCGGGTTCGGAGCTCTGTCGTGGGCTGATCACCCAGCGTTGCTCGTAGCGTCTTATCAGATATTCCAATTCCTTCTCATTTTATTTTGATATTGATTCAGTTAATACAGTTCATTTGCAGATTTCATATCTTGCTTTACAGTTGAATTATTTTGCCAGTCTTATATTGTTGTTTATGCACTTGCTGAGCAATTGGCTCAATGATATTATTTTTCCTTAACCTTTCAGTGAAACTCGAAGATGGTAAGGACTCTTGAGACTGCGCGTAAGAATTGTGGTGGTTCAGGTGTAGCCTATAGGAGGCAGTTCCAGGTAGAAGGGAGTGGCGATCTGATGGATCTTGTTTTGCTAGACTTTTGACTTAGTCTATAATCTTTTGACTTAGAATAATTTGTGGTCTGTAATAATAAATGGTTTTGAATTGGTAGTTTATATTGCTTCAAACTCTTACCTGTTGGCGATCTAGGCGTGGGATTGGTAATGTCTAAATAATTAATATGCATGCTTTACCATTATCTAGTTAACTTTGATTAAGGGATTTGGGGCCGTCACAGGTTTGGTATCAGAGCCACAGGTTTGAGTCACTGAACAATATAGGTTTAGGTAACAAGATAGATCACATTTTCAATAATCACTTAGGATTAAAATAGAAACTCACTTAGAATATAAATAGTATGATATTTCTAAAAGAATAGGTTTGATTGACCCCTATTATCGAGAGTGTTTAAGTAGTATGCTTCTAAGTTTTATCTGACGCTTATATATATATATATTATATTATATTATTATTGGCAGCGACAGAGGGCACCAGGACCTTCAGCTCCACCTCCGGCCGAGATAGCAGATACTGTACCTTTACCCGTCTATCAGGAGTTGCTTAGGGAGTGTGATCATCTTTATGGTGAGAACGCTCAGCTTCAGAGGAGAGTTGATGCATTGTATAGTGATGATGGGGATGTACCCGAGGATCATGTCCCGACTCTTGCATCCAGGCTTCAGTCACTCACCAAGACGGCTAACGAGAGGCTTCGCGCTATGGTACCTCATCGAGATTGGGAGAGTTATGCGATGGTGCAGATGATGGTGGACGAGCTTCAGCGTGTGATCAGCCATTTGATGGATAACTAGTTTTATGCTTTGAGTTTTATGCGATGGCAAATATAGCCATATGATTATCAGACTTATGTTAGACTTTATCGTACTTTCAGTTTCGGTTTTCGTATTTTATGTTGGTTGGTACTTTGAACTGTTGGATTTGGGTTATCGATGGACGTCATCGGTACCGTTATCGTTATTATTATTATCGTTTCTTTTTTTCGTATTATTTGGGCGCGTGAGATTGTTTAAATTTTAGGTTGTACCATGTCATATTAGAACTGTTAGACCATATTGTGCCATGTTGCGGTTAGATGTATGTTTGTGGATAAATAGATGCTTGTTTAATATTCAGAAAGATGCCTCCAAGAAGGAGCAATACTAGAGCTAATCAAAATAGGGATCAAGACGATCAGAATAGAGAAGATAATCGAGATAATATGGATATGGCCCGGCTTTTGGGACTTTTGCAACAGCAGACGACTACGTTGGCTCAGCAACAGCAGCTACTTCAGCAACAACATCAGCAATTGCAACAGCAACAAGGACAGCAACAACCAGCCCAACTTGTGGTAACTTTTAAATCTTTTCAGGTTGTGAAACCCCCAGATTTTCAAGGAACAAAAGATCCAGTTGAAGGGATTTCCTATCATGTGACCCTTTAACCAAAGGGATTTCCTTACCTATCGAGCTAATGAACATATTCAAATTTTCTAGATTACGCCTCGCTGCCACTAGCGCCTTCTTCTTCAACTCAGAGTTTAATAAGGTGTGGTCTAATAGCCCCGCTATCTCCACCTCCTCTTCCATGTCTTGAATAATTTGGCCATCCTCCCCAAGAACCAGGAGCGAGATTCCATTCTTTCGAATATAGGTCCCAAGTTGCTTAATGCAATTCAGAGCTATACCCAAGTCTCTCAAAAACTTTAAATCCGGTCTCCTTTGCAGGCTATTTACGAAATCTATATCACTCATGTCAACAATCCCCCAAATCGTAGGCACTTCATGTCCACTCTAGACAATGCTGTCTCTCATAATAACGATTACATTCATAGCAATAGCTAGGCGTTCTTGCCATCGCTTTACTGAACCATCCATACATGGGTTTGCTTCTACTCCTATCGCATCATTACAGACCGCCTTGCCCTTTGCTTTCATCCTGGCCATATCAGTATCCCCAACAGAGGACCCAGCAATTTCCCCAGAATTCATAGTCTTTCCACTCTCTCTACCCAGGTTCATAACCGGAACAGAGGAATCCCCTTTAGTGGAAGCATAATCCTTTCCCAATTCATTCCCAACCCCAGCAGCACCACCTATCTGGGCCTCATACAAACTCTCATCAGTTACTAGACCTTCCCTTTGACTATCCGAATGAATAGGCAATTCCTCCTCCATAGAGGGCTCCAACAAATCGACAAATGGAGTAACATGACAATCCACATCCACAGTATTTGATTTGTTGTCATCAAAAGAGACCCTTACTTCTCCTTTTGTCCCCTCATTCTTCATACTCAATCCTTCAACCTTCTTAGATCGAGTACCAACAGATGGTATCTCCGTTACCAAATCACTTGCAAAAGAAACCCTTTTCAGGCTCCTAACTGGTTCCAACCCCCTCTGGGTCATCCTCCCTAGATCAACAAAGGACTCTTCCGGGGAGGGCTCCGACAGATCAACAAAGGAAGTAACACAATGACCCCCATCTACTGTATTAAGACTAGGAGGTTTCATTCGGGAAAAAACCTTACCATCAATTAAGTGATGCATGACCCTACTACGGGTGCGAGCAGCTACCCCAGACTCTGGGATCATCATGACTGGGTTGTCAGCAAAGGAGACCCTCGCGACCCTCTTTTTGCCATCATTCCTAGATCGAATATCCATAGATGGTATCTCCGATACCAAATCAGCCGCAAACGAGACCCTTTTTGGGCTCGGAACTGGATCCAACCCCTCCTGGGACTTCGCCACACGATTCATGACAGAAGCCTCCATCACCGAATCATCCACAAATGAAACCCTCTTACGGCTCATGCTAACCAACAAGAAAAAAGAAATTTGGTGTTTAGGTGAGAGATGAGAAGGGGAAGATGGATTATGATGTGGAACTTTAGATCTGATGGAGCAGATGCTATGATTGTTTGAGAATTTTAGAGAGAGGTTAGAGAGAGGTTAGAGCATATCCGACTCTCATTTTTTTCTAGTTTTTAAAATTTATGTCCAAAATGAAGTTTTAGTGAGTATTAGGGGTCAAACAAGTCAAGAACAAAGCTACAAGTGGTTTCCATGCTCAAACAAGTCAAAAACTAAACAAAATTAATTTTCTTGTTCAAACGAGTCCAAAATGAAGTTTTAGTCAGTTCTAGGGGTCAAACGAGTCATGAACCAAGCTACAAGTGGTTTCCATGTTCAAACAAGTCAAAAATTAAGCAAAATTAATTTTCTGGTTCAAACGAGTCCAAAATGAAGTTTAGTCAGTATTAGAGGTCAAACGAGTTAAGAACAAAGCTACAAGTGGTTTCCATGCTCAAACAAGTCAAAAATTAAGCAAAATTAATTTTTTGGTTCAAACGAGTCCAAAATGAAATTTTTTTTTTGCTAATTAAATTTTATACCGAAGGAAAAAGATTACATCTCTAGGGGCATACCCCGCGATAAATAATGCATCTGCCTAACAGAACAACATGGAAAACAACGATAAAACTAGATAAACTAGCAGTCAACCAACCATGGTCCACAAGACCTGAAAGTAACAACAACAAGCTACACGAGTCCAAAATGAGTCCAAAATGAAGTTTTAATTAGTTCTAGGGGTCAAACGAGTCAAGAACCAAGCTACACGTGGTTTCCATGCTCAAACAAGTCAAAACTTGTTCTAACAAGTCCAAAATGAAGTTTTAGTGAGTATTAGGGGTCAAACGAGTCAAGAACAAAGCTACAAGTTGTTTCAATGCTCAAACAAGTCAAAAATAAAGCAAAATTAATTTTCATGTTCAATTGAGTCCACAATGAAGTTTTAGTGAGTAACAGGGGTCGAACGAGTCAAGAACAAAGCTACAAGTGGTTTCCATGCTCATACAAGTCAAAAACTAAACAAAAATAATTTTCTTGTTCAAACGAGTCAAAAATGAAGTTTTAGTCAGTTCTAGGGGTCAAACAAGTCAAGAACAAAGCTAAAGTGGTTTCCATGCTCAAACAAGTCAAAAACTAAGCAAAATTAATTTTCTTGTTCAAACATGTCCAAAATGAAGTTTTAATCAGTTCTAGGGATCAAACGAGTCAAGAACCAAGCTACAAGTGGTTTCCATGCTCAAACGAGTCAAAACTTGTTCAAACAAGTCCAAAATGAAGCTTTAATGAGTATTAGGGGTCAAACGAGTCAAGAACAAAGCTACAAGTGGTTTCCATGCTCAAACAAGTCAAAAATTAAGCAAAATTAATTTTCTTGTTCAAACGAGTCCAAAATGAAGTTTTAGTGAGTATTAGGGGTCAAACAAGTCAAGAACAAAGCTACAAGTGGTTTCCATGTTCAAACAAGTCAAAAACTAAAAAAAAAAAATTCTTGTTCAAACGAGTCCAAAATGAAGTTTTAGTCAGTTCAAGGGATCAAACGAGTCATGAACCAAGCTACAAGTGGTTTCCATGTTCAAACAAGTCAAAAATTAAGCAAAATTAATTTTCTGGTTCAAACGAGGCCAAAATGAAGTTTAGTCAGTATTAGAGGTCAAACGAGTTAAGAACAAAGCTACAAGTGGTTTCCATGCTCAAACAAGTCAAAAATTAAGAAAAATTAATTTTTTGGTTCAAACGAGTCCAAAATGAAGTTTTAGTGAGTTCTAGGGGTCAAACGAGTCAAGAAGCAAGCTACACGTGGTTTCCATGCTCAAACAAGTCAAAACTTGTTCAAACAAGTCCAAAATGAAGTTTTAGTGAGTATTAGGGGTCAAACGAGTCAAGAACAAAGCTACAAGTGGTTTCAATGCTCAAACAAGTCAAAAATTAAGCAAAATTAATTTTAATGTTCAATTGAGTCCAAAATGAAGTGTTTTTTTTTTGCTAATTAAATTTTTATACCAAAGGAAAATGATTACATCTCTAGGGGCATACCCCGCGATAAATAATACATCTGCCTAACAGAACAACATGGAAGAAACAACAATAAAGCTAGATAAACTAGCAGTCAACAAACCACGGTCCACAAGACTTGGAAGAAAACAACAACTACAGCAAATGAACTAGAACAGCATAAGAACAAGGGTTGGGTCTTCTCGGGCCCATTTTTTAAAGGAAGAACAAGTAAAAAGTTTTTCCTTCACAATGGCTTTTACATTCGAAATGAGCACGGTAGAGGGATGTCCTGGGCCAGTATTATGGCTTCTAAAATTTCTCTCCTTCCACAAACTGTAAACACATGTCGTCAGGTAAGTACCAGCAATGGCCTTAGGCTTTGCATTAAGAGGACATCTAAAGAAATCACCCCGCTGCCAGCAAGCCCAATCCGCATGGAGTGGAAAGGGAATGACTCTCATTACTAGGGAGGAAAAAGGACAAGTAGTGAGCAGGTGACTAATTGACTCAACATCTGTTCCACAAAGAGTGCACACAGGATCAACATTCATGCCAAAAAGGACCATACGCTCCTTAGTGAGCAGCCTATCTCTAACTGCAAGCCAAGTGACAAAAGAGCACTTTGGGATGTTGAGAGAATTCCACACTAGGTCGCTCCAATCAGCAGGTTGACCCATGTCACGAATAGAGGCCCAAATAGATGCCAGTTTGACAAGCTTTGGCTGGAGTCCATCCCAAGTGATGCAATCCCTGTCATGAAGTTGTACCATACTAGCCCTGTTTTTGACTTCAATGACATCCATGTGATTTGATTGAGGGAGATGCCACACCCCATTGCTAAGATACGTCCCAATACTAACCATACTAGATGATTCAGCCGTAGAGATCACAGAAGGAGAGACAAGAGCCAGGGGCTTTTTGTTTGCCCATGGATCATGCCAAAAAAGAAAATTAGAGTTCACTCCAACTTCAAAACTAAGAAAGTTCATCGCCTGGTGCCTAACATTAAAAATTTTCCTTGCAATCCAACTACACCTATACGGCATCTTTGCAGTCCAGAAACCCTTATTACGAATCAGCACCTTATGAAACCAAGAAATCCAAAGAGAGTCAGCAGAGGGTTGGAGCAGGCGCCAGAGCTGATGTAACACAGCTGCCTGGTTCCATTCAAAGAGGTTTTTAATCCCCAACCCCCCCTCACTTTTTGGTTTACAATAATCTTCCCAGCCTACTTTGTAGTGACACCTACCCGATTCTTTATAGAATCCTCCCCAAAGGAATTTAAAGAACAAACTGTTGATCTTCTATAAGATAGCCTTGGGAAGAAAGATATACATGCTCCAGTAGCCAACAATACTAGCCATGATAGCTTTAATCAGCATCAAGCGGCCAGCAAAATTGAGAAATCTAACCATCCACGATTCCACCTTCTTGCAAAGCTTGGCCACCAAGGAGGAGCAGTCCTTGCTATTTAGTTTACCAGTAATGAGAGGCAACCCTAGGTACGTGATAGGAAAGGAGCCTCTTTGAAAGCCAGTAGCCCGAAGGATATTCTCCACCACATTCTCTCTGACATTCGCAAAAAAGCACACTGACTTATCAATACTAGGAACCAGGTTAGAACAATTGGAGAACATAGAAACCCCCTCCATAAGAGTAGCAACTGAAGATTCATCACCATGACTGAATAGGAAAACATCATCAGCAAAGATAATGTGGTGCAGGTTGACTTGCTTTGTTCGCCAATGGAATTTGAAATCAAAACCATCAATAGATTTGTTTAGACATGCTGTAAAGACTTCCATGGTCATCACAAAAAGATAAGGAGAGATGGGGTCTCCCTGTCTCAAGCCCGATTTGCCCTTGAAAAAACCCTCCAAACTACCATTTAGCTTTACAGAGAACATCGTGGAGGTGATACACACCTTAATCCAATCAATAAACCTTGGGGGGAATCCCATTTTGTGAAGAACTTGGAATATAAAACTCCAATTCAAAGAGTCAAAGGCCTTGTGGATGTCAAGTTTGATTGCACATCGAGCCTGGCCAGAATTCCGGTTGTAACCTTTGCAAGGGGCTTGGGCCAGAAAAATGTTATCACCAATGGACCTTTTGCCCACAAAAGCAGATTGGTTTGGAGAAATCAAACTGGGCATAACCCCCTTGAGTCTAGCAGCAATCATCTTAGAGATACACTTATAAAGCACATTGTAACAAGGGTCAAACGAGTCAAGAACAAAGCTACAAGTGGTTTCCATGCTCAAACAAGTTAAAAACTAAGCAAAATTAATTTTCTTGTTCAAACGTGTCCAAAATGAAGTTTAAGTCAGTTCTAGGGGTCAAACGAGTCAAGAACCAAGCTACAAGTGGTTTCCATGCTCAAACGAGTCAAAACTTGTTCAAACAAGTCCAAAATGAAGTTTTAATTAGTATTAGGGGTCAAATGAGTCAAGAACAAAGCATTTTTTTTTGCTAATTAAAAATTTTATACCAAAGATAAACGGTTACAATTCTAGGGGCATACCCCGCGAGTCATATACGTTCATCAAACGGAACAACAAGGAAGACTACAACAAGATCCGGTCCAAAAGGACCCCAACGGAACAAACAATCAAGTAGATAGAAATACTTGACTGAACAACTAAACAAAGCTACATGAAAGAGAGCTAGTTAAACTAGCTTAAACAGAAGTTCATAACTGGCCTGGACTGAAAAAAACTATAACTATGCCAAAATGGCATCCCATCTCGCACCTTCCTGGTAAATAATTCCTTAAAGACATTAACCATAAAATGGTCTTGAAAAATCTGATCCATGTCATCAGAGTGATATCCATCTTTTCGAAGCCACCAGCACACAGGCTCAGCAAAACCGAAGTTAAGCCCAAAATACTTCATGCCCCTTTGGATCAGAGAAACTCCACCACAAGTTCCTGGATAGCTCATTAAACGTTCAAGTTGACACAAGTTCAACCTCGTTCTCAACATACCAACACTTTCTAACAATGGAGGATACAACCCCTTCCATTGCTCAAATGAGTCAACATTTCTTGGAAAAATTAGCAGTGAAGCCACCACAATATCCTTTCCAGCATCTTTGAACTTGCTGAAAATTTTATGAGACCAGTTCTTATGACAGTAAACAACTCCAGCCTTAAGAAAATCACTCGAATACCCCTCCCGGTAATCCCCGAACAAAGAGTACAGCTCCATTAACAGGCAAGAAATTCCATGCAAATGAAGTCTCACAGCATCATTACAAAATGTGGTGACCACATAATCCATCAGCTCAACAATAACAAACCCGCATACTATAGCAGGAGGCAAGAAGGTGCAAGCCATGCGCCCAACAGACCTCAAACTGAGGTATCTCATATTACTTACACCAGAAATAACATTAGCCATCCCTGGTTTCACACTCCCAGGGGCCGCAGGGGAAATCTGGCCCAAAGTCCAGATCGCAGCAACAACTCCAAAATCAGAGCACTTGGACACTACGTCCAACTCATAGGCGGCAATGTCTTGGACAGAAAGTGTCCAAGTACGAAGCCTGCCATGTATCGAAACAGAGTGCATCAGCACTCTAGCTTTGTCACAAGAATATCCGTTCATGAACATTCCAACAGAACTCATAAAAAAACCAAGCGTAATGATGGCAATCATTCTCCATCGTATAGTCCAGTCGAAGCTGGAATCATTATCACGCAAACTCTTGGCAGCATAATTCATAATTACCTTACGAATGGAACTAGGCCACCCTGAACTGCAGCCCGCACCATCCTCAACCGCACCCTTAATTGAGTCAACACCTTTCACAACAAGAAAACACCAACTGGTATCTAAATTCATATCAGAGAAAAACCTCAGCAACCGGTTAAGTCCCTCAGTGACTTGGACCCCCAGATCCTCAACTTGGCTTTCAACTACATTCCCCACTATTTACGCAAATCTACTAGAATTAGCAGACCATAAGCGCAACCGCAAGTTCAGTTTCAACCTCATCAGACTACAAACTATGAGGTCAGAAACAGCCTCATGAGAAATATAATACCTCCATCGAAGCAAACTCATCATAACAACAGGTCTCGGAACTACTACAAACCTTCCTACATACCGTAACCTATTCACCTCGGCCACCACCATAGAATCCGGTCTAAGAATACGCAACCAAATCTCCAAAATTCCATCCAAGCTCAGCATAGAATGGTCTAGTAAAGACATCCGAGAAGCATAAATACTAGAAGTTCGGTGTGACATTCCATCAAATAGATGGTGTTCTACAGCAAAAACACCCTCCAAAGTCTCTACAACACCCAGATCCATCAGCCGAAATGCAGTACGCTCAACAATAGCAACCACCATCAAGGCTGGTCGACACCGTTGGGAATAAGAGTCCAAAAACGGATCTCCTATCACACCCTTATTGCTGAGAACCATAACTCGAACCATGAAACTGGGAGACCCCATCCATTTCGATGTCGTGCCCTTTGTGGAATGAAGAACAAGACACGCCCCTTCCAACATCACCAAATACAAGCAAGGAGCATCAACATTATCCTTCAAGAAAAACACTTGAATCGGATCTTGGAAGGAGATAACAAGTAAATTCCTTCTCAAGACGACATATGTTGAGTAACAAAACTCAACAATTTTAATAAGGTCTAGCAAAGAGCCAAGAACCTTAGCAGCTGCAAATATGAAGTTCCATGGCCATGGGCCTAGAGCTTTGATTTCACCAAATGGGTCAAAATAATCTCCATCAGACGCAGAGCTCCCAACAGGAACCTCTTTATCACCCTCAAAGGGTTGCCCAACTCTCTCCTCTTGATTTGTAAAATCCATAACACAAATGCCTCCATGAGAGATACCTGTACATAAACAGGTCCCAAGAGACTAGATGGAACCAAAGCCCCATCCAAGCAGCAACTGTGAATCTTCAAAAGATTCGACAAAGCAACAAAGGACCCAATTCCGAAAAGAGAAAGAGAATCCATTGCAACCTCAGAATATATAATAAATATAAGAAATATGGTGAAAAATGTGGGAGATAAGGAAGGGGAAGATGGATTTGGGAAGGAAATATATAGATCTGATGGATTAAAGGTGTGGAATAGGCTGAAAATTAGAGGCGGCTAGGTTGGTTTTAGAGAGAGGTTAGAGAGAAACGACTCTCATCGAATTTTAGTCAAGAACAAAGCTACAAGTGGTTTCCATGCTCAAACAAGTCAAAAATTAAGCAAAATTAATTTTCTTATTCAAACGAGCCCAAAATGAAGTTTTAGTGAGTATTAGGGGTCAAACAAGTCAAGAACAAAGCTACAAGTGGTTTCCATGCTCAAACAAGTCAAAAACTAAACAAAATTAATTTTCTTGTTCAGACGAGTCCAAAATGAAGTTTTAGTCAGTTCTAGGGGTCAAACGAGTCATGAACCAAGCTACAAGTGGTTTCCATGTTCAAACAAGTCAAAAATTAAGCAAAATTAATTTTCTGGTTCAAACGAGTCCAAAATGAAGTTTAGTCAGTATTAGAGGTCAAACGAGTTAAGAACAAAGCTACAAGTGGTTTCCATGCTCAAACAAGTCAAAAATTAAGATAAATTAATTTTTTGGTTCAAACGAGTCCAAAATGAAGTTTTATTGAGTTCTAGGGGTCAAACGAGTCAAGAACCAAGCTACACGTGGTTTCCATGCTCAAACAAGTCAAAACTTGTTCAAACAAGTCCATAATGAAGTTTTAGTGAGTATTAGGGGTCAAACGAGTCAAGAACAAAGCTACAAGTGGTTTCAATGCTCAAACAAGTCAAAAATTAAGCAAAATTAATTTTCATGTTCAAATGATTCCAAAATGAAGTTTTAGTGAGTAACAGGGGTCAAACGAGTCAAGCACAAAGCTACAAGTGGTTTCCATGCTCAAACAAGTCAAAAACTAAACAAAAATAATTTTCTTGTTCAAACGAGTCCAAAATGAAGTTTTAGTCAGTTCTAGGGGTCAAACAAGTCAAGAACAAAGCTACAAGTGGTTTCCATGCTCAAACAAGCCAAAACTAAGCAAAATTAATTTTCTTGTTCAAACGAGTCCAAAATGAAGTTTTAGTCAGTTCTAGGGGTCAAACGAGTCATGAACCAAGCTACAAGTGGTTTCCATATTCAAACGAGACCAAAATGAAGTTTTAGTGAGTTTTTTTTTTTTTGCTAATTAATTTTTTTATACTATAGGAAAATGATTACATCTCTAGGGGCATACCCCGCGATAAATAATACATCCGCCTAACGGAACAACAAGGAGAAAAAAGCTAGATAGACTAGCAGTCAACATACCAACGAAAATAAGATAAAGATTATTCTGGCGCCTTAACTAAACTTGAGACTAGGCACATGTCTCACAAAGCCCATAGTGAGAAGCAGCAGAGACCATGCTTTCCATTCGCCAACTCCAGGGGCAAGACATGTAATCACCACGCACCAATCGTCTCCAGGCATTTCGCTTTTGCGCGGCAACATGACAAGTTCCATGCTCGTCTTTGGCATCCGAAGTACCAATCCCATCAAGCAGGCAAGAAGACAAGCATTCCCATTTTTTCCAGCATAAAAACATGGCCCACATGACTGAGTCACTCCATACGAGTAATCACAATTAAACCACACATCCCTGCAATGATTCTCGAGCTTAACAGACAACAAGCCATTTGTCTTTTCCGCACCAACATCAAAGGACGCCAATTGACCATTGGCTTCTGCATTCTTGTTACCATCCGCATTCCTCAGTGCAGCAACCTTTCCCAAAGCCCAGAAGTACCCGAAGCCTCTACTAGTACTCAACAGAGTATATAATCTAAGTCCATTGTTCAAATCCCGGGTCCGGCAAAATTCACCAACTGCAATAGTAATCTGTTGCACCACAAAATTCCAATACAAACTATGCCAACATGGCAGCCCATCACGCAGCGAGACTGTCCCCACTGACCACTCCATTAGAGGCGATCCATCTTTAACCTGGTTCTGATTCGAGCTATCCGAATGACATCCAACTTTCTGGAAAATTGCATCAATACTTTCAATTGAGAAATCGCCACTCAGGCAGGTGTAGACATAATCAGAACCATTGAGTTCCTCCACAACATCCACAAAAAACTTCAGAAAACCTTGTGCATTCGCACTCTCATTTTCAACTCCATTTTCAAAACCATGGTTCGTGGAGTAATCAAAGCCCTCCGCGGCTGCCAAATACTTGGGCTCGTAAGTGAGGTTAAAAGCCAACACCCAAACCATATTAACAGAGGTGCTTCCATAGGAGTGAATCTCAAATTCACCCAGACTACATTTTTGAAAAATACGCCTATAGCTTGTCCTCTCCTGACCATGCCAGAGTGGCCTGTCCCCTGCATACCGTGAACATATACCAACCATCCTCATTGTTAAGAGCAGAACCCCAACACCATTGACGAAACCATTCCACGTTACCATGACATTATAACATGTCTTAGCACCCATTTTGTAACCTGCCACTACATTGTGGGCTAATTGAAGGAATTCATTACCTCTGCATTCCTCAACATTAAACTCATCCACATCGAAACCGCAATGGTTTCCATCAGTACCCAAAGTGCCAATATCAGCCTTAGTTTTAATGAACAGAATAATAACCAAATCTGGGTAAATAGCGGTGCTAATAATGACCTGCAGCTTCAAAACAGCACCTGCAGCCACTTCTCGTATAATTTGAAACACCCTCCTGGTGATGCAAACCCAGTAAGCAGGTGCATCAACCAGGTCACCCTTCTCTTTGTGATTTTCATACCATCTGCACATTGACCTAACCGGCCCATCCAATTGCAATCTCCGAGCAGGTCGACGATTGCCAGCAATAACAACAACATCCTGAAACTCCATTAGAGTAGGGTTTGCAAAAGGAATATCATAATCCTCTACGAAGTTCATATTTCTGCAATTATGCATATCCATCACCAGACATGGATGCAAAAAACTATTGTCCATCACAACCAGTGCACTCAAAACACTTACATTTACATGTAGCATCATAAACAAACTGCAAGCTGCAGTCCTATTAATGAAATCAAACATATCCTGACTTACCAGAAGCTTGAAATCAAAACAACATTCAAACCGACAATTGAAACTACCAAATCCTAGGTTAAAATCAACAGTCTCATTCTCAGTCAGAGTGGGAGTCCCAACTCTAGCAGCAACACACTTGACATTTAACAATCCATCTTCCGAAATCCTTGTAGGGCTTTCTTCCCCTTTGCAGAGAAAACCTACAACTGTTACTGTAGTGAGAATTAATTCAGTGAACATACCAAACCTAGACTTGGTAGTGTTCAACCTCAAGACTACAAGCACCCAATGAAGCATTCCGTCGAACACCTGACGGGCATCAACAAAGATATGACCATATTTAACAGAGAGGTGTAGACACACATCTATACAGAGATGTGACACTACCCTGTTCCCCTTAGCTGCAAAGAGCATCTCCAAATCAATGATGAAATCATTCGCAATCTTACCAAAGGGGCCAGAAACAGAATTCCCTCGATTGACAACTATATCCCTTCTCAAAACAAAAGGATGGATGAAACCCATCTCAATGTCTTGAGGCTTTGCAACAGATGGCAAGGTGTGGACACGAGCAAAAGCAGAACCCCCCCTTACATCTAAGCATAGAGATATCATATCTCTCACATACAGGCTTCCCTCCCAAACCGAAACCAAACATGGATCGGTTAAGAAACCCATTTTAAAAGGATTAAAAAAGAAAATATTGTGAATAGGTATAAGAAATATTGTGTTTCGGTGGGAGAACAGAAGAGGAGAGTGGATTTAGGCAGGCTTGATTGTGGATCTGATGAAAATAGTTTTAGTGAGTTCTAGGGATCAAACGAGTCAAGAACAAAGCTACAAGTGGTTTCCATGCTCAAACGAGTCAAAACTTGTTCAAACGAGTTCAAAATGAAGTTTTTTTTTTTGCTAAGTAAAATTTATACCACAGGCAAAAGATTACATCTCTAGGGGCAAACCCCGTGATAAGTAACACATCTACCTAGCGGAACAACAGAGAAAAACCATCAATAATGCTAGATTAACTAGCAATCAACAACAACAAAACACAAACACAATCCTAAACAACATAAAATAACTATGCCATGGACATTCTAGGAAGCACTGCATCAACACAGCAAACAGGGCCATATTTCCAATCAGTCTTCAATACTGCATAAACACTGCAGTCCTCCTCAAAAGTCAGACAAAGCCCCTACATCACATCGGGGACAGCATGGTCATGGGATAAACATTCCAAAAAAATATCCCATATCACACTCTCCAAGTTTAATCAGTATTAGAGGTCAAACGAGTTAAGAACAAAGCTACTAGTGGTTTCCATGCTCAAACAAGTCAAAAATTAAGCAAAATTAATTTTTTGGTTCAAACGAGTCCAAAATGAAGTTTTAGTGAGTTCTAGGGGTCAAACGAGTCAAGAACCAAGCTACAAGTGGTTTCCATGCTCAAACGAGTCAAAACTTGTTCAAACAAGTCCAAAATGAAGTTTTTTTTTTGCTAATTAAATTTATACCATATGCAAACAGATTACATCTCTAGGGGCATACCCCGCGATTAGTAATAAATCCACCTAACAGAACAGCAAAGACTAAAGACATTAAACAAAACCAAGTTCAAGGGACAAGCTACATAAAACCAAGACCTTTACGGCCTATAACCTTTCACAACATGAGCATCTCAAGTGCTCTTCCCTCCATCCTTCATAGCATCATTGCCTGCATCCTTTCCATGATAGTCAAACACCTCCACATCAGAACAGTGGAGGCTTCTCTCAGCAGCGTGAACATGGGCAATCCCAGCCAGTTGCACCTTAGCATCTGTAACAGAGATGTCCATTTCATCTTCGCTTCCCTCCTCATCATTATCAATCATCAGACCATAACCATCAGCAAAACCAAACATCATTCCCAGGTAATGCATATGTGTCCACGCATAGAAGCCCTCGTGTTAGGGATAAAACCCCCCATAGCTAGGGCTTTCTCAGTACCCTCACCCGAAACTTCAATCACCTGCACCAAATCATGCTTCACTGTCAAAGAGTCCATAGGTCCACCAGAGCGGCCTTGCGCACTGACCTCCTCATCTTGATCATTCTCTCCTTCAATACCAGATGTGCATATCAATCCCACCTCCGCATCAATTTCCATCACTACAATAGTGCCCATTTGGCTAAGACCGCACTCATCAAGAAAGTCCCTGAGTTTGGCTGGCAATGCTTGGATAACCTCCTTGCCTGCATTTCTAGAAACATTATCTAATGAGATAATGAAAATCTTCAAACTATCCACATCCTTCCCTTGACTAACAGCCACCAGCGTTCCTCCTTTCCTACTCAAATAGAACTGGTCCAACAACCCAGCATCCTATAGTTCCTCCCTCATGCCATGTAGGAGAACTCCCTCTTCCCCTAAACGAACAGGCAGAGGAATTTTCCTATCCCGAATGAAACCACTCAATTGTTTTATACAGTGCAAAGCTCTAGCAAGATCCTCCATCATCCTAATGACAGGTAGTTCATGTAAATCATTTGAGGCGTTCAAAGCTCTCATAGCTATCTTTCCCCAGAAGCTGGGAACCTCATGCCCATTCCTCACAATACAGTCCCTAAGAACCATGATAACTTTCAAAGCTATATTCAATCTCATCCTAGTGACTACCCTCGTCGGGTCTGCACTCATCATTTGACAATCCTCAGAAGAGGCAACATTATCAGAGTCGGAATTCTTACCAGATTCCATGCCTTTCGCCAGAGGTTGGATCCTCTTTCTAGATCCCGCATCTACTGCAGCCACATCCATGACAATAGAGTCCTCCATGACAATATTGTTCTTCTTGGGGTCACCCTGGGGTTGAAGCCCCAACACTTCCTTCTTAAGCCTTGAACCCAAAGGGTTAACATCCCTTTCAGTCATGACCTTCAAAGGGTTAACATCCCTTTCACTACACACACCATCAATACATTCAACATCCTTGGTAGCCGTATATCTACCCAACACATTAATTGGCTCAATAGCTCTGACTGAGCTACGAATCAAAGAAGCAGGCCTAACAGAGGGGTTGCAACCAACATCTTGTTTCCCCAGGCTGCACTGGGACACATCGATAACCATCTCTGCAGTGGCTAACCCCTAGCTTAGGCCAGGCTTCAAACACCTTAAAGGCGCCACCATTTCAGGGTTCTCCAAATAGGACTCCTTTGCTAACGATTCCACCGAACCTATCCTCCTTTGGTCGACAGAGTCAAGAGGCAATCCGCCCATCCAACAGCCATCCTGCAACGGATCCGTTTCAAGATGGCTTGCATCATCCAACCTTGGGTTCGAACTACCCACCAGCTCTTTAAAGACAGATCCAGCAACTAAGAATGGGGTTTCATACCCATCGAACACTCCAAATTCAAGCGGAGCACCATCGTGGTCCGCTGGACACCGGTAAGATCCAAACTCACGGCTGGGTCCATCCGCAACAGAATTGGATCTATTCATATTAATAGTATATAGAAGAAATTTAGAGTATATGGTGAGAGAGAAGAGAAGAGATGAATTCGTGAAGGCAATATGGAAAGATTTGATGAGAAAGTGTTTAGATTTTGAGGCGGCTATCTATAGGGTTTTAGAGAGAGGTTAGAGAGAAGTTAGAGAGACGACTCTCATTTTAAGTTTCCGAGTAGTCCAAAATGAAGTTTTAGTGAGTATTAGGGGTCAAACGAGTCAAGAACAAAGCTACAAGTGGTTCCAATGCTCAAACAAGTAAAAAATTAAGCAAAATTAATTTTCAAGTTCAAATGAGTCCAAAATGAAGTTTTAGTGAGTAACAGGGGTCAAACGAGTCAAGAACAAAGCTACAAGTGGTTTCCATGCTCAAACAAGTCAAAAACTTGTTCAAACAAGTCCAAAATGAAGTTTTAGTGAGTATTAAGGGTCAAACGAGTCAAGAACAAAGCTACAAGTGGTTTCAATGCTCAAACAAGTCAAAAATTAAGCAAAATTAATTTTCTTGTTCAAATGAGTCCAAAATGAAGTTTTTTTTTTTTTGCTAATTAAAATTTTATACCAAAAGGAACAACTTTTACAAATCTAGGGGCATACCCCACGAATCAACATCCAGCTAAAACATCAAAACATACTCAATTACTAAATCGAGTCAGCTTAAAGATCATCTAGCTATGCTAGATTAGATAAAAGTCATAACAATGTCAATAAAGACAGTGGAACCTCCCGGTTCACATCCTAGCATTCTAATCAGCAGGCCTTTCCTCAGCGTGGCAAACCAAAAAGGATCCCCCACTCGCATGGTCATCTCAGCACAATTAGTCATTGTCCAGTTCCACCAAACATCAGTTTTTTGGACTCAGTGGAGAAAGCATGGTCTTTAGAGGTAGAGGGAAATCCTTGGTTTATTTTAACCTCGAAGCTCAAGAATGTAAAGGTGGCTCTAAAGGACCTAAACAGAAAGATGGGGGACATTCACCAACTAGTGATCCTGTCTCGGGATGCTCTATCTCAGTTCCAGGATACAATGTCTGCTAACCCCACTGCTGCATACTTCGAAGAAGAAAAGGATTTTATTGAGAATTATACAGCAGCTTTAAGGCTAGAGGAACAGTTTTTAAAGCAGAAATCCAGAATTCAGTGGTTAAAACTTGGAGATGGCAACAGTAAGTTTTTCTATAACTCGTGCAGAGGGAACTGGAACACTAACAAGATTACTTCTCTTCGGGACTCGGAGGGGGTTTCACACTCCTCGCATGCTGATATGGCTAAAGTGGCCACGGATTACTATAAAAATATTTTGGGAAAAACATCTGAGGTAGCAGATTTTCCTAATGACATCCCTCTTCCCTCTCTCTCTGATTCCCAGGTTAATCTTATGGCTGCCCCTTTTTCTGAAAGTGAAGTGCTGAGCACATTAAAAAGAATGGCTAAGAACAAGAGCCCTGGGCCAGATGGGTTCATAGTTGAATTTTACTTGTCTGTTTGGCATTTGGTAGGAAACGATGTGACTAAAGGTATCATGTATTTCTTTAATACCCTGCACCTGCCTAGAGTAATAAATGCTGCTTCCATATGTTTAGTTCCTAAACAGGCTAACCCCTCTGAAATGCAACACTTTAGGCCCATCTCTTGTTGTAATGTACTGTATAAATGCATTTCTTCTATGTTAGCCAAGAGGCTCAAAGCTGTCCTTCCATCCATCATTTCTCCAGTACAGTCTGCTTTTGTAGCTAGGAGATCCATTGGTGACAATATTTTCCTTGCTCAAGCTTTATGCAAGGATTATAATGGCAACTCAGGTCAGCCCCGATGTGCTATAAAGCTGGACATACATAAGGCTTTTGACTCCCTAAACTGGAAATTCCTGTTTAAAATCATGGAAAAAATGCGGTTTCCCAATCAGTACATCAAGTGGCTGGAGAAATGTATCACTTCCACAATGTTTTCTTTTTTTTGCTAATTAAATTTTTATACCAAAAGGAAGAACTGATACAATTCAAGGGGCATACCCCGCGAAATCAACAACCAACTAATACAACCAAAAACAACATAACATACTCAACTAACAAATCGAGACAACTTACAACCCAACTAGCTAGGCTAACATAATTAATCTGGCGCCTCTAACATCCTTAAATTGAGACTAAACCCATGTCTCAGAAAAGCCAAATCTGTGTGAACCAGTGAATAGTTCACCATGTAGTGGCGAGAAATCTTTCCATCTCTACGAACATCAGCTTCCATACCACTCATGAAGTCATTGCCTGGCGCAGCAAACATCTCGATAACATGACATAACCGCTGCCCATCAGCGAACAAATTAAAAATAGAGTTTTTAAGTTCTCCAACATTAACACCCATCTTGAACAACAACCCAGAGTCATGCCTGGATGTCACAGCGACAACAACTGTTCTCATACCAAAATTCCAAATAAACAGAGGACCAACATGATTGCGAAGCACGCAGCTTCCAGTTCTGTATTTAGAGAAGGCAGAAACCCTTCTCCTAACCATATCCACACACTTCTCAGAGCACTGTATGCTTCTCATCAGCCATTTGCTACCAACACTAACCTCATTTTGGACAAACAGGATTTGAGAGTTCTGTTTTATGCCCAACAGAACGACCTCCACCAATTCAAGAAATTGCATCATTCCCGTGGCGACATCATGCTCATCTTTTGAAATGTCAACCCAATCCCACCTGTTGTAAAAGGTTCGAGCAAGCAAGACCCACCAGCTTCTTCCATCAGGATTAATATTGAAAGCTAAACCATGATCTGAGGCCATGACATAAAGGCCTGCACTTTGCTGCGTGACCATCTTCTCACGATCTAAAGCATCAGTTATCTCTATTCTTAACCCCAGTGTTTGATTACCTTGAACTCTCATCCACAGCCTACCATTCGAATCACATTCATCAGTGTTAGTAGGCTTGTAAAAAACCTCTAAATGCATACCATAAACCATAGGAGTCAGGAAAAAACAACCCATGCGCCCATCAGTCCCCATATTATGAAACTCCTCAATTTTTGAAACTGAGTCAACATTATCAATCAGCCTATCCATATCTTGCAGCATAGCACCAAACAATAACAGTACAACAGACTGCTCAAGCTTTCTACCAACATCATGCTGGTCCATTGCCGAAATCAGACCGACTATGCTCATGCCGTGGACTGAATCTCCTTGACTGAAATTCACACCATTGTCACAAAGCAAAGTGCTTCCATTCAAAGCGTACACACATCTTGTACTTCTCATGATCGTCGCACTAAAGTAACAAGACTTAGTGACAACAATTTCAGAATTTCCATCATTCTTTTCCAGTAAACCAGGACAGTAACCATCCAAGGCAAACTTCATTGTCCTTTGAACATTAAAAGCATGGTAAAAACCTCCAGGTATAATAAGAATAAGCAAACCCCCCGCCCATACTTGCCATCTATATTCAGCAATAGCCACATCAGAAATAAGTGTGACTAATCTACTCCTGGTCATACTAACCTGCTTAGAGGTTAGATCATGCTCTGCTGCTCCATTCAAAGTAACCTTGACCTCAGGTCCATCCTCCAAGTGACCTGCAAAGAAACCATTACTATCCACCTCATTGTCTAGATTGGGGCTCCACCCATCCTGAAACTCCGACCACACCAGAGTATATGAGGTCGCCTTTGATAGAGACATTATGTCAAACACCTTGTGTTCCTCCATGGTTTGAACCACTTTATGGAAGTCATCGCATACACGATTCTCAACTTCCCAATTCCCTTTAGGAGCATCTCCTTTCAATGAGAAATGAATCTCATTACAACCATTTGGAGAGGTTCTCAGAGCAATATATGAGGCCAACAGGTCCTGGAGAAAAGACACAACCCATTTCATTGCATATACATCTGTGAAAGACAGATCCGGTTCTTCACAATCAGCAGGGGTCTCTAAGGAAACTCTTAAACAAACAACATGACACAACTCCGAGGTAAAATCTCGAGTGCCCATCAAGGACCAATAAACTGGTAAACAAGAGAAGATTCTATCTTCAATCTCGACCACAGCCTTCTTTTGAGCCATAAGGGTTTCCCCTTTCATTTTTGGGATATCAACAACCGAAGTACCCACAAATCGAATTGGATGCCCATCACATACGTGATCCTCAGCCTCTAATTCTCCATAGTTAAGTACCACACAAATCTCCCTTCCGCCATTGGGGAAAAGAAACGAACCCGAAGAACCCATAAACTATAATAATAAAAATAGACTAAGAAATATAGTGATTTAGGTGAGAGAAAGAAGAGGAAGATGAATTTGGAAAGGAAAAACTTTGATCTGGTGAAGAAATAGAGTAGATTAAGGCTAGGGCTAGGCTTGAGACGGCTAGGTTTTTAGGAGAGAGAACAGAGCGACTCTCATTGGGTAAGTTTCTCTTTTTTTCCTTCACGTTGGGAACTTGATTCAATAGTTATTCCACAATGTTTTCTGTAAAGTTGAATGGCAGTTTGGAAGGTTTTTTCAAAGGGGAGTCTGGCCTGAGGCAAGGGGATCCCCTATCCCCTTATCTGTTCGTGATTGCCATGGAGGCTCTCTCAGCCTGTCTGGATAAGATGACTAGAGATCCTAATTTCAAATTCCATTGGAGAACAAAGGAAGTAAAACTGAATCACATTATTTTTGCTGATGATGTGTTCCTGTTTAGTCATGGTGATCTTAGGTCAGTCTCAGCTCTGCTAGATGGGATCAAGCTCTTCTCAAGCTGTTCGAACCTAAAGCCAAACATTTCCAAGACTACTTGCTTCTTTGCCAATGTTAGACAGGATGTGGTTGATGCTATTCTTACTCACTCAGGGTTTCAAAGAGGTCATATGCCTATCACCTACCTAGGGCTTCCTCTCATTACGGGCAAGCTCAACAAGAATGACTGCCAGACTCTGATCAGTAGATTGTGCAGCAAAGTGGAGCTGTGGACAACTAGATTTCTTAATTTTGAAGGTCGTCTCCAACTGATCAAAGCTATTCTGGTCAGTATTGTGGGATATTGGAGTATGTTTCTTTTCCTTCCGAAAGGAATTCTTAAAAAGATTAATGCTCTATTATTCAAGTTTCTTTGGGGAGGTTTCTACAAGCCGGATGGGAAATGTCAGTATAAAGTAGGATGGGAGGAGTGCTGTAAACCGAAAGCGGAAGGCGGTCTTGGCATTCACAATCTTTTTGAATGGAATGAAGCTGCCATTCTTTATCAGCTGTGGCGTATCTTACAGCCCACCTCTAACTCTATTTGGATAGCATGGTTCCATAAAGCCTTGCTAGCAAAGAAGGAATTCTGGACTTCCTCAATGCCACATCGCTCATGTTGGATTGTAAGGAAATTATTCAAGGCGAGGCCGCGAGCTCTTCAGCATTTACACTATAACATAGGAGAAAACTCTGATTTTCTCTTCTGGCATGATCCCTGGGTCCATAAGAAGCCTCTTCTGGATATCTCCCCATCCATTATATCTACAGCTGAGTCCACGAGTGCAGTCAGTATCAATGTCTACCTCCGAAATGGGATTTGGGACCTGCCATCTTCGAACCATAATGATGTGATTGAAATTAGACGGGTGGTGCAACAAATTCAAATTCATAAGTCTGATTCTATTACGTGGGATGGAATGTTAGCAAAGAATGTCAAATTAACTACTATTTGGTCCTCCATGCGGGAAACTGGAACTCATGTCCAGTGGTTGAACATGGTCTGGGGGAAATTCAATATCCCGAAATGCTCATTCATCACATGGTTAGCCATAAAGAACAGGCTTCTCACGAAGGATAGAATGCTTATGTTCGGAATGCAGGTTGACCCAAAATGTGTCTTGTGTGGGGTGGATGATGAATCGGTTAGCCACATTTTCACTGCTTGCCCATTCTTTGATCTTATTAGCAGGTCTATGCCATTGCGTTTCACGCGGAACTGGTCCAACTGTCAGTTAGGCAATTGTGTTAATACACAGCTGGGGGCAAAGGAGGAATTAATTGCTCAACTGTTTTTTAGCACAGCTATCTACCATGTCTGGAAGGAGCGTAACTACCGCATGCACAACCCTGGACCTGGCCACCCAACCTCAGTGGTCAGCAGTGAGATAAGGCGTATGGTGCGCGAGAAACTGTTCTCATGTAGCTTGTTTAAGGTTTGGGTTCGTAAAGACCCGACCATCATCTTATTTATCATGTAAAAGAATAGGTTAGGTACATCCGAGATGTTGAGTAGGGTTTACCTTCTTATTCTTTGTATCATGTTGTATTGTAGTTGTAGCTTGGATGTTGTCTCGCGGGGTATGCCCCTAGTTATGTACTAGTTGTTTCCTTTTGGTATAAAATTTTTTAATTAGCAAAAAAAAAAAAAAGAGCAGGACTGTCCTACATCCCACGACCCAAGATCTCAGTTTTCGTCCACCTGACCTACACATCAGCTTCACACCCCTGCATTAGCACAGGCCACTGCATTCCTTCCATCTTCAATTCCAAACTTTGATGATCATTGTCAATCTTCTCAAGAGCAACTTCTTTAAAACTGGGATTAACCCCAACCTCGCCCCCTCCATTCATCACCACATCAACCTCCTCCACCTGTCCCTACAGCATGGGCACCCTGAACCCCATGAATTCAATAAACAGTTTAAGAACTTTAAAATAGTTCTTAGCTTCCAACAAGTGGCGCTTAGCAGCCATCCAGTCCCATTGTATAACCCACACACTTAAGTGTGCCATATCATCTTGAGCCAGACCCTTCAACAAGGAGTCAAGACCATCATCATCATGAGCAGAGGGAATAACCCTATGCTCAGACTCTCCCATGTCAGCAGCCTTAGCCATCACCTGAGGAACAATTTGTTGAGAAACAGCATCTTCATTACACATACGGCTTTCATCGAGCAGCTTGTTTTCCTCTAACACAGGTTCAACATTGAACCCATCATCCATAAACAATTTGGGCCACAACTTTCCAACCAGCTTTCCCATCAATTCCTTGGAAAGAGACTAGGCTTCCGAGGCCTTCACAGGACTTCCGTCAACCAGTTGGCGGGCGTTCTTCATAAGTTCCTCTTTGCAAAGAGAAACCTCACCATTTACCGCAACAGGATGGAACCCACAACCATCCGAGCCCATAGAGTCGCTATCATACTCCATTTGCTTGTATGGCTGCAACCTCTCACCGGATTGAGTCGATTGAGTCAACAAATCCTGCTCCCCATTAACTAACCCAGTAGAAAGACAAGGGTAATAAACCTTGACCTCCGTCGAAAAACTGACCTTCTTCGAGACCTGCTCACCCTTAACTAACTCAGTAGATGGGGCACCGTGCAGACTAGGGTAAAAAACCCTAACCTCCGGAGAGAAGGAGACCCTCTTCGGGTTACTAACTGGACTCCCCAATTTAACAATGGGTTCACCCATAAGGATACAACCCCCAACTCTAGGAATCTCCGATACAAGGTTCTCTGAGAAGGTAACCCTTTTCGGACTCATCTTCGGTACCAACCCAGCCTGGGTCTTCGCCAACAATCCCCTAGCAAAGAGATGGTTTGATAATAAAAAAAAATGAGAGTCGTTTTCTCTCTCTAGAAAATCCCAGCCGCCACTAAAACTTAGCCTTAATCTTCACCATTTCTCCACCAGATCCACAATTAATCCCTCCTAAATTCATCTCCCACCTTCAAATCTCACACCTAAAACACCATATTTCTTACTATATAATTATTATTTAATGAAGAGAGTTTCTTTTTCTGAGAACTTGGTGACTGTGATTCCTCCCCGTGTGAGAGGTTTTGCAGATTGCCTTCCTATGGGTAGTCCGATTAGGAGTCCGAAGAGGGTCTCCTTTTCGGAGAACTTGGAGACTGTGATTCCTCCCCGTGTGAGAGGTTCTGCAGATTGCCTTCCGGTGGGTAGTTCGATTAGGAGTCCGAAGAGGGTCTCCTTTTCGGAGAACTTGGTGACTGAATATCCTTTGGAGGATGTCCGAGCAAAGAAGGACAGAAAACAAATGAGAGAAGGCTCGACGTTGATGATGGGTACCACCGATCTGGAATTGCTAGGATGGCCATGTGCTGGTCTCTGTTCATGGAGTCGTATTTTAATGGACGATGATGTTGGGACCCCGGTTAAGGGGATCTTGTTTCAATAGTTGTTCTTGAAGGAAAATGATGCTGCTATGCTTGGTTTTTCGGATCTAGCAGGTTTGCAAAAGTTTGATGATGCTGTGAGGTCTCTAAACTACGCTGATTCGGTGAATTACCTTGATGTGGTAGAACTGGAGAATGGAATGGGAGGTTCTAATGTTTTTCCCGATTACGTAGCCCTGGTATGGGTTGTGTTACGGCAATGTAATGACAGGCCTGGTTACCTCATTGTTCAAGAAGCACCCTTGGTGTTTGATGATTTGCCTCAAAGGGTTTTTGCAGTTTTGATGTTGAATATTGCGAATGTTCTCATCAGTTTGCTTGTGTATTGTGACATCAAGGTGAAAAGAGAATTTATTAAGGATTTGAGGTTGTATGTGTTCACTATTTCAATGGGTGCCACTAAGACTTGGGTTATTACTTGTTGCGTGCTCAAGAGCATTCTAGCGAGGATGAAACTCATGGAAAGGGTCTTCAAAGACTTATTGGAAGATTACTCTACAATGTTAGGGTCAAGTGTGAATTTGCAGATACATGGATGTGCCTTATGTGGTAGTGATTGTTATAATGTCCTTGCGATGGAAAGGTTGATTGTAGAATCCCTTTGGGTTATGAGTTATGACCATGATTTGCGGATTCATGAACTGTTTGATGAAAAGTTCAATCGAGAACCTACGGTGTTGAGTTTGCTTCGTTGGAGGCACTCTATCATGGGTATGAGTTTACAGAATGGAGCTGCTATTGTTAAGCGTGTAGATTTGGAGATATGCATCTGTAATGTGTGTGGGTGGGCTGGCCGCCCAGCTCAAAACTTGCAGGCTCATGGAGATGGTGCTTTTAGCCCATATTTATCTGAAGATGTTCTTGAACTCCTCTTAGCTGGAGATCGAAGCTTAGCTGATGATGGTGGTCCATTGTTGGATGGAATGTCTACAAGACGTGTGAAAGTTGTTGAAAATGATGAGTTTTTTAAAACTAAGATTGACAGAATGCAGTGTGCGATGGAACTGGATGCTGCCAAGCCTGGTTTCTTTCTGCAAAATTGGTATTCTCGTGATGTTCGAGGGGGTAGAATCCTGTTGATAATCTACAGAAGCTATGGGTCATGCACCAGAATTGATGATAGGGAGACCACTCGTGGCTTATGCAGTTGGGATGACGTCGCAAGTCAGGTTTTTCATGGTAGAGGTGGTTTAACTGGTGTTAATGCCTCGTGTCAAACAACGAAGATCTCTGCGGTGCTAACTCGCGCAAGGAGGATGAACAAGGATGCATTCTATGATGATCATCACAGGAACAATGCGGATGCTTTTAAGCATTTTCCTAATGCTTTTCTCATAAGGAAACATGAAGACCTTGCTGGTTTTGTTGTTGGTTCTTTTCATGGTGGTTTTGAATGCATCAACTGGGATGATAAAACAGGGCTTTGGGCTTTTGTTTTTGCCGACATAATGAAATTCTCTAGTTTCGATTCTCTTGTGGCTACTACCTTAGATGGATGGATGAGAGGTGTCTCATTCGTATGCCTCTCTTTTGCTCTGATTTGTTCGGAGTTGGGTATGTGCTACTTCGATTGGATGGTTAGCAGAGTACTTTTGTATTTTGCTATGTTCAATGTAGCCGACCAGCAGTTGGGAGAGTATGGGGCGCCTTTTATGTTTGTTGATATTCTCACTCCAAGGATGGGTGTTTTTCCTCATAAGGATGTCGATGTGGCCAACCAATTTTATGTATTGCTGGTTGTCAATTTGTTGGGTATGGAACGGATAAAGCATGTTAGTGGCTGGGGCCTACTAGGTAAACAATGGCATGGTCAGTGGGGATATTTGCATGTTGTTAATCGCCAGGAGACGCGATGCCATTTTGGCATAGTGCTGATTTTGTGCCCAGAATTGTGCAAAGGTGCAGGGTTGCGGAGCAGGTGTAAGCTTTGCTGTTGGTTGGCTAAGGTCAGGAAGCGACCTGTGAAGATGTCCTGGCGAAGGAATTAGCTTGTTCCCTTTAAACTAGTTTTTCGCTAGTTTCTTAGTATCATTTTGTTGATCTAGTTATTGTGGATTTTGTTTATTGTTGGTTTTGATGTCTAGTTTTTCTAGTACTCCTTGCTGTTCCGTTGGATTAGTGTTTATTTCTCGCGGGGTATGCCCCTAGATATGTAAACGCTTGTCTTTGGTATAAAATTTAATTAGCAAAAAAAAAAAAAAAAAAAAAAAATCCCCTAGCATCATTAACCAACTCCTTAGATTCAGCAAGGAGACCAGCAATAGAACTACTATTCTCCGACAAAGAAGCATCGGAGAAAGTAACCCTCTTCCGACTCATGAAAGAAAAAAAAAAGAAATATAGGTGTTTATGGTGTAAGATTAGAAGAAAGAGATGGATTAGCGATGGATTTATGGTTAGATTGATGGAAAGATGTTTAGATTGAGTTTTGAGAAGAGGCGGCTAGCTGGGGTTCCTAGAGAGAAACGACTCTCATTTTATTTTCCTCTCTCCAAAATGAAGTTTTTTTTTTTTTTTTTTTTTTTTTGCTAATTAAGATTTTATACCAAAAGGAAACAACTGATACAAGTCTAGGGGCATACCCCGCGAAGTCAACATCTAAACATTACATCGTAACATCAACGAGTCACAATATAATCAACATAAGAACGAAAAAAGAAACTAAAGATTATTCTGGCGCCATAAACCTAACATTGAGACTAGGCACATGTCTCACAAAGCCCATAGTAATGAGAAGCTGCACACCAGCTCCTATTCCTGCACATCCGCAAACCCATTTCGACAACCGCATTTCGTCAAAACCATCCAAATTACATCCATCAACATGAGAGTTGGCCTCCAAAAAAGCACCACCGGCTAACTTTTCATTGGAAGGAGAACCAGCCCCCAGCTGATTAAAAATGGCCATATGACATGAAGCTTGAACACCAATCTTGACAAAGCAAGAATCCAATGCCTCGACTTGAACTCCATTTTTATTCCCCCACCGTGCATGTGGACCCATTCCAACCAGATTATCTCCATGGCAACAGACTAATACAGGCCTCCTCATCATCACACCGTGTCTAGCAGTGAGTTGAGCACAGATCGTCAACACAGCCACATCAGTCATACTATTGATGTAAAAACCCCATCTAACCAAAGTGTCAAGCGCAGCAGTAACATTAAAATCGCCTACGAAAGTAGGGGCATCAGTCTTGACCACAAAGTGCGGCAGGAAACCCGTACCATTATCAGTAACAGGTCTGAATAAAGGACCAGTAGAATGCACAGCACAGAACAACCAGATTAGCAAGACTAACCTCACGTACTTTCCAGTTATCCAAGTTGGACATACCAACACCTCAATCACTCCTATTTCTAAAGAAATAGTTCTCAGCCAACTCGACAACCCTCCATCAAACCCAGTTCCATCACGAATGGGCATTTCAGCAACACAATGCTTCCTCATTCGGGTAATCGCAATACCATCCCAAGACTCGCCTAGATCGTAACTCTGGGTGCCTTGTTCCGCCAACTTGCGTCGGAAAACCATACTGAAAATACCACTAACAGAGATGTCGTTACCATTACATTCGCCCCTGTTACAAAGGCAGGCAGCATTGTAGTCCTGATTTCCAGCCAGAAAACCAAGCATTCGTTCCCATTCCTCAGTGCCCTGAAAAACTATCCGCTCTTTTGTAGTGTTCATGAAAATTACCCCTACAGCCCTGTCGGGGTCGTGCGAACTGAATCTGTAGGCCAACAGAAGCCGCAGCCTATTTCTAACAGTGCCGACAACCAAACTATGCTCTGAATTCAATCCAGCAGCATCAACGAGTTCAATACTTGAGGCCTGAGTAGCAAACAAGTATTCCAAATGTTCATATCCATTAATACGCCAAGCGTACCACTGTTAACAGGCCTATCATCAAGCATGTTAAAACCAGTTTTATCAAAACCAGGAAACAAGTCGACTGCATCTGCAATTCCACTCTGTTCGAAGGAGACCACATAAATCCTTACCTGCATGAGAGAAGGCCTATCTTGAAAACCCAATGATGGGAACATACCCATCTTCGAATCCATCGGAACATATCTTTCCACAATGGTATCATAATACTCAATAGAGACATTGGTGGAATACAGTCTCAATGCTACTCTGTTCAACAACCGCCCGACGGCACTAAAGTCGTGTTTAACAAAGAGAGGAAGGCTTTCGAATAGCTTTACCAGATCGAAAGCACTGATGTACTCACCTTTTATCTTACCGAATGGGCCAGAAACCGCTCGGTCAACAGTTCCCCCGCTCAAAGCAGCGTAAGTGCTAAAGCCAGAGCCCATCAATTTCAGTAAAAACCCTTCAACATGGAAGAGATGCAAAGACAGCTTTAAAAGAACACAGCAAATAATCATCCCATCCGGAATGATAACTAACACAAAATCACACTTTGAGTTAGGACAAGAGTCAAACAGCTTGTATGCATAACCCAAGCATCTTTGTAGAACAGAATCGGTATTACAAACAACCAACGTTGTAACGAAGAGACCCAACACCATCAACAGCAATCGCTCACCATAGAAGTGCAAATCCGTCTCGCCGGAAACCCAAGAGATGAAATCCATCTCAGGATGTAACATCCAACTTTCCATCACCACAAAACTCATTCGAGATTCAATCTCTGAGTAAAATCCCGGAGGATATACCCCATCAATCCTGATGATTAGGAGACCATTGCTCACAGGGAGAGGAGCAAAGCCGTTGACCCAAGTTCGCAGTGGAATCTCTAACTTCTTCGCTATCTTGCCGAACCACTTTCGATAAGCAACGATAACCCTTCTCTCAACAACATAGGTTGCTGGATCTAGGCCCAACGAAATCAATAACATCCTCTCAACAGAGAGGCGATGCAGAGACATTTTGAGAAGAACCAATGGGATAAAACCCATCTCAACAGCTAAGGAAACCATGAGGAACCGAAAAGAAATATAATATCGTATAAGAAATTTAATGGAGGGTTAGAGATGAGAAGAAAGGGTGGATTAGTGATGGTTTTTTTTTTTGCTAATTAAAAGAATATTTACCAAAGGAAACAGCTAGTACATATCTAGGGGCATACAGATCTGATGAAAAGGGTAAGGATTTTAGAGAGAGGGTAGAGAGAAGCTAGAGAGAAACGACTCTCATTTGTTCTTTTTTTTTTTGTCCTTATTTTTCCTTCAACATTTCTTAACTCAAGCTCCAAAATGAAGTTTTAGTGAGTAATAGGGGTCAAACGAGTCAAAAACAAAGCTACAAGTGGTTTCCATGTACAAACGAGACCAAAATAAAGTTTTAATGAGTTCTAGGGGTCAAAAGAGTCAAGAACAAAGCTACAAGTGGTTTCCATGGTCAAACGAGTCAAAACTCGTTCAAACAAGTCCAAAATGAAGTTTTAGTGAGTATTAGGGGTCAAACGAGTCAAGAACAAAGCTACAAGTGGTTTCCATGCTCAAACAAGTCAAAAATTAAGCAAAATTAAGTTTCTTGTTCAAACGAGTCCAAAATGAAGTTTTAGTGAGTATTAGGGGTCAAACAAGTCAAGAACAAAGCTACAAGTGGTTTCCATGTTCAAACGAGACCAGAATAAAGTTTTAGTGAGTTCTAGGGGTCAAACGAGTCAAGAACAAAGCTACAAGTGGTTTCCATGGTCAAACGAGTCAAAACTTGTTCAAACGAGTCCAAAATGAAGTTTTAGTGAGTAACAGGGGTCAAACGAGTCAAGAACAAAGCTACAAGTGGTTTCCATGCTCAAACAAGTCAAAAACTAAACAAAATTAATTTTCTGGTTCAAACGAGTCCAAAATGAAGTTTTTGTGAGTTCTAGGGGTCAAACGAGTCAAGAACCAAGCTACAAGTGGTTTCCATGCTCACGAGTCAAAACTTGTTCAAACAAGTCCAAAATGAAGTTTTAGTGAGTATTAGGGGTCAAACGAGTCAAGAACAAAGCTACAAGTGGTTTCAATGCTCAAACAAGTCAAAAATTAAGCAAAATTAATTTTCTTGTTCAAATGAGTCCGAAATGAAGTTTTAGTGAGTAATAGGGGTCAAACGAGTCAATAACAAAGCTACAAGTGGTTTCCATGTACAAACGAGACCAAAATAAAGTTTTAGTCAGTTCTAGGGGTCAAAAGAGTCAAGAACTAAGCTACAAGTGGTTTCCATGGTCAAACGAGTCAAAACTTGTTAAAACAAGTCCAAAATGAAGTTTTAGTGAGTATTAGGGGTCAAACGAGTCAAGAACAAAGCTACAAGTGGTTTCCATGCTCAAACAAGTCAAAAATTAAGCAAAATTAATTTTCTTGTTCAAACGAGTCCAAAATGAAGTTTTAGTGAGTATTAGGGGTCAAACAAGTCAAGAACAAAGCTACAAGTGGTTTCCATGTTCAAACGAGACCAGAATAAAGTTTTAGTGAGTTCTAGGGGTCAAACGAGTCAAGAACAAAGCTACAAGTGGTTTCCAAGGTCAAACGAGTCAAAACTTGTTCAAACGAGTCCAAAATGAAGTTTTTTTTTTTTGCTAATTAAGATTTTATACCAAGAAGGAACAACAAGAACAAGTCTAGGGGCATACCCCGCGAAATCAACAGCCGAATAAACTACACAACATTAAGTCATAATAGAGTCTGCATAGAAATAAAGACAAATACGCATAATCTAAGGCGCCCTGCCAGCATGTCCACCTCTTGTCGCTCTCCATTGCTTGATTTTGGACTTCGTCCAGCGCACTTGTCTAGCCTGGTCTTCAATCGCCCTTCCTTGAACAGGAGCCTCGCTATCTGCTTCCATATGATCCACACTGGTTGTCATGCCCTGACTACCATCAACCTTCCCAATGCTCTCCCTGAGCATGCCTTTCCTGATCCTTAAGACCTGATCATCCCTTTCCTGGCCACCCGCCTCAGCCTCCTTGCCAACATGAATTGATGCAGAACTGTCCATGACACCATTGCTAAAATAGTCATTATCAATCAAGGGCAGAATACTCACAGTGGGAAGGTCATCCCATGGAATATCGTCCCCAAGTCTCCCAGTCTCCTGACTCTGAGTCACAGTCTGACTATTGACCATTAGGTAATTGAAAGCTTCGTCAACCTCTGCATCAATCTGCTCCTTCAAAGCTTCTTTGTCATTGGTTTGAATCACCATCTGCTCCCCCACATGGATGTTGTTATAAGTATCCTTCAAGGTCCCATAAACCTGGCCACTAGGAAGGCTATCCCTAGGACAACCATTGTCATCAAAAATAATCCCAAGAGGAATGCCTTCGAGAGGAATTTCAATACCCTCATTTATCACGAAAACCTGCATTTGAAGAGTATCAATAAGAACTACACAGAGCTCTTCATCCTGGCCACATTCAGAAATGTCAGTCCAAAACTTTCCAGAGCGAATAATATGCAAGTCCTTCTTCCCCTGCATCACCGGCACCTCATACCCCATGTACTGGATAAACAATTTCAATAATTGCAAGTAATGCTTAGCCTGAGTAATCTGCTGATGAACCCCACTAGCATCCTCATCCAATCCTGCATTTCCTGACCCATCATTCAATCTATTCGCTTCGAAAACAGGGTCACTCTTGGTTTTACCATCCCAAAAGTCATCAGTGACAATTCTTGAAACTAGGTTCTCCAGGCCCGAAAGGACTTCCTCACTTCCCGAATCCTCATCTTTTACATAGCTTAAGTTCACACAGTCATTAGCCTTGTTCTCCAAACTCACATCTTGGGTACCAATCTGCCCATCAAGTACGCCCAAACTATCCTTTTCGCTAGAGCCCTTACAGAGTTACATCTAGTTACGTCTTTTGACTCACCTTCCAGGAAAGTATGGTCCAGACCCCTATTTCCCTCGTCTTTTGACATTACAACATTTCGTATACCAATCGAGGCTCCTACCTCGACATCATTCGTTACCATGGTATCCCTGTAAGTTAGGTTAGGTTTTGACCCCTCACCCAAGCCTACATCTGAAGAACCATCACCCCATAAACTAGGTATCTCAAAGTTAACCCCCTCCTCGACACCCACATCATTAACATATCTTGAATTCATAGAATCAGATAATTCAATAAGTGTATCATCCCCTATTTCATTCGATGTAATCAGTTTCTTTTGTGAGAAAAACTTACCTTTCACTCATTTGTAGTGTGACCACACTACGTGTACGCGTCGCTACTCCAGATCTGGAATCAGCCGCAAAAGAAATGCCCTCACCCTTCCCCTGAGACACCAAATTCTCAGCAAAGGAGACACGCACCTTCTTCTTCCCAACATTTGATTTACTTGACCCATCCAAATCATATTCGGATCGAGGACCGTCATAGGGTATCACCGATACCAAATTCTCCGCAAAGGAGACCCTTTTCGGGCTCAAGACCGGGACCAACCCCTCCTGGGTAGTTCTCAAATGATCCCTGTCACTAGCTGCCCTAGTCAACACCACAGAGTCCTCCGAGAAAGAAACCCTCTTTCTGCTCATGCTCAAAGCAGAAGGAAAGAACAGAAATTATGTATTTCGGTGAGAGAAGAGAGAGGGAAATGGATTTAGGAATTGAAACTTTAGATCTGATGGAGAAGTTGTTTAGATTTTTGAGAATTTTAGAGAGAAGATTTTAGAGATAAGGCAGAGAGAATACGACTCTCATTTCGTACACGTCCAAAATGAAGTTTTAGTGAGTATTAGGGGTCAAACGAGTCAAGAACAAAGCTACAAGTGGTTTCCATGCTCAAACAAGTCAAATATTAAGCAAAATTAATTTTCTTGTTCTAACGAGTCCAAAATGAAGTTTTAGTGAGTATTAGGGGTCAAACAAGTCAAGAACAAAGCTACAAGTGGTTTTTATGCTCAAACAAGTCAAAAACTAAACAAAATTAATTTTCTTGTTCAAACGAGTCCAAAATTAAGTTTTAGTCAGTTCTAGGGGTCAAACGAGTCATGAACCAAGCTACAAGTGGTTTCCATGTTCAAACGAGACCAAAATGAAGTTTAATGCGTTCTAGGGGTCAAATGAGGCAAGAACAAAGCTACAAGAGGTTTCCATGCTGAAACGAGTCAAAACTTGTTCAGACGAGTTCAAAATGAAGTTTAGTCAGTATTAGAGGTCAAACGAGTTAAGAACAAAGCTACAAGTGGTTTCCATGCTCAAACAAGTCAAAAATTAAGCAAAATTAATTTTCTGGTTCAAACGAGTCCAAAATGAAGTTTTAGTGAGTATTAGGGGTCAAACGAGTCAAGAACAAAGCTACAAGTGGTTTTAATACTCAAACAAGTCAAAAATTAAGCAAAATTAATTTTCATGTTCAAATGAGTCCAAAATGAAGTTTTAGTGAGTAATAGGGGTCAAACGAGTCAAGGACAAAGCTACAAGTGGTTTCCATGTTCAAACGAGACCAGAATAAAGTTTTAGTGAGTTCTAGGGATCAAACGAGTCAAGAACAAAGCTACAAGTGGTTTCCATGGTCAAACGAGTCAAAACTTGTTCAAACGAGTCCAAAATGAAGTTTTAGTGAGTATTAGGGGTCAAACGAGTCAAGAACAAAGCTACAAGTGGTTTCCATGCTCAAACAAGTCAAAATTTAAGCAAAATTAATTTTCTTGTTCAAACGAGTCAAAAATGAAGTTTTAGTGAGTATTAGGGGTCAAACAAGTCAAGAACAAAGCTACAAGTGGTTTCCATGCTTAAACAAGTCAAAAACAAAACAAAATTAATTTTCTGGTTCAAATGAGTCCAAAATGAAGTTTTAGTTAGTTCTAGGGGTGAAACGAGTCAAGAACCAAGCAACAAGTGGTTTCCATGCTCAAACGAGTCAAAACTTGTTCAAACAAGTCCAAAATGAAGTTTTAATGAGTATTAGGGGTCAAACGAGTCAAGAACAAAGCTCCAAGTGGTTTCCATGCTCAAACAAGTCAAAAATTAAGCAAAATTAATTTTCTTGTTCAAACGAGTCCAAAATGAAGTTTTAGTGAGTTCTAGGGGTCAAACGAGTCATGAACCAAGCTACAAGTGGTTTCCATGTTCAAACGAGACCAAAATTAAGTTTTAATGAGTTCTAGTGGTCAAACGAGGCAAGAACAAAGCTACAAGTGGTTTCCATGCTCAAACGAGTCAAAACTTGTTCAAACGAGTTCAAAATGAAGTTTAGTCAGTATTAGAGGTCAAACGAGTTAAGAACAAAGCTACAAGTGGTTTCCATGCTCAAACAAGTCAAAAATTAAGCAAAATTAATTTTCTGGTTCAAACGAGTCCAAAATGAAGTTTTAGTGAGTATTAGGGGTCAAACAAGTCAAGAACAAAGCTACAAGTGGTTTTAATACTCAAACAAGTCAAAAATTAAGCAAAATTAATTTTCATGTTCAAGTGAGTCCAAAATGAAGTTTTAGTGAGTAATAGGGGTCAAACGAGTCAAGGACAAAGCTTCAAGTGGTTTCCATGTTCAAACGAGACCAGAATAAAGTTTTAGTGAGTTCTAGGGATCAAACGAGTCAAGAACAAAGCTACAAGTGGTTTCAATGGTCAAACGAGTCAAAACTTGTTCAAACGAGTCCAAAATGAAGTTTTAGTGAGTATTAGGGGTCAAACGAGTCAAGAACAAAGCTACAAGTGGTTTCCATGCTCAAACAAGTCAAAATTTAAGCAAAATTAATTTTCTTGTTCAAACGAGTCAAAAATGAAGTTTTAGTGAGTATTAGGGGTCAAACAAGTCAAGAACAAAGCTACAAGTGGTTTCCATGCTTAAACAAGTCAAAAACTAAACAAAATTAATTTTCTGGTTCAAATGAGTCCAAAATGAAGTTTTAGTTAGTTCTAGGGGTCAAACGAGTCAAGAACCAAGCTACAAGTGGTTTCCATGCTCAAACGAGTCAAAACTTGTTCAAACAAGTCCAAAATGAAGTTTTAATGAGTATTAGGGGTCAAACGAGTCAAGAACAAAGCTCCAAGTGGTTTCCATGCTCAAACAAGTCAAAAATTAAGCAAAATTAATTTTCTTGTTCAAACGAGTCCAAAATGAAGTTTTAGTGAGTATTAGGGGTCAAACAAGTCAAGAACAAAGCTACAAGTGGTTTCCATGCTCAAACAAGTCAAAAACTAAACAAAATTAATTTTCTGGTTCAAACGAGTCCAAAATGAAGTTTTAGTCAGTTCTAGGGGTCAAACGAGTCATGAACCAAGCTACAAGTGGTTTCCATGCTCAAACAAGTCAAAAATTAAGCAAAATTAATTTTCTGGTTCAAACGAGTCCAAAATGAAGTTTTAGTGAGTTCTAGGGGTCAAACGAGTCAAGAACCAAGCTACAACGAGTCAAAACTTGTTCAAAAAGTCCAAAATGAAGTTTTAATGAGTATTAAGGGTCAAACGAGTCAAGAACAAAGCTACAAGTGGTTTCCATGCTCTAACAAGTCAAAAATTAAGCAAAATTAATTTTCTTGTTCAAACGAGTCCAAAATGAAGTTTTTTTTTTTTTGCTAATTAAAATTTATACCATAGGAAAATGATTACATCTCTAGGGGCATACCCCGCGATTAGTGGCACTTCTTCCTAACGGAACAACAAAGAGAAAAACATCAATAATGCTAGATAAACTAGCACTCAACTAGGATAACAACAACTACAGCAAATGAACTAGAACAGCATAAGAACAAGAGTTGAGTCCTCTCGGGCCCATTTTTTAAAAGAAGAACAAGTAAAAAGTTTTTCCTTCACAATGGTTTTTACATTCGAAATGAGCACAGTAGAGGGATGTCCTGGGCCAGCATTATGATTTCTGAAATTTCTCTCCTTCCACAAACTGTAAACACATGTCGTCAGGTAAGTACCCGCAATGGCCTTAAGCCTTTGCATTAAGAGGATATCTAAAGAAATCACCCCGCTGCCAGCAAGCCCAATCCGCATAGAGTGAAAAGGGAATGACTCTCATTACTAGGGAGGAAAAAGGACAAGTAGTGAGCAGGTGACTAATTGACTCAACCTCTGTTCCACAAAGAGTGCACACAGGATCAACATTCATGCCAAAAAGGACCATACGCTCCTTAGTGAGCAGCCTATCTCTAACTGCAAGCCAAGTGACAAAGGAGCACTTTGGGATGTTGAGAGAATTCCACACTAGGTCGCTCCAAGCAGCAGGTTGACCCATGTCACGAATAGAGGCCCAAATAGATGCCAGTTTGACAAGCTTTGGCTGGAGTCCATCCCAAGTGATGCAATCCCTATCATGAAGTTGTACCATACTAGCCCTATTTCTGACTTCAATGACATCCATGTGATTTGATTGAGGGAGATGCCACACCCCATTGCTAAGATACGTCCCGATACTAACCATACTAGATGATTCAGCCGTAGAGATCACAGAAGTAGAGACAAGAGTCTAGAGAGAGAAGCTCCTCCTTCTCACTAGAATCTCTTTTAGCCGCCTCTAATTTCTACACAACTTCCATCAGATCTATTCAAACAACCTTCAATAATCCACTTTCCTTCTCTAAATCCCTCACCTATACACAAAATTTCTTTCCTTAATAGTTTGATTATGAGTCCAAGAAGGGTTTCCTTTTCGGAGCCTTTGGTATCGGAAACGTTTGCCCAGAAGGATGGGCTTTTTGCGTGTTCTAAGAGTGGCCTTTCTTCTGAGAAGGGGAAGTATGAATCGTTGATTCAGACTTATAAAAGGTCGAAAGGTCCGGGTTCAGAATTGGCTGAGTCAGGGTGTGTCGATCATGGCGTCTCTGGATCGAAGGATGGTCTGAGGAAGCGGGAGGGTGTCTCCTTGCCCATATATGGGATTGCTTCTAGAATTCGCAACTCTTGCAATCTGCAGTTGACTGAAGGTAAGTCCTTCTTTTCTAAGAAGAAGGTTACTTTTAGTAATATGGATACTGTGATTAGGTTTCAACCTATTGAGATGACCGATTCTTCGGATCTTAAAGATAATGATAGTGATTTGGATGTTAATTCTTTTTTTTGCTAATCAAATTTTATACCATAGGAAAATGATTACATCTCTAGGGGCATACCCCGCGATTAGAAAACCATCTACCTAACGGAACAACAAGGAAAAAACACAACAATAATGCTAGATAACTAGCAATCAACTGAAAATCCAAACAAATAAACAACTAAACAACTAAGTTGCACACATTCTGACTAAGATACCACTAGAAGTGGTTCCTCCACAAGCTCCTGTTCCTGCACATCCGCAAACCCATTTCGACAACCGCATTTCGTCAAAAACATCCATATGACATCCATCAACATGAGAGTCGGCCTCCAGAAAAGCACCACCGGCTAACTTTTCATTGGAAGGAGAACCAGCCCCCAGCTGATTAAAAATGCCCATATGGCATGAAGCTTGAACACCAATCTTGACAAAGCAAGACATCAACCCACTACTGCTCATTTCGTTCAACCCACTTTCAGAGCAAAAGTGGCAATCCACTATCCTGAAAAGACTAAAAACATACTTCCATTCATCATTATCCTTGAAATCGTGACCACCCATACCCATTGTTACCTCGACACTCTTCATCCTGGACACACCAACACCCATCAGGTTGTCATCAGTAATGGCGGACAGCCGAACCATTGCGTGCATCTTCCCCTCAAGTTGCGTGAGATTTAGGACTTGAATCCTCTTTATCAGGAGGGAGTTTCCCCACCTCAAGTTGTAAAACTTGAGGTCACATACATGTAATCCTAACTGAGTAAAAGTACTCAGCAACCTGACCCATCCAGGCATTCGCATTACATACAACCACATGGGTAAAGACATTGAATAGCAGACCTCAAAATACTGCTCAGACGTGCATAGACCAAACTCAATATTGCTGACCTGATACCATCTGCAGCTTGTAGAGTTCCCATCAAGGTGAGTCAAAACACATAAAAGACAAAAACACAGCTTTTTACGCAGATAACAATTTCTGGTGAAAACCCACAATTGTCAACAGTGATGTTATCACAAAACCTGAGACTCCAACTATTAACAACGATATCCATACCATTGTCATTCAAAATACACGGCCAGCATTTCCTAGAAGAAAACCTGGACTCCATTCCATCAGAGATAAAAACCCCATATTGCACAACCAAAACTGCAATAACTCGGTCTGACATTATATCAAACACCTTACCAACATTGGTCTTCCAACCATCCAGAACAACGCATAGCTCCATCAGACTGCGAAATGTTCTCAACAATACATCTATCCATAGAGAACAAATCCCGACTTGAACATCCCACAATATCAGTCTCATAAATGAAACTGCAAACACTTGGTGCTCAACACTTGCCATAGTCAGTTTCATCTCTTCCAACTTCCGATTAAGCATATCCTCAAACAATAGGGGACCATCAATATCCCCTACAGACTGGTACAAACACAGCCCCAAAGAAATCGATGAAAATGAGAAGACCCCATAGGCGCTTCCTTCCATTTCCGTTGAGTCCTCTCGTCGTCCTTTGAAAAACATAGACAACGAACTAATCAATAAGACATAATTCACGACCCCAGGCCGTCCGTCATAGGTTGCAATCTCACAAGAATTCAACATGACTGGAGCCTCATTACATCCCAGACCACAGACCAGATCCAAATCCCTCAATTGAGCAATATCGATCCAAAACCCAACAGGAGAAAACCATCGCTCCTCCTGGTTAACATGGAAGAGGTCAACATCATGTATGGCCTCAACAAACTTGGGGGTCAGAAGACCACGTTGTGAACAAATAACAACATTAACGATTTGTGTAACGCAATAACCATTGTTAACACAAATCCGAGGCTCAGCCTCCAAACCAAATGACATAAATACCCTTCCAACAATGGAAAAAGTACCCATTCGATAAGACAGTAAATAATAATAATAAATATAGTGTTTTAGGTGAAGGATTAGAAGAGGAAAGGTGAATTTATGAAGGCTAACGGGAAGATCTGGTGGAGAAATGGTGTAGATTAAGGCTATAATTTAGTGGAGGCTAGGGTTTTGAGAGAGAAGGTTAGAGAGAGGTTAGAGCGTATCCGACTCTCATTTAGAGTTTTTTAATGTATGTTAATTCTTCTTTGGTGAATTTGGTTAATTCTCCTATGGTGAATTCGGTAGAGCCCACCATTAGGGTTTCTAATCTGCAGCTGATTGAAGGTAAGCCCTTCTATTCTAAGAAGAGGGTTACTTTTAGTAATATGGATACGGTGATTAGGGTTCAGCCTATTGAGTTGTCCGATTCTTCGGATCTGAATGATGATATTGATAGAGGTAATCTGGATTTGGGTGTTTATTCTCCTATGGTGAATTTGGTTAATTCTCCTATGGTAAATTCGGATGAGCCCTCCTGTAGGGTTGATTTTATTGTTGGTCAGAAGATTGTTAATGAACACCGACCTGGTGAGGAGCGGGTTACGGAACTCCGGCCTGGTTCTGATGATTCGAGTACGAGGAGGAAGAGCTTTAGTGCTGATACTAAAGGGAACTTTAGTGCCTGTAAGGCTTGGGTTAATCTGGATGGTCTTATTCAGATGGAGCAAACAGGGTATGTTGCTGTGTGCTTGCAGGAAGGTCTTCTTAAAGAATGTGATATTATGGGGAAGGTATGTGTTCGTGTTACTGAAAAAGTCACTTGCCAATCAACAAAAGAGAATTAAGAAAATAAGAAATTAAGCAGCCATTTTTAAGTGTTGTTGGAGTGCCCTCCTCGGGTTGCTCTCCACTTCTTGGTCCTGGATTTGATCCCAGGGTGAACATGGGCAGTCCCAGCCGGTATCACCTTAGCCTCTGAAACAGAGATGTCCATTTCATCTTCACTTCCCTCTTCAGCATCATCAATCATCAAACCATAACCATCAGCAAAACCAAACATCATTCCCAAGTAATGCATATGGCCACGCATAGAGGCCCTCGTGTTAGGGATAAAACCCCCCATAGCCAGGGCTTTCTCAGTACCCTCACCTGAAACTTCGATTACCTACGCCAAATCATACTTCACCGTCAAAGAGTCCATAGGTCCACCAGAGCGGCCTATCGCACTCACCTCCTCAAACTCCTCATCTTGATCGTTCTCTCCGTCAGAACCAGACGTGCAAATCAATCCCACCTCCGCATCAATTTCCACCACCACAAAAGTGCCCATTTGGCTCAGACCGCACTCATCAAGAAAGTCCCTGAGTTTGGCTGGCAATGCTTGAATAACCTCCTTGCCTGCATTTCTAGAAACATTATCAAAAGAGATAATGAAAATCTTCAAACTATCCACATCCTTTCCTTGACTAACAGTCACTAGCGTTCTTCCTTTCCCACTCAAATATAACTGGTCGACCAACCCAGCATCCTTTAGTTCCTCCCTCATGCCATGTAGGAGAACTCCTTCATCCCTTAAAAGGACAGGCAGGGGAATTTTCCTATCCCGAATGAAACCACTTAATTGTTTTATACAGTGCAAAGCTCTAGCAAGATCCTCCATCATCCTAATGACAGGTAGATCTTGTAAATCATTTGAGGCATTCAAAGCTCTCATAGCTATCTTTCCCCAGAAGCTGGGAACCTCGTGCCCATTCCTCACAATACAGTCCCTAAGAACCAAGATAACTTTCAAAGCTATATTCAATCTCACACTAGTGGGTACCCCTGTCGGGGCTGCACTCATCATTTGACAATCCTCAGAAGGGGCAACAACATTATCAGAGTCGAAATTCTTACCAGATTCCATGCCTTTCGCCAGGGGTTGGATGTTCTTTTTGGGGTCACCTTGGTGTTGAGGCCCCACCGCTTCCTGCTTCAGCCTTGAACCCATAGTTTGTTATGTAGACTCTATTATGACTTAATGTTGTGTAGTTTATTCGGATGTTGATTTCGCGGGGTATGCCCCTAGATTTGTATCATGTTGTTCCTTTTGGTATAAAATTTTAATTAGCAAAAAAAAAGAAGAAGAAGAAAAAGTAGAGACAAGAGCCAGGGGCTTTTTGTTTGCCCACGGATCATGCCAGAAGAGAAAATTAGAGTTCACTCCAACTTCAAAACTGAGAAAGTTCATCGCCTGGGGCCTAGCATTAAAAATTTTCCTTGCAATCCAACTACACCTGTACGGCATCTTTGCAGTCTAGAAACCCTTATTACGAATCAGCACCTTATGAAACCAAGAAATCCAAAGAGAGTCAGTCGAGGGTTGGAGCAGGCGCCAGAGCTGATGTAACACAGCTGCCTGGTTCCATTCGAAGAGGTTTTTAATCCCCAACCCCCCCTCACTTTTAGGTTTACAACAATCTTCCCAGCCTACTTTGTAGTGACACCTACCCGATTCCTTATAGAATCCTCCCCAAAGGAATTTAAATAACAAACTGTTGATCTTCTTTAAAATAGCCTTGGGAAGAAAGATATACACGCTCCAGTAGCCAACAATACTAGCCATGATCGCTTTAATCAGCATCAAGCGGCCAGCAAAATTGAGAAATCTCACCATCCACGATTCCACCTTCTTGCAAAGCCTGGCCACCAAGGAGGAGGCCACCATCCACGATCACAGAAGTTTTAGTGAGTATTAGGGGTCAAACAAGTCAAGAACAAAGCTACAAGTGGTTTCCATGCTCAAACAAGTCAAAAAGAAACAAGATATATCTAAGAAGTCGTTTGAACAATGAGAGTCGTTTTCTCTCTCTAGAAAATCCCAGCCGCCACTAAAACTTAGCCTTAATCTTCACCTTTTCTCCACCAGATCCACAATTAATCCCTCCTAAATTCATCTTCCTCCTTCAAATCTCCCACCTAAAACACCATATTTCTTACTATATAGTTATTATTTAATGAAGAGAGTTTCCTTTTCTGAGAACTTGGTGACTGTGATTCCTCCCCGTGTGAGAGGTTTTGCAGATTGCCTTCCTGTGGGTAGTCCGATTAGGAGTCCGAAGAGGGTCTCTTTTTCGGAGAACTTGGAGACTGTGATTCCTCCCCGTGTGAGAGGTTCTGCAGATTGCCTTCCGGTGGGTAGTTCGATTAGGAGTCCGAAGAGGGTCTCCTTTTCGGAGAACTTGGTGACTGTATATCCTTTGGAGGATGTCCGAGCAAAGAAGGACAGTGAAAGACAAGGGGATGTGTTTATTCCCTTTTCGGCGATTCCTTTGGGGATTCCTATATGTGATCTAGATGCGATTGTTGATAATTGTTTCTAGATTGAAGTTCCTGAGAAACAAAAGGAGAAGGTTGGATACCTTTCTGTTGTTGAAGCACCCCTGGGTGTTTTGCTTGAAACCTGGAGTCTAAGGAACCGATGTATGGGTCTTCTTTGTGTTGGGAAATCTAATACGGAGCTCTAAGTTTTGCTCACGAGCTCCGGTCGCTAGACTTGGATGGAATTCTGGCGATTCCGTTGAGGTCTCTTATGGTTGTGTCTAAGGCACGCCATATGTTTGCTAGTATGACTCTGAGAATGCTTGCTCTTTTTTCAAGAATTTGTAACTATTTGGAGGTTGGGTGTCTTAAGTTTGATGTTGGGTGTCCTATTTTCGATGTGGTGATATACCGATTTCTCAAGGTGTATGAAAACAGAGCAACCAAGATGAATGATATTGAAACCGATCTATATTCTGGGTTCTTGAAGTATTGTTTCTTTCGTAAAGCTCTGCTCAAGCGAAATATTGATGGGTTTAGATGGAAGTTAGTCTTTGCTTCCAAGATGTTTGTTACATGGCTTGACCCAAAGCAACACCTTGGGGGGTTTTATTGGATAATATCCAAGGGTTTCTTGCCACAACGTGGATCTTCCAAGCTCCTTTCTGAACAGAGGAGAGGCCTTATTGAGGTTCTTGATGTCGCTACTATGAAACAGATTGCAATGGAGTTCTTCGGCACATGGATTGTTATTAGGAGACAGGTAATGTGGTGTAACAGGCTTACTTTCTCAATGATGCTTGATTTGGATGGGTTTGAACGGGCCTTATTCGCTCAGTTTCAATCTTCTTTCGGGATGCTGGAACCATATGCTTGGTCCACCATCATTGGAGATAGTATTATTTTCGATTCATCAACGATTGATGGAAGGGGCGTCACCGTTCCTGTTTGGGTTTTAGTTTTCAGAAACTATACCATTGATTATGCTTTACCTGCTACTCTCGTAGAGGTTATGGGGGGTTCTGTTGACAAGAAGAAGTTTGTCTTATCAAAACTCGATGAAAACCGAAGACACTACTTTGTTTCTGATGGGTTTGAGAATAGGGTGCAGGTGACGAATTTGAAGATGGTAAAGGAAAAGTGTGGCTTTACTATGGAACTCATGATTGGGATAGATTTTACCCAGTTGGATATCAACCAGGTGGTGAAGATTGTCAATTGTTTCTTTAAGAATAATGGTATTGTTGGCCTAAGGTTGCAAGCTGGAAACTTTGAGGGTATACAGCTAGATGCTTATGGTGTCATAAGGCTCGGTTTGGTTGATGGGCGGTGGCCTCGGTGGCAGGACAGTATCTCGCTGATTGCTGCTGTGATTCCTTGCAATAAAAACGAAGGGAACGATGGGGGTTGCAACCCAGTTTGTACATTCTGGGTTGTACTTTTCAGGCTGTTGAGATGCTTTAAGGCAAGGGATGCTAGTTCAGTATTTCATACTGCTGTAAAAGGTGGCTATGATGTTGTTAATGAGCTTCGATTGCCTGGATTGGCTAAGCAAGTGCGGGGTTGCGGTGATGTCGTGCAGGTGACTATGCTGCCGAATAGTGAATTGCTGTTTGGTGTGGCCTTTGTTCGTGTGCTCTATCACCTTGCCTGGAAACGTGCGACTGTTATCACTGGGTCCTGTTACATTATGGTGGCAGGCAATGGAAAGGATTTTGTGCTAATACTGTTGATGCAGTTTGCTTCGGCTTTTGTACTGTGCGAATGGTGGTCCTATTTTTTCAAATTTAGTATCTTCAATTAAGGGAAAGATCTGGTATTTTATGCCATGTGTAGGCGTTTGCCTAGTCTAGATATTATGCTCTTTGTACTGTAGACCTTGATGGTTTTTCTGCTGTTCCGTTTGAAATTCGTTTATAAATCGCGGGGTATGCCCCTAGAATTGTAACCGTTTTTCTTTGGTATAAAAATTTTAATTAGCAAAAAAAAAAGAGTCAAAAACTAAACAAAATTAATTTTCTTGTTCAAACGAGTCCAAAATGAAGTTTTAGTCAGTTCTAGGGGTCAAACGAGTCATGAACCAAGCTACAAGTGGTTTCCATGCTCAAACAAGTCAAAAATTAAGCAAAATTATTTTTTTTTTTTTTTTTGCTAATTAAAATTTTATACCACAGGAAAATGATTACATCTCTAGGGGCATACCCCGCGATTAATAATACATCTACCTAGCAGAACAACTCAGAAAAAACATTAAAAAAGCTAGATAAACTAGCAGTCAACAACACCATTTTTCTAAACAGCTAAACAAGAACTAAGTTCGAGTTGTCTTCATTGATAACCTTTACATCTTTGCATATAACATCTGCATGCCCCGGCTTCAGGAGAGTCACCCCCTCCATGTTCTGCTCCGCTTGCCCCTGCTTAGCACCTGCTTTCCAGTTGCCAAAGTGGCCATGTAGTTCCTCATCTTTCATAATCTGTGCTTCCTCGAAACCCACAGCGGGTTCCGGCCCGTTTGTTAACCTTGAAACATGGCCAGCAAAGCCTGCAGCCCACCCCTCATCACATGTATTACCTGCTTGTATAACATACAGCAAGTTTGTTCCTTGAAAAATCAAATTATGGTTAGCATTAATATCATGACAGAACACGTTGGCCACCAGGTTTCCTACCTCCCTAACAACCTCATATACCATTTCAAGATCAACAAGAAACTCATCAAACAAAGCCATCTGATAAAATCTTAAACACCATGTCACAGCAAGTAACCTGTTGTCAAACCTCCTCGGCAAACATACCTCATATTTCAAATGCATAAAGTAGCAAATTGAAACAGAGTCGAGAGGAATCATCTTTATGACTCTGAGGAATAAGAGAATACCATTGCATATACTAGCGTAGGAGGTAGTATCACCTCTCCCATGTTCAACAGCAACATCAACATCAATACATCCATTACTTACCTCCGTACAATCCACCCGGATATCTCCTAACTGAACGAAACTAACCAAAACAGTCCCTAAAGGCATCAGGAACTCATTATCTGTCAGCCTTATCAGTTCCTTTCCACCGTCAATGGACCTATCTAAGACAATCATATCATAGATAAAGTCAGCCTCCTTTGTAGCATTAATCATGACTTGCCCAATGGCGACCAGCCAAAAGGGGTTGCAACTCTTCCCATGTTCCGAAACTTTAGAAATAACGATTCTTGTGGACATGTTATTAAACATAAGCTTTCCATCAGCATCTTTGTTTTGCTCTCTGATCAAAGATAGGGCAAGCACACCTTTAACAACAAATGGGCTACCAGAACCATTCACATAAGCAAAATTAATTTTCTGGTTCAAACGAGTCCAAAATGAAGTTTTAGTGAGTTCTAGGGGTCAAACGAGTCAAGAACCAAGCTACAAGTGGTTTCCATGCTCAAACGAGTCAAAACTTGTTCAAACAAGTCCAAAATGAAGTTTTAATGAGTATTAAGGGTCAAACGAGTCAAGAACAAAGCTACAAGTGGTTTCCATGCTCAAACAAGTCAAAAATTAAGCAAAATTAATTTTCTTGTTCAAATGAGTCCAAAATGAAGTTTTATTGAGTATTAGGGGTCAAACGAGTCAAGAACAAAGCTACAAGTGGTTTCAATGCTCAAACAAGTCAAAAATTAAGCAAAATTAATTTTCATGTTCAAATGAGTCCAAAATGAAGTTTTAGTGAGTAATAGGGGTCAAACGAGTCAAGAACAAAGCTACAAGTGGTTTCCATGTTCAAACGAGACCAAAATAAAGTTTTAGTGAGTTCTAGGGGTCAAACGAGTCAAGAACAAAGCTACAAGTGGTTTCCATGGTCAAACGAGTCAAAACTTGTTCAAACGAGTCCAAAATGAAGTTTTAGTGAGTATTAGGGGTCAAACGAGTCAAGAACAAAGCTACAAGTGGCTTCCATGCTCAAACAAGTCAAAAATTAAGCAAAATTAATTTTCTTGTTCAAACGAGTCCAAAATGCAGTTTTAGTGAGTATTAGGGGTCAAACAAGTCAAGAACAAAGCTACAAGTGGTTTCTATGCTCAAACAAGTCAAAAACAAAACAAAATTAATTTTCTTGTTCAAACGAGTCCAAAATGAAGTTTTAGTCAGTTCTAGGGGTCAAACGAGTCATGAACCAAACTACAAGTGGTTTCCATGTTCAAACGAGACCAAAATGAAGTTTTAGTGAGTTCTAGGGGTCAAACGAGGCAAGAACAAAGCTACAAGTGGTTTCCATTCTCAAACGAGTCAAAACTTGTTCAAACGAGTTCAAAATGAAGTTTAGACAGTATTAGAGGTCAAACGAGTTAAGAACAAAGCTACAAGTGGTTTCCATGCTCAAACAAGTCAAAAATTAAGCAAAATTAATTTTCTGGTTCAAACGAGTCCAAAATGAAGTTTTAGTGAGTATTAGGGGTCAAACGAGTCAAGAACAAAGCTACAAGTGGTTTCAATGCTCAAACAAGTCAAAAATTAAGCAAAATTAATTTTCATGTTCAAACGAGTCCAAAATGAAGTTTTAGTGAGTTCTAGGGGTCAAACGAGTCAAGAACCAAGCTACAAGGGTTTCCATGCTTAAACGAGTCAAAACTTGTTCAAACAAGTCCAAAATGAAGTTTTAGTGAGTATTAGGGGTCAAACGAGTCAAGAACAAAGCTACAAGTGGTTTCAATGCTCAAACAAGTCAAAAATTAAGCAAAATGAATTTTCTTGTTCAAATGAGTCCAAAATGAAGTTTTAGTGAGTAATAGGGGTGAAACGAGTCAATAACAAAGCTACAAGTGGTTTCCATGTACAAACGAGACCAAAATAAAGTTTTATTGAGTTCTAGGGGTCAAAAGAGGCAAGAACAAAGCTACAAGTGGTTTCCATGGTCAAACGAGTCAAAACTTGTTCAAACAAGTCCAAAATGAAGTTTTAGTGAGTATTAGGGGTCAAACGAGTCAAGAACAAAGCTACAAGTGGTTTCCATGCTCAAACAAGTCAGAAATGAAGCAAAATTAATTTTCTTGTTCAAATGAGTCCAAAATGAAGTTTTAGTGAATAATATGGGTCAAACGAGTCAAGAACAAAGCTACAAGTGGTTTCCATGTTCAAACGAGACCAGAATAAAGTTTTAGTGAGTTCTAGGGGTCAAACGAGTCAAGAACAAAGCTACAAGTGGTTTCCATGGTCAAACGAGTCAAAACTTGTTCAAACGAGTCCAAAATGAAGTTTTAGTAAGTATTAGGGGTCAAACGAGTCAAGAACAAAGCTACAAGTGGTTTCCATGCTCAAACTAGTCAAAATTTAAGCAAAATTAATTTTCTTGTTCAAACGAGTCAAAAATGAAGTTTTAGTGAGTATTAGGGGTCAAACAAGTCAAGAACAAAGCTACAAGTGGTTTCCATGCTCAAACAAGTCAAAAACTAAACAAAATTAATTTTCTGGTTCAAATGAGTCCAAAATGAAGTTTTAGTTAGTTCTAGGGGTCAAACGAGTCAAGAACCAAGCTACAAGTGGTTTCCATGCTCAAACGAGTCAAAACTTGTTCAAACAAGTCAAAAATGAAGTTTTAATGAGTATTAGGGGTCAAACGAGTCAAGAACAAAGCTACAAGTGGTTTCCATGCTCAAACAAGTCAAAAATTAAGCAAAATTAATTTTCTTGTTCAAACGAGTCCAAAATGAAGTTTTAGTGAGTATTAGGGGTCAAACAAGTCAAGAACAAAGCAAGTTTCCTTTTGAGCAAGTTTCCCTAGTCCATCACATCCTTGTATCAATGTCATTGACCCTGTCATCTGGAGGCTTGTCTTCTAATTGTTTCCTAGAGGCAGGACCTTGCCTTAGTTCATGCTTATAAAAATCAATTCCCAAATCAATCAGGAAGTCCTTCAATTTGATGATACAACAAGTGAGATCATGGAGTTCCACCTCCTCCTTGTCCCCCTTGTCCCTTAGGCTTTTAGCACTTGCAGAGTACTCTCTATCCCTGGACCCTTTTACCACGGGGACTTCTTTGCCAATTGAGGTGATGAACATTTCCAAGCTCTCTAGATTGCGCCTTGCTGCCACCAGGGCTTTCTGCTTCAATCCAGTGTTACAAGAGGTGAGGTCTAGCAACTCTTCAATCACTAGCTCCGCTTTCCTACCCTCCTCTCCGGGTAATACAGGGATTGGAATTCCATTCATCTGCATGTAGTTTCCAAGCTGATCAATACAACTAAGAGCTTTACCCAGGTCTCTCATTAAGTTAATATCTGGCCTGTCCATTAGGCCAAAAACGGCATCCAAATCACTCAAATCAACACACCCCCAAATTGTGGGGACTTTATGACCATGGTTAACAATACAATCTCGGAAAGTAATGACTACATTCACCGCTATGGCCAATCTCTCCTGCATCCTTCTAATTGAATCATTCCAAACTGGGATGGCCCCTAATTCTTCTTGTTCAGTATTGAGCTGCTTTTCCTTGATCTCACTCCGAGATAGCTTGAGGGGATCCTTAGTTGCCGACACTGCTGCTTTTGTGGTCACAACCTGTTCCAAATCATCCCTAATGCTAGAGTCCTCTGGAATTGAGGTCTCATCAGCATCCTCATTTAATTGCTGAAAAAAGTTTCGGACTGGCTTTCCCTCCACTTGGGTTACAACCTGGACCCCACTCACGACCCCTTTTCTTTCAACTCCTCCCAAAGGAGTGACCACATTCTTAAGTAACATGATTTCATCAGTTACCAAGGGATTGGGGGTAATTAGTGGGTCTTTTACAACCACTCGATTCACATCGACAATAGAAATCTTGACCGAGGTTGTGGAATTAACATCCTCCTCATTCATTACAAAATCTGTACTTGAATCAGTAGAAACCGAAGATTCCTCAACCAATATAGGCGGGATATCATTGAGAATACCCGGCTTCATCTTCTTATGAGAGGAGAAAAACTGACCTTCGCACTCTAGCAAATTAATGGAGCTTCTAGTTCTCGAAGCAACCCCAGATCCAGGACCCAACTTTCACCCTTTGTTGTTATCAAACCCATCCCGATCCAACCTCCTCTTGGATTGAGGTCTCCAAGCAGATCTTACTGGATTAACCTGCTCCAACGGTATCACTGACACCAACTCTTTCGCGAAAGACACTTTCTTCGGGCTCGGGCTCACTTCAGACTTCCTGCCATTAGAGGTCCGATCCGGCGAGCTACCATCATTCTTAATACCCAATCCTTCTAACTTCCTGGGACGGGAGCCAACAGATGGTATAATCGATACCAAATCAATTTCAAATGAAACACTTTTCGGGCTCATTACTGGTTCTAACCCCTCCTGGGTTAGCTTCACACTATCGGTGACATCAGCCGCCGTTATGGAATCATCCATAAAAGAAACCCTTTTACGGGACATGAGACAGAAAAAGAAAGAAATTTAGTGTTTGAGTTAAGACAATTGGTGAAGAAAGGGATTCGGGAGGTTGATTTGATCTGATGAAGAAAGTGATTTGAATTTAGAGAGAGAAGAGAGAAGTTAGAGAGAGAAGAGAGTTAAGGAGGTGGCTTTTTCAGCCTGGAGGAGGGGCCTCACCATGGTCTCTCAGCGTAATGAGTCTACCTATGTCTTTAGGTTCAACTCTTCCAATGAAAAGAATGCGGTTCTAAGCAAAGGTACGTGGTACTTTGATAAAAGGCCTCTGGTATTAACTGATTGGGGTTTCAACGAGCGCTCAGAATCTGTTACTTCAATGCCGTTATGGGTTAAGCTAGCCAATCTTCCAGATTGTTATTGGACGCAGGAGGGACTGGGCCGTGTTGCTAGTGCCATTGGAAAGCCCCTAGGGGCAGACGCCCTTACATCTGAGCTAGAAATTCTTCCATTTGCAAAAATGTGCGTGCAGTATGAAGTGGGGGATCCATTACCACCAACCCTCAAAGTGGTGCACCTGGACGGTTCCATAGTTGAGGTTAAAGTCTCATACATTAATAAGCCAATGGTGTGCGGCCACTGTAAATCTCTTGGCCACACCATTAGTGTTTGCCCGGTGGCTTCTAGACAATGGGCGGCAGGGGGGTCAATCCATACTAAAGGGGCTCCATCTGGCCAAAATGACAAAGGAAAAGATAAAGTGGACGAAAGTGGTAAGGTAAATGAAGGTCACCAAAAGAAGGTGGTGGTGGAGCTGAAAGAAGGGGTTTTAGAGGCGGAAACAAGTCAAAAGAAGGTGGTGGTGGAGCTGAAGGAAGGGGCTTTAGAGAAGGAAGCAAGCCACATGACCACTTCAGTTGGGGACAAGCAAACCGCCAACCACCAGGTAGAAGTAAAAGAAGGGGATGTAGACAATGAGTGGACGGAGGTTCGTTCTAAACGAAAGCCAGTGACATCGCCAAGTATATCTCCGGAAGTCTCCAATCTTCAGCCGTTTCAGAACATTGTGGTTGATGAGGTAGCAATGAAACATGGCTCCAGAACTCCAAAGCCATACAAGAAAGTAAAAAGAGGGGGTAGGGGGGTCGTACCCCTTCCTCTATGTCATAAATCCATTATGACTATTTTTTGTTCCTACAACGTTAGAGGCCTTAATAATAAAGTTGGTTTTATCAGGGACTTCATCTTTAAAAATAAACTGTCCCTGGTAGGTCTATTGGAAACACATGTCCAAACTGACGTTGCTAGGATTATCTCTCGGACCATTAATCCACGGTTTCAGTGGTGCTTTAACTATGATCATCATCCGGGAGGCCGTATATGGCTGGGGTGGAATCCCTCTATATGGAAAATTTTTGTTCTTGCTTCTTCTTCTCAGCATATCACATGCTCTGTTACCCTTCTTGAGAGCAATACAACTTTTGTTATCTCTTTTGTGTATGGCCTTAATGATATGATTGACCGTAGACCACTATGGTCTGATTTGGTGGGAATAGCGCAGGGTTTGAATGGCACAGCATGGGCTCTATGTGGTGACTTCAACTCGTGTATCAGTATTGATGAAAAACAAGGAGGGTCCTTAGATTGGACTGCTGGAATGGAGGAGTTTAAACAGTTCTTGCTTGCTAATGGCCTCACTGATCTCCGGTATTCAGGCCACTTCTTCACATGGTGGGATAGCAATATCTCTCAACCAAAATTCAGAAAATTAGACCGTGTGTTAGTAAACCCAGAATGGCATTCAGTGTTCCCTTGCTCGACGGTGGAGTTCATGTCTCGGGGCTTATCTGATCATAGTACTTCACTTGGCACTAGTTTCTCCTCTGCAGCGAAGCCCTTTCAGTTTTTTAATCACCTTATTGATAATCCAGACTTCTTGGAAACAGTGGAGAAAGCATGGTCCTTAGAGGTTGAGGGGAATCCTTGGTTCATCCTAACATCGAAACTCAAGAATGTAAAGGTGGCTCTAAAGGAACTAAACAGAAAGATGGGGGATATTCACAACCTAGTAATCCAGTCTCGGGATGCTCTCTCTCAGTTCCAGGACTCAATGCCTGCTAACCCTACTGCTGCTTACTTTGAGGAAGAAAAGGAATTTATTGAGAATTATTCAGCAGCTTTAAGGCTAGAGGAACAGTTTTTAAAGCAGAAATCCAGAATTCAGTGGCTTAAACTTGGAGATGGCAATAGTAAGTTTTTCTATAATTCTTGCAGAGGGAACTGGAACACTAACAAGATTACTACTCTCACCGACTCGGAGGGAGTCTCACACTCTTCTCATGCAGACATGGCTAAAGTTGCAACGGATTTCTATAAAAATATTCTGGGCAAATCATCTGAGGTAGCAGATTTTCCTAATGATATTCCTCTACCTTCTCTCTCTGATTCCCAAGTCAACCTTATGGCTGCCCCTTTTTCTGAGAGTGAAGTACTGAGCACATTAAAAAGAATGGCTAAGAACAAGAGCCCTGGGCCAGATGGGTTCACAGTTGAATTCTACTTGGCTGTTTGGCACTTGGTAGGAAACGATGTGACTAAAGGTATCATGCATTTCTTTAACACATTGCACTTGCCTAGAGTAATAAATGTTGCTTCCATATGTTTAGTTCCTAAACAGCCTAACCCATCTGAAATGCAACACTTTAGACCGATCTCCTGTTGTAATGTACTGTATAAATGCATCTCTTCTATGCTAGCCAAGAGGCTTAAAGCTGTACTTCCCTCCATCATTTCCCCGGTACAATCTGCTTTTGTGGCTAGGAGATCCATTGGTGACAATATTTTCCTTGCTCAAGCATTATGCAAGGACTATAATGGTAATTCAGGTCAGCCTCGATGTGCTATAAAGCTAGACATTCACAAGGCTTTTGACTCCCTAAACTGGAATTTCCTGTTTGCAATCATGGGGAAAATGAGGTTTCCTACTCAATACATTAAGTGGCTGGAAAAATGTATCACTTCAACAATGTTTTCTGTGAAGTTGAATGGCAGTTTGGAAGGGTTTTTCAAAGGGGAATCTGGCCTCAGACAGGGGGATCCTCTATCCCCTTATCTGTTCGTGATTGTCATGGAGGCTCTCTCAGCATGCCTGGATAAGAAGACTGCGGACCCTAACTTCAAATTCCATTGGAGAACTAAGGAAGTAAAGCTAAATCACATTATTTTTGCTGATGATGTTTTCCTGTTTAGTCATGGTGATCTTAGGTCAGTCTCGGCTCTCCTGGATGGGATCAAGCTATTCTCAACCTGTTCGAATCTAAAGCCAAACATCTCCAAAACTACATGCTTCTTTGCTAATGTTAGGCAGGATGTGACTGATGCTATTCTTTCTCACTCAGGGTTCCAAAGAGGTCATATGCCCATCACCTACCTGGGGCTCCCTCTTATCACAGGAAAGCTCAACAAGAATGATTGCCAGACTCTGATTAGTAGACTGTGCAGCAAAATGGAGATGTGGACAACTAGATTTCTTAATTTTGCAGGGCGTCTCCAACTGATCAAAGCCATACTGGTCAGCATTGTGGGATACTGGAGTATGTTTCTCTTCCTTCCGAAAGGGATCCTAAAAAAGATCAATGCTCTATTTTTCAAGTTCCTCTGGGGAGGTTTCTACAAATCAGATGGGAAGTGTCAATATAAAGTTGGATGGGAGGAGTGTTGCAAACCAAAAGCAGAAGGGGGTCTTGGCATTCGGAACATTTTTGAATGGAATGAAGCAGGCATTCTTTTTCAGCTGTGGCGCATCATTCAGCCCACCTCTAACTCTCTATGGATAGCATGGTTCCATAAAGCTTTGCTGGCAAAGAAGGAATTCTGGACTTCCAAAATGCCATATCGCTCATGTTGGATTGTAAGGAAACTGTTCAAGGCGAGGCCGCGAGCCCTTCAGTATGTACACTATAACATAGGAGAAAACTCTGACTTTCTCTTCTGGCATGATCCTTGGGTCCAAAATAAGCCCCTTCTAGATATTTCCCCTTCCATTGTATCTACAGCTGAGTCCACTAGTTCAGTCAGTATCAATGTCTACCTCCGAAATGGGACTTGGGACTTACCATCTTCGAACCATAATGATGTGATTGAAATTAGAAGGATGGTGCAACATATCCAAATCCATAAGTCTGATTCCATTTTGTGGGATGGAATGCTTCCAAAGCATGTCAAATTGTCCACTATTTGGTCCTCCATGCGGGTTAAGGGAAGCTATGTCCAGTGGTTAAACATGGTCTGGGGAAAATTCAATATCCCGAAATGCTCATTCATCACATGGTTAGCCATCAAAAACAGGCTCCTCACGAAAGATAGAATGCTTCTGTTTGGAATGCAGGTTGATAAAAAATGTGTCTTGTGTGGGGTGGATGATGAATCGATTAGCCACATTTTCACTGCTTGCCCATACTTTGATATTATTAGCAGGTCTATGCCATTTCGTTTCTCTCGTAACTGGTACAATTGTCAGTCAGGCAACTGCACTGCTACTCAGCTAGGGGCAAAGGAGGAATCAATTGCCCAACTGTTTTTTAGCACAGCTATTTATCATGTCAGGAAAGAGCGTAACTACCGTATGCACAACCATGGTCCTGGCCACCCTACATCAGTGGTTAGCAGTGAGATAAGTCGTATGGTGCGTGAGAAACTGTTCTCATGTAGCTTGTTTAAGGGTTGGGTTCGGAATGACCCGACCATCCTCTTATTTATCATGTAAAAGAATAGGCTAGGTACATCTGTAACGTTGAGTAGGGTTTACCTTCTTATTCTTTGTATCATGTTGATTACTAGCTATAGCATGGATGTTGTCTCGCGGGGTATGCCCCTAGATATGTATTAGCTGTTTCCTTTGGTATAAATTCTTTTAATTAGCAAAAAAAAAAAAAAAAGAGAGAAGTTAGAGAGAATTTAGACCGGCTCTCATTTTTGTCTCCAAAACCGTCGTGTAAAGTTCATAAGTCCAAAATGAAGTTTTAATGAGTATTAGGGGTCAAACGAGTCCAAAATGAAGTTTTTTTTTTTTTTTTGCTAATTAAAATTTTATACCACTAAGGAACAACATTACACAAACTGGGGGCATACCCCGCGGAATCCACATTCAGAACAACAGAGTTAAACAACATTACACCATTTAACAATCAACAAGAAGAACTAAGACCATTACAGACTGAAATTTAAACTTAATCTGGAGCTTTACTTAGGCGTGCCTTGAGCTTGCAAACTCTGGCCTCCTTCCTAGTATCATCATGCACAGTCACATCCCCCACAAGATCAAACAGATGACCCAGGTACTGCTTGTTGCCCTGAATCGGCCCCTTTGCATTGCTTGCTCTTCCCCTTTTTTCCTTCAAAGATTCATCATCCATACCTCCAGTGTATGGGCTATTCTGCTGCTCAGCTGATTGGAGATCGATCCCCGAATCGATCAAAAAATCCCTCAATTGAATAGTTCGACAGGTTAGGTCGTGGAGCTCCACTTCCTCAATATCTCTAAGCCTACGAGCAGAGGCACTAAATTCCCTATCACGGGACCCTTTAATCGAAGGAATCTCCAAACCCCGAGAGACAATGAACAACTTTAGCTTATCCAAGTTACGCCTCGCTGCCACCAGCGCCTTCCTCTTCAACCCCGAGTTGTATAAGCTGTGGTCTAACAACTCTGCAATCTCCAACTCCTCATCCATGTCTTCAATGACCTGGCCATCATCCCCTAACATAACCGGTGGAGGGATACCATTCTTCGTAATGAAATTCCCAAGCTGTCGAATGCAGCTCAGAGCTGTACCCAGGTTTCTCAGAATCTTGATGTCTGGCCTTGAATTCAGCCCAGTAATAACATCCAAATCACTATCATCAACATTTCCCCAAATTAGGGGCACCTCATGCCCATTGTGGACTATGCAGTCTCTAAAAATAATGATCACATTCACAGCTATAGACAAACGCTCCTGCATTCTTTTAGTCGAGGCATCCCAAAAAGGAGTCCCCTCTTTTCCTGCTGTGTCAATACACACATTCTTCCCCTTGGTCTCCGCAGGTTGCTCGCCCCCAACTGGAGTAGAGCCCTCCCCTTGTGTTAACTCAGTGACCCTGTTAGCATTAAAAGAGGCCCCCTCACTGACCATAACATCGGGGTTAAAGAGAGTGTCTTTACCACCCACTCGGGCCTCATCAGCACTTGGAATGGAATTAACATCCTCCTCATTCATGACATAATCTGAACTAGAAACAATAGAATCCGAAGATTCCTCAACCAAGATAGGCTGGTTATCATTGAAAAAACCCGGCTTCATCTTCTTATGAGAAGAGAAAAACTTACCTTCGCACTCCAGTAAGTTGATTGAGCTTCTGGTTCTCGAAGCAACCCCAAGTCCAGAATTATCCGATTTCCACCCTTTGTTGTCATCAATCCCATCCAAAACTACCCTTCGCTTGGGTTGAGGTTTCCCAGCAGATCTTACCGGATTACCCTTCGCCAACGGTATCACTGACACCAATTCTTTCGCAAAAGACACTTTCTTCGGGCTCACTTCAGAACCAATCCTTCCAACGCAAAAAACACTCTTTTTGCCAGCATTCTTCGTACCCAATCCTTCCAATTCTCTAGATTGAGTATCAATAGATGGTATCTCCGATACCAAATCAATCGCAAACGAGACCCTCTTTGGGCTCAAAACTGAATCTAACCCCTCTTGGGCCACTGCCACATGGTTCTTAACAGGGGTCGCCATTACAGAGTCATCCACAAACGAAACCCTCTTGCGACTCATGCTACTCGAAAGGAAAGAAGAAATATGGAGTTTAGGTGAGGGATTTGAAGGAAGAGATGGATTAGGGTGTGGAACTTTAGAACTGATGTAGAAGATGATTAGATGTTTGAGGTTTTTAGAGAGAGAAGTTTTAGAGAGAAGGCAGAGAAAAAACGACCCTCATTTTTTTGTTTTTTGATGGTTCTTCCAAAATGAAGTTTTAGTGAGTATTATGGGTCAAACGAGTCAAGAACAAAGCTACAAGTGGTTTCATGTTCAAACAAGTCAAAAATTAAGCAAAATTAATTTTCTTGTTCAAACGAGTCCAAAATTAAGTTTTAGTGAGTATTAGGGGTCAAACAAGTCAAGAACAAAGCTACAAGTGGTTTCTATGCTCAAACAAGTCAAAAACTAACCAAAATTAATTTTCTTGTTCAAACGAGTCCAAAATGAAGTTTTAGTCAGTTCTAGGGGTCAAACGAGTCATGAACCAAGCTACAAGTGGTTTCAATGTTCAAACGAGACCAAAATGAAGTTTTAGTGAGTTCTAGGGGTCAAACGAGGCAAGAACAAAGCTACAAGTGGTTTCATGCTCAAACGAGTCAAAACTTGTTCAAACGAGTTCAAAATGAAGTTTAGTCAGTATTAGAGGTCAAACGACTTAAGAACAAAGCTACAAGTGATTTCCATGCTCAAACAAGTCAAAACTTAAGCAAAATTAATTTTCTGGTTTAAACGAGTCCAAAATGAAGTTTTTTTTTGCTAATTAAAATTTTATACCCAAAAGGGAACAGCATAAAAACATTTCTAGGGGCATACCCCGCGAAATCAACAGAACCACATTACAAATGCCTAAATCGACATTTGATAGTCAACAAACAACTTTATAACATAGCAAGTCCGAGAACTACATATATATCAAATTCGGATTGTAAAAAAAACTCTTTTGTGCTTAGGTATCAAATGAGAGTCGTTTCTCTCTAACCTCTCTCTAAAAACCCTAAATTTCTTCTAGCCGCCATGATTTTTCAGCCCAATCTACACCTTAAATCCATTAGATCTAAATATCTACTTCCTAAATCCACCTCCCCCTTACTTATCTTCCACCTTAACCACGAATTTTCTTTGTTCCTTTGTTCTGGGTCTGTAATGACTCCTTTTGTTGTGTTTTCTCGTGAGTTTTTTTCGGATTTCTCTCGGGTCAAGCTGTTTCTGGTGATGTCGAAAGGGGTGTGTGTCGGCGTTCAATCGACCTATCCAAAAATCGCCACAAAGGTGGTGTTTGGAGCAGGTGTGCTCTTCTCTTCAGAAGGAGCGTCAAGGAATCGGATGGGGCTTCTTAGTCTCATTGTTCGATCTATGGATCTTAGCCTTAAGAATGTGAAAGGAGGTCTGTTTTGGGACTCCTTTTCTGTTATTGTTGAGCTTAGCGCACTCCGGATGAAGGGTCTGGGTGTTGTCGAGGCTTTGAAGGATGATTTTGTTGAAGCAAACCATCTATTTGATGGAATGCCTCAGCGAGCTTCTTATTTTGATGATTTTTTAGTTTCTCTGATGTCGTTACTGGACCTTCTTACGCCGAGCGACTTGGGTTTAGAGGTCCCCTGTTCGGATCCTAATTGTGGAAACCCTTATCCGGGGTCTGGTGTATGGACATTTGATTTTGTCCCCTCATTGACAAGCTTGGATGGCATTTTGCTGGAGACTACTGAGGTTGCAGAGGTGACTAGGCTATTTTCTGAGCGGTGTTTGGACCGTGAACGGTTGATGAGCTTGCTACGATGGAGGCGCTCTGTTTCTCAGGCAGGTCACCTAGTGGATTCGGAGATGTACCTCTGTACGGTGCATGTTTTAAAGGCTCAGAGAGATGGTGCTGATAGCCCTTATGAAATTGAAGCTGGCTACGTTCTCTTTTTTGTTAGAGAACAAAGCTTAGATGATGATGGTGGTCTGATGTTGGTAGGCATGTCTTCAAGGATTATGCACGTTTCCTTTTCTCTCGTTATGAAAAGGTACTATGGGACTGTTGTAAAGCAGTACTTTATCACCTTGAAAGTGATATGGGAAGTTGTCAAGGACCTCAGGGGTATAATTCTGTTTTATTGTATCCCGATGAGGTTGAAAATGAGTTCGTGGTTGGTTTTGTGCTTGAGATCTGCCAATGAATTTTCGAATAGGAGGATGGGGGACATTGGTGTCATGATTGGCAACGGGGGCAAGGGGGTCAGTCTCTCGACCTCTTCAAGGATTTTATCACTGGTGGACTGGAGCTCAGCTCTGGTATTAAGAATTGTTGGTCGCTTGACAGGACAAGTGGTATACTTGATGGAACATGTGATTTTGTGCTGTTTAATGTCCGAAATGTGGGATGTTTTATCCACTTGGTGGTGGCAGCATACAATGTGGGCTTAGGGTGTATTGTCTTTGTATCGAATGGGTTGGACGGGCAACTATTGTGGGCTGGCCGTTTTGCAAGAACAATGTCCATGGTTACTGCAGTTCTTCGGGCCTTGATTTATGGAATCAGGAATTCTCATGAGAGGGTATCTGTTTTTAGGAATGTATACCATGTGGCTGATGGTTTGTTTCTCTGTTGCAAGATGGCGGAACAGGGCTTCAAGGTTTTTGCTAATCAGTTGAAGTATGCCAATGACATCTTGTGTATGATTTGCTTCTGCTTGAATCTGAAGTGTACTGGCATGTTGATTGATGGTCTAGACCTTCTTTCAAACAAGGTCTACGTTGTTGATGGTTATATGTTGGTAGGTAAAGCCACTGGATGTGATCGTACTCCTAATACTATGTTGAATGCTTTTAAGATAGTTGTTGATGTACATGTTGCTCTACGTTGGGAGTCTTTAAGCTGCGTTGTAGATTTTTTCCGCGCCCGGGGCTTTGGCTCTGTTGAGACTATGGAGGATAGAGGGCTCCCTCTAATATTGATGGCGGAGATTTGTGCTGGCAACCCCCTGGTTTGGGAGGATTTGGGTCTGCTTGATGGTACTAGTCTGAACCTAAAGACTATAGAATTGTTGGAGAAGCCAGTAGATGTTGGCTGTCAAGATGATTGGTCTGTTCCTTCTTCTGTGTTGGATATTAGACTTGTTATGGGACTTCCCAAGGTTCTATGGACCTCCGGGGATGCAAAGGAGAATAATGATATGGGGGACCTGTCTATTGTTTCTGATAAAGACAGAGTGGATGGTTTACATGATAGGGCTTTTCATGCTCTCTTCATTGTTGTTGGCCAAAGACGTATATTTTATTCAGCATGGATTTCATGGAGAGAGGTCATGGGATACAGGAAAGCCTGGTTGCTTAGTTGGGTAAGGTTAAGCATGATGATGGTAAAATGGGTTTGGAAGCAATGGAGAGCGATCAGGGGGTGTCCACCCCTGGAGATATTATCACTTGGCATAATTTTAATCTGGTGTTGTAGTATTGCGATTCATTTTGCTGCCTCTCAGAAGGGAACTCGTTATGTCATAGCAGGTGGAGCTAATGCCCTGGCCCTGGATGGTTTTGAAGTGGAGAAAATGATACAGGCTAGGGTGTGCACTTTCCTCAGGAGATTGCTGTTGTTAAGTCTTGTTGCGATATTCGGACAAGTACTGAAAAGGAAGTGCCGTGGGGTTTTTTGCCTCTTATGTACTTTGGCTACTATCTTGGGCACATGGGATGTCCTGCTATTCTTCTGGTCTATGCTGCTTCTCATTATGGGCTTTGTGAGACATGTGCCTAGTCTCAAGTTTAGTTAAGGCGCCAGAATATTTTTTAGCTTAATTTCGTTGTTATGTTGACTGCTAGTTTATCTAGCTTTGTTGCTGTTTTTTCCTTGGTGTTCCGTTAGGCGGATGTATTATTTATCGCGGGGTATGCCCCTAGAGATGTAATCATTTTCCTATGGTATAAAAAATTAATTAGCAAAAAAAAAAAAAACTACATATATATCATAAAACAAGAGGAAACCTCCTGGTTCGTATCCAAGAATCCTATGCAAAAGCCACCTGTGCTGGACAGTTTGGTTTCCGAGCAGGAAACCTCCCTCGATAACAACACACTCAGCACGGTTACATATGCCCAGACCACATTTGTTAAGACCAGAGCTGCTGGTCAAATCAACCCCCTTCGTTAGGGCTGTAAACCCCGAGTCAATAGCATGGGCAAAGCTGAACTCACATTCTAACTTGATTCCCCCTCCGTAAAACAGAATCATATCACTTCGATGACATAGTGTCATAGCCTCCTGATCACTTGTATCCACCATAATCAAAGCAGACCAAAAGAAAGTCTCATCCAACATATAGGGATCCTTTTTGAAAAATAGATCACCTTCCGACCGTACCTGCAAATCACACCACTTCGACTCCATCATTTTTATGCCACCAAACATAGCACGAAATGCAGAGACTGGTTCCCGCTGAAATATATTGGCAAATCCCCTTAATTCTATGCTAATTTCATCAACCCAAACCTCATCAGTACGCTGAGGAAAATCCTCAAGAACCTTGCAGAGGTCTGCATTCTTCACTAACAAAACATCAGTTTGCATACTACTGCAAAAGCATAACGAGACTCCTAGTAAACCTAGCTGCAAAATCGCTGTCCCAACTGCATTATAATCCTGGTGTATCAGAGCAGATACTCCTGCAAAAACCAAGGAGCCAACAAACCCAAAATCAGTTTCGTCCTTCTTGAAAGCAAAGAATAAATCTCTTTCAACGACATCCCCCACATTCGATTTGCTTGCATACAACAGAAGTCATAGACTTCTCAATAGTACAGCGCTACCAAATGAATTCATTCCCGGATAGAGATAACACTCAGCATAGCTGATAAATCCTCGGTGAGGCAACATATCAAACACAGCGGGGTATTCAGCAGTAGCCCAAAGAAAATCCCCCAAGCTCAGCTTTGGGTCAGAACATGTGTCAAACACCTTGTGAGCACAGCCATCCTGATTCTCACAATCAAAGGGAGGGATTCGAATGCAGTACCCATCTTCAATGGGCTTGCAACCAGCATCCCTCTTCCTCAGCCCAACCTGGGACTCAACAGTATCACTATCCGTTTTTACTCGAACATCCTCCAAAGGATACTCAGTCACCAGGTTCTCCGAAAAGGAGACCCTCTTCGGGCTCTTAATCGGACTACCCACAAGAAGGCGAGCTTCAGATCTGCGCGTCTCCCACAAAGTGTCTATCATCGGAGCTATTGAAGATCCCTTTTCATGACCAATAACATCCATAATCAGTTGGCCATCACCCAAACTTCTAGTACTGGATCCTCTCAATCCAGACTCAACATCACACCCGGTCTTCATCTTATAAGATAACAGCTCCTCACTAAAATAAGGTCTGTCATTTGGAATCACCGTAACCAGTATTTCCGCAAAGGAAACCTTTTTTGGACTCACCATCGAACTCCAAACCTCCTGAGACTTTGACACACCTCCTGCCCGGTCTTTTAACCAGCCCAGTGGTACAACCGCGAGGACCATCCATCGACCTCCTTTCCCCTCATGTGATTTCCTCCACGACCTCCGCGAAAGAAACCCTCTTACTGCTCATGATTAAGAACGAAAATAGAATATTTAATAAGAAATATGGTGTATTAGGTGAAAGATTTGAAGAGGAGAGGTGAATTTAGGAAGGTTAATTGTGAAGATCTGATGGAAAATGGTGTAGATTAAGGATGAAGTTTAGAGGCGGCTAGGTTTTCTAGAGAGAAGTTAGAGAGAGGTTAGAGCATATCCGACTCTCATTTTGGACACGTTGGAGTACCCTTTTGTTTTATGAAGTTTTAGTGAGTATTAGGGGTCAAACGAGTCAAGAACAAAGCTACAAGTGGTTTCAATGCTCAAACAAGTCAAAAATTAAGCAAAATTAATTTTCATGTTCAAATGAGTCCAAAATGAAGTTTTAGTGAGTAATAGGGGTCAAACGAGTCAAGAACAAAGCTACAAGTGGTTTCCATGTTCAAACGAGACTAGAATAAAGTTTTAGTGAGTTCTAGGGATCAAACGAGTCAAGAACAAAGCTACAAGTGGTTTCCATGGTCAAACGAGTCAAAACTTGTTCAAACGAGTCCAAAATGAAGTTTTAGTGAGTATTAGGGGTCAAACGAGTCAAGAATAAAGTTACAAGTGGTTTCCATGCTCAAACAAGTCAAAAATTAAGCAAAATTAATTTTCTTGTTCAAACGAGTCCAAAATGAAGTTTTAGTGAGTATTAGGGGTCAAACAAGTCAAGAACAAAGCTACAAGTGGTTTCTATGCTCAAACAAGTCAAAAACTAAACAAAATTAATTTTCTTGTTCAAACGAGTCCAAAATGAAGTTTTAGTCAGTTCTAGGGGTCAAACGAGTCATGAACCAAGCTACAAGTGGTTTCCATGTTCAAACGAGACCAAAATGAAGTTTTAGTGAGTTCTAGGGGTCAAACGAGGCAAGAACAAAGCTACAAGTGGTTTCCATGCTCAAACGAGTCAAAACTTGTTCAAACGAGTTCAAAATGAAGTTTAGTCAGTATTAGAGGTCAAACGAGTCAAGAACAAAGCTTCAAGTGGTTTCAATGTAAAAAAAAAAAAAAAAAAAATTAAGCACAAAAAAAACATGAGAGTCCTAGAGAGAGAAGCTCCTCCTTCTTTCTAAAAACCCCTTAACCTAGCCGCCATTTTCTAATCCTCAGATCTATTCTCTAAAACACTTTCCCCATCATTAACTCCTCATTCCCTTCATTTACTTCCACCTTCTCTTGTCCCCCAAACCTAAACATTATATTTCTTTCTTTCCCTTTTTGTTTTCTTTTCGGTCAGTTCCCATGGTGAGTCAAGGTTCTAATTGTGACTCCGAATCTGGTTTACCTGGCTTATATGCAGGATATGGAGGATGATAAGTTTCAGGAAATGCTTTCAAGAAGAGAAGTGGAGGACTTTCCAGCCCTAGTTGTGCCTTCCACCCTTCAGGTAGGTACCTCAGCTGAAAAGATCTGTGAGACAACCTCAGATGAGGAGGAAGCTTCATATGAGACTGCTAGAGATGCGATAGAGAGAGAAACGATACACATGGTAGCAAAGGGTGTGGCTGCGAACAATAAGTATGAGAGAGAGGACCTCATAAAGCTACGCAACCAAATGATGGATATCCATAGCTTCCTTGCCAAGAAGGGTTTTTCGGTGACTGAAGTTGAGAAAGAAATCTTTTTTTTTTTTTGCTAATTAAAATTTTATACCACTAAGGAACAGCATTACACAATCTGGGGGCATACCCCGCGGAATCCACATTCAGAACAACAGAGTTAAACAACATTACACCATTTAACAATCAACAAGAAGAACTAAGACCATTACAGACTGAAATTTAAACTTAATCTGGAGCTTTACTGAGGCGTGCCTTGAGCTCGCAAACTCTGGCCTCCTTCCTAGTATCATCATGCACAGTCACATCCCCCACAAGATCAAACAGATGACCCAGGTACTGCTTGTTGCCCTGAATCGGCCCCTTTGCATTGCTTGCTCTTCCCCTTTTTTCCATCAAAGATTCATCATCCATACCTCCAGTGTATGGGCTATTCTGCTGCTCAGCTGATTGGAGATCGATCCCCGAATCGATCAAATAATCCCTCAATTGAATAGTTCGACAGGTTAGGTCGTGGAGCTCCACTTCCTCAATATCTCTAAGCCTACGAGCAGAGGCACTAAATTCCCTATCACGGGACCCTTTAATCGAAGGAATCTCCAAACCCCGAGAGACAATGAACAACTTTAGCTTATCCAAGTTACGCCTCGCTGCCACCAGCGCCTTCCTCTTCAACCCCGAGTTGTATAAGCTGTGGTCTAACAACTCTGCAATCTCCAACTCCTCACCCATGTCTTCAATGACCTGGCCATCATCCCCTAACATAACCGGTGGAGGGATAGCATTCTTCCTAATGAAATTCCCAAGCTGTCGAATGCAGTTCAGAGCTGTACCCAGGTTTCTCAGAATCTTGATGTCTGGCCTTGAATTCAGCCCAGTAATAACATCCAAATCACTAACATCAACATTTCCCCAAATTAGGGGCACCTCATGCCCATTGTGGACTATGCAGTCTCTAAAAATAATGATCACATTCACAGCTATAGACAAACGCTCCTGCATTCTTTTAGTCGAGGCATCCCAAAAAGGAGTCCCCTCTTTTCCTGCTGTGTCAATACACACATTCTTCCCCTTGGTCTCCGCAGGTTGCTCGCCCGCAACTGGAGTAGAGCCCTCCCCTTGTGTTAACTCAGTGACCCTGCTAGCATTAAAAGAAGCCCCCTCACTGACCATAACATCGGGGTTAAAGAGAGTGTCTTTACCACCCACTCGGGCCTCATCAGCACTTGGAATTTTTGGCAAGAATGTGGAATTAACATCCTCCTCATTCATGACATAATCTGAACTAGAAACAATAGAATCCGAAGATTCCTCAACCAAGATAGGCTGGTTATCATTGAAGGATAAGGAGAGGTTTAATGCAGGGTTAGTAAGCCCAGTGCGTTTCATTGATGGTAGGGATGAGATGGGTCTTCCCATATTTACTAGTAAGGAAGTACCTAAGAGCACGGTTGCCAGTGAGAAGGGGGTGGGAGCTGTTAAAGGAATTCTAAAAAATGCCCCACCTGGGGGCTTGGAAAGGGGTGAAAGCTCGAAGAGTCAACAGGAAACAGACAAACAGGAACCTCTTACAGATAAAGTAAGCAAGGAGAACACCAAAAATGGGGAGAAGGATGAGAAGACTGAAATGGGGTCAAAAGGTGCTAAGTCCTGGTCTTCAGTCTTAAGAGCGGCCCCGGGCCCTGTAAAGGAAGTGAAATTTGACTACGTGCCTCCATCGGAAGGATCAGATGTTGTATCCCCCCTAGAGGATGTCCTCAAGAAAGGTGCGGAAAAATTCAAGTGTTGCATTGTGGGTAAATTTACCAAAGGGACTCTACCGTTTAAGAGAGTTAAGGAGGTGGCTTTTTCAGCCTGGAGGAGAGGCCTCACCATGGTCTCTCAGCGTAATGAGTCTACCTATGTCTTTAGGTTCAACTCTTCCAATGAAAAGAATGCGGTTCTAAGCAAAGGTACGTGGTACTTTGATAAAAGGCCTTTGGTATTAACTGATTGGGGTTTCAACGAGCGCTCAGAATCTGTTACTTCAATGCCGTTATGGGTTAAGCTAGCCAATCTTCCAGATTGTTACTGGACGCAGGAGGGACTGGGCCGTGTTGCTAGTGCCATTGGAAAGCCCCTAGGGGCAGACGCCCTTACATCTGAGCTAGAAATTCTCCCATTTGCAAAAATGTGCGTGCAGTATGAAGTGGGGGACCAACGCTCAAAGTGGTGGACCTGGACGGTTCCATAGTTGAGGTTAAAGTCTCATACATTAATAAGCCAATGGTGTGCGGCCACTGTAAATCTCTTGGTCACACAATTAGTGTTTGCCCGGTGGCTTCTAGACAATGGGCGGCAGGGGGATCAATCCATACTAAAGGGGCTCCATCTGGCCAAAATGACAAAGGAAAAGATAAAGTGGACGAAAGTGGTAAGGTGAATGAAGGTCACCAAAAGAAGGTGGTGGTGGAGCTGAAAGAAGGGGTTTTAGAGGCGGAAACAAGTCAAAAGAAGGTGGTGGTGGAGCTAAAGGAAGGGGCTTTAGAGAAGGAAGCAAGCCACATGAACAAGCAAACCGCCAACCACCAGATAGATGTAAAAGAAGGGAATGTAGACAATGAGTGGACGGAGGTTCGTTCTAAACGAAAGCCACTGACATCGCCAAGTATATCTCCGGAAGTCTCCAACCTTCAGCCGTTTCAGAACATTGTGGTTGATGAGGTAGCAATGAAACATGGCTCGAGAACTCCAAAGCCATACAAGAAAGTAAAAAGAGGGGGTAGGGGGGGTCGTACCCCTTCCTCTAGGTCATAAATCTATTATGACTATTTTTTGTTCCTACAACGTTAGAGGCCTTAATAATAAAGTTGGTTTTATCAGGGACTTCATCTTTAAAAATAAACTGTCCCTGGTAGGTCTATTGGAAACACATGTCCAAACTGACGTTGCTAGGATTATCTCTCGGACCATTAATCCACGGTTTCAGTGGTGCTTTAACTATGATCATCATCCGGGAGGCCGTATATGGCAGGGGTGGAATCCCTCTATATGGAAAATTTTGGTTCTTGCTTCTTCCTCTCAGCATATCACATGCTCTGTTACCCTTCTTGAGAGCAATTCAACTTTTGTTATCTCTTTTGTGTATGGCCTTAATGATATGATTGACCGCAGACCACTATGGTCTGATTTGGTGGGAATAGCGCAGGGTTTGAATGGCACAGCATGGGCTCTATGTGGTGACTTCAACTCGTGTATTAGTATTGATGAAAAACAAGGAGGGTCCTTAGATTGGACTGCTGGAATGGAGGAGTTTAAACAATTCTTGCTTGCTAATGGCCTCACTGATCTCCGGTATTCAGGCCACTTCTTCACATGGTGGGATAGCAATATCTCTCAGCCAAAATTCAGAAAATTAGATCGTGTGTTGGTAAACCCGGAATGGCATTCAGTGTTCCCTTGCTCGACGGTGGAGTTCATGTCTCGGGGCTTATCTGATCATTGCCCTGCTGTTACTTCTCTTGGCACTAGTTTCTCCTCTGCAGCGAAGCCCTTTCAGTTTTTTAATCACCTTATTGATAATCCAGACTTCTTGGAAACAGTGGAGAAAGCATGGTCCTTAGAGGTTGAGGGGAATCCTTGGTTCATCCTAACATCGAAACTCAAGAATGTAAAGGTGGCTCTAAAGGAACTAAACAGAAAGATGGGGGATATTCACAACCTAGTAATCCAGTCTCGGGATGCTCTCTCTCAGTTCCAGGACTCAATGCCTGCTAACCCTACTGCTGCTTACTTTGAGGAAGAAAAGGAATTTATTGAGAATTATTCAGCAGCTTTAAGGCTAGAGGAACAGTTTTTAAAGCAGAAATCCAGAATTCAGTGGCTTAAACTTGGAGATGGCAATAGTAAGTTTTTCTATAATTCTTGCAGAGGGAACTGGAACACTAACAAGATTACTACTCTCACCGACTCGGAGGGAGTCTCACACTCTTCTCATGCAGTCATGGCTAAAGTTGCAACGGATTTCTATAAAAATATTCTGGGCAAATCATCTGAGGTAGCAGATTTTCCTAATGATATTCCTCTACCTTCTCTCTCTGATTCCCAGGTCAACCTTATGGCTGCCCCTTTTTCTGAGAGTGAAGTACTGAGCACATTAAAAAGAATGGCTAAGAACAAGAGCCCTGGGCCAGATGGGTTCACAGTTGAATTCTACTTGGCTGTTTGGCACTTGGTAGGAAACGATGTGACTAAAGGTATCATGCATTTCTTTAACACATTGCACTTGCCTAGAGTAATAAATGTTGCTTCCATATGTTTAGTTCCTAAACAGCCTAACCCATCTGAAATGAAACACTTTAGACCGATCTCCTGTTGTAATGTACTGTATAAATGCATCTCTTCTATGCTAGCCAAGAGGCTTAAAGCTGTGCTTCCCTCCATCATTTCCCCGGTACAATCTGCTTCTGTGGCTAGGAGATCCATTGGTGACAATATTTTCCTTGCTCAAGCATTATGCAAGGACTATAATGGTAATTCAGGTCAGCCTCGATGTGCTATAAAGCTAGACATTCACAAGGCTTTTGACTCCCTAAACTGGAATTTCCTGTTTGCAATCATAGGGAAAATGAGGTTTCCTACTCAATACATTAAGTGGCTGGAAAAATGTATCACTTCAACAATGTTTTCTGTGAAGTTGAATGGCAGTTTGGAAGGGTTTTTCAAAGGGGAATCTGGCCTCAGACAGGGGGATCCTCTATCCCCTTATCTGTTCGTGATTGTCATGGAGGCTCTCTCAGCATGCCTGGATAAGAAGACTGCGGACCCTAACTTCAAATTCCATTGGAGAACTAAGGAAGTAAAGCTAAATCACATTATTTTTGCTGATGATGTTTTCCTGTTTAGTCATGGTGATCTTAGGTCAGTCTCGGCTCTCCTGGATGGGATCAAGCTATTCTCAACCTGTTCGAATCTAAAGCCAAACATCTCCAAAACTACATGCTTCTTTGCTAATGTTAGGCAGGATGTGACTGATGCTATTCTTTCTCACTCAGGGTTCCAAAGAGGTCATATGCCCATCACCTACCTGGGGCTCCCTCTTATCACAGGAAAGCTCAACAAGAATGATTGCCAGACTCTGATTAGTAGACTGTGCAGCAAAATGGAGATGTGGACAACTAGATTTCTTAATTTTGCAGGGCGTCTCCAACTGATCAAAGCCATACTGGTCAGCATTGTGGGATACTGGAGTATGTTTCTCTTCCTTCCGAAAGGGATCCTAAAAAAGATCAATGCTCTATTTTTCAAGTTCCTCTGGGGAGGTTTCTACAAATCAGATGGGAAGTGTCAATATAAAGTTGGATGGGAGGAGTGTTGCAAACCAAAAGCAGAAGGGGGTCTTGGCATTCGGAATATTTTTTAATGGAATGAAGCAGCCATTCTTTTTCAGCTGTGGCACATCATTCAGCCCACCTCTAACTCTCTATGGATAGCATGGTTCCATAAAGCTTTGCTGGCAAAGAAGGAATTCTGGACTTCCAAAATGCCATATCGCTCATGTTGGATTGTAAGGAAACTGTTCAAGGTGAGGCCGCGAGCCCTTCAGTATGTACACTATAACATAGGAGAAAACTCTGACTTTCTCTTCTGGCATGATCCTTGGGTCCAAAATAAGCCCCTTCTAGATATTGCCCCTTCCATTGTATCTACAGCTGAGTCCACTAGTTCAGTCAGTATCAATGTCTACCTCCGAAATGGGACTTGGGACTTACCATCTTCGAACCATAATGATGTGATTGAAATTAGAAGGATGGTGCAACGTATCCAAATCCATAAGTCTGATTCCATTTTGTGGGATGGAATGCTTCCAAATCATGTCAAATTGTCCACTATTTGTGAGAAGCTATGTCCAGTGGTTAAACATGGTCTGGGGAAAATTCAATATCCCGAAATGCTCATTCATCACATGGTTAGCCATCAAAAACAGGCTCCTCACGAAGGATAGAATGCTTCTGTTTGGAATGCAGGTTGATCAAAAATGTGTCTTGTGTGGGGTGGATGATGAATCGATTAGCCACATTTTCACTGCTTGCCCATACTTTGATATTATTAGCAGGTCTATGCCATTTCGTTTCTCTCGTAACTGGTACAATTGTCAGTCAGGCAACTGCACTGCTACTCAGCTAGGGGCAAAGGAGGAATCAATTGCCCAACTGTTTTTTAGCACAGCTATTTATCATGTCTGGAAAGAGCGTAACTACCGTATGCACAACCATGGTCCTGGCCACCCTACATCAGTGGTTAGCAGTGAGATAAGACGTATGGTGCGTGAGAAACTGTTCTCATGTAGCTTGTTTAAGGGTTGGGTTCGGAATGACCCGACCATCCTCTTATTTATCATGTAAAAGAATAGGCTAGGTACATCTGTAACGTTGAGTAGGGTTTACCTTCTTATTCTTTGTATCATGTTGATTACTAGCTATAGCATGGATGTTGTCTCGCGGGGTATGCCCCTAGATATGTATTAGCTGTTTCCTTTGGTATAAATTCTTTTAATTAGCAAAAAAAAAAAAAAAGTTAGTTGAAGACACCAGGGTGTCTAACGCTAAGTTTGCTTGGAACATTGCCATTTCTGGTTTGCACATTGGTGGTTTGGACGCCTATGCGGGTAATATGGAACAGGATTGGGGACAGGATTGGCAAACTGTTTTGCAGGAGATGATCCTGAAGAGATTTGTTGTTATGATTTGGTATCTTCTAGATCTGGAAGGTATTAATAATGGCAAGGATAAGGATGGTAGTTATGAACGGGCTGCTAGTACTGGGTTAAAAATTAAGCAAAATTAATTTTCTTGTTCAAACAAGTCCAAAATGAAGTTTTAGTGAGTATTAGGGGTCAAACAAGTCAAGAACAAAGCTACAAGTGGTTTCTATGCTCAAACAAGTCAAAAACTAAACAAAATTAATTTTCTTGTTCAAACGAGTCCAAAATGAAGTTTTAGTCAGTTCTAGGGGTCAAACGAGTCATGAACCAAGCTACAAGTGGTTTCCATGTTCAAACGAGACCAAAATGAAGTTTTATTGAGTTCTAGGGGTCAAACGAGGCAAGAACAAAGCTACAAGTGGTTTCCATGCTCAAACGAGTCAAAACTTGTTCAAACGAGTTCAAAATGAAGTTTAGTCAGTATTAGAGGTCAAACGAGTTAAGAACAAAGCTACAAGTGATTTCCATGCTCAAATAATTACAGGTGGATAGTCCGATTTACGAATATTGTATGCCGAAATTTTCAGTATTGGGAAGTCGGGGCGTTACAATATATATGTTTTAAAGTAAATGGTGTCTCAGTAAAATAATGAGGTTAAGGATAGATAGAAGTTTCCTAATTATTCCCTCCTCGAGTAACATTGCACGTTTTTTTTTTTTGCTAATTAGTAACATTGCACGTTAAAAAGGGAGTAAGAATGATTAGGGGATTTCTTAATATTCTTTTTCTCAAAGTTTCATCTGAGGCAACCTGAATTATGAATAGGAGCGTGGAAGTGGTATCAATTGTTTTAGTCGCGTGGATTTCGTTTTAAAGATTTAATTATTTAACTGTTTACTTCAAGTCAAGGCAGATTTCTTCGCTTATATGCTTGCTGCTGGTTAAGGCAAGTTTTTGTTTCAGCATTGTATAGGAATGAATTATTATGGATGATTAGGTCAGTAGTGGAGGCATTGTGTACAGGGCACAGTCCATTATACGAATAGGTCAGGTCCGATTTTTGATAGAAAAGGATCGTCACGTACGAATGATTAGTATATAGAATTAATGAGATATGTAAACCAAAGGTTTAAGTTTATGTTGGAATCTGCGGGCTTACAGGACAAGTCTGGCGAGAAGTGAATTGAATTAAAGGAATTCTAGAATGAAACAAAAGACTGGGAAATTGAAAAAGAAATGGTTGAGTAATACCGCCATTACGTTTTCTTAAGATTGATTCTGAGGACAGAATTCTATTAAGGGGGGAAGGATATAACGCCTTAAAAAATTCGTAATTATAAATATTATTTTAATATTAAATGTGGAATATATGGTGTGAATTTTTTTTAAGGTTAAATATATGTGAGGTCATGTTTACATATTTATATGGTGATGTATGTGTGTTGTGTAGGTCCATGTATTTTTATTTGCAATTTTTGTGAATAAAAATCTATGTAAAATATGCATTATTGATCTTTGAAATTTTTTATAAAATCATCGGAGTATTTAAAAATCCCGAAATCTTTTGCAATATCATATTTGTATATTTATTTAGTTTTTACAATTTTGAGGTGAATTATTTTGAGTGTTTAAGTATTTTAAAATGATTTTTAAGTGTTTTTTTTTCTAATTAAAAATTTTATACCAAAAGGAACAACAGAGACAAGTCTAGGGGCATACCCCGCGAAATCAACATCTAAACCATACAGAAACAATCTAAACAAATCCACACAGACCAGTCGAAATCATACAATCAGTAGACAAAGATCTAACTGAAAAGGAACCTGCCTAACCTAGCTTACACACATGACCTATGCCAATAAATTAGTAAGGTAAATGATCCTTCAGGATCACATATCCCGCACCTGCAATGGTCACACATCCATTTTGAAACTCTAGAATCAATCGACATTAGGCTGTCCATTCTTCCAACACATCTCCCGTCCATCATCAATATTAAAATGTCCCCATGGAAAGATGATAGGCATCACAGGAGGTCAGAACCAACGAAGACATCTATAAAATATATAATAAAATAGGAAATATAGGAGTTTATGGTGAAGGATTAGAAGAAAGAGATGGATTAGTGAAGGTTTATGGTCAGATTTGATGGCGAAAGGGTTAGATTAGGTTGCATTTAAAAGATCAAACCTTGTAAAATTCATATTTAATTCATTTTTTATCCTAAAAATATTTTTAAAATATGGGAGTGTTTGTGATTTCATGGTCTTATTTTAGAAATTTTAAATTTGATTTTTCCTTTGATTTTCAATTTAATTTCGAATTTAGAAGTGATTTAAATTGATTAATATTGATTTTTAGCATATGTGATTTTATAATTATACTCATATCTCTTTAATCTTAAACCCAGTATACTTTCCCCCAATTTCCAGATGGTTCTGGGCGGTGCCTCTATAAGTCTCTCTCGACAACTCTATCTTTCTCTCGATTAATCTCTCTCGTTTCTTCTTTATCTCTCTCTTATCCCTCAGTCTCTCTCACTCAATCTTACAAACAATCTCTCTCAATCTCTTAAAAAAATCTCTCTCTGTACTTTTTCTCTCTTTACCTTCTTAATTTGTTCGACTGTTGTAAATCTTGTGCTGGAGTCAAATAATCTCTCATCTCCTTTATTTGTTCATCCAACAGTGTGAGGGTTATAGCATAGGTGTGGGTGTATTGATGATTAGCCTAAATATATATGTATGTGTGTGTAAGTGGATGAATATTGGTGTTTGAGTATGTGTCGAGTGGTGTGTGTGGTTGTTCTGAGATGAGTGTATATATGGGTCGGTTTGGGGGGCTTGATTAACTATGAATGATAGTATGTGTATAATTTATGTGTATGTTTTGGTGCTGGGCATATGGTTTCAGCGTTACCAGTAGGGGGTGAACAGGGGAGAGCAGGGGATTGTTTGGAATTATCAGTGTTGCAGTGTACGTTGCGAACTGGTGGGGTTAGAGCCGAAAATGGAGAATTGTTAAGGAAGGATGTAGGTGGTGGTTGGGTAAAAGAAGTAGGAGAGGTGTGTTCAAATTTTGATTTGTTTTGAGTAAAGGGTTAAGAATTGAAAATTAAGTTCTTGTTCGTTATGGTTTTCGTTAATTGCTTGCAGTTTTTGATGTCACGAGGATGTTAGTAGTGTTAAACCGAGTCCAATGAGTATTTACAAGTGGATTTTGAGTTCATTTTTAAGTAGTTCGAGTTTGGCTCGGTTGTCGGAATTCTTGGAAACATTCTGACCGGTCTATGTAAATGGATTACCGATTGATTGTACGCAGGTTGTGGTGATTTGGAGAGTGTGTGTTAATGTGTATGATTGTGGCAGCGTGTATATATCGATATGGCTGTGTTTGAGAGAATTTTGTGAATGTTGGTGATGGCGTAAATAGCATCTCAGAGTCCAGAAGACAACATAATCCTTGAACTGAAATTGCATTGTCTGCAAGGGTAGTATGCTGAGACTTAAACAAAGGAGGTGTTTTGGTAATGATTATTTAGCAAGTCCTCACCAAGAGAAATAAAATAATGAAGTGGCCCTTAAGTTGTATCATAATAAGGGGGGTTGAAGGCAAAGATTTAATAGATACGCGTGAGGATTAATTATGCACGATTGAAGAACTAGAAAGTATTTGGGTTCGCTGCATGCTATGCAAGGTTTATGGTGTTGATCTGCCTTATTTTTGTTCGAATTTTTGAAACAAAAGGAGGGAATTAGTATATAAAATTTTAGATCCTTGGTTGGTAAGATTTTAATATTATGAAGATGTAAAGTACTGTTTGAGATTGTGAGTTGGTTAGTAAGTTGATTGTTAAATTTATAATCGAGTATATGTGCCAAGGAAAATTACATGGTTTGTTTGGGTCGGTTGCATTCCGACAGATTAAGCTATATTATAAAAGAGGCATTATAAAATTTTGTTAGGATTGTTTTCTAATTTATACAGCAATTCGATAAGAATTATTTGTGAACCAATGTGCTATACGTGTTATATTCTAAAGAGTAATAGGACACGGTTGGGTAAAATAGAATTAGACGGTTATGATTATAAGTGTATTGAAGTAGTACTTTACTTTTATATAGGTATGAATAGGAGGCCAGCTAAGAGCCAGCGCACGCGTAGATGGAATGTAGAGGAAGGAGATAATTATCGGGAATGACAAGTGATAAAGGAAAGATGAATGTGTAATCGAAGAAAGGGCAAGGTATAAAGAAATAGAGACAGATGTAAAGTGATAAGGAGTTAAAGTATTGGAAATTGAAACCCTGTGTATTGAGGCAAGTATACTAATCCTCACTTATCGTTCAAGTGATGTGAATCTTTTTTTTTTGCTAATTAAAATTTATACCAAAGGAACAACTGATACAAATCTAGGGGCATACCCCGCGAATCAACATCCAACCATTACACCAACAACATAACATGATACAAAGAATAAGAAGGTAAACCCTACTCAACACGGATGTACCCTGATGTACCAGACCTATTCTTTTACATGGTAAATAAGATGATGGTCGGGTCTTTCCGAACCCAAATCTTAAAAAGGCTACAGGAGAACAATTTCTCGCGCACCATGCGCCTGATCTCACTACTAACAACAGAGGTTGGATTGCCAGGACCAGAGTTGTGCAAGCGATAGTTACGTGCCTTCCAGACATGATAGATAGTTGTGCAGAAAAACAATTGAGCAATTGTTTGCTCCTTTGCCCCCAACTGTCTACTAACACAGTTGCCTAGTTGACAGTTGGACCAATTCCGAGTGAAGCGCATTGGCATGGACCTGCTAATTAGATCAAAAAACGGACAGTCAGTGAAAATGTGACTGACCGTCTCATCATCCACCCCACATAGGACACATTTTGGGTCTACCTGCATTCCAAACAAGAGCATTCTATCCTTCGTGAGGAGCCTGTTCTTTATGGCCAACCAAGTTACAAACGAGCATTTCGGGATATTGAATTTCCCCCATACCATATCCAACCACTGGACTTGATTTCCAGTACCCCGAATGGAAGACCAAATAGAAGATAATTTAACATTCTTTGCTGACATTCCATCCCAAGTAATGGAATCAGATTTATGAATCTGGACTTGCTGAATCGCCCGTCTAATTTCAATGACATCGTTATGGTTCAAAGATGGAAAATCCCAAGTCCCATTTCTAAGGTAGACATTGATACTTACTGAACTTGTGGACTCGGCTGTAGAAATAATGGAGGGGGAGATGGCCAGAAGAGGCTTCTTTTAGACCCAGGGATCATGCCAGAAGATAAAGCCAGAGTTCTCTCCTATATTGTAGTGCAAATGCTGCAAGGCAACATAAACAACATAATAGGCAACAAGCCTACCATATGAGAGTCGTTCTATTTCTCTCTGCCTTCTCTCTAACCTCTCTCTAAAAACACTAGCAGCCGCCTTTCTCTTTTAAACACTTTGTCATCAGATCTACTCTCCACCTTCACGAATCCATCTTCCCTCTCTGTCCCCCCACATCCCCCCAAATTTCTTCTTTTTTCTTCTCCTTTTTTCTTTTATGGACGGTTCTAATCACGATGTGGTCTCGCCTAGGAGTCCTGTGGATCAGGATGGAGCTCCACTTGAATTTGGAGTGTTTGATGGGGCTCAGTCCCCCTTCTTAGTTGTTGGCTCTGTATTCAGAGAGTTGTTGGGTCTTCCTATGGTGGATGAAACTAGGCATCTGGACTCAGATCCGGTTTTGGATGATGTTGCTTCTGGGAATTCAATAAAGATGGACCTCATGGGAGAAAGTATGACAGACACGCCAGGTTCGTGTAGGAAGGAAGGTTGCACCCAGATGGCGGTAGACGCAGTCTTGGCTCAAGATGGGGTTTCTCGTAAGAGCTCTTTAATGAGTACCCAAGGTTTGATGAAAGACTCCTGGTTGAGTAAGAAGATCTCTATGGAGAATGATATAAAGAACTCGCCTGGTATGTGTTTGGTTCTTGGTCACACTCAAGTGATGGGCACTAGTGTGAATGAATCTGATGAGTCCCAATTTAGTTTGGGAAATAAAGATGTTGGTGGCAACTATTTTGATGAGAATGCCTCTCTTGCTGGTAGACCTATTAAGGAGACTATGATGACTCATGTTACCAGGGAAGTTGCAATTGGGAAAGGAAAGGTTGGTATAGATGAGATGGAAGGCATTGATTCTGCTCCCATATTTGGTAATGTGCCGGAAGATTTGGAGAAGGGGATCTCTGGAATGCCTGTTAGAAATTGGTCGGAATTGACGAAACTTCAGGAGAAATTGAACATAGCTTTGGCGGTAATTGTGCTGCTTAGGGACTGTATTATGTGGAATGGTCACGAGGTCCCCAATTTTTGGGGGAAGATAACAATGAGGGCTCTGAATGAACTGCAGGATCAGCCAGTGTGTAGAATGATGGAAGACCGTGCTAAATCTTTGCACTATATCAAACAATTAAGTGGCTTCATTCGGAAGAAGGAAATTTCCCCACCTATTCTGCTAGGAGATGACGAGTCTCCTATCAAAGGCATGAGGGAGGAGCTTAAGGATGCTGGGCTGTTGGAGCAGCCACATTGGGGTGGTCAGAGGAAGCTGGTAGCTGTTAGTCCTAGGCTGGATGTGGGTGGTTTGAAGTTTTTCTTTATCTCCCTTGATCATAAGGGGACAAATGCCCCTGGCTGTGCAGCTAATGGATTTAGCCAAAGCCTCCCCCACCTTCTTGAGGGCTTTCTAACTGGTTTGGTGAACGGTTATCATGGCTCAATGGCTTCGGCTATAGTCAAGGAATTCTATGTTGAGGTGAGCTTAAAGAGTACATCTGGTAACATTCCTGAGATGGGGCAGAATGTAGAGATCGTGGAGGTAAGTGCGATTGGCCGCTCTGGTGGTGATTTGGATTCTTTGACAATCAACTATGAGCTGGTTCAGGTGATCGAAGTCCCGGGTGGGGCTGACAATGTGAAGAAAATTCTGAATATGGATGGCTTCAAAAAGAGTGCAAAGACCCTGCGTGGTCACACGCATTACTTGGGTATGTTGTTTGGCTTTGCTGAAGGTTATGGCATGCAGGTTGAAGATGATGAGGACGATGAAGAGTGGGAGATGGACGCTAAAGCGCACCATGTTAAGGGTGATGGGACTGTTGCTGATACAAGCCTCCACTGCCCAGGCGTGGAGGCGCTTGGTCATCATGGACGCGACAAGGGCAAAGAAATCTTAGACAAAGTAGAGCGCTTCTGAGCTGCTCGTTTGTTGAAGTTGTTGAGGCCGTAAAGGTCTTAGGTTTATTTTCATGCTTTGGTTTAATCTGTTGTTGAACTTGGATGCTGGCTTTGTGCTAGCATGTGATGGCTTACTTATCACGGGGTATGCCCCCAGAGATGTAATTTTTTTGCCTATGGTATAAATTTTAATTAGCAAAAAAAAAAAAAATGCTGCAAGGCTAGCTTCCTAGCCTTGAATAATTTCCTTACAATCCAACAACAGCGATATGCATTGAGGTAGTCCAGAATTCCTTCTTCCACAGCAGGACTTTATGGAACCATGCAATCCAAAGAGAGCTAGAGGTGGGCTGTAGGATACGCCACAGCTGATAGAGAATGGCAGCATCATTCCATTCAAATAAGTTTCGAATCCCAAGACCACCTTCCGCTTTCGGTTTACAGCATTCCTCCCACCCTACTTTATACTGACATTTCCCATCTGGCTTGTAGAATCCTCCCCAAAGGAACTTGAAGAAAAGAGCATTAATCTTCTTGAGAATTCCTTTAGGAAGAAATAAGAACATACTCCAATAACCCACAATACTGACCAAAATAGCTTTGATCAGTTGTAAGCGGCCTGCAAAATTTAGAAATCTAGCTGTCCACAACTCCAATTTGCTACACAGTCTGGTGATCAGAGTCTGGCAATCATTTTTGCTTAGCTTGCCCGTAATGAGAGGTAAACCCAAGTAGGTGATAGGCATATGACCTCTTTGGAACCCCGAATAAGCAAGAATATCATCAACAACTTCCTGTCTAACATTGGCAAAGAAACTAGTAGTCTTTGAAAGATTAGGCTTGAGGTTAGAGCAGTTTGAGAAGAGCTTTATCCCATCCAAAAGTGCTGAGACTGACCTAAGATCACCATGACTAAACAGGAACACATCATCAGCAAAAATAATATGGTTCAGGTTTACCTCCTTTGTTCTTCAATGGAATTTAAAATTAGGATCCCTGGTCACCTTACCCAGACAAGCTGAGAGAGCCTCCATGGCTATCACAAACAGATAAGGGGATAGGGGGTCGCCCTGCCTCAGGCCAGACTCACCTTTGAAAAAACCTTCTAGACTGCCATTCAACTTTACAGAGAACATTGTGGAGGTGATGCATTTCTCCAGCCACTTGATGAACTGGTGGGGAAATCTCATTCTTTCTAGAATCTTAAACAGGAACTTCCAGTTTAGGGAATCAAAGGCCTTATGGATGTCCAACTTTATAGCACGGCGGGGTTGACCTGAGTTGCCATTATAGTCTTTGCATAAAGCTTGAGCAAGAAAGATATTGTCACCAATGGATCTCTTTGCTACAAAAGCAGACTGCACCGGAGATATGATGGATGGAAGAACAGCTTTAAGCCTCTTGGCCAGCATAGAGGAAATGCATTTATACAGTACGTTACAACAAGAGATGGGCCTAAAGTGTTGCATTTCAGATGGGTTAGCCTGCTTAGGAACTAGGCAGATAGTAGAAGCATTTATTACTCTAGGCAAGTGCAAGGTATTTCAATTGCACCTCTGGACAGTATTTCCTGGTCAGGGAACAAAAAAGTCAGGACATGTATCATTTATAATCAAATTCGTGACTCAGCTCCGTCCCCTTCGTGGGTCAAAGCTCTTTGGCATTCTTATGCAGTTAGGAAATTCTCCTTCATTCCCTGGCTAGCTTTTAAAAACAGGCTTCTTACTAAAGATAGAATGATTACCTTTGGGATGCATGTTAATCCATTATGTGATTTCTGCCTTGCTGAGAATGAAATTGTTCAGCATATTTTTAGTTCTTGCCGAGTAACTTCCCAGGTTTTTAACTCTTGCCCGTGTCACCTTAATGGCACTTGGTCAAGCTATCTTCAAGGCAATTTCTTCTCGAGTACTACTACTAAGGCTAAGGAACTGGTCTCCTATCTTTACATGGCAGCAGCTGTGCATAGCATATGGCTGGAAAGAAACTCTAGAATTCACCAAACAGGTCGTCCAAAGTCACCTGATGCTCTTATACTTGAAGTTAAGCGTAAAGTTAGAGAAAAATTGTTCTCCTGTGATCACTTTAGAAAAGCTGCTAGGAATGATAGAACATTAATTTCTGATCTGTATTAGTTGCTTTCTCTATTTGTATTGTTGGTTGAGCTTTCTTTACCTTTGGTTGATTGGTCGGGGTATGCCCCTTAGCCTTTGTTCCTTGTTTTTCTGTGAATAAAAATTTTATTTATCAAAAAAAAAAGAAAAAAAAAGTGCAAGGTATTAAAGAAATACATGATACCTTTTGTCACATCGTTTCCCACAACATGCCAAACAGCCAAGTAGAATTCAACAGTGAACCCATCCGGTCCAGGACTTTTGTTCTTTGCCATTTTTTTTAGGGTGCTCAGCACTTCACTTTCAGAGAAAGGGGCAGCCACATGATTAAGCTGGGAATCTGAGAGAGAGGGAAGAGGGATGTCATTTGGAAATTCAGCTACCTCAGACTTTTTCCCCAAAATGTCTTTATAGAAATCCGTCGCCACTTTAGCCATATCAGCATGCGAAGAGTGGGAAACTCCCTCCGTGTCCCGAAGAGAAATAATCTTATTAGTATTCCAGTTCCCTCTGCATGAGTTATAGAAAAACTTACTATTGCCATCTCCAAGTTTTAACCACTGAATCCTGGATTTCTGCTTTAAAAACTGCTCCTCTAATTTTAAGGCTGCTGAATAGTTCTCAATAAACTCCTTTTCTTCTTCAAAATATGCAGCAGTGGGGTTTGCAGGCATTTCACTCTGAAACTGAGATAGAGCATCCCGAGATAAAATCACTAACTGGTGGATGTCCCCCACCCTTTTGTTTAGGTCCTTAAGAGCCAACTTAACATTTTTTGAGCTTAGAGGTCAAAATAAACACCAGCAAGGGAGATTACGGAAAAAAAAAAATGAGAGTCGTTTCTCTCTAAGAACCCTAGCTAGCCGCCTCTTCTCTAAACTAAATCTAAACATCTTTCCATCAATCTAACCATAAATCCATCGCTAATCCATCCCTTTCTTCTAATCCTACACCATAAACACCTATATTTCTTTTCCTTTTTCTTTCATGAGTCGGAAGAGGGTTACTTTCTCCGATGCTTCTTTGTCGGAGAATAGTAGTTCTATTGCTGGTCTCCTTGCTGACTCTAAGGAGTTGGTTAATGATGCTAGGGGATTGTTGGCGAAGACCCATGCGGGGCTGGTACCGAAGATGAGTCCGAAAAGGGTTACCTTCTCAGAGAATCGGAGATTCCTAGAGTTGGGGGTTGTATCCTTATGGGTGAACCCATTGTTAAGTTGGGGAGTCCAGTTAGTAGCCCGAAGAGGGTCTCCTTCTCTCCGGAGGTTAGGGTTTTTTACCCCAGTCTGCACGGTGCCCCTTCTACTGAGTTAGTTAAGGGTGAGCAGGTCTCGAAGAAGGTCAGTTTTTCGATGGAGGTCAAGGTTTATTACCCTTGTCTTTCTACTGGGTTAGTTAATGGGGAGCAGGATTTGTTGACTCAAGCGACTCAATCCGGTGAGAGGTTGCAGCCATACAAGCAAATGGAGTACGATAGCGACTCTCTGGGCTCAGATGGTTGTGGGTTTCATCCTGTTGTGGTAAATGGTGAGGTTTCTCTTTGCAAAGAGGAACTTATGAAGAATGCCCGCCAACTGGTTGACGGAAGTCCTGTGAAGGCCTCGGAAGCCCAGTCTCTTTCTAAGGAATTGGTGGGAAAGCTGGTTGGAAAATTGTGGCCCAAATTGTTTATGGATGATGGGTTCAATGTTGAACCTGTGTTAGAGGAACACAAGCTGCTCGATGATTTAAGGAGTAGCGGTTATGTTCTGGAAGGGACAGAAAGGATGTTGAGGCATATGCTTAGGATACTTGGGTGTGAACCAGGGGGTTACACTTATTACCCGTTTGTTGGTGTTGGTATGCTTGAGATGAATAATTTGTTTGATATTGCCAGGTTGCTGGTGTCTTATTTGAAAATGCAGGTTTTGAACTTGGAGTTGCCGAATGAAATGTGTGCTAATAGCACTGGAATTGGTTGTGTGACGAATGGTCATAGTGGTGTGGTTCTTGGCTTATTGATGCCAACTGATAGTTGTGAGGGCATTTGGCCCGGGCCAGAGCAGGATGTCTTTCTGATTCAAGGGTTCCTTGGGTCACCATGGAGGATTCTGATGATTTCTAGATGGGTGCTATATCATGCTGAATTGGTTGTGGTTTTGGAAGGATTTGAGTGCAGGTTGCTGCCTGTGACTGCTCTTCGGTCGTACGTAAGGGAGTGCAGCGCTAAAGATGGATGCGCTGATTTGGTGATCATGCTTCGACCTGGTTACGGGAGAGGTTCCTTGCTTGGGAACCACACTGTCCAGCTCGGGTGTTTGTGGGCTTGTTCCTTCTGTTGGGTTTTGATGCGCTCATGTAGTTCGGGTAGCATCATTGTCATGATGCTAAGAATGCAAATTCTTAGTGCTCTTCCCTATGATCCGACATAGACTTATTTTGATGTCTTTAGACTAGGGGTGGTCACTGATAACCTCGCTAGTTTATGTTGTCAGTAAGGTGACTCACTGATTTTTAATCTTTGTATTATGTGATTGTTGACTTCGCGGGGTATGCCCCTAGACTTGTATTCGCTGTTCCTTTTGGTATAAAATTTTAATTAGCAAAAAAAAAAGGTCAAAATAAACCAAGGGTTTCCCTCTACCTCCACAGACCAAGCTTTCGCCACAGTTTCCAAAAAATCTGGATTCTCAACGAGGTGATTAAAAAATTGGAAGGGCTTCGCCCCAGAGGAGAAACTAGTTCCAAGCGAAGTGATTGCAGGGCAATGATCAGATAAACCCCGAGAGATGAATTCCACAGAGGAGCAAGGGAACAAGGAATGCCAATTTGAGTTGACTAACACTCGGTCCAACTTTCTGAACTTTGGCTGCGTAGTATTTTTTTTTTTTTTGCTAATTAAAATTTATACCATAGGAAAATGATTACATCTCTAGGGGCATACCCCGCGATTAGAAAACCATCTACCTAACGGAACAACAAAGAAAAAACAACAATAATGCTAGATAAACTAGCAATCAACTGGCAACCTAAACAAACTAAACAACTAAACAACATCAAGATCTTCATATGTAAGGAAATAGTTAGAATGAGAGTCGCTCCACCTTCTCTCTAAAAACCTCTCTCTAAAAATCCTCAAAAATCTGAACAATTTCCCCATCAGATCTATCTTCCCCTTCCTAAATTCACCTTCTTCTTTTAATCTCTCACCTATACACAAAATTTCTCTTTTTTTTGCCCTTTCTCTCCCTAGCATGAGTCGTAAGAGGGTTTCTTTTATGGATATCCCCTTGGTGATGACTTCTGTAAAGGATAATGAGATGCTGACCCGGGAGGGGTTAACCCCGGTCTTGAGCCCGAAAAGGGTTTCATTTGCGGCGGAGTTGGTATCGGTGATACCTTCAGTTGATACTCGGTCTAAGAAGTTGGAAAGATCAAGTATTTCAAATGATGGAAAGAAGAAGGTCACGCGGGTCTCTTTTGCTGAGGACTTAGTTACGATAATTCCTGAGATCTTGAAGACTGGGGTGTCTGCCCGTACTCGTAGCAGGGTCAAACATCAATTAATCGATGGTAAGGTTTTCTCTCCACAGAAATCTGCTAGTAATATGGTAGATGTTGATTGTCATGTTGCTTCCTTTGTCGATTTGTCGGAGCCTTCTATGGAAGAGGAAATGTTGTTTAGGGAAGGTCTAACCAAGGATTATGCTTCCTTAAAAGGGGATCCCTCTGCTATGGGATTGGGAAGAAAGAGTGGCAAGACTATGAATTTTGTGGAAAATGATGGGTGCTCTGTAGGAGATGCGGAGTTAGTCAGGATGAAAGACAAGGGCAAGGCGGTGTGTAATGATGTGTCAGCAGACGACGTAATCCCAGTTTGGGATGATTCAGTAAACAGATGGCAGAAGCGCCTAGCTATTGCTATAAATGTCCTTAGAACCATGAGAGACTGCATTGTTCAATGTGGACATGCGGTACCCACGATATGGGGGACTGCTGACATGAGGGATTTAGACGATATAAATGGCTTGCAACGGAGAACAGACTTAAACTTTTTGAGAGACTTGGGTATAGCCCTAAATTGCATTAAGCAGCTTGGGATCTATATTCGGAAGAATGGAATATCCCTTCCGGTGCTTGGGACGGAGGACCAGATTATCCAGGATATGGAAGCTGAGGTAGAGATAGCGGTGCTACTAGAACACACCCATTTCAACTCTGATCTGAAGAAGAAGGCTTTGGTGGCAGCGAGGCGTAATCTGAATCACCTAAAGAGGTTCATTACCCTGATAGGTAAGGAAATCCCTTTGGTTAAAGGGTCCCATGACAGGGAATTCAGTGCCTCTGCTCGTGGTTTGAGAGATCTTGAGGAAGTGGCACTTCATGACTTAATATGCCGATCCATTCAGCTGAGAGACTACTTGATTGACTTAGGGATTGACTTAATGTTTAAGCCAACGCAAAGCTCTCTAGCTAGGGGAAGGGACGCAAATCTCTCCAAGGAGCAAAGGGAAGGTAGGAGCAGCACAAAGGAACCAATTCAGGGTAACGTGCAATATTTGGGGCCTTTGTTTAGTCTGGTTGGGGATGTAACTATCCATGTTGATCCAGAGAAAATACAGGAGGATCCTAAGCAGGACTCGACACGGGGCGAGTTTCAAGCTGAGACAGGTATGGAAGAGGATAAGGAGGCCCAGGCTCAACGGACTAGGGCAAGGATCAAGCGATGCAGACTTCGAAAGGGTGATCAGACTTGCCCAAGCAAAGCGATGGTCAATGGCCCGAATTGACAGCCTGTTATATGGTGCTCTTCTGCTCAATGTGGGCTTTGTGAGACATGTGCCTAGTCTCTCTTTGTGTTAGTAGCAAATACTTGTTTAGTTTGTGTTATGTTGTCGTTGACTGCTAGTTTATCTAGCTTTATCAATGTTTTCTCAGTGTTGTTCCACTAGGTAGATGTATTATTAATCGCGGGGTATGCCCCTAGAGATGTAATCATTTTCCAGTGGTAAAAACAAATTAATTAGCAAAAAAAAAAACTAAACAACTAAACCACTAAGTTGCACACATTATGATTAAAATACCACTAGAAGTGGTCCCTCCCCAAGCTCCTGTTCCTTCACATCCATGCATTACCCGCACAGTAATCACCATGATTTCAATACTCACAAGAGGAGTGAGCAGAATAGTCTTAAGAAACGAATTCCGTGCGCCATAAGATTGCATACCAGCATCAAACCAATGTCCATTTAATTTGTTCTTGCCATCCTCCATCAACTACAATAAATCTGAGCCCTGCTTGAACCCATAGAGGGCAGTCCTCCTGTGCTCCGTCCAGTTAATAATTAACTGAACAACTGCATCATCGTTGAGAAACAAACATGCGCAGGAAAACAATACAAAAATAGACACCATTTCTACGCTAGGCCATGAAATTGACCCCAACATGCATTGCTCCTTGCCTAGGACCAGGCTCCAAAGACGGCCCAGCAGGTCCACCACAATGACATCAAAACAAGCACCTAGAACTAACTCAGCCATAAGCTGGCAATAATCATCAAAAGTTCCCATCAAGAAACTCAACAACAGCTTCTTGTCTATCCCACTCAGCACAATGACATTGCAATCTGCCACCCCATCGTTAACAGAAATTCCTTTCCTCGGAATAAAATTCCGCAGCACAAAACCAACAACAACTCTATCTCCAGTTCGCATGTATCCAACCATTTTGTACTCAAAAGAGATATAATCCCCAATGTTAACCCAGCACCTCAGGTGCTCTTTCTTTGCACCTTGAGGTGCCCAAGCAGCATATACAGGCCCTACCACTTTAGATTGACAAGCAGAAAGCCTATCCCTATTCTGAAAACCATCCTGAGGCAAAAAACCCAGGTCAATCCATTTCACGGGTCTGGAATTTGAAATCACAGGCACATTACACATATTTCTTTTAAGACATATCATCGTGAAATCCATTTCTATCATTCTTTCACGAACAATCTGAAAAGCATTCGGATACCAGGTATTCACAGCCCAGTTGCTTGACGCCTTTATCAATTCTACACAACAGCCATTCTGAATACCATTCTTCGTCAAACTAGAACAAGAGTCCCATCTTCTAGTTCTCCGAACACAATAAATCAGCTGATACTCGACATCCGAGAAAATCAACTCAAATACCATAATCAATATGATTGTTACCAACCAAACAAGCTTCCATATTAACACTCTCACCACTGTCACCGTGAAACACATATCATTGTAAAAATATAAAACAAATTTTTGCTTGGAGACATTGTTGAGAAAATCCTCAAACATCTCGAGGGCCTTCTCTGCAATTTTCATTTCCTTAAACCCAGCCACATTCGCAGCCCAATCATTTCCTAAGTAGCATCCCAATCCATTACAGAGCAGCTTGACTGTAGGCAACAGTATCCTAAAGAACATGGTTGCGGAAACATCTAACACCTGGCTAGCCAGCGCAAACTCAGTCTGAGAAACCAACCCCTCCTTAGCATCTGCACAATTTAGCAACCCCAGACAATCCCCTCCCATAGACGCCGACAACATCCTCGGAATTGGGCCATCAGCTACAAACTGTTCTTTCCCCTTCTCTGGTAGAAAAGAGGCATCTAAGTACCCCCTCAAAATCATCTCGACCAAAGCATAATGAAACCCAGTTAGATCAAAATCCAAATATGCCCATCTCGCATAACGCTGAAAGTTGAGCATACGACTCTCAGTTATCAAGTTGTATGATACATACAAACCTTGACCCAACATTACTACCATCGTAGTATCATAACTCCTATTCAAGTCTGCATAACAGATCGTACCTTTCCCAAGAAAAGCGCTCCTAATCTCCGAAAGCTTCATATTTGGAGAAAAAACTTTTTTGTGCTGTTCAGGACTATGACCGAACACCTCATATGCATCAGAAATGCAAAGAATAACATACATCCTCTTTTGTGGTGACACCCATCTCAGAGACGATTTATATTCCTCATCACATCTAGTCTCATCACAGGTATCCACCCAAAATCGAACCTCAACTTCAATCCCTAAGAGAAAAGGGGTAAAAATACATCCTTTCCTCCCATCAAATGTAAGCGCAGCCTCTATAAGAGCCATAAGGGTTTCCCCTTCCATCTTTGGGGAATTAATAGCAGAAATATCCATAAATCGAGCACGATGGCCATCACACACATGGGTCTCATTGTCATCAAATCCTCGCACACAGAAGAGCATATAATCAGAAAAGATTATACCACCATCTAAAGCCGAACCAAGAGACACTTTGATAACATAATACCACCTCGAAACATCAAGAACCCGTTGGGTCATTCTGTCGAACACCAGCCTCTCCAGATCATATAGAAAGCAGGCACACGCTTTCTTTGACGTACATAAGGAACCTAACAGGTCAAAACCATTCCGTTCGCAGATCAAGCCATCTCCCAAGGCCTCCATAGCATAAACCTCTTTTGCATAAGAAATGCAAAGAATAACATACATCCTCTTTTGTGGTGACACCCATCTCAGAGACGATTTATATTCCTCATCACATCTAGTCTCATCACAGGTATCCACTCAAAATCGAACCTCAACTTCAATCCCTAAGAGAAAAGGGGTAAAAATACATCCTTTCCTCCCATCAAATGTAACCGCAGCCTCTATAAGAGCCATAAGGGTTTCCCCATCCATCTTTGGGGAATTAATAGCAGAAATATCCTTAAATCGAGCACGATGGCCATCACACACATGGGTCTCATTGTCATCAAATCCTCGCACACAGAAGAGCATATAATCAGAAAAGATTATACCACCATCTAAAGCCGAACCAAGAGACACTTTGATAACATAATACCACCTCGAAACATCAAGAACCCGTTGGGTCATTCTGTCGAACACCAGCCTCTCCAGGTCATATAGAAAGCAGGCACACGCTTTCTTTGACGTACATAAGGAACCTAACAGGTCAAAACCATTCCGTTCGCAGATTAAGCCATCTCCCAAGGCCTCCATAGCATAAACCACTCCGAGAGTGATGCTATTTGTCAGAGAAGAATGGAACACTACTGGTCCATTCTCCAGATCCACAGAACCGAACTGCCAAGACCTCACCAAAAAATGGACAAAATTAATGGAATTTTTGGGTTGAGGGTGAGAGATAAGAAAGGGGAAGGTGGATTTAGGAAGGAGAAATTTAGATCTAATGGATTGAAGGTGTAGATTGGGCTGAAAAAACATGGCGGCTAGAAGAAATTTAGGGTTTTTAGAGAGAGGTTAGAGAGAGGTCAGAGAGAATACGACTCTCATTGAGGGATAGTATTGCTATCCCACCAAGTGAAAAAACATGGCTGCGTAGTATTGCTATCCCACCAAGTGAAGAAGTGGCCCGAATACCGAAGATCAGTGAGACCATTTGCAAGCAAAAATTGTTTGAACTCATCCATTCCAGTAGTCCAGTCTAGGACTCCTCCCTGCTTTTCATCAATGCTAATGCAAGAGTTGAAATCACCACATAAGACCCAGGCCGCATCATTCAAACCATTCGCTATGCCTGCCAAATCATTCCATAGTGGCCTGCGATCAATCGCTTCATTAAAACCGTATACAAATGAGATAACAAAGTTTGTGTTACTCTCAATAAGGGTGATAGAGCATATGATATGCTGACTAGAAGAAGCAATAACCAAAACATTCCAAATAGAGGGGTTCCACCCCAGCCAAATACGGCCTCCCGGATGATGATCATAATTAAAACACCACTGAAACCGTGGATTTAGAGTCCGGGAGATAATCCTAGCAACGTCAGTTTGGACATGAGTTTCCAAGAGACCTATCAGGGACAATCTGTTATTTGAAATAAAGTCCCTGATAAAACCAACTTTATTATTGAGGCCTCTAACGTTGTAGGAACAAAAAATAGTCATAAGAGATATTATGACCTAGAGGAGGGGGTACGACCCCCCCTTCCCCCTCTTTTAACTTTCTTATACGGCTTTGGAGTTCGAGAGCCATGCTTCATTGTATCTCATCAACCACAATATTCTGAAACTGCTGGGGGGCGGAAGCATTTGGAGATATGCTTGGTGATGCCACTGGTTTCCTCTTCGATCGAACCTCCGTCCACCCCTTATCTGCTTCCTCTTCTATATTATCTACCTTGGGGCTTTGGATATTCTCACCCCCGTTTGCAGCCATCATGTGACTCACCTCCTCTCCTAGAGCTACTTCCTTTTGTTCAACCACCACCTTTTGTCCTTTCACTTCATTTTCTTTGCCATTTTGCTCCACTTTATCCTTTCCTATGCCATTTTGCTCATTTAGATCAACTTTTGTATGTTTTGAGCCCCCTGCAGTCCATTCTCGAGAAGCCACTGGGTAGACATTGAGTGTATGACCAAGTGATTTACAATGGGTGCACACCATTGGCTTATTAATATAGGTGACTTTAACCTCCACTATAGAGCCATCCAGGTCCACCACTTTAAGGGTAGGCGGTAGGGGATCCCCTACTTCATACTGCACATACATTTTAGCAAATGGCAGGATTTCTAGCTCAGAGGTAAGGGCATCAGCCCCCAAGGGCTTGCCAATGACACTAGCAACACGACCAAGACCCTCCTGTGTCCAGTAACAATCTGGTAGGTTGGCAAATTTAACCCACAATGGCATTGAGGTAATAGGTTCTGAGCACACAGTAAAACCCCAATCAGTTAAGACCAGAGGCCTTTTATCGAAGTACCACGTACCTTTGCTTAAAACTGCATTTTTCTCATTGGTAGAGTTGAACCTAAAAACGTATGTAGATTCATTTCGCTGAGAGACCATGGTGAGGCCCCTTGATGAGGATCAGGGAATGAATATGTTAATTGGTAAATATTTTATATTATTATTCATGAAGGGATTCGAGTTAGAATTTGTGGGAGAGTTGGGTCAAGAAGCTTACTTGGACAAGAAGGAATAAAGGAGAGACGAATGAAGCTTGGACAAGAAGCTGATTATTATCTATAAGTATTAAGTAGATTTTGGCTGGCAAGTTTTTACCTTTCACTTGAAAGGGTTTTTCTTGTTTTAAGCACTTAGGATTTTATTTTCCTGTTTGGATTCGGTTTTATGTATTTTCTATTTGGATTTGGTTTTAAATTGTGTTTCCGGGATGGATTCAGATATTAGCTAATCTTCAAGCTGGTATTGGATTTCTCTTGGATTCCTATTGGGTTTAGGTTATTGTCTAAGCCTATATATACCCCTCTCATGTAATGTTTTAAGAGAGATAATGGATGATATAAACTTTTGTTTTGAGATAAACTATGATTAGTTTTTCTTTTCTCTAAGCTTCAATTACTGGATTGTTTTGAAGGTTAGATTCAAATTACTTAGTTTCTGGATTGATCTAAGGAATTTGAGATTCAAAGTTCACGTTTCTGGATTGATCGTGTTCTCTTGAAATATCCTTTTTCTTCTTGTTTTCTTTATTCGTGGAGCGATCCACATCAATTTGGTATCAAGAGCCAGGGTTTCTTCATCAATTTCTTAATTGTTGGGAGATCTAGGGTTTAACAAAAAAAAAGTTACTGTTCATCGGACACTATTCACGCGAACTGTTCATCGGCACTGTTCACGGGTACTGTTCATCGGCACTGTTCACGAGTACTGTTCATCGGCACTGTTCATCGGCACTGTTCACGGGTACTGTTCATCCAGAATATTTTTTCCTTTTTTTTTCAAATCTCGATCATGGCAACAGATGAATTGGTTAAACGCTTGCTTCAAAAATTGGATGCGATGGATATACGAACGGAAAAGCTAGCTAATTCAATGGAGTCTAGGTTTGATGTGTTGGGTAAAATTCTTACATTGAAAGGTAGAGATGAAATCTATGATCCTGGAATAGAGCTTAATTATTTTACGGGTTTGGGTAGCATTGAAGATTTTGTTGAATGGGTAAGACAAGTCGACAAGATTTTAGATTATACGGGTTGGAGTGAGACAAAAGTATTCAAGATTGCAGAGATTAAACTTACGAAAAAAGCAGGCTTATGGTTTGACAATCTTAATGCAAGAAGAGCTAGATCTGGAAAGGGGGAGATCGTGACTTGGACAGCTTTAAAGAAGGAACTTCGTACAAAATATATTCCTTATGATTATGAACTAGAGAAGTTCTTGAAGCTGACATCTTTATCTCAAGGTACTATGAGTGTTTCTGAATATACTTCTGAATTTGAAAAATTATGCTTTATTTGTGACTTAGAGGAGGAAGAAACAAAAAAAATTGCAAGGTTTATTCGTGGATTGAATTGGCCTATTTATAAAAAGGTTAAATCAAGTCCATATATCTCGGTTAATGATGTTCGCAATCTAGCTTTCGAATTTGAATCACATCAACCAGAGGAACAAGAGGAGAAATTGAAGTCTTCTTTTCAAGGGTTTGAACTTTCAAGAGGAACTCAAAAAGAAGAAGTTGTTCTTATGGAGAATGATGCAAAAGAGGAAGAAGATGATGTTATGGAGAATGATGCAAAAGAGGAAGAAATTGCTATTACAGAGAATGATGCTAAAAAGGAAGAAATTGTTGTTATGGAGAATGTTGTTGATTTGATTGTTGATTGTAGGGTGTTACATGTTGAGACTACACAAAATTCTGCTGAAACGAAGGAACTAGTTACCAAGCAAGCAATAACAGAGAAGCATGAGGAATATGAGCATGTTTTGATTGTAGAAGAGAATCATGTAAGTGAACCGCTGCAAGTTATTTGTAGTGACATTAAAGAGAAGGATGAGGTAGAGAATGTGATTGCAATTGTCGATGTTGTGAAAGATGAGAATAACATCATTACGATGGAACACATTGATTTTCTAGGCATTGACAACTTGTTGGAAACACCTGGTTCTTCAATATATCTTGTTCTTTTTAGGTTGCTTCCAAAGATATTGGTCATGGGGTTAAAATTTGATGCTTTTGAGTTCTACAAGAAATTATCTCGTTGTGTGCTTATTCTTAAATACTTTAAAACTCGAGGACGAGTTTTCTTCAAAGGAGAGGAGAATGATGAGGATCAGGGAATGAATATGTTAATTGGTAAATATTTTATATTATTATTCATGAAGGGATTCGAGTTAGAATTTGTGGGAGAGTTGGGTCAAGAAGCTTACTTGGACAAGAAGGAATAAAGGAGAGACGAATGAAGCTTGGACAAGAAGCTGATTATTATCTATAAGTATTAAGTAGATTTTGGCTGGCAAGTTTTTACCTTTCACTTGAAAGGGTTTTTCTTGTTTTAAGCACTTAGGATTTTATTTTCTTGTTTGGATTCGGTTTTATGTATTTTCTATTTGGATTTGGTTTTAAATTGTGTTTCCTGGATGGATTCAGATATTAGCTAATCTTCAAGCTGGTATTGGATTTCTCTTGGATTCCTATTGGGTTTAGGTTATTGTCTAAGCCTATATATACCCCTTTCATGTAATGTTTTAAGAGAGATAATGGATGATATAAACTTTTGTTTTGAGATAAACTATGATTAGTTTTTCTTTTCTCTAAGCTTCAATTACTGGATTGTTTTGAAGGTTAGATTCAAATTACTTAGTTTCTGGATTGATCTAAGGAATTTGAGATTCAAAGTTCACGTTTCTGGATTGATCGTGTTCTCTTGAAATATCCTTTTTCTTCTTGTTTTCTTTATTCGTGGAGCGATCCACATCACCCCTCCTCCAGGCTGAAAAAGCCACCTCCTTAACTCTCTTAAATGGCAAAGTTCCTTTGGTAAATTGACCCACAATGCAACATTTGAATTTTTCCGCACCTTTCTTAAGGACATCCTCTGGGGGGGATACTACATCTGAACCTTCAATTGGAGGTACATAGTCAAATTTCACTTCCTTGAAAGGGCCCGGGGCCGTTCTTAACACTGATGACCAGGATTTAGTTCCTTTTGACCCCATTTCGGTCTTCTCATTCTTCCCCCCATTTTTGGTGTTGTAATTGCTTACTTTGTCTACAACAGGTTCATGTTTACTCTTCGAGCTTTCACCCCTTTCCAAACCCCCAGAAGTAACATTCTTTAGGATTCCTTTAACCACTCCCACCCCCTTCTCGTTGGCAGCCATGTTCTTAGGTATTTCCTTGTTAGAAAAAATGGGAAGACCCATCTCATCTCTACCATCAATGAAACGCACTGGGCTCACTAACCCTGCATTAAACCTCTCCTTATCTTTCAAAATTTCTTTTTCAACTTCACTCACCGAAAAACCCTTCTTGGCAAGAAAACTATGAATATCCATCATTTGGTTGCGGAGCTTTATAAGGTCCTCTCTTTCATATTTGTTGTTCGCAGCCACACCCTTTGCTACCATGTGAATCGTTTCTCTCTCTATCGCATCTCTAGCGGTCTCATAAGAAGCTTCATCCTCTTCCGAGGGTATCTCATTTATCTTCTCAGCTGAGACACCTCCCTCTAGGGCATTAGGCACTACTAGAGCTGGGAAATCCTCAACTTCTCTTCGTGCAAGCATACCAAAAAAAATGTATACCAAAAGGAACAACTGAAACAATTCTAGGGGCTTACCCCGCGAAATCAACATAACATACTCAAACAACTACAAACCACGGTCCACAAGACCTGGTAGAATAACAACTACAGCAAGTGAACTAGAACAGCATAAGAACAAGGGTTGAGTCTTCTCGGGCCCATTTTTGAAAGGAAGAACAAGTAAAAAGTTTTTCCTTCACAATGGTTTTTACATTCGAAATGAGCACGGTAGAGGGATGTCCTGGGCCAGCATTATGGTTTCTGAAATTTCTCTCCTTCCATAAACTGTAAACACATTTCGTCAGGTAAGTACCCGCAATGGCCTTAAGCTTTGCATTAAGAGGACATCTAAAGAAATCACCCCGCTGCCAGCAAGCCCAATCCGCATGGAGTGGAAAGGGAATGACTCTCATTACTAGGGAGGAAAAAGGACAAGTAGTGAGCAGGTGACTAATTGACTCAACCTCTGTTCCACAAAGAGTGCACACAGGATCAACATTCATGCCAAAAAGGACCATACGCTCCTTAGTGAGCAGCCTATCTCTAACTGCAAGCCAAGTGACAAAGGAGCACTTTGGGATGTTGAGAGAATTCCACACTAGGTCGCTCCAAGCAGCAGGTTGACCCATGTCACGAGTAGAGGCCCAAATAGATGCCAGTTTGACAAGCTTTGGCTGGAGTCCATCCCAAGTGATGCAAATAGATGCCAGTTTGACAAGCTTTGGTTGGAGTCCATCCCAAGCTTTGACAAGCTTTGGCTTTGGGATGTTGAGTTTTATGCCTGTACGGCTGCTACATAGAGAAAGTAGTGTTGGGGTACTGGTTATTTTCAATGGGAAGTGCACTACTCTATGGTGCTGCTGCTACCAGATGAGCGGTTTGTTGGAGGGATTCTTTTTGAATGATATTATTGATGCTAGGGGCTTGCTTGGGATGACTGTGATGTCAACCACGCAAACCCTGTTTGTCGGGCGTCTTAAATGCCCAGGAACTGTTAATGCTTTAGCAGTTTATATTAAAGCAGTCGGGGCTTATAATGCTCCTGTTCAATGTGACTATGAAGTGGCTGTGATGATGCTTCGGCCTCGAGCGAGCGCTCGTAATGTACTGTTGGAAATGCAGAGAGGGGGATTTCAGTCTAATGCTATTAGATTGCAAACTATTGGACTGTGGAGTCCATGTTGGTTATATGGAATCGGAGTTTGGATGCGGATTTTTGCAGTTCGCATATAGTTATCAATGTTGAAGCGTGCATGGAGCAATGGTGCTCCTGCTATAGTTGACCATTTGTTTAGTCTAAGGATTGGATGTTTGCGGCTCTCCTCGCTGCTGGCGAGTGTTATCTTGTGCGACGATTGTGAGAGTGGGTTAAAAACCACTAGTCCGAATGTTTCATGGCAAGCTGGAATGGAGGCCCCAGATTAAATTTGTAATATAGGCATAGGTCTATATTGTTGTTTTTAAACTAGTTTAAACTAGTTTAATTATTTTAAATATGTTGACTTCGCGGGGTATGCCCCTAGATTTGTAGCAGTTGTTCCTTTTTGGTATAAAATTTTAATTAGCAAAAAAAAAACTTCATTTTGGACTCGTTTGAACAAGTTTTGACTCGTTTGAGCATGGAAACCACTTGTAGCTTTGTTTTTAACTCGTTTGACCCCTAAAACTCACTAAAACTTGATTTTGGTCTCATTTGAACATGGAAACCACTTGTAGCTTTGTTCTTGACTCGTTTGACCCCTATTACTCACTAAAACTTCATTTTGGACTCATTTGAACAAGAAAATTAATTTTGCTTAATGTTTGACACGTTTGAGCATGGACTTGTAGCTTTGTTCTTGACTCGTTTGATCCTAGAACTCAATAAACTTCATTTTGGTCTCGTTTGAACATGGAATCTGGGTGATAACACCTTGTGGAACGATGCTAAATCAGTGAAAATCTCCGTTGTGTAGGAATCAATTCGTAGAACTGGTAATCCTCCTCCTTGGCTCACAGCGATCTATCATCCTCTAGCTATCAGGAATTGCTCCCTTTATATGTGGCTTGCTCTTCGTGGGAGGCTGTTAACTAAAGATAAGATGGTGCAGTTCGGTTTTTCAGTTGATAGCCGATGTATTCTTTGCAATAATCACCCTGAAACGGCGGAGCATCTTTTCACTACTTGTCACTTTACCAGCCTTCTTATTCGGGGCTGCTCTCTCCCAATCATTTCTGATTGGAACAGTTGGCAATCTGGCGCCTTTAGTCTTAATGCAACCTCAGAGTGGCTCAAGAGGCTAGTCTATTTGTACATTGCAGTTGTAATATATGTTGTTTGGAGAGAGCGAAATGATCGTATCCACGCGAATGGCAGGCCTAAAACAGTATCCTACACTCTAGAAGTAGTTAAACGCATGGTCAGGGAAAGGGTTCACTCTTCAGAACCTTTCAAGAAGTATTTATCAAAAAATCCAACCCTCTGTACTATGCTGTTTTAATTCTCAAGTTAGAAGGCTGATTTCCTGGTGAATAGACTAGCTTCGTTTTTGTTCTTAGCTTTGCCTATGTATGCTCCCTGGGGTATGCCCCTTGAAAACTTGTAATTATTTTCTGTTTAATATATTTACTCAATTAGCAAAAAAAAAAAAAAACCTCATGTAGCTTTGTTCTTGACTCGTTTGACCCCTATCACTCACCAAAACATCATTTTGGACTCATTTGAACAAGAAAATTAATTTTGCTTAATTTTTGACTTGTTTGAGCATGAAAACCACATGTAGCTTTGTTCTTGACTTGTGTGACCCTTAGAACTCACTAAAAGTTCATTTTGGACTCGTTTGAACAAGTTTTGAGTCTTTTGAGCATGGAAACCACTTGTAGCTTTGTTCTTGACTCGTTTGACCCCTAGAATTCACTAAAACTTCATTTTGGTCAACATTCACTGATGAGAGTCGTCTTTTCTCTCTAGCTTTCAACCCTATCCGCCACTAAAATCAGCCATTTCTAAGCAAATTTCTCATCAGATCTATATATTTCCTTCCTAAATCCACCTTCCCTTCCTAATCTCACACCTAAAACACTAAATTTATTATACTATATTCTTATCTTAGTCTTTCGACTTCCTCTTGGTTCGTTAATGGATCTCGGTCTCTTAATGGGTTTAGGAGGTAGATTTTCGAATGAGCTTTCCATCTGCAGGAAGGTTAATTTGTATTCGGATACGATGGAGGACCTGCTGCCTAGTGGGCCTTTTGAGTTGGATTTGGGTAGTAGTTTATCTACCTCTGGGGGTATAATCTTTTTCGATTATAGTCACACTCAATTGAAAGGAGTTTCTCCTTTGGGAAGAATGATGTCCCATCTTTCCGAGATGGCGATGATAGGTTTTGAAACCTCTAACGAGTCATGGTGGTTATCGCTGGATTTGTTGGGTCTTAAAACTTATAGGAGTTTGATTGTTGTGATCTTACTATTTGAATGTCTCTCAAGATCTGAGAGTGTTACCAGTGTGGGATCGTGTTCTCTGGCTCTATTTGAAGAACAAACACTTGTGTTTGTTCTTGTTGCTTCCTGTGATTCTTTCCGGGATGGATTTCTTCTGCATCATAAGGAGAGGGTTAGATACCTCTTGGTTGTTGAAGATGCTTTGGCGGACCGCTGCTTGGATCATCTAATCGATGGAAATCTTCATACGGGATTTGGAGCTGTTACGCAAGGTTTTGGCATCGAGTTGCCGTCGCTAGAATTGGAAGGAATTCTGGAGACGTGGTTGAGGGTCTCGGAGGTAAGCAATCTTAGTGATGTTTTGATGAATTTTATGGCTCGTGACCCCTCTGGGTTTTGTTTGGACGAGTCTAGTGATGTTTTAGAACTACTAGGGAAGTGGAGAGCTCAGGTTTTGGGGCTTTACTCTATTCCTGTTGATCAGAGCGGAGCCACAATTGTTACCAGAGAAAGGTTCATAGTGGCTATCAGTGATGTGCTAGTTACTGATTGCGGTATGTTGGGTCTTGATACTGACTTCAGTATTGAGTCTTGGCGAATGATGATCTTCAAGTTTTTAGGTGAACCAAAGTCGGTTTGTAAAATGTTTGATGAATTGCTGAAACCGCGAATCCTATTTTTGTCCGGGTTTGGGGGTCTGTATTTGATTAGTTGTTCTGTTGACAAATTCTCTTCTCTGCAAAACCTGAAGCAGTTTGGGGGAATTCTTCATGCCCAGTTTGATGTTATTTATATTATGAATGCTAAAGACAAACAGATGTCTTTTGGTGGTAAGGATGATTGGTTTTGCACTTCCATGTATCAAGTCAATGAGATTAAGGAGCACAGTTCCTTTACTTGGTTGTTTCAAGCTGCTACTCGGAGGAATGGGGATGGTTTGAAGAATGCAGATGCTCATGGCCCGTGTGGGGTTTCTGAAGAAGAGGAGAATAATGTCTTCGACTCCAGCCATATGATTCGCCGAACAAGATTGTGGTCTGGTTTAATCTTAAGAATTGATGTGGAGGGGATTTATCTGTTGGTTGTCCTATTCCGGAACTTGGAATTGATGGCTGCATGCTATGTTACAACTGGTAATGTCATACCTGTCTATGCACAGGGGATGCTGGTAATGACTTGTGCAAATGGTTGGGTTGGCATTTTTTTTTGCTAATTAAAATTTTATATCACAAAGGAAACAACTTATACAGACCTAGGGGCATACCCCGCGGAATCAACAAAAGCTAAAACCAGTAATAATAACCAGCTAGCTGACAATAACTAGTCCAAAATGAACCACAACCAAGCAACTAGGAAAATACACATGAAAACCTAGCAAACTAGTTAAACTAGTTTAATCATAATAATTTAAAAAACTATGCCGAGAGTAAGCTTCTTCGAGACCAACATGGCCCATACTGACAAAGAGAAATACCAGGTTATCACCAAAGAAGGTGTTAACACTGTATTTTCGACCTTGACCACGTCACTGAGATGGCCATCAACAATTCTTTGGGCTGAACCCTCAACCGGCAACACAAGCAATTCCGGGTCTCTTACAACAATATGGAGCGCCCAATCCTGGGTTTTTCCAGTCTCACTGTTCTGATGCATAAAAACAACCACATATTTCCCATCACTGGACATGACAACACTTGCAAACATAAGTCGCACCCCAACCAGGGCATTACTCGCACCTTTAATAATAGATGTCTTACACTCATCTAATATAAGCAGTGAGTACAGGAGAATCGAAACCCCTGCAAAACCAGCCAAATCCTCACCAAGCAAAGTGAAGATTTCACATCTAAAAGAAATAATCCTAACGATCTTAACCAAGACCAATCCAAATTTTGTTGAATTCACCATCAAGTCGATTAGAACCCTCTCAAACAATTGGTGTCCCCTTGCCAAAAGATCATTCTGAGTCGAAAGCATACAATCCCTTGTCTTCATGAGAACCAAAAAGGGTATACCACCCCCATCGATATGCTTCAGCAAAAACCCCAAGAACGGGTCATCATTAACGAAAGCTACAAGCTGCTCGTCCCCCTTAATTACCTCTCCACCGAAGAGCTCCTTCCAGAGACCCCCTTGGATCACTGCACCCGGAACCAAGAATGTTTTGTCAACACCAACATGACCCACATATACAGCCCCACAATACAGAGCCCTCGGTGGGATGCAGAACAGAGTACCCAACAGTGACAAATGAATAAACATTGTCACCGTTTGTTCCTTCACCAAATCATCTTCAAAGTCACCCTTGATACATAGGAGCCACTCCTCATCAAAGGATTTCATCAAACCCAACAAACTGGCCTCAATGACACGCAGATAAACATCAACCAGGGATTTAATATCCTCAAACACCTGGTGGGTAGTCTTTACATTATGAAGACCCAAAATTCTAGTCTCACCATGAACACCCACAGGATTGGGTAGCCCAAAATCATCCCAACGATCATCGGTGATGATTAATCCAGTGGTTTTACCCACCAAGAAAGCAGTAATAACTACAGTCATGTTTACCCAGTGCACAGAATCCTTGATAATCGCATCAAAGATGCATTCTTCATAACCACCAAAGCTTTCCTTCGAGTAACCCTCTTGAAACACTACATCAGATATCATGAGGTGGTTCTCGCCGGCTGCGAAAACCCCCAGCCCAAATACAGACCACTTAAACACAGACCACTCAGCCGAATGACATAGTCTTAGAGTCATGTCATCAAACACTTTGTGTGCATAACGTGTCAGACCAGTACAAAAGCCAACAACGTGACTCATCCTACCGGTCAAGAAAGGCATACAACACTCTTCCATTTCAAATACATAGCTTGGATAACCTCCAACAACTACAACAATGTTCGGCAAAGCGACCCCAAGTATCAGTTCTTCCTTAAGGATGAAACTCCCCTTACAAGCAGCAAACATGCCAATTTCAGTCGAAAGAACACTCATCCAAGAAGAATCATTAAGTTGAATCGAACCCATAGTAATCAAATGTTGATTACTCTTCAAAGGAAGAAAGTTCCCCAAATGGTTCTCCATAGAACCCACCAGACAGAAACCACGAAACAAAAGGCCCATTAAAACAGAGATATGTAAATAAATATAAGAAATATAGGCGATAGGGGTGAAAGATTATAGGAGAAAGATGGATTAGTGAAGGATTTATGGTCAGAATTGATGGAGAAAGGGTTTAGATTTAGAAGATTTAGTGGCGGCTAGATAGGGTTCCTAGAGAGAAAACGACTCTCATTTTTCTTTTGATGTAAATTAACTTTTGACAATACCTTGAGATATTATGTATGTCCTTGATCGTCAACAGGCTTTGGCAATACCTTGGGTTGGCATTTATAGTTCAAGCTGCGTCAAGCCAGGATGGATGCTAACTTATCATGCTGAATCTGGATTAGGAATGATGAGTCTCTGTAACATTGTGCAACTGGAACATATTGCGGGGTATGGAACTGGAGTTTGCGAAACTGTGAGATGGTGTATACTGTCTGCTGGGGAGATTATGCACAAATGTGAGCGGGTTATTATTCCATCTGATAGATGTTTTTCCTGCGCAAGGGTATCTTTGGTTAGCAAGGCTGTTAACGGTGTGCTGGTGAACAATTGCATGTTTAGCCTGGAGTATCGCTGTCCAGAGACAGCATTGTGTGAGATGGGATGCCGGTTTGGCATAGTTCTGGTTTTATGCCCAGGCTAGTTATTTAGAATCTTTTGCTCAGTTTCTTTGTTTGTTGATTGTAAAATGACTTAATGTCGTTTTGACTCTATTTATCCGTTTGCTGATTCGCGGGGTATGCCCCTAGATTGTGTATGCTGTTCCTTTTTTGGTATAAAATTTTAATTAGCAAAAAAAAAAACTTCATTTTGGTCTCGTTTGAACGTGGAAACCACTTGTAGCTTTGTTCTTGACTCGTTTGACCCCTAGAACTCACTAAAACTTCATTTTGGACTCGTTTGAACAAGAACATTAATTTTGCTTAATTTTTAACTTGTTTTAGCATGGAAACCACTTATAGCTTTGTCCTTGACTCGTTCGACCACTAATACTCACTAAAACTTCAGTTTGGACTCGTTTGAACAAGTTTTGACTCGTTTGAGCATGGAAACCACTTGTAGCTTTGTTCTTGACTCGTTTGACCCCTAGAACTCACTAAAACTTCATTTTCGTCTCATTTAAACATGGAAACCACTTGTAGCTTTGTTCTTGACTCGTTTGACCCCTATTACTCACTAAAACTTCATTTTGGACTCATTTGAACAAGAAAATTAATTTTGCTTAATTTTTGACACGTTTGAGCATGGAAACCACTTGTAGCTTTATTCTTGACTCGTTTGACCCCTAGAACTCAATAAACTTCATTTTGGTCTCATTTGAACATGAAAACCTCATGTAGCTTTGTTCTTGACTCGTTTGACCCCAATTACTCATTAAAACTTCATTTTGGACTCATTTGAACAAGAAAATTAATTTTACTTAATTTTTGACTTGTTTTAGTATGGAAACCACTTGTAGCTTTGTTCTTGACTTGTGTGACCCTTAGAACTCATTAAAACTACATTTTGGACTCGTTTGAACAAGTTTTTTTTTTGCTAAATGAAAATGTATATTAAGACCAAAAAAGGTACAGAAACTAGGGGCATACCCCGCGAAGCAAAACTAGCTATAGCTAGGCTAATCACTAAGATTCTTTTTAGCATGGAAACCACTTGTGTAAGAACCGAGATTTTTGGAGGAATTAAAACTTTTGTTGTAAATGAGTATGTAAGTGAATAGTGACTATGGCTTTGATGTACTAAATGTTTAATGAATGAATATTTTAACGAATTTGGATTCGAAGGTTTATGTGCAATAAATGACGAAATTGGTTGAAGATTTAGATAAGAATAATCTATCGTCTAAAAAGGGAGCTATGTTATTTAAGGAAAAAGGGAGTTAATCTCATGTTATCAAAATCGATATGTGGTACAAGTTAAGTGATTTTGTAAAAGAGATTGAGGATATTTGAGAAAGCGCGAGGACATTTTTAGAGCAAGAAATAAAGAGAAAATAAACAAGGAATATTGGAGTTAATATTGATTTAAGGAAATTGTGCCACATTAGAGAAATAAATAAATAAATAGTTATGATATATGAATAATGATAATAATAGTAATATAATTATATTATTAAAAGGTGCAAGGGAATATAATTGGTGGAAAAAGGAGAAATTCATGGGACTTAAATGTAAGTGAACCATAAATAAGATGGCCTTTTAGTATTAATACGAAAAAGGGTATGCATGTTTCGGAACCTACAAGTGGCACCCTTGGATGTTTGACAACACATAAAAGAGATGCATCCAAGTATTAGTACCAATAATACAAAGATTAGACGAGTATTAGCATAAAAAAAAAACAAGGACCTTGAGAGGAGCTCTCGGCCAAGGAAGAAACAATCGATAATTTTCAATACCAAAGTTGTCCCGCTGGCAACAACCAAAAGGCTAACAGCTTCCACACAATCTTCATAAAAATCACTTGCCACTTTATGACCAACACTAGCAACATCGTTCATGCTATCAACATAATACGCAGCATCAGCTCTACTTCTGAGATGCCAAAAGTCGAACAGTCGACTTTGGCCAACCTTGTTCTCAAAACCCTCCAAAAGCGACAAGATACCAGTAACCGGCACTTCAATCCCAACATCCACCTGGCATTCATCAAGAAAAACATTCTTTGTGTTGAGATAATAGCCCAACAACTCACTATCCTGCCCCAAATCCACAGAACCCCATTGGAACATTTTATCAAACACCATGTATGCATCAATCATAAACAACACTTCCTGCAAACCAGACTCGGTTTCCCTACAGTTTGTAAGCATAAAGCCAACGAATTTCAAAGGCGACCACTCTGCAGTGAGGGCCAAATCCACAAGGGTTTCCCCTTCCATCTTAGGGTGATCATCTTTCACATTTTGTTGAGACAAAATGTCAACTAGAAGGAGCTCCTCCACTGTAGAACTCACATCCACAGTCGTAGTCTGATCCTCAATACCAGACCTCGTGCAGTCCATAACAAGATCTGGACGAGACCCATAGCCATCTGAGCCTAGAAAGTCTCTATCACAAATAGTCTCCATCTGCGTGCAACCAGATGGCTGGATCCTCTCACCGGACTGAGTCGACATCTCATGCTCCCCATTAATTGACTCAGCAGAAAGACGAGGGTAATAAACCCTGACTTCCGGCGAGAAAGTAACCTTCTTCGAAACCTGCTCCCCTTTAACTAACTCAGTAGAAAGGGCACCGTGCGGACACTCTAGAAGACTAGGGTAAAACACCCTAACCTCCGGAGAGAAAGAAACCCTCTTCGGGCTCATTACCAAAACTATTAGCGATAATATATATAAAATAAGAAATTTGGTGTATAGGTGGGGGATTTGAGATGGAAGATGGATTTATGAAGGCTGAATATGCAGATCTGATGGACAAGGTGTAAGATTTGGATGAAATTTGCGGCGGCTGATAGGTTAGGAGAGAGAACGGAGGACTCTCATGCTTATTTTCGTTGTTTTTAAACAACAAGGACCTTAAGAGGAGCTCTCGGCCAAGGAAGAAACAAGGGGGGGGAGAAGAAGAGTTTGCACCAGTCACTTCCTACAATCTATAGCTTATATTAAAGAGAAAGAAGAGTAGAAGGTATGGTTGTAATCTCATCATCATCCATTAAGTTTAACATGATCAAAAATTCAAGAGAAAGTGATGATCAATAGTGTTTTTATAAACTAACTCTTTGTTTAATGGTTTCTTTTGATCATTCAAGATATACTAAGGCTAGAAAAGGGCTACACAAGTGTTGTTAAGTGCTTACACTCATCAAGGAAGGTAAAAATTCTTGAAACCCTAGCTTAAATATGAGATTATGCATGGTTTATGAGATAAGTTTGTATTAAAGCTTGAATCATGATTATCTAAGTATGTATAAGTGTTTGGTTGATTATGAATGAATGTTGTGCTTGTAACCATGGGTGGTAAGATGACCACATGGTGTAGGGATTGAAATATGAGTTGAGCAATGGATTTGGAAAGGTGAAAATTTTGGAATTAGTCGATTTATAGCCGTTATAATGCCGAAATTTCATTTAACCTTTAAAACAGGACATACCCGAGAGAAATAGTTTCTGATCTTAATGAGAACATGACCTGTCCTTATAGATTTCGACTCATAGATCGTTTTAGCTAGGGGTGTTCGCGGGTCGGGTTGGCCGGGTTGATGACGTTTTTGCAACCCGACCCAATTAAATCGGTTTCAAAAATTTTAACCCAACCCGTAAAAAATAATTTTATAACCCAACCCTACCCATTATATATCGGTTTGGGTTGGGTTGGTTCGGTTTGAATGGGTTAAATAATTTTATAAAAAAAATTAAAGTACACAAAGTAAAGCTCATTTTGAGAACTTAAGTAAAATTAAATTATGTGTAATGTAGGATTTTATTGTTAATATTTAATTTAATTATTGTTATAATTTTAGTAATGTAAATTACATCGTAAATCATATGCATACACGCCATATGTAATCATACATCTATAAATAAAATTATATTAAATTATAAAATAAAAAATATATATTAGATCGGGTTGGGTTGGGTTGGGTTGGCCGAAAAAATATAAAACCCATACCCAACCCATTTAAATCGGTTTAAAATTTTTCTAACCCAATCAAGTATCGGGTTTTTTTTATCGGTTTGAACGGCCGAAAAAAGGGTCGGGTTGGGTCGGTTTGATCGGTTTGGTGAACCCATGAACACCCCTAGTTTTAGCGCAATAATCGAAGCATTCTGACGTACGGTTTAGGAGATATAGCCGATTTACTAAAAGTCGTTCATAAATGTAAGTGCAAGTTCGTAAAAGCAATGGAACCCCCATAACTTGGTAAATTCAGTGGCAAATCTAGGTCAATAAATATCAGATATCATAAGGAAGGTGTGAAAGAAAACCCCATGTCAAAAGAGTCATTTTTCAATTTTATAAAATATTTGAATCAAGGTTAAGTGCGAGGAACCCTCATAAAAGAACACTCGGTGATACTCTTGAAACAACCACTTAGAAACCAGATAATAAATATTGAGGTATGATCTTCGTGAGTAAACAATAAACCCTAGGGCTTATATAGCTTAACTATCTATCATGTATAGTATAATGATGTACTTTGATAGCGAATAAGTGTCGGCTCATAGTGGTAATAATAAAGGTTAACCTGAAAACGTATTTTTAGCTAAGTAAAGTAGATACTTGGCTTTTCAAAAATGTTAAGTGATTGACTAGAATAACTTTGGATTGTTTATAGATCGCCGGACGGAACAGGGACACATTACACCTACGACCTTTCCAGGCAAGAGTTCTTCAAACTTTGCTCTAATAAATGATAAATTCCTGGAAAATGGTTTCACTGAAAATATATGTTGTTACTAAGCAAGGAACATGTTTTATGAATAATTTGTGAACATCGACAAGGTAAGGTATTTTGTGAATAAAAGAGGTAAATGAGTTATGAAATGATGAAAGGAAATTTCTGAATTAATGTTTTGATAAGAGGGGAATTCTATCTTTGGGACTGAATTTAATGAGGTCCAACTTGCAATATTATATTTCCGGCCCATGTGTTGCCGAGGGGGGGGAATTGTGGAGAACTTTCCTCCAGGGGGATGTAGTGGAGAACCTTCCTCCTTCTACTGGTAGTAAAAAGGGACAGGTACGGAGGGCGACTGATCATCGTCCTTACGTACTTGGCTATGGTGAAAATTCCCCCGAACTCTTAAAAAGGGTTGTGAAAATGTTTTTAACAGGAAAGTCTTATGTTTGAAAAGGAAGGAATAAAATGAAAAGTAAATGGTTTAAGGAATTTGAAGAGAAGCTGATATTATATTTTCAACGAAAGAAAAGTGTTTTTGAATTTAACTATAAGTAAGTTTATGTTGGTGTGTTGTTGCACAAGCATGATTTAAATGTTTCCGGAAAAAAAAATGTTTCATAAATGCAAAACTTTGATATAAATGTACTTAAAAAATGTTTACTTCTTTTCATTTTACAAATGCACCTTTTTCATTATATTTAAGATATTCATTAAATGCATAACAAATATTTTCAAGGCTTCTTTTATATACATATTGTTTTGATTTAAACCATGTTTTAAAAATTATCTCTTGCTGAGCTGTTTAGCTCACTCTTGCCTATGTTTACACCACAGCTATAGCAGATGCCGCCGGTACGTCGCTACACACCCCGGAAGCAGGTAAGGGTCGGGATGTACGATAGAGATCTGTCGCCTATACCCGAGGTAGCCCTTAAATATTAATATTCAGGGTATGAGCAACGTGTGTAAGATAACTGAGGTGGCCGTAAAGGAACTAAACAAAAAGATGGGGGATATTCACAATCTAGTGATCCAGTCTCGGGATGCCCTCTCTCAGTTCCAGGATTCAATGCCTGCTATCCCCACTGCTGCATACTTTGTAGAAGAAAAGGAATTTATTGAGAACTATTCAGCGGCTTTAAGGCTAGAGGAACAGTTTTTAAAGCAGAAATCCAGAATTCAGTGGCTAAAACTTGGAGATGGCAACAGTAAGTTTTTCTATAATTCTTGCAGAGGGAACTGGAACACTAACAGAATCACTACCCTCACTGACTCGGAGGGAGTCTCTCACTCTTCACATGCTGACATGGCTAAAGTTGCAACGGATTTTTACAAAAATATTCTGGGGAAAACATCTGAGGTAGCAGATTTTCCGAATGATATCCCTCTACCCTCTCTCTCTGATTCCCAGGTTAACCTTATGGCTGCCCCTTTCTCTGAGAATGAAGTTTTGAGCACATTAAAAAGAATGGCTAAGAACAAGAGCCCTGGGCCGGATGGGTTCACAGTGGAATTTTACTTGGCTGTTTGGCACTTGGTAGGAAATGATGTGACTAAAGGTATCATGTATTTCTTTAACACATTGCACTTGCCTAGAGTAATAAATGCTGCTTCCATATGTTTAGTTCCTAAACAGCCTAACCCCTCTGAAATGCAACACTTTAGGCCTATCTCTTGTTGTAATGTATTGTATAAATGCATTTCTTCTATGCTAGCCAAGAGGCTTAAAGCTGTCCTTCCCACCATCATTTCCCCAGTACAGTCTGCTTTTGTAGCTAGGAGATCCATTGGTGACAATATTTTCCTTGCTCAAGCATTATGCAAGGACTATAATGGCAACACAGGTCAGCCTCGATGTGCTATAAAGCTAGACATTCATAAGGCTTTTGACTCCCTTAACTGGAATTTCCTGTTTGCAATCATGGGGAAAATGAAGTTTCCCAATCAGTACATTCAGTGGCTGGAGAAATGTATCACTTCCACAATGTTTTCTGTAAAGTTGAATGGCAGTTTGGAAGGGTTTTTCAAAGGGGAATCTGGCCTCAGACAGGGGGATCCTCTATCCCGTTATTTGTTTGTGATTGTCATGGAGCCTCTCTCAGCATGTCTGGATAAGAAGACTGCGGATCCTAACTTCAAATTCCATTGGAGAACTAAGGAAGTAAAACTAAATCACATTATTTTTGCTGATGATGTATTCCTGTTTAGTCATGGTGATCTTAGGTCAGTCTCAGCTTTGCTAGATGGGATCAAGCTCTTCTCAAACTGTTCGAACCTAAAGCCAAACATCTCCAAGACTACATGCTTCTTTGCTAATGTTAGACAGGATGTGACTGATGCTATTCTTACTCATTCAGGGTTCCAAAGAGGTCATATGCCTATCACCTACCTGGGGCTTCCTCTTATCACAGGAAAGCTCAATAAGAATGACTGCCAGACTCTGATTAGTAGATTGTGCAGCAAAATGGAGTTGTGGACAACTAGATTTCTTAATTTTGCAGGGTGTCTCCAACTGATCAAAGCCATACTGGTCAGCATTGTGGGATACTGGAGTATGTTCCTCTTCCTTCCAAAAGGAATCCTTAAAAAAATCAATGCTCTATTCTTCAAGTTCCTTTGGGGAGGTTTCTACAAACCGGATGGGAAGTGTCAGTACAAAGTCGGATGGGAGGAGTGTTGCAAACCTAAAGCGGAAGGGGGTCTTGGCATTCGGAATCTTTTTGAATGGAATGAAGCAGCCATTCTTTATCAGCTTTGGCGCATTATTCAGCCCACCTCTAACTCTCTCTGGATAGCATGGTTCCATAAAGCTTTGCTGGCAAAGAAGGAATTCTGGACTTCCAAAATGCCATATCGCTCATGTTGGATTGTAAGGAAATTGTTCAAGGCGAGGCCTCGAGCACTACAGTATGTGCAATATAACATAGGGGAAAACTCTGATTTTCTCTTCTGGCATGATCCGTGGGTCCAAAAAAAACCCCTTCTGGATATTGCACCATCCATTGTATCTACAGCTGAGTCCACTAGTTCAGTCAGTATCAATGTCTACCTCCGAAATGGGACTTGGGACTTGCCATCTTCGAACCATAATGATGTGATTGAAATTAGACGAATGGTGCAACATATTTTTTTTTTTTTTTTTTTTTTTTTTTTTTTTTTTTTTTTTGCTAGAAGGTTTTTGTGCATTAAAAAAAAGGAGAAAAATAGATACAAGAGGAGAAGGCTTAAACCTTAAGCTTTAGGGACAAACCCCTAAAACGGAGAAAAAACAACAAAGCATCTAAACATCTAAACATAGCATCTAAACAAACACTAGATTCCTGACCAGTCTAAGAGAGATGGGTTTGAGGTGCACTGAGTGTTGAACCATTTTGAAGATTGGAGCCTGCATTGAATGAGATTAGCACATTTGTGAGCTAGATGAGACGGAGGGTTAACCTCTACGTTGTGGAATCTGCCATTTCTTTCTCTCCAGATTGCATAGCACACGGTTTGAAAAGCAAAAATTCTTATGGTGTCTATCAGAGAGTTTTTATCAAAGTTGTCCATGTCTTGTTTCAATGCAGACCAGTGAATTGGGAAGTTTAGGAAACGACCATGCATGACAAGACTGAGAACATGTTGAGTGTAGGGGCATTCTAAAAACAGGTGGCCAACATTCTCGATGCCATTAACACAGAGGTAGCAGAAGTCTTGCTGGACCACCCCAAAACGTTTGAGCCGAGATAGAGTTGCAACTCGACCGTGCATAATCAACCAGTGCAGGAAAGAGAATCGAGGAACTAAGAGTTTGTGCCAAACGCTATTGGACCATGGAACATAAGTACTCGAATGCCTGATTCCATAAGTCTGATTCCATTATGTGGGATGGAATGCTTCCAAAGAATGTCAAATTATCCACTATTTAGTCCTCCATGCGGGAAAAGGGAAGTTATGTACAGTGGTTAAACATGGTCTGGGGAAAATTCAATATCTCGAAGTGCTCATTCATCACATGGTTGGCCATCAAAAATAGGCTTCTCACGAAGGATAGAATGCTTATGTTTGGAATGCAGGTTGACCAAAAATGTGTCTTGTGTGGGGTTGATGATGAATCGGTTAGCCACATTTTCACTGCCTGCCCATACTTTGATATTATTAGCAGGTCTATGCCATTTCGTTTCACTCGTAACTGGTCCAATTGTCAGTCAGGCAACTGCATGGTTACTCAGCTGGGGGCAAAGGAGGAATCTATTGCTCAACTGTTTTTTAGCACAGCTATTTACCATGTCTGGAAGGAGCGTAACTATCGCATGCACAACCATGGGCCTGGCCACCCAACATCAGTGGTCGGCAGTGAGATAAGACGTATGGTGCGCGAGAAACTGTTTTCATGTAACCTGTTTAAGGGGTGGGTTCGTAATGACCCGACCATCCTCCTATTTATCATGTAAAAGAATAGGCTAGGTACATCTGAAATGTTGAGTAGGGTTTACCTTCTTATTCTTTGTATCATGTTGTTTTGTAGTTTAACTTGTATGTTGTCTCGCGGGGTATGCCCCTAGATATGTATTAGCTGCTTCCTTTGGTATAAATTTTTTTAATTAGCAAAAAAAAACTGAGGAAAGATTGTAATATATTTTGGTTGTGGATATGCTTCCTGTAGAAGTATTATTCAGCAACACTACTTAAATATTTTGGGTCTGTAATAATAATAACTTTACTTTAACCGTTATAATGTTGGATATTGTTCTCTGAGCATATGACTGGTGTGTGTGTGGATATAAGTGTGGAGTTAACAGCATGCATAATTATAACGTCATTAAATTATTTAAGTATCAAGAATATAATGTGTTTAAATGGAAATTGGATCGTGATGACCTGGATCCCTGACCCCGGATCTAGGGCTGTCACAGAAATGGTATCAGAGCCCAGAGTCATATTGCTCAGGAACGAGAGAGTGATAAGGCAAGGTACGAATATAAATATAATAAAACGTGTGAACTCATATCGAGTTCAAGGTCGGGCTATCGGATATAGTATTGATCCTAAGTATGGGTTAAGATTACATATATTATTACTGATATAAGTTATGTCTTATTATAGGAGGAGGAGTGGACTGGTGAGGCGAGTCATGATGGATGGCGAGGGATTTCTGAGGAGGAGGCTGTACAGTTAGAGGAGCGCGGTATTGAGATTCCTTCGCATGTTATAGCAGGGTTGAGGAGGAGATCCAGAGTTTACAGAGATGCTATGACATCAGCACCCCGTATGGAGAGACAGAGATCACCAGCTAGATTGGGTGAGGCAGATTATTCTATGGCACTAGTACCATACGTAGGGGGACCGAGACCGGCGGTCAGGACGGATGAGGTAGGTCCCGTTAGAGTGAGGCCAGAGGTTGCCGAGGAGGACGTTCCACCATCTAGGCGTCCTAGGATTGAGATTGAGACAGAGGAGCAGCTGGTATTTAGATACATCCAGATGATTCCCCTACCACCTGCTCCAGTGCCAGTACCTGTACTATCACCGTCACCGAGTCCAGACCCATTGGATGACCCTGAGGAGGAGACAGACCCTTTTGAGGACTTAGATCCTTCGGAGGAGTCAGAGCCAGATCCAGCCCCATTTGATGATCCACCCCCACCTGTAGTTCCACCCTCACCTATAGAGGCACCTCCACCAGAGGCTCACCCACCAGTAGGGGATGCTATTCATATTACTATATCTCCAGACTATCAGCTTTTGGAGGGATGGTTGGCGGAGTCCCGTCATATGGTGGATATGTTGTTGCAGAGGTTGACTGGACCATCGGGCAGGACAGCCCAGATTCCAGAGGGGATATCCGCAGGATTGATCAGTACTGAGATGAGATTACTTACTCGTATCAGGGAGTTGATTGCAGGGAGAGGGGCACCGGAGTGGAGGGATGAGGTCGATCAGGTTATCAGGACTGCTATGGCCCAGCTTGGGGATATCATCAGAGCAGGGTTACCGTGAGCTGTAGTAGGAGTTCCTAGTCCTTAATCAGACTATAGTCACCCTAGTGGTATCATTTTGAGGATTAGTCTAGTATCTACTGTATTAATCCAAGTTTGATTAGAGGACTAGTGGTAGCACTTTTGTTGTATCAGTGTAGTATGTATTAGTATCTTTTGAGGTTTAAACTGTGTATATTATGAAGCATCTATGTTAATGAAAATACTGTCGCAGGTTGTAACGTAATTATTTTGGCCAGCATAGTTTACTTATATTCTGTTGAGTTGTCTTATAATTGGATATTGATTAAAATAGAGTATATAAATGTGCAAATTGGTGATATAATTACTGCATATGGAAATGATGGATATTATGCCCCAAATTTGGGAAATTAATGGAAAATTTTATCTACAGGATCATGCCGCCTAGAAGAAATACAAGAGCAAATCCAAATGCTGCAGACCAAGGCAGCAATACCGTAGAGAATATTAGACAGAATGAAAGGGCTATCGATGAGTCAGACTATGAAGAGGAAGAATATGAAACTGCCGACCAGGAAGGAGACCCAAGGGGAGACCCCTTGAATCAATTTATGGACCTACTGAGACAGAATTTAGCTGTGCACCAGAACCCTCAACAACCACCAGTACCACCTAATACAGTGGCCAGTACGTTTCGTGCATTTAAGTCATTAAAACCCCCAGAATTTGAGGGAACTGTGGACCCAGTACTAGCCAGGGCATGGCTAAAAGAAATGGAAAAAGCCTTCGAGATATTGAACGTGGATGAGGGTCAGAAAACAATCTTTGCCGCATATCTCCTGAAGGGAGAAGCTAATTACTGGTGGGAAGCAAAACGGAATTTAGAAGGAGCGGGAGTGATAACGTGGGAGAGATTTACCAGGATGTTTCTAGAGAAGTATTCCCCCAAATATTTGGAAAACCAAATGGAAACGAAATTCTTGGAGTTGAAGCAGAATAACCTCTCAGTGATTGAATATGAATCCAAGTTTACGGAACTGTCTAGATTTGTGCCGGAGTTTGTGAACTCCGAAGAGAAGCGAGCAAGGAGGTTTCAATTGGGATTGAAATCGTGGATACAGAACCGGGTGACGGCCTTTGAATTGACGGATTATGCTGCGATAGTCCAGAAGGCATCGATTATAGTGGCGGGGAGTGAACAGACGCAGAGGGAACGAGAGAATAAGAAAAGAAAAGCTGAAAGCCAGAAAGGAAGCTCAACTTAGAGAAACTTCCCTAACAAATTCAGTAAAGGACAGGGATCTCAGAATACGAGGAGTCCAGGGTTTAGTGGAAGCCAAAGCGAGACAATTAATCAGGGGAGTAAACCCTCAGGAGCATCCCAACCTAACCAATAAAGACCACCTCTACCTGATTGTACAACTTGCGGTAGGAAGCACACGGGTGTCTGTAGACTGCCAGGAATAACTTGTTACAAGTGTGGACAGAAAGGGCACTATTCCGACAAATGTCAATCGACAAACACTAATGCCAAGGGAGACCTCAAGTGTTTTCAATGTGGAAAATTAGGACACATGGCTAGAGATTGTCGTTCGGGAGGTTCATCTGCGACAAGGCAAAGTAGTACTGCTTCGAATAGGCCTCCTACTGCCAGGACTTTTAATATGACATTGAGTGATGCAGTGAGGCATCCAGACGTGATTGCAGGTACGCTCCAACTCAACTCTTTAAGCGCAAATGTTTTGTTTGATTCGGGAGCGACCAAATCTTTTATATCCCAAGACTTTGCTAATAAATTGAAACTTAAAGGAGAATCATTACAAGAACCCCTACGGGTAGAGATAGCTAATCAGGAGGTCATTCCAGTTAAACAAGTATATCCAAACTGCGACCTAGAAATTGAAGGATGTTAGCTTCATGTAGATTTAATTCCTCTGAAGTTTGGTGAGTTTGATATTATTCTAGGAATGGATTGGTTATCGAAGAATGAAGCTAATATAGACTGTAAGGGAAAGAAAGTAAGATTAAGGTCACCTGAGGGAAAAGAGTTGGTGTTCAAAGGACAAAGGCAAAATAAACAATTTCTGACTAGCGTACAGGCTAAAAGGTTGATACGCCAAGGATGTGAGTTGTACTTGGCTTATGTGATGGATGCTACTAAGAAAGCACCTGATCTCAGTAGGATTCCTATAGTCAATAAATTTGCGGATGTATTTCCAGAAGATCTTCCCGGATTGCCACCTAATAGGGAAATAGAATTTGCTATTGACTTGGTTCCTGGAGCAGCTCCAGTTTCAAAAGCCCCGTATCGGCTAGCCCCAGTTGAATTGAAGGAATTAGCTTCCCAACTGCAGGAATTGCTTGATAAGGGTTTTATTCGACCTAGCGTATCTCCGTGGGGAGCACCTGTCTTATTTGTTAAGAAGAAGGATGGAAGCATGAGGCTGTGCATAGATTACAGAGAGTTAAACAAGTTGACGATCAAGAATAAATATCCTTTACCAAGGATAGATGATTTGTTTGACCAATTGAAGGGAGCTGAGTATTTCTCAAAAATAGACTTAAGGTCCGGATATCACCAGCTAAAGATTAAACCTGAGGATATTCCCAAGACAGCGTTTCGTACACGTTATGGACATTATGAGTTTTTGGTTATGTCATTTGGTTTAACTAATGCCCCAGCAGCTTTCATGGACTTAATGAATAGGATTTTCAAGAAATATCTGGATAAGTTTGTTATAGTCTTCATTGATGATATATTGGTTTATTCAAAGACTAAGGAGGAACATGAGGAACATTTGAGGATAGTTTTGGAAATCTTGAGGCAAGAGCGGTTGTACGCTAAGTTTTCAAAGTGTGAATTTTGGTTGCAGGAAGTTCAATTCTTAGGACATGTGATAAGTAAGGAAGGAGTGCTAGTTGATCCTGCAAAAGTAGAAGCGATTTCAAATTGGGAAAGGCCAAAGACTCCAACGGAGGTAAGAAGTTTTGTAGGATTGGCTGGATATTATAGGAGATTTGTGTAGGATTTTGCTAAGATAGCAGCACCGTTAACTCGACTCACTCGTAAAACTGAGATGTTTGTGTGGACTGATAAGTGTGAAGAAAGTTTTCAGGAGCTGAAGAAAAGGTTAGTAACAGCTCCAGTACTAACTTTACCAGATGAGAAAGGGAACTTCGTAATTTTTAGTGACGCATCCCATAAGGGCTTAGGCTGTGTACTTATGCAGCATGGTAGGGTGATTGCATATGCATCAAGACAATTGAAGGAATATGAGTTAAGGTACCCTACCCATGATCTAGAGTTAGCTGCCATAGTATTTGCTTTAAAAATTTGGAGGCATTATTTGTACGGGGAAAGGTGTGAGATCTACTCTGATCATAAGAGTTTGAAATACATATTTACTCAGAAAGAACTAAACATGAGGCAGAGAAGATGGTTAGAATTGATCAAGGATTATGACTGTGAGATTCACTATCACCCCGGGAAGGCCAATGTGGTGGCCGATGCTCTTAGTCGAAAAGAGAAACTTAAGATGGTAACTGTAATCGAGGAGTTGATCAAGGATCTTGAGAAATTGGAAATTGAGGTGAAAATGTCAGAAGAAGAAGGCCAAGAGAGTTTAATGGAAATTAGAATCCAATCACCGTTGTTGGAAAAGATTCGAATGTGTCAGGAAAAGAAGATGGAGGAGGAAGAGAAGTCCTCTGAGGAAATAATGACAGGAGAGGAGATTAAATGTGAAAGAGATGAAAAAGGGATTATGAGGTATGCATCTAGGATATGGATTCCTAATGTTCAGGAATTAAAAGATGAAATTCTACGAGAGGCTCATACTTCACGGTATTCAGTTCACCCAGGTAGTACTAAAATGTATCAGGATTTAAAGGAACTTTACTGGTGGCCGAATATGAAGAAGGATGTTACTGAATGGGTACTAGGGTGCTTAACATGTCAAAAAGTGAAAGCAGAACATCAAAGACCGAGTGGATTGTTGCAACCATTAGAGATTCCTGAATGGAAGTGGGAACATATTGCCATGGATTTTGTAGTAGGATTACCAAGGACGAAAACCAACCACGATGCTATATGGGTAATTGTAGATCGCCTAACCAAATCAGCTCATTTTCTTCCAATTAATGAGAGATATTCGATTGATAAGCTTGTAGACATATACCTGAAAGAGATCATAGTAAGGCATGGTGTTCCTATAACCATTGTGTCAGATAGAGATCCACGATTTACTCTAGATTTTGGAGGAGTTTCCAGGAGTGTGTAGGAACTAAATTGAACATGAGCACCGCGTATCACCCACAAACGGATGGACAGAGTGAGAGGACTATTCAAACATTAGAGGATATGTTGAGAGTTTGCTCCTTGGATTTTAAAGGAAGTTGGGATGATCATTTGCCATTGATTGAGTTTGCCTATAACAATAGTTATCATTCAAGCATAGGGATGCCACCATATGAAGCTTTGTATGGCCGAAGATGTCGATCTCCTTTATGTTGGGAAGAAGTAGGTGAACGAAAGATTTTGGATCCAGAATTGGTTCAAAAGACACAAGATACAGTAAGATTGATCAAAGGACGCTTAGCAGAAGCTCAGGATAGACAAAGGAAATATGCAGATCTTAAACGTAAAGATAGGGAGTATGAAGTGGGAGATTATGTCATGTTAAAAGTGTCCCCATGGAAAGGATTGATGCGATTTGGCAAGAAGGGAAAGTTAAGTCCTAGATATATTGGCCCTTTTGAGGTTCTTAAGAGAATAGGAAAGGTTGCCTATGAATTAGCACTACCCCCAAGTTTGCAGCATGTTCATAATGTGTTTCACGTATCTCTGTTAAGAGAATATAGACCTAATGCCAATCATGTCCTGGAATATGAAGTTGAGGATATACAACCAAATCTAACTTATGTGGAAAAGCCAGTAGAGATTGTTGATCGTAAGGAGCAAGTGTTAAGGAACAAGACTATTGCAATAGTTAAGGTACTCTGGAAGAATCGAAGGATAGAAGAAGCCACATGGGAATTAGAAAGTGCTATGCGAGAAAAGTACCCACGGTTGTTTTCAGCATGATTCCGGGACGGAATCCTTCAAGGGGGGGAGACTGTAAGAACCGAGATTTTTGGAGGAATTAAAACTTTTGTTGTAAATGAGTATGTAAGTGAATAGTGACTATGGCTATGATGTACTAAATGTTTAATGAATGAATATTTTAACGAATTTGGATTCGAAGGTTTATGTGCAATAAATGACGAAATTGGTTGAAGATTTAGATAAGAATAATCTATCGTAAAATAAGAATATATCGAAAAAGAAATGAGAGTCTTAGAGAGAGAAGCTCTTCCTTCTCACTAAAACCCTAGTTAGCCGCCACTTATTATTGCCCAGATCTAATCTCTTACACACATTCTCCAGCACTAAAGACTATATCCACATCATCTAATCCACTTTCTCTTCTTCCCTTAACCTAAACACCATATTTCTTATTTATATAGTATTAGTATTTTCGTGTAGTGTTCCATGGTGAGTCAAGACTCTAATTGTGATTCTGAGACTGGACTACCAGGGTATATGCAGGACATGGATGATGATAAGTTTCATGAGATGCTTGCTCAAAGAGAGGTTGAGGACTTTCCGATCCTGACAACGGCGGAGATGGCGGACCCTGGTTCCTCGGGAGGAAATGGTACTGGAACAACAAAGGAATCTTCAGATGAGGAGGTGTATCACGAAAACGTGAGAGATGCAATGGAGAGAGATACTATTAGTCGTGTGGCCAAGGCTGTATCGGCTACTAACAAGAATGATAGGGATGAGCTCATTAAGCTTAAAATGAAAATGATGGAGGTCAGTAGTTATCTTGAAGCGAATGGGCTTTCACTGGCAGACATGGAGAGGGGAAACATAAAGGCGCAGGCGGACTTTAATGTAGGTTTGTCTACTCCCTTTAAGGTAATCACTGGTAGAGATGAGTTTGGGTTACCTATTTTCTCAACTCATAAGGGAGATGGGAAGAGTGAGGGGGCTGAAAAAACTGCATCTGTTCTAAAGAACTCAGGAGGAGGGAAGGGTGAGGGGGCTGGTCTTAATACTCCTTCCTTAAAAAGTATTCTCAAAAACAAAAATTTCAATCAGTCAAAAGGCGAATCTTCAGGGGTGGAAAAAGATTCCAAGGAGGGGTTGTCCCAAGGGGGTAAGGTGGATGCTGTTCCCACGGGGGAGAAAAAATCCTGGTCTTCGGTGCTTAAGTCCTCTCCAGGGCCAGCAAAGGGAGTAGTATTTGATTATGTTCCTCCTCCGGAAGGTTCTAAGGTGGTAGAACCCCCCCAAGAGGTGTTGCAGAAAGGGGCTGATAAGTTCAGATTTTGTGTGGTTGGTAAATTTACTAAAGCGCCTGTGGCTTTTAGAAGGGTTAAAGAAATAGCTCAGTTAATTTGGAAAAGAGGTCTCATTTCTGTCTCACAATGGAATGAGGCAACCTATGTGTTTAAATTTATATCGATGAACGACAAAAATGCAGTCCTTTCAAAAGGCACATGGTATTTTGACCAGAGGCCTATGGTGGTCACGGATTGGGGATGCTCGGTGGGTGGTTCACCTATCTCCTCTATGCCACTTTGGGTCAAGTTTAGCAACTTGCCTGATTGTTATTGGACCCAAGAGGGGCTGAGCCGTGTGGCTAGTGCTATTGGAGTTCCGTTGGGAGCAGACTCACACACTTCGCAGCTTGAGATTTTGCCCTTTGCCAAGATGTGTGTTCAATATAAAATTGGTGATCCGTTACCTTCCTCTGTCCCTGTTGTTGACATTGACAAATCTATAGTAGAGGTCAAGATTGCTTATCTTTTTTTTTTTCTTTTTTTTTTGCTAATTAAAAGAATTTATACCAAAGGAAACAGCTAATACATATCTAGGGGCATAACCCGCGAGACAACATCCATGCTATAACTAGTAATCAACATGATACAAAGAATAAGAAGGTAAACCCTACTCAACGTTACAGATGTACCTAGCCTATTCTTTTACATGATAAATAAGAGGATGGTCGGGTCATTCCGAACCCAACCCTTAAACAAGCTACATGAGAACAGTTTCTCACGCACCATACGTCTTATCTCGCTGCTAACCACTGATGTAGGGTGGCCAGGACCATGGTTGTGCATACGGTAGTTACGCTCTTTCCAGACATGATAAATAGCTGTGCTAAAAAACAGTTGAGCAATTGATTCCTCCTTTGCCCCTAGCTGAGTAGCAGTACAGTTGCCTGACTGACAATTGGACCAGTTACGAGAGAAACGAAATGGCATAGACCTGCTAATAATATCAAAGTATGGGCAAGCAGTGAAAATGTGGCTAATCGATTCATCCTCCACCCCACACAAGACACATTTTTGATCAACCTGCATTCCAAACAGAAGCATTCTATCCTTTGTGAGGAGCCTGTTTTTGATGGCTAACCATGTGATGAATGAGCATTTCGGGACATTGAATTTTCCCCAGACCATGTTTAACCACTAGACATAGCTCCCCTTAACCCGCATGGATGACCAAATAGTGGACAATTCCCTTGTGCTCCCACTGTAATTCTCTGGGGCATTTGATCAATGTTTGCCCTTTAGCAGTCAGTGATTGGACTCGTAGGCCTCGGGCTGGAGAGAGTGGTGAAACGAGTCACAAGGGGGAGAATCATAATGTGGATGATAATGGTCCTCAAACCAAACGTCAAGGTAAGGAAGTAGCAGGGAAGAAGGTTGAGGTTGGGGATACTACTCAGGAGCATACTTTGTTTACCCCTACTGAGAAGAAAACTTCGGAGGAGAGCAAAGTAGAGAGTAGTTTGATGGGAGTGATGAATGAGGGTTGGACTGAGGTTAAGAACAAGAGGAAACCAATCGCTTCCCCCAGTCTTTCTACTGGTACCCCTTCTCCCCAAGGATTCAAAAATGTTGTGTGTGATGAGGTCGATCGTAAACAGAGCAGTAAAAAGGCAATATCAAAGGGGATCAAACGTGCGAAGTGGGGGTCTGGGGGCCCTCCTTCGAAGTCTTAACTCAGTTTCAAATGATTGATTTTTGTTCTTACAACATCCGTGGCCTCAACAACAAGGTTGATTTTGTCATAAATTTTATTTTGACTAATAAGCTATCTTTGATTAGCATTTTGGAAACGCATGTTCAGAGGGATGTTGCTAAGATTATCTCCAAGGAGATTAACCCGCGTTTTGAGTGGTGTTTTAACTATGATCACCATGCGGGTGGCGTATTTGGCTAGGGTGAAACCCCGATTTTTGGAAAGTTGTGGTGATTGCCTCCTCTGCTCAGCATATCACTTGTTCGCTTACTTGCTTGCCTTCGAATTTGAGTTTTGTGGCTTCGTTTATTTATGGATATAATGGGGACAACGATCGGAGAAGATTGTGGTCTGAGTTAAACAATGTATCTCGAGGTCTTTCTAACTGTTGATTATTTTGAGGAAGAACGAACTCGATGCTCTGCTTTGCATGAAGCTCTTCAAGAGGAGGAAGTTTTGTTAAGACAGAAGTCCCGAATAAACTGGTTGAAACTAGGAGATGGAAACAATGGCTTTTTCTTTAAATCTTGCCGAGGGAGATGGAACTCAAACAAAATCGTGACTCTTGATGATGATGTCGGAACCTCCTATACTTCTCATAGAGACATTTCAAACCTTGCTGTGAGTTACTACCAAAATCTGTTGAATTCAGCTTTGGGAAATGGTGACATTGACTCAAATGTTTCTCTGCCTTCTATCTCTGCTGCCCAAAGTACTATGCTGTCTGCTAGTTTTACTCCAGAAGATGTGTTCAATGTTTTCAAAAGCATGGCTAAACAGAAGAGTCCAGGGCCAGATGGATTTACTTCTGAATTCTATACTAAAGCATGGGATATACTGGGAAGTGATGTAGTCTCTGGCATCCTATATTTCTTTGATACTCTCCACCTTCCCAGGGCGATAAACTCTACTGCGGTGGCTTTAATTCCAAAGGTACAAAACCCTTCTCATATCTCGCAGTATCGCCCTATTTCTTGCTGTAACACTCTGTACAAATGCATTGCAAAGCTATTAGCATCGAGACTTAAGGCTGTTATGCCTGCCATCATCTCTAATTCACAGTCTGCCTTTGTTCCTAAACGAGTCATAGGAGATAACATTATGCTTGCTCAAGCACTTTGTAAAGATTACCACCGAAATGAAGGTCAGCCTCGATGTGCTTTTAAACTAGATGTGCATAAAGCTTTTGACATGATGAATTGGGATTTTATTTTCAGCATTATGGCAAGAATGAATTTTCCTATGACATTTATCAATTGGGTGAAAAAATGCATTACCAGCTGCATGTTCTCAATAAAAATCAATGGCTCTCTTGAAGGGTTTTTCAAAAGCAGCTCTGGCCTTCGCCAGGGAGATCCCCTCTCCCCGTACCTATTTGTTTTAGGCATGGAAGTGCTCTCTGCATACCTAAATCATGACCTTGGAAATGATTCAAATTTTTCTTATCACTGGCGCACAAAGGAGTTAAAACTGACCCATATCATCTTTGCTGATGATATTTTTCTGTTCTGCAAAGGGAATGAACAATCTATAGCTGCAATGCTCAACTCCTTATCTCGTTTTTCTCAAGTGTCAGGTCTTTGTGTAAACCAAGCAAAAAGCTTTTGTTTTTTCTGCAATGTGCCTGACAGTGTGGTGCAGTACACGTTAAATACTTCGGGTTTTCAGCGAGGCAGTTTTCCTATAAAGTATTTGGGTTTACCATTGATAACGTCAAGACTGAATGCTGCTGACTGTGACCCCTTGATCCAGAGATTATGTTTGAAAATTGAATCTTGGACCACTAGATATCTGCGATATACGGGGAGACTCCAACTGATAAAGGCTGTTTTGTTTAATATCCAAGGGTACTGGTCTTCATACTTGTTCTTGCCGAAAGGAGTTCTAAAACGAATTCAGTCCTACTTGTCAAAATTTCTCTGGGGAGGAACCTATCAAAACTCCTGTCATCATAAAGTTGCTTGGGCAGATTGCTGTTTGAAGAAAGAAGAAGGAGGTTTGGGGCTTCGAGATTTATTTGAATGGAATAAGGCAGCAATTCTTCATCAGGTATGGCGAATTTCTAAACCAAACCCCTCTACTCTCTGGATTTTATGGATCCACCAGTGTCTTTTTAAGAATAAAGCATTTTGGACGGCAAAAATCCCCTACAAATGTCCTTGGAATGTGAGGAAAATTCTGAATATGAGACATGAAGCTCGTAATTTTTTGACTTACAATGTTAGTGGTTCATCCCCTTTGAAATTTTGGCATGATCCTTGGCTCTTGCACACTCCTCTAGTGGAGCACCTTGGAAATGACATCATATCGATTATGGAATCAACCAATCTAGCCACCATCAGCTCGTTGATTGTGAATGGTAACTGGTATGTCTCTCGTACAAACCATGTCAAAGCCATTGATTTATGACATCTTCTCGATGGTAAACGAATTGAGAATGATGACTCTGTTTTTTGGAACAACCAGAAGTGTGCTACTCTATCCTATATCTGGGAAGGTCTAAGACGCAGAGAAACTCCTCCTCCCTGGCTGCCTGCCATCTGGCATCGTTTTCATATCCCCAAGTGTGCGTTTTTTGCCTGGCTAGCTTTCAGAAACAGATTGCTTACGAAGGAAAAGCTCCTTCTATTTGGTCTTCAGACAAATACAACCTGTGTCCTATGCAATGCTCAGGATGAAACTGTTGAGCATCTGTTCTCTTTATGTCCTTTCACTATTGCTATCTTCCAAGCTGGTCCTGTAACTCTAAACCTAACCTGGGCGCGCTGGCTTCATGGTGATTTCTTTTCAGGTCGTACCTCAAACCTAAGAAAACACATTGGTTTTCTTTATATTTCAGTAGTAATCTATTTGGTTTGGCGGGAGAGAAATGACCGAATTCATGGGGGCAACTCAAAGCAGTGCAGCATTCTGATTAGTAATGTCAAGAATATGGTGAGAGAAAAACTACACACGTGCAAGGATTTTCAGCGAAGCTCTGCTAGGGATCCTCATTTAAGTAGTATTTTATACTAGTCATTGTAATAATTTAGTTTAATCGGAGAAAGGCAGTAGTGTTTTCGAACCTACATTATGTACGGTGTTTAGCTAGTTCTCATGACTAGTTAACTCTTATATGATAAAGGGTATGCCCTTTGTCATCTCTCCTTTTATTTTTTATTTATAAAATTCGCTCAATTAGCAAAAAAAAAAATAATCCTTGGGTAATTTCTGGAGACTTTAACACTTGCCTTAGATTGTCGGAGAAACAAGGTGGCAATGAGAGCTGGACCTCTGATATGACAAAGTTTAAAGATTTCATTCTCTCTTTGGGAATTTCTGATCTTCGAAGTGTGGGGAATTTCTTGACTTGGTGGGACTGTAATGTGCATCATCCGAAGTTTAGGAAACTGGATCGTGTCCTAGTTAATTCTGAGTGGCACAATAGGTTTCCCTGTTCTTTTACTGACTTCCGTGCTAGAGGGTTGTCAGATCATTGCCCGGCGATCACGTTTCTAGGGTTGGACCGGCCTAAGGTCCTGAAACCTTTTCAATTCTTCAACCACCTATTTTTCTTTCGGTGGTTGAGTCTGCTTGGTCTTATAATCTAGGAAATCCATGGCAGATGCTCACTTCGAAGCTTAAAAGGGTAAAAGTGGCGATTAAGGGGCTTAATAGATCTATGGGGGATTTGCAACAGATGGTCAAGAATGCAGGAAACGATCTGTAGGCTTTCCAGAATGCCATTCCTCCATCTCCTTCTCCTGCTTATTTTGAGGAAGAGCGTAATCTCATGGATGCCTATTCTAAAGCCCTTCATTTGGAAGAGTGTTTTTTGAAGCAAAAGTCCAGAGTGCAGTGGTTGAAGAATGGGGATAGTAATAACAGGTATTTCTTTAATGCATGCAGAGGAAGATGGAATGTTAACAAAATCCTATCCTTACAGACTCAGAATGGTGAGACAGTCACAGACCATGCGGACATGTCTAAGGTGGCTGTTGACTACTACAAAAATTTGTTGGGCAACAGAGGGGAGGTTACTCATTTTCCTGAAGATATTTCTCTGCCGGTAGGAAATGAGGCCCAGTCGACGCAGCTTACCGCACCGTTTTGAGAGAGGGATATTCTGAATACTTTAAAGAAAATGGGGAAAAACAAGAGTCCAGGACCGGATGGGTTTACAGTGGAATTCTACCTAGCTACCTGGCACATTGTGGGGCCTAATGTAACAAGAGGTATCCTTTATTTCTTTGATTCTCTTTCTATGCCTAGAATTATTAATGCGGCCTCGATTTGTTTGGTCCCAAAGCAGGAAAACCCTTCTCAAATGCAGCACTTTCGGCCTATCTCATGTTGCAATGTTCTATATAAATGCATTTCTAAGATGTTAGCTGCAAGGTTGAAGTCTGTTATGCCTTCATTGATCTCCAAACACCAAACTGCTTTTATAGCAGGTAGGTCAATTGGTGATAGCAACTTCTTGGCCCAAGCTTTATGTAAGGGATATAATCGGAATGATGGGCCGCCCCGTTGTGCTATAAAACTTGACATTCATAAAGCATTTGACTCGCTTAATTGGAGTTTTGTCTTTGCGGTTATGGAACGGATGGGCCTTCCTCATAAATTTATTGACTGGGTTACAGTTTGCATCTCTACAACTATGTTCTCAGTAAAGCTAAATGGAAGTTTAGAGGGGATCAACGGGATAAAAACTAGAGAGTGGAATGAGAGTCGCTCCACCTTCTCTCTAAAAACCTCTCTCTAAAAATCCTCAAAAATTTGAACAATTTCTCCATCAGATCTATCTTCCCCTTCCTAAATTCACCTTCTTCTTTTAATCTCTCACCTATACACAAAATTTCTCTTTTTCCCCCTTTCTCTCCCTAGCATGAGTCGTAAGAGGGTTTCTTTTATGGATATCCCCTTGGTGATGACTTCTGTAAAGGATAATGAGATGCTGACCCGGGAGGGGTTAACCCCGGTCTTGAGCCCGAAAAGGGTTTCATTTGCGGCGGAGTTGGTATCGGTGATACCTTCAGTTGATACTCGGTCTAAGAAGTTGGAAAGATCAAGTATTTCAAATGATGGAAAGAAGAAGGTCACGCGGGTCTCTTTTGCTGAGGACTCAGTTACGATAATTCCTGAGATCTTGAAGACTGGGGTGTCTGCCCGTACTCGTAGCAGGGTCAAACATCAATTAATCGATGGTAAGGTTTTCTCTCCACAGAAATCTGCTAGTAATATGGTAGATGTTGATTGTCATGTTGCTTCCTTTGTCGATTTGTCGGAGCCTTCTATGGAAGAGGAAATGTTGTTTAGGGAAGGTCTAACGAAGGATTATGCTTCCTTAAAAGGGGATCCCTCTGCTATGGGATTGGGAAGAAAGAGTGGCAAGACTATGAATTTTGTGGAAAATGATGGGTGTAGGAGATGCGGAGTTAGTCAGGATGAAAGACAAGGGCAAGGCGGTGTGTAATGATGTGTCAGCAGACGACGTAATCCCAGTTTGGGATGATTCAGTAAACAGATGGCAGAAGCGCCTAGCTATTGCTATAAATGTCCTTAGAACCATGAGAGACTGCATTGTTCAATGTGGACATGCGGTACCCACGATATGGGGGACTGCTGACATGAGGGATTTAGACGATATAAATGGCTTGCAACGGAGAACAGACTTAAATTTTTTGAGAGACTTGGGTATAGCCCTAAATTGCATTAAGCAGCTTGGGATCTATATTCGGAAGAATGGAATATCCCTTCCGGTGCTTGGGGCGGAGGACCAGATTATCCAGGATATGGAAGCTGAGGTAGAGATAGCGGGGCTACTAGAACACACCCATTTCAACTCTGATCTGAAGAAGAAGGCTTTGGTGGAAGCGAGGCGTAATCTAAATCACCTAAAGAGGTTCATTACCCTGATAGGTAAGGAAATCCCTTTGGTTAAAGGGTCCCATGACAGGGAATTCAGTGCCTCTGCTCGTGGTTTGAGAGATCTTGAGGAAGTGGCACTTCATGACTTAATATGCCGATCCATTCAGCTGAGAGACTACTTGATTGACTTAGGGATTGACTTAATGTTTAAGCCAACGCAAAGCTCTCTAGCTAGGGGAAGGGACGCAAATCTCTCCAAGGAGCAAGGGGAAGGTAGGAGCAGCACAAAGGAATCGATTCAGGGTAACGTGCAATATTTGGGGCCTTTGTTTAGTCTGGTTGGGGATGTAACTATCCATGTTGATCCAGAGAAAATACAGGAGGATCCTAAGCAGGACTCGACACGGGGCGAGTTTCAAGCTGAGACAGGTATGGAAGAGGATAAGGAGGCCCAGGCTCAACGGACTAGGGCAAGGATCAAGCGATGCAGACTTCGAAAGGGTGATCAGACTTGCCCAAGCAAAGCGATGGTCAATGGCCCGAATTGACAGCCTGTTATATGGTGCTCTTCTGCTCAATGTGGGCTTTGTGAGACATGTGCCTAGTCTCTCTTTGTGTTAGTAGCAAATACTTGTTTAGTTTGTGTTATGTTGTCGTTGACTGCTAGTTTATCTAGCTTTATCAATGTTTTCTCAGTGTTGTTCCACTAGGTAGATGTATTATTAATCGCGGGGTATGCCCCTAGAGATGTAATCATTTTCCAGTGGTAAAAACAAATTAATTAGCAAAAAAAAAAAAGTTTAGAGGGATTCTTTAAAGGGGAATCGGGATTAAGGCAAGGCGACCCCCTCTCTCCTTAAATTTTTGTTATGGCCATGGAAGCTCTCACTGCCTGCCTTAACAAGTCAGTTGTAGGCACGAATTTCAAATTTCATTGGAGAACTAAGGAGGTGAATCTACATCATATCATCTTTGCAGATGATGTTTTTTTGTTCTGTCATGGGGATGCTCAATCGGTTTCGAAACTCATGGAAGGGATCCATCAATTTTCGGGCCTTTCTAACTTGGTCCCAAACCAAGCCAAATCGGTTTGTTTTTTGGAAATGTGGCTGAGAACATTCTAATGGTAACAGGTTTTCAGAGAGGCACTCTTCCAGTTTCCTATCCGGGTCTTCCTCTTATCACTGGCAAACTCAACAGCATGGATTGCAATACCCTAGTGGCAAAGTTATGCAAGCGTGTGGAATCCTGGATGGTGAGGTTTTTAAACTTTGCTGGTCGATTAATGCTTATCAAAGCTATCATGGTAAGTATTGTGGGATATTGGAGCATGTACATTTTCCTTCCCAAGTCAGTCCTGAAGGCGATCAATAGACTCTTGTTTAAATTCTTATGGGGAGGCTTCTACAAGGAATCAGGGAGGTGTCATTACAAGGTCAGTTTGGAGGATTGTTGCAAGCCGAAAACGGAGGGAGGGTTGGGGATCAAAAATATTTTCGAATGGAACCAAGCGGCTGTTTTGCATCAGCTTTGGCGCCTGCTCCAACCCACTCGGGATTCCCTTTGGATCGCCTGGTTTCATAATGTATTACTCCGTAATAAAGCATTCTGGACTGCTGCCATGCCCTATAAATGTTGTTGGATTGCTCGCAATATTTTTAATGCTAGACAACAAGCCTTGCCTCTCGTTGGATATAGGGTGGGCCGTTCTTCTAGGTTTCTCTTCTGGCAGGATCCTTGGGCTGATAAGAAGCCTCTAGCTCTTATCTCGCCTTTTGTTATATCAAATGCTGAGTCTACTTGCCTGGCTCCCATTAGCACTTACCTTCACAATGGAGTTTGGAGGCCTCCTCAATCCAACCACATGGATGTCATTGAGGTTCGACGGCGTGTGACACAAGTGCAAATTCATGACAATGATGGTATCACTTGGGATGGTCAGAAGGCAAAGTTGGTTAGGCTGGCATCGATATGGGCTTCTATTCGAGACAGTGGCCAACTTGTATGCTGGGGAGAAATGGTGTGGAACACTTTCAATATCCCAAAGTGTGCCTTCATTACTTGGCTTGCTATGCGGAACAGGTTACTTACTAGAGATCGCATGATCTCCTTTGGTATGGAGGTGGATCCTAGTTGTGTACTTTGTGGGAATGGGATAGAAACTATAGGCCATCTGTTTATGAATTGCCCGTATTTCAGGCTGTTAAGTAGCGTGATTCCTTTCAGTGTTAATGTTGATTGGACAAGGTGGCAGCAAGGTGATTTCTTCTCTTTAGGCCTTTCTGGAAAGTTGAAGAGGATAGTGGGGGTTTATCTTACAACTTGTATCTACAACGTATGGAAGGAGAGGAACCATAGAGTGCACAACCCAGGGCCTGGACATCCAACTATTGAACTTAGCTTGATTATTAAGACCACGGTCAGGGAGAAGCTGTTCTCATGTGCTTCATTCCAAAGGTGGGCTCGGAAAGATCCGTCGCTGGTGCTACTTCTCTATTAGCAGTTGATGCCAGTAGGCATAGTTAATTTATGGACCAGGCATAGATCTCATTCCTTTGTAGAAGCAGCTTGTTGCTTGTTGTTGCAATTTAGTTCATCTAATTTGCTTAGCTGATTTGGTTTGTATTGTTGTTTGTTGAATTCGCGGGGTATGCCCCTAGAATTGTATCAGTTGTTCCCTTGGGTATAAAATTTTAATTAGCAAAAAAAGAAAAGAATAATCTATCGTCTAAAAAGGGAGCTATGGTATTTAAGGAAAAAGGGAGTTAATCTCATGTTATCAAAATCGATATGTGGTACAAGTTAAGTGATTTTGTAAAAGAGATTGAGGATATTCGAGAAAGCGTGAGGATATTTTTAGAGCAAGAAACAAAGAGAAAATAAACAAGGAATATTGGAGTTAATATTGATTTAAGGAAATTGTGCCACTTTAGAGAAATAAATAAATAAATAGTTATGATATATGAATAATGATAATAATAGTAATATAATTATATTATTAAAAGGTGCAAGGGAATATAATTGGTGGAAAAAGGAGAAATTCAAGGGACTTAAATGTAAGTGAACCATAAATAAGATGGCCTTTTAGTATTAATACCAAAAAGGGTATGCATGTTTTGGAACCTACAAGTGGAACCCTTAGATGTTTGACAACACATAAAAGAGATGCATCCAAGTATTAGTACCAATAATACAAGGATTAGATGAGTATTAGCATAAAAAAAAAACAACAAGGACCTTGAGAGGAGCTCTCGGCCAAGGAAGAAACAAGGGGGGGAGAAGAAGAGTTTGCACCAATCACTTCCTACAATCTATAGCTTATATTAAAGAGAAAGAAGAGTAGAAGGTATGGTTGTAATCTCATCATCATCCATTAAGTTTAACATGATCAAAAATTCAAGAGAAAGTGATGATGAATAGTGTTTTTATAAACTAACTCTTTGTTTTTTTGTTTTTTTTTTGCTAATTAAAATTTATACCATAGGAAAAAGAATACATCTCTAGGGGCATACCCCGCGATTAGTGGCACATCTTCCTAACGGAACAACAAAGAGAAAAACATCAATAATGCTAGATAAACTAGCACTCAACTAGGATAACAACAACTACAGCAAATGAACTAGAACAACATAAGAACAAGAGTTGAGTCTTCTCGGGCCCATTTTTTAAAGGAAGAACAAGTAAAAAGTTTTTCCTTCACAATGGTTTTTACATTCGAAATGAGCACGGTAGAGGGATGACCTGGGCCAGCATTATGATTTCTGAAATTTCTCTCATTCCACAAACTGTAAACACATGTCGTCAGGTAAGTACCCGCAATGGCCTTAAGCTTTGCATTAAGAGGATATCTAAAGAAATCACCCCGCTGCCAGCAAGCCCAATCCGCATGGAGTGGAAAGGGAATGACTCTCATTACTAGGGAGGAAAAAGGACAAGTAGTGAGCAGGTGACTAATTGACTCAACCTCTGTTCCACAAAGAGTGCACACAGGATCAACATTCATGCCAAAAAGGACCATACGCTCCTTAGTGAGTAGCCTATCTCTAACTGCAAGCCAAGTGACAAAGGAGCACTTTGGGAACCCCCCCTCACTTTTAGGTTTACAACAATCTTCCCAGCCTACTTTGTAGTGACACCTACCCGATTCCTTATAGAATCCTCCCCAAAGGAATTTAAAAAACAAACTGTTGATCTTCTTTAAAATAGCCTTGGGAAGAAAGATATACATGCTCCAGTAGCCAACGATACTAGCCATGATCGCTTTAATCAGCATCAAGCGGCCAGCAAAATTGAGAAATCTCACCATCCACGATTCCACCTTCTTGCAGAGCCTGGCCACCAAGGAGGAGCAGTCCTTGCTATTTAGTTTACCAGTAATAAGAGGCAAACCTAGGTACGTGATAGGAAGGGAGCCTCTTTGAAAGCCAGTAGCCCGAAGGATATTCTCCACCACATTCTCTCTGACATTCGCAAAAAAACACACTGACTTATCAATACTGGGAACCAGGTTAGAACAGTTGGAGAACATAGAAACCCCCTCCATAAGAGTAGCAACTGATGTTTCATCACCATTACTGAATAGGAAAACGTCATCAGCAAAGATAATGTGGTGCAGGTTGACTTGCTTTGTTCGCCAATGGAATTTGAAATCAGAACCATCAATTGATTTGTTTAGACATGCTGTAAAGACTTCCATGGCCATCATGAAAAGATAAGGAGAGATGGGGTCTCCCTGTCTCAAGCCCGATTTGCCCTTGAAAAAACCCTCCAAACTACCATTTAGCTTTACAGAGAACATCGTGGAGGTGATACACACCTTAACCCAATCAATAAACCAAGAGGGAATCCCATTTTGTGAAGAACTTGGAATATAAAACTCCAATTCAAAGAGTCAAATGCCTTGTGGATGTCAAGTTTGATTGCACATCGAGCCTGGCCAGAATTCCGGTTGTAATCTTTGCAAAGGGCTTGGGCCAGAAAAATGTTATCACCAATGCCTAAGGCTAGAAAAGGGCTACACAAGTGTTGTTAAGTGCTTACACTCATCAAGGAAGGTAAAAATTCTTGAAACCCTAGCTTAAATATGAGATTTTGCATGGTTTATGAGATAAGTTTGTATTAAAGCTTGAATCATGATTATCTAAGTATGTATAAGTGTTTGGTTGATTATGAATGAATGTTGTGCTTGTAACCATGGATGGTAAGATGACCACATGGTGTAGGGATTGAAATATGAGTTGAGCAATGGATTTGGAAAGGTGGAAATTTTGGAATTAGCCGATTTATAGCCGTTATAATGCCAAAATTTCATTTAACCTTTAAAACAGGGCATACTCGAGAGAAATAGTTTCTGATCTTAATGAGAACATGACCTGTCCTTATAGATTTCGACTCATAGATCGTTTTAGCGCAAGAATCGAAGCATTCTGACGTACGGTTTAGGAGATATAGCCGATTTACTAAAAGTCGTTCATAAATGTAAGTGCAAGTTCGTAAAAGCAATGGAACCCCCATAACTTGGTAAATTAAGTGGCAAATCTAGGTAAATAAATATCGGATATCATAAGGAAGGTGTGAAAGAAAACCCCATGTCAAAAGAGTCATTTTTCAATTTTATAAAATATTTGAATCAAGGTTAAGTGCGAGGAACCCTCATAAAAGAACACTCGGTGATACTCTTGAAACAACCACTTAGAAACCAGATAATAAATATTGAGGTATGATCTTCGCGAGTAAACAATAAACCCTAGGGCTTATATAGCTTAACTATCTATCATGTATAGTATAATGATGTACTTTGATAGCGAATAAGTGTCGGCTCATAGTGGTAATAATAAAGGTTAACCTGAAAACGTATTTTTAGCTAAGTAAAGTAGATACTTGGCTTTTCAAAAATGTTAAGTGATTGACTAGAATAACTTTGGATTGTTTATAGATCGCCGGACGGAACATGGACACATTACACCTACGACTTTTCCAGGCAAGAGTTCTTTAAACTTTGCTCTAATAAATGATAAATTCCTGGAAAATGGTTTCACTGAAAATATATGTTGTTACTAAGCAAGGAACATGTTTTATGAATAATTTGTGAACATGGACAAGGTAAGGTATTTTGTGAATAAAAGAGGTAAATGAGTTATGAAATGATGAAAGGAAATTTCTGAATTAATGTTTTGATAAGAGGGGAATTCTATCTTTGGGACTGAATTTAATGAGGTCCAACTTGCAATATTATATTTCCGACCCATGTGTTGCCGAGGGGGGGGGGAATTGTGGAGAACTTTCCTCTAGGGGGATGCAGTGGAGAACCTTCCTCCTTCTACTGGTAGTAAAAAGGGATAGGTACGGAGGGCGACTGATCATCGTCCTTACGTACTTGGCTATGGTGAAAATTCCCCTGAACTCTTAAAAAGGGTTGTGAAAATGTTTTTAACAGGAAAGTCTTATGTTTGAAAAGGAAGGAATAAAATGAAAAGTAAATGGTTTAAGGAATTTGAAGAGAAGCTGATATTATATTTTCAACGAAAGAAAAGTGTTTTTGAATTTAACTATAAGTAAGTTTATGTTGGTGTGTTGTTGCACAAGCATGATTTAAATGTTTCCGGAAAAAAAAAAGTTTCATAAATGCAAAACTTTGATATAAATGTACTTAGAAAATGTTTACTTCTTTTTATTTTACAAATGCACCTTTTTCATTATATTTAAGATATTCATTAAATGCATAACAAATATGAGTTAAGTTCTATGGAGACCACCATTTGAGTGGAGACCGTGGAGACCATATACATTATGCACTCAAAATATTGCAAAACATATATATTTGCAAAGAATGTTCAATTAACATTATTATTTCATTCGAAATCTTAAAAATCATATATGATTTGCAAGCAGAACATGTTTTGGAGAACAATACGTTCTGCAATATTTTGTTTGTAGAACATACATGATTTTCAAGATTTTTAATGAAATTTACATGTAAAACATACATGACCTTCAAGATTTTTAATGAAATAGATGGTATAGTGATTTTCATAGAACATGATTTTCAATAAATAAGTTTTTGCAATGTTTTGATTGATGTTGGTCTCCGGTCTCCACTAAACAATAAATTTCTTATTTATATATCTATATATTTACTTATTACTCTTTTATTTTCTCTCTTTATGGTGAGTCAAGGATCAGATTGTGATTCAGAGACTGGTTTACCAGGCTTTATGCAGGATTCGCTCAGAGATGATGGATCTAGTGACCTCAATTTGAGGAGGGAGTTCGAAGATTTCCCCATCCCGGTGGCTTTCCCTAGTGGTACTAGGGAGAGCACTTCAGGTGGTATCCGAGTGGCTGTTAGTGATGACGAAGATCCTGAGGAGAACCCCTTTGAAGACGATAGGGCTAGGATCGAAAGGGAAACGGTTGGTCGTGTAGCTAGAGCTGTATCTCAAAATAACAAAGATGAGAGGGACGAACTCATTGCTCTAAGGCTTAAGTTTCTCCAACTTCAAAGACAGCTCGAGATTAAAGGGCTTTCTCTGGCTGCTTTAGAGAAGGAATCATTAGAACAAGAGGCAAAGTTTAATTCAGGGTTGCCTAGTGCCTTCAAAATTGTAACGGGGAGAGATGAATTTGGTTTGCCAATTTTTAAGGACAACGCAGGAGATATTAAGGATGGTGCCTCCAAGGGTGGAAACAAGACTCAGCACAATGGAGGTTATAGTGATGCTGCTAAGTTTATAGATGGGCGCGATGAGTATGGGTTACCTAAATTCGTTTCCCCTGTCAAAGAAACTGTCAAAAATGATGCGGGTAATGTGTTCGACAAAACGCCTGTTATAGAAAATGTGGGTGTTTCTGGAGTTAAGGATAATTCTGGTAAGGCTAAGCAAACTGAAGGGGATGAAATACCTAGTGTGAAGGTACCTGATGTTAAAGGAGGCGGATCTGTACCGGAAAAAAAATCATGGTCTCAAGTGGTTAAATCGGTGAATTTCGAAAAAAAGAATGTTGTATTCGACTTTGTTCCTCCCCCAGAAGGGGATAGCATTATTACACCTCCTGATGAAGTCTTAATGCAAGGTAATGCTCAATTTAAAACAACCATTGTCGGTACTTTCACTAAAGGTACAGTAATCTACTCTAAAGTTTGTGAGTTTGCATACAAGATGTGGGGGAAAGAATTGCTACATGTTGGACAAAAAGATAACAGAACCTTTTTCTTCAAATTTGCAAATGAAAAAGCTATGAATGGAGCCCTTTCGAAAGGGACTTGGTATGTAGCCAATAGGCCTTTGTTAGTCCATGTTTGGGGCTCACCTGTTGCCTCTGTTCAGACATTACCGTTATGGGTTAGATTTGAAAATGTACCAGATTGCTACTGGAATAAAGATTGCCTCAGTAGACTTGCTAGTGCTATTGGGCCACCAATCTGTGCAGACGTGCTTACTTCGCAGCTCGAAGTTTTACCATTTGCCAAAATTTGTGTACAATACAAAATAGGGAAGGAGTTGCCAGATAAATTAAAAGTGACAGTCCTTGACCCTGTTACTAATGAAAAATCGGTGGAGGAGGTGGTAGTCAGCTATCCTAACAGACCGTTAATTTCCTCAGCTTGCTGCTCTCTTGGTCACTCAGTGGGAGCTTGCCCTAAAGCTACAAGAAAGTGGGTTCGAAAGGAACGGCAGAGTAATGACTCTGCTCCTCATGATGTCCCCTCAACGGAGAACAATACGACTGTACATCAAGAAGCCCATGATACTAAAACTGAAGCCAAAGTCGATGAAAATCCTGGAGTAGTTGAAGAAGATAAGTTGAGAAACAAGGCTGAAGATCTTAGTGATGACAACAAGGAAGGTTGGGAAACAGTTGGAAAGAAGAGGCCTGTCAATTCTTCTCCCTCTGTGGAGGAATCTCCCACCCCTATGAATACTTTCAAAAACCTACGCCATATTGATGAAATAGAAGGTAAAATCCTGAATGGTATTTCTGGCCGTGTTAAGCCTCTTTCTAGGTCTCAACAAAAGAAACTTAAGAGGAGCAAGGGGCGTAGCCCCCCTAAATCAACCTAGTCCTATGTTGATTGATTTTTGTGCCTACAACGTCCGGGGATTGAATAATAAAAAGTCTTTTATTAAAGACTTCTTGAGCATTAATAAGCTTTCCCTTTTTGCTCTTCTTGAGACTCATGTAAAAAAGGATGTTGCTAAGGCAGTTAGCTCTTTTTTGGCTCCTCGTTATAGTTGGTTGTTTAACTATGACTTTCACCATAATGGTCGAATTTGGGTGGGTTGGGACCCTACTCTTTGGAACCTCGTTTGTTTAACTAGTTCTTCTCAGCATGTCACCTGCAAAATTCAGTGCTTGGCTTCAAGAGAGGAATTTGTAATTTCCTTTATCTACGGTCTTAATACTAATGTGGAGAGAAGAAGATTGTGGACGGAGTTAACTCATTTTCAAAGCAGTTTGCAGACCTCAATGCCCTGGTGTTTGTTGGGAGATTTCAATTCTTGTCTCGGCCCGCATGAATCTAATAACCTGAAACACTGGACCCCTGGTATGCTAGAGTTCAGAGACTTTCTTAGCCAATCTGGTTTAACTGATCTTAGTAGCTCAGGCCACCTGTTTACTTGGTGGGACAGTAGCATCACTTCCCCTGTTTTGAAGAAACTTGACCGCTGTATCGTCAACAGCTCCTGGTTATCTCAGTTTACTCTTTCTCATGCTCAGTTTGGTGATAAAGGTCTATCTGACCATTGTCCAATTAATGTGTCTATGGGAATACCTCGAGAAATTGTTCATAAACCTTTTCAACTGTTCCATCATCTTATGAAAGCACCAGGTTTCACAGATGCTGTAGCAAACGCTTGGAACGTTGAGATTTGTGGTGACCCCTGGTTTAGACTCACTTCAAAGCTTAAAAGAGTTAAAGAGGCTCTTCGAAGACTCAACGTGGAAAAGGGTAATCTTCACACTGCAGTTGATCTTGCCCGTAAAGCCCTCCTAGACTTCCAAGCCTCCTTACCTAGTATCCCTTCTCCATCTCAGTTTGAAGAAGAGATAAAGCTGAGCTCTGACCTTAGAAAAGCCCTCTCAGATGAAGAAATCTTTCTTAAACAGAAATCTAGGATACATTGGTTGAAAAGTGGTGATAACAACAATCGGTTTTTCTTCTCCTCTTGTAAGGGCAAATGGAATGTCAATAAAATACTTTCTCTGGAGGATGATAATGGTCAGATTCACTACACTCACAAAGGAATATCTGAGGTTGCTATTAATTATTACAAGCAGCTACTGGGCACCGATTCAGAAGTGAATGCTTTTCCTGATAACATAGTTTTGCCAACTCTATCTAATGACCAGAAGGATTCTCTTACTGCGCCCTTTACTGGAGAAGATGTGCTTAATACCTTTAAGAGTATGGCCAAGCATAAGAGCCCCGGTCCAGATGGCTTCCCTGTGGAATTTTATTTAGAAACCTGGAGCATAATTGGTCAAGATGTTATTAATGGGGTTCTCTATTTTTTTCGATCTTTACACCTCCCTAGAGTGATCAACTCTACTGCCCTGGCATTGATCCCTAAACACCACTCAGCTTCTAAGTTGAGCAATTTCAGGCCAATCTCCTGTTGTAACGTACTCTACAAGTGCATTTCAAAGATGCTTGCGTTTAGAATGAGGTCTGTGATGCCCTCGATCATATCTGGATGTCAATCTGCTTTTGTTCCACAAAGACATATTGGAGACAACATTCTTCTTGCGCAGTCTCTATGTAGAAACTATCACCTTGATACGGGACCTCCCAAATGCGCTATTAAACTGGATCTTCGGAAGGCCTTTGACACTATCAGCTGGAATTTTCTTAAGGTTGCCTTGGAAAGGATGGGTTTCCCTCCAATCTTCATCAACTGGCTTATGACATGTATCCAGACATGTATGATCTCAGTAAAGATTAATGGAGCTTTAGAGGGGTTTTTCAAAGCAAAATCTGGTCTAAGACAAGGAGATCCCTCTCTCCTTACCTATTTGTTATATCAATGGAGGTTTTAACTGCTTGCTTGAATCAAGCATCTTCCTCACCACTTTTCCAGCATCATTGGAAAGCAAAAGACCCAGCCATTACACACCTTATTTTTGCTGACGACATCTTGCTTTTCTCTAAAGGTGAAAAGGATTCTGTAGACACTTTACTTCAAGGGGTGCTTAATTTCTCCTCAATTTCTGGTCTTAAAGTTAACAATGAGAAAAGTGCCCGTTTCTTTGGTGGAAAAGTCGATGTTAATACTAAACTGGAAATCCTTGCTGCTTCTGGGTTTGTCCAAGGCACTTTCCCTGTCATTTATTTGGGGCTTCCCCTGATCACATCCAAGCTTAACACAAGAGACTGCATGCCGTTGGTTCTTAAACTCTGTGCTAAATTTGATATGTGGACTTGTAGGTTTCTGAGTTATGCAGGGCGACTGCAACTGATTAAAGTAGTTTTGTTTGGTGTTCAAGGCTACTGGGCAACACATTTGTTTTTACTAAAGGGTATTTTGAAAAGGATTCAGACTATGTGTGTTAAATTTCTATGGGGTGGTTCTCCTACTGCTACCAGCTCAGTGAAGGTCTCTTGGAAAGATTGCTGCTTGCCTACTAACGAAGGGGGTCTAGGCATTCGAGACCTTGTCGAATGGAACAAGGCTTCGATTCTCTACCAACTATGGCGTGTTGTAAGGTATGATCAACCTTCTATGTGGTTAACCTGGCTTCACAGGAATTTTATAAAGGATAGATCGATTTGGACAATGAAAATCTCTCGGGACTTCGCTTGGTGCTTCAAGAAAATGCTTAACATCAGGCCCCTTGCAATGCAGCTAATCTCGTATGAGGTGGGAGTTGACTCGAATTTCTTGTTCTGGCATGATCCTTGGATAGATCATATGCCTTTGATCCATAGATTCAATTTGGACATTATTTCCATTTCTGAAACATCTGATTTGGCAAAAGTAGGTGATTTCATCTTCAACCACACGTGGGTGCTACCTCGTTCTAATCATGGCTGGGTTATTGAGTTACGTGCACTAATAAAGGGGATTCGTATCCATCATCGAGACCAGATTCTCTGGAATTCCTCGAATTCAGTTACTCTTTCGAGCATTTGGCATTCTATCAGGGCAACAGGTACTCCTCAACCGTGGATTACAGCAGTTTGGCGACGTCTGTCAATTCCGAAGTGCTCGTTTATCCTATGGTTAGCACTTAAAAATAGGCTCCTAACTAAAGATCGTATGCTTGGTTTTGGGATGAATGTTGACCCAATGTGTGTGTTATGTTCTAGTGAACCCGAAACTGGGCAACACCTCTTCGGATCTTGTGCTTACACAAAGGTGGTAATGAATGATAGCATCTTATCGGGAGATTGGAATGATTATTTGGCAGGTGAATTTTTCAATACTGTTAATGCTTCCAGAGCCAGACAAGATTTAGCATATCTATTCCTTGCGATTGCTGTTCATGCAGTGTGGAAAGAGAGAAACTCGAGGCTCCATTCCAGGGGTCATGCAGCCCCCCCTCTACAAATCCGTAACATTGTCAAAGGCACTATTCGTGATAGAGTGGCCTCTAGCGCCTGGTTCCAAAAGAGCATTAAAAAGGATCCTACTTTGATTCTAGATCTGTACTAACATAAGTCTATTTTTGTGCCTTAGACTTTTGTTTTGATATTCTATCCTTAGTTTTTTCCTTGTCCTAGCTGTAATGCTTTCTTTTACCGCGGGGAATGCCCCTAGATGTGTATCGCTTTTCTAGTGTAATATATTTTCATTTAGCAAAAAAAAAAAAAAAAAAAAAATGTTGGTCTACATAGAACTTAACCCTAACAAATATTTTCAAGGCTTCTTTTATATACATATTGTTTTGATTTAAACCATGTTTTAAAAATTATCTCTTGCTGAGCTGTTTAGCTCACTCTTGCCTATGTTTACACCACAGCTATAACAGATGCCGCTGGTACGTCGCAACACACCCCGGAAGCGGGTAAGGGTTGGGATGTACGATAAAGATCTGTCGCCTATACCCGAGGTAGCCCTTAAATATTAATATTCAGGGTATGAGCAACGTGTGTAAGATAACTGAGGAAAGATTGTAATATATTTTGGTTGTGGATATGCTTCCTGTAGAAGTATTATTCAGCAACACTACTTAAATATTTTGGGTCTGTAATAATAATAACTTTACTTTAACCGTTATAATGTTGGATATTGTTCTCTGAGCATATGACTGGTGTGTGTGTGGATATAAGTGTGGAGTTAACAGCATGCATAATTATAACGTCATTAAATTATTTAAGTATCAAGAATATAATGTGTTTAAATGGAAATTGGATCGTGATGACCTGGATCCCTGACCCCGGATCTAGGGCTGTCACAACTTGTAGCTTGGTTCTTGACTCGTTTGACCCCTAGAACTCAATAAAACTTCATTTTGGACTCATTTGAACAGGAATTTTTTTTTGCTTTATTTTTGACTTGTTTAAGCATGGAAACCACTTGTAGCTTTGTTCTTGACTCGTTTGACCCCTAATACCCACTAAAACTTCGTTTTGGACTCGTTTGAACAAGTTTTGACTCGTTTGAGCATGGAAACCACTTGTAACTTGGTTCTTGACTCGTCTGACCCCTAGAACTCACTAAAACTTCATTCTGGACTCGTTTGAACAAGAAAATTAATTTTCTCTCTGCCTTCTCTCTAACCTCTCTCTAAAAACCCTAGCAGCCGCCTTCTCTTTTAAACTCTTTGTCATCAGATCTATTCTCCACCATCACGAATCCATCTTCCCTCCCTGTCCCCCCACATCCCCCCAAATTTCTTCTCCTTATTTCTTTTATGGACGGTTCTAACCACGATGTGGTTTCGCCTAGGAGTCCTGTGGATCAGGATGGAGCTCCACTTGAATTTGGAGTGTTTGATGGGGCTCAGTCCCCCTTCTTAGTTGTTGGCTCTGTTTTCAGAGAGTTGTTGGGTCTTCCTATGGTGGATGAAACTAGGCATCCGGACTCAGATCCGGTTCTGGATGATGTTGCTCCTAGGGGTTCAGTAAAGATGGACCCCATGGGAGAAAGTATGACAGACACGCCAGGTTCGTGTACGAAGGAAGGTTGCATCCAGATGACGGTAGGCGCAGTCTTGGCTCAAGATGGGGTTTCTCGTAAGAGCTCTTTAATGAGTACCCAAGGTTTGATGAAAGACTCCTGGTTGAGAAAGGAGATCTCTATGGAGAATGATATAAAGAACTCGCCTGGTATGTGTTTGGTTCTTGGTCACACTCAAGTGATGGGCACTAGTGTGAATGAATCTGATGAGTCCCAGTTTAGTTTGGGAAATAAAGATGTTGGTGGCAACTGTTTTGACGAAAATGCCTCTCTTGCTGGTAGACCTGTTACCAGGGAAGTTGCAACTGGGAAAGGAAAGGATGGTATAGATGAGATGGAAGGCATTGATTCTGCTCCCACCTTTGGTAATGTGCCGGAAGATTTGGAGAAGGGGATCTCTGGAATGCCTGTTAGAAATTGGTCGGAATCGACGAAACTTCAGGAGAAATTGAACATAGCTTTGGCAGTAATTGTGCTGCTTAGGGACTGTATTAGGTGGAATGGTCATGAGGTCCCCAGTTTTTGGGGGACGATAACAATGAGGGCTCTGAATGAACTGCAGGATCAGCCTGTGTGTAGAATGATGGAAGACCGTGCTAAATCTTTGCACTGTATCAAACAATTAAGTGGCTTCATTCGGAAGAAGGAAATTCCCCCACCTATTCTGCTCGGAGATGACAAGTCTCCTATCCAAGGCATGAGGGAGGAGCTTAAGGATGTTGGGCTGTTAGAACAATCATATTGGGGTGGTCAGAGGAAGCTGGTAGCTGCTAGTCCTGGGCTGGATGTGGGTGGTTTGAAGTTTTTCTTTATCTCCCTTGATCATAAGGGGAAAAATGCCCCTGGCTGGGCAGCTAATGGAGTTAACCAAAGCCTCCCTCACCATCTTGAGGGCTTTCTAACTGGTTGGTGAACGGTTATCATGGCTCAATGGCTTCGGCTATAGTCAAGGAATTCTATGTTGAGGTGAGCTTAAAGAGTACATCTGGTAACATTCCTGAGATGGGGCAGAATGTAGAGATCGCGGAGGTAAGTGCGATTGGCCGCTCTAGTGGTGATTTGGATTCTTTGACAATCAACTATGAGCTGGTTCAGGTGATCGAAGCCCCGGGTGGGGCTGACAATGTGAAGAAAATTCTGAATATGGATGGCTTCAAAAAGAGTGCAAAGGATTCCCTGCGTGGTCACACACATTACATGGGTATGTTGTTTGGCTTTGCTGAAGGTTATGGCATGCAGGTTGAAGATGATGAGGACGATGAAGAGTGGGAGATGGACGCTCAAGCGCACCATGTTAAGGATGCTGGGACTATTGCTGATACAAGCCTCCACTGCCCAGGCGTGGAGACGTTTGGTGATCATGGACGCGGCAAGGGCAAAGAAATCTAAGACAAAGTAGAGCGCTTCTGAGCTGCTCGTTTTTTGAAGTTGTTGAGGCCGTAAAGGTCTTAGGTTTATTTTCATGCTTTGGTTTAATCTGTTGTTGGCTTTGTGCTAGCATGTTTTTTCTTTCTGTCGTTCCGTTAGGTGGATGGCTTACTTATCGCGGGGTATGCCCCTAGAGATGTAATTTATTTGCCTATGGTATAAATTTTAATTAGCAAAAAAAAAATTAATTTTGCTTAATTTTTGACTTGTTTGAGCATGGAAACCACTTTTAGATTTGTTCTTGACTCGTTTGACCCCTAATACTCACTAAAACTTAATTTTGGAAAGAACCTCATTTGGAATCACTAAGAAATGAGAGTCGTCTTCTCTCCGTAACCCTATCTAGCCGCCACAAAAATCTTGCCTTTTCTTCACCTTTTTTCATCAGATTTGTATATTTAACCTTCGATAATCCATCTTCCTTCCTTCCTTTCGCCCCCACCATATTTCTTATTTTGTATATTATTAATGGGTTTGTATTTTACCTTCTCATGGTCGAAGGTTGGTGCTGTCTTTGGACTTCAGATATGTAGATCTTGAGAATGGTTTGGTTGGTTTCCATTCTTCTCTGAGAATTAACACCACTCTCAGAGTGGTTCATGCTGCTAATAGCCTTGTTGGCTATTTGTTGAGACCTTTGAAGGTTTATGGAGATGACCTGTCTGGAATGGTTTCGATCTCTTAGTATCGTCGTCGTCTAAAGATACGAAATATGCTTGTAGCAATAGAGAGGAGCATGGTCGCTCCGCTGAGAGCTTTGAGCTTTTGGAGAAAACCAGGATTTACTTAGGCGAAGGCCTCAATGTGTTCGATGAATTGCCTCTTCAAGGCATATGGTCAAATCCGAAGGTTGTATTGAGTGTGAGGTTCAACTATTTTGGTATTATGTATGTTGCTGCCCTTGAATGTGATGGTAAGACTCCCAAGCTTTGCTTGTTGGCGGTGTTCCGATTCAAGGAGGTTTGTAATTTTATGTTGCTGATTACTTGCCAATATGTGAGGGTAATGCCTTATTTATTGAAAAGTTCTATTTCTGTGGTTGAATGTAGCAGTTTCTTTGCAATAGATATTGACTACATTCTGTTTGTTATTCTGACTATGAGATTTGTGAGATGTGTTCTTACGGGCATGGGTGTAGACCATCCTTTTGATCATCGAGTTTTTGCAATGTTGATAACTGATGGGTTCAGGGCTGAAAGCTCAAACCATCAGGGTAGGCAGACTTCTGTTCTTGCCATGAATTGTGATTTTGCTGAGGTTCGTTCTGTGCACTTTGAAGTCGAATCTATGTTTGAAGTTTTCTTAGTAAGGTATCGCCTTTTATCTTTGATAACGGGGCTTCGTCCTTCTGAGATTTTAGCTATGTTAATGGAAATGTTTGACCTATCAATGAGGTACAAGAGCATGTTATCTTTGTAGTTGTAGATCTTAAGGTGACTTTGTTTATTGTAGTTTCAATGAGGGTGGATTTGAGAGTGTGGTCTGATGGCCGTCCATGTTTGACCATGTACTTTCAAGTATACACCAAGGATGGGCACCTTCTTGGTATGCATATGGAAGGGGCTACTGCTCACCATATGTTTGTATTTTTGTTTAGGATCGATATGATTATTAAAATTGATTCCGCTGGTAACTCGGTGGATAGAGCAGGTTTAAGCCACATTATGTGTTGTGGTTTCTCGGAGAAACAGAGTGGTGGGGTGTTGGATTTGGTGGACATCTGCAGCCATGGGAGTCCGATTTTTGGCTGTAAGATGATGGTCATACAGGGGAGGTCATATAGTGGAGGTTTGGTTTTAGAAAATGGTTGGATAATCAGTCAAAGAAGTAGACCCGACAGGGTATGCAGGAGGAATAAATACCAGGTTACGCTGGGAATTTTATTCAACGGGATGGAGATGGGTCACGCTGTTGGAAGTGGAGGTGTTATGCAGTATTGCGGTTACTGCAGTGTCTATGCAATTTCCTCCAGCATAGTTCTATTGAATGCTATTGCTAGAGTGGCTGAGGGCTCGGCCCAGATTATTGAAATGCCTAAGGGGAGCTGTAAAGGCATTCCTACCAGCTGCTGCGGACATTTATTGCAGGCAATGGTTCCGGAAAATGGCCCTGGTATGGTTTGTGTTGGTGAGAATAGGATGGCATGACTGGGGTATGGTAGTCATTGCAGCAATGTTGGGCATGGAAAGAACAGCAGAGAGGTGGCCTTTGAGCCAAGATTGTATGATTCAAATGATGGCTGCGCGACAGGAATAGCTTTGCTATGGCTATGTGTTCAGGTGAAGCAGAGCATGGGATTACTATGCAAAGGAAGCAGATATTGGATAGATTTTTTTTTTTTTTGCTAATTAAAATTTTATATCACGAAGGAAAAAACTTAAACAGACCTAGGGGCATACTCCGCGGAATCAGCAAAAGCTAAAAAACAGTAAGTTACCCTACTGTCAACATAAACAACATAAAAGCTAGTTATCCTAGCTTAGCACAAGTTCATAACTGAAATTAAAAACAAAATAACTATGCCAAGAGCATCTCAAGTGCTCTTCCCTCCATCCTTCATAGCATCATTGCCTGCATCCTTTCCATGATAGTCAAACACCTCCACATCCGAACAGTGGAGGCTTCTCTCAGCAGCGTGAACATGGGCAATCCCAGCCAGTTGCACCTTAGCATCTGTAACAGAGAAGTCCATTTCATCTTCGCTTCCCTCCTCATCATCATCAATCATCAGACCATAACCATCAGCAAAACCAAACATCATTCCCAGGTAATGCATATGTCCACGCATAGAAGCCCTCGTGTTAGGGATAAAACCCCCCATAGCCAGGGCTTTCTCAGTACCCTCACCCGAAACTTCAATCACCTGCACCAAATCATACTTCACCGTCAAAGAGTCCATAGGTCCACCAGAGCGGCCTTGCGCACTCACCTCCCCAAACTCCTCATCTTGATCATTCTCTCCTTCAGTACCAGAAGTGCATAACAATCCCACCTCCGCATCAATTTCCATCACTACAATAGTGCCCATTTGGCTAAGACCGCACTCATCCAGAAAGTCCCTGAGTTTGGCTGGCAATGCTTGGATAACCTCCTTGCCTGCATTTCTAGAAACATTATCAAATGAGATAATGAAAATCTTCAAACTATCCACATCCTTCCCTTGACTAACAGTCACCAGCGATCCTCCTTTCCCACTCAAATAGAACTGGTCCAACAACCCAGCATCCTTTAGTTCCTCCCTCATGCCATGTAGGTGAACTCCCTCATCCCCTAAAAGAACAGGCAGAGGAATTTTCCTATCCCGAATGAAACCACTCAATTGTTTTATACAGTGCAAAGCTCTAGCAAGATCCTCCATCAACCTAATGACAGGTAGTTCCTGTAAATCATTTGAGGCATTCAAAGCTCTCATAGCTATCTTTCCCCAGAAGCTGGGAACCTCATGCCCATTCCTCACAATACAGTCCCTAAGAACCATGATAACTTTCAAAGCTATATTCAATCTCACTCTAGTGACTACCCTCGTCGGGTCTGCACTCATCATTTGACAATCCTCAGAAGAGGCAACATTATCAGAGTCGGAATTCTTACCAGATTCCATGCCTTTCGCCAGAGGTTGGATCCTCTTCCTAGATCCCGCATCTACTGCAGCCACATCCATGAAAATAGAGTTAAGCCTTGAACCCAAAGGGTTAACATCCCTTTCAATCATGACCTTCAAAGGGTTAACATCCCTTTCACTACACACACCATCAATACATTCAACATCCTTGGTAGCCATATATCTACCCATCACATTAATTGGCTCAATAGCTCTGACTGAGCTACAAATCAAAGAAGCAAGCCCAACAGAGGGGTTGCAACCAACATCTTGTTTCCCCAGGCTGCACTGGGACACATCGATAACCATCTCTGTAGTGGCTAACTCCTGGCTTAGGCCAGGCTTCAAACACCTTAAAGGCGCCACCATTTCAGGGTTCTCCAAAGAGGACTCCTTTGCTAACGATTCCACCGAACCTATCCTCCTTTGGTCGACAGAGTCAAGAGGCGATCCGCCCATCCAACAGCCATCCTGCAACGGATCCATTTCAAGATGGCTTGCATCATCCAACCTTGGGTTCGAACTACCCACCAGCTCTTTAAAGACAGATCCAGCAACTAAAAATGGGGTTTCATACCCATCGAACACTCCAAATTCAAGCGGAGCACCATCATGGTCCGCTGGACACCGGTAAGATCCCAACTCACGGTTGGGTCCATCCGCAACAGAATTGGATCTAATCATATTAATAGTATATATAAGAAATTTAGAGTATATGGTGAGAGAGAAGAGAAGAGATGAATTCGTGAAGGCGATATGGAAAGATTTGATGAGAAAGTGTTTAGATTTTGAGGCGGCTATCTAGAGTTTAAGAGAGAGGTTAGAGAGAAGTTAGAGAGACGACTCTCAATTTTTTAGGTTTTTTTTTTCCTCAACTTTGCCCATGCCATTTGGATAGATTTTTGGGATGTGAACCGGGTGGTTACACATTTTATGAACTATGTTATTAATTTCATATTCTGAATTGTATTTTAATTAGGCAGGGTGATATTTTGTTGTCTTTAAGCTAGTTTTAAACTAGTTTATCTAGGTTGATGCTGGAATGTATTTGTTGAATTCGCGAGGTATGCCCCTAGAATTGTATCAGTTGTTCCTTTTGGTATAAAATTTTAATTAGCAAAAAAAAATTAATTTTGGACTCGTTTGAACAAGTTTTGACTCGTTTGAGCATGAAAACCACTTGTAGCTTTGTTCTTGACTCGTTTGACCCCTAGAACTCAATAAAACTTTATTTTGGTCTCATTTGAACATTGAAACCACTTGTAGCGTTGTTCTTGAGTCGTTTGACCCCTATTACTCACTAAAACTTCATTTTGGACTCATTTGAACAAGAAAATTAATTTGGCTACCAATTTTCAATAAATCTAATGTTGAGACTGGTAGTTTAAAAGAAAACACTTGTGCAGATGCTTCTAAAGTGTTTGATAATATGCCTAAGAGAGATTCTGCTCATGTCCACCCTGATGTTGGCCCTTCGGGGGTCAAGGACTCCTCTGGCAAACCCCTTGATACTGAGAAGGCTGCTAAAACTCCCATCAATACCACTTGGTCTCAGGTGGTTAAAAATGATCCAATCTCTATTTCTGCTTTGAAGCTAGACTTCATTCCTCCTTCTGATGGCTCTAAAATGGTCACTCCTCCGGTTGAGATTTTGAGAAAAGGTAATGCAAAGTTCAAGCACTGTGTGGTGGGGACTTTCTCGAAGAGTCCTTTGGCGTTTGGTAGGGTTTCTGCTTTTGCTCATAGGGTTTGGAAGAACCGTGGACTGCTCTCTGTATCTCAAAAGGATAATAGCACTTTCATCTTCAAATTTGACACGGAGGTTCATATGAACAATGTTCTTGCCCAGGGTACTTGGTATATTGACAGTGGGGAGTCAATATCCACAAAGAGCAGGTTAAAAGCATCCCTTTGTGGGTGAGATATGATCAAGTTCCTGATTGTTATTGGACGCAAGAAGGTATGAGTAGCCTCGCTAGTGCTATTGGTAAACCTTTATACGCTGATGAGCTAACTTCTAAGTTGAACATACTGCTGTTTGCTAAGATATGTGTGGAATATACCATTGGCAATGATTTGCCAACCAAACTTGATGTTTTGGATCTGAATCCAATCACTAATCAGACTTGTACATCTACTGTGAATGTTAGTTATCCTTCGAAGCCTCGTTTTTGCACGTCTTGTTATGCTTTGGGCACATTATTGGTGCTTGCCCTGCCACAAAGCGCAAATGGGTGCTCAAGACACCTCAAGCAGCTAAATCTAATCCTGAAGTTCAGGTCCTTACCGATGCCCAGGCTTCTATCAAAGTTCCTATTAATTCTCAGGTTCCTAGTGCTGAACAGACACAGAATCAACCGGCCCCAACTCCTCGCGAGGTCTTGAATCCTACTCCTGAGGGTGAGCCTCTTATGGCTGCTCCTCTATCTACGCCTATTGGTTCCAATTTGAATGAGAACAATGAGAATGACTGGCAAACTGTCTCTAGAAAAAGATCTTTTAGCCCTTCCTCTATTGCTTACTCTGAAGAATCTCCAACTCCTCTTAACACTTTCAAGAACTTGACCAGAGTTGATGAAGTAGATGCAAGGAAAGGAGGAGGTTGTAAATGATGTAGATTCTGGAGATGAGGAAGTCATTTCAGGTATGGTGACGTCACTTGTCCAAAGAATAGTGACTGATGCCCTTTGGGATGGGAATCCTAAGAGTAATGAGACAAATGTTGACTCTAATCAAGGAGATCTGATCATGGGTTTGAACCTGGCTGCTTTCAAAGCTGAGGTTTCCCCTCATCCTGTCTCGGTTGGTCTTGTTGATAACGATATTGATAATTCTGTGGTAGAAGACTCAGATTGGGATAAGGTGGTTGCTAACCAGTTTTTAGCTAAGGCTAGGAACTATTTAAAAGTTCTGCAGATGTTCATTGATTTTATGGGGTATGAGGTCCCAGTGCTGAGCACAAAAAGGGAATCGTTGGCTAACTTCTTGGGTAAATTTCTGGTTGATTTCTCTGAATTTCTTCAGGATGAGGAGCTTTGCGAGACGTTTAATTGCATTGTCCAGTTGCAAGACTTTACGGTCAAAAAGGGGATTGAGATACCAGCTGATGGCATTCCTTTGGATGTATTTTTTGATGAAAATGGGGACCCCAGGGATAGCCTGATGACTAGAGTGAAAGATGATGACATTACTGCAAAGCCTGACGAGAACAGGGTTACATGGAAGGATGACTTTGTATCCACTGAGAACCCGAGAGAGGTGTGCTTCATTGAAGGTTCTTCAGGTTTGGGTGTCTCTGGAGGAGGCCAGAGTGCTTATGTGATACAGGAGATTTCGGCAAAGGAAATTGAAAATGAGGTTGATGAGGCTTTCGATTTTTTGAAGGGGAATGACTTATTCGATGACATCTCTGCTATGGAGATTGACAGCACGGGGTCTGGTGCTGGTGCTAAGGACAAGGCCAAATTGAATGCGGGAAGGAATGGGGATGACATCCCGTGGGAGGACTTCCCAAATGTTAGCACCCTTCCCTCTATTGATAACATGGATTCTGTTCTGTTCAAAGATGGTACTGTCAGGGGAATTCATAACTCCCCGGCGCATAAGATGCTGGATAGCCTAGGGGGTCTTAGTATGGAGACTGATGTGGTGCAGAAAGGTACTGAGGTTGCGGGAGTGACTTCTGAGGAAGCTCCTATGGAAGTTGATGCTAAGGATGTCAAGGTCAAGATGGACAGAGATTTGGTGGCTCCTATGGTGGATCAGGTGGTGATGAACCTGAACGTTGACCATGCTAATGACAGGATGGAGAAGGATCAGGCTATCTATGATCATGATATTGGCACGCTCAATGAGAAGGCCACGAAAGTTCGTTGGTCCAAATCCATGATCAAGCAGTGGAGAGCAACTCGAGGAGGGCACTCCAACAAGACTTAAACATGGCTAATTAATCCTTTGTTTTCAAGACTTCTGTTATGTTGATTGCCAAGTGATTTTATGTGATTGGCTCTGTTTGGCTAATCGTTGACTCTGCGGGGTATGCCCCTGATTGGACAAATTTCGTTTGTAATGGTTATTTGTTGTTTTCGTGGGGTATGCCCCTAGACGTGTTTATGGTGTTCCTTTTGGTATAAAAATTTTAATTAGCAAAAAAAAAAAAGGGCGGCCAATCCTAATCTATCAAAGTCTCAGCTTAAAAAATTGAAGAAGTTATCTTCTAAAGTTTCGGGGAACTCTCCCCACCGAACCTCATAATTTGTTATGGGTTTTGATTTTTGTGCGTACAATATCAGGGGTCTCAACAGTAAAAAATCTTTTGTTAAAGATTTTATTAGTACTAATAAATTATCTTGTATAGCTTTGCTTGAAACACATGTCAGTAGAGAGAATGCTTCTTCTATTTCTTCTTTTGTTAATCCACGATTTGTATGGTTCTTTAATTATGATCACCATCTAACTGGGCAAATTTGGGTGGGAGTTGACTCTAGTGTTTGGGATGCCAGGGTGATAGCAAGCTCAGCACAACACATTACTCTGTCTATTCGAAAATGCTCTTCTGGTGAAACTTTTTTTATGTCTTGCATTTATGGTTTCAACACTGCAATTGAGAGGAGGCTTCTTTGGTAGAATCTCTATTCAGTCAATACTACTTTTATAGGTAATTCTGGTGCTTGGTGCTTAGTTGGCGACTTTAACGTTTGTCTGGGCCCCAATGAAACTAGCTATGGTGCAAATTGGACTTCTAGCATGACAGAGTTTCGAGATTTTATTGCTCTTGCTGAAGTGGTTGATCTCCGCAGCTCTGGCCCAAGATTTACTTGGTGGGATAGTAACATCACCTCTCCTAAGTATAAAAAACTTGACCGTTGCTTGGTTAATAGTAACTGGCTCTGCACGTTTGATCTTTCACATGCCAGATTTCTTAATCGGGGGCTTTCAGACCACTGCCCTGTGGCTGTTTCGCTTGGTGTCTTGGAGGAGAGGATCTATAAGCCTTTTATGTTTTTTAACCACTTGATAGAAAATCCTTTGTTTCTTGATGAAGTTCGCAAAGCTTGGGAAGAACCTGTGATTGGCAATCCTTGGTTCATTCTTACAACTAAACTCAAAAGAGTCAAGCTTTTTTTTTTTTTTGCTAAATTAAAAATTCATTAATGACAAAGAAGTACATAATCGAAGGGGCATACCCCCGGACCGCAAGCAAAGGCTACCAAGCTAGACTAAAAAACATCCATGGCTACAAGGAAAGAAAAGCAAGGAATTCCTCACACTAATACAAAAGAGGAATCAAGGATGGGTCCCTAGCAACAATCTGCTTAAAGCTACTACAGGAAAAAAGTTTTTCACGAAGCATATTTTTAATGAGAAACATCAGCTGGATGGTGGGTCTTGGGCTTCCAGAATGGTGGATTCTATTATTCCTCTCCTGCCGTATGTAGTAAATCAGAATAGATATAAATAACCAGCCCATCAATTTCTTTGGATTAGCTGTGGGTCCTTGTATAAACTCTCCATTTTGCCAGCCGGACCAAGAACTGGAAATAGGAACTGGACTACTGCTAATAACCAGATTCGTATAGGGACAGGTGGTGAATAGATGCTCTGCAGTTTCCAGGGAACCATTACAGAGAATGCAGTTGACATTAACATTCATACCAAACGCAATCATTTTGTCTTTAGTCAGAAGTCGCATCTTAAGGGCGAGCCACATAAAGAATGCGCACTTCGGGATAGAGTAAGAGTGCCATACAGCAGTAGCCCAGGGAGGTTGGGTGCCCGTTCTTCTGATCGAGTTCCATATGAGTGCCATAGAAACTTTTTTGCTGTTTTGCCAAAGGATTTCATCTTTCCTGCAAATGGGGACAGAAGCTAGGTGGTGTCGAAGCTCGATAGCAAGCACATGGTTCGAACTAGGGGGAACCCATCGACCATCAGTGACAAACATCTTGATTTTTGCAAGAGTAGACGATTCAGCAATAGAAATGATGGAATTACCCAGTCTCGAGATCAGAGGTCTGTTGTTAAGCCATGGGTCATGCCACATGAGAAGATCAGAATCTGCTCCAATGTTGTAAGATAAGTGTCGTCTAGCTTCCTCTCTCATATTCATAATTTGTCTAACAGCCCAGGAGCTTTTCGAAGGAATAGCAGCAGTCCAGAAAGCTTTATTCTTTAAGAGATAGTGGTGGAACCACTTGTTCCAAATCGAAGGTTCATTAGGATGAGAAAGCCTCCAGATTTGGTAAAGAATAGCTGCTTTGTTCCGTTCGTGCAAATCGCTAATTCCAATACCTCCCTCTAGTTTAGGAAGGCAACAGTCTGACCAGGCTACCTTGTGATGGCACTTGGCATTTAGGTTTCCTCCCCAAAGAAACTTAGCGAATACCGATTGAATCTTAGCAAGCACATTCTTGGGGAGAAACAGATAAGTAGCCCAAAAACCTTGAATTCCCACCAGCACTGACTTAATGAGCTGCAGTCTACCAGAGAATCGCAAGGACTGATTCGTCCAATATTCAACCTGCATACAAAGCCGTTGAACAAGGCTTGCACAATCCTGGGCTCTTAATTTTGTAGTGATAAGAGGCAGACCTAGGTACCTGATGGGTAATTGGCCTTGTTGGAAACCAGTAAGCGAGAGAGTGTGCTGAATTACCTCATTAGCCACATTGCTGAAAAAACATTCACTCTTTACACGGTTCATGTGCAAGCCTGAAGCCCCTGAAAATCTGGTCACTGATTGCATAAGAGTTGTGATCGAGTCAATGTCTCCTTTGCAAAACAAAAATATGTCGTCTGCAAATATTAGATGGGTGAGTTTCAATTCTTTAGTACGCCAATGAAAGGAGAATGCTGGATTATTCTGGAGGTCATGCTTGAGATAGGCAGAGAGCACTTCCATCCCTATGACAAAAAGGTAGGGCGATAAGGGGTCCCCTTGTCGCAGACCAGATTTACTTCGAAAATACCCTTCAATAGAGCCATTAATCTTCAGGGAAATCATACAATTAGATATACAGCCCCGAACCCATTTTAAGAAACGGGGAGGGAATCCCATACGGAACAGAGCATCAAATAAGAAATCCCAATTCATGGTATCGAATGCTTTGTGAATGTCTAATTTCAAAGCATAACGAGGAGAACCCTCCTGTCTATGGTAGTCCCGACACAGGGCCTGGGCTAGCATTATATTATCTCCAATGCTACGTTGAGGGGTAAAAGCGGATTGGTTGGGAGAGATCAGCAGGGGCAGTATTTTTCTCAGCCTATTTGCAAGCAATTTTGCAATACACTTGTATATCGTATTACAGCATGATATTGGCCTGAACTGAGCAATAGTGGAAGCATTAGTCGTCTTAGGAACCAAGGTAATGGCAACTGAGGTGACAGCTCTTGGCAGGTGCATTGATTCAAAATAATGAAGGATAGCCTTAGTAACATCCCCCCCTATTATAGGCCATGCTGCAATGAAGAATTCTGGAGAGAAACCGTCAGGGCCTGGGCTTTTACCCTTGGCCATACGTTTAAATGTCTGATAAACTTCTTCAGGAGAGAAATTGGCATTAAGAGTGGCTTGTTGTAAAGAAGAGAGTTGAGGCAGATCAACATCAGAGTCAATAGCAGTAACCTGACTATCCATTCCCATCATAGATTTGAAATAATTAATGGCCAGATCCGATATCTCTTTGTGGGATGTGTGGGAGACACCATTTTCATCTTCCAACATTAAAATCTTATTAGAATTCCATCTAGCTCGACAAGAGTTGTGGAAATATTTATTATTGCCATCTCCAACTTTAAGCCAGTGAACCCTAGCCTTTTGCTTCAGAAACACTTCTTCTCGCTTAAGGGCCTCCACTAAAACGGTACTAAGTCTTGCCTCCTCTTCAAACTGCACCAGGGAAGGCACAGCAGGCATATTATCTTGAAATTGATATAGAGCAGTACGAGCAACTAAGACAGCATCATGAAGGTTTCCATCCGCTTTGTTTAAACTGATAAGACCTGCTTTAACCCTTTTCAACTTGCTGAGTAAAATAGACCAGGGATCCCCTCTGTCCTGATGAGACCAGGCTTCAGAAACCGTGTTTAGAAATTGAGCATTAGCAATGACATGGTTGAACACTTGAAAAGGCTTATTGAGCTTAAGCTTTGCCATACCCAACTCGATCATAACTGGACAATGGTCTGAGAGACCTCTATTAAGGATAGAGGCAAAAGACAAAGGAAAGGAGTTCAGCCACGAGGAATTGACCAGAGCTCGATCCAATTTCTTCTGGATAGGCTGAGTTTTATTACTGTCCCACCAGGTGAAAAGGCTACCAGAGTACCGAAGGTCTGTAATAATGGAGCAGTCTAGGAGTCAAGCTTGCAATGAGGAAACTCAACAAAGACCATGGTCATCTCTCTGAGCTGGTTAGAGAAGCTCGTAATGCTTTAAATAATTTTCAAGTCAACATGCCTACAACTCCATCTCCTGATCAATTGAGAGAAGAAGAAGATTTAATTAATAAATTTAGTCATGCACTCAAGCTTGAGGAGATTCTTTTAAAGCAAAAATCAAGAGTGACTTGGTTGAAAAATAGCGATTCCAACAATAAATACTTTTTTAATGTCTGCAAGAATCGCTGGACCACAACAAAATTCTTGCGTTGGATGATCATCTTGGCACTACGCATTACACTCATTCCTCTATATCTGAAATTGCAGTTAAGTATTTCTCTGAGCTCTTAGGCCATCAGTCTATTGTCAATCCTATTCCAGATGACCTGGTTCTTCCCCAACTGCCCAGCAACACTTGTGAAGACCTCATTAAACCCTTCTCTAGCCTGGATGCTTTCAATGCTCTTAAATCTATGCCTAATAACAAATGTCCTGGCCCAGATGGTTTCACGAAAGAATTCTTTCTAGCTTCCTGGAGTATCACGGGTCCTAATGTATGCAATGGTGTTCTCTCTTTCTTTCGGGATCTCAGCCTTCCTCGTGTGGTGAATGCTACTGCCTTAGCTCTAGTTCCCAAAAAGCATCCAGCTTCAACTATGTCCGATTTTAGGCCCATTGCTTGTTGTAACATCCTCTACAAGTGCATAACTAAAATGATTGCTTTTCGTCTGAAAAAAGTCATTCCCTTGCTCATCTCTCCGCAACAATCAGCTTTTGTTCCTAAGCGGGTCATTGGCGACAATATTCTTCTAGCTCAAGCTCTTTTTAAAGGATATCATTTGTCTAGTGGCCCTCCGAGATGTGCTTTTAAAATTTATATTAAAAAGGCTTTTGACACTCTAAATTGGAGGTTTCTAGCTACTTCTCTTCTCCGAATGGGCTTTCCTCAGATTTTTATCGACTGGATTATGACATGTCTTCATTTTTTTTTTTTTGCTAATTAAAATTTATACCACAAGCAAAAGATTACAATTCTAGGGGCATACCCCGCGATTAGTAACAATCTGCCTAGCGGAACGACAAAGAAAAACCATCAAACACAGGTAAGTCACCTTACCGTCAACAAACAACGAAATTAAGCTAAAAAATTATTCTGGCGCCTAAAAGAACCTAAACTTGAGACTAGGCACATGTCTCACAAAGCCCATAAAAAGTAACAGAGAAACCATGCAGGGACGCATCCGCAAACCGGCAAACCCATCCATATGGCATCCATCCACCTGAGAGTTGGCCTTCAAAAAAACACCATCAGCTAGCTTTTTATTAGAAGAACCAGCCCCCAGCTGATTAAAAAACCCCATATGAAGAACAACCTCCTTAAGATCAACTGCAATACCCGTGTAGCACACCAAACCAGATCTCATTTTACTACCCAAAACCAGGTTCATTATGGGGTTCCCCTCAGCCCTGCATTCACGGAACTGATTGCCAGATACACGTGACAAATCATTGGATGGCCATTTCCACAATAGGAGCCGTTCAACCCCACACTTAACCAGAGACGATCCCATGGCCTTGAATAGTCGTTTGCAAACGGAAACAAACCTTGCCCCATCAAATAACCATTTTTGGATCCGCAGTCCAGTGACTTGCAGCACATTAACAAAAAGCATAAACCAGCAAAAACCCAACCCCGAACTGAACAGTTCAGACGAGAGACATACAAAGGGAGCCACCAAACCTGTTGAGACACCAAGCCGAGCATCTAAAGCATTGTGAACCCAAATAGGGTTCCCAACTTTTATAACCAACTTCAGAACTAAGCTGCTGGACAAAGCAACTCCCTGCATCCTTAGGACTAGAAATCCCGAGGCACTAACATGGACATACCAATCCATAAACATTTCCCTTTTACAATTCAGGATCACAACCCATCGATAATGCAAAACCATAACCAGGTTTCCAGTTCTCAAAACCTGGGACCAAAGAAAGGTCTCATCCAACATGTAGTGGTCCTTTTTGAGAAGGAAAGCACCCACCAACCTATTCTGCATATCTGCACCTCCAGCTTGCATGCCAACAAACATATCAAAAGGAGACTCCGAGAGCCCACTCTTAAAAGGACAGGGAGCTTCCATTAGAAGAAATGAAGGCTCAGGGCCAAAACCCCAGGTGTTTATGTTGATTCCATCGGCCCAAACCTCGACACCTTCAAACAATCTAAACGTGTCAACCGTCCCTATCCACCGAAATTTGTCAGATTTCTGAAAACCACCTAAGCAGCATTCTCCCTCATCTTCATTGATGTACTCCACAACCTGGAAAACATCATTATGATCCCACATGTTAACAAACATCAGTAGCGATTTGCTCAACTTTCCATTCGAATCCACAAGAGATCCTAGATTCATCAAAGTGGTTCGAGTCCCCATTCCAAAGACAGTCTCCCTTTGAATTTCCACTACTTCCATTTCTTCCATTCCAAACACTCTTCCATATACCAAAAAGAGTTGATAAACTTGAGCGGTGAGCTCAACAGCATCTTCACCCCCTTCGTAGGCTTCCAATGTACAACCAGTCGACAGGGACCTGGTAGCAACATCAATAGAAGCACCCCGCTTCTCTACCGCAAACTCAGTACATACCATAAACACCTGGAGTGTCTTCGCAAGTTCTAGCTTGACCCCCTCTTGGTACACAGGATGCAGTGAATCATTTAAAATAACCATCATAACCATGGAATTACTCGATTGTAGGCACCAGTCGAGAAGCACCATCCTAGGCAAAACCCCCCAGCTCAAAGGAATCCGAAGACCAAACGGAAACATATCGCCTAACACATAACAAGCTTTCATGACATTCCCTTCATCAGAGCCCACAAAGTCATACTTTGGGTCGAGATAAGGATCAAACAGCTTGCAAGCATAGCCTGGGCTCCTGTATGCTCTCGATTAAAATTAATGGATCTCTTGAGGGGTTTTTCAAGGTTGGTGCGGGATTAAGGCAAGGGGACCCTATATCCCCCTATCTTTTCGTCTTCGCGATGGAAGTTTTTACGTCCTGTCTTAAAAAGGTGGAGTCCTGCCCTAATTTTAAATTTCATGCTCAAACGAAACCTCTTTCGCTCACTCATTTAATTTTTGCTGATGATGTGTTAATGTTCTGCCATGGTGATTTGGACTCTATAAACATGCTAATTCAAGGATTGACTGATTTTGGTGCTATATGATAAGTGGATTTTATATCCACTTGGAGCATTCTAAATCGGCTTAAATTGATTGTCTTGGACTCAAGTTTCTTGTAGTTTTGATGTGTTTTGCTTAGTTGTGCAGATTTACGAGAATGTTGATTAAGGTTGATGCTTCTATCGTTTTTGGAGATTTAATTGATTAAAATTCGGATTTTTCGGGAAGGCTGCGCAGCTTTCACTGTTTTGGCCATATCTGGAGTTCTATAAGTCCGTTTTCAGCGATCTTACTGCTCACGCGAAGCTTGGGAGATTTTCTACAACATGGGACAGGTCCCACACGAGCAAGTTGCGCGGGGTAGGAGCAGGAAGCACGACAAACAGAATGTTGGAAGCATGGAAATTACTGTTTTGCCCTTTTCAAGTTGTAATTGTATTTTTGGCAGTTTTTAGAACCTTAATTGAATTCTAATTGTATTAGAAGGTAATTTCTTGCTGGGAAAGAAATCTAGAGCCTATTTAAACACATCTTAGCATTGTAATTTGTATCATCGCTTTATTATTGTAACCAGCTTAGATCTGCAAGGGAGAAAAGGAGAGAAGGATTCAACGCTCGGTGACAAGCGCGGATCTAGAACTACTTCATCTTTTGTATACGTTGGATTATATATTTGTTTTCTCAACTCTTTATTTTTATAATATTATTACTTCCTTCTTCCATATCTTGTTATTTATCATGTTTTCATCAAATCCCATGACGATGAATGGTTCAATTATGAAGTAAATCGTTGTCATGGGATTCTAACGGAGTTATTTATGGAACTTAGTATCTTGATGCTTTAAAGATCTGTGTGTGGTGTATAATTGATATCCTTGTATGGTTATGCTTAATAGATAGATGCGTCGCGAACATCTAATTTGTTAATCTCTTGTGAAGTGAAAGTGGATCTTGAGATTTAGAACTTGCCATGCTAGCATAGGTTCATAATTGTATATCAATATGATTCGTGGTGTGAGATAAAAATACTTATACTGCCCTGTGTGATCTTAATCGATAACTTGTTCTTCAACCGTTATGTTTTCAAATTCTATAGACATATAGGGTCTAAGCATAATTGGTGTCTATTCATCTTCTATCTCTTTTGTGGATGTATGTTTAGTTTGGTATGCGTATGCTGACAGGTAGCGTATACTTGTTTCGTGTTATCCGATCAGATATCAAAACCATTGCACATAGTGATTAAAGGCGTCAGATCTAAGGGAAGTATTTAATGAAGTTAGGATCTCATGTTTATTCTCATATAAGTAATTCAATTACAATTCTCATTAGCTAATTCTTAGTTTAATATTTTGCATCTTAGTTTAATTTAGATAATCAAACCCAAATTTGTTACTTTTCTTAGCAGTGAATTAAAACCATAAATTGTTGCATAGGCATATTTACTGATTGAAACTTAACCAGATCTCTGCGGAACGAACTTAAATTATATTACTTGTGACTACGTGCGCTTGCGTAACTTTGTGCTAACACTATATCTGGACTCCACACCAATAAGGACAAAAGCTTGGTTTTTTTCGCAAATGTGGATGGTATTACACGTTCCTCAGCACTCTCAAGTTCAGGTTTTCAGCAAGGATGTTTACCTATCAAATATCTCGGACTTCCTCTTATTACAACTAAGCTCTCATTGCGTGACTGCAATCCGTTGTTTATGCGACTTTCTTTTTTTTTTTTTTTGCTAATTAAATTTTTATACCATAGGAAAATGATTACATCTCTGGGGGCATACCCCGCGATAAATAATACATCCGCCTAACGGAACAACAAGGAAAAAACAACAATAAAGCTAGATAAACTAGCAGTCAACATAACAAGATAAAACTAGAAAACTAGTTTAAACACATTAAATAAAATCTATGCCTGGATCATGAAATAAGAGCAACATCATATCCAAACCAGCCATGATCTTCATGCGAACAAGCATCATGCGAATATCCACTTGCAACAAAATGGACCCTCCCCAAAACATGATACACCAGCATTCCTGTCTGAAGTTATCACTAACAACAGAATGGTCCCATCTCCCAGCGTCCTCCTTTCGCATGAAACTATACGTCATCAACATCACACTAATGTTTCGAAGAAGCGAAACATCAACAATCCTAAGCAAAAGCTTCCTCCTTGGTTTCCCTGCATGAGTACCAATGTACCCTACAAAAGCAGCGAGTCTATTAGCAGAATCAAGGCAAACAGTTAAGTTCCCGAGCAGGAAACTTCCCATGTTATCAACATTCTCAGCTATAGAACTGCACTTCTTCACATAGGTATCTAAAGCTTCCTCCACCCATAAAGGGTCTTCAACCAATCCCTTCATCTGAAGGACATCATAACAAGCAAATAACCATGTTGCAATGCGCATTGCACACACTCCGTGAACATCCTGCTCTACACCTTGCTCCATCGCGCCCTCACCATTCAATGTCAAGTAATAACTACAATAACAACAATTAAAATAAGTGTAACCCCCTGGTTCACACCCAAGTATCCTAAGCATACGCCTCAACATCCTTTCTGTCCCTTCCAGAACACAACCGCTACTCCTTAAATACTCAAAGGCTTCATCAATGTCCTTTTCATTCAGCTTGTGACCCACCTCCTCATCCATAACGAACTTCTTATTGACATGACTATCATTAACAATAGTCACTTCTTGATCAATAATAACCTGGACATTATCCTTCCACTTCACTGATTTCTTCACAGGTTTGACAACCTCCACATTAAGTGTAGACTTCCTAAGGCAAGCCTTTCGGCAAACCACTAGATTCTCTCTAGGCCAGTCATTTTCACCCAAAATTGGAAAGTCAATTCCCTCATCCATCAAAGAGGAATTGACTCCCAAATCCACATTAGCACTAACAGAAATGTCAGTTAAAACTACACACCTTCAACTAAAACTCCATTTTGGACAGGGATCAAAAAAAATGAGAGTCGTATGCTCTAGCTTCTCTCTAACCTCTCTCTAAAAACCTAGCCGCCACAAAATCTAAACCTTAATCTACACCATTTCTTCATCAGATCTTCTCATTAGCCTTCCCTAATTCACCTTTCCTCTTCTAATCTTTCACCTCAAACACCATATTTCTTACTATATAATTATTTTCTTAATGAAGAGGGTCTCTTTTGCGGAGAACTTAGTGACTGTGATTCCTTCCCGTGCGAAAGGATCTGAAGCTTGCCTTCATGTGGGTAGTCTCATTAGGAGTCCGAAGAGGGTCTCCTTTTCGGAGAACCTTGTGACTGTGTATCCTTTGGAGGATGTCCGAGTAAAAAAGGACAGTGAGAGACAAAGGGACGATGACTGCAAGTATGAGATGCAGACTCGGGAGGGGCCGGTTCCGGGCCTGAGTCCGAAAAAGGTTTCTTTCGCGAAGAATTTGGTGACGTTGATACCATTGGAGCGGGGAAATCGAGTAAATGTTGCCCAGGGATCCCAAAAGTGGGTGAAACTGGAAAAGGATGATCCTTTGGTAATGGAATCGAGGGTTCAGCAGGACGGGCTTAGTGTGGGTGCTCGGAGTGGCCTTTCTTCAGGAAAGGGGAAGATCGAAACTTTTATAAGGGGGATGACACCGGACTCCATGAGTTCAAAAAGGGGGCTGGAGGTGTCGGAGAAGACCTTCATCAAGAAGAAAGTTACTTTCAACGATTTGGTTATTGAAATTAATGATTTAAATAATGAGATGTCCGATTCAATTTCAAAGAAAGCTACTGACTTTACTGTTGGTGCTAATGTGGATTTGGAAGTCAATTCCTTTTTGGTGGATGAAGGAATGGATTTGCCAAATTTGGGTGAAAATGTGGCTTGCCGAAAGGCTTGCCTTAGGAAGTTTACTCTTAATGTGGAGGTTGTCAAGCCTGCGAGGAAATCGGTGAAGTGGAAGGATAATATCCAGGTTATTATTGATCAAGAGGATGATAGTCAGGTCAATAAGAAGTTGGTTATGGATGAGGAGGTAGATCAAAAGATGAAGGAAAAGGGCATTGAAGCCGTTCAGTACTTCAGGAGTAGGGGTTGTGTTCTGGAAGGGACAGGAAGGGTGTTGAGGCGTATGCTTAGGATACTTTTTTTTTTTTTTTGCTAATTAATTTTTATACCATAGGAAAAAGATTACATCTCTAGGGGCATACCCCGCGATAAATAATACATCCGCCTAACGGAACAACAAGGAAAAAACAACAATAAAGCTAGATAAACTAGCAGTCAACAAACCAACGAAATTAAGGTAGAGATTATTCTGGCGCCTTAACTAAACTTGAGACTAGGCACATGTCTCACAAAGCCCATAGTGAGAAGCAGCAGAGACCATGCATTCCATTCGCCAACTCCAGTGGCGAGACATGAAATCACCACGCACCTGATACAAAGAATATAGCAGGCATGAACATGTCGCCCACCTTCATTTTTACGCCAGTTCCGATCCCGATCGTAACTGCAGCTTCTAGGACTGCGGTTGATTCTCACAACAACAACAACATGGATAACAAAATGAGCATAAGTCTCATTTAAAAACAAGCAGAACCCATCATTTGTCACCTGAGCAAATTCCTCCCAATAACCCAACTCATTGTAGTCCTTAGCAGACCCCTTCATTCTAGAACCATCAGCCATAACCTCTGTCTTACCTGTTTTTACAACACACCGCAAGTTTGGTATTTGGAAAAACAAATTATGACTTGCAGTCAAAACAGGTGTGGCATTCCTTCTCACTAGAAGATAAACTGATACTACCATCAAGATGTACACAGGACACACATGATAGATAAAAGCAAAACCATCATTAATCATTCCGCTTAAGCGCAGCAACAAAACAAACACCTTGCGCTTTTCCGACATTTTCCTTGCAACATATGAAACACCAGCTCCCAGGCAAGGTCTATCCTCCTCAAGACCAGAAGTCATACTATTTCGGTTTGGCATCTTGGATGCCACAGACACCTCACTTCGCATCCCGACTTTATAACCATTAACAGTGGTATCGCCACCAAGAGTAACCATTACCCTGCTAATCTCCTCCTTCAAATGAATTAAATCCATACCAAACTGAGCACTATCAGTGTCATCTTGTATCGAAGTCCCACCCTCTATAATAATCTCAATGTAAAAGGTTTTCACCTTATCTCCATTTTCCAAATCTGGGCTAACACCCTCTCCCTTTTACCATAAAAGGGAGACAACCACGACTGCGAACATAGATCTGAGCAGTCCCAACCATTATCTTATCAAACAATATGGTATCACACTCAGGCAATACAACAAACAGCTGGAGGTCAGCACCGAAAATCCCTCCATAATCGACAATATCCATAAGCAACAAAGAGGATTGGTTAGAAACCAACCCTCGGTTGATAGAAACGTTGCTAAGCTCATTAAACGAGTCAACATCACACAAACGAACAGCCTCAAGTGACACATCCGTCGCCTTATAGGACTTTGACATAGTCCAGTACCTTAAATCGCCAAGAACGAAACCCCGACAACAGAACCCAGCCCTATCGTCAGATAGAGTTGAGCAGCAACAAGGCAAGACATCCATGAAATTCACATTTCCCGCGAGCTCCAACAAGATAAAACCATCTTTCCTTAGCCACCAAGATCTATCCACCACATTTGCGGGCTTGAATCTCATCAGAAATTCAAGATTTGAACTCAGGTTTGACTGAGGCATTATATCAAACACCATATGTTCCCCTTTTTTAGACATAAGAGTATTCCAACATAGGATACGCCTAGTGTGCCCACCTGTCTTCATACAAGACTTTGCCAAAGTCTCGAGTGCACAGGAGCAAGACTTAAAGTCGTCAACATCATAAATCAGGCAGAACCCATAGCTGAGTCGACCCTCCATTGAAACCCTCTGTGTTTCAAGCAACTCGTGACATAGGTTGGCAACCTTAGCCACCACGAAAATACACTCCCTAACAACATGTTATTGGGGTAGCACTTATTTCAATTATTGTTATTGGGGTAGCTACTTGTCATTGTATTGTGAGGGCGTCACGATACAAGATGTAGAGCTGGATGCTCACAATGTGTGTGCTATGCGCACTGCAAAGTGGGTATTTGCTTGTTATGATGTCCTTGACAGTAAGGGTCTGGTTGAAGACCCTTTAGGAATGGCGGATGCTTTAAACCCAGTCATGGTGATTGTGGTAGTATACTCTGAAAATTCGCAGAAGGGACGAAAGTTTGTTACAACAGATGATGAAGGGAGGACTCTACTCTGCGATGTTCAAATTGTGGGAGACTGCGGGGTTTATGTAGTATTGCAGACTGGAATGTTCATGGCAATTTTCTAGTTTTAGGATTCTGATTATGATTCTGATTGTGTTTGTGTTCTGCTGTTGTTGATTGCTAGTTTTCTAGCATTATTGATGTTTTTTTCTCTATTGTTCCTTTAGGTGGATGGTTTTATTTTCGCGGGGTATGCCCCTAGAGATGTAATCGTTTGCCTGTGGTATAAATTTTAATTAGCAAAAAAAAAAAAACAGAAATGTCAGTTGCTTCCGATGAATCGGACATTTCATTATTGAAATCTTTAATTTCAACAACCAAATCGTTAAAAGTAACTTTCTTCTTGGAGTAGTAGATCTTACCTTGAAACGAGCTACACGTCCTAGAAGCAATCCCAGTTGTGGGAGTGAAGGCCCTCCCCGACACCTCCAGCCCATCTTTGAGACCAGAAGCACCAAACTCCGTACACTCCGTCTCAAACTTCAATCTCTTAGCCACCTGAAACAAGGGCTTAATCACACCCTGAGCACACCCTTCGGATTATCCTCCAAAGGATACACAGTCACAAGGTTCTCCGAAAAGGAGACCCTCTTCGGACTCCTAATCGGAATACCCACCGGATGGCAAACTTCAGATCCTCGCGCACGGGGAGGAATCACGGTCACTAAGTTCCCCGAAAAAGAAACCTTCTTCATTAAACTAATAATTATATAATAAATATATAAAGAAATATGGTGTTTGAGGTGAAAGATTAGAAGAGGAAGGTGAATTTGGGAAGGCTACAGAGAAAATTTGATGAAGAAATGGTTTAGATTAAGGTTTGAATTTGGTGGCGGCTAGGTTTTTTAGAGAGAGGTTAGAGAGAAGTTAGAGCAAATACGACTCTCATCTTTGATTCAGAAACATGCGACTTTCTTCTCGAGTGGACAGTTGGGTTAATAAAGTTCTGAATCATGTTGGAAGATTACTGCTGATTAAGGCGATGTTATTTAACATACAAGGTAATAGGTCTCTACATCTCTTCCTCCCTAAAGCTGTCTTGAAAAAATTGCAGTCTCTGTTCACTCAATTCCTTTGGAGTGGGTCGTCCACTTCGCGTAAGCAAAGCAAAGTCTCCTGGAAGGATTGCTGTTCTCCTAAAGAAGAAGGTAGGTTGGGCCTTTATGATCTTTGTGATTGGAATAGAGCTGCTTTTCTATTTCATTTTTGGCGTATAACTCAACCAGACAATAACTCTTTGTGGATTACTTGGTTCAAACGCATTTTTTTGAGGAACAAATCTATCTGGACTGTCCATATTCCGGATAAAGCCTCTTGGTGTACGAAAAAGATTCTTCAGGCTAGAGTGGTTGCAGCTCGCTTTATGCACTACAAAGTGGGTATGGACTCGCAATTCTCTCTTTGGCACGACCATTGGTTAGGGGGTACGCCCCTTATTCAACGATTTGGCCATGAGATTATCTCTATGTCCGACTCTGTCCAAGATGCTCATGTAAGTGACTTCATGCGTGGTGGTAGTTGGCATCTCCCCCCCCTCCAATCATGTTTGGATCATGGAGCTTCGACAACTGATCAATACTATAACTATTGCCTCACTGGACTCAATTACTTGGGATGGTACTGCCTCAAAACTTGTCAAAATCCCTACCATCTGGTGTTCAATTCGTTGTATTCAACCCTCTCCTCCCTGGGTCGGGGCTGTTTGGAATTCTTTAGCGATTCCTAAATGTTCTTTCACTCTATGGCTAGCACTTAAGGACAGACTTTTAACAAGGGAACGTATGGTTCGATTTGGTCTGGGAACAGACCTTAGTTGCCTGCTTTGCAATAATGCAATAGAAACTGCTGAGCATATTTTTAGTTCCTACACTTTTACTACTATGATTTTTCGAAACTCCGGATTTGATTTCACCCGCGACTGGACTAGCTACTTAAATGGCCAATTCTTGTTGCTGTATTTTGTATGGTTCGAGAAAAGGCATTCTCCCACCCTACTTTTCAAAAAGCCGCAGCCAAAGACCACAATCTCATATTAGCCCTGTATTGAAATTACTTGATGTTTTCTAGTTGATTTAGAGTAGCATTCTCTCTTTTGCGTTCTTTTTGATGTAGCATGTTTCCTCGCGGGGTATGCCCCTAGATTTTGTACCTTTTTCTGTTAATATTATATTTATTTTAGTAAAAAAAAAAAAACAAAGCTACAAGTGGTTTCCATGCTCAAACAAGTCAAAAACTAAACAAAATTAATTTTCTGGTTCAAATGAGTCCAAAATGAAGTTTTAGTTAGTTATATGGGTCAAACGAGTCAAGAACCAAGCTACAAGTGGTTTCCATGCTCAAACGAGTCAAAACTTGTTCAAACAAGTCCAAAATGAAGTTTTAATGAGTATTAGGGGTCAAACGAGTCAAGAACAAAGCTACAAGTGGTTTCCATGCTCAAACAAGTCAAAAATTAAGCAAAATTAATTTTCTTGTTCAAACGAGTCATAAATGAAGTTTTAGTCCGAGTCATAAAGTTGTTCAAAGACATTCTTTCTCAACATGAAACAAAGTCTCAATCAATAACTCCCGAACACCATCCTGGTATTCCTCCGAACGAATCTCAGAGATATAATCATTCTCGGACCTCAAACTCCCACCATCCTCCTCTATACCAGATAGAAGGACATTATCCAACTTCTCCTCCATCTTTTCCCTCGTCATTTTGAGAGTATTGTCAATGACCCCAAGCTTTGTTGGTCCTCTAACTTGACACGAATGGTCAATCACATTAACTTGACTCATAATATCAGCAACATTGGCACTATTACAACCCTTAAAGATTCCAGAACTACCATCCAAATCTATAATACCCTCCCTGACCACATTCAGCTTGGGATTATGCCCATTACACACAGAATTATCATGTTTACTAACAGAGGAACAGAACTTACTCTCCCCTCTTTGGAAATGGCATGAGCTACGAGTCCTAGAAGCAATCCCAGTGGGAGCTACCTTTTCCTTCATGCTTACCTTTCGCCTTTTTCCCCGATCTCCACCAGCCGAGTTCTTAGGGACTCCACCAAGACAATCGCCCCTAGTACCCTCAAATCGCATAGAACACCCAGAGCTCCTCAACCTTCTAGAGGTTCCAGATCCCACAGCGTCCTCCTTGGTTTGTGACCTACCAGGAATTATCTCCGACACCAAATTCTCCGCAAAGGAAACCCTTTTCGGACTGAATACCGAACTCAGACCTTCCTTGGATCTAAAAGAGCTCCCTTCAGGTTTCACCACATGCATACCCTCTTGGGTTATGCTAGACTTAATGCCATCATCCATCCTGCAATTAGGCTTAATATCGCTTCTGGTTCTAGAAGCAACTCCAAAGGCTGGACAAACATACTGGTTCCAATTCCTCCTCCCTGCGTTAGTGCTACCAGAAGGAATCACCGTCACCAGGCTCTTCGAAAAGGTAACCCTTTTCGGACTCATAGTCGAGGCCAACCCATCCCGGGCCTTAGTCATCAGACCCTTAATATCATTAACCAACTCAGTGGTACAATCAAGGAGGCAAGCATTTGAACTACCAATCTCCGAAGGAGAGACATCGGCGAAAGAAACCTTCTTCCGATTCATACTGACAAGAAATATAGGTGTTTTAGGTGAAAGAAAAGAAGAAAAAGATGGATTAGTGAAGGATTTTTGGACAGTTGATGGAGAAATGTTTAGAATTTGAGGCGGCTAGCTAGGGTTTTTAGAGAGAAGTTAGAGAGAAGGCAGAGAAACGACTCTCATTTTTTTCTATGAACGAATTATTGTTGGAATCTTTTAGTGTGCTAGACCAAAATGAAGTTTTTTTTGCTAATTAAATTTTATACCAAAGACAAGCGTTTACATATCTAGGGGCATACCCCGCGAGAAATAAACACTAATCCAACGGAACAGCAAGGAGTACTAGAAAAACTAGACATCAAAACCAACAATAAACAAAATCCACAATAACTGGATCAACAAAATGATACTAAGAAACTAGCGAAAAACTAGTTTAAAGGGAACAAGCTAATTCCTTCGCCAGGACATCTTCACAGGTCGCTTCCTGACCTTAGCCAACCAGCAGCAAAGCTTACACCTGCTCCGCAACCCTGCACCTTTGCACAATTCTGGGCACAAAATCAGCACTATGCCAAAATGGCATCGCGTCTCCTGGCGATTAACAACATGCAAATATCCCCACTGACCATGCCATTGTTTACCTAGTAGGCCCCAACCACTAACATGCTTTATCCGTTCCATACCTAACAAATTGACAACCAGCAATACATAAAATTGGTTGGCCACATCGACATCCTTATGAGGAAAAACACCCATCCTTGGAGTGAGAATATCAACAAACATAAAAGGCGCCCCTCTCCCAACTGCTGGTCGGCTACATTGAACATAGCAAAATACAAAAGTACTCTGCTAACCATCCAATCGAAGTAGCACATACCCAACTCCGAACAAATCAGAGCAAAAGAGAGGCATACGAATGAGACACCTCCCATCCATCCATCTAAGGTAGTAGCCACAAGAGAATCGAAACTAGAGAATTTCATTATGTCGGCAAAAACAAAAGCCCAAAGCCCTGTTTTATCATCCCAGTTGATGCATTCAAAACCACCATGAAAAGAACCAACAACAAAACCAGCAAGGTCTTCATGTTTCCTTATGAGAAAAGCATTAGGAAAATGCTTAAAAGCATCCGCATTGTTCCTGTGATGATCATCATAGAATGCATCCTTGTTCATCCTCCTTGCGCGAGTTAGCACCGCAGAGATCTTCGTTGTTTGACACGAGGCATTAACACCAGTTAAACCACCTCTACCATGAAAAACCTGACTTGCGACGTCATCCCAACTGCATAAGCCACGAGTGGTCTCCCTATCATCAATTCTGGTGCATGACCCATAGCTTCTGTAGATTATCAACAGGATTCTACCCCCTCGAACATCACGAGAATACCAATTTTGCAGAAAGAAACCAGGCTTGGCAGCATCCAGTTCCATCGCACACTGCATTCTGTCAATCTTAGTTTTAAAAAACTCATCATTTTCAACAACTTTCACACGTCTTGTAGACATTCCATCCAACAATGGACCACCATCATCAGCTAAGCTTCGATCTCCAGCTAAGAGGAGTTCAAGAACATCTTCAGATAAATATGGGCTAAAAGCACCATCTCCATGAGCCTGCAAGTTTTGAGCTGGGCGGCCAGCCCACCCACACACATTACAGATGCATATCTCCAAATCTACACGCTTAACAATAGCAGCTCCATTCTGTAAACTCATACCCATGATAGAGTGCCTCCAACGAAGCAAACTCAACACCGTAGGTTCTCGATTGAACTTTTCATCATACAGTTCATGAATCCGCAAATCATGGTCATAACTCATAACCCAAAGGGATTCTACAATCAACCTTTCCATCGCAAGGACATCATAACAATCACTACCACATAAGGCACATCCATGTATCTGCAAATTCACACTTGACCCTAACATTGTAGAGTAATCTTCCAATAAGTCTTTGAAGACCCTTTCCATGAGTTTCATCCTCGCTAGAATGCTCTTGAGCACGCAACAAGTAATAACCCAAGTCTTAGTGGCACCCATTGAAATAGTGAACACATACAACCTCAAATCCTTAATAAATTCTCTTTTCACCTTGATGTCACAATACACAAGCAAACTGATGAGAACATTCGCAATATTCAACATCAAAACTGCAAAAACCCTTTGAGGCAAATCATCAAACACCAAGGGTGCTTCTTGAACAATGAGGTAACCAGGCCTGTCATCACATTGCCGTAACACAACCCATACCAGGGCTACGTAATCGGGAAAAACATTAGAACCTCCCATTCCATTCTCCAGTTCTACCACATCAAGGTAATTCACCGAATCAGCGTAGTTTAGAGACCTCACAGCATCATCAAACTTTTGCAAACCTGCTAGATCCGAAAAACCAAGCATAGCAGCATCATTTTCCTTCAAGAACAACTCTTGAAACAAGATCCCCTTAACCGGGGTCCCAACATCATCGTCCATTAAAATACGACTCCATGAACAGAGACCAGCACATGGTCGTCCTAGCAGTTCCAGATCGGTGGTACCCATCATCAACGTCGAGCCTTCTCTCATTTGTTTTCTGTCCTTCTTTGCTCGGACATCCTCCAAAGGATATTCAGTCACCAAGTTCTCCGAAAAGGAGACCCTCTTCGGACTCCTAATCGAACTACCCACCGGAAGGCAATCTGCAGAACCTCTCACACGGGGAGGAATCACAGTCTCCAAGTTCTCCGAAAAGGAGACCCTCTTCGGACTCCTAATCGGACTACCCACAGGAAGGCCATCTGCAAAACCTCTCACGCGGGGAGGAATCACAGTCACCAAGTTCTCAGAAAAAGAAACTCTCTTCATTAAATAATAATTATATAGTAAGAAATATGGTGTTTTAGGTGTGAGATTTGAAGGTGGGAGATGAATTTAGGAGGGATTAATTGTGGATCTGGTGGAGAAAAGGTGAAGATTAAGGCTAAGTTTTAGTGGCGGCTGGGATTTTCTAGAGAGAGAAAACGACTCTCATTTTTTTTTATTATAGGTACCAAAATGAAGTTTTAGTGAGTTCTAGGGGTCAAACGAGGCAAGAACAAACCTACAAGTGGTTTCCATGCTCAAACGAGTCAAAACTTGTTCAAAATGAAGTATAGTCAGTATTAGAGGTCAAACGAATTAAGAACAAAGCTACAAGTGGTTTCCATGCTCAAACGAGTCAAAAATTAAGCAAAATTAATTTTCTGGTTCAAACGAGTCCAAAATGAAGTTTTAGTGAGTATTAGGGGTCAAACGAGTCAAGAACAAAGCTACAAATGGTTTCAATGCTCAAACAAGTCAAAAATTAAGCAAAATTAATTTTCATGTTCAAATGAGTCCAAAATGAAGTTTTTTTTTTTTGCTAATTAAAAATTTTATACCCAAGGGAACAACTGATACAAATCTAGGGGCATACCCCTCGAAATCAACTAAACAACATTAAGCAGAAAAGCAAATTAGTTAAACTAATTTGCAACAACTACAAGCAACCGAATGCTTCTACATAGGAGAAACTAGAAAACCTAGTTTGAAAATATCAACTAAGATCTATGCTTGGATCAAAAAATAAGAGCCCCAACTGGCCTTGATCTCCATGCACACACCAGAGGTGTCCAGCGCCCAATAAGCAAAGCTTCTCGAAAGGTCGTGTCAAAACTTTCAGAACTGCAGCAGTCAACATAACCACAATACAATCACTACGTGCTTCATTCAAAGTGCTCACCAACCAGAACTGCACTACCTTCATGTCCCTTCGATTTGGAAGAGAACCGAACACCTCTTGAATGTGATACATTCCGCTGCATCCACTAGGCATGAAACTGATCCTATCCGCTGCACTCACCACTCCATTATACATGTTCGTCCAAAATGAAGTTTTAGTGAGTAATAGGGGTCAAACGAGTCAAGAACAAAGCTACAAGTGGTTTCCATGTTCAAAGGAGACCAGAATAAAGTTTTAGTGAGTTCTAGGGATCAAACGAGTCAAGAACAAAGCTAGGGGTCAAACGAGTCAAGGACAAGGCTACAAGTGGTTTTTTTTTTTTTTTTTTTTTTGCTAATTAACAAAAAATTTTATAAGAAGAAACAAACATTATACAAAGTCTAGGGGCATACCCCGCGATAAATTAAAACAACTCAACAATGACACTTCGAATAAACACCCACCAACTTCTAATACAGTAAAGTAATTAGCCTAGGGTCCTGTTTGCTTTTCTTTTGAAATTCTTTACACGTGCTGAGTCTTTTGCGCACATTTCTTTTGGTGCTTTTGATCAGGTACTCAGGTAAAAGAGAATGGCCCTGAATGTGTATACGTTCATTTCTCTCATGCAAAATGAAGTTTTAGTGAGTAATAGGGGTCAAACGAGTCAAGAACAAAGCTACAAGTGGTTTCCATGTTCAAAGGAGACCAGAATAAAGTTTTAGTGAGTTCTAGGGATCAAACGAGTCAAGAACAAAGCTAGGGGTCAAACGAGTGAAGAACAAAGCTACAAGTGGTTTCCATGCTAAAAAGAGTCAAAACTTGTTCAAACGAGTCCAAAATGAACTTTTAGTGAGTTCTAAGGGTCACACAAGTCAAGAAAAGAGCTACAAGTGGTTTTCATGCTCAAACAAGTCGAAAATTAAGTAAAAGTAATTTTCTTGTTCAAATGAGTCCAAAATGAAGTTTTAATGAGTAATAGGGGGTCAAACGAGTCAAGAATAAAGCTACAAGTGGTTTTCATGCTCAAACGAGTCAAAACTTTTTCAAACGAGTCCAAAATTAAGTTTTAGTGAGTATTAGGGGTCAAACGAGTCAAGAACAAATCTACAAGTGGTTTCCATGCTCAAACAAGTCAAAAATTATGCAAAATTAATTTTCTTGTTCAAACGAGTCAAAATTAAGTTTTAGGTAGTTCTAGGGGTCAAACGAGTAAAGAACCAAGCTACAAGTGGTCTCCTTGCTCAAACGAGTCAAAACTTGTTCAAACGAGTCCAAAACGAAGTTTTAGTGAGTATTAGGGGTCAAACGAGTCAAGGACAAAGCTACAAGTGGTTTCAATGCTCAAACAAGTCAAAAACAAAGCAAAATTATTATTTTTTTTCTAATTAAAATTTTAATACCACGAAGGAACAACATACATAATTCTGGGGGCATACCCCGCGAAATCAGCAAAAGCCAAACAGAGTCAAAACAACATTAGGTCATTTTACAATCAACAACGAAGATACCAAAATAATAGCTTAAACATCCATAGTTAATTCCTGATGGAGTCACCACCTCTAGTCGCTCTCCATTGTTTGATCTTGGATTTGGTCCAACGGACTTTTGGTTCCTGTTCAGTGGATTCCAGCTTCTCATTACCATGGTCCCAAGCGGTCCGGTCCTCTTCCATTCTGTCACTAACTTGATCATCATCAGGGTCACCCTCCATCCACATCGTGTTGTCTTTTTTAGGGTTCATATCCTGGTTGGTATGATCTCCCATATCAGGTTTACTGCCTCCCTGCTTCTCATCAATCTCCATAGCATAGTAATCCGTACCAATAGAAGGGAGTATACTAACAGTGGGAAAGTCCTCCCAAAGAATACCATCCCCCAGATCCTCCTTCCTTTGCATCACGTCAACAGTGTCCTCCGTCATAGCGGATCCTCCTTCATTTAAACCCCTACTCATCAAGTAATCAAATGCTTCATCAATCTCTGCATCAATTTGGTTAGCTCCATCAGGAGCCTTCGTCAAGTTCACAGCATCATTAGCATAATATCCAATTTTTTCCGACATTATGGGCTGGATATCATCCATCCACCTAACGCTCTTCTGCTGAGGGTTGACAACCCCTGGCCCAGAACCCGTTTCCTTTTCCAATACGCCATTCACACCAAAAACCACCTCAAGAGGAATGCCTCCAACAGGAATTTCAATTCCTTCGTTTACAACAAACGAAAGCTTAACAAGAATGATTGCCAGACACTCAAGGTTCCAAAGAGGTCATATGCCCATCACTTACTTGGGGCTCCCTCTTATCATAGGAAAGCTTAACAAGAATGATTGCCAGACACTGATTTCTAGACTCTGCAGGAAAATGGAGATGTGGACAACTAGATTTCTTAATTTTGCAGGGCGTCTCCAACTGATCAAAGCCATACTGGTCAGCATTGTGGGGTACTGGAGTATGTTTCTCTTCCTTTCGAAAGGGATCCTGAAAAAGATCAATGCTCTATTTTTCAAGTTCCTCTGGGGAGGTTTCTACAAACCAGATGGGAAGTGTCATTATAAAGTTGGATGGGAGGAGTGTTGCAAACCAAAAGCAGAAGGGGGTCTTGGCATCCGGAATATTTTTGAATGGAATGAAGCAGCCATTCTTTTTCAGCTGTGGCGCATCATTCAGCCCAACTCTAACTCTCTATGGATAGCATGGTTCAATAAAGCTCTGCTGGCAACGAAGGAATTCTGGACTTCAAAAATGCCATATCGCTCATGTTGGATTGTAAGGAAACTGTTCAAGGCGAGACCGCGAGCCCTTCAATATGTGCACTATAACATAGGAGAAAACTCTGACTTTCTATTTTGGCATGATCCTTGGGTCAAAAATAAGCCACTTCTGGCTATTGCCCCTTCCATTGTATCTACAGCTGAGTCCACTAGTTCAGTTAGTATCAATGTCTACCTCCGAAATGGGACTTGGGACTTACCATCTTCGAACCATAATGATGTGATTGAAATTAGACGGATGGTGCAACATATTCAAATCCATAAGTCTGATTCCATTTTATGGGATGGAATGCTTCCAAAGCATGTCAAATTGTCCACTATTTGGTCCTCCATGCGGGTGCAAGGAAGCTATGTCCAGTGGTTAAACATGGTTTGGGGAAAATTCAATATCCCGAAATGCTCATTCATCACATGGTTGGCCATCAAAAACAGGCTCCTCACGAAGGACAGAATGCTTCAGTTCGGAATGCAGGTTGATCAAAAATGTGTCTTGTGTGGGGTGGATGATGAATCGATTAGCCACATTTTCACTACTTGCCCATACTTTGATATTATTAGCAGGTCAATACCATTTCGTTTCTCTCGTAACTGGTCCAATTGTCAGTCAGGCAACTGCACTGTTACTCAGCTAGGGGCAAAGGAGGAGTCAATGGCACGGTTCGGAATGACCCGACCATCCTCTTATTTATCATGTAAAAGAATAAGCTAGGTTCATCTGTAACGTTGAGTAGGGTTTACCTCCTTATTCTTTGTATCATGTTGATTAGTAGTTTGGCTTGGATGTTGTCTCGCGGGGTATGCCCCTAGATATGTACTAGCTGTTTCCTTTGGTATATATTCTTTTAATTAGCAAAAAAAAAAAAAAAAAAAAAAAAAACAAACTGCTACAACTGGATAACATCATTTATAGCTACATAAAGCTCCTCCTCATGTCCACAATCAGAAATATCAATAATAAAATCCCCTGCAACTTTAATCTCAATCTCCATCCGCCTCTTGAGGATAGGCGCCTCAAACCCCATAAATTCAATAAAAGACTTTAACACTGAAGCATACTTCCTAGTACCAATCAGATGCCTCTCGGAGGCCAGCATCTTCCCCACTAACCCACTCCGGCCATTAAGCTCACCTCTAGTGGTAGTCTTTTTATTATCAAACCCCCCTTGGTCACCATAGAGACTGTTTCCAGAATGCAAAAGGTTTTCTTCCATGTTCCCCATACCTCCCTCATCAGTAAATGTCAATACCATAGACTTATGGGAGTCTTCCATTTTCAAAAGCGGATCCTCAGACGACATGTTGGAATTGCCATCCCAAGTAGCATCTGCCACTATTTTTTGAACAAGGTTTGCCACAAACCATGAAATTACTTCATCATCCCCAGAATCCACATCATTTGTATAACTCAAATTCTTTTTTGCTAATTAAAATTTTATACCAAGAAGGAACAACTTACACAAATCTGGGGGCATACCCCGCGAGATCAACATTCAGACAACAAAGCCAAACAACATTAAGTCATTTTACGATCAACAAACATAGAACTAAGCCTATTACAAACTTAATCTGGTGCCTCCACCAATCCTAAATTGAACCTTCCAAATAGGCAGTTCATAGGCCACCCAGACTGCACGAACTGCACACCCTCCAAGTCCAGGAATGGCTCAACATTTCCCTTCGAAATCACCATCTTAGCCGCAAGCAGGCTGGGTTCCCGTATCGCTACTCCACATAAAGCCAACCTCTTCCAACTACACACAGTCCCTATGAAAACCTTCGCTGGGATGGCCTCCATGCTAGTAACCATTCCATTTCCTACCTTTTTGACATCCCTAGAATCCGCCACATCAGCCAATTTCCCCCCTCCCCGTTTCTGCAAACTCAGGTCAGAGAGAGCTCCAGTGGGTGTCTCCTCTTGAAAGGGATCCAACCCATTCCTACTAATAAAATCCTGCAGTTGAAGATCACAACCAAACAGGCTCACTAGCTCCAGGGGCCTCCTACCATGAAACCTTCCCACCTCATCCTTGAAAGGGTCATGACCACTGATCATAGTAAATTCCTTAACAGCATGAATTTTTAAGCCCCTATTGTCAATGTCATTCTTCAGCTTATCAATATGAACCAAGGTCTCGATCAAAAGATCTCGAAGACCATCCCTATACTCAGTAGTACCAACCTCTTGATTAGGAGCGAACCCCTCTATACCCTCATCCTTATCTCCCCTTACCAGGACAACATCCTCCCTAGCAGTAGCAAGACCTGTTACCTTAGTATCATCTTGTTGCTTCTTCCTTCCCTTCATGAGCCCCAAATCTACCGTGCCATCATTATGAGCACCAAACCATCACAAATGGTTTGCCCCACCCCAAGGGGACTCTCCATAACAGAGACACTAACAACCCTATAACCTTTACCAGAATTATAAAGGCCCAAAGAATTAACTTCTAATTCCTCAGTACCCGCGTTCTTAGATAGATCCTTAATTGAGTTAGGTAACTCGATAGGTACCTCAGCATCAGTACTAACGAAACTATGAGACAGTCTTTTAGAAAAATAGAACTTACTCTCAACCAATTGAAGGTTGCGCAAGCTACAAGCCCTTGAACGTAGACAATCACTATCACTAGGAATCACCGACACCAGGTTCTCCGAAAAAGAAACCCTTTTCGGCCTCATAGTCGATACCAACCCCTCCCGGGTCTTCTTCGACATCCCCTTCAAAACTTGAGCCAACTCAGTGGTACAAGCAAAAAACTTACCTTCAGACAATTGGAGGTTGCGAGAGCTACGAGCCCTTATGCCAGCCTCCAAATCAACGATTTCACAATCCCTCTTTCCACAAACATTCATCTTCTGAATAAGGCCAACTATGGACCCCGAACTATCCTTATCATGACCATACTCCATTTGTTTGACACCCAATTTCCTCTCGGGTCGACCCGACTCCAACAAAGCATCCTCAGAAAAAGATACCCTCTTCCGACTCATTGTTTGAGTCAATAGTTCTTGCTTCCCCACAATAGTTATCACTGAGGGGACGTCATGAGAACACGCACGAAGACGAGAATCTAAATTAGGGATCACCGATACAAGGTTCTCCGAAAACGAAACCCTTTTCGAACTCATAATCGAACTAAATTAAATAAGAAATATGGTGTTATAGGTGGGAGATAAGAGAGAGGAGGTGGATTTATGAATGGAATGTATAGATCTGATGAAGAAGTTGTTTAGATTGAGCTGAAAAATTAAGTGGCGGCTACAAAATTCTAGAGAGAAGGAGGAGTTTCTCTCTCTAGACTCTCATGGCAAGGTGAGAATTGTATAACTCAAATTCGCAGAAACAACATGGTACACATTTGTCTTTATCGGCTCAATAATGGCAGCAGAGTGCCCTTTCCCACCAGACTGAGTAGCATCAATACCCCTTCCATTCCTCGTGTAAATGCCATCCATCTCCTTTACGGCAACAAGAGTGTCCAAACTCATCGGAGCATCCTCAATCTGATGGCTAACCTGACCCATCATCCTATTATCACAAGAATTCACAAAGCCCTTCCTACCAACATTGGGCACACCCAATAACCCAAACTCACTGGAAAACCCAGTCATGATAGGGTTCAAGGAACCCTCAACATTTAAGAGGCCAGTACCAACAAAGTTGGGAAGACCGACCAATTCCCGACAGGGACTTAATGGTAACTCAGAGTTAACCTCCCCTCGTTATCCATATCATTAATAGATCTTAAATAGTCAGATCCCACATTAACAGAAGTATCTCTATCATTAACGGATCTCAAATTCGAAGAATCAGATAACTCAATAATCGAATCATCCCTAACATCATTTTAATTAACAGATTTCTTTTGAGAGAAAATCTTACCATCAATCATTTGGTGTTTAACCAAACTACGAGTGCGCTTAGCAATCCCAGTTCTAGAACCATCAGCAACGCAGATGTTCCAGCTCTTATGCTCGATTGGACTCCCCATCCCACCATTCCCCTTCGAATGACCATCCGATGAAGCAGCCCAGACGCGATCAGCAACGCCAAATCCACCCCATTCAAATCAAACCCAAAAGAAACCGAGTCTTTAACACCATCTCCATTAGAATTGGCTCTATAGGAGCGAACACCATAGGAAATAGCCTCCAGCGAGTTTTCCTCATCGGAAACCCTCTCCGAAACCATCCTTAAATACTAGATATAAGAAAAATTGAGAGAATATGGTGAGGGGAAAGAAGAGGAAGTGGATTATCGAAGGTTTAATATCATATCTGATGGAGAAATGTTTAGATTTTGTTTAGATTCTGACAAAACTGAGGAAAGTGTATCTAGAGAGAAGTTAGAGAGAAGGTAGAGGAAACGACTCTCATTAGGTTTTGAGTAGTTTTTAAGCAAAATTAATTTTCTTGTTCAAACGAGTCCAAAATGAACTTTTAGTGAGTTCTAGGGGTCAAACGAGTCAAGAACCAAGCTACAAGTGGTTTCCATGCTCAAACGAGTCAAAACTTGTTCAAACGAGTCCAAAATGAAGTTTTAGTGAGTATTTTTTTTTGCTAATTAAACTTTTATACCAAAAGGAACAACTTATACAAATCTAGGGGCATACCCCGCGAAATCAAGGTCATAACAGCAGTAAGTCGCCTTACTCTTGAGAGCAATACAACTTTTGTTATCTCTTTTGTGTATGGCCTTAATGATATGATTGACCGTAGACCACTATGGTCTGATTTGGTGGGAATAGCGCAGGGTTTGAATGGCACAGCATGGGCTCTATGTGGTGACTTCAACTCGTGTATCAGTATTGATGAAAAACAAGGAGGGTCCTTAGATTGGACTGCTGGAATGGAGGAGTTTAAACAGTTCTTGCTTGCTAATGGCCTCACTGATCTCCGGTATTCAGGCCACTTCTTCACATGGTGGGATAGCAATATCTCTCAGCCAAAATTTAGAAAATTAGATCGTGTGTTAGTAAACCCAGAATGGCATTCAGTGTTCCCTTGCTCGACGGTGGAGTTCATGTCTCGGGGCTTATCTGATCATTGCCCTGCTGTTACTTCACTTGGCACTAGTTTCTCCTCTGGAGCGAAGCCCTTTCAGTTTTTTAATCACCTTATTGATAATCCAGACTTCTTGGAAACAGTGGAGAAAGCATGGTCCTTAGAGGTTGAGGGGAATCCTTGGTTCATCCTAACATCGAAACTCAAGAATGTAAAGGTGGCTCTAAAGGAACTAAACAGAAAGATGGGGGATATTCACAACCTAGTAATCCAGTCTCGGGATGCTCTCTCTCAGTTCCAGGACTCAATGCCTGCTAACCCTACTGCTGCTTACTTTGAGGAAGAAAAGGAATTTATTGAGAATTATTCAGCAGCTTTAAGGCTAGAGGAGCAGTTTTTAAAGCAGAAATCCAGAATTCAGTGGCTTAAACTTGGAGATGGCAATAGTAAGTTTTTCTACAATTCTTGCAGAGGGAACTGGAACACTAACAAGATTACTACTCTCACCGACTCGGAGGGTGTCTCACACTCTTCTCATGCAGACATGGCTAAAGTTGCAACGGATTTCTATAAAAATATTCTGGGAAAATCCTCTGAGGTAGCAGATTTTCCTAATGATATTCCTCTACCTTCTCTCTCTGATTCCCAGGTCAACCTTATGGCTGCCCCTTTTTCTGAGAGTGAAGTTCTGAGCACATTAAAAAGAATGGCTAAGAACAAGAGCCCTGGGCCAGATGGGTTCACAGTTGAATTCTACTTGGCTGTTTGGCACTTGGTAGGAAACGATGTGACTAAAGGTATCATGCATTTCTTTAACACATTGCACTTACCTAGAGTAATAAATGCTGCTTCCATATGTTCAGTTCCTAAACAGCCTAACCCATCTGAAATGCAACACTTTAGACCAATCTCCTGTTGTAATGTACTGTATAAATGCATCTCTTCTATGCTAGCCAAGAGGCTTAAAGCTGTGCTTCCCTCCATCATTTCCCCGGTACAATCTGCTTTTGTAGCTAGGAGATCCATTGGTGACAATATTTTCCTTGCTCAAGCATTATGCAAGGACTATAATGGTAATTCAGGTCAGCCTCGATGTGCTATAAAGCTAGACATTCATAAGGCTTTTGACTCCCTAAACTGGAATTTCCTGTTTGCAATCATGGGGAAAATGAGGTTTCCCACTCAGTACATTAAGTGGCTGGAAAAATGTATCACTTCAACAATGTTTTCTGTAAAGTTGAATGGCAGTTTGGAAGGGTTTTCCAAAGGGGAATCTGGCCTCAGACAGGGGGATCCTCTATCCCCTTATCTGTTCGTGATTGTCATGGAGGCTCTCTCAGCATGCCTGGATAAGAAGACTGCGGACCCTAACTTCAAATTCCATTGGAGAACTAAGGAAGTAAAGCTAAATCACATTATTTTTGCTGATGATGTTTTCCTGTTTAGTCATGGTGATCTTAGGTCAGTCTCGGCTCTCCTGGATGGGATCAAGCTATTCTCAACTTGTTCGAATCTAAAGCCAAACATCTCCAAAACTACATGCTTCTTTGCTAATGTTAGGCAGGATGTGACTAATGTTATTCTGTCTCACTCAGGGTTCCAAAGAGGTCATATGCCCATCACCTACCTGGGGCTCCCTCTTATCACAGGAAAGCTCAACAAGAATGATTGCCAGACTCTGATTAGTAGACTGTGCAGCAAAATGGAGATGTGGACAACTAGATTTCTTAATTTTGCAGGGCGTCTCCAACTGATCAAAGCCATACTGGTCAGCATTGTGGGATACTGGAGTATGTTTCTCTTCCTTCCGAAAGGGATCCTAAAAAAGATCAATGCTCTATTTTTCAAGTTCCTCTGGGGAGGTTTCTACAAATCAGATGGGAAGTGTCAATATAAAGTTGGATGGGAGGAGTGTTGCAAACCAAAAGCAGAAGGGGGTCTTGGCATTCGGAATATTTTTGAATGGAATGAAGCAGCCATTCTTTTTCAGCTGTGGCGCATCATTCAGCCCACCTCTAACTCTCTATGGATAGCATGGTTCCATAAAGCTTTGCTGGCAAAGAAGGAATTCTGGACTTCCAAAATGCCATATCGCTCATGTTGGATTGTAAGGAAACTGTTCAAGGCGAGGCCGCGAGCCCTTCAGTATGTACACTATAACATAGGAGAAAACTCTAACTTTCTCTTCTGGCATGATCCTTGGGTCCAAAATAAGCCCCTTCTAGATATTGCCCCTTCCATTGTATCTACAGCTGAGTCCACTAGTTCAGTCAGTATCAATGTCTACCTCCAAAATGGGACTTGGGACTTACCATCTTCGAACCATAATGATGTGATTGAAATTAGAAGGATGGTGCAACATATCCAAATCCATAAGTCTGATTCCATTTTGTGGGATGGAATGCTTCCAAAGCATGTCAAATTGTCCACTATTTGGTCCTCCATGCGGGTTAAGGGAAGCTATGTCCAGTGGTTAAACATGGTCTGGGGAAAATTCAATATCCCGAAATGCTCATTCATCACATGGTTAGCCATCAAAAACAGGCTCCTCACGAAGGATAGAATGCTTCTGTTTGGAATGCAGGTTGATCAAAAATGTGTCTTGTGTGGGGTGGATGATGAATCGATTAGCCACATTTTCACTGCTTGCCCATACTTTGATATTATTAGCAGGTCTATGCCATTTCGTTTCTCTCGTAACTGGTACAATTGTCAGTCAGGCAACTGCACTGCTACTCAGCTAGGGGCAAAGGAGGAATCAATTGCCCAACTGTTTTTTAGCACAGCTATTTATCATGTCTGGAAAGAGCGTAACTACCGTATGCACAACCATGCTCCTGGCCACCCTACATCAGTGGTTAGCAGTGAGATAAGACGTATGGTGCGTGAGAAACTGTTCTCATGTAGCTTGTTTAAGGGTTGGGTTCGGAATGACCCGACCATCCTCTTATTTATCATGTAAAAGAATAGGCTAGGTACATCTGTAACGTTGAGTAGGGTTTACCTTCTTATTCTTTGTATCATGTTGATTACTAGCTATAGCATGGATGTTGTCTCGCGGGGTATGCCCCTAGATATGTATTAGCTGTTTCCTTTGGTATAAATTCTTTTAATTTGCCAAAAAAAAAAAAGAAACTAATCAAGCCAACATAAGAGGAAGCTAGTAAAACTAGCTTAAGCACAAATCAATACTATGCAATTGTTAAAATAGGTTGAGCCTCCAGCTTCACACCCCATTATCCTACGCAGCAGCTTCGTCCTTGGCTTCCCATGCATCACAGTACTAGCAATAAGCTGCCTATCATATCCCAAAGCAACCAGTTGAGTATGACACATGACAAAATTGACCCTAGCTGGCCAGTCAGTTCCAACATCCAGCATGCTGGATAACCCATCAACGTAATACGCAGCATATGTTGGAAATATTGACTACTACAGCAACATAGAGGCAGTTATATATCGTATTTAACAAGTCAAGGCCAAGCAAACAATTAACGAAACAAAACACGAAGGTAAAACACATGCAAATTAGTAACTGATAGAACAAAGGAAGATAAGAAATCATACCAGAAGCCATAGCTATGCAGGTATAAAATAAGAAACAATCAGCTGAGTCACCAGGCCTTGCAAAGAAGTCCTGATTGTTCTTGAAGAGATAATTGCCTCCACTTACACTGTGTCAGGATGCTGGCAATATTCTTCCAGGATAAAACAGCTCCGAGTTTAGATGGTCACAGTAACCAGGAAAACTCAACTTCGACTAACACCTCAGTTCGCCAGAAAAACCTACTGTTGGAGTACAGAATATAAAGGGGAGAATAGAGTGTATAAAGAGAATAGAGAATGTATGGTGTGGACAGTATGTTTAGTGTATATTCCACAATCAGTAGCTTAGGTCTCTATTTATAGGAGAGGCCAAACGTAACTGATATCACCCAATTAATATTGTAACTCCCATTCTAATTAATTAGAATGAAACGGTCGATTTAATATAATCAAAACGGCTGTAACAGCTGATTTTATATTAAATAAATCGTAACAGTTACGTTATATATATTTATCCACATTATGACTTCCAATTAATAGAATAAACACTCAGACTTTACTGTCAAAATCACGCAGAAGTTACTGTCAACAAGTCTCGACAGTATCTTTAAAGTAACTGTCAACAGTTGACAGCAACTTTGTTTCATGACAGTATGTTTCACCTTCCTGACAGCAACCTTGTTTCATGACAGTAAGTTTTCACTTCCTGACAGCAACCTTGTTTTTGACAGCAAGTTTTCACTTCCTGACGGTAACCTTGTTTCTGACAGCAAGTTTTCACTTCCTGACAGTAACCTTGTTTCTGACAGTACGTTTATAATATTAAAATAAATCAATAATCCATGCAATAAAATTCCTCGCCCAGGTCGCCTCGCGTACGCGAGACGCCGAGACATTCGCCCAAATCACCCTTCGACCGAGCCGACCCGAGTCGAGACGTGGCGTGGCGTGGCGTGGCGTGGCGTGGCGTGTCGTGACGTGGCGGGGCGGGGCGGCGGCGGCGCGCGCGTGTGTGTGTGTGTGTGCGCGTGGAGCACACAGTAACACCATGCACCATCATACACCTTAGTAGTTGTACACTACCCATGTGTGTGATTCTATATAAAGCCAACAACCCCCTTTATTCATTTCAATGTGGGACAAATACACATTCTCTTTTTCAAGCTCTTTCAAGCCACCAATTTCAACTCCATTTCTCTATGGGTTTCACTAAGAAAATTACTTAGACCCATATATGAAAATTTAAGTTCCCATATCAAGGAACAATTTTCAATCGTTAAAATCCGGAATTAACATCAAGAACATAAAATAATTATGCCCTAATAACCCCATTTTCTAACAATCCCCCACAAATCCATACAGAAATGTTTCAGGTTTTCCATCATGACTTGTTTTTCAGAGTCGGTACCCTTCCGGGTTTGAACCCTCCTAAGTCCCCTACTTCAATGATTACCGGATTCAGATGGAATGTTTCACCTTGAATCTTAATCCGTTTGGTGTAACCATGTTCCATAGACGACGACATGTCAAAGGCTATGGTGCCAATCTACGGCTTTGAGACATTAAAGGTCTTGTCTCGATCCTGTTCGTCGAATGCTTCAAGGAATAACCCTTTCCTCTAATTGCGACCACACAATTACATTCGCTTAGCTGGGCATCTCCAGAGATGTACTGCTACCATCTCGTCGAATGACTTGACCCCATTCAGAGTTATAATAACTCTTGCTTACTAGCAGTGTCAGTACCTTCTAGGTTTACAGGGGATAGACTCAGATACAAACAGTATCATTTATGTAGCAAAGGTACTACCAATTCATCCTTACAGCTTGTTATTACCACATTGAATACACTTCAAGGGATCTCCTCTCATGTGTATTGGGTTCCCACTGATGATGAACTATGATGGGTTGACAGCCCCATCCCCAACCTCGACTTAAGGACCACTGCAGGTTCCAGTCCTTTAGTTAAAGGATCAGCTATATTATTCTGAGTTCCTATGAACTCTACAACAATAATCCTATCAGACACTAAACCCCTTATAGACTTTAGTCTAACTTGGATGTGTCTCTTTGTTTTAGCATTATACTTTTTACTGCTAATCTTGTCGATAGTTGTTTTACTATCACAATGAATAGCAAATGCAGGAAGTGGTCTGCTTACTACAGGTATAGTGGACATAAGTCCATGTAACCATTCAGCCTCCGTCCCCGTGGCATCAAGCGCACACAACTCAGCCTCAAAAGTAGACCGAGTTACTATAGTCTGTTTGGTCGACTTCCAGGATATTGCTCCCCCTGCTAAGGTGAACACGTATCCAGTCACTCCATTGGAGCCAGACTTCTTAGCTATCCAACTTGCATCACTGTACCCCTCAAGTACACCAGGAAATCTCCTATAGTGTAAACTTAGGTACATTGTGCCTTTTAGATATCTAAGTACTCTATCAAGAGCATCCCAATGAGTTCTGTTTGGACAGCTTGTATACCTAGCCAACTTAGACACAGAATATGAAATATCTGGTCTAGTACAGTTAGCAAGATACTGCAAACTCCCTATAATCTGAGAATACCTTAACTGAGACACAGGTACTCCTGAAGCATTCTTAACAAGGGTAACTTTAGGATCGTAGGGTGTACTAGCGATTCTACACTGTGAATAACCATATTTCTCAAGTATAGATTTCTCTATATAATGAGACTGCGATAAAGTTATTCCCTCAGCTGACTGAGTCAGCTTGAGACCAAGAATCACACTAGCCTCACCCATATCCTTCATTTCAAAGTGCCTTTTCAAGAAAGCTTTTGTCTCGTTAATAATCTCAATATTGGTTCCAAACAATAGTATGTCATCTACATATAGGCACATGATGACACACTCACTACCTTTAACTTTGGTGTAGACACACTTGTCACTATCATTAATATCATAACTGAACGGCACTATAGTTTCATCAAACTTTTTATGCCAATCCCTAGGAGCTTGTTTCAAGCCATAGATGGATTTGATCAACTTACATACTTTCCTTTTGTTACCAGATGCAACAAATCCCTCAGGCTGATCCATATAAATCTCTTCTTCAAGTTCACCATGAAGAAAAGCTGTCTTTACATCCATTTGATGGATGATAAGACCATGTACGGAAGCCAATGCAACAAGCATTCGAATTGTTGCCATTCTAGCTACTGGAGAGTATGTGTCAAAGTAATCAATGCCCTCCATTTGCTTAAAACCCTTAGCTACCAGTCTAGCTTTGTACTTATCTATTGAGCCGTCAGGGTTCAACTTCCTTTTAAAGATCCATCTGCACCCGATAGTAGAACACCCAGGAGGGAGATCAACTAACTCCCATGTTCCGTTAGAAACAATAGAGTCAATTTCACTCTTTACAGCGCCCTTCCAGTGCCTAGACTCTGAAGAATCCATAGCTTGTCGGAAAGTTAAAGGTTCATCCTCGACATTGTAAGTGATAAAATCACTTCCAAAATCCTTGACTACCTTTGCACGCTTACTCCTTCGTGGTTCCTCTACCTCCTTAGCAGTAGAGCTACTACTAGGTTCCGCCCCCACATTTGTCATCTTTTCCACATGATCAGGAATAGAATTTGATGTGTGAGTAGGATCTTCATTAGAAGTATCTTGAGGCATACCAGTCTTCATAGGGTAAACATCCTCAAAGAATGTAGCATCACGAAACTCAACTATCGTATTTGCCACTATACCATCTATGTCAGATTTTAATACTAAAAATCTCATAGCTGTAGTGGTCTCAAGATAGCCCAGAAAGATACAATCAACAGTCTTCGGACCTAGTTTCTTTCTCTTGTGTTCAGGGACAAGTACCTTGGCAAGGCACCCCCACACACGAAGATACTTAAGACTAGTCTTCTTGCTCTTCCATAACTCATAGGGTGTCTTATCCATGTGTTTCAGAGGGACTCTATTCAGAATATGGCAAGCCGTATTCAGAGCTTCTCCCCACATGTATTTAGGCAGCCCAGAGTTAATAAGCATACTATTAATCATATCTTTAAATGTTCTGTTCTTTCGCTCAGCAACCCCATTAGACTCAGGTGTGTATGGTGGGGTAACTTCATGAACTATACCATTGTTTGCACAAAATTCATTAAAAGCGTTACTCGTATACTCACCACCTCTATCAGATCTCAACCGTTTAAGTACCTTACTAGTTTGTTTTTCTACTTCAGTTTTATAAATAATGAATTTACTAAGTGCTTCATCCTTATGTCTAAGTAAATAAACATAACAGTATCTACTACTATCATCTATAAAGGTAATGAAGTATCTAAAATGGTCCTTAGTCAACACACCACCAAATTCACAAATATCAGTGTGTACTAAATCTAACAAGTCTGAATCCCTAACAATATTATGAAAAGGTTTCCTTATTTGTTTAGCAGACACACATACTTGACATTTAGAATTCTTTTCTATAGTGTGTTTTGGAATCAACTCTAAGTTCATCATATTTTTAAGAGCACCAAAATTTAAGTGACCAAGTCTAGCATGCCATAAATCAGAAGATTCAACATAATTAACAGAAGGAGTAATATTATTAATCAATCCACCCAAAACGGGTTCAGCATTTATCACAAATAAACCATTCGACAAGTAACCCTTGCCAAAAAATGTACCAGTATGAATAAGAACTACTTTATTACATTTGAGAGAGACTTCAAAGCCATTAGCTACTAAACAGCTACCACTTATTATATTTCTACGCATGTCAGGAACATGATGCACTCTCGTCAGGGATAGAACACGACCCGAAGGAAACTTCAAGTCCACGTTTCCTATTCCATGTACTTGAGCAGCACTTGCGTTCCCCATCGTCACTGTCAAGCTATGACTCTGTTGATAAGATACAAATAAACTAATGTCAGCACAAATATGCACATTAGCTCCAGTATCAATCAACCATTCATTTGACAGATAAGTGGAAAATAGTACAGGGTTGTAGGTAACATACCGGTCCACGTTGGTTTCAGAAGCCAAAGCCTCACCAACAACCATGTTCGCTACAGGCCCACTAGAGGTTCCAAGCACAGCATTCGCTTGAGCTACACCCTCGGCTTTCTTTGCTTTCTTTGTAGGGCAGTCCTTACTCCAGTGCCCAACCTGCCCACAAGACCAACATGGTTTGTTTGCCTTTGGTTTCTTGGCCTTATCCTTGTCACTCTTAGGTTTATTACTATTACCCTTCTTAGAGACAGCCTTCCTTTTCTGTCCTACAGTAGCTACGTTTACCTTCGAGCTTCCATGCTCAGTTGGCATCACATGTCCCTGTTTGGACTTGTGTTGTTCTTGCACCGAGATGTCCAGCATAAGGTTGGTCCATGTGATCTCTCCTTTCTGTCTTTTCAGGGAGAGAGAGAACTCTTCCCAAGACTTTGGAAGCTTTTCAATCACACTCATCACCTTAAACTTTTCGGGGAGGTCCATTCCAGACTCCTTCAAAGCATGCACTATCATCTCGAACTCATGCACTTGCTCAGTCATGGACTTATTGTCCACCAGCTTGTAATCAAGGAACCTCGCCACAGAATACTTTTCCAGACCTTGTGAGTCAGTATTATGTGTCTGGTCCAGCTTCTCCCATAAGAGTTTTGCGGTGTAGGCATCAGAAGAATACACATCAAACAATGTGTTGGTTAGAGCAGCCAGAATTGCTGCCCTAGCAACCCCATCCTTCTCAGCCCACTTCGCATAACTCTTAACTGATTCAGCCTTCTCTTGATCCACAACCGGCTTCTCATATTCCACAACAGGCCATAGACCCTTTACAGTCAACCACAACTTCATCCTTTTCTGCCAGCGAGAAAAGCCAACGCCCCCATTGAATTTCTCAGGCAAGCCAGTTAATTCAACGGGTTGTGGAAAACTGTAAGTGGTCCAATCAATGACCCCAGCAGATGCAACGGAACTACCACTAGCAGGAATCTCACTCTCGTTAACCATTATGCTAAATACTATATAACAGTTTATCTCTTCAAGAATGTTGGAAACATTGACTACTACAGCAACATAGAGGCAGTTATATATCGTATTTAACAAGTCAAGGCCAAGCAAACAATTAACGAAACAAAACACGAAGGTAAAACACATGCAAATTAGTAACTGATAGAACAAAGGAAGATAAGAAATCATACCAGAAGCCATAGCTATGCAGGTATAAAATAAGAAACAATCAGCTGAGTCACCAGGCCTTGCAAAGAAGTCCTGATTGTTCTTGAAGAGATAATTGCCTCCACTTACACTGTGTCAGGATGCTGGCAATATTCTTCCAGGATAAAACAGCTCCGAGTTTAGATGGTCACAGTAACCAGGAAAACTCAACTTCGACTAACACCTCAGTTCGCCAGAAAAACCTACTGTTGGAGTACAGAATATAAAGGGGAGAATAGAGTGTATAAAGAGAATAGAGAATGTATGGTGTGGACAGTATGTTTAGTGTATATTCCACAATCAGTAGCTTAGGTCTCTATTTATAGGAGAGGCCAAACGTAACTGATATCACCCAATTAATATTGTAACTCCCATTCTAATTAATTAGAATGAAACGGTCGATTTAATATAATCAAAACGGCTGTAACAGCTGATTTTATATTAAATAAATCGTAACAGTTACGTTATATATATTTATCCACATTATGACTTCCAATTAATAGAATAAACACTCAGACTTTACTGTCAAAATCACGCAGAAGTTACTGTCAACAAGTCTCGACAGTATCTTTAAAGTAACTGTCAACAGTTGACAGCAACTTTGTTTCATGACAGTATGTTTCACCTTCCTGACAGCAACCTTGTTTCATGACAGTAAGTTTTCACTTCCTGACAGCAACCTTGTTTTTGACAGCAAGTTTTCACTTCCTGACAGTAACCTTGTTTCTGACAGCAAGTTTTCACTTCCTGACAGTAACCTTGTTTCTGACAGTACGTTTATAATATTAAAATAAATCAATAATCCATGCAATAAAATTCCTCGCCCAGGTCGCCTCGCGTACGCGAGACGCCGAGACATTCGCCCAAATCGCCCTTCGACCGAGCCGACCCGAGTCGAGACGTGGCGTGGCGTGGCGTGGCGTGGCGTGGCGTGGCGTGTCGTGACGTGGCGGGGCGGGGCGGCGGCGGCGCGCGCGTGTGTGTGTGTGTGTGCGCGTGGAGCACACAGTAACACCATGCACCATCATACACCTTAGTAGTTGTACACTACCCATGTGTGTGATTCTATATAAAGCCAACAACCCCCTTTATTCATTTCAATGTGGGACAAATACACATTCTCTTTTTCAAGCTCTTTCAAGCCACCAATTTCAACTCCATTTCTCTATGGGTTTCACTAAGAAAATTACTTAGACCCATATATGAAAATTTAAGTTCCCATATCAAGGAACAATTTTCAATCGTTAAAATCCGGAATTAACATCAAGAACATAAAATAATTATGCCCTAATAACCCCATTTTCTAACAGCATAAGCTCCACCTTTGAGATGCCCAAATTCGAACAAGCGATTTTGGCCAACAGCAACAACAATTACTTCTCCATAAATGAAGAAAAACAGCTTAATCACCTTGAAAATTCCTTGGCACCCCATTGAAATAAATCCAGTTCGTTTGAAAGCAGATTCGTACACTACGAACTCGTAATGAAAAACAACCTGACCAACCATAGCTGTTAGCCCCTTAGCATCATCAATCATTGCGGTGAATCTGCAGTCATCCAACCCTGGGCCTGCACCCTCCTTCCCAACATTAATCACATAAATCTTACGAATTCCCAACAGGTCACTAGGTTGAAAACCCAGCTTTAAAGAAGTGTCCTCTATAAAGAAGACTTCATCTATTGACCACATTCTGAAATTGAAACATCTATAGTCTTGGTTACAAATGCCTTCTCTATTAGGCGAATCATCGAACACCTTCTGCCAATCAGAGAACACGCCCCTTTCTTTAAAACATGGAGATCCTTTCATAGCCCCAATCATTTCACCAGAGGTGGCTTCCGACCGAGTATCAAAACCATCTTCTAGGTACCCACTCAGGAAAGGGGTTCTCCTAGAAAAGGAAGTCAAATCCCATGCTATACCCTCCGATTCGCAAAGAACAAGAAGCGTATCTTCATTTGGTAAGAGCAAGTCATCATTAGGGTTCACCCCCTCCATAGAGTACTGGTTTCCAGGAACCCGAATACAGAGTCCATCTGCATCAACCGCCTTACGAGAACTACAAATTCGAGATGCAATCCCTGAGGTGCGTATGCAACCAACATCCTTCTTCCTTAGTCCAACCTAGGACTCAACGGTATCACTATCCTTCTTTACTCGAACATCCTCCAAAGGATACTCAGTCACCAGGTTCTCCGAAAATGAGACCCTCTTTGGGCTCCTAATCGGACTACCCACAGGAAGGCGAGCTTCAGATTTGTGCGTCTCCCACAAAGTGTCTTCCAAAAAGGAGACCCTCTTCTGACTAACACGAACGTTATTCATCTGGTTAAGACCAGAAGCCCCCAACCTCTCAGAGGTTTGCGAACACGCACGGAGAGGAATCTTTGTTACAAGGTTCTTCGAAAATGAAACCCTCTTCGGTACCAACCCATCCTGGGTCTCCGACAACATTCCCCTAGCATCATAAACCAACTCATTTGAGCCATCAAGGAGACCAGCAAAAGAGATACTAGCCTCCGACAAAGAAACATCGGAGAAAGAAACCCTCTTCCAACTCATGATAGATAAGGTGAAGAAATATAGGTGTTTATGGTAAAGGATTAGAAGAAAGAGATGGATTAGGGATGGATTTATGGTTAGATTGATGGAAAAATGCATAGATTCAGATTAGAAAAGAGGCGGCTAGAAAGGGTTTCTAGAGAGAAACGACTCTCATATTCGTTTTTCAATTTTAGTGAGTATTAGTGGTCAAGAACAAAGCTACAAGTGGTTTCCATGCTCAAACAAGTTAAAAATTAAGCAAAATTAATATTCTTGTTCAAACGAGTCCAAAATGAAGTTTTAGTGAATTCTAGGGGTCAAACGAGTCAAGAACAAAGCTACAAGTGGTTTCCATGTTCAAACGAGACCAAAATGAAGTTCTAGTGAGTTTTAGGGGTCAAACGAGTCAAGAACAAAGCTACAAGTGGTTTTCGAGTCAAAACTTGTTCAAACGAGTCCAAAATTAAATTTTAGTGAGTATTAGGGGTCAAACGAGTCAAGAACTAATCTACAAGTGGTTTCCACGCTCAAACAAGTCAAAAATTAAGCAAAATTAATTTTCTTGTTCAAACGAGTCCAAAAAGAAGTTTTAGTGAGTTCTAGGGGTCAAACGAGTCAAAAACCATGCTACAAGTGGTTTCCATGCTAAAACGAGTCAAAACTTGTTGAAACGAGTCCAAAACGAAGTTTTAGTGGGTATTAGGGGTCAAACGAGTCAAGAACAAAGCTACAAGTGGTTTCCATGCTCAAACAAGTCAAAAATAAAGCAAAATAAATATTCTTGTTCAAATGAGTCTAAAATGAAGTTTTATTGAGTTCTAGGGGTCAAACGAGTCAAGAACCAAGCTACAAGTGGTTTCCATGCTCAAAAGAATCAAAACTTGTTCAAACGAGTCCAAAATGTAGTTTTAGTGAGTTCTAAGGGTCACACAAGTCAAGAACAAAGCTACAAGTGGTTTCCATACTCAAACAAGTCAAAAATTATGCAAAATTAATTTTCTTGTTCAAATGAGTCCAAAATGAAGTTTTAATGAGTAATAGGGGTCAAACGATTCAAGAACAAAGCTACATGAGGTTTTCATGTTCAAATGAGACCAAAATGAAGTTTATTGAGTTCTAGGGGTCAAACGAGTCAAGAACAAATCTACAAGTGGTTTCCATGCTCAAACTTGTCAAAAATTAAGCAAAATTAATATTCTTGTTCAAACGAGTCCAAAATGAAGTTTTAATGAGTTCTAGGGGTCAAACGAGTCAAGAACAAAGCTACAAGTGGTTTCCATGTTCAAACGAGACCAAAATGAAGTTTTAGTGAGTTCTAGGGGTCAAACGAGTCAAGAACAAAGCTACAAGTGGTTTCCATGCTCAAAAGAGTCAAAACTTGTTCAAACGAGTCCAAAATGAACTTTTAGTGAGTTCTAAGGGTCACACAAGTCAAGAATAGAGCTACAAGTGGTTTCATGCTCAAACAAGTCAAAAATTAAGCAAAATTAATTTTCTTGTTCAAATGAGTCCAAAATGAAGTTTTAGTGAGTAATAGGGGTCAAACGACTCAAGAACAACGCTACAAGTGGTTTCCATGTTCAAACAAGTTAAAAATTAAGTAAAATTAATATTCTTGTTCAAACGAGTCCAAAATGAAGTTTTAATGAGTTCTAGGGGTCAAACGAGTCAAGAACAAAGCTACAAGTGGTTTCCATGTTCAAACGAGACCAAAATGAAGTTTTAGTTAGTTCTAGGGGTCAAACGAGTCAAGAACAAAGCTGCAAGTGGTTTCCATCCTCCAAAGACTCAAAACTTGTTCAAACGAGTCAAAAATGAACTTTTAGTGAGTTCTAAGGGTCACACAAGTCAAGAACAAAGCTACAAGTGGTTTTCATGTTCAAACAAGTCAAAAATTAAGCAAAATTAATTTTCTTGTTCAAATGAGTCCAAAATGATGTTTTGGTGAGTAATAGGGGTCAAACGAGTCAAGAACAAAGCTACATGAGGTTTCCGTGTTCAAACGAGACCAAAATGAAGTTTATTGAGTTCTAGGGTCAAACGAGCCAAGAACAAAACTACAAGTCCATGCTCAAACGTGTCAAAAATTAAGCAAAATTAATTTTCTTGTTCAAATGAGTCCAAAATGAAGTTTTAGTGAGTAATAGGGGTCAAACGAGTCAAGAACAAAGCTACAAGTGGTTTCCTTGTTCAAATGAGACCAAAATGAAGTTTTTTTTTTGCTAATTAAATTTTATACCAACAAGGAACAACTTAAACAATTCTAGGGGCATACCCCGCGAAATCAACAACCAACTATTACAACGAAATACATCAAAGTATACTCAATTAAAATTGAGTCAACAAACAAACTAGCGAAGCTAGAATTAAAGCTATAGATCAGGCGCCTCCAACAGTTTGTAAAAATATGTCCCCACACACGAGACCTTCATTCTTAAATCCTCATCTGCAACCACTTCCCCCATATCTGGGCCGGCGTCCTGCATAAAAATCACTTGACCCATCTTCGCTGCATCATCGCTGTGCAAGGCTTCATCCTTGTAATGACCAAACGCCATACATAAGATTTCCTTAAGAAGGCAGGCTTCCATATCGAGCCCCTCTTTACGCAGCTTGCTCAGATTAAGACAAGTATAATTCACCGTGACATGACACATAATGCCAGTCACTCCCCCTTTTTTAACAAATACGCATTTCCCAAGGCCAAAAACCAGGAAGATGGTAGCAGAAGCTCGGATACGTCCTGAGTCACACTGGACAAATGATCCAATGTCTACACATTGTCTTAATAAAATTCCCTGTCCCAGCTTGGTGCACTGAGTCAAGGACTCAAGAATCCTATCCCAATTCAAAATTGGCTCAACCCGAGCCACCAAGTTAAGCAGACTGAAGTCCAAATCAAACAGGAGCATAGAAGACACGTCCTTCAAATCCAACAAAGCATCCCACATTTCTGCCAACGTACAGTCAGCCATAGGCCCAGTTCTCATGGCCGCCCAACTCGTATCCAAAATCTTAACCCAAACCTCACTGTTGAAAACAATTTTGCCAGCAAAATTCAAACCATACAGAATATGCCCAACATTAGGAGCATCGCCCACTGTACACCCATAATAAATGGTAAAGAACCCCCAGCAGTAATCCACTGGCACCTCAATCCTCGTGGACAGGCCCTCATCAATAATAAGGAACTCAATCAAATGAAAATACCTTCGATAATTCAAACCATGACACACACTGCCAACCTTAGCAATCACATTGTACCCTGCCTTATCTTCTTTAGAGTATGCAGCTATCAACAGCATCACACAAACATTGCAATCGATAGAGACTGACTTCACATCATTGCCTCTATCACCTAAAGCATTCGACGCCCATGGTATGACCTGCAAAATTCCACCAGGGACTACTAGCCATCTGCGTGCAACAGGAACATCATTACGAGCGAAGTAATGAGAGTCGATTTCTCTGCCTTCTCTCTAACATCTCTCTTAAAACCCTAGATAGCCACCACCAAATTTAACCAAATCTAAGCCTTTTTTCATCAGATCTATATAATTCCTTCACTAATCCACCTTCCCCTTCTTATCTCTCACCTAATTCACCATATTTCTTATATGATATTAATTTCTTTAATTCGTAGTTTCGTGGTTTCGTCTGAGATGGACTTCATCTCTTGTGTTGTTCTCGAGCTTGAGATGGGACTCATCTCTTGGGTTAATTTCAAGATGACTTTGAACTTCTCTGTTGGGAGGTTAATGAACTCAATGGGTTTGATTTCAACATCTCATGAAGTTATGAGAAGAGAGGGGACTGCTTATGGAGTTGCTCTTGTTTTTCCTGCGTCCAAGGGGAAAACCGTTTTGGTGTTTGGTTTTGGAAAACCTGCCTTCCCTAAGGCGATGGATGCAGTTGGATATCGTCTTTGATTTTCCGACAAGCAGCGCTATGTTGAGGATGTGAATCCTAATGATGACTTGTTCAATCTACAGGAAGCAAGAACTCATGGGGTTTTTGGTTTAATGGTTGTAGATGAAGCTGATAGTCCTCTCTCCTACCATGTTGGTGGTGAGAAATTCACAGCAAATGGAGATGCGCCTTTGATTATATGCGAATCAGAGGGTATGGTGTGGGTTTGGGTCGCCCTTTTGGGGAGAACCACTTTGATTCTGCCGCTGACAATGACCTTTTTCCAGATTGGGTACCTTGAAGGCGGATTCGATTCTTGGTCGGGAATCACCTATGGTGAGATTGTTCAACAAGGTCTTGGTGTTGTTAAAGAAAAAGGTGTGTTTTCAGATGGACACAAGCTGTTTGGTGGTCTACCTAATAGAGATGGTGTTTGTTCTGTGATGGTATCTAACCAAGCCTTTAGAGGTGACGCTTTCAGAATTCGATTGATAGATGTTATACTCTCCAGAGAGGACGCATATTTGAAGCTGGATTTTCAACTTAGTGCAATGTTGGGAGTTCGTAGAATTGTATTTGTGTCCTATGGATTGGACTTTCATCCTATCTCTAGGATTGTTAAGCTTTATGTGATTTTGAAGAAGAATGCAAGCTTAGAGGTGGGTGATAGATTGTTTACAGTGATTGATAAAGGTTTTCAGGATGAGGTTCAGGACGTGGTACCTGGAATTGGGAAATGGTTGTCAATGGTGAACACAATTAACCAGGAAACAGGTTTGTTTTGGGAGTATATCAACTGTGTACCTCATTCTATGTTTATGTTGAATGATGAAGTGAATGATGAAGTGTTTGTCATTACTGTTTTGTATGACAGTATCTCAACTTGTATGATTATTGTGAAGTGGACCCAGTTGAGGGGTACTTTTTTTTTTTTTGCTAATTAAAAATTTATACCAAAGAAAAACGGTTACAATTCTAGGGGCATACCCCGCAATTCATAAACGCTAATCAAACGGAACAACAAAGTAAACTAGATAACCTAGCTTACTACAACAACAGCAATAATCTAGTGCAACAGAGCAGCTAGATTAGTCTACAAGAAAAAACTAGTGAAACTAGTTTAAAACAAAATAACTTAAACACGCATGTTAGCAAACATCATAGACAAGTGGAACCACCGGGTTCGCACTCGAAATTCCTAATCAGGAGCTCCATCCTTGGCTTTCCAAGCTTCCCACTTATCACAAAATTCCTTATATCGCAATTATACAAATTCCACCAAAGTGGACAACTCCAACAGACCCCACCAAACGTCTTATTCCTTTGACTATCCATGAGAATGAGTTGACCAAACCCCACCTTCCGCTTGTTCTCATAACCTGTCAAAGCCTTAACCACCCTGATTCTTACGACCACCCCAGCGTACACTACGAGGTTCAGGACCAGCCTCTTCTTGAGAAGGGAGTTCACATAAACCAACAGCTTTGGACCAAAGACAGGATCCACCTCAAAAACCTGGTGGGACTTCTCTACAGCCGTCACAAGTTCCACAAGCAGACATCCTCTCAGACTTGCGAGAGTAACACCATGGCCAAAACCACCTGAAAACCCAACTTCAACACGAGCAACTTTAACCTGTCCGATCACAAAACATTGCAGGAAAATAGACCATGCTAAAACACAGCTAGCAAAAACTTCATTAAAGAACTTCCTCAGATCCCTCTGCAGCTTTGAGACCCCGCATTCAAAGCATGCTACCCAAAGTTTCATAGACACAGCATACCCAGCATTCCGCTTCCAGAGCAAAGTTTTTCCAACACAAAGCATGACATTAAGTCGCCATTCTGGCTCCAATAGAATTATACAGAAAAGATGATTTTCCAGGCACTGCATATCTGGCATCAACCGTTGGTCAAAGGCATTAAGATTGACAAACACACAGTGTTCGCCCACATGACCCATCATACAACCCTTCTCATTAATTCTGTTATCAAAATAGAAAAAGGCCTCTATTTGACTAGTGATCCCATACAGAGACCACTCCCATTTCCTCTGGGAAAACAACCAGTTTCCCACGACAGCAGAATCATTCGCCCATCTGGTATAAATGGCCACTTTGCGCACCTCCCCGAATTCTGTAACCATTCTGATATCCTTCGAAGCAACATCACATTCCCGCAATTTCATTTGCGGAACAACATCCGCCAAATCCTCAACTGGATTCTTGAAGGTAGAAACCTCCTCATGAGAATAGACCTCAAACACTTTGCAAGTCAATGCAAACCCCTGCTTAAAGACTAGCCTCGCAACACCATAACCAACATACTTCCTTTCTAATGCACACACAGTACATACTACAAACACCTGGTGGGCATTCACCGATTTTTCCTCCTGCGCCGGAAACTCTCGAACTAAACCATTCATATAGGGTGCACTATTACATACACCGTCTATGACCTTCTTGAGCTCATCAACACCGCCAAGGTGAATTCCAAAAACACCAAAAGTGGCAACACCATCCTCCATTTGTTCCAACAGAGATGATCCATCAAACATGTTTCGGACATAACTTGTCAAACCATCGGTGATGATGAACTTCCCCGACCATCGTCCAAGATCCAAATCTATTTTCCCCGAATCATTCTTAATCTTACCGAAGGGGCCAAAGCCTGAGTCCCCTCGGTCAGCAACGATATCACTTCTCAGAGAGCCAGCATCCATACAAATCCAGTCTTCTTCGGTAAGAAAAAAGTTCGAGACACTTTGAGGCAATATGTCAAACAGTCGGCATTCATGAAAATAGAACACATTCCCTCCCTTGGCTGCATAAACCATTGCATTGTTTACAAACTGATGATGGGAAGCCAAGACCCCGCCCATGTTAGAAACAAGGATCTGGTTTCCATGAAACCCATCAACCAACAATAGAACATCCCCCACACCAACAAAGGTTGTAGACCATCCATCTCCATTAGACAAGAAAACTTCAGTTATATCTACCATAGCAATGGTAGATTTCGGGATTAAAGATACCAAAAAAAACCCAAAACCTTCCCCAATCTAAAGTTCTCATAAGGGTTTGTGCAGAAATAACATCCTTGCTAGCACAACCCCGAGGTTCAACCTCCAAATCGTTCAAGCAGAAACTTCCCCATATATAAATCGGAAAGCCCAAATCTTTCACATCTTTAAATGAGGTAGGCGGTAAGAGGTCGAATCCATTCCGGTCGCAGATCAAGCCATCTCCCAAGGCCTCCATAGCATAAACCACTCCGAGAGTGATGCTATTTCTCAGAGAAGAATGGAACTCAACAAGACCATTCTCCAGATCCACATAACTGAACTTCCAAGACCTCACCAAACCTCGAACATGAAAGGAAAACTCAAAACACAAAACCATTTTTTTAAAATACAAGAAATTATATATATAAGAAATATGGTGTTTAGGTGAAAGATTAGAAGGGGGATATGAATTTATGAGGTTTAAAGGTATAGATCTGATGAAAAAAGGTGAAGATTTGGCTGAATTTAGGTGGCGGCTAAGAGAGTTTCGAGAGAGAACGAAAGACTCTCATTCTTTTTTTAGGACAAAAAAAAACTAGTGAAACTAGTTTAAAACAAAATAACTTAAACACGCATGTTAGCAAACATCATAGACAAGTGGAACCACCGGGTTCGCACTCGAAACCCAGTTGAGGGGTATTCTGAATAACATTGGGATTTTTGTCAATTTCGTGCATTTTGTTCTAAGGTGTGAGCATCAAGAAGGTAGGCCCCTCTTCTCGCCAATTGTTGGTAGAGATTGGACTGGGAATGGCCGTGTAACGAATCTTTTTCATGATTCTCTGTTGGCAGCTCTTGAAATGTTCTGGAAATCTGTATGGATTTTAAAGAGATGTTCGAGCCTGGTTCTAATTATCAGGGATGTTGAGTCTAGGTTGATTCTTGATGGAATGCCTCAACAAAGATTCAGGATGGTTGTCCTACGCTTCCAGCAAGCGTCGTTTGTGATTGTTGACGAGGGGATTAATGGTTTTGCTTATGCACGTTATATCTCGAATGGCCATTTGATTAATAACAGACTTGATTATAAGTTACAAATGAATGGAATTAGTCAATTATGTGGACCAGGTATCGCTGCTGGTGATTATTTGATAGCTCTTAAAACAGAGGTTGAAATGTTTTCTATGCAGGAGGGGTCTTTTTGGGTGCTGTTTGACATGGCCCAACAATGTGAGTTTTGTAAAAGTGTTGGTGAAGGCCAGTTTGTGGCTGGGTCTGCAAACGAAGGAATGGCATGGTCAATGCAAGGATTGGTCTGTGGGGACATCTTCACACTGCTAATAGACAGGAAAGTGGGCCCACTAGGTGGAAGCTACTTGTGAGTTATGATGCCTATTTGGCATACTATTCTAGTTTTTTAGGCCCGTTATGTCTTAAGTTTGAGCTAGTTTCTAGTTAGCTAGCTAGTTTTTTTGGTTTCCCTTGGTAGAAGCATTCTATTGCTTGTTGCGAATTAGTTCTTCTAATTCGTTTGATGATTTGTTTTGTAATGTTGGGTTGTTGATTTCGCGGGGTATGCCCCTAGAATTGTATTAGTTGTTCCCTTGGGTATAAAATATTAATTAGCAAAAAAAAAACATCATTACGAAGAAATTCCTCATCTAACACCCATCTCTCATCGCCCTTCGACCGCACTTCTGCCTTATTGAACCACGGGCCTACCATCATACCATCAGAATTAAGATCCCATCAATTAACATACCAGGGCAAATTACAAGAATCAACATCCCATTCACTACCAAGTTGCCATAAAACATCTCCTCTTTGGTATAGCACCATTACTATCACAGGCTCCAATTGATTCATCACCAATAAAAGCATATTCATCTTAACATTCCCATTGACACCCAAGTGGGTCAAATCGAGAGCATCTAAGAGATAGAAGCTATCAATACCAACCAGCAAACAGTTAAAAGAGACAATCTGCATAACCATATCTGGAGCATTGACCCAACCAAACCAGGTGCTTCGCGCCCTTGACATTACCAATAGACCATACTTCCTCATCACCACAGACGCAATCTTAAACATCGCCATTAACATAATCCAATTACCATGGATGCAATTATGCGCTACAGGGACACATACTTTCCCCACGTAGCCAAAGTTCCTAGTTCACTCCATTCTACAAACTTCCGAAATCATTACAGAATTGGTAAGCCTTAGAAGAGGCAAACCATCAAACATCTTGTGGGTGTTAACCACACTCCCCTTAACCTTACCAATTACCTTTGTTTGTAACATCCAACAGCGAGAAACATACATCACACAGACCCTGCTCCTCCGATTGAAGAAACCCTTCTCAATTCTACCCTGAAACAGAAGGTAGGCATTCTCCTGGTCCCCAATTCGAGAACACTCAACCTCAGTGAAACCATTAGTTGAGTCCGTCCAGTAACCTTCTTGAAGAAGCACGCCCTTCAACTGAAAGCTGTTTTCACCATTAGCGAAGACCCACAGCCCAAACATAACGCCGAATCTGACCCCTTTGATGAAGCAAACGAACCCTCCTTCCATCAATGAAAAAAAGGGGTCATCGCACCCATTTTTATCAGATGAGGAAACCCCTTTCATTGCGTAAACAACTGTATAAAACAGATCAGATTTAGGACAGACACCAGGATTTTCTAGAAAAACCCTTAGACAAACCACAAGACACGGATCCGAGCTCAAATCTCGAAAACCCATCGACGAACTAAAAGCTAAAAAAGATGATATAAGAAATATGGTGGTAAGGTGAGAGATAGAAGATGAAAGATGGAATAGCGAAGGTTGATTTAGTGGATCTGATGGATTAAGGTGTATAGATTGCTGAAAGAAGAGGCGATTAGAAGAAAAGATTAGGTTTCTAGAGAGAAGGGAGAGCATTTCTCTCTCTAGAAAACCCTCATCCCCGTACCAAAATGAAGTTTTAGTGAGTTCTAGGGGTCAAACGAGTCAAGAACAAAGCTACAAATGGTTTCCATGCTCAAACGAGTCAAAACTTGTTCAAACGAGTCCAAAATGAAGTTTTAGTGAGTATTATTGGTCAAACGAGTCAAGAACAAAGCTACAAGTGGTTTCCATGCTAAAACAAGTTAAAAATTAAGCAAAATTTATATTCTTGTTCAAACGAGTCCAAAATAAAGTTTTAGTGAGTTCTAGAGGTCAAACGAGTCAAGAACAAAGCTACAAGTGGTTTCCATGTTCAAACGAGACCAAAATGAAGTTCTAGTGAGTTCTAGGGGTCAAACGAGTCAAGAACAAAGCTACAAGTGGTTTTCATGCTTAAACGAGTCAAAACTTGTTCAAACGAGTCCAAAATGAAGTTTTAATGAGTATTAGGGGTCAAACGAGTCAAGAACAAATCTACAAGTGGTTTCCATGCTCAAACAAGTCAAAAATTAAGCAAAATTAATTTTCTTGTTCAAACGAGTCAAAATTAAGTTTTAGTGAGTTCTAGGGGTCAAACGAGTAAAGAACCAAGCTACAAATGGTTTCCAAGCTCAAACGAGTCCAAAACGAAGTTTTAGTGAGTATTAGGGGTCAAACGAGTCAAGGACAAAGCTACAAGTGGTTTCAATGCTCAAACAAGTCAAAAACTAAGCAAAATTAATTTTCTTGTTCAAACGAGTCCAAAATGAACTTTTAGTGAGTTCTAGGGGTCAAACGAGTCAAGAACCAAGCTACAAGTGGTTTCCATGCTCAAATGAGTCAAAACTTGTTCAAACGAGTCCAAAATGAAGTTTTAGTGAGTATTAGTGGTCAAACGAGTCAAGAACAAAGCTACAAGTGGTTTCCGTGCTCAAACAAGTTAAAAATTAAGCAAAATTAATATTCTTGTTCAAACGAGACCAAAATGAAGTTTTAGTGAATTCTAGGGGTCAAACGAGTCAAGAACAAAGCTACAAGTGGTTTCCATGTTCAAACGAGATCAAAGTGAAGTTTTAGTGAGTTCTAGGGGTCAAACGAGTCAAGAACAAAGCTACAAGTGGTTTCCATGCTCAAAAGAGTCCAAACTTGTTCAAACGAGTCCAAAATGAACTTTTAGTGAGTTCTAAGGGTCACACAAGTCAAGAACAGAGCTTCAAGTGGTTTTCATGCTCAAACAAGTTAAAAATTAAGCAAAATTAATTTTCTTGTTCAAATGAGTCCAAAATGAAGTTTTAGTGAGTATTAGGGGTCAAACGAGTCAAGAACAAAGCTACAAGTGGTTTCCATGTTCAAATGAAACCAAAATGAAGTTTTAGTGAGTTGTAGGGGTCAAACGAGTCAAGAACAAAGCTACAAGTGGTTTCCATGCTCAAACGAGTCAAAACTTGTTCAAACGAGTCCAAACTGAAGTTTTTTTTTGCTAATTAAAATTTTATACCAAAAAGGAACAACTTAAAACAATTCTAGGGGCACACCCCTCGAATTCAACATCCAGCTAATACAACTAAAACATCATGGATGGAGAATTTAGGATACAGATTTTGCAGGAGATCCTGGGATGTGAGCCAGGGTTTTTTATATTTATTAATCTGGCTGTTTAGTGCTTTCTAAGCTTCTTGTTTAATGTTGACTGTCTAATGACTTTGTATTGCTTTTGCTGTTGATTGCTAGTTTATCTAGCTTTATTGTTGTTTTTTCCTTGTTCCGTTAGGCAGATGTATTATTTATCGCGGGGTATGCCCCTAGAGATGTAATCATTTTCCTATGGTATTAAAAATTAATTAGCAAAAAAAAAAAAAAAACTAAAACATCAAAACATACTCAATTAAAAATCGAGTCAACAACCAGCTAGTTAGGATAAACTAGAGTCTAAAAAACTACAAAACAATAGCTTCCAAATGATATGAAGCAGCTGAAATCTGCTTCCCATCTTGCATCTGTTTACCTCCCAATCTTGACAGGTCTACATCCAATTTTGCCACAAAATGGCAGCAGTCATCAATTAAAACCAAAGAGAGTAAAGACTGAACGTCCCTCAACCATGTCACAACAATCCGGCGCCCTGACCCTGTTGACCACAACCTCATCTTAACAGACCCAAGCATACGCACTTGGTAAGCACTCTGCACATCAACACCATGCATACAAGTATTCGAATCCATAACAGCATTTTCCACCCCCAAAAGGACCGCAGCATAGTTGACATACCCACGGTAATGAAAACGATCAAAAACATTTTGAATAATCCCTTGAACTACATCAAGGATTCGCCTCATCTTGGCCGAGCCCACTGTTGTAGCAGCCCTTTGCCCCTGCTTCGTGTTTTTTTTTTTTGCTAATTAAAATTTTATACCAAAAGGAACAACTGATACAAATCTAGGGGCATACCCCGCGAAATCAACAGCCGACAAACAAAGTCAAAACATTACAATGTCATTAGACAGTCAACATTAAACGAGAAATCTTAAAATAAACTAAACAGCCTGAGAATTTATGAAAGGCCCTGGTTCACACCCCAGGGTCCCCTGCCAAGGCTGCATCCTAAAATCTCCATCCATGTCATAAACTATGCATCTGCATGAATGCATACCATCATTACCAGCATCCGAGCCTACCCTGAATCCAGAATCCAGGCCTGAAATGTGCACAATGTAAGTCACAATAGAGCACCAGCCATTACAACAAATTACAATACTTCCAACCCGCAAGCTGGACCACACTAGCGCCCTATCCAGCCCTGTCACAATAATGACATTATACCCTGCATTTAATCTATGCTGATTCCCATCAGTAACACCAATTAGACAAGAGGTCACAACAATCTCCTTTGCTTGAGAAATAAATCTACAGACCATTCTCACATCGAGCCAAGCAATAGGCAGACCATCAATCATCAACATTGGCACGGAACCAGCACATTCCCTGTCAAACCCATTCGAGACAATGAAATTGTACCCATTCGAAACACAAGCAGCGGGGACCTCATATCTGTACTCAAAAGAGTCAGAAACCCTTTCCTTTGCCATTGCACCATACTTCTCGAAGCACCGCATTCTACTCATCAACCAAAATTCTGTTCGAATGCAAACTGAACAACCTCGGCCATTCGAGAATTTGTACCATTACTAGCGACTGCAAGAAGATCACCACCACATTGGCTTAATAAAATTCCCTCAACCACAATTCTTCTTACAAGGTCTGCCACCAACCCTGAAATGACTTCATCATCCTCCGAATCCACATCATTCGTGTAGCTTAAATTTCCCGATACAGGACCCAAGACGTACCCCAAATTCACAGAATCTGCCATCCTTTCATCATTTGAGATTTGCAATCCTCCAATTAACCCAGTAGCATTCGGGTTAGGGTGTGGGGAACCCTCGACATTCAAAGAGGGGTTTGGGGAACCAACAATTTGGGTCTTAACCTCCTCCACATCATCCATAGCAATAACAGATCTCGGATTCTCAAAATCCGATAACTCAATCAATGGATCAACTCCTACTTCATGTAGACTGAAAGATTTCTTTTGAGAGAGAACCTTACCATCAGTTAAAAGATGCTTGACCCGGGTACGAGTGCAAGGATTCTCTGGAATCATCGTAACAAGGCGTTCAGCAAAGGAGACCCGCGCGCCTTCCTTCTTGCCATCAATCTTTATGCTCGACCCTTCCAAATTCTTGGATCGAGTGTCAACAGAAGGTATCACCGATACCAAATCAACCGCAAACGAAACCCTTTTCGGGTTCGGAACTGAGTCCAACCCTGCAAGGGCACTTTGTGAACACGCACGGAGAGGAATCTCCGTCACAAGGTTCTCCGAAAAGGAAACCCTCTTCGAACTCATAACAGGCCTAAAAAAACTGATAAGAAATTTGGTGTTTAGGTGACAGATTAGAGATGGAAATGGATTAACGAAGGTTGATTGTATAGATCTGATGAAAATATGTCCGAGAATTAGAGGCGGCTAATTAAGGGTTTCTAGAGAGAAGGAGGAGAATCTCTCTCTAGACTCTCATTTTCCCCTAGCACCTTACTGATAGGGGTAATGGGGGTAACCTCTGGATTAACTCGTTGTTACCCCTGCTTCGTGTTATCAATGAACTTCAGGCAGACCACCATGATAGGAAACTTTAACGTAGTAAACAAACCACTATCCACCCCCGTGAACAAACAAACCATTGTCCTCATGAAATCTTCATCAAACTTCATAATGCTGTATCGGTTTGTTGAGTTCCAGAGACCCCTGTTACCAAACCACACAGCTTTAGAAATCCAATTCTTCATAAGGGAAGAAAAACCATCCACCACCCAAATAGGGCCTTCAACCATTTGCGTCCACTCAAGGACATCATAACCATCGAACAACAGCATCCCATGTCTTTCATCAGACAACACCATTATTGAGTATTGAATACGATAAGAATTCTACATAGGGGGGGGGGTGAATGGATTCTCGAACTTTTCTTCTTTGAGTCTATGTAGCAAGAGTGTTTGTGTGTGCAAGATTGAAGGTGCGGATAAAGAATAACACAAAACACAATATCACTTTAATCTAATGTATTATTAGATAAAGGTTGCTACAATCTGTGAATACAAATGATAGTATTCTCAGCATCGTTTTTCTCAGAGAGATACAGCTTGGTGTATGAAAAACTTGACTCACAAAGTTACTAAGTTCAGAAGTGAGGCTGTGTCCTTATAGAACATGGATACAGCCTACTTACTGCAAATAAGGTAGCTAAACAAATTACTTTCTAGTCTGTCTATCCTTTTTGAGTAAGTGTCCAAACGGTTACAGATTTGACTTTGCAAAGCCTGTTTAGATCCACTTCTTTAGCTCCTTGTCTCTTCTATATCTCTCCAAGCTTCCTTGTAGGCTTTCCAGAGCATGTTACAGATTGTGGTCCATAAAGTGCATTGGCTTGTTGCAGGTTTCTGACTTGTACAATTTCTTCAGTATTTTGTCTCCAAGAATGTATTCGAGAAGTGACTAAGTAAGTGATTCGAGAACTGGAATTGACTTGATCGATAACTCTGAGTTCTCGAACACTGTTATATTGACATATCGAACCACTTCTCGAATAGCTCTTTTCCATCAGGATTCCTTGAGTTGTCGAATAGAACATTTGACTTATCGAATCCTCGAGATATCGAATAGCTTTCTGAGTCCTTGAGATATCGAATGAAACTTTTACTTGTTGACTCCTTGATAACTCGAATACTACTTTGACTTGTTGACTTCCTGAGTTCTCGAATAGAGTACATAGACATATCGAATCTCTGAGATATCGAACAGTATATACAGAGATATCGAATAGTGTCTTGAGATATCAAATCCCTGACTTCTCGAATGCTGGACTTCTCGAATAGACAAATATACTTCTCGAATTGGTACTTAGGCAAATTCTTCATTTCTTCAAATCCCAACTGTGATTATTTGACAGCCTTTATCTTCTTGCTTGAGGCATGAACCTTGGAACTTCTTTCAAGCATTATTCTAGACTCTATAAGTACAGTTACACAACTAGGATTTGATGCCTACTACAAGTACAATACAAATAGAAACTCTACAACTAGAGGTTCCCTCAGTTAAGAGGTCATGTAAGTAATGCAAAGCATTACAAACAATTAGGCTTGTTATTAGATGTATACAGGCATGCCTCTATGACTAACAATCTCCCCCAAATTGTGAGTAAGACCCTTAGTCACGATTTCATGTCTGATAACAAGCCTAACATACATAAAGATAAAACTTTAAAAGTACAGGTATGTAGATTGATTGAGCACATGAATGAAGTTACAAGATAAATAATCTTACAGTATGATGAAATACTAGCCATTCTCATTTGATTCCATCTCCATTGCCTTGGCCTGTAAATCATCATATGCTTTCTGTTTTCTTTCCTTCTCCCTCCTTGCATTCTCATCCATAGCTCTTATGATTTCTGCCATAGCATCCAGTTCTTCGAGTAGAATAGAGTTTTTGAAATCTTCAAGTACTGGCTTTAGAATGTTGGCAGGATAGTGACTGAGTAGATTCATTCTGATATTGACATTGTCTCCATTTCTCCTCCTATACTTCACCATATAGGGATCAAACTGAACTCTACACAATCCCTTGGCCCTTAGCTTATCTGCTTCAACTTCCAGCCTATCAATCTCCTTCTCCCTTTCTAGCCATTTCTCAAAGCACCCCTTTCTTATCTTCTCAGCATAGTCTCTCTTCATTTTTACAAAATCAATCAACTCCAGCTTCCATACTTTCTCCACTTTGTCTTCAGAATCTAATAATGCAATGATTCTTTCTATTTCATATAGCTTGCCCCAATTTTGACACTGTCCTTGTTTGAATTTCTTCTCCCTTCCATCAGTATATTTAATCTCAAGGTAGTTATTCATAATGGCAGCATAGTAGATTCTTTGAGCTCTTAGATATTACAATTGGTCTTCATCAAAGTCTTCATCTAATGGTTGGAGTTTTAAGCCTGGATATATTGTTAGGGCCCTTGACCTGGATGACTTTACTCTCCTAGCAGCATGCTTGAGTTTAAACTTTTTCACTCGATTGTTTGGCAGAAACTTCTGACCTTTGTTGGCTGACCATAGTAGTGTTCCATTAGCAGTTTGCTTTTTGAAACATACATATGGTTTTTTGACTTGAATCCCTTTCTCTTCTTGAGGTAGTAAAACACTTGCAGAGGCCAGAGATGTAGATTTTGATGAATCATTACTAGTGACATCCACCCTAGACATTGAGCCTTGTGTTGTGGTAGGAGTGTCATTAGTAATGTTCATGGCTTGCTGTTTTCCACTCCTCTTTTCATAGACCTTTTCTCCACCCTTGTCATCATTCTTCTTTCTGCTTTTATCATCCCTTTTCTTCTTGTCATCACTGCCCTTATATCTCCCTTGATCTCCACCCCTGCTTCCACTTTTATCATGATCATCCTTGTCTTGATTTGACTTTCCACCTTGAGCAATAGGCTTGATGTCAGATTGAGAGTTGATGAACTTCACCAGGATGTCAAGAGCCTCCTTTTCAGATTTAGATTTTCCACTCCTTGAATGTAGAACCCCAGCTAGAAACTTTATGGTGGACATGTTGTTTGCCTAGAGATGTTGACTAAATCTGAATGCAACAATGTCTTGATCCTTTTCATATAGAATACAATGAGGCTGAGGAATCACTTGAGGCAGTTGAGATTTCATGCACTTGGTGAGAATCTCCTTGAGCATATCATTGTCTGGTGAGTTATTCCTTTCTATCTTCTTGATGATTGTTCCAAGTTCAGAGCTAGATAGAATTTGAAAGGCTTCAATGTGGATGTGAAAAAGGTTCTTGGCAGTGTGAACTAAGACTTCTCTTTCATTAGAAAGAATGATGGCATGGGGATTGGTTTGCACAATTTCTCTTCTTATTACAGTGACTAGAAACACATCTTGCACAAGAAGCTTGATGTAGTCAAAGTAGTGGAAGTTCGCTCTTTTCCGTAACTCTTGTAGATGCTTCAGAAAGGCTATGTCATGGTATAGTCTGGAGTTTTTTTTTTTTTTTTGCTAATTAAAATTTTATACCAAAAAGGAACAACTAATACAAATCTAGGGGCATACCCCGCGATCAACAAACAAAGTCATAACATCAGGAAGTCACCTTACTGTCAACATAACAACGAACATAGTCTGGAGTTTTTTTTTTTTTTTGCTAATTAAAATTTTATACCAAAAAAGGAACAGCTATTACAATTCTAGGGGCATACCCCGCGAAATCAACAATCAATATAATAAAAGTCATAACATCAGTAAGTCACCTTACTGTCAACATAACAACGAAAATATGCTAAGATCATTCTGGCGCCTTAAGCAAACTTAAATTGAGACTAGGCACATGTCTCACAAAGCCCATAGTAATGAGAATCAGCAGATAATGCACCATGAAGTGGCGCAAGAGCATTCCAACAGCAGACATCTCCCCATCATGACACGAAGCAACTGGGTCTCTAAAGCCGTTGAAAAAATTCCCCATTGTTGCCTGAGACTTCTCCAAGTCATGGCTCACATTCTCAGCAGAGTTACCAAACCCCCCCTCTATTGAGTCGACGGTCTTCTGCCTTAATAAGACAAACCAGGATAAACCAACAAACCAGCTAGCATTGATACTAGTCGTGCTCTCTGCATTCCAAGAAAGGCAATCTTTCATAGAAACCATACTTCCGAAATTCTTAGAATTCATATATTGCTTGTCACTTGGAAAGCCCTCTCCTTCAAGACCGCCATCTAAATTAGCACCAACATTCAGCAGCATAAGCAAATTACTCTTCGTAACCCACAACGTAGCACAGAGCATAGCCCCCACCATATCACAAAACTTAGTCCAAGCATCCTTATCAATCAAATTTTGACCAGCAACTGTCAACAAAAGGCACCTGCCTTTCTTGCAAATACAACTTGAGACATATAGAAAGTGCACAAACATTGGAGCATTATCCAATGGAATACCATCGCTCTCAATAAACAACCCATAGCAGTAATCCTTTGGCATACAATCCGTAGAGATGAACTCTGCAAATTTACAACTGTCACCAAATAAAAGCCCCTGCTTCAGCACTAGGATAGCACACCCTTGCTCAACCACTGTGCGTGTCAGAACACAATGTTTTCCTTCCCAGATAAGAAGACCTTCATAACAGAGCACCTCTCCTGTAGTCGTTAGCTCCCAGAACTCAACCATGCACCAAAGATACTCCTTATTGGGGAGGAGGACTACCCCAACAGTTGTAACCCTTTCCGCGGTTGCAACAAGTCATCAAACATGTTGTAAGCCAACTTCTTTTCACCAGAACACATGGTGATATCAAAACCCATCATACCAGAATGCATCAGCATCAAACAATCCAGCCTAAATTGGAGTACCTCGAGAACTATCCTCCTCTTTGCAATCCCTCGAACACGTCGAGAATACCTTTGCTCAAACATTCCTATAAGGTTTTTACCGAACAATCGGCACCAAACAGTCCAGCTGAAACTAGGATCAATAACATACAAGGTTAAAGAACCTGGGTTGTGAAGACCAGACCCCAACACATAGATCATACCTTTGACATTCGCAACCTGTCCTCTAAGAAGCATAAGCGATTGAGATACATCCTCAATCACCTTACCTTCCATCAAGGTAGAACCTTCGTCGTCAAAATTTCCATGGGATTTACACTTAGCAGAGAGCGTCGCCCAGGCCAAATAACAAACAACAAAAAGTTGCTTATCATCCATAGTCATGATGGAGTTTACAACAACCCATGACCCACTCATATCAAGGTTTTCCAGAGCAGATCCACTCTGAACAGTAAGGGCAAATAAGAGCCCCAACCACATACGGGCAAGACTGCCCAGCAAAGCCACATTCGAATTGAAAAACAAAGCTTTCTCTCCTTTGTGAACCCAAACTCCTATCCAGGAGACTTGCAAGCCCACCCTACCTTCCTGTATTAATCTACGACAATTTAACTGCCCATTCCTTGTAACCCCACATCCCGCAGAGTGCACAATGGCCGATTGAGAGACCGAATGAAGCATAACATCAAACAGCTTATGGCCTTTAATCTCAACTCTCATAGTCGGGGTAAAGCCCCAAACTAAATCGCTTCCAACCATGTGTAGGTTCTTCATGATAACCTCACAGTCCACAATCCCAAATAGACACCTCAAACAACAAGGTATCTCACCATCTAGAACCTTACCAAGCAGATTGCAGTTCTCCTCAGCCTCCAACATATGCAGACCTTGAAGAAGAATAGTTTCCATGGTTAAAATACCCTTTCTCATAAGAGTACCTGCCAATAGCATAACATTGATCTCACAGACCCAAAGTTCAGTCCCATCAACAACTTCAAAACGAAATAGAATCATATTCTCCATTGATTTTATCAATCCTTCCTTCAACAAATCAACCGGATCCGTAGATAGGAGCGTGAGACTAAGACTAGAGGTCTCGCAATCAACCGGGACTCCAAACGTGCCCCCCAAACAGTCAGATATGAAACTATCCAGCTTAGAATCCAAGTAGCCCATCGGCGAACCCAAACCTTTACCAGCAACAGAGAGGTAACTAACCCTCTCCTTAAATTTCGCAAGAGACCCTTCGCGAAGAATGGCCTCCAAATACTCAGAACAAGATGGGAGCATATCCCCATCCAAATAACGATTAGGAATCCTCCAAAGAAACGACGAATCGAGAAGAGACCCATTTCCGGAAACATAAAACGAAAACATTTGAAATGACGCTAGAGAAAAAATATATAACATATAAGAAATTTGGTGTTTAATGTGAGAGATGAGAAAGGGAAGGTGGATTCGGGAAGGAAATATATAGATCTGATGAAATAATGACTAAGATATGGCTGAATTTAGTGGCGGCTAAGAGGGTTTGAGGAGAGAAGTTAGAGAGAGGTTAGAGAGAAAACGACTCTCATTTACATTTTTAGAGTAACATAGTCTGGAGTTTGCAATTTCTTGACATACTCTTTGAGTAAGCACACTTTTGAATTCTGAGGGTTCAGCTTGAAGAGATTGTTTAGCACTGTCAAGGATGTCAAATTCATATTCTTCCTTGGCAACTTCATCTACAGCCACTTTCTTCAGCTTGTCATCCTTGGATGCTGGCTTAGGTTTCTCAGACAGAGATGGGGGCTCATCAACCTTTGTTTTACCTTTTCCTGGCACATTGGTTATAGATTTTGAGGCTCTTTGATGACCACCCTCATTTAACTGTATGCCCTTCTCCTTAGGTTTCTCCCCCTTAGTCTGAGGCTCCCCCTTAGATTTTGAGTTCCTTGATGTCCTCTTCTCCCCCTTAGGCTTGTTGTCAGGCACAGAGGCTGTAGTAGGAGCCTTTGGAGTTGAAGATTCTTCAGGGAGAGGAAGACCCATAGGCTTCATCATAGCAGCCAACATAGATTGTTGATGCAGAAGAACATCAGCTGTGGTGGTTGCTTGAGTGTCCAACTGATCATTGAGAAGTGCAACCTTGTCTGTAAGATGAGCATTGGACTTATTGAGAGTAGCCACCTCCTTTTCAAGAGTATCCACTTTAGTGAATAGCTAATGTGCCGTGAAACCAGAGAGTGATTGATCCTTGAGTCTCTGGACTTCATACTTGGTCATGTCATGAACAGGGACCTCAGTTACCAGCTTATCCCCATATTGATTCTTGAACAGTGTTCTCAGCATGGCATTTGAGTCTGTGGTTTGATCAGATAGAGATTGAAACTTATGCCCCAGCCCTGTGACAGTATCCGTGAGAAGGGCCAAGCCATTGTCCATTTTGATACAGCTAGACTTGCAGGCTAGAATTTCCTTGACCACAGTTTCCAGTTGAGGGAATTTGGAATCAAAAACCCTTTTTAGCTCATGCACCTCCTTGGTAGTGGCTGTACACGCTTCTGTGACTTCTGTCTTTAGACCCTTGCCAAGGTAGTGTGCAGCCTTGAGAATACCCTTGTAACTGTCATTGACTACTTCATACACAGCACTAGGGGTGAGAGAATTGGCATTGGACCCTAGTGAAGTGATGTACTCTTCTCTGAGGTACTATAGGCCTTTTGAGAGAGGAATGTCATACTTTCCTTGAAGCCAGGCATCTATATTTCCTTCTCTCTCAGACTCATCCACAATTTTGGCCTGTTGTTGCTCCACATCCTCTTTATGGCATAGGAGAATAGCTTCATAGTCAGGATTTGGCAGGTTGGCAGTGAGGAGGTGCTGTGCAATCTTTGTGAACTCAGGAATCTGATCCACAATTAAGCTTTGAAGTGCTTCGACCGTCAATTGTTGTGGAACAGACCCTGATCCTGAAGCACTGTCATGGTGCACAGGCTTCAGCCATTGTGACATAAAGTCAGAGCTAGAGCCAGGTAAACTAGACTCCTTAGTTACAGATGCAACTTCTGTAACCGGATGGTTTGACTCTACTACTGGTGTCTCCACAGAAGTGGGATGAGTTACACCAGCAGTTGACACAGGCACAGAGTCTCTAGTAAAAACTAGTGAAGCCTCTATGTTTGTGATGGTGTCATTAGGATATGCCCCAGCATGCATTCCCTCACCATCTAAATGTGGGTCCTGGGTGGTGAGCAAAGTGTCATGCACTAAGTCACTTGAGTCCATTGGCTCACCAAGAGAGAAGGATTCTTGGTGATCAATGCCTTGCTCTTCAATTTCTTGAATTACAGGCTCCAAAGAAATTTCAGTGGTAGATTCTGGAAGAGGAGTGTGTTGTAGATTAGATTTTGGCAACTCCCCCTGAGAGATAGAGGGACTTTCAAGCGTGATGTGCTCTCCACTCAGTGTAGTGCCATCCTTATCACTCCCATATGCTGACTCAATACAAGAAGGTGCATTGGGGAGGATGCTTGATTCTATAGATGCACCCTGTTGAGAGGATACATCTAGTGAGCTGTGTGCCCCTGATTTTACAACTTCAGCCATTTGTGACTGAAGAGGTGGTCTTAGTTTTCTTCTTCTTTGGCTTCAGTAAGGGTGACTCAGGTTCCTCACTTTCTAGACCTAGTTTTTTTTTTTTTGCTAATTAAAATTTTATACCAAAAGGAACAGCATGATACAATTCTAGGGGCATACCCCGTGAAATCAACATCCAGCAACTAAAACAAATTACATAAAACTAGATAAAACTAGTTTAACAACATAAATTCGGAATCTAACAAAATCATAAAAGACCTATGCCAAGCACTTTCTTCATCTTGATGACCTCAACCAGGTCCACTTCCCGCATAGCTGCATATCTTCCTTCCGCCTGGGGTGGCCAGTTTGGCTCCCGAGTAGGAGACCTACCCATGTACACTACCTGTGCAGCTCTTCTCATGGGTTCATCAAACCGCCAAGTCCGTAATATTGAAGCCAAAAACCTGCACCCCTTCACATAAGCACTACAAGCATGCATCACCTCCCAAACCATCCAATCAGAAGTAAGAAACCATACTAAAATACCACTAGAAGTGGTCCCTCCACAATCTCCAATTCCTGCACATCCATACATTAGCCTCACAGTAATCACCACAATTGCAATACTCACCAGAGGAGTGAGCAGAATAGTCATAATAGACAAACCAGCACATAGGCACCATGTCATCATGCTTCCTAAAACGATAATAAGCATCAGAAAATGCTTATTTGTCTCTACAGAAAAGTCCATCACCCATAACGGGTTTGCAACAAAGCTGTTCATGCCAAGGACATCAAAACAAGCACACATCCGCAAAGTGCTTACATAACAACAAAACGCCTCAGAGCTAACTAAGACAATCACAGACTGGTAGCAATCGTTAAAAGATCCCGCCGAGAATATAGACTGAATGTCTATCAACCATTTCACAGCATTCCGAAGGCCGGACCCATCTTCCCACATCCTGGTATTCTGCACCAAATTCACATAATGTGCACAATTCTGTCTAAAGTTACCACTAACAACAGAGTGGTCCCCTCTCACAATATTTCCAGCATTTGATTTCCCCAGCATCCCATTTCCATACTCACGAAGCTGATGGCCAAACGCAAACATCCTTTCCCTTGACAAACCCTCGCAGTCAGCTATATCAGTAGCATCGATATGCTCTCCATGTCGAACTTCATATAACCAATTTATACTCCGAAGACCCTTATCCCAATCAATTTCCAACAGCAAATGGCGAAGGAAATCATTTGTCAACAGCAACTGGTGAAAAAGCCTATAGCAGCACTCATTTGACATCACAGTTACCTGGACCCAGCCCAGCATCATAACGAGGACAGCATGGAGGTGGATTATAGCAGCACCTTCTTCTCCGACAATGTGACCACCATCTAGCTTGAAAGCTAGTTGAAAGACATCATCACCATAACTATCAAACATGAGTCCCTTCTCCCTCAGTAGGGCAGCAATATTCCAACATGGAACTAGCACAAACACTATGAATGCCTTCAATTTCACTACCCAGAAATTGACCATAGTCGACCATTGCGACCAAGCATGAAACACCTTGTCATCCTTTAAGGTGGGACCTATGTTCATGATACTTTCATGGGCTCTGCAATTCACTGAGAATGCCATCCCTGCCAAGTAAAGAACCAGCCACTTGCCCCCTATAACCTGAAGGTTTCCAAAGACGGTATCACCCGCTTGAATCTTCAAGAAACCATTCCTTACAATACATCAATGTCCATCTAGATATCCATCCAGATATATAGGACTTATATTCATATCCATCAACTTTATGAACATACAAGTCCCCTCAAAATAGGCCTCCGTCAACAAACAGTGCCTTAGAGTCTTTCCATCAAATAGGTTGCAAGCTAAACTTGGCAAACCTGGACTCCTACCAACAGCCAAACCCATCATATCACACTCATAAAAACTCTTAAGATCAGTACCATTCACCACTCCGAATACCAATAAGTAGTACTCACAGGTAACGGTGACCCATAATCCATAAACAAAGCTACCACACATGGCGAGCTCATCATCTACAGCTCCACTCTGCTCAAAAGCGGCTAAGTAGAGCCCCACGCACACACGCTTAAGCTTTTCGAATGGGCGAAAGTTGGAAACCACTCGACCCACTACAAATTCCTTTCTCAAAACAACATAAATTGTTAATTCCAAAGGCAACTCCTTAGCAAAGGAGTGCTGTGAAGGCATCTGGAAAGGAACCCAAGGGATGAAACCCATCGCAGCATCTAAAACCGTAATGACCTTCCAAACCATGGAAAGATCCAACGAAACCTCATCATATGCAGGAATCAATAGACCAAAGTCCACTAACAAATCCTGAAAAGAGGACATAATCGAACAGAGAATGATAAAATAGATAATGTTATAAGAAATATGGTAATTTAGGTGGGGGAGAAGAGAGGGAGGTGGATTTGGGCAGGAAATGTATAGATCTGATGAAAAAAGGTTTAGATTAGGCTAGATTTTAGTGGCGGCTGATAAGGGTTTTAGAGAGATGGTAGAGAGAAACGACTCTCATTTTAGTGGCTGCTTCAGATAAGATATTCAAGGGTGCAGACATTACTTCCTTTATCTTCTTTTTACTAACATCACCCTTTTGAGAGGATGATGTAGTTGGTTCAGTAATTGGTAGAGTGTTTGGTTGAGAGGGTTGGTTAGCTAGCCCTGGGTTAGCATTTTGTTCTACTTGCTTGGGCTTAGCGAACTGAGATTTTGCATCAAATGTTGGCATGTTATGGGGGTAAGTTCTAAACAAACTCTCCATATGGGGAGTTATGTTAAGTCTTACATCCACATCATTCCTAGTCTCCAAATTACCAAAAATGAGTTTGGTCATGGACTTAGGATAGCCTATTTTATTTTTATCTATCCCAGGCAATTCAATCAATTGAGCATTATTAAAGTTAAGTACAGATTGAATAAAGCGAGGGAAGAAAATATCAGTACCTCTCTTGGTTGTGTTCTTACCAAGTCTCCCATATAGTTCTTGTAGGATGATTTGGCCAACATCTATCTTCTTTCCATAGGCCAATGCATAGCCAATTTGCTGCACAGGTGCACTGATTTGATCAAAGCTTGATTTCCTGGCAGTGAAGACTTGAAGAAGAGTTGCAAACACATAGCTCCACTCCTTTCTCAGATTCTTTCTGTTCAGCTTGCCAAGATTGATCCCATCTGAGTAGTTGATGAACTCAAAGAATTCCTCTAACTCTGCATTCGTGGCTAGTCTGTCAAATGACTCTTGTTGTAGGCCTAGTGCTTGATTCATTTCTGCAGTAGTGATAGTGATTTCCTGATCCTGAATCTTGCAGTAGATGATATATGAAGTGATTGCGTTTTCCAGGGCTACAACCTCCACAGTAGCAGTGCCCCAAAACTGTTCCAGGATATCCAGATATAGAGTTGGGTTGGCAGAGAGTGCATCCTTGATGTATGACTCAGCCATCCATTTCACAAAGCACTTGAAATTGGCGTGGGGTGCTTCCACATCACTAGTTAGGGCAATGAAGTTGGTGTTGAACTTTACTGTTGCCATTTGTATGAAGGAGAGGAAAGAAATTGAAGGTTGAAGAAGAAATTTGGCTTTTTGCAGTTAGGGTTTCAGAGGTTTAGAGAGTGTAGATGCTTGAGAAATCGAATGAAATGAATCGAATAGGTGTAGAATTGTATAAGTATGAAGTACTTGAATTGTCGATTAGAAGTATGTTTTGTATCGACAAGTCAGGCATTCGAGAAGTATAAAACAACTATTCGAGAAGTCAAGAAAGGCTTAATCGATAACTCAAGCAGATAGAAACTCACAGCTGGCAGTTATCTAACTCAGAACTAATTCTAAATTAAATAAAATGTGTTTTTATGAGTGAATTAAACTTTTAGAAAAAAGTCCAAAATCGGTTAAAATTCAGCGAGAATTCAGCCTTTTCAAATGATTCGAGAACTCAAATATAGTATTCGAGAACTCAGTCAATCGAGAACTAAAACACTATATTCGAGAAGTCAAGGAAATCTCTATTCGAGAACTCTAAAAGACTCTATTCGAGAACTCAAGAGTACTCTAATGAGACTTGTTAGAGATGTCGAATAGTGAATCATTCGAGAAGTTTGACTTATCGAACTATACCCATCACTCATAAAAATTGATTTTCACTACCTTTTAAAATTGACCAGCCATATTCATTGAAGAATATTCTAGCAAATTAAATAGTGATTTTCTTAAAATTTCATAGAAATTTCAAGTTAGCAAAAATATGATTTTCCAACATATGCAACAGATTTGAAATATTTATAAATCATATTTCAGCCAACACTTACTCCAAAAATATTGAAAATTTAAATAAAGTAAGTGTTTACTGCTGCAACAATCTAGATGATATATTCACTTAGCCAGAATCTGAAGAATTCAGCATTCCAATCTCACTAACCAACCTTGTGAAGGTGGCTTCATCTAGTGGCTTAGTGAATATGTCAGCTAGTTGTTTATCTGTACAGACATAATGCAACTCAATGGTTCCATTAGTTGCATGTTCTCTAATGAAATGATATCTGATGTCAATGTGCTTTGTTCTTAGAATGATTGACAGGATTGGCAACTATAGAGATTGCACTTGTGTTGTCACACATGATTGGAATTCTTTCCAACACAAGTCCATAATCTCTAAGTTGATTTCTAATCCAAAGCACTTGAGCACAGCAACTTCCAACAGCTATGTATTCAGCCTTAGCTGTAGAAGTTGACACAGATTGTTGTTTCTTACTATACCAAGAGACTAACCTTTGTCCAAGAAACTGGAAGCTACCTGAGGTGCTTTTCCTATCCACTCTGCATCCAGCATAATCAACATCAGAATAACCAACAAGATTGAACCCTGTGTCCTTAGGATACCATAGTCCCAAGTTTGGAGTGCCCTTCAGATATCTAAAGATCCTTTTTATAGCAATCAAATGTGATTCTTTCGGATTTGATTGAAACCTTGCACACAAGCATGTAGCAAACATGATGTCTGGCCTACTTGTAGTGAGATAGAGCAGAGAACCAACCATGCCTCTGTAGACTGAGATATCTACCTTCTTGCCTTTAGCATCTTCATCCAATTTAGTGGCAGTGGCCATGGGTGTCTTTGCAGGTGAGCAATCTTCCAAGTCAAACTTCTTTAATAAATCCTTGATATACTTGGTCTGACTGATAAAGATACCATCCTTCCTTTGACTGACTTGCAACCCAAGAAAGAATGTCAACTCTCCCATCATACTCATCTCATATCTGCTCTGCATGAGTTTAAAAAATTTCTCACACAGCTTCTCATTTGTAGAACCAAAAATGATATCATCCACATAGATCTGAACTAAGATAAGATCATCACCATGCTTCTTGTAAAACAATGTCTTGTCCAGTGTGCCTCTAGTGAATTGATTCTCAAGAAGAAATTGTGATAAAGTATCATACCATGCTCTTGGAGCCTGCTTAAGTCCATACAATGCCTTAAGCAATCTGTAGACAAATTTTGGGAAGTGTGGATCCTCAAAACCAGGTGGTTGTTGCACATAGACTTCTTCTTCCAACTCTCCATTCAGAAATGCACTCTTGACATCCATTTGATACACTTTAAAGTTTGAATGAGCAGCAAATGCCAAGAATATTCTGATGGCTTCCAATCTAGCAACAGGAGCAAATGTCTCATCATAATCAATGCCTTCCTGTTGAGAGTATCCTTTTGCAACCAACCTTGCTTTGTTTCTTATAATTACACCATCTTCATCCATCTTATTCTTTAGAACCCATTTTGTTCCAACAATGGTTCTGTTCTTTGGTGCAGGCACAAGTTCCCATACTTTGTTCCTTTCAAATTGATTCAGCTCCTCTTGCATAGCAATAATCCAATCTGGATCCAACAGTGCATCATCAAGTTTCTTAGGCTCAACTTGTGATAGAAAACAGCCATAGAGGCACTCATTCTGAGTTGCTCTCCTAGTCCTTACTCCTGCATTAGGATCTCCAATGATTTGCTCTGCAGTGTGTGATCTATCCCATTTCCTTGAGTGCTCAGCCTGATTTCTCATTCTTGATGTTGCTTCATCATCCACATCATGGTCATTCTCATTTCCTCCCCCTGTGAAGTTGCCACTACTCACAGGTGTGTCTTGGATGCTAGTTCCTTCACTACTGATTGGCACAAATTCTTCTCTTGTATCATCATTCACTTGAGTTTGTTGAACTCGAGTTTCAACTTCAATTTCAGTCTCTTCATCAGAATCATCTAGATTTTTTTTTTTTTTTTTGCTAAATAAAAATATATTAATGCTCGAAAAACATATACAGGAATAAGAGAGGCATACCTCAATTAACAAAAAACACAGCCACTAAGTTGTCATGTACTACAAAACCACCAAAGTAATGCCTTGAATAGTCGAGTAATTTAATAAAGTAAGCAAGGAAGAGTGGGGTCCTTTCTAGTCTTCTTCTGAAAAGCACCAACTGTACAAAGCTTTTCTCTTACTCGTCTTTTGATGTCACGCGCTAACTGATGAGCTGGAAGACCGTGACCATCCTTATGGTGCCTACTATTCCTTTCTAACCATATTGCATGGAAGGCAGCCGAAACAAACAAATAAGTAGCCATCTCTCTAGTTTTATCCACACTGCCTCTAATAAAATTTCCCTGTGAAAAGCTTAGCCAGTTGAGATTCAATGGAATAGCCCACGTACGGAGAATTTTACGTGTATACACACAGTCACAAAACACATGCTGATGAGACTCATCATTCCGTTTACATAGGACACATACTGGATTTACTGTCATCCCAAACCTGAGCATACGATCTCTAGTAACGTTCCCGTAGAATGAGCCATAGCATGATTGAGAACTTCGGAACTGCATAATTATGCCATATCGCTCCAATCCAAGCAGGTGGCGATTTTGTTCTACGAATAGTACTCCAGATAACAGCCAGACTTACATGTTTTGCAGCCTTCCCATCCCAGAGTAATTCATCTTCAGCATATGACACAATGTTAGAGCATATGTCTCGAAATTCCATTGCTAAAACGTGATTAGACACACAATGCTGCCATCTATTATTACCAAACAACGTACCAACGCTAGCCATCTTGGTAGATTCTAGAATCGAAATGACATTTTCTCCCAACTGATTAACTAGAGATGTTCCATCATACCATGGGTCATGCCAGAGCAAGAACTTGGAGTCTGCGCCCAGTTTGTAAGTGAGGAAAGGTAATGCCTTATTCCGACCATTGAATATTTTTTTCAGTCCCCACGGTGATTTAGAAGGAATTAGCATGCCAGAATCATCTAGATTATCAAACTTCAATGGATCTTTATCTTCATCATTGGCTTCTTTTTTTTTTTTTTTTGCTAATTAAAATTTTATTCCATAAGGAACAAACATAAACACGTCTAGGGGCATACCCCGCGAAACAACAAATAACCATTACATGAAATTTGTCCAATCAGGGGCATACCCCGCAGAGTCAACAATTAGCTAATACTGAGGCAAACAACATAAAGTCACTTGGCAATCAACAAACCAGAATTAAGAAAAAAGAAATAAGAAATTAAGCAGCCATTTTTAAGTCTTGTTGGAGTGCCCTCCTCGGGTTGCTCCCCACTTCTTGGTCGTGGATTTGGACCAACGAACTTTCTCAGCATCGTGAACATGGGCAGTCCCAGCCAGTTGCACCTTAGCATCTATAACAGAGATGTCCATTTCATCTTCGCTTCCCTCCTCATCTTCATCAATCATCAGACCATAACCATCAGCAAAACCAAACATCATTCCCAGATAATGCATATGTCCACGCATAGAAGCCCTCGTGTTAGGGATAAAACCCCCCATAGCCAGGGCTTTCTCAGTACCCTCACCCGAAACTTCAATCACCTACACCAAATCATACTTCACCGTCAAAGAGTCCATAGGTCCACCAGAGCGGCCTTGCGCACTCACCTCATCAACCTCCTCATCTTGATCATTCTCTCCTTCAATACCAGATGTGCATATCAATCCCACCTCCGCATCAATTTCCATCACTACAATAGTGCCCATTTGGCTAAGACCGCACTCATCAAGAAAGTCCCTGAGTTTGGCTGGCAAAGCTTGGATAACCTCCTTGCCTGCATTTCTAGAAACATTATCAAAAGAGATAATGAAAATCTTCAAACTATCCACATCCTTCCCTTGACTAACAGTCACTAGCGTTCCTCCTTTCCCACTCAAATAGAACTGGTCCAACAACCCAGCATCCTTTAGTTCGTCCTTCATGCCACGTAGGAGAACTCCCTCACCCCCTAGAAGAACAGGCAGAGGAATTTTCCTATCCCGAATGAAACCACTCAATTGTTTTATACAGTGCAAAGCTCTAGCAAGATCCTCCATCATCCTAATGACAGGTAGATCTTGTAAATCATTTGAGGCGTTCAAAGCTCTCATAGCTATCTTTCCCCAGAAGCTGGGAACCTCATGGCCATTCCTCACAATACAGTCCCTAAGAACCAAGATAACTTTCAAAGCTATATTCACACTAGTGGCTACCCCTGTCGGGGCTGCACTCATCTTTTGACAATCCTCAGAAGAGGCAACATTATCAGAGTCGGAATTCTTACCAGGTTCCATGCCTTTCGCCAGGGGTTGGATCCTCTGCCTAGATCCCGCATCTACTGCAGCCACATCCATGATAATGGAGTCCTCCTTGACAATTTTGTCTTCCTGGGGTCACCCTGGTGTTTACGCCCCACCACTTCCTGCTTAAGCCTTGGACCCAAAGGGTTACCATCCCTTTCAGTCATGACCTTCAAAGGGTTAACATCCCTTTCACTACACACACCATCAATACCTTCAACATCCTTGGTAGCCATATATCTACCCAGCACATTAATTGGCTCAATAGCTCTGACTGAGCTACAAATCAAAGAAGCAAACCCAACAGAGGAGTTGTGCTATGCGCACTGCAATGTGGGTATTTGCTTGTTACGATGGCCTTGTCAGGAAGGGAATGGTTGAAGACCCTTTAGGAGTGGCGGATGCTTTAAACCCTGTCATGGTGATTGTGGTAGTATACTCTGGAAATTCGCAGCAGGGGCGAAAGTTTGTTACAACAGGTACCCAGATGGGCCTTGGTTTGGCAATGTATCTGATGGCTTCGCGTGCTTGGGTTGAGGAGCTCAATTTGCTTGTGTTCCATTGTGTTAAACCTTATGGGTATAATGATGAATGCCAATTAATGATCCTAACAGATGATGAAGGGAGGACTCTGCTCGTGGGAGACTGCGGTGTTTATGCAGTATTGCAGACTGGAATGTTCATGGCAATTTTCTAGTTTTCTGATTCTGATTGTGTTTGTGCTCTGCTGTTGTTGATTGCTAGTATTTTAGCATTATTGATGTTTTTTTCTCTGTTGTTCCGCTAGGTAGATGTGTTTCTTATCGCGGGGTATGCCCCTAGAGATGTAATCGTTTGCCTGTGGTATAAATTTTAATTAGCAAAAAAAAAAAAAAACAGAGGAGTTGCAACCAACATCTTGTTTCCCCAGGCTGCACTGAGACCCATCGATAGCCATCTCTATGGTGGCTAACCCCTGGCTTAGGCCAGGCCTCAAACACCTTAAAGGCGTCACCATTTCAGGGTTCTCCAAAGAGGATTCCTTTGCTAACGATTCCACTGAACCTATCCTCCTTTGGTCAACAGAGTCAAGAGGCGATCCGCCCATCCAACAGCCATCCTGCAACGGATCCGTTTCAAGATGGCTTGCATCCTCCAACCTTGGGTTCGAAATACCCACCAGCTCTTTAAAGACAGATCCAGCAACTAAGAATGGGGTTTCATACCCATCGAACACTCCAAATTCAAGCGGAGCACCATCGTGGTCCGCTAGACTCCGGTAAGATCCCAACTCGCAGTTGGGTCCATCCGCAACAGAATTGGATCTATTCATATTTTTTTTTTGATAATTAAAATTTATACCACAAGCAAAAGGTTACAATTCTAGGGGCATACCCCGCGATTAGCAACAATCTGCCTAGCGGAACAACAAAGAAAAAACATCAAACACAAAAGGCATAAGATCAGTAAGTCACCTTACTGTCATCATAACAACGGAATTAAGCTAAAAAATTTATTCTGGCGCCTTAAACAACCTAAACTTGAGACTAGGCACATGTCTCACAGAGCCCATAGTAAGTAGCAGATAAGCCATGTAGTGACACAGCCGCAAATCGGCAAAAACATCCATATGACATCCATCAACCTGAGAGTTGGCCTTCAAAAAAGCACCACCGGCTAACTTTTCATTAGAAGAACCAGCCCCCAGCTGATTAAAAAAGGCCATATGACAGCCATAATCTACCTTGTTCAAAAGCACTCCAGAATTAGTGCTAGTCATTCCATGCACGACATCATCCCAACTTTGCAATACCAACCAGATTTCCAATAGAATTTGCTTCCTCATGAAAAACCAACCAACCATTCAACCCATACAAGATATCTCCTTGGTTCCCATGAAATTGCAGTTCCACAGCCCAAGAAATGCAAACAGCGTTCATAGCCACCATGTCACCATGCCAGAAAGTGGACCCCCATGAAAAACATTCCTTTCCTTTGCCTGCAATACTCAGGACATGAACCAGGGACAGGTCTACCCGAAACCCCATCGCCAAATCTCCATCCGACATCAAATCTCCCTCATTCATCATATGTTTCCTATTTTTGTACAAGGAAACGATACAATACCACCAAGAATTTTCACTTACCACACCGAAATTGTACCCAGCCGAAACACACAGATTTGATAGAAGGCAACCTGAGTGACCTCCAACCCTTGGGGAGAATGCATCACAATTTTTAACAAGGTCAACTAGACCACATAGAATTTCTGTCCCGCTCCACAAGTTTTGTTGAAAACCAAACTTTTCACCAACAACTACAAGGTTTGTAGCAACATACATCACTACAACCAGACACAGAACCCTTGAAAATTCTAAAATTCTGCAAAGAGACGCAATCAGATGAACTGTCAAACTACAGTCCAAATCACACTTGTTGGTAATCACATTCACAATACCCAGCTGAATTACCCAGCAGAATCCTTCCATCATTTTCATTGCGCAAACACTGCAATCGGGGTTGCTAAACTCCGCTGCTTTGCCCTCGAATCTCTTATGAACAACATGATTGTGAACTACACATAAAACACCAACTGTAATGCAGAACCGTCCCCTTATTCTAACATCATATATATCCCAACTACTAGTTAGGTCATTCATCCAGTCTAAGAGCGATAGCTCCCGACACATGATTACCCTCAACCATTGAGACACTCTTGTTGTGAAACTAACTTGAACATTGATTTGAGTATTGAGGAAACCCAATAGGCTAGTAACTCCCGCAACAGCTTGAACCCCAGTGCCAAGCCTGGACCAAGGGTTGACAACATCTCCTGGACTAAGAGGACGAACAGCTCCAATCCCCGCTTTTTGACTGAACCACATCAGTGCAGACCTCGTCGGGTTACCAGATGCATCCAAAGGGGTATCCAGATTATGAGCTTCTTTCAAGTAATCTTCCATAAATTGATTAAAAAATCGATTAGAGCACAGTGTGCTCTCAACATAGGTGGCTCCTCCAAACAGGATCTCGTCAAACAAATCTTCAAAAAAATCATCATGACTAAGAACGAAAAACTCCCCTACAATGAGAGATTCTTCGTGCAACAAGAAAGGAGCACCCTTCCTCACAATAACCGAAGAAAACGCCAGATCCTTGGTTTGAAACTCAAAAAGTTTCAGAACCAAAGAAGAAAAGATAACATCAGAATTATCACAAAACTGAGGTTTAACCACCAAAGAAAATTCGTGGTAAGGGTGGGAGATAAGTAAGGGGGAGATGGATTTAGGAAGGAGATATTTAGATTTGATGGATTTAAGGTGTAGATTGGGCTGAAAATTCATGGCGGCTAGAAGAAATTTAGGGTTTTTAGAGAGAGGGTAGAGAGAGGTTAGAGAGAAACGACTCTCATTAATTCATTTTTTATCATTAATTGTATATATAAGAAATTTAGAGTATATGGTGAGAGAGAAGAGAAGAGATGATTTCGTGAAGGCAATATGGAAAGATTTGATGAGAAAGTGTTAAGATTTGATGCGGCTATCTAGGGTTTTAGAGAGAGGTTAGGTTAGGTTAGGTTAGAGAGAAAGACGACTCTCATTTGCTGTAGTTGTTGATCTGCGGGTACTTTTTTGGTGGGAAGATTTTGGCTTGCATCATGTTTATCATTGGCTTCTTCTAGTCTAGGTAGTTTGTTGTCATCAAATGTCACATCTGTGCTTTCCATAACTTTCTTTTGACTGATGACATAAACCTTGTATGCAATTCTTTCCATAGAGTAGCCAAGAAAAATTCCTTCAAATGCTTTTGCATCAAATTTTCCAACATATTCAGAATTATCCTTCAATACAAAGCATTTGCTTCCAAAAGTATGAACATACTTTAGAGTAGGCTTCTTTCCAGTGTTTTTGTTGATGAGGGTTCTGTTCTGGATATAGCATGCAGTGCTCACAGCCTCAGCCCAAAAACATGTAGGCATTTTTGCATCAAGTAACATTGTTCTAGCAGCCTCAATTAGAGTTCTATTCTTCCTCTCAACAACTCCATTTTGTTGTGGAGTTCTTGGAGCTGAGAATTGCTGAGAAATACCATTCTCTTTAAAAAATGCTTCAAGTTTGACATTTCTGAACTCTGTTCCATTATCACTTCTCAGTGCAATCACACTTGCGTTGTTGGCCTTTGCTTCCTTGTCAACTTTCTTTATATGCTCAATGATTACTTGTGGAGCCTCATCTTTTGATGCCAGAAATTCCACCCATGTATACCTTGAAAAATCATCAACCATCACCAAGGCATACTTCTTTTTTCCTAGTGACATAATATTGACAGGCCCAAACAAATCCATATGAATGAGTTGTAGGGGCTTGGTTATAGATGTCACTGTCTTTGTCTTGTGGCTTGACTTTTCATCTTTCCTTTTTGACAACCTTCACACACTCCTTCTTGACAGAATTCAAGTGTGGGCATGCCTCTCACTAACTCTCTTTTGACTAGAGAGTTAATGGCTTTGAAGTTCAGGTGTGATAGTTTCTTGTGCCACAGCCAACAATCTTCATTTGATGCTTTTGAGTAAAAGCAACAAATTTTGTCCTTGTTTGCAGAATCCATATTGGCTACAAACAGACTTCCCTTCCTTACTCTAGATAGAGCAAAATCACCAGTCTTCTTGTGGGTGATCAAACATTCATCTTTGTCAAAATCCACCTTGAATCCCCTATCAGTAAACTGACCAACACTTAGCAGATTATGCTTGAGCCCCTTGACTAGTGCTACATCTTCAATGATGACATTACCAACTTTCAACTTGCCATATCCCAATGTGTTACCCATGCTGTCATCTCCAAAAGCAACCATTGGGCCAGCCTTTTCCTCGTACTGTGATAGCAGAGCCATATCACCAGTCATATGATTTGAGCATCCACTGTCCAAAATCCACATGACCTTCTTTTCACTTTCTTTGCCCTGCAAACACAAAGGTATTACTTTTCCTTTGGTACCCAAACAAGTTTGGGTCCATGTGACTTAGAAACAGTTTTATCATAAACAACATGCTTGTCAACTTTCTTGGCATTAGTCTTCTTGTCACTGTTAGAAGTCTTGGACCCTGAGGTTTCAGACTTAAGTGACAGAGGTACCTTCCTAGCTTTAGGAGGACTCGAAGACTTTGACCTGGTGTAGTGTGTGTGAGAATTGTGACTGATACAACCATCAGTGAATTGCCTTCTCAGATTGAAACACTAGTCATAACATTCATATGGCATGGCATACAGTGTGCATCTCTATGTCTTAGATACACTACCAGTAGGTTTCTTGCATGCATGAGTTAAATGATTGGTACTGAAACAGTTCTGACAAGTTTTCCTAGGGGCATTAGGCATATAAGCATAGTTGTTATCCTTGTTAATCCCTAACTTGCCATTTCTGTTCTGTTTCTTCTTAGTCACTTTCTTTTCTGATTCACTCTTCCCAGCTGAAACAAACTTAACAAACTTCTTAGGTCTTGGCCTATCAACTACTGGCTCCTTGTCTTTTGACTTGACACTCTCACTCTTGGATGATGCTTGTTGTTCATTTGATTGTGCCTCCTCATCCTCATCATTCAACATTTGTTTGATGAGTAAGGCATCCTCATCAATTTCAAATGTTGGTTCCTTAAAAATTGGATTTTCAGTCTTTTTCAAAATGTGAGGCACTTCCTCATGAACAACTGTGTCATCTTCAATGACAGCATAGCCTTTTCTCTGTTTAAGAGTGTCATAATCAAGTCCAAAAGCAGCCTTGGGTTTTGCTTCAATTTTCTCACAGTAGGATTTCACTAGACCAGATGATTTCTTGAAAGTTTTTAGTTTGAATTCATTTTCAGCTAATTCATCCCTAAGAGCATTTTCAACCTGACTAGCACACAAAACCTTATTCTGCAGATATTCAACTTCTTTCTTAAGGTTTTCTATTTGCATAGCAGTTAGCTCAAGTTCCTCATTCTTTTTTGTTAACATTTCATTTCTAGTAGACAGTTTAGCAATCTCTTCATTAGCAGCAGTCATACTAGTATGAATGTTAAACATTTCAACAGATAGTTGTTCAATCATGCATTTATACTCTGAAACAGACATATCTATAGTAGTGAGAGATGGTACCTGAGAATCAGATGGAGATGGGTCATCCTTGGAATTGGCCATCAAGGCATAATTGCAGAATTCTTGCTCCTCTCCATCACGGTCAGAATCATCCCAACTTCCCTTCAGCTATGTAGGCCTTACCTTGTGTCTGCTTTTTCAGAAGGGCCTCATACTTAGCTTCAAGCTCAAGATAGTCTCTATCCTTCTTTTTAAGCTTTTTGCATTCACTGGCAAAATGCCCTAGGTCATTGCATCTATAGCACCTTACAGATGACCTATCCACATGGCTGGTTTTAAACTTATTCTTGTTTGGTTTCACAATTGCCTTGCTTTTGTTGAATGAATGGTTTTGGGTTTGAAGGGTTGATTCCTTTTGAATCTGATGTTTGGAAATTTTTTGGCCATGAAAGCATATGAAGTGTTTTCCATCCCATCTAGTTCTTCAAGAGTGTAGAACTCTTCTTCCTCCTTCTCCTCAACAGGTTCACTTACCTCAGGTTCAGTTTCTTCCTCTTCTACTACCTCCTCTATCCTTAACTGACTTGTAGATGCTTCCAGGTCTTGAATAGATTTATTGACAATCAGGGCACATGATGTGTTTACCATTCTACCTTGATTGGCTTGGATAGCCCTTTCTGAAGCAACTCAAGCTTATGAGTTTTCAAAACTCCATAGAGCACATCATATGTAACTTTGTTCAAATCTCTTTCCCTCAGAGAAATGACCCTTTGCTCTAGATGGTTTGGTGAGGATAGCAGAAACTTCATGTTTAACTCCTTGGTACTGTAAACCTTGCCATTCATCTGCAACTCAGTAACTAGCTTATTTAGCAAAAAAACTCAGTAACTAGCTTGTGAAATCTCTCAAACATCTCAGTAATGCTTTCCTTGGACTGTGCCATGAAAGCTTCATACTGTGTGACCAATATCTGTTTCTTGTTTTCCTTAACCTCATCAGTTCCTTCACACAACACCTCAATGTGATCCCACATTTCTTTGGCAGATGTACATGATGTAATGTTTACAAACATTGACATGTCCATGGAATCAATGATAAGCAACATGAGGTGGCTGTCAAGAGCAACCTTCTCCCTTTCTGATTCTGTCCATTTTGATGGATCCTTGGCCTCATAAGATCTTGGGATAGTTGTGGTTCCAACAGTCTTCTCTGGTATCTCTTGTTGTGGAACAAAAGGACCATTCTTGAGAATCTCAGGATACAAAGGATGAGAGGCTTTGATGAACAACATCATCTTTATCTTCCAGAGGTTGTAATTCTCTTTGTCAAACTTAGGGACCTTCATCGTTCCTGTAGTCTTTGGTGTATTCGAACTAATGATCGTTTTTCTGTTTTTGAATAAACAGCCCGCTCTGATACCACTTGTTGAGTATTGAATACGATAAGAGAATACAAAGGGGGGGTGAATGGATTCTCGAACTTTTCTTTTTTGAGTCTGTGTAGCAAGAGTGTTTGTGTGTGCAAGATTGAAGGTGCAGATAAAGAATAACACAAAACACAATATCACTTTAATCTAATGTATTATTAGATAAAGGTTGCTACAATCTGTGAATACAAATGATAGTATTCTCAGCTTCGTTTTTCTCAGAGAGATACAGCTTGGTGTATGAAAAACTTGACTCACAAAGTTACTAAGTTCAGAAGTGAGGATGTGTCCTTATAGAACATGGATACAGCCTACTTACAGCAAATAAGGTAGCTAAACAAATTACTTTCTAGTCTGTCTATCCTTTTTGAGTAAGTGTCCAAACGGTTACAGATTTGACTTTGTAAAGCCTGTTTAGATCCATTTCTTTAGCTCCTTGTCTCTTCTATATCTCTCCAAGCTTCCTTGTAGGCTTTCCAGATCACGTTACAGATTGTGGTCCATAAAGTGCATTGGCTTGTTGCAGGTTTCTGACTTGTACAATTTCTTCAGTATTTTGTCTCCAAGAATGTATTCGAGAAGTGACTAAGTAAGTGATTCGAGAACTGAATTGACTTGATCGATAACTCTGAGTTCTCGAACACTGTTATATTGACATATCGAACCACTTCTCGAATAGCTCTTTTCCATCAGGATTCCTTGAGTTGTCGAATAGAACATTTGACTTATCGAATCCTCGAGATATCGAATAGCTTTCTGAGTCCTTGAGATATCGAAGGGAACTTTGACTTGTTGACTCCTTGAGAACTCGAGTACTACTTTGACTTGTTGACTTCCTGAGTTCTCGAATAGAGTACATAGACATATCGAATCTCTGAGATATCGAATGAGATATCGAACAGTATATACAGAGATATCGAATAGTGTCTTGAGATATCGAATCCCTGACTTCTCGAATGCTGGACTTCTCGAATAGACAAATATACTTCTCGAATTGGTACTTAGGCAAATTCTTCATTTCTTCAAATCCCAACTGTGATTATTTGACAGCCTTTATCTTCTTGCTTGAGGCATGAACCTTGGAACTTCTTTCAAGCATTATTTATAAGTACAGTTACATAACTAGGATTTGATGCCTACTACAAGTACAATACAAATAGAAACTCTACAACTAGATGTTCCCTCAGTTAAGAGGTCATGTAAGTAATGCAAAGCATTACTAACAATTAGGCTTGTTATTAGATGTATACAGACAGGCCTCTGTGACTAACAACCATCTGTTTTCCCCACCTTGCATTACCAGAAACAACATCATGGTTCCTGGGCTTCGTACTCCAGCCCTCAACAGCCCCACCGAGACTAACAATCCCATTATCCTTCACATGAATTCCAGCATAGTAAACAAGAGCATACCCGCCCTCCTCAATTCGCATAAACTGCCAGCTATTAACACTGGATTCAATTCTACTCATACTCCTCATTTCAGAATCAAACTCTCTGTCTATGAAGCATACGAAAATCACCTCCTCAAGAGAACAAGTTCTCTGTCTATGAAGCTTAAGAATGGGGATAACAATAACAAATTCTTTTTCAATGCCTATAGAGGAAGGTGGAATGTGAATAAGGTGGTGTCTCTTAGTGACTCGAATGGTGATCCTGTAACATCTCATGAGGGGATGGCCTCTATAGCGGTGGACTACTACAAAAACTTGCTTGGCCAACAAAGTGTGGTTCGCCAACTCCCTGCGGATTTGCATATTCCTAAGCTGAATGAAAATCAGGCTGGCCTAATTGATCGGCCGTTCACGGAGGCTGATGTGTTTACCACTTTAAAAAAGCTGGGCAAAAACAAAAGCCCTGGTCCTGATGGTTTTTCGGTGGAGTTCTATTTGGCCACCTGGCACATTGTGGGCCCTGATGTCACAAGAGGTATTCTGTATTTCTTTGATTCCCTTGTTATGCCTAAGATTATTAATGCTACTTCAATTTGCCTGGTTCCAAAGCACCAAAACCCATCCCAGATGCAACACTTTCGCCCCATATCTTGTTGCAATGTGCTTTATAAGTGTATCTCTAAGATGATTGCTGCTAGACTCAAGGGGGTTATGCCCAGTTTGATTTCTCCAAACCAGTCTGCTTTTGTGGCCAAAAGGTCCATTGGTGATAACATTTTTCTGGCCCAAGCCCTTTGCAAAGGTTACAACCGGAATTCTGTCCAGGCTCGATGTGCAATCAAACTTGACATCCACAAGGCCTTTGACTCTTTGAATTGGAGTTTTATATTCCAAGTTCTTCACAAAATGGGATTCCCCCCAAGGTTTATTGATTGGATTAAGGTGTGTATCACCTCCACGATGTTCTCTGTAAAGCTAAATGGTAGTTTGGAGGGTTTTTTCAAGGGCAAATCGGGCTTGAGACAGGGAGACCCCATCTCTCCTTATCTTTTTGTGATGGCCATGGAAGTCTTTACAGCATGTCTAAACAAATCTATTGATGGTTTTGATTTCAAATTCCATTGGCGAACAAAGCAAGTCAACCTGCACCACATTATCTTTGCTGATGACGTTTTCCTATTCAGTCATGGTGATGAATCTTCAGTTGCTACTCTTATGGAGGGGGTTTCTATGTTCTCCAACTGTTCTAACCTGGTTCCTACTATTGATAAGTCAGTGTGCTTTTTTGCGAATGTCAGAGAGAATGTGGTGGAGAATATCCTTCGGGCTACTGGCTTTCAAAGAGGCTCCTTTCCTATCACGTACCTAGGGTTGCCTCTCATTACAGGTAAACTAAATAGCAGGGACTGCTCCTCCTTGGTGGCCAAGCTTTGCAAGAAGGTGGAATCGTGGATGGTGAGATTTCTCAATTTTGCTGGCCGCTTGATGCTGATTAAAGCGATCATGGCTAGTATTGTTGGCTACTGGAGCATGTATATCTTTCTTCCCAAGGCTATCTTAAAGAAGATCAACAGTTTGTTCTTTAAATTCCTTTGGGGAGGATTCTATAAAGAATCGGGTAGGTGTCACTACAAAGTAGGCTAGGAAGATTGTTGTAAATCAAAAAGTGAGGGGGGGTTGGGGATTAAAAACCTCTTTGAATGGAACCAGGCAGCTGTGTTACATCAGCTCTGGCGCCTGCTCCAACCCTCTGCTGACTCTCTTTGGATTTCTTGGTTTCATAAGGTGTTGATTCGTAATAAGGGTTTCTGGACTGCAAAGATGCCGTACAGGTGTAGTTGGATTGCAAGGAAAATTTCTAATGCTAGGCACCAGGCGATGAACTTTCTTAGTTTTGAAGTTGGAGTGAACTCTAATTTTCTTTTTTGGCATGATCCATGGGCAAATAAAAAGCCCCTGGCTCTTTTTTTTTTTTTTTTGCTAATTAATTTTTTTTCCACTGGAAAATGATTACATCTCTAGGGGCATACCCCGCGATTAATAATACATCTACCTAGTGGAACAACACTGAGAAAACATTGATAAAGCTAGATAAACTAGCAGTCAACGACAACATAACACAAACTAAACAAGTATTTGCTACTAACACAAAGAGAGACTAGGCACATGTCTCACAAAGCCCACATTGAGCAGAAGAGCACCATATAATAGGCTGTCAATTCGGGCCATTGACCATCGCTTTGCTTGGGCAAGTCTGATCACCCTTTCGAAGTCTGCATCGCTTGATCCTTGCCCTAGTCCGTTGAGCCTGGGCCTCCTTATCCTCTTCCATACCTTTCTCAGCTTGAAACTCACCCCGTGTCGAGTCCTGCTTAGGATCCTCCTGTATTTTCTCTGGATCAACATGGATAGTTACATCCCCAACCAGACTAAACAAAGGCCCCAAATATTGCATGTTACCCTGAATCGGTTCCTTTGTGCTGCTCCTACCTTCCCTTTGCTCCTTGGAGAGATTTGCGTCCCTTCCCCTAGCTAGAGAGCTTTGCGTTGGCATAAACATTAAGTCAATCCCTAAGTCAATCAAGTAGTCTCTCAGCTGAATGGATCGGCATATTAAGTCATGAAGTTCCACTTCCTCAAGATCTCTCAAACCACGAGCAGAGGCACTGAATTCCCTGTCATGGGACCCTTTAACCAAAGGGATTTCCTTACCTATCAGGGTAATGAACCTCTTTAGGTGATTTAGATTACGCCTCGCTGCCACCAAAGCCTTCTTCTTCAGATCAGAGTTGAAATGGGTGTGTTCTAGTAGCCCCGCTATCTCTACCTCAGCTTCCATATCCTGGATAATCTGGTCCTCCGCCCCAAGCACCGGAAGGGATATTCCATTCTTCCGAATATAGATCCCAAGCTGCTTAATGCAATTTAGGGCTATACCCAAGTCTCTCAAAAATTTTAAGTCTGTTCTCCGTTGCAAGCCATTTATATCGTCTAAATCCCTCATGTCAACAGTCCCCCATATCGTGGGTACCGCATGTCCACATTGAACAATGCAATCTCTCATGGTTCTAAGGACATTTATAGCAATAGCTAGGCGCTTCTGCCATCTTTTTACTGAATCATCCCAAACTGGGATTACGTCGTCTGCTGACACATCATTACACACTGCCTTGCCCTTGTCTTTCATCCTGACTAACTCCGCATCTCCTACAGAGCACCCATCATTTTCCACAAAATTCATAGTCTTGCCACTCTTTCTTCCCAATCCCATAGCAGAGGGATCCCCTTTTAAGGAAGCATAATCCTTGGTTAGACCTCCCTAAACAACATTTCCTCTTCCATAGAAGGCTCCGACAAATCGACAAAGGAAGCAACATGACAATCAACATCTACCATATTACTAGCAGATTTCTGTGGAGAGAAAACCTTACCATCGATTAATTGATGTTTGACCCTGCTACGAGTACGGGCAGACACCCCAGTCTTCAAGATCTCAGGAATTATCGTAACTAAGTCCTCAGCAAAAGAGACCCGCGTGACCTTCTTCTTTCCATCATTTGAAATACTTGATCTTTCCAACTTCTTAGACCGAGTATCAACTGAAGGTATCTCCGACACCAACTCCGCCGCAAATGAAACCCTTTTCTGGCTCAAGACCGGGGTTAACCCCTCCCGGGTCAGCATCTCATTATCCTTTACAGAAGTCATCACCAAGGGGATATCCATAAAAGAAACCCTCTTACGACTCATGCTAGGAAGAGAAAGGGGGAAGAAAAAAGAGAAATTTTGTGTATAGGTGAGAGATTAAAAGAAGAAGGTGAATTTAGGAAGGGGAAGATAGATCTGATGGAGAAATTGTTCAGATTTTTGAGGATTTTTAGAGAGAGGTTTTTTAGAGAGAAGGTGGAGCGACTCTCATTTTCTCCCAGGTTCTTTTTTGTTTGTTGGTTGCTGCGCATAGAAGCATAAATGATGAGAGATGCACAAACCGTGCATCATCTCTCCTTCTGTGATCTCTACGGCTGAATCATCTAGTATGGTTAGTATTGGGACGTATCTTAGCAATGGGGTGTGGCATCTCCCTCAATCAAATCACATGGATGTCATTGAAGTTAGAAACAGGGCTAGTATGATACAATTTCATGATAGGGATTGCATCACTTGGGATGGACTCCAGCCAAAGCTTGTCAAACTGGCATCTATTTGGGCCTCTATTCGTGACATGGGTCAACCTGCTGATTGGAGCGACCTAGTGTGGAATTCTCTCAACATCCCAAAGTGCTCTTTTGTCACTGGGCTTGCAGTTAGAGATAGGCTGCTCACTAAGGAGCGTATGGTCCTTTTTGGCATGAATGTTGATCCTGTGTGCACTCTTTGTGGAACAGATGTTGAGTCAATTAGTCACCTGCTCACTACTTGTCCTTTTTCCTCCCTAGTAATGAGAGTCATTCCCTTTCCACTCCATGCGGATTGGGCTTGCTGGCAGCGGGGTGATTTCTTTAGATGTCCTCTTAAAGCAAAGCTTAAGGCCATTGCTGGTACTTACCTGACGACATGTGTTTACAGTTTGTGGAAGGAGAGAAATTTCAGAAGCCATAATACTGGCCCAGGACATCCCTCTACCGTGCTCATTTCGAATGTAAAAGCCCTTGTGAAGGAAAAACTTTTTACTTGTTCTTCCTTAAAAATGGGCCCGAGAAGACCCAACCCTTGTTCTTATGCTGTTCTAGTTCATTTGCTGTAGTTGTTGTTTTCTTCCAGGTCTTGTGGACCGTGGTTTGTTGACTGCTAGTTTATCTAGCTTTATTGTTGTTTCTTCCATGTTGTTCTGTTAGGCAGATGTATTATTTATCGCGGGGTATGCCCCTAGAGATGTAATCATTTTCCTTTGGTATAAAAATTTAATTAGCAAAAAAAAAAGTCACATGAAAAATGTTTGGAAAATAAACATTATCATTCCTTTGGCAGTCCCGTAGGATCACCACACCATTCATCAGGACCCCTACAACAAAGAGAACTTTAGAATTCTCGTTAATCAAAGACCAAAGAGACTCATCCCGAATCGAGAACAAGTCTTTTCCATCAAAACCCTTCGTAACCTTCATCAAATGGACTGCTTAAACGCATCTCAACTCCCTAGAAACATCTTCTTTTTCTTTGAAAAGAAGCTCTATGAGCTCTATCATATAGTTCAACATAGATCCACCTTCAGCGGTGACCTTCCCTGCAACATCGATGTGAACCCAGATTGGTCCCCCTCCGCATAACTCACTCCAAGCTTTAAACTCAGAGCCTACCATAACCACATGAACTCCCATAGCTCGAAAACTACGCTTCAACATTCCAACATGTCTCATTAAGCCTTCAACCAAATTGGTACAACCTTTAATCTTGTCCAGCATAATAAACGCACCAGACTCGGCTCTATCATTTGCTATCTTCATGGTAAAATTAGTTCTCTTCGGATACATATCAAACACATAATGACCATAAATTAGGGACAGAGTGAGTGAGCCCTCCATCTCTGAAAGACTTAGGGTCCATAGATGGACATGAACACCATCCAGAATCCTCAACGTTTTTTTTTTTTTTTTTTGCTAATTAAAAGAATATATACCAAAGGAAACAGCTAGTACATATCTAGGGGCATACCCCGCGAGACAACATCCAAGCCAAACTACTAATCAACATGATACAAAGAATAAGGAGGTAAACCCCAGAATCCTCAACGTTTCCGGTTACAAAACCACAAGAAATCTTCATACTTCCTCCAACAGGTTCCTTCTTAGGAGAGGGCGAAAACCCCCACACTACTACAAAGCCATCTTTTAAAATGACCATAATTGCAAACGGATCTTGCAATATATAACCCCAACATCGGGCTAATTCAGTGATTACCTCCGATACCGCCTTCAACGAAGTGCTAGAGTCGTGAAAAACTAGCACATCCCTTGAAAACAACAGGACTCTTTGCGAGTGTAAAAGATGAAATCCATTCAAAACGGATCCCTTCTCTCCATACAAAGCATTCATACCAGAATCTAATGTGTAATAAAAAAGGGTTCGTCGGCCAGTGAAACCCTTTTCTCTCCTCAAGACACACCAACGCTATTCTTCAAGAGAACACCATGGCCACACTGATCATTGTGCAAAGCCCACAACATAAAAGATGTAAAAACCCCCTTGGAACCTGGAAAAAATGAGAGTCCTAGAGAGAGAAGCTCCTCCTTCTTTCTAAAAACCCCTAAACCTAGCCGCCATTTTCTAATCCTCAGATCTATTCTCTAAAACACTTTCCCCATCATTAACTCCTCATTCCCTTCATTTACTTCCACCTTCTCTTGTCCCCCAAACCTAAACACTATATTTCTTTCTTTCCCTTTTTGTTTTCTTTTCGGTCAGTTCCCATGGTGAGTCAAGGTTCTAATTGTGACTCCGAATCTGGTTTACCTGGCTATATGCAGGATATGGAGGATGATAAGTTTCAGGAAATGCTTGCAAGAAGAGAAGTGGAGGACTTTCCAGCCCTAGTTGTGCCTTCCACCCTTCAGGGAGGTACCTCAGCTGAAAAGCTTTGTGAGACAACCTCAGATGAGGAGGAAGCTTCATATGAGACTGCTAGAGATGCGATAGAGAGAGAAACGATTCACATGGTAGCAAAGGGTGTGGCTGCGAACAATAAGTATGAGAGAGAGGACCTCATAAAGCTACGCAACCAAATGATGGATATCCATAGCTTCCTTGCCAAGAAGGGTTTTTCGGTGACTGAAGTTGAGAAAGAAATCTTGAAGGATAAGGAGAGGTTTAATGCAGGATTAGTAAGCCCAGTGCGTTTCATTGATGGTAGGGATGAGATGGGTCTTCCCATATTTACTAGTAAGGAAGTACCTAAGAGCACGGTTGCCAGTGAGAAGGGGGTGGGAGCTGTTAAAGGAATTCTAAAAAATGCCCCACCTGGGGGCTTGGAAAGGGGTGAAAGCTCGAAGAGTTAACAGGAAACAGACAAACAGGAACCTCTTACAGATAAAGTAAGCAAGGAGAACACCAAAAATGGGGAGAAGAATGAGAAGACTGAAATGGGGTCAAAAGGTGCTAAGTCCTGGTCTTCAGTCTTAAGAGCGGCCCCGGGCCCTGTAAAGGAAGTGAAATTTGACTACGTGCCTCCATCGGAAGGATCAGATGTTGTATCCCCCCCAGAGGATGTCCTCAAGAAAGGTGCGGAAAAATTCAAGTGTTGCATTGTGGGTAAATTTACCAAAGGAACTCTACCGTTTAAGAGAGTTAAGGAGGTGGCTTTTTCAGCCTGGAGGAGAGGCCTCACCATGGTCTCTCAGCGTAATGAGTCTACCTATGTCTTTAGGTTCAACTCTTCCAATGAAAAGAATGCGGTTCTAAGCAAAGGTACGTGGTACTTTGATAAAAGGCCTCTGGTATTAACTGATTGGGGTTTCAACGAGCGCTCAGAATCTGTTACTTCAATGCCGTTATGGGTTAAGCTAGCCAATCTTCCAGATTGTTACTGGACGCAGGAGGGACTGGGCCGTGTTGCTAGTGCCATTGGAAAGCCCCTAGGGGCAGACGCCCTTACATCTGAGCTAGAAATTCTCCCATTTGCAAAAATGTGCGTGCAGTATGAAGTGGGGGATCCATTACCACCAACGCTCAAAGTGGTGGACCGGGACGGTTCCATAGTTGAGGTTAAAGTCTCATACATTAATAAGCCAATGGTGTGCGGCCACTGTAAATCTCTTGGTCACACCATTAGTGTTTGCCCGGTGGCTTCTAGACAATGGGCGGCAGGGGGATCAATCCACACTAAAGGGGCTCCATCTGGCCAAAATGACAAAGGAAAAGATAAAGTGGACGAAAGTGGTAAGGTGAATGAAGGTCACCAAAAGAAGGTGGTGGTGGAGCTGAAAGAAGGGGTTTTAGAGGCGGAAACAAGTCAAAAGAAGGTGGTGGTTGAGCTGAAGGAAGGGCCTTTAGAGAAGGAAGCAAGCCACATGAACAAGCAAACCGCCAACCACCAGGTAGATGTAAAAGAAGGGAATGTAGACAATGAGTGGACGGAGGTTCGTTCTAAACGAAAGCCACTGACATCGCCAAGTATATCTCCGGAAGTCTCCAACCTTCAGCCGTTTCAGAACATTGTGGTTGATGAGGTAGCAATGAAACATGGCTCGAGAACTCCAAAGCCATACAAGAAAGTAAAAAGAGGGGGTAGGGGGGGTCGTACCCCTTCCTCTAGGTCATAAATCTATTATGACTATTTTTTGTTCCTACAACGTTAGAGGCCTTAATAATAAAGTTGGTTTTATCAGGGACTTCATCTCTAAAAATAAACTGTCCCTGGTAGGTCTATTGGAAACTCATGTCCAAACTGACGTTGCTAGGATTATCTCTCGGACCATTAATCCACGGTTTCAGTGGTGCTTTAACTATGATCATCATCCGGGAGGCCGTATATGGCTGGGGTGGAATCCCTCTATATGGAAAATTTTGGTTCTTGCTTCTTCCTCTCAGCATATCACATGCTCTGTTACCCTTCTTGAGAGCAATACAACTTTTGTTATCTCTTTTGTGTATGGCCTTAATGATATGATTGACCGTAGACCACTATGGTCTGATTTGGTGGGAATAGCGCAGGGTTTGAATGGCACAGCATGGGCTCTATGTGGTGACTTCAACTCGTGTATTAGTATTGATGAAAAACAAGGAGGGTCCTTAGATTGGACTGCTGGAATGGAGGAGTTTAAACAATTCTTGCTTGCTAATGGCCTCACTGATCTCCGGTATTCAGGCCATTTCTTCACATGGTGGGATAGTAATATCTCTCAGCCAAAATTCAGAAAATTAGATCGTGTGTTAGTAAACCCGGAATGGCATTCAGTGTTCCCTTGCTCGACGGTGGAGTTCATGTCTCGGGGCTTATCTGATCATTGCCCTGCTGTTACTTCTCTTGGCACTAGTTTCTCCTCTGCAGCGAAGCCCTTTCAGTTTTTTAATCACCTTATTGATAATCCAGACTTCTTGGAAACAGTGGAGAAAGCATGGTCCTTAGAGGTTGAGGGGAATCCTTGGTTCATCCTAACATCGAAACTCAAGAATGTAAAGGTGGCTCTAAAGGAACTAAACAGAAAGATGGGGGATATTCACAACCTAGTAATCCAGTCTCGGGATGCTCTCTCTCAGTTCCAGGACTCAATGCCTGCTAACCCTACTGCTGCTTACTTTGAGGAAGAAAAGGAATTTATTGAGAATTATTCAGCAGCTTTAAAGCTAGAGGAGCAGTTTTTAAAGCAGAAATCCAGAATTCAGTGGCTTAAACTTGGAGATGGCAATAGTAAGTTTTTCTATAATTCTTGTAGAGGGAACTGGAACACTAACAAGATTACTACTCTCACCGACTCGGAGGGAGTCTCACACTCTTCTCATGCAGACATGGCTAAAGTTGCAACGGATTTCTATACAAATATTCTGGGCAAATCATCTGAGGTAGCAGATTTTCCTAATGATATTCCTCTACCTTCTCTCTCTGATTCCCAGGTCAACCTTATGGCTGCCCCTTTTTCTGAGAGTGAAGTACTGAGCACATTAAAAAGAATGGCTAAGAACAAGAGCCCTGGGCCAGATGGGTTCACAGTTGAATTCTACTTGGCTGTTTGGCACTTGGTAGGAAACGATGTGACTAAAGGTATCATGCATTTCTTTAAAACATTGCACTTGCCTAGAGTAATAAATGCTGCTTCCATATGTTTAGTTCCTAAACAGCCTAACCCATCTGAAATGCAACACTTTAGACCAATCTCCTGTTGTAATGTACAGTATAAATGCATCTCTTCTATGCTAGCCAAGAGGCTTAAAGCTGTGCTTCCCTCCATCATTTCCCCCGTACAGTCTGCTTTTGTGGCTAGGAGATCCATTGGTGACAATATTTTCCTTGCTCAAGCATTATGCAAGGACTATAATGGTAACTCAGGTCAGCCTCGATGTGCTATAAAGCTAGACATTCACAAGGCTTTTGACTCCCTAAACTGGAATTTCCTGTTTGCAATCATGGGGAAAATGAGGTTTCCCACTCAGTACATTAAGTGGCTGGAAAAATGTATCACTTCAACAATGTTTTCTGTGAAGTTGAATGGCAGTTTGGAAGGGTTTTTCAAAGGGGAATCTGGCCTCAGACAGGGGGATCCTCTATCCCCTTATCTGTTTGTGATTGTCATGGAGGCTCTCTCAGCATGCCTGGATAAGAAGACTGCGGACCCTAACTTCAAATTCCATTGGAGAACTAAGGAAGTAAAGCTAAATCACATTATTTTTGCTGATGATGTTTTCCTGTTTAGTCATGGTGATCTTAGGTCAGTCTCGGCTCTCCTGGCCGCCACCGGAGCCACAAAGGACTATCTAAATTGATTCGTTTCTGCCGGATCAAGCTATTCTCAACCTGTTCGAATCTTAAGCCAAACATCTCCAAAACGACATGCTTCTTTGCTAATGTTAGATAGGATGTGACTGATGCTATTCTTTCTCTCTCAGGGTTTCAAAGAGGTCTTATGCCCATCACCTACCTGGGGCTCCCTCTTATCACAGGAAAACTCAACAAGAATGATTGCCAGACTCTGATTAGTAGACTGTGTAGAAAAATGGAGTTGTGGACAACTAGATTTCTTAATTTTGCAGGGCGTCTCCAACTGATCAAAGCCATACTGGTCAGCATTGTGGGATACTGGAGTATGTTTCTCTTCCTTCCGAAAGGGATCCTAAAAAAGATCAATGCTCTATTTTTCAAGTTCCTCTGGGGAGGTTTCTACAAACCAGATGGGAAGTGTCAATATAAAGTTGGATGGGAGGAGTGTTGCAAACCAAAAGCAGAAGGGGGTCTTGGCATTCGGAATATTTTTGAATGGAATGAAGCAGCCATTCTTTTTCAGCTGTGGCGCATCATTCAGCCCACCTCTAACTCTCTATGGGTAGCATGGTTCCATCAAGCTTTGCTGGCAAAGAAGGAATTCTGGACTTCCAAAATGCCATATCGCTCATGTTGGATTGTAAGGAAACTGTTCAAGGCGAGGCCGCGAGCCCTTCAGTATGTTCACTATAACATAGGAGAAAACTCTGACTTTCTCTTCTGGCATGATCCTTTTTCTTCTGGTTTACCTTCTTATTCTTTGTATCATGTTGTTTTGTAGTTTTAACTTGTATGTTGTCTCGCGGGGTATGCCCCTAGATATGTATTAGCTGCTTCCTTTGGTATATAATTTTTTAATTAGCAAAAAAAAAAAATAGACACCTCATACATCGAGATATCATATCATCCCTTACCTCATCGAGCAAACTGCTGTAGCCAACAGGGAATAGGGACCACACCCCATCCTCAAACATATGCAGGCCTGCTAAATCCAAGTCTTGAAGCATAGAAGCATAGCTTTCAGAGACTCGGCTAGACATTTCATCAAACAGGTAGTTGTCATTAACAGAAAAACACTTCAAAGCATTAGTCATGGCAAGCACATCTTCACAGCTAGTCGCTTGGACCCCAGGGAGCTCAAAACCATCCCCATCATATTGTTCATGGCAATTATCCAACTTCTCAAAGACGACAACCGCCATCAATCGACTCCATTGAGAAAAGGAGTCCAAAGACTGACCTCCCATCTCTTCCATGTGGTTAAAACCCATAAAACGAACCCTCAAACATGGGAAAACCATCAGATTTACTGATAGATCATTCGACTTCTCGAGGAACACTACAGTTCCAAACACCACCTCGGAGGTAGTTTTTTGACACAATGGGTAAACCCATTTCTTTGCATAACCATCTGTATAAAACAGATCAAATTTAACGCCATCACCAGGGTACTCAAGAGAGACCCTTAAACAAACAACAGGACACATAATTGAGATGAGATCTCGATAGCCCACATAGAAAGACATATTAGATATAAAAAAGAAATATAGTGTGTAGGTGAAGGATTAAAGATGGATAATGGATTAGTGAAGGATTGCTATGAAGATCTGATGAAAAAGAAGAAAGATGGCGGCTAGGGGTTTTAGAGAGAAGGCAGAGCAAAATACGACTCTCATTTTTTAGGTTTTAGTGAGTTTCAGTGGTCAAATAGAGCCCAAATGAAGTTTTAATGAGTTCTAGGGGTCAAACGAGTCAAGAACAAAGCTACATGGTTTCCATGTTCAAACGAGACCAAAATGAAGTTTTTTTTTTTTTTTTTTTTTTTGCTAATTAAAATTTTATACCAAAAGGAACAAACATTAAACACGTCTAGGGGCATACCCCGCGAAACAACAAATAAGGAATTTGTTCAAATAGGGGCATACCCCGCAGATTCAACAATAAACTAAAACAGAGGCAAACAAAAAGAGACTTGCCAATCAACATTCAGATTAAGTAAAAGAAATTAAACAGCCATTTTTAAGGCTTGTTGGAGTGACCTCCTCGGGCTTGCCCCCACTTCTTGGTCGTAGATTTAGACCAGCAAACGTTCTCAGCTGCGTGAACATGGGAGCTTCCAGCCATTTGCGCCTTAGCATCTGAAACAGAGGTGGCCATTTCATCCTCGCTTCCCTCCTCGTCTTCATCAGTCATCAGGCCATAGCCATCAGCAAAACCAAACAGCATTCCCAGATAATGCATATGTCCACGCATAGAAGCCCTCGAGTTAGGGATAGAACCCCCAGAGCCAGTCCTTTCTCAGTGCCCTCACCCGAGGTTTCAATCACCTGCACCAAATCATACTTCAGCATCAAGGAGTCCATAGGTCCACCAGTGCGGCCTTGCGCGCTCACCCCCTCAACCTCCTTATCTTGATCATTTTCTCCTTCAGTACCAGATATGCAGCACAATCCCACCTCTGCATCAATTTCCATCACCACAGTAATGCCCAACTGGCTAAGACCGCACTCATCCAGAAAGTCCCTGAGTTGGCCTGGCAAAGCTTGAAAACCCTCCTTGTCTGCATTTCTAGAAACATTATCAAAAGAAATAATGAAAATCTTCAACCCATCCACATCCTTCCCTTGGCTAACAGTCACTAGCGTTCCTCCTATCCCTCTCAGATGGAACTGGTCTAACAACCCAGCCACCTTAAGTTCCTCCTTCATACCTTGTAGGAGCCCTCCCTCGCCCCCTAAAAAAACAGGTGAAGGGATTTTCCTATCCCGAATGAAACCACTCAATTGTTTTATACAATGCAAAGCTCTAGCAAGATCCTCCATCATCCTAAGGACAGGTAGGTCCTGTAAGTCATTTGAGGCATTCAAAGCTCTCGTAGCTATCTTGCCCCAGAAGCTGGGGACCTCATGGCCATTCCTCACAATACAATCCCTAAGGACCAGGATAACTTTCAAAGCTATATTCAATCTCACACTAGTGGCTGCACTCATCTTTTGACAATCCTCAGAAGAGTCTACTTTATCAGAGTTATAGTTCTTACCAGATTCCATGCCTTTCGCCAGGGGTTGGATTCTCTGTTTTGATCCCGCATCTCCCGCAACCATATTCATGATAATAGAGTCCCCTGTTACAAATTTGTTCTTCTTGGAGTCTCCTTGGAGTATAGCGCCCCTTATAGACATGACCTTCAAAGGGTTTGTATCCCTTTCACTGCAGACATCATCAAGACTTTCAGCACCTTCAACATCCTTGGAGGTCATAGATCTGCCCAGTCCATTAAAAGGCTCAGTAGCTCTGGCTGCGCTACTAATCAATGAAGCATACCCAACAGAAGGGTTGCAACCAACATCTTGTGTCCCCAAGCTGCACTGAGACCTATCACTAGCCATCTCTGCGGTAGTTAACCCCTGGTTTAGGCTAGAACTGAAACACCTTAAAGGCGTCACCATTACAGGGTTCGCCAAAGGGGATTCCTTTGCGAACAATTCTACGGAGCCTACCCTCCTTTGGACAACAGAGTCCAGAGGCGGCCCGTCCTTCCAGCAGTCATCCGATTGAAGATGGCTTACGTCCTTCAACCTTGGGTCCGAACCACCCACCAACTCGTTAAAAACAGATCCAGCAACTAAGAATGGGGTTTCATACCCATCGAACACTCCAAATTCAAGCGGAGCACCATCGTGGTCCGCTGGACACCGGTAAGAACCCAGCTCACGGTTGGGTCCAGTTGCATCAGAATTGGATCTAGACATAATAATAGTATAGATAAGAAATTTAGAGTATATGGAGAGAAAGAAGAGAAGGGATGAAATCGTGAAGGCTATATGGAAAGGTTTAATGAGAAAGTGTTTTAATTTGGAGGCGGCTAATTAGGGTTTTTAGAGAGAGGTTAGAGAGAGGTCAGAGAGAATACGACTCTCATTTAATCTGTTCCGACCAAAATGAAGTTTTAGTGAGTTCTAGGGGTCAAACGAGTCAAGAACAAAGCTACAAGTGGTTTCCATGCTCAAAAGACTCAAAACTTGTTCAAACGAGTCCAAAATAAAAAAACTCGTTTTACTCTGGCAGAAATGAGAGTCTAGAGAGAGAGTCTCCTCCTTCTCACTAGAAACCCTTTTGTAGCAGCCTTTATTCTTACACAATTTTCCATCAGATCTACATTTCAAACCTTCACTAATTCATATCTCATCCCTATTCTCTCACCCATTCACTAAATTTCTGTTCTAGTACATAATAATTAAAAAAAATGAGAGTCGTATGCTCTAACCTCTCTCTAACTTCTCTCTAAAAAAACCTAGCCACCATAAAATTGAATCCTTAATCCTTAATCCTTAATCTTCACCATTTTTTCATCAGATCTTCTCTTTAGCCTGCACAAATCCATATCCTCTTCTAATCTCTCACCTTAAACACTATATTTCTTACTATATACTTATTATTTAATGAAGAGAGTTTCTTTTTCTGATAACTTGGTGACTGTGATTCCTCCCCGTGTGAGAGGTTCTGCAGATTGCCTTCCTGTGGGTAGTCTGATTAGGAGTCCAAAGAGGGTCTCTTTTTCGGAGAACTTGGAGACTGTGATACCTCCCCGTGTGAGAGGTTCTGCAGATTGCCTTCCTGTGGGTAGTCCGGCTAGGAGTCCGAAGAGGGTCTCCTTTTCGGAGAACTTGGTGACTGTTTATCCTTTGGAGGACAGTGAAAGACAAGGGGTAGTTGACCGAGGGCATTCAGGTTTTAGCCCCTTTGATGCCTTTGCAAAGAAGTTTACGGCTTTCAAGAAGTGTGAGCTGCTTCCTTTTATGGTTGAAGGTGAGGGTGTTAGCCCAGATCTGGTTTATGGAGAAAAGGTGCAAACCCTTTATAGTGGCAAAGCGGATATTCACTCTGAGGGCTCTCCTGTGAATGATGGGTATAAGGATGATGACTTGAGGTGGATCTCTTCTACCATAATCGGTGATGCACACCAAGTGTTTGTTGGTAAGGTTGATGGCATCGGCTTCTCTGAAAAGAAGATCACCTGCCATGGTATAGTTGATGAGTTTGTATCACATTTTTGTGATGCGGGGGCGGTTTTGGAGTTTTTTCTTGATGAAAACCCCATTAATGTTAAGGGGACTGTGATTAAACAAGGTTCAGTGGGCGATAGCTTTACGTTATTCTCTCCTATGGAATGGAAGACCTATAATTCTGGGTTGGAGGCGTTTCGCCACAGTGGAATAAGAACTAAAAGAGGATCTTTTCTTCTGGTAATGGACGAATCTCTTGCTGGAGCCAAGAAGCTTTGGATGTTAATTCGTTCGGTCAAAGCACTCAGTGTTGGCAGAGTGTGGTTGACGGTCGGAGATAGATACATGAATGTGGTTGTTCTTGAGGCTGTTAACATGGCCTCAAAGATCATGGAGATTGGGGGGGCAGACCTACAAAGTGTTTGATTATTTGACTCACAGAATGGCGGCGTGCTTGTTAGATGATGTCCGGACCCGACTCCGGTTGCGGGGTGGGTCTCGTTGTTATTCAATTTCGTGGGCTTTGCGTATGTTGACAAACGCATATGCCCTGTTAAATTCCCTTCATGATCGGTGCAAAGTCGCAAGCTGGGCACTCCACAAGAGTGCTGGGATTAATCATCTCTTACAAACTGCTATGGTTGCAAAGGAGTGCCTGATGGTTGATGGATATCGTGAATGTATTAGAGAGTTTGCAGAATTTCTTGTTGTTTCCAGGAATGTTAATACTGATGGACTGAATTTCAGCTCCACTTGTTGGTTGCCGGTAAGGTCAGGTGCTTTATTGCTTAAGGTTTGGGCGAGGGGGGCTTCTGTCCACAGGGAGGCAGATAACAATCTAGGCTGTAATGCCTCTAGGTTGTTTGGTTTGAGCAGGCAACGTTGGTGGGCTAATCTAAGGGTTAGTCGTGTTAAAGGAACAATGGTAGCTGAATCTAGGTTTTTTGAAAATGTGATTTGTTGCGATTTAGACGATTGGTGTTCTGATATGTTATACTATGTATTTAGTATAAGCAACGGGGGGGGAACATACTACTATTGGTAGTATGGATCCTTGTCATGTTAATGTTATGCTACCTGAGAGGTGCATAGTTGGTGACAATGTAACATTTAGGCCTATGGAGGATGAGATTGTTGCTGCTGGTGTTGGATTGCTTTGGCCTATGGCTGTCATTTCTTGGCCTTCTTTGAAGTGGCCTTTGGATGAGACGTACAGGTCGAGTAGATGGTATGGGAGTCACCAAAAGAAGGGAAATTTGTTTGTGTTGATAAAGGTGATTCGTCCTTGGGAGAGTATTGTTATGTTACTGGAAATGGTTGATCTCTCATGGAGGTCAACGGGTATGTTTTCGAAGCATAAGGTATGTTGGTCGAGGTTTTTTATCAACAGGGTAGGGATGTTAGCTTGTTTGGAGCCCTGGGTTATGCGTTTACTCGCTGGGACATGGTTTATGAATCAGGCCTCCATGCTTGATATGTCTCATCTGGGTTTCTTCTGTTTTCTTGTAATGGTTAATGGTGATGTACCATCTTGTTTTGGTGGTATTCCAGTAAGTGGCAACAAAGTTTATGCCAGATGCGACTTCATAGTCTTGAATGGTTTGGTCAGCCAAACGGTGAGTAATTTTGATGTCTTGCCCTGCTTTGTTCGAGTGGGGAGCATGTTTAATGGAGCCTTAAGGTTGGGGGTGGTCAAGAACGAGACAGGTCCTGGGTATAAATGGATGAAAGGTTTTAGCGTTCGGAACTCTATTGAGTTTTCTTAACAGGGGAGCGGTTTTCAAATGCTTCACTTAGTAGATGGATGCAGGATTATTGCTCTGTGTTACTTTACTGCCACGGAACCCATGGGGCTTTTCCCCTTCACATTTGGAAAAGGTCTGGTCACAAAGTCTAATGCTGTTGGGACGGATCGTTTAGCCATGGCCCATTACGGATGTGTGTTTGTAGTGCTGGGAGTTTTTTGGAGCCAACTCAGGTTGGTTATGGTTCTGACTGTTGATGCGGTTGGGCAACCCCGAAGATGTGATCCGGGAGGATCCTTTTACTTATATATTGGCATTGGCTATGTATTAAGCTAGGTTAGCTAACTTTGTCTTTTGATGCGATTTCGGCCGGTATGGGTCGATTTGTTTGGTGCAGTTATGTAATGTTTGGTTGTTGATTTCGCGGGGTATGCCCCTAGATTTGTATCCGTTGTTCCTTTTGGTATAAAATTTTAATTAGCAAAAAAAAAATAAATTATGTTCTAGTTCTTGGTATTGCATGGATCGGAAAAAGGTTTCTTTCTCTGATGGATCTCCGTTGGAGATGGGTAGTTCTAGTGCCCGCCTTCTTCACTGTTCCTCCGAGTTGGTTAATGATGTACGGGATCTGTCGATGACGACCCGGGAGGGGTTGGTATCGAGTATGAGTCCGAAAAGGGTTTCTTTTTCGGAGAACCTAGTGTCGGTGATTCCTTCTGGCAACACTAAAGGAAGTGAGGCAGGGAGGCGAAATCGGAACAAATATGTTGGTCCAGCTTCTGGAATTGCCTCTAGAACCAGAAGTACGGATAAAGATAATTAGAGGATAGATGATGGGGTTAAGCCTAGAATGAACCAAAAAGGTTTGCCCCTGGTGAAACCAGAAGGGAGCTCTAACAAGCCTGTGAAGGGTTTGATATCGGAATTGAATCGGAAGAGAGTCTCCTTTGCGGAGAACTTGGTATCGGAGATTCCTCCGGGTAGGACTAAAGCAAGTGGGTGTGCTAGGACGCTTAAGAACTTGGTTGGTGGAGATAGGGGCAAGAGGAGAAAAAATAGCATAGGGGAAAAGAATGCTGCGGCTGGGATTGCCTCCAGGACTCTTAATTCTTGCAATGCTCTAAGGGAGGAGGGTAATTCCTTTTATGATGATAGAATGCATGGTAGTTCTTTTTGTGTAATGCATAGTATTAAGGGTTCCAATTGTGTCAATGTTACTGGTAGTTCAATTATTGATGCTGACTCAATGAGTCAGGCTAATGTGGTCGATCTTTCGAGTCAATTGATCAGTAGGGAAGAGATGGTAGAGAAGTCGGATGAGGTTCTTCAATCTGGTTTGTGTACTGAGGAGGATGGTGAGAGATCAGGGGCCAAGAATGACCATATCTCTGAAATTAGTTTGGTTGAATACCAGGATGGTGTTCGGGGGTTATTGATTGAGACTCTGTTCTATGTTGAGAAGCTAAAAAACCATATTCGAACGAATGGGTTTTGTGTTCCAAAAGTGGCTGATTTCGTGGAGATCAGTGGGGGTGACCCCTTTCGAGATCCTTCCGGAAAGTTTTATTGTGGGGCAACTAAGGAGCTTGCAATATCGGTCAGCTGCGCTCTGCAACTGCAGGATTTTATTCATAGCAATGGGCTGGGTACTCTCATCTCTCCATTGGAAGGTCCATCAGGCCCGGATCAGGAGGTCATGCTCCATGAGGAGGGCTCAAGGGCCAATGGACTTAGGGGAAGTAAGTCGGTTTGTTCGACTGAAGGCGCCTGTGCTGAGCCATTAGGAGATCACGCTCTCTTGCCTGGGAATGCTCTAGAAGTCCAACCTGCAACTATGTTCTCACCTGCTGAAAGAGCAAAGGTTCGGCTGAAGAAATCGGAAATTCGTAAATGGCGTGCTGGGAGGGGAGGCCATTCCCGTGACCCATGATCATTGTTCATTTGTTTCTCCACTAATCTTGATTTAGCTTGGATTTAGTTTTTATGTTGTTGTTCTGTTTGAACTAGTTCGGTTTGTAATGCCTAAACGTTGATATCGCGGGGTATGCCCCTAGATTTGTTTTTGTGGTTCCTTTTGGTATAAAAATTTTAATTAGCAAAAAAAAAAACGAGTCCAAAATGAACTTTCAGTGAGTTCTAAGGGTCACACAAGTCAAGAACAAAGCTACAAGTGGTTTTCATGCTCAAACAAGTCAAAAATTAAGCAAAATTAATTTTCTTGTTCAAATAAGTCCAAAATGATGTTTTTTTTTTTTTTTTGCTAATTAAAATTTATACCATAGGCAAAAGATTACATCTCTAGGGGCATACCCCGCGATTAGTAGCACATCTACCTAACGGAACAACTAAAAAAAAAACCATCAATAATGCTAGATAAACTAGCAGTCAACATAGAAACAACAACAAAGAAAGAACTAAATTATTCTGGCGCCTTAAACAACCTAAACTTGAGACTAGGCACATGTCTCACAAAGCCCAAAGTAATGAGAAGCAGCAGAAAACCATGTAGTAACGCAACTGCATTCCAACAGTAAACCTCTTCCTGAGTCAAATCAAGGCCAGCCTGAGTGTGTGGTAAACCAACAACTTTTCCTCCGAAAATGCGATAACCATCCAGCTTGCATGCTATACAAACAACAACCAGGAGCCCAATCCAGGGCAAGGAACAAACTTCCGTAACCCGAAGGACCACAATTCCTCCAAAACCAGTAACACCCACTTGAATCCTCCCGAATCCCCCCATTACAATACATCTGAATTCATCCAAATGGAGACTTCGTTTCCCAACATGACAGACAATATTTGCCGTACAAGTCTCCGTCAACAACCAACACCACTCTTCAATAGAATAAAACCGCACATTATCTCCAAACACCATAGTGATTTTTTGACTACTTGGTTGAAAATCCAACATCCCCAGATATAACTTAACCCAAGAGAGATCTGAATTTATCACAAAAATCTCCTGTTTCTTAAAACCAACAAACACAACGTCTACACTCATGTCATTACTAAAACAAATCTGCTTCTCATGATTAATGGAGTTCAGATCCATAACCAGGGCATCATTCTTTGCAATGCGTCGAAACAGCAGATCAACAACCACTTGGTGGACCTTATTAGCATACAGGACCAACCATTTATCCACAAAGGATTTCATAGAGACCAACCAAATGATATCAAACGCAATCATGGAATTAAACGAGATAAACTGCGCATTCCTTAAAGAAATTTGGGTTCCATATTTCTTAGATCCATCCTGAACAACCATATCAGTATGTAGCCCTGATACGTTCCAATCTTTACCTTTGCGGATGAGACCCACACTATCATTGAAGGAGCCATCTTGAATCGCGTCCCGAACTTCGAAACACATATCATTACTACTGACGAAGAACTCCCCGCCAATCAATGACATGGGTAATTCGATTCGCAGCAGGAAATGGTGGCCCTCTAACAAAAAAGGGATAAACCCACAAAACACGCGAGCAAACTTGGCTCGAAAACCGCTTGAAGGCCTTTCTTGTCATACCCCGCACTGCTCACCTGGTACATAACGTTGCTATGACTCCCCATTCCCATTCCAATTCTAAGTTTACCGAATACCAGCCACCCCGACTTCACAAAGCCCGTACATTTTACACTTGGAACATTCTTTGCCAACCTCCTGAACTTGCAAAACATCAGAGAAATACCATCAACCCAGCAAAACCCAGAACGAAACACAGTTTGGTCCAACAAACCATCAAACACCTGAACGTCAACATGTCCGAGCATGACTTTACCTCTAAGTTGTGGCCATTTCCAAACAACCTTGCAAGTTGTTAGATTGCAGTTTAACAACGGATTCAAATCAGCTCCATGGTAGAGTGAATTTGGAGCCAGCAACCATTTCCCGACTTCAACCACATCACTGAAATGGCGATCCAAAATTTGTTGCGCCAGTCCATCAAACAGGAGGTGGGCTCCAAAATGATGTTTTGGTGAGTAATAGGGGTCAAACGAGTCAAGAACAAAGCTACATGAGGTTTCCATGTTCAAACGAGACCAAAATGAAGTTTATTGAGTTCTAGGGTCAGACGAGTCAAGAACAAAGCTACAAGTCCATGCTCAAACGTGTCAAAAATTAAGCAAAATTAATTTTCTTGTTCAAATGAGTCTAAAATGAAGCTTTTTTTTTTTGCTAAATACTAAAATGAAGTTTTAGTGAGTAATAGGGGTCAAACAAGTCAAGAACAAAGCTACTAGTGGTTTCCATGTTCAAATGAGACCAAAATGAAGTTTTAGTGAGTTCTAGGGGTCAAACGAGTCAAGAACAAAGCTACAAGTGGTTTCCATGCTCAAACGAGTCAAAACTTGTTCAAACGAGTTCAAAATGAAGTTTTAGTGAGTATTAGTGGTCAAACGAGTCAAGAACAAAGCTACAAGTGGTTTCCATGCTCAAACAAGTTAAAAATTAAGCAAAATTAATGTTCTTGTTCAAACGAGTCGAAAATGAAGTTTTAGTGAGTTCTAGGGGTCAAACGAGTCAAGAACAAAGCTACAAGTGGTTTCCATGTTCAAACGAGACCAAAATGAAGTTCTAGTGAGTTCTAGGGGTCAAACGAGTCAAGAACAAAGCTACAAGTGGTTTTCATGCTCAAACGAGTCAAAACTTGTTCAAGCGAGTCCAAAATGAAGTTTTAGTGAGTATTAGGGGTCAAACGAGTCAAGAACAAATCTACAAGTGGTTTCCATGCTCAAACAAGTCAAAAATTAATAAAAATTTATTTTCTTGTTCAAACGAGTCAAAATTAAGTTTTAGTGAGTTTTTTTTTTTTTGCTAATTAAAATTTTATAACCAAAAGGAAACAGCGGATACAAATCTAGGGGCATTCCCCGCGAAATCAACAACAAAAAGACTGGTCCAAAAGGACCAAATCAAATAACTATCCAAGTCTGCATACAGACAAGCAACGAGCTAAAACTAGCTGAACATAATGATAAAACCTACGCCAATAAATATTTTCTGCAAGTGACCTCCCCCGCTTGAAAAGGTCGTCTCAAAGCCTGGACAGAGCCATCCTTCAGCCCATCCTGAAGCACATACCCCTGCTGTTGCACGCCAACATCTTCTAGATATTGCAGCACATATCAGTCAATATGAATATCAGCATAGATAGTCCACATTCTATAGATATCCTGGACTTGACCCACTTCCATGTCTACCTCCATGTGCTCCTCCGCAAAAATCTCCAAGGCAATAGAAGGGAGAATACTAACAGTAGGAAAATCCTCCCATGGGATATCATTATTCGTAAGCTCCTCTCACAAGCCAGTTCGCACCGCAGTAGCAGTACACGTCACCGTACAATCAATCAACATTGCATCAATACCCTCATTTGAACTATTTCCCATCAGGTAGTCAAAAGCTCCATCAATCTCAGCATCAATTTGAACAAAACCCATCTCCTTCTCACGGTCCTTCATGTGTAGCTCCAACTCAGAAGCAACCTTGCCCTTCCCATTCTTCATTACCTCACTACCATTAAGAACAGTTTCATTTTCCAGGGCAGCAGGAGCATCCCTAGGGTAACCCTTCTCATTAACAAGCAGCTCAGGCCGGATGCCTTCATAAGGAATTCCGATCCCTTCCTTAGCAGTAAACTGTTGCAATTGGATAACATTGTTGAGGGCTACACACAGCCCCTCATCATGTTCACAGTCCAAAATGTCAATAAGGAAATTCCCCTCAACTATGATCTCCGTTTCCTTCCTCCTCATTAAAGTAGGCACCTCCAATCCCATGTATTCAATATAGAGCTAAAGCACTTTTGCATAATTCCTGGTATCCAGCAAGCGCTTCTCCGTTTCCAACTTCTTCCAATGTACAGCTTCAGATTTAATTGTACTCTCCTCTGCAACTCCAACTTCTGACCTAGTTAGGCTAAAAAGGGATACACCTTCCTTCGCCACAATCTCAGAGTTCTTAAAGTCAGTGGTAGCCACCCCATTCTCAGACCCCGTTGTCATTACCTCATGAAACGCCCCTATCTCCAGACATAAATCATGGACAAACAAGGTAGGGTTTCCATCCCAATTGGTCTCAACCACAATTCTTCTTACAAGGTCTGCCACCAACCCTAAAATGACTTCATCATCCTCCGAATCGACATCATTTGTGTAGCTTAAATTTCCCGAGACAGGACCCAAGACGTCCCCCAAATTCACAGAATCCGCCATCTTTTCGTCAGTTGAGATTTGCAATCCTCCAATTAACCCAGTAGCATTCGGGTTAGGGTTTGGGGAACCCTCGACATTCAAAGAGGGGTTTGGGGAACCAACAATTTGGGTCTTAACCTCCTCAACATCATCCATAGCAATAACAGATCTCAGATTCTCAAAATCCGGTAACTCAATCAATGGTATAACTCCTACTTCATGTAGACTGAAAGATTTCTTTTGAGAGAGAACCTTACCATCAGTTAAAAGATGCTTGACTCGGGTACGAGTGCAAGGATTCTCTGGAATCATCGTAACAAGGCGTTCAGCAAAGGAGACCCGCGCGCCTTCCTTCTTGCCATCAATCTTTATGCTCGACCCTTCCAAATTCTTGGATCGAGTGTCAACAGAAGGTATCACCGATACCAAATCAACCGCAAACGAAACCCTTTTCGGGTTCGGAACTGAATCCAACCCTGCATGGGCACTTTAGTGAGTTCTAGGGGTGAAACGAGTAAAGAACCAAGCTACAAGTGGTTTCCATGCTCAAACGAGTCAAAACTTGTTCAAACGAGTCCAAAACGAAGTTTTAGTGAGTATTAGGGGTCAAACGAGTCAAGGACAAAGCTTTTTTTTTTTGCTAATTAAAATTTTATACCAAAAGGAACAACAAATACAAATCTAGGGGCATACCCCGCGAAGTCAACATCCATACATTACAAACATCATAATAAAAGCAACGATAAATATGTCCCGAAGGAACAGAAAATATCGAGTCAACAAAGGCCTACAAACTAGCAAACACATAGCGCCTATGTCATGAATAATTTTCGGAGAGGGTGGCCTCCCAGCCAGCTCCTGAAATGATCATCACCACAACAACCTTGATCATCAACCTGGATAATAACTCCACTCACGACCTCATCCCATCTGCATAAATCCAGCAGATCAGAGACCAAACCATTCCACACAGTGACATTGTAACCTATACTAGCAAGTGTAGAACTTGCCACCGACTTGCTGCTAGACATGCTTACAGTTCGCCCTTCATGCCAATCAGAGGTAAACATCACTGACATACAAGGTTCAGTGTGCAAAGCATTAGAAGTGCCACATCGACCATTTCCAAAAAGAGTGCAACCAACCACTTTGAAAGCCCATGTTCGATACACCATCCAGCAGCCAAGCATGTCAACGATGGCAAAACCCACCCCCATTTTCTTAATATAACCAATATGAACCCCAACATATTCCTCAAGCACAACCTCAATGACAAGAGTGTCACTCTTTCCCAAAATCTGAACCATGGTCTCAATGTGATCAGCATCAACAATCACCCGCACATTAAAGAAAGTGCTTACCATAAGCTACATCCCATCAATGTCCTCACTAGAAAGACATAAAAGGACAATAGGACCATTTACAAGCACCTGGTGTTTACAAAGACAGAACACACAGCGTGCACTCAAAGATCTCACATATTCAGAAAAAACCTCAATTCCAAAACCATTAACACACCCACCATCCTGAACTCTACACAAGATGGGAATTTCATAAGACTCTAAAACGTCTCCAGAGCCAATATCAACAATGCAGAAGAGTGTTGTAGACACTATGTCGAACACCTTTTCAGCACGAAGCATAGCATACAAACCCTCTCGACGGGTCATAATAACAACCAAAAACTTGTAGTTCTTGGAAAACTATTCACCAAATAACAAACAAGAAGAGCCCTTTTGAATCATATGCCGAACGGTGTACCCGTCTTCAATGGTCCTGGAGTAAACTACCAAATCCATCCTAAACCAGATGGACACATCATTACCATTAACATGTGCCATATTTGCAGCAACATGAACAAACACAAGAAGGGTGGCCCCCTGTTCCGAATAAAACTCAGCAAAATTCATAGACCCTCGGCTAGGCACAATATCAAACACATTAGTGTATTCGACCATAATCCAAATAGAGACCCTAGAGTTACAATTTGGATCAGGACATTTCTCAAACATCTTGTAAGCATAGCAATTCTGGTTCTTAAACCCAACATGAGGAGTACGAACGTTGTACCCATCATCACTGGAACTACAAGAAATATGAATCTCGACAGGCGGCCTATGCATAGTCGTGGAATCCATCAATTCCATCCAACAAAGTCGAGTGAAACCATCACCATCACTCCACATATCATTCCTACCTTCGAACCACAGGGAAGGTACTACAAGGAAGCCATCACCCGCGGACTCAACCGAGAAGGAATCAACACTCTCCCTTTGTTTCCCATGAACCTCTTCGCGAACATATCCAAAAGAGACAGCAATCACCTCGCCTTTACAAAGACAAGGCCCAAGGAGAATAATCTCCAAAGAACCAAAATTAGATGGTACAAGAACCCCATCCAAGCAACATATACGAATCTTCAAAAGATTCACCTTGACGGAAACAAATCCATCCCCGAAAACGGAGATCGAAACCATTTTAAGAAAATAAATAGTAAATATAAGAAATTTAGGGTGGAGGAGATAGGAAAAGGTGAATTAGTGAAGGTAAAATGGTCGGATTTTATGGAGAAATGGTTTAGATCTGGTTAAAATTGAGGCGGCTAGGGTTGAAAGCTAGAGAGAAAAGGAGACGACTCTTATTTGCTATATTCTTCGTTATAAGGACAAAGCTACAAGTTGTTTCAATCCTCAAACAAGTCAAAAACTAAGCAAAATTAATTTTCTTGTTCAAACGAGTCCAAAATGAACTTTTAGTGAGTTTTTTTTTTTGCTAATTAAAATTTTATACCAAAAAGGAACAACTTAAACAAATCTAGGGGCATACCCCGCGATCAACCATAACAGAAGTCATAACATCAGTAAGTCACCTTACTGTCAACATAACAACGAGAAAAAACTAAAGATTATTCTGGCGCCTTAAACAACCTAAAATTGAGACTAGGCACATGTCTCACAAAGCCCATAGTAATGAGAAGCAGCAGATAAACCATGTAGTGACGCAAATGCATTCCAACAGCAAACCTCTTCCTGACATGATACGGAGCAACCGACACCCCCTTCTCAACATGAGAGTTGGCCTCCAAAAAAGCACCTCATCGGCTAACTTTTCCTTGGAAGGAGAACCAGCCTCCAGCTGATTAAAGATGCCCTCCGGAGTGATCACCACCTTAACAGTATAGCAATACACAGCTCCCCTTCAGAGATTCCAAATGTCAACTACTCGACATTGGCTAACAGCAGATAACATAGTCAACAAAATGACCTCAACAACCTCACAACCATGATGCATCCCCAAAACTGGGTCAGCAACATTAAAAGCAAAGAATAAGCCCGAACGTTCCAGAGAGGAAACCATAACTTGCGAAATCCCGTGACTCTCAAGGGCCTTCCGTACTTCAGAACTAGATCCTAGCAAATCAGCAGTTTGAGGAGTCAGGTCCCCCACAACTTGCGACTCTAACCGAAGCATCAATTCACCAATGCCCACCAGACAAACAAACAACCAAATGTCAACCTTGTTCTTTCCATCACTGAACTCATGACAATCATCAAGAAAATCAAGACAGTAGTCAAACAAATTGCAAGCCTGCCACAAATTTGCAGAGCCCCCTTGAAGCATTTTAACGAGCACCATGTATTCACTACACGATTCTTCTTGCACAGCAGAATCGGTTTCCTCAGTGTCAACAGGGATAGCTTTTTCCAGGAAATCATAATTTGTAAACATACACTCCACGAAATTCATGAACAGCCCCTCTGCATAAGGGGCCATGACCATAAGGGTTTCCCCTCCCATCTTTGGATGGGTAGCAACATAACTACCCATAGATCGAACATGGTAAGAGTGACTCTTCAGACCCATATGTCCTTCATCTCCAGGCTTACAAAAACACATTACCCTTCGCTGATTCATTTTTAACCCAAAAAGATGATTAAATCCTTTTGCAAACCAACCATCAAACATTTTCCCTCCATCAGTTGCAACATCATACAAGGGACGAACAGTAAGAAGAGGGAAACCCTCCGGATTCTCTTCACGATTGTTTACAAGGTCCTTAAGCCCGTACGGCTTCAACCAAACTAAACCCATAGCCATACCCGCCATGGGAACATAGCCACCGCAACCGACAAGCTCAACCAGAATAATACCTCCATACAAGACCTCTAACTCTGTAAGTCTTGAAGGAGGAACCAAATTAGATAAACCCAGAACTATCAAAGGATCCAAGCTCTTGCAGAGGGACGGTGACTTTAACAGAACACCATTCACAACCAGCCGTCTTTTTGCACGGTTTAGACAAAGTCCAAACCCTTAAAACTACAGGAAAGAGTCCACAACAAATAGACCCATCCCTCCCATCATCGAGAAAAACGAATACAACCACCATCGCACAACAACAGTGGCTAGCTTTAATATATAGTAAGAAATATGGTGTTTTAGGTGAAAAATCAGAAGAGGAAAGGTGAATTTAGGAAGGATAATGAGTAGATCTGGTGGAGAAATGGTGTAGATTAAGGATGAAATTTGAGGCGGCTAGGGTTTTTAGAGAGATGTTAGAGAGAGGTGAGAGCATAACCGACTCTCATTTGTGTTTTGTGCAGGAAATCTTGTTCACTTTTTAGTGAGTTCTAGGGGTCAAACGAGTCAAGAACCAAGCTACAAGTGGTTTCCATGCTCAAACGAGTCAAAACTTGTTCAAACGAGTCCAAAATGAAGTTTTAGTGAGTGTTAGTGGTCAAACGAGTCAAGAACAAAGCTACAAATGGTTTCCATGCTCAAACAAGTTATAAATTAAGCAAAATTAATATTCTTGTTCAAACGAGTCCAAAATGAAGTTTTAGTGAATTCTAGGGGTCAAACGAGTCAAGAACAAAGCTACAAGTAGTTTCCATGTTCAAACGAGAACAAAATGAAGTTTTAGTGAGTTCTAGGGGTCAAACGAGTCAAGAACAAAGCTACAAGTGGTTTCCATGCTCAAAAGAGTCAAAACTTGTTCAAACGAGTCCAAAATGAACTTTTAGTGAGTTCTAAGGGTCACACAAGTCAAGAACAGAGCTACAAGTGGTTTTCATGCTCAAACAAGTCAAAAATTAAGCAAAATTAATTTTCTTGTTCAAATGAGTCCAAAATGAAGTTTTACTGAGTAATAGGGGTCAAACGAGTCAAGAACAAAGCTACAAGTGGTTTCCATGTTCAAATGAGACCAAAATGAAGTTTTATTGAGTTCTAGGGGTCAAACGAGTCAAGAACAAAGCTACAAGTGGTTTCCATGTTCCATGTTCCTGTGAAGGCCTCGGAAGCCCAGTCTCTTTCTAAGGAATTGATGGGAAAGCTGGTTGGAAAGTTGTGGCCCAATTTGTTTATGGATGATGGGTTCAATGTTGAACCTGTGTTAGAGGAACACAAGCTGCTCGATGAAAGCCGTATGTGTAATGAAGATGCTGTTTCTCAACAAATTGTTCCTCATGTGATGGCTAAGGTTGCTTACATGGGAGAGTCTGAGCATAGGGTTATTCCCTCTGCTCATGATGATGATGGTCTTGACTCCTTGTTGAAGGGTCTGGCTCAAGATGATATGGCACACTTAAGTGTGTGGGTTACACAATGGGACTGGATGGCTGCTAAGCGCCACTTGTTGGAAGCTAAGAACTATTTTAAAGTTCTTAAACTGTTTACTGAATTCATGGGGTTCAGGGTGCCCATGCTGCAGGGACAGGTGGAGGAGGTTGATGTGGTGATGAATGGAGGGGGCGAGGTTGGGGTTAATCATAGTTTTAAAGAAGTTGCTCTTGAGAAGATTGACAATGATCATCAAAGTTTGGAATTGAAGATGGAAGGAATGCAGTGGCATGTGCTAATGCAGGGGTGTGAAGCTGATGTGCAGGTCAGGTGGACGAAAACTGAGATCTTGGTTCGTGGGATGCAGGACAGTCCTGCTCTTACTGATATTTGGTGGAACCGGACAATGACTAATTGTGTTGAGATGACCATACGAGTAGGGGATCCTTTTTGGTTTGCCACGCAGAGGAAAGGCCTGCTGATTAGAATGCTAGGATATGAACCGGGAGGTTCCACTGTCTTTATTGGCATTATTATGACTTGTATCTAATCTAGCATAGCTAGATGATCTTTAAGCTGACTCGATTTAGTAATTGAGTATGTTTTGATGTTTTAGTTGGATGTTGATTTGCGGGGTATGCCCCTAGATTTGTAAAAGTTGTTCCTAAATTTTAAAAAAAAAAAGTTTGAGAAAATACCCGAGTGTTACTGGACGCAGCCAGGTATGAGCTCTTTAGCTAGTGCTATTGGAAAGCCCTTGGGCGCTGATGAGCTCACATCACGCTTACAAATCTTGCCATTTGCAAAATTCTGTGTGGAATACACTGTTGGAAATGACATGCCTAATAAAGTTGAGGTCATGGATCTAGACCCGGTTACGTGGGTTAAAAGTGTAGTAGAGGTCAGTGTAACCTACCCAAATAAGCCGTTGGTTTGCAGTTCATGTCACTCCCTTGGGCACATTGCTGGTGCTTGTCCATTTCTAAGAGATCGTGGGTACAAAAGGTTAAGAAACCTGTGGAGGAACCTGCTCAGTGTAGCAATGTGGAAGAGACTCTTCCTAAACAGAGTAATGAGGAAAATACCCCTCAAACTACAGATAAATCTCAAGACTCAAAACCTGTGGATTCTCTGAATGTTGGTGTTGCTGAAGAAGAATGGAAATCGGTCCCTTCAAAGAGAACTTTTAGTCCTACTTCTACTGTTTATTCCAATGACTCCCCCACCCCCTTAAATACTTTCAAACACTTAGCCCAGGTGGATGAAATCGATGCAAAGCGTGCTGGGGCTCTGAATTTTTCTAATTCGCAGTGTAATTTGCAGTCTAAAAAACAGAGGAAGGCTTCAGGGAAGTTTTCTAAACATCGTCACTAATTTATGATAGATTTTTGTGCTTTCAACATCCGAGGCCTAAATAATAAGCGTTCCTTTGTCAAGGACTTTATTTTGTTTAATAAGTTGTCTCTTGTTGGTCTCCTGGAGACACATGTAAATATATGGATGTTGCAAAGTATATCTCTAGTAGTATCTCTCCTCGTTCTTTTAATTGGTTGTTTAATTATGATTCTCACCCAGGTGGTCGTATTTGGGTAGGGTGGGACACATCAGTCTGGAGTCTTAATGTCTTAGCTTCAACTGCCCAGCACATTACTTGTACTGCTTCTATGCACCAAGACTCCTCACAGTTTGTGATAACTTTTGTTTACGGATTCAATACATGTCAAGAGAGGAGGAGCCTTTGGACTGATCTTGCAGATATTTCGGGGTTAGTTGGTGATCTTTCTTGGGCTGTTTGTGGTGATTTCAATGTTGTTCTAAGTCTAGAAGAAGCACAAGGTGGGACGATTCAATGGACGAATAGTATCTCAGAGTTTAAAGATTGTGTTATTCAGCTGGCCTTGCAGACTTGCGTAGTGTTGGCTCGGTTTTCACTTGGTGGGATAGCAACGTTTCAAACCCCAAGTTCCGGAAATTGGATCGAGTCTTGGTAAACCCACAATGGCATAATTCCTTCCCTCTGTCTTTGGCAAATTTCATGCCTCGGGGTGACTCATACCATAATCCTGTAGCTGTTAGCCTTGGAAATGCAAATGTTGTCTGTCGGAAACCTTTTCAGTTCTTTAATCACTTAATCGATCACAAGGATTTTATGTCTACCGTTCAAGAGGTATGGTCCACTCAAATCTCAGGAGATGCTTGGTTTATTCTTACATGCAAGCTTAAAAGGCTTAAACCTGCCCTTAAATCTCTAAATACTGAGTTTGGAAATCTGCACTTATTAGTTGCGGACTCGAGATATGCTCTATCTCAATTTCAGGCTGGTCTCTCTTCTAATCCTACTTTGGAGCAGTTTCATGAAGAGCAGAAACTTATTACTGCCTACACTGAAGCATTGGCCAAGGAAGAGCAGTTTCTAAAACAAAAATCCCGTGTTCATTGGCTTAAACATGGCGATGGAAACAATAGGTACTTTTTTAATGCGTGTCGAGGTCGTTGGAATATTAACAAAATTCTCTCGTTGGAGGACAATAATGGTAATGTGTATAGTTCACATGAGGGAATAGCAAATGTAGCTACTTCTTTTTATCAGAACCTGTTGGGCCAAAGTAATCCTGTCGAAGCCTTTCCAGATAATCTGCAACTTCCGATGCTTTCAGAATCTCAAATTGCAGATCTTGATGCTCCGTTCTCAAGGGAGGATGTTTTTATAGCCCTCAAATTGCTAGCGAAAAATCGTAGCCCTGGGCCGGATGGTTACCCTGCTGAATTCTTTATTGCTGCTTGGAAAATTGTTGGCACTGATGTAACTAATGCAGTGCTATCTTTTTTCAATCAGGGTCGTTTGCCTCGCCAGGTGAACTCGGCTGCTATCGCTCTTGTGCTTAAAAATCAGAATCCCACAAATATGTCTCACTTTCGACCAATCTCGTGCTGCAATGTGCTATATAAGGTGATTTCTTAGCTTCTAAGTGGTCGGTTAAGGAATATCATGCCCAGTCTTATCTCCCCGTACCAATCTGCGTTTATACCTGGCCGATTGATGGGGGATAATATCTTGCTAGCTCAGTCTTTATGTAGAGATTATCATGTAAATTCGGGACAACCTCGTTGTGCTTTGAAGCTTGACATACACAAAGCGTTTGACTCGCTTAACTAGAGTTTTCTGTTTACTACTCTTCGGCGAATGGGCTTCCCTGCGAAATTTGTAAGTTGGATCGCAAAGTGCATAACTACTGCTATGTTTTCAGTAAAAGTGAATGGCTCGCTTGAGGGTTACTTTCAAGGTAGATCGGGGTTGCGTCAGGGGGACCAGATTTCTCCCTACCTGTTTGTTATTTCTATGGAAGTGCTTTCTATGTGTATAAAGCAATTGGTTTCCAACAGCAATTTTAGTCACCATTGGCGTACTAAGGAAGTAGACTTACATCACCTCATCTTCGCTGATGATGTATTTCTATTCTGCAAAGGCGAGAGTTCCTCTGTCTCTGTTCTCTTCAAAGGCTTGGAAACCTTCTCTAGAATTTCAGGTCTGCATATAAATGCCTCAAAGTCTCAATGCTTTTATGGTAATTTTTTTTTTTTTTTGCTAAATATTTATGGTAATGTTCCTTACTTGGTTAAGTTGGAAATTCAAGCTATCACTCGTATTGATGAAGGGAAACTTCCTGTTAGATATTTGGGTCTTCCCCTTCTTTGTACTAAGCTTTCTGCCAGAGATTGTACGCCCCTTATTAACAGCTTCTGCAGTAGGCTAGAGACTTGGACTTCTAAATTTCTAAACTTCGCGGGTAGATTGCAATTGATACGCACTGTTCTGTTTGGCATTGTGGGGTTTTGGAGTTATGTTTTTCTGCCTAAGTATATTCTCAAGCGCTTGAACTCTTTGATGTTTAAATTTTTATGGGGAGGTTTTTACAAACCCTCTGGAAAATGTATGCACAAAGTCAGTTGGACTGACTGTTGTAAGCCTAAGGTGGAAGGTGGCCTGGGTCTAAAAAGTCTTTTCGATCTAAAAACGGCTTCTATTATTCACCAGCTCTGGCGCATTCTGCAACCGAATGCATCTTCCTTATGGGTTCTATGGGTGCGTAATTCCTTGCTTAAGAGGAAGGCGTTCTGGACTACGAATATCCCTTACAAGTGTCCTTGGTCATTTAGAAAAATTCTAAACTATCGTGTCCTAGCTAAAGATTACCTGCAATATAATGTGGGTAGAGACTCGAGATTTTCCTTTTGGCACGATCCCTGGCTCTGTAATACTCCTCTAATATCTCAATATTGGCCAGGTATAATATCCATAGATGAATCCAATGACAGAGCTACGGTTGGGAATTTTATTCATGAAGGTCATTGGGTATTGCCTCCCTCGAATCATGTGGATATGATGGGCTTGCGCCTCAAAGTTAGCTCTGTAAGTATTCGTCCTTCTGACAATATAGCATGGGATGGGCTTCCGTCTTTCGGGGTGAATCTCTCTACTATTTGGCAGTCTATTAGAACTAGGGGTGCTCTATCCCCCTGGCATGATATAGTATGGAATTCTTTTTCCATACCCAAGTGTTCTTTTACTTTCTGGCTTGCGATTAGGAATCGTTTGCTAACAAAAGACAGGATGCTCATGTTTGGTATGTATATAGACCTTGTATGTCTTCTTTGCAGCTCAAGACCTGAATCTGTCCATCATCTCTTCTCAGATTGTCCGTATTTTGACCTTATAAGGCGTGCTAGCCCTGTTGGTATTAACCCAGATTGGTCGCACTGTCAAACTGGTGATTTCTTTACCGATACAACTTCTAAGATTTTAGGCCAGGTGGGAGGTCTTTTTCTCTCTGTTGAAGTTTATCAAACGTGGAGGGAGAGAAATAATAGAATGCATGACTCAACTTTGAGACGGCCAACTATGACAGTCATTCATGACATAAAGCAGATTGTAAAGGAAAAGCTTTTTTCTTGTATGCGATTTAAAAAATATGTAAAGCAACATCCGACTAGTATTGCCTGGCTAGTTTGAGTTTAGTTTCGGAGTCTTTTGTAGTCTTGGTTGTTTTTCTTGAGGGTTAGAGCATGTTCTACCTTCTTTTTGTGGGGTATACCCATGTTATGTATTTTCTTTTTGCTTCTATATATTTAAATTTAGCAAAAAAAAAAAAAACAAAGCTACAAGTGGTTTCCATACTCAAACGAGTCAAAACTTGTTCAAACGAGTCCAAACTGAAGTTTTAGTGAGTATTAGTGGTCGAACGAGTCAAGGACAAAGCTATAAGTGGTTTCCATGCTCAAACAAGTTAAAAATTAAGCAAAATTAATATTCTTATTCAAACGAGTCCAAAATGAAGTTTTAGTGAATTCTAGGGGTCAAACGAGTCAAGAACAAAGCTACAAGTGGTTTCCATGTTCAAACGAGACCAAAATGAAGTTTAATGAGTTCTAGGGGTCAAACGAGTCATGAACAAAGCTACAAGTGGTTTTCATGCTCAAAAGAGTCAAAACTTGTTCAAACGAGTCCAAAATGAACTTTTAGTGAGTTCTAAGGGTCACACAAGTCAAGAACAGAGCTACAAGTGGTTTTCATGCTCAAACAAGTCAAAAATTAAGCAAAATTAATTTTCTTGTTCAAATGAGTCCAAAATGAAGTTTTAGTGAGTAATAGGGGTCAAACGAGTCAAGAACAAACCTACAAGTGGTTTTCATGTTCAAATGAGACCAAAATGAAGTTTTAGTGAGTTCTAGGGGTCAAACGAGTCAAGAACAAAGCTACAAGTGGTTTCCATGCTCAAACGAGTCAAAACTTGTTCAAACGAGTCCAAACTGAAGTTTTAATGAGTATTAGTGGTCGAACGAGTCAAGGACAAAGCTATAAGTGGTTTCCATGCTCAAACAAGTTAAAAATTAAGCAAAATTAATATTCTTGTTCAAACGAGTCCAAAATGAAGTTTTAATGAGTTCTAGGGGTCAAACGAGTCAAGAACAAAGCTACAAGTGATTTCCATGTTCAAACTAGTCAAGACCAAAATGAAGTTTTAGTGAGTTCTAGGGGTCAAACTAGTCAAGAACAAAGCTACAAGTGGTTTCCATGCTCAAAAGGCTCAAAACTTGTTCAAACGATTCCAAAATGAACTTGTTTTTTTTTTTGCTAATTAAATTTTATACCAAAGGAAAATGATTACATCTCTAGGGGCATACCCCGCGATAAATAATGCATCTGCCTAACAGAACAACATGGAAAAAAAACAACAATAAAGCTAGATAAACTAGCAGTCAACAAACCACGGTCCACAAGACCTGGAAGAAAACAACAACTATAGCAAATGAACTAGAACAGCATAAGAACAAGGGTTGGGTCTTCTCGGGCCCATTTTTTAAAGTAATTTCTTATATATATAAATATATTCGATTAGTAGTTTTAATGGTGAGTCAAGAATCCAACTGTGATTCTGAGTCTGGTATGCCGGGGTATATGCAGGACATGGATGATGATGAGTTTAATGAGATGCTCGCTCGTAGAGAGGCGGAAGATTTCCCAATCTTGTCGGCAGCGCATTCGGTGGAGCCAAGCAACTCGGAGGACACTGGTAACAAGGTGATGAGGGCCTCTTCTAATGATGAGGAGGTTCACCATGAGGATTTTAGAGATGCTATGGAGAGGGTTACAATTAGTAGAGTAGCGACTGCAATGGCAGCTACTAGCAAAAATGAAAGAGAGGAAATGATAAGATTACCCAAGAAATTAGCGGAGGTTGAGGTGTTCTTAAAGTCCAAAGGATTGTCAATAGCGGAAATGGAAAAAGCAAACCTAACTGCTCAGGCTGAGTTTAATGTTGGGTTATGCAGCCCACTCAACATTATAACTGGCAGAGATGAATTTGGCCTCCCTATCTTTCAGAAGAGCAAAGATGAGAGAAAGAATACTGTGCAAACTACGCCCACTCTAAAGAGTATTCTTAAAAATGGAATAATAATTCGTCTAAAGGTGAGTCTTCAGGTGTAGTGAAGGATTCATCGGAAGGGCTAGGGCAGGATGAGGCCAACACTGAGAAGAAATCGTGGAGTTCGGTGTTGAAAGAGGCCCCGGGTCCCCATAAGGGAATCATCTTTGATTATGTGCCTCTTCCAGAGGGATCTAGCATAGTCCAACCTCCTGATGAGATTTTGCAGAAAGGAGTTGAGAAATTTAAATGTTGTGTTGTGGGGAAATTCACAAAGGGCACCCTGCCATTTAGAAGAGTGAAGGTAATTGCTCAATTAATTTGGAAGAAAGGCTTGGTCTCTGTATCGCAGCGTAATGAGTCTACTTATATTTTTAAGTTCAGCTCCTTAAATGATAAGAATGCTTCTCTATCTAAAGGGACTTGGTACTTTGATCAACGTCCCCTTGTGGTTACAGATTGGGGCTGTTCAGGTGTGGGTACTACGGTATCGACTATGCCTCTGTGGGCTAAATTTTCCAATCTACCAGACTGCTACTGGACTCAAGAGGGGCTGAGTCGAATAGCAAGTGTCATAGGTGTCCCACTTGGTGCTGATGCTCTAACTTCAGAGCTGGAAATTCTCCCCTTTGCAAAAATGTGTGTGCAGTATAAGATTGGTGATCCCCTTCCAGCTGTTATCCCTGCGGTGGATTACGATAAATCTAATGTGGAAGTTAAGGTTTCCTACGTCAATAAACCCTTAATTTGTGCCCATTGTAACTCCCTTTGGCATCTTATCGGTGCTTGCCCATCTGCTCCGAGGGATTGGGCTCGAAATTCTGGAAAAACGGAGCTCAAGCCAGAAATGAACTCAGAGAACCTAGAGACAAACCTTGGATCTACAAAGAAGGAGTCAGATAAGGGCAAAGGTGTGGTTGTGGAAGATAGCAACTCTGGTCAACAAGAAGTTGAGGGTGATTCGAGTTCGGGTGGCAGGGATGTATCTTTGACTCCTGTTGCAAAGCAAGGGCAGGATGACAACGCTGACTTAGTCACTAACCCTGTGGATGGGGAGGGTTGGACAGTAGTGAAAAACAAACGCAAGCCAGTAAACTCCCCGGGTATCTCTACTGGTACTCCATCCCCTCAGGGGTTTAAGCATGTGGTAGTAGATGAAGTAGCTAGGAAGCAAAGTGGAAAGAAAGGGAAGTCCAAGGGTGTCAAAAGAGCGAAGTGGGGGTCTGGGGGCCCTCCTTCGAAGTCTTAACTCAGTTTTTAATGACTGTTTTTTGTTCTTACAACGTTCGTGGGCTCAACAATAAGGTTGACTTTGTCAAGGATTTCATTTCTGCTAATAAAATATCCTTGATCAGTATTTTGGAAACTCATGTGCGAAAGGACGTTGCTAAGATTATCTCGAAGGAGATTAACCCGCGTTTCCAATGGTTGTTCAATTATGAGCACCATGCGGGTGGCCGTATTTGGCTTGGGTGGAACCCTGATTTTTGGAAGGTTACGGTGCTAGCCTCTAGTGCGCAGCATATCACGTGCACAGTTCTATTGCTGCAGCACAACATTAGCTTTGTTGTATCCTTTGTTTATGGCTCGAATGATGACATTGAGAGGAGAATTCTTTGGTCCGACCTGTCTCAGGCCTCGAGGACTTTGACAAATGATGCTTGGGTTATTTCTGGGGATCTTAATACCTGTCTTCGAACAGAGGAGAAAATTGGTGGTAACACTCAATGGACCATGGATATGACTGACTTTAAGGATTTTGTGCGTGCCTTAGGCATCACGGACCTCCGAAGTACTGGAAATGTGCTTACCTGGTGGGATTGCAACATCCACAATCCGAAATATAGGAAATTGGATAGAGTTCTGGTAAATGCTGACTGGCATAATGTGTTTCCTGCCTCCTACACAGACTTCTTACCTAGAGGGCTTTCAGACCATTGCCCTGCTCTGACTACCCTAGGTTTGGAGCGTCCCGTGGTCAAGAAACCTTTTCAGTTTTTCAACTATTTGATTAGCGATCAGAGGTTCATTCCTTTGGTCCAGCAGGCTTGGGAGGATCAGGTATCCGGTGACCCATGGTTTATTCTAACCTCAAAGTTAAAGAGAGTAAAGTTGGCAATTAAAGGGTTAAACACCTCGGTGGGAAATCTTCATCAGGTGGTGAATGACACTAGGCAGGAACTGTTGAGATTTCAAAAAGGGCTCCCTCTTAGGCCGTCCTTGGCTCAGTTTGAGGAGGAAAAGAGATTGATTGATGCCTTCACAAAAGCTCTGCATTTGGAGGAATGTTTCCTCAAGCAAAAGTCGAGGGTTAACTGGCTTAAGAATGGGGACAACAATAACAAATTCTTTTTCAATGCCTGTAGAGGAAGGTGGAATGTGAATAAGGTGGTGTCTCTTAGTGACTCGAATGGTGACCCTGTAACATCTCATGAGGGGATGGCCTCTATAGCGGTGGACTACTACAAAAACTTGCTTGGCCAACAAAGTGAGGTTAGCCAACTCCCTGCGGATTTGCATATTCCTAAGCTGAGTGAAAATCAGGCTTGCTTAATTGATCGGCCGTTCACGGAGGCTGATGTGTTTTCCACTTTAAAAAAGATGGGCAAAAACAAAAGCCCTGGTCCTGATGGTTTCTCGGTGGAGTTCTATTTGGCCACCTGGCACATTGTGGGACCTGATGTCACAAGAGGTATTCTGTATTTCTTTGATTCCCTTGTTATGCCTAAGATTATTAATGCTGCTTCTATTTGCTTGGTTCCAAAGCACCAAAACCCATCCCAGATGCAACACTTTCGCCCAATATCTTGTTGCAATGTGCTTTATAAGTGTATCTCTAAGATGATTGCGGCTAGACTCAAGGGGGTTATGCCCAGTTTGATTTCTCCAAACCAGTCTGCTTTTGTGGCCAAAAGGTCCATTGGTGATAACATTTTTCTGGCTCAAGCCCTCTGCAAAGGTTACAACCAGAACTCTGGCCAGGCTCGATGTGCAATCAAACTTGACATCCATAAAGCATTTGACTCTTTGAATTGGAGTTTTATATTCCAAGTTCTTCACAAAATGGGTTTCCCTCCAAGGTTTATTGATTGGGTTAGGTGTGTATCACCTCCACGATGTTCTCTGTAAAGTTAAATGGTAGTTTGGAGGGTTTTTTCAAGGGCAAATCGGGCTTAAGACAGGGAGACCCCATCTCGCCCTATCTTTTTGTGATGGCCATGGAAGTCTTTACAGCTTGTCTAAACAACTCTATTGATGGTTCTGATTTTAAATTTCATTGGCGAACAAAGCAAGTCAACCTGCACCATGTTATCTTTGCTGATGACGTTTTCCTGTTCAGTCATGGTGATGAATCTTCAGTTGCTACTCTTATGGAGGGGCTATCTATGTTCTCCAACTGTTCTAACCTGGTTCCTAGTATTGATAAGTCAGTTTGCTTTTTTGCGAATGTCAGAGAGAATGTGGTGGAGAATATCCTTCGGACTACTGGCTTTCAAAGAGGCTCCTTTCCTATCACGTACCTGGGGTTGCCTCTCATTACTGGTAAACTAAATAGCAGGGACTGCTCATCCTTGGTGGCCAAGCTTTGCAAGAAGGTGGAATCGTGGATGGTGAGATTTCTCAATTTTGCAGGCCGCTTGATGCTGATTAAAGCGATCATGGCTAGTATTGTTGGCTACTGGAGCATGTCTATATTTCTTCCCAAGGCTATCTTAAAGAAGATCAACAGTTTGTTCTTTAAATTCCTTTGGGGAGGATTCTATAAAGAATCGGGTAGGTGTCACTACAAAGTTGGCTGGGAAGATTGTTGCAAACCAAAAAGTGAGGGGGGGTTGGGGATTAAAAATCTCTTCGAATGGAACCAGGCAGCTGTGTTACATCAGCTCTGGCGCCTGCTCCAACCCTTATGAAACCAAGAAATATAGCTGTCTGGTTGGAGCAGGCGGAAGATTTCTCAATCTTGTCGGCGGCGCATTCGGTGGAGCCAATCATAATATGCCAATCTGGCATCCCATCCCACACCACAATCGCCCCACTTGACAAAATCCATAGACGACCCATGGGACCTTCTATAAGTCTTGGAATAATGAAACGCAAAACCAGCCCCATTTTTTCCACCAAAGAGGCAGAGCCATCTGCCAAACCATTCCAATACTGATGCTCGAATTGAGCCCAGTCTCCTTTGTTTACAGAGCTCATAACAGCACACCTAGGAGCGCTCCACTCCAGCACACAATGCATTATGCTATTTCCGGCTTTAAGAATTTCACACAGAATAACGACATCACATTGGTGCTCAAAACTGGTCCCGTCTTGAAAATAAATCAAGCAAGAAAACTTCCCTTTGACCATTATAGGAGAAACAACAACCATCACTACCCACCTCAACGGGAATATGGGAATGACAATAAATCCCGACTTGTTAAAGAATCCAACACAGATGGGCTTCACCACACCATTAGAGCCATACACAACAGCCATCACCAGCGAATTAATGCTGTTTATGCCCTCACGAGTTTTCACAGCAGTCCCCATATAAACCATGCCACGAACATAAGCACCCATCTTCCCATCCGAATGGCTATCATAAGTTTGGGACAGAGCCCCCTGCTGTTCGTCCCCCAGGTCTTGGGTAGCCTGAATTACCCCTGCAAATCATCAACCTCCATACTACTAGCACCTGGTTTCTCCTCTGAATAGCTTCTCAAATAAAGAGAAACAGCACCCTGCAAGGGCACAGACCCCTACAAAGCTCTCATCCTCAAATTGTCAGCAAAACGAATACCCACAAATCCTATCATACCACAATCCTTGACAGCTAAAATGTCAAGCCTCTTGCAGTCATCTAGCTTCTGAGCATCAAATCCTTGCACCCTCATGTAGCAATCAAAAGTACATCCTCCAATCAAAATTGGCCAAACCCCACCCTTTAAGCATAAGCCTCCACAACACCTGGTGATACACACCCCAAAACAAACCCAATATCCAAACGTAGGGATGGATATGTTTTTCAAAACAATAGTCTCCACATCTACGAAGCAATCGAAGACTCTATCAGTCATTCCATCAAACACATGGCGTTCCTCCAACGAAATACCCACCATAGTCAGTTCCATGCTGAAAACCCCAAACTCAGATACGAGATGACGAAAAATGCAAACCCCTTCCCAATGTGATCTGAGAGAGCTCCATAGATCAACAATCCTAGTAAATCCATAGATGAAGCCTTGGCAATAAAACGCCATTCTACAACCCACACAGCTAGGGGACATAACCTCAAACACCTGTGGTTCAATCACAACAACAACCATCTCCCTGATAGAATAAAAATCTTGAAAATCGTTCCTGTCTTCACAGAGTACAAGAAGGCTTCCCAAATCGCTACCTTTCCCCTTAATCCCCATCGAAAAAAGAGAAGGTGAGGATAGGAGATCCTTTCTGATCTTTAGGCAGCCCGCGAGGGACACCTCAACATTCATCAGGATGAAACTCTCTTCATTAATGAAGATCCACATCCCAACAATAAAGCCACCTGAAATATCAGACTCAACAGACAAATCCTGTAAAAAAAACGTCATGACTAAGGACGAAGGACTCCCCTTCAAACAAATACCGGAGTGAATCCGCGAGCAACAGGTAAGGATAACCTTCCAGCATAAATGACGAGTAATAGGGGTCAAACGAGTCAAGAACAAAGCTACATGAGGTTTCCATGTTCAAACGAGACCAAAATGAAGTTTATTGAGTTCTAGGGTCAAACGAGTCAAGAACAAAGCTACAAGTCCATGCTCAAACGTGTCAAAAATTAAGCAAAATTAATTTTCTTGTTCAAATGAGTCCAAAATGAAGTTTTAGTGAGTAATAGGGGTCAAACGAGTCAAGAACAAAGCTACAAGTGGTTTCCATGTTCAAATGAGACCAAAATGAAGTTTTAGTGAGTTCTAGGGGTAAAACGAGTCAAGAACAAAGCTACAAGTGGTTTCCATGCTCAAACGAGTCAAAACTTGTTCAAACGAGTCCAAAATGAAGTTTTAGTGAGTATTAGATGTCAAACGAGTCAAGAACAAAGCTACAAGTGGTTTTCATGCTCAAACAAGTTAAAAATTAAAAAACTTCATTTTGGTAACAATGAGAGTCTAGAGAGAGATTCTCCTCCTTCTCTCTAGAAACCCTTAATTAGCCGCCTCTAATTCTCGGACATATTTTCATCAGATCTATACAATCAACCTTCGTAAATCCATTTCCATCTCTAATCCCTCACCTAAATACCAAATTTCTTTTCAGTTTTTTAGGCCTGTTATGAGTTCGAAGAGGGTTTCTTTTTCGGAGAACCTTGTGACGGAGATTCCTCTCCGTGCGTGTTCACAAAGTGCCCTTGCAGGGTTGGATTCAGTTCCGAACCCGAAAAGGGTTTCGTTTGCGGTTGATTTGGTATCGATGATACCTTCTGTTGACACTCGATCCAAGAATTTGGAAGGGTCGAGCATAAAGATTGATGGCAAGAAGGAAGGCGCGCGGGTCTCCTTTGCTGAACGCCTTGTTACGATGATTCCAGAGAATCCTTGCACTCGTACCCGGGTCAAGCATCTTTTAACTGATGGTAAGGTTCTCTCTCAAAAGAAATCTTTCAGTCTACATGAAGTAGGAGTTGATCCATTGATTGAGTTATCGGATTTTGAGAATCCGAGATCTGTTATTGCTATGGATGATGTTGAGGAGGTTAAGACCCAAATTGTTGGTTCCCCAAACCCCTCTTTGAATGTCGAGGGTTCCCCAAACCCTAACCCGAATGCTACTGGGTTAATTGGAGGATTGCAAATCTCAAATGACGAAAGGATGGCGGATTCTGTGAATTTGGGGGACGTCTTGGGTCCTGTCTCGGGAAATTTAATCTACACGAATGATGTGGATTCGGAGGATGATGAAGTCATTTCAGGGTTGGTGGCAGACCTTGTAAGAAGAATTGTGGTTGAGGGAATTTTATTAAGCCAATGTGGTGGTGATCTTCTTGCAGTCGCTAGTAATGATGCAAATTCTCGAATGGTTGGAGGTTGTTCAATTTGCATTCGAACAGAATTCTGGTTGATGAGTAGAATGCGGTGCTTCGAGAAGTATGGTGCAATGGCTAAGGAAAGGGTTTCTGACTCTTTTGAGTACAGATATGAGGTCCCCGCTGCTTGTGTTTCGAATGGGTACAATTTCATTGTCTCGAATGGGTTTGACAGGGAACGTGCTGGTTCCGTGCCAACGTTGATGATTGATGGTCTGCCTATTGCTTGGCTCGATGTGAGAATGGTCTGTAGATTTATTTCTCAAGCAAAGGAGATTGTTGTGACCTCTTGTCTAATTGGTGTTACTGATGGGAATCAGCATAGATTAAATGCAGGGTATAATGTCATTACTGTGAAAGGGCTGGATAGAGCGCTAGTGTGGTCCAACTTGCGGGTTGGAAGTATTGTAATTTGTTGTAATGGCTGGTGCTCTGTTGTGACTTACATTGTGCACATTTCAGGCCTGGATTCTGGATTCAGGGTAGGCTCGGATGCTGGTAATGATGGTATGCATTCATGCAGATGCATAGTTTTTGACATGGATGGAGATTTTAGGATGCAGCCTTGGCAGGAGACCCTGGGGTGTGAACCAGGGACTTTCATAAATTCTCAGGCTGTTTAGTTTATTTTAAGATTTCTCGTTTAATGTTGACTGTCTAATGACATTGTAATGTTTTGACTTTGTTTGTCGGCTGTTGATTTCGCGGGGTATGTCCCTAGATTTGTATCAGTTGTTCCTTTTGGTATAAAATTTTAATTAGCAAAAAAAAAAAAAAAAGTTAAAAATTAAGCAAAATTAATATTCTTGTTCAAACGAGTCCAAAATGAAGTTTTAGTGAGTTCTAGAGGTCAAACGAGTCAAGAACAAAACTACAAGTGGTTTCCATGTTGAAACGAGACCAAAATGAAGTTTTTTTTTTTTTGGCTAATTAAAAATTTATACCAAAAGGAACAGCGAATACAAATCTAGGGGCATACCCCGCGAGATCAACTTCCAACCATTACAAACAGCATTTGTCCAAGTAGAACAACAACATAATAAACTAGTCTACAAAAACTAGTTAAAGCAGCTTAAAGTGCAGGTTCAGAGACAAAATGAGCACATCCTGACTACCACTAGCAATTAAGTGGTCCCTCCGCATGTTTCTTTCATATCCAGCACTAGTTCTATTCCTCAACATCCATACATGACCCGTGAAAAAATACCCAAGAGGGTCCACATCCAATCCTTAGACCACCAGCCATATTGGTCAACTGCTTCATTCACACCATTATACCTTGCTAGGCTAGTAGCAGCCCTTTTCCATACAGAAAAACTAACTTTAATCCCACCATCTTTAAAATCCATGTACGAATATTAAATAACCAATCTAAAATACCACTGACTACAAGAGCGGACTCAATAGCGTTGCCAACACACTCGACATAAATCAGAAACAAACTAGTTGTTCCTTCCCATAGTTCTTTGCTCACAAACCCAACAGCATAGCCTCCTGGCACACATAATTTATCAGTTTCATGCACATACAAACCTTCATGCTGCACATCTCCACATCGATACTTCGTCTCCTCTCTATGCCCCGAGCTGCAAGAAGAGGGAATATATCCATTCCCAGCCATCAGAAACGCAGCCATCCGTTCCCTTGTCCAACATTGACTCTTAAAGAACGTTGAGACCCTCTCATAACCTGTCCCAAACATCATCCAAAATTTGATTTCTAGCCATTTAGAAGACCACATTCCATTTTCTTGCATTCCAGAAACCATGCCCAAGACCCAGCTTCATTGCTGCTCTAACATTGCAATACATATTCTTATTACATCGTGCTCTAAAGCAACATCCTTAGACAAGTGACACATAGCAGATATTGTGCCATCATTGAGTAGAGTTAAAGGGTTGCAAATCATAGCAAATTCCCCTACAAATACAACATCTAAATGTTGTTGATCTGAAATGGGGCCAGAGCCACCATCTTGCCGAGACAATCTAACAATCACCTGAAGGGCTCGAACCAAGGAATACATGAATAAGACGACCATCAACTCCGGACCTTCCGGGTAGAGCCAGTCACCAGCCGTGACACCATCATTAAAACCCAGCCACAAGCCTATAGTAATGATAATACTCGCTCTGTCCTTGACACTCAAGGTCCCCTTGTCTTGATTTGTTGTATAAGTAACAAGTCAATTTGACAACCCGTCAAACACTTGGTAGTCACATCGACTAACCAAAGAAACTTCAACAGAGGACAAATCCTTGTTGACGACCATGTTATCCTGCAACAAAATTACAGAGACCACTACCCAAACAAACCAGGTACACTGCTCCCATGGCATCCCAGCCCAACCACCAACTAAAAGACCATACGTCCTCATCCCCACCAGCATAGTATAGTTACCATAAATACATTTAAACAATGTGAGGTGAAACAAATCATCAAACATATGGAGACCTTTGGCAAGAACATCATTGTCTCCTTTAACGACATAAAGAGTGATGACTAAAGCACCAACAAACATGTAGATATCATCTCCTCCTACGCAAGAGAAGATTTCGACCGTCCCGAATGACAAACGAAGATACACCCAATGAGAGTCGTATTCTCTCTGACTTCTCTCTAACCTCTCTCTAAAAACCCTAAATTTCTTCTAGCCGCCATGTTTTTTCAGCCCAATCTACACCTTCAATCCATTAGATCTAAATCTCTCCTTCCTAAATCCACCTTCCCCTTTCTTATCTCTCACCCTCAACCCAAAAATTCCTTAAATTCTGTCCGTTTTTTGGTGAGGTCCAACCGTTCGGTTCTGTGGATCTGGAGAATGGACTAGTGGTGTTCCATTCTTCTCTGACAAATAGCATCACTCTCGGAGTGGTTTATGCTATGGAGGCCTTGGGAGATGGCTTGATCTGCGAACGGAACGGTTTGACCTGTTAGCGCCTACTTTGTTCGATTCTGCTGAATCAGTGATTTTAGAGGGAGGAGTTGTTTCACTCTCTCTTGGTATATTTAATTTTATGAGTCAATTTATTGATGGAAATACTGTTTCGTTTTTAAATGAAATGTATAACCTCAATACAAAGATGAGTTTCAACTCGTGGGTTCCTTTCGAGATGGCCTTACACTTCTCTAGTTTGAGGTCTTTGTCGATATGGTGGGGTTTCAATTTAACTGCTTTGGTCGTTGTTGAAACCGATTATGCTTTGCAAGGATGTATGATGGGTTTGTTGGTTTGGGCTTCCCGAGTTGTCCAGCGTCCTTCCGACGATGGGTCCTCTCTCTGGCCTCGATATAATGTGGGTTTTGCCTTATTCACAAGGGGAAAACTCTCTCTGGAGATATCCAATATAAAGTGGGTGAGGAGAGATGTCTACTCGGTCAGGTGCTTTGTTGAAGAGTCGGTGAACTCTTATTCCCAAAGGCGGCAGCAGTCTGAGGACATGTCTCCTCAAATTGTTTTGTATGTGTCTGTTTTTCCTTATTTCAACTATGGGTGTGGTGTGATGATGCAGGGTGCTTTTGACCCTATTTTGGTTCGTGACTCAAATACTGGTCCTTTGGAGATTGCAATGGACCTTGGCATTGTTATGCGGGTAAGTATTGAGATTACCACAGAGAACATGATGGCTTTTGATGCTGTTGAGGACTGGGTTTTAATATTCATGACTGGTTTTATGAAGATTCAAATGAGCGGCACTATTTGTGAAATGCGTGTTGGATTCACTAGTGTTAACGAGATTGGCTTTAATAAAGAAAGTCATATATTCAAGGAAGATAAGATGTTTGATGAAATGTCTCAATGGTCGATTTATCACGATAGTTTGAGGAGACTGGGACTGTTTTGTGAAACAGGTGAAGTCATTCTTCGAATAGTTGTTCATGTTGCCAAGGGCTTGAAGGAAGTGTGGTCTCAATGCGCGAATTCAGGTTCGCATAGGGTTTGCTGCTGGGTTCTTGCGAAGGATACTGCCTTGGGCTCATTTCGGACTGTGGGTGATGCTACTCAATTTTATGAATGGACGGAATGTAGGTGCGAGACTATTGTGAATAAGATGTCTCTGAATCTTATTGCTTTCGTCGTGGTTCTTTTTTCTTCTGATTTGGATTTATTCAATATGAGATTATGTGGTGATATGGAGACTCAGTTTAAAGAGTATTCTGGGAGTGTTAGAATGGTGATCGAGTATGCTGTATCTGGGCTACATGGCAAGGGAGAGATGGGTTCGACTAGGTGGGATATTCTGGAGAATGCAGGGGAGGTCTTTGAGTGCAATTTGCGTTATGTTAATCTTAAGGAGGGAAGGCTTTTGGTGCCAGATATTGGTAAAGGTTGTGTTGTCAATCAGAGGTATTTTTGGCCAAGCGTCACTGGATGCTCTATGTTGGCCTCGCCCATGCGGAATGAGGAGTTTACAATGCAGTGCAGTGCTTTGGATGGTGGGCAGCATGGGGGTGCTGTTCACAGTGTAAAAAGTATTTCTATGGTAAGGACACGATTTATCTTGTGTTCCGGATCACATGCTGGTCTTTGCAAAAGGAAAGATGATCACAGGTTTTTTGGAATGAGGTTGAGTATCACGATTCCTGATGGAGATGTGATATATCTCATTATTGTTGTTACCCTATGTCGTGGTCAGGCAGTTGGCATATGTTCTCAAGGTCATGGGGTGCAAAAGCAAGGGTATGTAGAACTTCACATGGAAGTAGGGGAGGTTACAAATGATAATGTAGAACTTCACATGGAAGTTGTTTATGTTGAATGGCCAAGCTGTGATGATAATGGTAGTGTGGCGACTAGATTCTGTCGCAACAGGTACCATGTTTTGGTGCTGTACAATGACGACCAGCTTGTCTGGTCTATGTCAAGCATTGGCATGAGGGTAGCTCCTTGTAATGTTGTGGGTGTGGGACCTGTTACAAATGATAATGGTAATATGGCTACGAAGTCTGAAGCTTGTGTTCTGCAAGTGAGGGCTAGGATTGCATGGAGCTGTTACACGGATGTTACACGGATTTGCATGGAGCTTGAGGCTAATTCTCGAATTGTTGGAGGTCGTTTAGTTTGGCTTATAACATAATTCTCAAACCTTGATAAGGTGGATTATGGCTGTCATATGGCCTTTTTTAATCAGCTGGGGGCTGGTTCTTCTAATGAAAAGTTAGCCGGTGGTGCTTTTTTGAAGGCCAACTCTCAGATTGATGGATGTTATATGGATGGTTTTACCGATCTGCGGCTGTGTCACTACATGGCTTATCTGTTACTTCTCATTACTATGGGCTTTGTGAGACATGTGCCTAGTCTCAAGTTTAGGATGTTTAAGGCGCCAGAATAACTTTTAGCTTAATTTCGTTGTTATGTTGACAGTAAGGTGACTTACTGCTTTTATGTCTTTTGTGTTTGTTGTTTTTTTTAGTTGTTCCGCTAGGCAGATTGTTACTAATCGCGGGGTATGCCCCTAGAATTGTAATCTTTTGCTTATGGTATAAATTTTAATTAGCAAAAAAAAAAGAGAAGATTTCGACCCAGTTCACCAAAGGTGAATGAGCTTCAGTGTCACTATAGCATGGGCAAACAACTCGAATCGCCTTCTTAGCTCCTTTATCATAAGATAGAGAGCCCTCATCACAGCAAGGGGTCATCACAATCAAACCCCTGAATAGCAAAACCAAAGATCGCTTCACTGTGTTGTTTACAACACCACTTGGGTAATAAAACCCAACTTCCATGTTGTAGTCTTGCAAATCAGATTCGAGAACCATCTCAACTGTAAAGATGAAATTCCCCCAGCGTCGTCCTAGGGCTTCGGATACACCTAATAGGACCACTCCCTTCCTTGCAACAAACCCATAGACTCCATCCAACAAAGAGGAGACAACATCGAATGGACGAATATTTGTAGCAAATCGACCAACTACAATTTCCCTTGTCAAAACAACATAAGTTGTTAATTCAAACCTCGTCGAAATCAAAAGCAACCCCCTAGCAAAGAAGTGCTGTGAAGTCATCTGGAAAAACCAAGGGGTTAAACCCATCTCAGCCTCTAAAACCATAACGACCTTCCGAAAAAAATCTTTCACATCTTTAAATGAGGTAGGCGGTAAGAGGTCGAATCCATTCTGGTCGCAGATCAAGCCATCTCCCAAGGCCTCCATAGCATAAACCACTCCAAGAGTGATGCTATTTCTCAGAGAAGAATGAAACTCAACAAGTCCAATCTCCAGATCCACATAACCGAACTTCCAAGACCTCACTAAACCTCGAACATCAAAAGAAAACTCAGAACACAAAACCATTTTTTAAATTACAAGATTGTATATATAAGAAATATGGTGTTTAGGTGGAAGATTAGGAGGGGGATATGAATTGGTGAGGTTTAAAGGTATAGATCTGATGAAAAAAGGTGTAGATTTGGCTGAATTTAGGTGGCGGCTAAGAGAGTTTCTAGAGAGACGGTAGACTCTCATTTCGTCAGACCAAAATCGGTCGAGAGCTTCCTTGGAAGTGTTCTTGGTGTTTGTTTTTGTTTTGCTTTACCAAAATGAAGTTTTTTTTTTCTAATTAAATATTTTATACCACAGGGAAAAGATTACATCTCTAGGGGCATACCCCACGATTAGTAACACATCTACCTAGCGGAACAACAACGAAGAAACATAAGTATTGCTAGATAACCTAGCAATCAACAACAAAACACGACCCTAGACAAAATTATTTGCCATGGACATCCGGAGTAGCACTGCCAATAACTTGATTTAGACAGGCTGTACATAGGTAAACACCGATAGAAGATGTTTTTAACAATAACATCTGGCCCACATAACTGTTCAGCTCCCTATGCTTTCTGTAACTGGAGTGATTCACCATGGTTACTATCCATTCATTTTGTTGTAATAAACCCGCATATTCATCACCTCTATTGCAATACTCATCAGAGAAGTAAATAGATCTAGTGACCCGTGGCCACAAATACCTCTGATGGACAAAATAACTATGTCTCGAAGCCCCTTCATTTTCAAACCACTGATGCGCAACATGCATCTTCTCATATCCCTGCCTCAAAGCCCCTTGGTACGCATGCTCACTATCAAGTTGCATAGTAGCATCAATGCAATATCCTGTCTCATCCTCATCATTTAGATCCAGAAATAAACCTGATCCCTTCTTAAATCCATATAGGGCACTCCTCATGTTTTTAAACCAGTTAGCAATCAATGGAACAAATCCCATAATTGTACCACGAACAGAATCCATGTCAACCCCATCACTATCAACCCGATAGGCTGAAACTAACATCATTAATCGAGCAGTCACCATTGTAGGCCCATCACATACTCCATTCCTTTTTCATTATACCATAAGACCTCAGCAAAATCCATATGAGAAGTTTGCTCAATACCCTGAGTAAAGTGATACGGCCCAGGTCTGTTCTCAATTACCGAATTTTTGAGCTCAGAATGGTCCCTCAAATTATGGTCACAGTGTCTCCAGTACAACAGCACTGCACAACCATCATAATCAAGTGAATAGAAACTTCCTTGATAACAAAACGAGTAATCCTCTTATGAATGTCATTTCCGGATAGAGAAAAAACTTCCCACAAGATGCTTTCGAAGATAACATGAAAATATCCAACAACATAATCAGCATTGCTAATCCCAGTGCACGTAATCCACAAACCCCAGTGGGATCGCCACGAGGCCTCAACCTTCAACGCTTTAAGTCCCTCTAATGTGTAATCATACACATTCACATCAAACAAGAGACCTCTAACAGTTTTGAAAACCCCTACATCTATAGCCCCAACGTACACCTTGTGAATAGGTCCCATTTTAGAACCTACCACCACCATGTGAACAGACATTCCTTCATAGGAACAACACCTGAATTGCAGCTGGCTTTTAACTACACCGCCAAAAATTGGTCTCCCATCCATCCAGCTGGGCGACTCCTTTTGCTCAAAAATATCCATTGACCCAATTATCTCATTTGATACACCATTAGCATTTACAGCCTCTTCAGCCAAAAGACCTCTTTCAGTTTTCGATATCATTACTGCAACAATACCAATGTAAACAATGTATAAGTGAGAACTCGGATAGTCAGCAAGATTACCATTCCCGATAGCAACACGAAACTGTGCCCTTTCTGTCATGCCCAACTTGCAGCTAAAGGAGCTCAGGAGCATAACGTCAAACAGTTGGTGGGCATTGTTGGAGAGATCCTCCACCAAAGTTAATGCAAGGACTCTGTCCGTCATACCGACGAACACCTGGCTTACATTATCGGTGCCACTTTCAAAGAAATCTTCAACAAGAAAACCCTCCAAACTATACCAAGAATCAGATTGAGCACTAATAGTGCCATCATGTGATAACAGGATGCCATAAAGAGTCCCAACCCCAATAACGATCTTAATGTAGAGAGTTTTCACCTTATCTACATTTACCAGATCTGGGCTAACACCCTTCTCTTCTTTTTTGCTAATTAAAAAATTTTATACCAAAGGAAGCAGCTAATACATATCTAGGGGCATACCCCGCGAGACAACATACAAGTTAAAACTACAAAACAACATGATACAAAGAATAAGAAGGTAAACCCTACTCAACATTTCAGATGTACCTAGCCTATTCTTTTACATGATAAATAGGAGGATGGTCGGGTCATTGCGAACCCACCCCTTAAACAAGTTACATGAGAACAGTTTCTCGCGCACCATACGTCTTATCTCACTGCTGACCACTGATGTTGGGTGGCCAAGCCCATGGTTGTGCATGCGATAGTTACGCTCCTTCCAGACATGGTAAATAGCTGTGCTAAAAAACAGTTGAGCAATAGATTCCTCCTTTGCCCCTAGCTGAGTAACCATGCAGTTGCCTGACTGACAATTGGACCAATTACGAGTGAAACGAAATGGCATAGACCTGCTAATAATATCAAAGTATGGGCAAGCAGTGAAAATGTGGCTAACCGATTCATCATCCACCCCACACAAGACACATTTTTGATCAACCTGCATTCCAAACATAAGCATTCTATCCTTCGTGAGAAGCCTGTTTTTGATGGCCAACCATGTGATGAATGAGCACTTCGAGATATTGAATTTTCCCCAGACCATGTTTAACCACTGTACATAACTTCCCTTTTCCCGCATGGAGGACCAAATAGTGGATAATTTAACATTCTTTGGAAGCATTCCATCCCACATAATGGAATCAGACTTATGAATTTGAATATGTTGCACCATTCGTCTAATTTCAATCACATCATTATGGTTCGAAGATGGCAAGTCCCAAGTCCCATTTCGGAGGTAGACATTGATACTGACTGAACTAGTGGACTCAGCTATAGATACAATGGATGGTGCAATATCCAGAAGGGGTTTTTTTTTGACCCACGGATCATGCCAGAAGAGAAAGTCAGAGTTTTCCCCTATGTTATATTGCACATACTGTAGAGCTCGTGGCCTCGCCTTGAACAATTTCCTTACAATCCAACATGAGCGATATGGCATTTTGGAAGTCCAGAATTCCTTCTTTGCCAGCAAAGCTTTATGGAACCATGCTATCCAGAGAGAGTTAGAGGTGGGCTGAATGATGCGCCAAAGCTGATAAAGAATGGCTGCTTCATTCCATTCAAAAAGATTTCGTATGCCAAGACCCCCTTCCGCTTTAGGTTTGCAACACTCCTCCCATCCGATTTTGTACTGACACTTCCCATCCGGTTTGTAGAAACCTCCCCAAAGGAACTTGAAAAATAGAGCATTGATTTTTTTAAGGATTCCTTTTGGAAGGAAGAGGAACATACTCCAGTATCCCACAATACTGACCAGTATAGCTTTGATCAGTTGGAGACGCCCTGCAAAATTAAGAAATCTAGTTGTCCACAGCTCCATTTTGCTGCACAATCTACTAATCAGAGTCTGGAAGTCATTCTTATTGAGCTTTCCTGTGATAAGAGGAAGCCCCAGGTAGGTGATAGTCATATGACCTCTTTGGAACCCTGAATGAGTAAGAATAGCATCAGTCACATCCTGTCTAACATTAGCAAAGAAGCATGTAGTCTTGGAGATGTTTGGCTTTAGGTTCGAACAGTTTGAGAAGAGCTTGATCCCATCCAGCAGAGCTGAGACTGACCTAAGATCACCATGACTAAACAGGAATACATCATCAGCAAAAATAATGTGATTTAGTTTTACTTCCTTAGTTCTCCAATGGAATTTGAAGTTAGGATCCGCAGTCTTCTTATCCAGACAAGCTGAGAGAGCCTTCATGACAATCACGAACAAATAAGGGGATAGAGGATCCCCCTGTCTGAGGCCAGATTCCCCTTTGAAAAACCCTTCCAAACTGCCATTCAACTTTACAGAAAACATTGTGGAAGTGATACATTTCTCCAGCCACTGAATGTACTGATTGGGAAACCTCATTTTCCCCATGATTGTAAACAGGAAATTCCAGTTTAGGGAGTCAAAAGCCTTATGAATGTCTAGCTTTATAGCACATCGAGGCTGGCCTGTGTTGCCATTATAGTCCTTGCATAATGCTTGAGCAAGGAAAATATTGTCACCAATGGATCTCCTAGCTACAAAAGCAGACTGTACTGGGGAAATGATCGAGGGAAGGACAGCTTTAAGCCTCTTGGCTAGCATAGAAGAAACGCATTTATACAATACATTACAACAGGAGATAGGCCTAAAGTGTTGCATTTCAGAGGGGTTAGGCTGTTTAGGAACTAAACATATGGAAGCAGCCACCACAAGAGGAAGAGACTCATGATTCACGGATGTCCGAAACCCCCTAAAAACAGAGGCTTGAACCATCCCAGCAGGGTTACCGTACCAAGGAGAATCCTTCAAAGTAGGATTGCTGAATACAACACTAGAAACGCAGACGATAGTCTCATCTAAAACAAGATCTACTATCCCTACCCCTGAGCCCAGGAGCACAAGTGGATCGAAATCCAAAAAACCCTTCGAAAACATTTAGAGCAAAATAAATATATATTATATAAGAAATATGGTTATTTAGGTGTGAGATTAGAAGGGGAAGATGGATTTAGGATGGAGAAGTATAGATCTGATGAGAAAAATGTTTAAGATGGCTGGAATTAGTGGCGGCTAGGGTTGAAAGCTAGAGAGAAAGACGACTCTCATGGGTCCAAAATGAAGTTTTCAGTTCACTTTACCAAAATGAAGTTCTAGTGAGTTCTAGGGGTCAAACGAGTCAAGAACAAAGCTACAAGTGGTTTTCATGCTCAAACGAGTCAAAACTTGTTCAAACGAGTCCAAAATGAAGTTTTTTTTTTTTGCTAATTAAAATTTTATACCAAAAGGAACAACTGATACAAATCTAGGGGCATACCCCGCGAAATCAACAACCAACTAGTACAGTAAAAACATCATAACATACTTGATCAATAAATCAAGTCGACTTTAAAACCAACTAGCTAAGCTAGCGTAATACAGGACATATCAATGCCAATAATTTGAAAATAGGACATCCCTTGTGCCCATGCCAACCTGCATCAAAATTGGCCCCAACGCAAGGGTCACCACATACCTCCTCGAATCGTCCTTCACTGTTCCTGTCACAAAAACACTACAAGACCCCATGACAGCCATCTCGCATTTCCCGTCATTCCTTACCATTAAACCAGTATGGTACTCCCGTTGAATATTCATGATCAGTAGCAGACCACCCGCTATTCGCTTGTTCTCATAGCCTATCATAGACTTCGCCAGCATCAGACTTACATCTCCCTTACACACATGGTTCCCAACCATCAGGCAGACCCCTATCAAGAATATCCCAAGCAGTACGGAATGAGGGAAACAAACTAAACCATCAATCAAATTAACCTCGGCCATCAGTTCCTTACACAAAGGGACTAAACAGGGAATGACATTCTCAACGAACTTCAACAACATCATCACAAAAAGTGCACAATTCTGTCTAAAGTTACCCCTAACAAATGGGTGGTCCCATCTCATAATACGATCGCCTCCAGTTCTCATATTGATACCCAACACTTGATTCCCCTCATCCCTACACTCACAAGGGTGATTTCCAGCTATAAGCAACAAACCATCGCACATCCATTTCCACAAGAGAAGTCGTGTGATCAACTTCCCAATAGCAGCGAATAGAATGGCCCACATCCTTGTGCAGCAACCCTGCACAAATATGCCGTCGGACACCAGTCGGAGCATGCTTTCACCATTGCGTATACTCATCTCACCTAGCCTGCCACAGCTGATGCAAAGAGTTGCAATCGCATAGCCAAACAAAATCTTTCTCACATCACCATTAACATTTACCCGTTTCAGCTCCCAACTGCATAAATCGCAGTTGCCCTTGTTGTCAAAGACTCCCTCATTGTCAACACGTATAGTAAACCACCCCAGCTTCCTGTTGAATCCAATCAACCCCATGACATTATAAACCACATTATTTCCCACAATATGGTAACCACCCGGTTTCCAATCAAAGATTAGCAACACGTTATCAGTGTGCATTTTATCGACAACAACACCGCGGGAATGTGCCCTGGAACAACCAGTTCGCTTATATCCACCATTTCTGCACTTAAGGGATTCCAAAAATCTCCTCCCTTGAACACCACGAGCATGCCTCTGCTTCTCAAGGTACTTCGTACCTTTCACCCACCATATGCATTTGAAAAAAACATGCTTAATGACATCCACTTTGCCAATTTCCAGATTTGTTGCCTTATGTGCGTACACTGCCTCCTCAAACAGGAGGCCTCCATCCATTTCTAAAGCCATAACTCTGATAGTAGTAATGTATACCTTGCAGTAAGGAAATATAAGGTAAACATCCGGGCTAGAAATCCCCTCGACACCCTCTACACCCCTAGGCTGCGCCCTATCCAGGCTACAAGACACGCATCTCAAGTAGAACAGAGATAAAGTAACACCCATGTCCTTAGGTTCAATAGTCAGTCTATCGACTACCTTGCAAGCATCATCGATACAGCCCATATCAATTCCTTCAACTGTGTACCCAGCTCGCACAGAATTATTCACAAACACTTGGCGGGCTCTATCAAAGATAACCTCAACAAGAGACCCCCCTAACCCACAGACATGGGTCACCCAAATCCCATTATTATCCGATACCTCGCAGACTATAGCATTAGAATATTTAACATCAGCATCAAACTTATTACTAACTGCACTCACAAGCGGCAGCTGAACACCATAAGAATTCCGATTCGTGGTGGTCAAACACCAACCACGAAAAGGGCGAGAAAAGCTTCCTTTTCCCCAACCAGAGTCCTCTTCCATAAAGAAGACGAAGAATTGATTTCGAGAAGCAAAACCAACACATGGTCCTTCCAACAAATCCAGATCAATGATGCCCAATGACATCACCATCATCAATTTCAAAGGGCTGAGCTCATTAGCTACAACCTCCACCAAGGTGGGCAAGGTACGAATCAGAGAAAAATCCAGTGAAACGAATTTCCCTAACCAGATCCGCATAGGATCGTTCACATCCTTCAAGAACACAAGATTATAAGTTTCCTTCAAGAAAACATATATAATCTCCTCTTCGAAAACACGCTCGAAAACCATCTGAAACAAAAAATAAAATAAAGGATAATATATAAATAAGAAGTTTTAGTGAGTATTAGGGGTCAAACGAGTCAAAAATGAAGTTTTAGTGAGTATTAGGGGTCAAACGAGTCAAGAACAAATCTACAAGTGGTTTCCATGCTCAAACAAGTCAAAAATTAAGCAAAATTAATTTTCTTGTTCAAACGAGTCAAAATTAAGTTTTAGTGAGTTCTAGGGGTCAAACGAGTAAAGAGTCAAGCTACAAGTGGTTTCCACGCTCAAACGAGTCAAAACTTGTTCAAACGAGTCCAAAACGAAGTTTTAGTGAGTATTAGGGGTCAAACGAGTCAAGGACAAAGCTACAAGTGGTTTCAATGCTCAAACAAGTCAAAAACTAAGTAAAATTAATTTTCTTGTTCAAACGAGTCCAAAATGAACTTTTAGTGAGTTCTAGGGGTCAACCGAGTCAAGAACAAAGCTACAAGTGGTTTCCATGCTCAAACGAGTCAAAACTTGTTCAAACGAGTCCAAAATGAAGTTTTAGTGAGTATTAATGGTCAAACGAGTCAAGAACAAAGCTACAAGTGGTTTCCATGCTCAAACAAGTTAAAAATTAAGCAAAATTAATATTCTTGTTCAAACGAGTCCAAAATGAAGTTTTAGTGAATTCTAGGGGTCAAACGAGTCAAGAACAAAGCTACAAGTGGTTCCCATGTTCAAACGACACCAAAATGAAGTTTTAGTGAGTTCTAGGGGTCAAACGAGTCAAGAACAAAGCTACAAGTGGTTTCCATGCTCAAAAGAGTCAAAACTTGTTCAAACGAGTCCAAAATGAACTTTTTTTTTTTTGTTAATTAAAAATTTTATACCAAAGGAAACAACTGATACAAAGACAAGGGCATGCCCCATGAAGTCAACATGATACAAAGAATAAGAAGGTAAACCCTACTCAACTACAACAGATATACCAGTCCTATTCTTTTACATGAGAAATAAAATGATGGTCGGGTCCTTCCGAACCCAAATCTTGAACATGCTACAAGAGAACAATTTCTCGCGCACCATTCGCCTGATCTCACTGCTAACAACCGAGGTTGGATTGCCAGGGCCAGAGTTGTGCATGCGGTGGTTACGTTCCTTCCAGACATGATAGATAGTTGTGCTGAAAAACAGTTCGGCAATTGTTTTCTCCTTTGCCCCCAACTGCCTACTAACACAGTTACCTAGCTGACAGTTGGACCAATTCCTAGTGAAGCGCATTGGCATGGACCTGCTGATCAGGTCGAAGAATGGGCATTCAGAGAAAATGTGACTGACCGTCTCATCGTCCACCCCGCAGAGGACACACTTTGGGTCTATCTGCATTCCAAACAAGAGCATTATATCCTTCGTGAGGAGCCTGTTTTTTATGGCCAACCAAGTTACAAATGCACATTTCGGGATATTGAATTTCCCCCAAACCATATCCAACCACTGGACTTGATTTCCAGTACCCCGAATGGATGACCAAATAGAAGGTAATGTTACATTCTTTGCAGACATTCCATCCCAAGTATCCAAAATGAACTTTTAATGAGTTCTATGGGTCACACAAGTCAAGAACAGAGCTACAAGTGATTTTCATGCTCAAACAAGTCAAAAAATAAGCAAAATTAATTTTCTTGTTCAAATGAGTCCAAAATGAAGTTTTAGTGAGTAATAGGGGTCAAACGAGTCAAGAACAAAGCTACAAGTGGTTTCCATGTTCAAATTAGACCAAAATGAAGTTTTAGTGAGTTCTAGGGGTCAAACGAGTCAAGAACAAAGCTACAAGTGATTTCCTTGTTCAAACGAGACCAAAATGAAGTTTTAGTGAGTTCTAGGGGTCAAACGAGTCAAGAACAAAGCTACAAGTGGTTTCCATGCTCAAAAGACTCAAAACTTGTTCAAACGAGTCCAAAATGAAATTTTAGTGAGTTCTAAGGGTCACACAAGTCATGAACAAAAGCTACAAGTGGTTTTCATGCTCAAACAAGTCAAAAATTAAGCAAAATTAATTTTCTTGTTCAAATGAGTCCAAAATGATGTTTTTTTTGCTAATTAAATTTTATACCAAGAAGGAACAACTTAATACAATTCTAGGGGCATACCCCGCGAATTCAACATCCAACTAATATAACTAAAACATCATAACATACTCAATTAAAAATCGAGTCAACAACCAGCTAGTTAGGCTAAACTAGAGACTATAAATACTACAAAACAATAGTTTCCATATATGAAGCAGCTGAAATCTGCTTCCCATCTTGCATCTGCTTGCCACCCAATCTTGACAGGTCTCCATCCAATTTTGCCACAAAATGGCAGCAGTCATCAGTTAAACCCGAAGAGAGTAAAGACTGAACGTCCCTCACCCATGTCACAGCAATCCGGTGCCCCGACCCTGTTGACCACAACCTGAACATCCGGGTAGCATTGCAGCCCAGAATCTTGCTTGTAGTAATGAGGACAGTGACAATGCCCCCTGTATAAAAGAAATCCTTTTTGAAAAGGAGAGCACCACCCGACCGTGTCTGCATATCCCATCACTTCGATTCCATCATTCGTATGCCACCAAACATGTCAAGAAGTTCGAAGACTAATTTCCACCAAGTCACCAGACCAGAACCCATGAATAATGTGCCAGCATGAGTCACCAACCCAATCAAACAAATCAGCAACTTATCATTTGTTTCTCAGACAACAAAATCTGCAGACCCGTTGATAATAACACAGACTTGGCCAAACCAGCTCATCAGCCTATGAACACCCAGCACCATGTTCTCCACCGCGTCTCTAACCGCATTGCCAACCATAGTAATCAAACCCAGAATACCATCGAACTCTATAGATATACTGCAATTCCAGCACCAGAGCATCTCAATGTTCTGTCCTCCATAATGCAAATCAAAAGAACTTGGCTCCAAGGCCACATTCAGCCTGCCCAAGACAAACCACCCCACAGTGAAAAAAACACTTCTCATAATATCCCAGCAACTATCTTCCTTATAACCATGAGCAGCAGATTTATGCCCATTCTCATATCTTTGAATGGCCACATCTAAAAGTAAAATATCTCTTCCAAAATGACTCAGACCCACGCTCTTCACCAGCCTGCCCTCGGCAGCTGTTTCATGGCTTTTACGGATCCAAAATAAAGCCTCAAACATATAATATGAGGTATAAATTCCAACCATCCTCTGAATTTGGAGCCTAGCAACTCTCACATCATTTTCGTACATGGCCACAAAAGACCCTGACCCTTTTTCCAGGTTTCGCGAAAACTACAGAACGTCAAACGTGTTGCAAGCTAGATCCATTTCTTCCTTAGCCCCGTCCAAACCACCAACAGCAAGTTGGTTATCCACCGTAACCCATATATCTTTCGCAACAAGCTCGAAAGACTCGCAACTAGAAGCACCTCTCAGAACTGATATATCAATAGTTCTTGCAGGCAATTTAGCAAATACCTCAACATCTTCAGCCCGAAACATCATGGAATGAAACCTTCCATTCGCTAAGTTATACGATGGAAAAAAAATCCCCTACATACCATGAAAGGTATGTCTTGACAGGATCTGCAGGGAAAACCTCAACCATCGCTTTGAGCAACCTTAAGGCCATTCATGAGAATAAAAACAGGCATCTGATGAATAAACCCAAACCAACCGTTTACAGCCCCAGCCACTTCGCATTTGATATGCAGACTACCCTTGCCTGCTAACAAATCGCACTTGTGCTTTAAGCCAATACAAGATTGGCGAGCCTGCACCAACTTAATCTTTGTGAAGAACACAGCGTTCGTAGCAGCATAGGTAGAGACCCTAGTACAATCCCATCCTTTAGACGCAAACATTTTTGTAATATCCATAATTATTTATTTATTGAGTAATATTCGTAATTATTTATTTATTGATTTATTATTATTATTAATTATATTAATAAAAAAAGAGAGATTAGAAATAGAATTAGTAATAATATTTAATAATATTTATTTATTAAGAGTTTGAATAAAAAGAGGATTTATAATTAAAAAAGTAATTAGACTAGAAAAAAAAAGATTTTAATCATTAACTATGTATATATATATTAACGTATGTTGTTATCAAATCCCAGAACAAATATTTCAAATATTTCCAAACAGATATTTTAAACATTTCCGAACAGATATTTCAATACAAAATCTTTTTAAAAATCACAGAACATGTATTCAAATATTTTTCAAAACAGATTTCTTTTAAAATATTTTTCAGAATCAAAATAGTCAAATCAGATATAAACAGAGTAAACAGATTTGAAGGTAAAATGAATTAAATATAAAAATTCAGAATTAAGAGTAGCGCTGAATAAAAGGAGAGAGAATCCGTACCTCGAAAATAATGATCTCAAAAACTCACAAAATCAACAAATGATCCGCTAAGTCCCCCGCTCCCAATCTAATTACAAAATATAATTTATTATTATTATTATACATAAACCAAAATATTGTTATTGCCTCGACATAATATAATATAATTGGTAATGTATTAATATTATAACCTAACATATACATGACCGTGCAACTAGTATTACTAGTATTAACTCATTCCCTGGAACAGAGCAAGTCATAGTAACATGATCAAATTAACAAGCAGCCAAATATATTATGCAAAATGCAAAATGACTACAATTTATACACAGTAGTAATGCAAAATGACTAAGACTTCTCACGGACAAAAATATATTATGATCAATAATACTCATGTAACATAATAACATAATTAAGCAAAATAATAATTAAGTTCTTTGATACAAAACTTATTTTTAGGCTACAATTTACACACAGACACAAACCACCATTATATAAGTTTTATTATCAAAGATCTTGTAAAAAAATAAATTAATTAAATAATTAAATAAATAAACAAAGATCAATATTTTAATAACATTAGCACTAGTAAGTTAATATAACATGCTAATGCATTAGGCCTGTAACATGACATAAACAACATAAACAAAGTCAAGAGCTAATAAATTAATTCTCTCGGTTGAAAATAAATTTAGGGGTACGACATGATATGGTTATAAGTTATAACCTATAACATCACCTAGAATTAATATAATATATATAGTCTAAACATGCACCATGAAACATACCAATCGTTTATGTGCAAAAACCATGAACACTCTGATGTACATGTTAGTATATACACCTACAAATTGTAAAGCAACACATGTGTGACCATAATCTATCCATGATAAATATTAAATAACAAGATCTCAAATACTGAATGAGAAAATAAGGTACCGATTATTTGCAGTGTTTCTTTTCTCCAATGGATCGTCCGTGCGGCTAGAGCAGCTACTTTTAGGGATTTGATAACAACATACGTTTATATATATATATACATAGTTAATGATTAAAATCTTTTTTTTCTAGTCTAATTACTTTTTTAATTATAAATCCTCTTTTTATTCAAACTCTTAATAAATAAATATTATTAAATATTATTACTAATTCTATTTCTAATCTCTCTTTTTTTATTAATATAATTAATAATAATAATAAATCAATAAATAAATAATTACGAATATTACTCAATAAATAAATAATTATGGATATTACAATTTTCCTAGGGGTTGAGAGGAGCCCAACACTCTCATGATTTTTAAAACCAAGACTCGCCCCCTGATTCCATGTCCCAACTTGAGACAAGCACCTAGAACCCCAAACAGTGGGTGGGTCTCAGCTACAAAGTCCCTAATCCAAAGCGGGACAATTTCAGAGCAGTGAACCTCCACTAGAATCATTAGGCCTGTGACAAAGACCAACTCCAGCAACCTCGAAAAGATTGTGAAAATGATACTGTATCCCGATTTGTTAAAGAACCCATCCAAGATGGACTTCTCCACAGCATCATAGCCATACACGACCATCTCCTCTTGATTAACATGGGAGAGGCGAACATCAAATATGTCTTCACCAGCACTCTCTATCCCCTTAACAGAGGACCCCTAGTACCCATTTCATGGAACAAATCTGAGAAAATCAGCGAAGGTCGAGCTTCCGACAAGACCTGCTTAGAGTTCACGAACACATAAAGTGTTCTCCACATTCCTGGCAACACAGGAACATCAAAGAATCCCTTTGGAGCAACCCAAAGAAGAGCGCCGTCAGAACCATGACTTGTAGTTCTTAAATCCAGCACGGACTTTTGCATAAAATCACACAATCGATTAACCTCTATGGAAACATCCATCTCCTTAAAAGGCTTGGACACAAGTCCATCTTTATAATCCACAAAAGTGGACTCCGAAAGACCATTCAATCTTCTCACAGAAGAGAGAAACGCAGAAAAAGAATCCATTAATAAATATAAGAAATTTGGTGTTTTAGGTGGGAGATAAGAGAGAATAGGTGGATTAAAGAAGGAAACGTATAGATCTGATGAAGAAATTGTTTAGATTAGGCTAGATTAAATGGCGGCTAGGAAGGGTTTTTTAGAGAGAGGTTAGAGAGAAGCTAGAGAGAAAGTTGACTCTCATTTCACTAGAGTCCAAAAATGAGTCCAAAATGATGTTTTGGTGATTAATAGGGGTCAAACGAGTCAGGAACAAAGCTACATGAGGTTTCCATGTTCAAACGAGACCAAAATGAAGTTTATTGAGTTCTAGGGTCAAACGAGTCAAGAACGAAGCTACAAGTCCATGCTTAAACGTGTCAAAAATTAAGCAAAATTAATTTTCTTGTTCAAATGAGTCCAAAATGAAGTTTTAGTGAGTAATAGGGGTCAAACGAGTCAAGAACAAAGCTACAAGTGGTTTCCATGCTCAAACGAGTCAAAACTTGTTCAAACGAGTCCAAAATGAAGTTTTAGTGAGTATTAGTGGTCAAACGAGTCAAGAACAAAGCTACAAGTGGTTTCCATGCTCAAACAAGTTAAAAATTAAGCAAAATTAATATTCTTGCTCAAACGAGTCCAAAATGAAGTTTTAGTGAGTTCTAGAGGTCAAACGAGTCAAGAACAAAGCTACAAGTGGTTTCCATGTTCAAACGAGACCAAAATGAAGTTCTAGTAGATCTGGAAATGCTCTCAGCATTGAAGGGTGTTATCCACAAGGATCGGTCTGCTTTACGGCTTTGTGAAGTTGTGCGTGCAACTAGCGATGTTTCTACTGTTATTGACGCTCGCTTAATGTTCGTCTATTTGCTCCAATGGGTGTACCTTGTTCTGGAAGACACTTTTAATGCCAAGGTTTCTAATCTTGGTAATGAAGATGGTATGTTTGTTGCGGTTTTAAAGGATCCTGAGCACCATGCTTACTCGTCGGAGTGTGTTACGGTCGGCCTAATCTACATCGACAACGGTCGGGATGAAACTTGTATTGCTGAACTTCTTTTTGGAAAAGTTGTCCTCCGGATTTCTGAGGATTTTAAATCCCTGTTTGATTATGTGTTTGTTTTTAGGCCAATTTATTTGGATGTGATGGAAGATGAGAGATGGCTCGCCCTGCTCAACATGATGAAATATGAGAACAAACTTATTCATGAGGAGGACTGTGTTCTCTTTGTGCTTATTTCGACTTGGATTGAAGAGAATCTTGTGCGTGTTGCTGTCTCTCAATTTACTGCTGACCATTTGAGTATCAATGGAGACACTCAGCTGGTTCTTTTGAACACTTTTGAGCCTTCGGTGCTTCCAAAGGTCATGGAAATGTCTTTTATGTTTCATGTAAGAGTTGTTGGTGTTCCGAACTTAACCTGCAGGGTGAAAACCATTTCTATGCTTGATGCGAGTATTGGTTATGATAACCATCTCAGAGTTGTAGGGTTGATTCGGGTGGCCTGGTTGCCTCGGTTTATTCTATATGAGGACGGTTCTACTATCTTTTGTTTGCTATCTCGATGTTTGGTTGTTCTGTTCTGGATTCTTGGGATTGTTGTTGTGCAGGTGGTTGTGGACAAGTTTGGCCAGTTGGTGTGGTCGATTCATGTTGATGTCCTCACTGCTAGAGTGAATCATATTAGACACAAATTGATAGATTTTGGTTGTGACAATGGTTTTGAGGTAGTCCAGGATCTGGGCTGGATTGTTGCGAATACGAAGGTATCTGCGCCGCGGGGGGCAGCCTTTGTCAAAGTTGTCTACTGGCCTGGAAGTCAGGTGGTTCAGGGTTTTTTCAGGGTTGGGTTCGAGGTTATACTTAACCGGTCGTGGTATGCTTCTGTTTTAAGCGTCATTGATGCTGGGGCCATGGGTTTGCTTCACTCTCTTGCGAAGGTTTGGGTTGCTAAAAGAATGACTAGGACTAGAGCTGCCTGGTTAGTTGTTTTTGTCTTTGGACAAGAGAGTCTGGTTTCAATTAAGGGGAGATTTAGAAATTCCGGGGTGAGACATGTTTGGTGGAGGTCCCAGGTGAATTTGGAGGATGCTCACAAGGGCCTAGTGATTGGGTTCGGGTCTTCATGGACTGAAAATGAAATTTTTAAATGCTTTGGGGGGAATCATGTGAAGCTCTATTTTTGGAGTCTGGGAAAATTGGTCCGTGAGGACATTTGTACATGGTCAATAGCCATGAAAGCCGGCCCACTAAGTGGAGATCCTTACGATTTATTCATGTTGTTAGTCACGGCTATGTGCTGGTTGTTTCTTATGACTATTCTGCTCATTCCTCTGGTGAGTACTGCGATCGTGGTGATTACTGTGAGGGTAATGTATGGATGCGCAGGAATAGGAGATTGTGGAGGGACCACTTCTGGTGGTATTTTGGTCAGAATGTGTGCAACTTAGTTGTTTAGTTGTTTAGTTTGTTTAGTTTTCAGTTGATTGATAGTTTACCTAGCATTATTGTTGTTCCTTTTCTTTGTTGTTCCGTTAGGAAGATGGTTTTCAAATCGAGGGGTATGCCCCTAGAGATGTAATCTTTTTTCCTATGGTATAAATTTTAATTAGCAAAAAAAAAAAGTTCTAGTGAGTTCTATTGGTCAAACGAGTCAAGAACAAAGCTACAAGTGGTTTTCATGCTCAAACGAGTCAAAACTTGTTCAAACGAGTCCAAAATGAAGTTTTAGTGAGTATTAGGGGTCAAACGAGTCAAGAAGAAATCTACAAGTGGTTTCCATGCTCAAACAAGTCAAAAATTAAGCAAAATTAATTTTCTTTTCAAACGAGTCAAAATTAAGTTTTAGAGAGTTCTAGGGGTCAAACGAGTAAAGAACCAAACTACAAGTGGTTTCCATGCTCAAACGAGTCAAAACTTGTTCAAACGAGTCCAAAATGAAGTTTTAGTGAGTATTAGGGGTCAAACGAGTCAAGGACAAAGCTACAAGTGGTTTCAATGCTCAAACAAGTCAAAAACTGAGCAAAATTAATTTTCTTGTTCAAACGAGTCTAAAATGAACTTTTAATGAGTTCTAGGGGTCAAACGAGTCAAGAACCAAGCTACAAGTGGTTTCCATGCTCAAACGAGTCAAAACCTGTTCAAACGAGTCCAAAATGAAGTTTTAGTGAGTTCTAGGGGTCAAACGAGTCAAGAAGAAATCTACAAGTGGTTTCCATGCTCAAACAAGTCAAAAATTAAGCAAAATTAATTTTCTTTTCAAACGAGTCAAAATTAAGTTTTAGAGAGTTCTAGGGGTCAAACGAGTAAAGAACCAAACTACAAGTGGTTTCCATGCTCAAACGAGTCAAAACTTGTTCAAACGAGTCCAAAACGAAGTTTTAGTGAGTATTAGGGGTCAAACGAGTCGAGAACAAAGCTACAAGAAGTTTCCATGCTCAAACGAGTCAAAAATTAAGCAAAATTAATTTTCTTGTTCAAACGAGTACAAAATGAAGTTTTAGTGAGCGTTAGGGGTCAAACGAGTCAAGAACAAAGCTACAAGAAGTTTCCATGCTCAAACGAGTCAAAAATTAAGCAAAATTAATTTTCTTGTTCAAACGAATACAAAATCAAGTTTTAGTGAGTGTTAGGGGTCAAACGAGTTAAGAACAAAGCTACAAGTGGTTTCCATGCTCAAACGAGTCAAAAATTAAGCAAAATTAATTTTCTTGTTCAAACGAGTCCAAAATGAAGTTTTTTTTTTCTAATTAAAATTTATACCATAGGAAAATGATTACAACTCTAGGGGCATACCCCGCGATTTGAAAACCATCTACCTAACGGAACAACAAAGAAAAGACAACAATAATGTTAGATAAACTAGCAATCCACACTAACTACAAACCACGGTCCACAAGACCTGGAAGAAAAACAACAACTAAAGCAAATGAACTAGAACAGCATAAGAACAAGGGTTGAGTCTTCTTGGGCCCATTTTTTAAAGGAAGAACAAGTAAAAAGTTTTTCCTTCACAATGGTTTTTACATTCGAAATGAGCACGGTAGAGGGATATCCTGGGCCAGCATTATGGTTTCTGAAATTTCTCTCCTTCCACAAACTGTAAACACATGTCGTAAGGTAAGTACCCGCAATGGCCTTAAGCTTTGCATTAAGAGGACAGCTAAAGAAATCACCCCGCTGCCAGCAAGCCCAATCCGCATGGAGTGGAAAGGGAATGACTCTCATTACTAGGGAGGAAAAAGGACAAGTAGTGAGCAGGTGACTAATTGACTCAACCTCTGTTCCACAAAGAGTGCACACGGGATCAACATTCATGCCAAAACGGACCATACGCTCCTTAGTGAGCAGCCTATCTCTAACTGCAAGCCAAGTGACAAAGGAGCACTTTGGGATGTTGAGAGAATTCCACACTAGGTCGCTCCAAGCAGCAGGATGACCCATGTCACGAATAGAGGCCCAAATAGATGCCAGTTTGACAAGCTTTGGCTGGAGTCCATCCCAAGTGATGCGATCCCTGACATGTAGTTGTACCATACTAGCCCTATTTCTGACTTCAATGACATCCATGTGATTTGATTGAGGGAGATGCCACACCCCATTGCTAAGATACGTCCCGATACTAACCATACTAGATGATTCAGCCGTAGAGATCACAGAAGTAGAGACAAGAGCCAGGGGCTTTTTGTTTGCCCACGGATCATGCCAGAAAAGAAAATTAGAGTTCACTCCAACTTCAAAACTAAGAAAGTTCATCGCCTGGGGCCTAGCATTAAAAATTTTCCTTGCAATCCAACTACACCTGTACGGCATCTTTGCAGTCCAGAAACCCTTATTACGAATCAGCACCTTATGAAACCAAGAAATCCAAAGAGAGTCAGTCGAGGGTTGGAGCAGGCGCCAGAGTTGATGTAACACAGCTGCCTGGTTCCATTCGAAGAGGTTTTTAATCCCCAACCCCCCCTCACTTTTAGGTTTACAACAATCTTCCCAGCCTACTTTGTAGTGACACCTACCCGATTCCTTATAGAATCCTCCCCAAAGGAATTTAAAAAACAAACTGTTGATCTTCTTTAAAATAGCCTTGGGAAGAAAGATATACATGCTCCAGTAGCCAACAATACTAGCCATGATCGCTTTAATCAGCATCAAGCGGCCATCAAAATTGAGAAATCTCACCATCCACGATTCCACCCTCTTGCAAAGCTTGGCCACCAAGGAGGAGCAGTCCCTGCTATTTAGTTTACCAGTAATGAGAGGCAACCCTAGATACGTGATAGGAAGGGAGCCTCTTTGAAAGCCAGTAGCCCGAAGGATATTCTCCACCACATTCTCTCTGTCATTCGCCAAAAAACACACTGACTTATCAATACTAGGAACCAGGTTGGAACAGTTGGAGAACATAGAAACCCCCTCCATAAGAGTAGCAACAGAAGTTTCATCACAATGACTGAATAGGAAAACGTCATCAGCAAAGATAATGTGGTGCAAGTTGACTTGCTTAGTTCGCCAATGGAATTTGAAATCAGAACCATCAATAGATTTGTTTAGACATGATGTAAAGACTTCCATGGCCATCACAAAAAGATAAGGAGAGATGGGATCTCCCTGTCTCAAGCCCGATTTGCCCTTGAAAAAACCCTCCAAACTACCATTTAGCTTTACAGAGAACATCGTGGAGGTTATACACACCTTAACCCAATCAATAAACCTTGGAGGGAATCCCATTTTGTGAAGAACTTGGAATATAAAACTCCAATTCAAAGAGTCAAAAGCCGTGTGGATGTCAAGTTTGATTGCACATCGAGCCTGTCCAGAATTCCGGTTGTAACCTTTGCAAAGAGCTTGGGCCAGAAAAATGTTATCACCAATGGACCTTTTGGCCACAAAAGCAGACTGGTTTGGAGAAATCAAACTGGGCATAACCCCCTTGAGCCTAGCAGTAATCATCTTAGAGATACACTTATAAAGCACATTGCAACAAGAGATGGGGCGGAAGTGTTGCATCTGGGATGGGTTTTGGTGCTTTGGTACCAGGCAAATAGAAGCAGCATTAATAATATTAGGCAGAACAAGGGAATCAAAGAAATACAGAATACCTCTTGTGACATCAGGGCCCACAATGTGCCAGGTGGCCAAATAGAACTCCACCGAAAAACCATCAGGACCAGGACTTTTGTTCTTGCCCATCTTTTTTAAGGTGGTAAACACATCAGCCTCCGTGAACGGCCGATCAATTAGGCCAGCCTGATTTTCATTCAGCTTAGGAATATGTAAATCCGCAGGGAGTTTTTTTTTTTTTTGCTAATTAAAAATTTTTATACCACTGGAAAAAGATTACATCTCTAGGGGCATACCCCGCGATTAATAATACATCTACCTAGTGGAACAACAAAGAGAAAACATTAATAAGGCTAGATAAACTAGCAGTCAACGACACCATAACACAAACTAAACAAGGATTTGCTACTAATACAAAAAGAGACTAGGCACATGTCTCACAAAGCCCACATTAAGCAGAAATGCACCATGTAATGGGCTGTCATTTCGGGACATTAACCATCACTCTACTAGTGCAGGTCTGATCACCCTTTCGAAGTCTGCAGCGCTTGATTCCTGCCCTAGTCCGTTGAACCTGGGCTTCTTTATCCTCTTCCATACCTTTCTCATCTTGGAACTCACCCCGTGGCGAATCCTACTTTGGATCCTCCTGAATTTTGTCTGGATCAACATGGATAGTTACATCCCCCACCAGACTAAACAAATGTCCCAAATATTGCATGTTGCCCTGAATCGGCACCTTTGTGCTGCTCCTTTCTTCCCTTAGCTCCTTGGAGAGATTTGCGTCCCTTCCCCTAGCTAGGGTGCTTTGCGTTGGTTCAGACATTAAGTTAATCCCTAGGTCAATCAGGTAGTCTCTCAGCTGGATGGATTGGCATATTAAGTCGTGAAGCTCCACTTCCTCGGGATCTCTCAGACCACGGGCAGAGGCACTGAATTCCCTGTCATGGGACCCTTTAACCAAAGGGATTTCCTTACCTATCAAGGTAATGAACCGCTCTAGGTGATTTAGATTACGCCTCGCTGCCACCAAAGCCTTCTTCTTCATATCAGAATTGAGAAGGATGTGCTCTAATAGCCCCGCTATCTCTACCTCAGCTTCCATATCCTGGATAATCTGGTCCTCCTCCCCAAGCACCGGAAGGTGTATTCCATTCTTCCGAATATATATCCCAAGCTGCTTAATGCAATTTAGGGCTATGCCCAAGTCTCTCAAAATTTTTAAGTCTGTTCTCCGTTGCAAGCCATATATACCATCTAAATCCCTCATGTTAACAGTCCCCCATATCGTGGGTACCTCATGTCCACATTGAACAATGCAGTCTCTCATGGTTCTAAGTACATTCATAGCATTAGCTAGGCGCTTCTACCATCTTTTTGCCGAATCATCCCAAACTGGGATTTCGTCGTCTGCTGACACATCATTACACACCGCCTTGCCCTTGCCTTTCTTCCTAGCTAACTCCGCATCTCCTACAGAGCACCCATCATTTTCCACAACATTCATAGGCTTTCCACTTTCTCTTCCCAATCCCATAGCAGAGGGATCCCCTTTTAAGGAAGCATAATCCTTGGATAGACCTTCCCTAAACAACATTTCCTCTTCCATAGGAGGCTCCGACAGATCGACAAAGGAAGCAACATTACAAACAACATCTACCATATTACTAGCAGATTTCTGTTGAGAGAAAACCTTACCATCGATTAATTGGTGTTTGACCCTGCTACGAGTACGGGCAGACACCCTAGTCTTCAAGCTCTCAGGAATTACAGTAACCAAGTCCTCAGCAAAAGAGACCCGTGTGACCTTCTTCCTTCCATCATTTGAAATACTAGATCTTTCCAACTTCTTAGATCGAGTATCAACTGAAGGTATCTCCGATACCAACTCCGCCGCAAATGAAACCCTTTTCGGGCTCAAGACCTGGTTCAACCCCTTCTGGGTCATCATCTCATTATCCTTTACTGAAGCCATCATCAAGGGGGTATCCATAAAAGAAACCCTCTTACGGCTCATGCTAAGAAGAGAAAGGGGAAAAATAAGAGGAATTTTGTGAATAGGTGGGAGATTAAAAGAAGAAGGTGAATTTTGGAAGGGAAAGATAGATCTGATGGAGAAATTGTTTAGATTTTGAGGATTTTTAGAGAGAGGATTTTAGAGAGAAGCAGGGAGTTGGTGAAGTATTAGGGGTCAAACGAGTCAAGAACAAAGCTACAAGTGGTTTCCATGCTCAAACGAGTCAAAGTGAAGAAAAATTAATTTTCTTGTTCAAACGAGTCCAAAATGAAGTTTTAGTGAGTTCTAGGGGTCAAATTAGTCAAGAACAAAGTTACAAGTGGTTTCCATGCTCAAATGAGTCAAAAACTAAACAAAATTAATTTTCTTGTTCAAACGAATCCAAAATGAAGTTATAGTGTGTATTAGGGGTCAAACGAGTCAAGAACAAAGCTACAAGTGGTTTCCATGCTCAAACGAGTCAAAAATGAAGCAAATTTAATTTTCTTGTTAAAATATTCCAAATGAAGTTTTAGTGAGTTCTAGGGGTGAAACGAGTCGAGAACAAAGCTACAAGAAGTTTCCATGCTCAAACTAGTCAAAAATTAAGCAAAATTAATTTTCTTGTTCAAAAGATTCCAAAATGAAGTTTTAGTGAGTTCTAGGGGTCAAACGAGTCAAGAACAAAGCTAACAGAAGTTTTCATGCTCAAACGAGTCAAAAATTAAGCAAAATTAATTTTCATGTTCAAATGAGTCCAAAATGAAGTTTTAGTGAGTATCAGGGGTCAAACGAGTCAAGAACAAAGCTACAAGTGGTTTCCATGCTCCAACGAATCAAACTAAGAAACAAAGGTCTGGGTTTAATGATATAGTTAATTCCAATATGTTGATCAAGGAGGTCTCTGATTTAATAAAGGAGAAGGGGCATGCTAGTCCTTCCCTTGAGAAATTGGGACCTGTTAATGGTATGGATAAGGATGGTCCTTTTGTTGATACATCTGATCTATTGGATTCTGCTGTTAAGGAAGTTGGTAAAGATGGAATGGAGGCTACAGAGGAGGAGGCTATAATCAGAAATGTTTTATGTCCTGATTATGGGGATCATCGTGATGACAATCTGAATGGCATATGCACTGCGATTCAGCAAGCTATGGAGCTGGATGTTTTCAGGTTGCGTGTAATGCGTATTGCAATATGGGTTTTTGCTTATTATGATGTCCTTCAGATGGAGGAATTGGTTGAAGACCCCATTTGGGTGGTAGATGCTCTTGGTACTCATGTTAAGGAGTGCAGTTCTGGAGCTAAATGTGTTGATAACAGGGGAGGTTTCCTGCTCGGGAACTTAAATGTCCAATGCAGAGGTCTGGTCTGCCTTAATGCTGCTAAAAGTCTTGCTACTTGTGTTGGGTACCTTGGTACTCCTGATGGGAAACCTAGGAGGAAGCTTTTGCTTCGGATTATGGGATGTGAACCAGGAGGTTGTACATGTTTTATGATGCTTAGTGTTTATTCTGGTAGTTGTTTAGATTGACAGTAAGGTGACTTACTGATGTTATGACTCTGTTATGGTTAAAATGTTGATTTCGCGGGGTATGCCCCTAGATTTGTATTAGCTGTTCCTTTGTTGGTATAAAATTTTAATTAGCAAAAAAAAAAAAAGATTCCAAAATGAAGTTTTAGTGAGTTCTAGGGGTCAAACGAGTCAAGAACAAAGCTACAAGAAGTTTCCATGCTCAGACTAGTAAAAAATTAAGCAAAATTAAATTTCTTGTTCAAAAGATTCCAAAAGAAGTTTTAGTGAGTTCTAGGGGTCAAACGAGTCAAGAACAAACTACAAGAAGTTTCCATGCTCAAACGAGTCAAAAATTAAGCAAAATTAATTTTCATGTTCAAACGAGTCCAAAATGAAGTTTTAGTGAGTTCTAAGGGTCAAATTAGTCAAGAACAAAGTTACAAGTGGTTTCCATGCTCAAATGAGTCAAAAGCTAAACAAAATTAATTTTCTTGTTCAAACGAATCCAAAATTAAGTTATAGTGAGTATTATGGGTCAAACGAGTCAAGAACAAAGCTACAAGTGGTTTCCATGCTCAAACGAGTCAAAAATGAAGCAAATTTAATTTTCTTGTTAAAATATTCCAAATGAAGTTTTAGTGAGTTCTAGGGGTGAAACGAGTCGAGAACAAAGCTACAAGAAGTTTCCACGCTCAAACTAGTCAAAAATTAAGCAAAATTAATTTTCTTGTTCAAAAGATTCCAAAATGAAGTTTTAGTGAGTTCTAGGGGTCAAACGAGTCAAGAACAAAGCTACAAGAAGTTTCCATGCTCAAACGAGTCAAAAATTAAGCAAAATTAATTATCATGTTCAAATGAGTCCAAAATGAAGTTTTATTGAGTATCAGGGGTCAAACGAGTCAAGAACAAAGCTACGAGTGGTTTCCATGCTCGAACGAGTCAAAAATGAAGCAAATTTAATTTTCTTGTTCAAAAGATTCCAAAATGAAGTTTTGGTGAGTTATAGGGGTCAAACGAGTCAAGAACAAAGCTACAAGAAGTTTCCATGCTCAGACTAGTAAAAAATTAAGCAATATTAAATTTCTTGTTCAAAAGATTCCAAAAGAAGTTTTAGTGAGTTTTAGGGGTCAAACGAGTCAAGAACAAAGCTACAAGAAGTTTCCATGCTCAAACGAGTCAAAAATTAAGCAAAATTAATTTTTATGTTCAAACGAGTCCAAAATGAAGTTTTTTTTTTTTGCTAATTAAAATTTATACCATAGGCAAATGATTACATCTCTAGGGGCATACCCCGCGATTAGAATCACATCTACCTAATGGAACAACTAAGAAAGACATCAATAATGCTAGAAAACTAGCAATCCACATAGAGTTCAACAATAAAACAAAAACCTAATGAACACAGAAAATCTTAAAGAACAACATCACAAATTAACAACTATGGCATGGGCAACCCGAGTAGCACTGCAGCACTGCAGCAAACAGGTTCAACTGGACACCAATCTGGACAATAAGCCATGATTGCTATGCTATCAACGGTCCCCTGCATCATTGAGTCTAGCAGAATCCAATCTGCGCAATAACCTAGCAGAATGCAAATTTTGCGCTCTCCATCAAACACCTGAGAGCTTCCCACCATTATCAACTGCCCAACGGCAACATCCTTGTGCAAAGAATCCTTACAGAATTCGCAATGGCATGGCAGGAAGTACCTAAACCCCAGCCTCAAAGAAACGCAGCAACGCTCTTGATTGAGATAAACCCCGCAGCAAGCTTGGGAGCAACACTCCTTAGATCTCTCATCTATCTGGACAGCATTCACATGCTTCTCGGCTTTGCAAATAATCATCATCCCAACATCCCTAAAATTGAGGCTAGGCACATGTCTCACAAAGCCCATAGTAATGAGAAGCAGCAGATGAACCAAGTGACACAGCCGCACTTCATCAAAAACATCCATATGACATCCCTCAACATGAGAGTTGGCCTCCAAGAAAGCACCACCGGCTAACTTTCCATTAGAAGGAGAACCAGCCCCCAGCTGATTAAAAAAGCCCATATGACAACCATCAGACACAACCATTTTTGTTTCATTCTTCCTGCTAATATAGCGGAGATCTCTTTTTGCAGGCACGGCAAGCACCCAGCTCACCCATCGTTTGAGTCCATTGGACATGTAACCATGAGAACAGAGTAACACTTCATCTATCTTTACAGTGATAGTCAGCTCGGAATAACAATTCTCATAATGATACTTCTCCTTGCAGGAAGCAGCAACGAGCCTCACATTAACTCCAATAAACCGAGTATCATGACCCAAATCTACCCATACGAGCTGATCATTGTCAATGACCCCAACATGTAACAAAAAGTCAGAACCTCCAGAGTCTGGGATAACATCCCAAGTTATAACATCCAGCAATACCATACACAACCTCATCTCAACGAAAGTCTCAACGAGGTCCTGCGTATCCACTCTTTTAGACATTTCAGCAGGCACTAAGCCATCATTTACAATGCTTCGTTCTTCAATTATGATACCATAGTTTACCATCCCATTCGGAGAAAACGCTTCCGATGAATCCCATCTCTGAGACCTTTTATCAGATATCTTCAATGTCATAAGGGTTTCCCCTTCCATCTGTGTGCGATTAACAGCAAAAGTGCCCATGAATCGAATAAGATGACCCTCGCAAGCGTGGTTCTCATCTTCCGACTTTCCCATAGAAGCATCACCTTCCATATGTCGATTAAAAGATCGACTAGAGCTAAGCAAGCTCTCAACATGAACAATTCCTCCATACAAAGTCTCAACAGAAAAAATGTCGCGACTAAGTACTAAGAACTCCCCTTCAATAAGCGACCTTAGTGAAGCATCTCGCAACAGACAAGGGTAGCCCTTCAACCCAGAAATCAAGAAAACCAGCATATCTTTAGATCGAAAGTCCAAGAATTCCGGAATCAATCGCAAAGTCATATTAGCGAACATATGGCGTTCATTAGACACAGCCATAAGAAAACTTGATTGAGTACTAAAAGTAATCAACCAGAGACCCCCAGCAAACGAGTCCGCATCTTTCACATCTTCAAACAAAGTAGGCGCTAACAGGTCAAAACCATTCCGATCGCAGATCAAGCCATCTCCCAAGGCCTCCATAGCATAAACCACTCCGAGAGTGATGCTATTTGTCAGAGAAGAATGGAACACTACTGGTCCATTCTCAAGATCCATAGAACCGAACTGCCAAGACCTCACCAAAAAACGGACAAAATTAAAGGAATTTTTGGGTTGAGGGTGAGAGATAAGAAAGGGGAAGGTGGATTTAGGAAGGAGAAATTTAGATCTAATGGATTGAAGGTGTAGATTGGGCTGAAAAAACATGGCGGCTAGAAGAAATTTAGGAATTTTAGAGAGAGGTCAGAGAGAATACGACTCTCATTGGTCCAAAATGAAGTTTTAGTGAGTATTAGGGGTCAAACGATTCAAGAACAAAGCTACAAGTGGTTTCCATGCTCAAACGAGTCAAAAATGAAGCAAAATTAATTTTCTTGTTCAAACGAGTCCAAAATGAAGTTTTAGTGTGTATTATGGGTCAAACGAGTCAAGAACAAAGCTACAAGTGGTTTCCATGCTCAAACGAGTCAAAAATGAAGCAAAATTAATTTTCTTGTTCAAACGAGTCCAAAATGAAGTTTTAGTGAGTACTAGGGGTCAAACGAGTCAAGAACAAAGCTACAAGTGGTTTACATGCTCAAACGAGTCAAAAATGAAGCAAAATTAATTTTCTTGTTCAAACGAGTCCAAAATGAAGTTTTAGTGAGTATTAGGGGTCAAACGAGTCAAGAACAAAGCTACAAGTGGTTTCCATGCTCAAACGAGTCAAAAATGAAGCAAAATTAATTTTCTTGTTCAAACGAGTCCAAAATGAAGTTCTAGTGAGTACTATGGGTCAAACGAGTCAAGAACAAAGCTACAAGTGGTTACCATTCTCAAACGAGTCAAAAATGAAGCAAATTTAATTTTCTTGTTCAAAAGATTCCTAAATGAAGTTTAAGTGATTTCTAGGGGTCAAACGAGTCAAGAACAAAGCTACAAGAAGTTTCCATGCTCAAACTAGTCAAAAATTAAGCAATATTAATTTTCTTGTTCAAAAGATTCCAAAATGAAGTTTTAGTGAGTTCTATGGGTCAAACGAGTCAAGAACAAAGCTACAAGAAGTTTTCATGCTCAAACGAGTCAAAAATTAAGCAAAATTAATTTTCACGTTCAAACGAGTCCAAAATGAAGTTTTAGTGAGTATTAGGGGTCAAACGAGTCAAGAACAAAGCTACAAGTGGTTTCCATGCTCAAACGAGTCAAAAATGAAGCAAAATTAATTTTCTTGTTCAAACGAGTCCAAAATGAAGTTTTAGTGAGTATTAGGGGTCAAACGAGTCAAGAACAAAGCTACAACTGGTTTCCATGCTCAAACGAGTCAAAAATGAAGCAAATTTAATTTTCTTGTTCAAAAGATTCCAAAATGAAGTTTTTTTTTGCTAATTAAAATTTTATACCAAAAGGAACCACTAATACAAATCTAGGGGCATACCCCGCGAAATCAACATCCAAACAAAACAAAAGTCATACCATCATAAGACAACAAGCAACGAAGCAACCCTACAACTAGTTTTAAACTAGATTAAAACATATTGTAAAATTAAGATTACAGAATCCAACTCCGAGAATGCAAATGCCTACTTGACAGGCATAGCCCCATTGCGCTTTCCTTCTGTTCATAAACCGTGCACCTTTACTTGCAAGTCTAACCTCTTCATTAGCCTTCTAGCAACATCCAACCAGGTCATGAACCTCCATGTAAGCCACATCAAAGATTCTTGGCGAATCCTTCCCTGTCCACATGAGTAGACCACAAGCATGCACAATCCAAGTCCAAGTGCAATTATCCTTTCCATCAAGTCTCATAATCACATTTTGAAATTGTCCCACCTTCCTGCAGTTATCATAATGCAGAGCGTCTCCTTCAAAGTCAAGCGTTCGAAAATCGCTCCCCTGTTCCAAGATCAATACTTGTCGAATATATAGAAAGTCAACAGAATTCCTACTACATTGAACATCCATATCGCTAGAATAGCCATCTACCAAGCAGAGCAGGTAAACCCTTAGCACAATGCTCCCCACCTGCAAATGGGAGCGAGCTGGCCCGCAAGGTTGGCCAATTCCATTCATTTTATAACACATACCATCACAGTGATTCTCAGATATATAGCAAACATCAAGTCTGTCATCAATCAAGTGTCCATTTGAGCCAGGATAGAGTACCTCAGAACCCTTCTCATGCTCAATACCATGGCTATACTCAGTAAAAGAGATAACCCCCTTCAAGCTATGATGAATCGTAGAGATCCTCCCATAAAAGGCCATCTTATCCAGCCAAGTCGTCTCTTCCCAAACATAGAATTTTCCGAAGCCTCCACTAGGAATAACAAACTGCTTCACCGCAAGATCACTATACAATATGTTACAGCCTTTGCACCAAACACTATGCAATCTCATATACCAGTCCTTAATCGCAATCCACTTCTGGACAGGGCAACTAAGGATATACCAATCATAAAGATTGGTCAACATCAGAATCCACGAAATCATGTCATAATCTTGCAAGTTGTATCTATAGACCATCCAATGCCTCCTCAATCTCACGTCAAACATAGGCTGGTCACCAATTCCAGCCCCAACCTGCTTCCGACTTCCAGAAAAAGACTTCGCCAACTCTTCAACAGAGCCCCCGACCAAGGACAAAACTCTCATCAAGAGAATCATACACCAATCGTCTATAACCGACATAGAATAAGTATCCTTTTTAAGAAGGATAACATTCGTCAACAGAACCAACGAATCAGGAATCCGTAGAAAACATTTTGACGGAATCCCCCACAATAAAATCTTTAAAACCTTTAAAACATTTCACTTTTAAGTCCTTTATACTCACTGATAACAGATCAGCCCAGTATAAGGAATTTTGAAAACATCTTTAATTAATTAAACCATTTTAAGGAGCAACATTAAAAGATTAAGGATCAGGGAAGCATTCGATATACAGAATCACGAACAATATAGCAATAAGATTAAGATTCAGGGAAGCATTCGATATAAGGAATTATAACGACAAAGCAATAAGATTAAGCTAAGCATGATATTGTACAACAAAACATAAACAGATATCAACAGGGAACATTAACAATTTAAGGAACAAAGCAGTTGTCAAGATTTTATAATTTCAAAAGCAATTTATAAGGAATCATGGATTGAAGAAAATTTGAAGTTCAAAAGAAGATTTAAGAAATTCCCAATTACACAAAGTCTCACTCTTGTCTGCTAATCACTCATAGGCTTTAGCTGCCAGAACCGGCCTTACAACAATGAGTTTGAATAATTAAGAAGATCTCAATTCATTCTTGGCTTTAACCGTCACTGAGCAACATATGCCTCAGCAACAATATAAACCTAGAATTAGTTTACATCAATTTGAAGGAAAAACATATTTTGAAGAATATTAGCATAAGCGAGGAATATTGAAATAAAATGATTTTAAAAGAAATCAACACCTGAATGATAGGTGAGGAAAAGAACAATGACAGAATAATTTGAGAAATGATTATTTATAAATTAATAGAAAAAATAATGTCACTGGCAATAAAAGTGAAGAGTTTAGGCACTAGCAAAACGATTTGAAAGAAACATCGTATAATTAATAGAACAGGTTCACATTATTCAGAATAAATATGAAGAGTATAATTATTTGCAAGAAGGGATTTCGAAAGCATAAATAAATAATACCAAAGGTTTCACATCACTTGAACAATAAGTGAGGGTTAGTATACTTGCCTCAATATACGGGGTTTCTATTTCCAATACTTTAACTCCTTATCACTTTACATCCGTCTCTACTTAACCTTTCTTTGATCACGCATCCATTTTCCCTTTATCACTTGTCAATCCCGATAATTCTTTCATTCCTCTACATTCCATTTCCACATGCTCTAGCTCTTAGCCGGCCTCCTATGCGTACCTATATACAGGTAAAGTACTACTTCAGTACGCGTATAACCTTAACCATCTAATTCTATTCTACCCAATCGTGTCCTATTTCGCTTTACAATTAACACATATAGTTCACACAGACCATATTCCCGAAATAGTAACATATAATCACAAAATCATATAAGCACTTAGCACATATTATTATCTTACACTTATATCTTATAATCCACATAGCACATTGGTTCACAAATAGCTCTTGTCTAATTACTATAAGAAGTAGAAAATAATTGGACAACACCTCCTTTATAATATAAACTTACCCGTCGGAATACAACCGACTTAAACAACAATATAATTTCTCCTGTACATATACTCGACACAACTTTAACAGTTAATGTTAACACAAAATCATGCAAGCGTACGTGGTCATAAGTAATATATAAGGTAAAGTCCAAATTCGTTCCCACAGGGATCTGGTTATGGTTCTATTCAGTCAATGCACCTATTCAACAATGTATGGCTTTAATTCACTGCGAAGACAAATAAGAAATATGGGTTTTAACTATCTAAATTAAACTAAGATGCAAATTAACAAACTAAAAATTAATTAACTAACGAGAATAGAAATCAAATTACTTCTGCAAGAGAAAACATGGGATCCTAACTTCATTAAATACTTTACTTAGATCTGACGCCTTTAATCACTATATGCAATGGTTATGATATCTGATCGGACAACACGAAACAAGTACACACTACCTGTTAACATACGTATACCAAACTAAACATACATCCACAAAAGAGATAGAAGATGAATAGACACCAATTATGCTTAGACCCTATATGTCTATAGAATTTGAAAACATAACGGTTGAAGAACAAGTTATCCATTAAGATCACACAGGGTAGTATAAGTATTCTCATCTCATACTACGAATCATTTTGATAAACAATCATGAACCTATGCTAGCATGGCAAGTTCTAAATCTCAAGATCCACTTTCACTTCACAAGAGATTAACAGATTAGATGTTAGCTACGCATCTAACAATTAAACATAACCATACGAGGATATCAATTATACACCACACACAGATCTTTAAAGCATCAAGATACTAAAGCTCCATAAATAAATCCGTTAGAATCCCATGACAATGATTAGTTCATAATCGAACCTCTCGTCATCATGGGATCTGATGAAACCATGATAAAAACAAAGTATGAAAATATACAAATAAACCTAAGTAATTGATATGTAATGGTTCCCTCCAAATTACAATGGTAGGATGTATTTATATAGGCTCTAGATTTCTTGCCCATCAAGAAATTACCTTCTATTACAATTAGAATTCAATTAAGGTACTAAAAACTGTCCAAAATACAATTAGAACTTAAAAAGGGCAAAACAGTAATTTCCTACTCCCATCAGTCTGATTGTCGAGCTGTCTGCACCCAACACACGCAACCTGCTCATGCAAGACCTATCCCATGTTGTAGAAAATCTCCCAAGCTTTGCGTGGACAGTAAGATCGCTGAAAACGGACTTCTAGAACTCCAGATATGGCCAAAACAGTGTAGACTGCGCAACCTTCCCGGAAAATCCGAATTTTAATAAATTTAACCTCCAAAAACGATAGAAGCATTAACCATAATCGACATTCTTGCAAACCTGCACACTACACAAAACACATCAAAACTACAAGAAACTTGAGTCCAAAACAATCAATTTAAGCCGAATTGAAGCGATCCAAGTGGATATAAAATCCACTTATCACACCCCCAAACTTAAACTGATGCTTGTCCACAAGCATAAACAATTACAACTAACTAACTAACTAGTACCACTTCCGTAGGTGATCACGGTTGCGTTTGGCATATGCAACAAGCCCTTTAAACCCCTAGGCAGCCCTAGTGGACGAGTAAGGTCTCGTGAGGGCCTATAGCGAATGTACCCACAAAATCCATGTAACCTAATGCAATGCAATGCATGAATGCAACTAAATAAAAATGCAATTAATCTAGTACTAATATCCTACCATACCTTCAAATCCTCTCATGCCATATCATCTTAAGAATCAAAGTAAATACGCAATGTCTTGGTGTCGAAAGTGCAAGTATTCACATAGTCTACTCAATGAACACGCATAAGTTCTCACAAGTCCATGTCAAATGTAAGAATAAGTTAGTAAACATGCTAAGCCTACAAGAGTACATCTTTGAGACAAAACTCGGGATCTCGTACGCAAAAACAAGCAAACACTCACAATCCACTCACAAAAGAATATTCACTCAAGAACAAGGGTAAGTGTATCACTCAAGAAAAAAAATGAGAGTCGTTTCTCTGCCTTCTCTCTAACTTCTCTCTAAAAACCCTAGCTAGCCGCCTCAAATTCTAAACATTTCTCCATCAGCTGTCTAAAAATCCTTCACTAATCCATCTTTTTCTTCTTTTCTTTCACCTAAAACACCTATATTTCTTGTCAGTATGAATCGGAAGAAGGTTTCTTTCGCCGATGTCTCTCCTTCGGAGATTGGTAGTTCAAATGCTTGCCTCTTTGATTGTACCACTGAGTTGGTTAATGATGTTAAGGGTCTGATGACTAAGGCCCGGGATGGGTTAGCCTCGACTATGAGTCCGAAAAGGGTTACCTTTTCGGAGAGCCTGGTGACGGTGATTCCTTCTGGTAGCACTAACGCAGGGAGGAGGAATTGGAACCAGTATGTTTGTCCAGCCTTTGGAGTTGCTTTTAGAACCAGAAGTGATATTAAGCCTAATTGCAGGATGGATGATGGCATTATGTCTAGCATAACCCAAGAGGGTATGCATGTGGTGAAACCTGAAGGGAGCTCTTTTAGATCCAAGGAAGGTCTGAGTTCGGTATTCAGTCCGAAAAGGGTTTCCTTTGCGGAGAATTTGGTGTCGGAGATAATTCCTAGTAGGTCACAAACCAAGGAGGACGCTGTGGGATCTGGAACCTCTAGAAGGTTGAGGAGCTCTGGGTGTTCTATGCGATTTGAGGGTACTAGGGGCGATTGTCTTGGTGGAGTCCCTAAGAACTCGGCTGGTGGAGATCGGGGAAAAAGGCGAAAGGTAAGCATGAAGGAAAAGGTAGCTCCCACTGGGATTGCTTCTAGGACTCGTAGCTCATGCCATTTCCAAAGAGGGGAGAGTAATTTCTGTTCCTCTGTTAGTAAACATGATAATTCTGTGTGTAATGGGCATAATCCCAAGCTGAATGTGGTCAGGGAGGGTATTATAGATTTGGATGGTAGTTCTGGAATCTTTAAGGGTTATAATAGTGCCAATGTTGCTGATATTATGAGTCAAGTTAATGTGATTGACCATTCGTGTCAAGTTAGAGGACCAACAAAGCTTGGGGTCATTGACAATACTCTCAAAATGACGAGGGAAAAGATGGAGGAGAAGTTGGATAATGTCCTTCTATCTGGTATAGAGGAGGATGGTGGGAGTTTGAGGTCCGAGAATGATTATATCTCTGAGATTCGTTCGGAGGAATACCAGGATGGTGTTCGGGAGTTATTGATTGAGACTCTGTTTCATGTTGAGATGCTTAAAAACCATATTCGGTCATATGGACTTTCTGTTCCTAAAGTGTTTGATCTTGTGGAGATAAGTGATGGTGTCCCATTTAGAGATGCTTCTGGGAAGTTTTTTTGCAGGGCAACTAAAGAGCTTGCAATTTCGGTAAGCTGCGCTTTGCAGCTGCAGGATTTTATTCAAGGCACTGGGTTGGGTGCGCCTATTTCTCCTACGGGAGGCCACTCTAGCCCTCAGCAGGTGGAGGCATCACTTCATGACAAGGTATTTAAAGGCAATGGGAAGAAGGAAAACAGTTTGGATGCAACTACTAAAGACGCTTGTATTATGCCTTTGGAAGACCTTGCCCTCTTGCCTGGGAATGTCTCGGGACTTCCTCTTCCAAATGAGAATATGGTTCCATCTACTGGTACAACCAAGGTTCGGTTAAGGAAATCTGAGATTCGGAAGTGGCGTGCTGGCAGGGGAGGTCATTCCCGACCCCCATGATTTTAGATTATGGTTTTCAGTCCTCTTTGATGTAGCTTGGGTTTAGTTTATGTTGTGGTTCTGGTTGGACTATTTCTGTTTGTAATGTCTAAACGTTGATATCGCGGGGTATGCCCCTAGATTTGTTTTCTGCTGTTCCTTATGGTATAAAATATTAATTAGCAAAAAAAAAAGTGTGTATCACTCAATTCCAACAAAATCATAAGCATGCTAGACATTTGGTATCAATCTAACTCTTAACACAACATACATCAATGACGATAATCAAAAGGTCTTTATTTGGGTTGTAACGGGGCTAGGGACAAGGTATGTCAAATAAGCCAAAACAGGTGAAGTGTCAAAAGCTAGTAAGTACCATAATAAATCATACACAACACCCTATTTCCCCCCCCCCACATAATCTATTATTAAAACAAACACTCGACTAGTCGATTGAAATAGGATCACAACAATCACAAACATGCTCTCATAAATTTTTTTTTCTTTTTTTTCTTCTCTTTTTTTTTCCGAGAGCTAAATATCACACAAACAATAATATCCACAATAACAATGATCCCATAATTTTATTACACATGTCGACTATCAAGTAAACAATCCAAACCCAATTTTCAATATTTCCCCCAAAAGTAAGACCAACAATAAACCCCTCCTTTGCACACCTTATTACTCCCTTAAACACTCTACTAGCCTTTGAAAATATGGGTTCAAATTAATGTAAGGCCAATACAAGAAAAAGGTCTAGGCAAGTAATGTGGTATGTCACCGAAAAAATAGGATTAAGCTCAATGGGTTAACTAATTGATCATGTAAATATGGTGTGGTAATATGGGAAAATATGTGGTTATTCCTAAATGCCTTTATCATTTTAATCGTCAAATAATGTCATGCGTTTCAAGAAAGACCTCAAACAACTGCTAGCAATGCAAACAATCCGTGGACACTCAAGCAAACGAATAAATTGCAACAAATATGCAATAAGGCTCAAAAAATCACTTGGTGGAAAAACATACTCAATCCCAAGCAAAAATCTCTCTAACGCACCTACTTGTATTCAAAGCATGCAAACTAAATCATCTTGCACATATTCATGTCCTTCTAATTACTCACAACATTCAATAAGTCTACTAACTTCAACTTACTAGTGTATGTGTGTGCACAAGAACAAAGCATATCACTTCTCAATCAAAAGCGTCAACAATACAAAATTCCTATCAAGCATGGGTGCAAATGCAAACTATTATGGACTCACATGAAATACGAACATAAAAACAGAATGTCCTATATGAAACAAACGTAGATAACACGAACATATATGCATAATTTACTACTACTAATATGCAAAGCATGAAATCCTACATGAACAAATAATACAACAACAACTACTAATACCTCAAACCACCCCCAAACTTAAAATATTCAATGTCCACATTGAATGGAAGTAAATACAAGGGATAGCAGAAAACATACCTACAAAACACCTTACATATCCTTCCCCATCGCAACTCAACATGCTTGTTCGGCACAAATCCCCTTTTTTTGCAATTGGCCTCAATAACAACCGATTAAATTCAACCTCCGCCGTCAAAGACGAAAATTTTGCAACACTAGCACTACCTCTTCCACGCTTAGGAGCCATAAGAATAAATACCCAACTCACAAGAAGCTCAACCAATAATTACCAAACAATATCACACAAAAAATAGCCCAAATTCCAAGAATAATACAAAATCCCAATTTACAAGAACAAAAATTCGTAATAAAAATAAGATTAGAGAAAAAGATTTACCCAATACGAATCGAAGAGGTGAACTCGCAATTAAATCCTCTTTAGAATTGAATTTTCAGAGATTTAAATAAATAGAAGAGGAATTGGATTTGTATGTATAGGTGAGTATATATATAAGATGATGGATAGATGAGATTTAAAAATTTAGAGTGTAGGAGAGATTGAAGAGGTTTGAAATTGATGTAGGATAGATATAGGAATCAGGAATTGATAGAATTTGAGTTAGGATAGAATTTGGGGTTTTTTCCATGCTGAAAAACAACAATTTTCGAAAAAATCTTGGCAGAAAGGGTGAGTAACGCAGGCGCAGCCTGCGTTACAGGGGGTGCAGACAGCGGTGAATACAGAAACGTAGGCGCAGCCTGCGTGACAGAGCTGCAGCCTGCTCGAATTTTTATTTTTTTGATAAAACACTCAAAAAAAATTTCCCTACATTAATGCGTGGGTTGCCTCCCACCAAGCGCTTCTTTAACGTCAATAGCTTGACGTTACTTCCAAGCCTCCATTAAGGATGATAATAGTTGGCCTGGTCATCTCTTCGTAAGACTTCATCGTCATCACGGCGACACACTTTCTGCCACTTCTCCTCGCTTGGCCTATTCGTGTAAGAACTCTGTCCTATTCCAATGCATTCATCTATTGACCCAAAATCTGTCAATTTGTAGAACAACACACATTCACAGGTTTCGCTTGAATATAATGGAGGAGGATAAATGTAAGTTGCTGAAGCCTTTGGTTCCTCAAAGAGAACTTCCTCCATTGGCTCTAATGCGCTACCTCCATCTTTAAACTCTGAGACAAGTAGAAGACCTGCATCCTTCCCATGATCATCAGCCTCTTGGTACGCACATACCAATTCTTGAAATTTGTGTAGCTCATCAGTGTCTGTCTCAAATTGTACCCTTTCCAAATCATCCACCACACTAACATGATCAAATTCCTCACATGGCTTGTGAACGCTCACCTCACCTTGGAATTTGTCTTCCTCAATTATGCATGCAGTACCTTGCTCCAAGTCACCGTTATTTTCTGGAATTGCCTCTCGTATGGATTGTTGTTTCTCTTGTTCCAAGGCACTCACAGCTCGAGCAACTAGTATCTCCAAAGATTTGAGAGACTCCTCATTACTCTTTACAAGCATCCTAAGCTCCTCCATAGTTACAACCTCATCTGACTGAAAATTAGGAGTAGGTTGCTGATGTTGAAACTCTTCACTACCAAAGAAATATGACATATCTGGAACATCTTGCTAGTACTGTTGAGGATGGTATTGAAAATATGGTTGTTCCTCATAACTGACGTATGGATCAACTCCTTCATAGTAACAATATTGTGAGGGATCATGAACGCCCAAACACTGCTCACATTGCTGAGGCATGGATGTCCTCGAATATGCCCACCATGGCAACTCCTCGCATGCCATCTTCAAACACTCAAGTACCTAAAACACACCGAACTAAACAAGATAGGTAAATAAAAATCCGAGTCAGTGAATTCTAACGACCACTATTGACAAGCACATAAACCAAAAATAAAACACCAATGATCCCCGGCAGCGGCGCCAAAAAACTTGTTAACACAAAATCACGCAAGCGTACGTAGTCACAAGTAATATATAAGGTAAAGTCCAAATTCGTTCCCACATGGATCTGGTTATGGTTCTATTCAGTCAATGCACCTATTCAACAATGTATGGCTTTAATTCACTGCTAAGACAAATAACAAATATGGGTTTTAACTATCTAAATTAAATTAAGATGCAAATTAACAAACTAAAAATTAATTAACTAACGAGAATAGAAATCAAATTACTTCTGCAAGAGAAAACATGGGATCCTAACTTCATTAAATACTTTGCTTAGATCTGACGCCTTTAATCACTATATGCAATGGTTATGATATCTGATCGGACAACACGAAACAAGTACACGCTACCTGTCAGCATACGTATACCAAACTAAACATACATCCACAAAAGAGATAGAAGATGAATAGACACCAATTATGCTTAGACCCCATATGTCTATAGAATTTGAAAACATAACGGTTGAAGAACAAGTTATCCATTAAGATCACACAGGGTAGTATAAGTATTCTCATCTCATACTACGAATAATATTGATAAACAATCATGAACCTATGCTAGCATGGTAAGTTCTAAATCTCAAGATCCACTTTCACTTCACAAGAGATTAACAGATTAGATGTTAGCTACGCATCTAACAATTAAGCATAACCATACGAGGATATCAATTATACACTACACACAGATCTTTAAAGCATCAAGATACTAAAGCTCCATAAATAAATCCGTTAGAATCCCATGGCAACGATTAGTTCATAATCGAACCTCTCGTCATCATGGGATCTGTTGAAACCATGATAAAAACAAAGTATGAAAATATACAAATAAACCTAAGTAATTGATATGTAATGGTTCCCTCCAAATTACAATGGTAGGATGTGTTTATATAGGCTCTAGATTTCTTACCCAGCATGAAATTACCTTCTATTACAATTAGAATTCAAATAAGGTACTAAAAATTGCCAAAAATACAATTAGAACTTAAAAAGGGCAAAATAGTAATTTCCTGCTCCCATCAGTCTGATTGTCGAGCTGTCTGCGCCCAACACACGCAACCTGCTCGTGCAAGACCTATCCCATGTTGTAGAAAATCTCCCAAGCTTCGCGTGGGCAGTAAGATCGCTGAAAATGGACTTCTAGAACTCCAGATATGGCCAAAACAGTGTAGACTGCGCAACCTTCCCGGAAAATCCGAATTTTAATAAATTTAACCTCCAAAAACGATAGAAGCATTAACCATAATCGACATTCTTGTAAACCTGCACACTACACAAAACACATCAAAACTACAAGAAACTTGAGTCCAAAACAATCAATTTAAGCCGAATTGAAGCGATCCAAGTGGATATAAAATCCACTTATCAGTTAACCCAATAACCATTCACAATATCCAACAACACTTTACAAATTTATTTACCTTATAACTCACTAACGATCTCTATCTTGCACATTATACAGACACACTATCAAATAGAATTCCATTTTAACTATACATTCCCTTCCCATCTATATATATTATAATGGCAGGAGATCCAAAATGCACCAGAAGCGTTTAAAATATTTTTCTTAAATTATCACTTTTTTGATTTTTTTATTAAATTCTTTTTTTGCATTAAGTAGCATCTTAATGGCATATTAATGACATCTTAATAATTAACTACACTTATGAATACATATATATATATATATATATATAACAAATTTACTTCATATTATTTATAGAAAAGATTGACAAACTTTATTTGAGCATTATCATTATTATTCAAATTTAGATTATTAATTATGTGTATAAAATTATGATTATTTTTCATGTAAATTAAAGACTTAAATTTGTTCGCATTGCGTCATTTTTTATTACATGTTGAAGATTTTTGAAAACTTTTTTCAAACGATTATAGGATAAACGATCTTAACTTCTCAAACAATTTTTAATCAATAATTGTGAAATTTTTTATAAATTATGGAAGTATAATCTTTTAGTTAAAATCTGGAATTTGTATAAAATAATATTGACATATTTTTATTTTTTACATAATAAACTCAACCATTTTATTGACCGATTAAGTTGATAAAAATGTTATATACATGTTATTACATTATATTATGTCATAATAAATTACTATTCTAATTAGACTTAATTGCAGGAGGATGGGCTTAACTATTTTTTTTTTGCACAAAAATGGTCCAAATTTAAAAATAGACAATGTGATGACCTAACTATTTTTAAAAACAGATGAATGTATTCAGTTTATGATTTAATTACAACATGATGGCTGAAAAATGTATTTTTAACACAAAATGGCCAAAAAATAAACAACAATATTTAGACTAATTTAGACGGAATGCAAGCATCTGCTTAAAAAAATATTTGGGTCATTTTTGTGCAAAAAAAAAATAAAATAGTTGAGGCCATACTCCTATGATTAAATTTTCTAATTATATAAATTTTTATGCTACTATTGAGCATGTATGTTATGAGAGGGGTGTCGGCTTTCAAAACGTTATTTAGTTATATTTAATATTGTAATTGCTACTTTTAATATTTATGATATTTTTAATATTATAATTTTTTTTTAATATATAATGAGAGTACAATAAAAATTTATTAACCGTGCAAAGCGCGGCTAAATTAAATTAACTAGTTTAGTACTAATGTCGAGCCATCCTTGAATGTATACATTCCAATCTTAAGTTCTGTCATTACTAAACAACCCAACAATTTACCTTTCCTTCACCACATTCTATCTGCTTCTGAATGTCAATCATTTATATTCTAAGTTCGAACCAAACCAATTATTCTTTTATTTCTTTACTTGACCTTCCATTTCTCCCTTGCCTCCCCATCTCTTTCGAACAATAACACACCCCATCAACACAAGACCACCACCCCTAATAAATCACACTGACAATAAAATTTAACCATACATGCATCCTTTATATCCATAAAATGACACCCCATCAATATTATTAACCAACTTACTAACAAACCAAAACTATAAACCCGAAAATTTGTTTATCTCCGAACCTCATATAAACACATACATATACTAACAGCATCATCAACTACAAAACTCCACAATCAACAAATAAAGTTTCCCAAGCCATGAACATCAAGAACCTCGCTATGCACACCAAACCGAGACAAACAAAGAACGGGCAGAACCAAACAATGTTGCCGTAGCAATAACAACAAAATCGAACCCATCAGACATCCCAAGATTCATTTTCGGTATCACAATACACGCACAAAACGTATACACAACATATACAAACTACAACACCAGTATTACTCTGAAATCAAGCTTCACTGGGGAGGGAGATGATTCACTCGATGTTTCCACTGAATCAGCAAGAACCCAGCACACTCGCATCGTACACACACACTCGACTCTATATACATACCACGATTTGATTCCACATATAATCTCACACACACAGTAGCTCATCAATTAACACGCACACACCCTTAGTAGTACAACAATCGCAGGGGAGGGGCGATAACAGCTCGCACCTACCCACACACACACTAGCCACAAACTCCCACAACAGCTGGACCAAACCAAAATCTTGTATCAATTACTTAACTAAACCCACAGATAGATACATGTATATAGATAAGGGGTAAGTGTAATTAGATGTAAAAAGGAACTAGAATCCGAGATTGGATTAAAGAGGTGTTTGTAGTCGACCTTGATTACGCAGGGGAGAGAACCGAGGTCGAAAGAAAAAAAAAAGGGAGAGGGAGAACAACCAGCCACGAGGAAGGAAGGGGAAGAGAGATTAGAGAGAGCTCGTGAGAATTTTTGATATATACAGACCTGCTAAAATGAAATTGGGGAAAAGCATAGTCAAATTAGGGATTTAGAGGGAGAGAAAGCTGTAGAAGGATCGAGAAAATGGAAGAGAGAGTTACAGTTTTTGACTGAGAAAAACAGAGGAAAAATTGAGAAAATGACCAAAATACTTCTTTTTCACTACCACATGGTCCAAAATACCCATTTTCGGTACTGTTGGCCCTGACTACCCACCCAACACGCTACTGCGTGTAGCGTGTATCGTGTTCACTGTGACACTGTAGCAATCTCTCCTCTCCCATCTCTCTCGTCGTCTCTCCCATTCTCGTCGTTTTTCCGGCTTAATCCGTCGCGTCTGAGCACACCAACAGCATATCTGAGCACACCAATAGCAACACCACATCGTGCTCTTCGATTAACCCAACTGAGTTTATGGAATCTGGCCCCGCAGGGGCTTGAACGAATCCGGCAAAAAAACGAGGTAGAGAGGTTGGCTTCGATTTGGGGGTTTGAAATCCGGCGAATGATATGGTTTGAAATGGGTATGGTTGTGTAGAGCATCGAAACACGATTCGATTGGTGTATAGGACATACACGGTCGATAACTGAATGGTACGAACGGAGCTCCGCTAGTTTTGATCGAAAAATCGTCTTAACAATCGCCAGAGCTCGATTGGAGAAGACATAGGATACGCATTTCGGAGTAGCGCATCTCAAGATGCGCATTTCGAAGTAGCGCATCCAGCGGCATGATGCTGACGTCAACACGCTTGTTCCTGGTGGCGTATCTAATGATGCGTGTCTCCTGGTGGCGCATCTAAGCTTGTTACTCCATTGTCAGTCACGTGTCTGAGAGACACTCCTTCACCAGTAGCGTGTCTTCAAGACGCTCCTTTCCCAGTAGCGCGTCCCGTGGGTATTTAGGGCCGCCAGAACTGGCGGTGGGTATTTTGGTTCTGGATTATTTTTTTGTGGTTATTCTGGGCCATCACCCTGAAAAATTACATCGTGCTGAAAATTCACTATTTTAATAATTTAAATCCTTTCAAAAATCGAAATTTAATAATAAAAAAATTAGTAGGAAAAATAAATTTTAAAATATAGCTTATGAAATTACAAATGTCCCCATATTTTTAAAATATTTTTAGGATAAAAAATGAATTAAATATGAATTTTACAAATAACAATCCTTTAAATGCAAAATAAATCATAAAATCATTTTAAAATACCAAAACACCCAAATTAACTTTTCCAATAATTTTAAAAACTAAATAATATAATAAAAATAATAACATAAAAGATTTCTGGATTTTTAAATACTCCGATGATTTTATAAAAATCTCAGAAGATCAATAATGCATGATTTAAATAGATTTTCTTTAACCATAAAAATTCCAATAAAAATACACGGACTCACATTTCACGTATACATCATAATATAAGCACGTAAAATGATATCACATATATTCAATCCCAAAAAAAATTCACCTCAAATAATCCACATCTAATATTAAATAATAATATTTATAATTAAGAATTTTTCTAAGGCGTTATAGTAGTACTCCACCAAACTTGCCATACAAATGTGTGCCATCTATCTGAAGTACCAGAATGCAATGTGCGAATGCATCTATGCATGGCTTGAATGTCCAGAATAACCGTCTGAATCTCACCACCTGTCATTATGCCCACACAATAAAACAAGCTAAGTCAAATCGAACCAAAAATGAACAATCAATTATATTACATGCTATGAAGACGACATAATCATGGTAAATGAATATACCTTAAGTATTGGCTCTTTTAGCTCATGCTCTTTGAAGTACCAATCCACATGTGTGCCAATGTTTACTCTTTGAAGGACATTCATCAATAATGGAAGATCTTGGTACGATTGCTCCCAAGAACCATAGACCTTCTGACTTGCAATCCTTTTTCCATCTCTAACCTTTTTGCTTGATGTTTTATATCCAACTTCTTTCACAATTGCAGCCTTCAACACCTTCTCCGAGACAGCAGGATCAGCAGCAACTAGGCTCATAATGATCTCTGCAATGTGTGAAGAGCTCAAGTTTCCGTGATCTTGTGAGAGAGCTTGATTCACACATGTATGTGGACCCCTTGTGTCCATAATCTCAAAATAATCACGCAGTTTCCTCTTCCTGGCCCTCAATCTCCATTGACAACCCTTTGTATCCTGTTTGCATACAACTTCCCAAGTGATGGAATCAGATTTAAGTGAACCTTCTTCACCACACTCAACAACTTTTCTTTTGATTCAAATGTCATCCCTTTTGTCAATTTTGCCGAATTCTGAAGTTCACCAATTTCCTGCATGCTATGTCCTAGATTTGAAACAACCATTGATGATCCATCAAATGACCTATAGAACAGGATATCACCATCTGTTAGCTCGTTGCTTTCTCTTGAATTTCCTTCACTATTAGCACTACTCAGAAACAAATTCCTAGTTGAACTCCCACTAGAAACACTACCCCAATGCACACTTTTAGAACTACGAGTGCTTGAACTAATTTCATAATTGTCCCCAATCTTTGAGCATTTTGCAGATTCAGTTGAAATTTCAAACGAACCAATAAGAACTTTTTCAATATAAAGCTCTACACGCACTTTACTACACGAACCATCCAAAGTTTCAAACATACACTCCACATCATCATCATCAACAAGTAAGACAACTGCATATTTGTTGGTTATGGGATTCATGAACCTACGTGATACCCTTAATCTACACAAATTCGGATCTATCTTGAGTTTCTTGTGAACAACATTCAAAAGCTCTTTATATTTCAAATCAAAATTCAACTTCACAAAGGCAATCACATCTCGATCATATGCACTACCAATTACGCTATCATGAATAATATTTTCACCATAGTATAACCATCCCCATACATAATTAACATTCGAAGAAGCCATACTTAATTTAAACCTAAATAATTTTAACCACTTAACAAGTGAAATAACATTACCTCATAATCAATTTGATGAATTCGATGACAAGAGTTAAAAGGATTACCTCAAAACCATTTGTGATTTTGAAGAAGATGACAACTGAAAAAAATAGCAGCAGCAAACAAAGATAACTGTTGTCGGGATAAAACAGACGAAATTGGGGATTTAAGTAAGGAATATACGCATCTGGCAATTGCGTAGTAACGACCACACATTAAAGATTTGCGTATAAGGGGAATCTACGCGCATTTGTCATATGCGTATAGACTGTATACACAATATACCAATGCGTGCTATACGCTCTAAATTCCTAGGTTCACAACACGAATGTCTACGCATATGTACAATGCGTATAGCATCTACACGCATAACCTTGATGCGTGGTCACCTCTCCACGCATAACTGTGGCAGCATGGATACGTGGATACGTGTACGCACGTAAACAATGCGTATAGATTCTGTACGCAGTATCTGGATGCGTAAGAGCAAGTCCAATAGTCTCCTAGCATATCCCTTATAAATATTATAAAATATTCAACTCCTAAGAAGTTAGGACATTGAATTGTATATTTACTCCAACAATCTTCCTTATAATAGATCCTTATAATTATTAAATACTAAATTTAAACTCCACCATGTATTTGAAAGGGAGGGAAACAATTGGGAAAGAGAGGGAAACTAATATTTTATTGGTAAATATAATATAAGGGAGCCCTTAAAGATAAGGGGTGACATGATGCTCTTAATTTTTTAAGGAAAAGTTAAGAGCCTATTGGAGCACTATTTTTGACACAATACCTTATAATTTGAGTTAGGAACCCATATAAGGGATCTATTGGACTTGCTCTAATCAGTACCGTCAGAATGAACAAGGCGGAACTATGTATGGAACACGCATACAAGTAATGCGTGTAAATGAAAACGCATGCTGGTAATGCGTAATCGGTGGGCATTTAGGGCGGACTGTCGCGCGCACGGGTATTTTGGGTTTTGGATATTAAAATATGAGTAATTGGGGATTTTACCCAAAATTTTAGATATATAAAGAGAAGATCGTCGAACTATAATTCATGTAAATTATTTTGATCAGTTTTTTTAAAAAATTCGTAATAAACCAATCATTTTTTTAAAAAAATAAAAAATAATCATATATTTTCGTTATTTTAAAATGAAAATTTGTGAACCAAGTTGCTTACTTTTTGCTAATTTTAAAAAAAGAAAATGGTTAGTTTTGTGATTTTTTCCGAATTTTTTTTATTAATAAATAGAAATATGGATATAAGATAGAGCCGGCGGGAGGTATGTAAATGTATAGTCGGTGATTGAAAAAAATTAGGTTTGTTGTCCGTCCGTCCATGGAATCTTACGGTCCGTTACTAGAGAGAACTCGAGTTCCTCAACCCTCCATTCAATCCTACGCTGTTATTTCTATTTTCGAAAAGTTCCGTTCATCTCAAGATGACGACGTCGGAAGAGACGCTATCACTCAGTGTCTTGTCTCCTCTTCTCCCCCAGTGGTGGATCAGTCCGTACGCCAACTGTGTCGTCTCGTCACTCAACACAAATTCAATCTCTCTGATGCTTTAGTGGACCTCCAGGCCGCTTTAGAAGCCTCTCACTCACGTTTTGTTGATGTTTTTGTTAAAGCTTTAGGGTTTCTTGTTAGATGGGCCTTTCACAATCACTCTCCTTCCTTTCGCTTTCCGGCTTCTCACGCTCATCCTTTCGTCAAGGTTTATTACTACCCCCCCTTTTGTTCCAGGTTTAACTGTTTATTTATATTTATATATACTGTATTAGCTTGTGCTTAACCATTGTATAATTACAACCCCAACCCCTGTGATTCATTCATTTTTGTAGCTGATTTCAATGCATATTAATTAGTATTTACTCCCTCCGTCCCACAATACAAGTCTCTTTTGGAAAAATTACGCATCTTAAGAAAACATTAATTTGATGATATACTACTTTTTGAATACCAAGCAAAACTTACATTCAAGTCACTCCGTGATTTTCAGCTACGCAGATTCACCACTTCTGAATTGCCCTCTCTCATACATAATAAATTCACGTTGATTTTTAGGTTTTAGATATATGAGTTACTTTGAAATCTTGGATTTTGTGCGGCAGATACTTTCTTGCAGGAAAGAGGTTCAGTCAGAACTAGTGGAACAAGTGCTTTTATTTATGGTGTTCAACAAGAATCTTGGAATGCTCCAAGTTTGTGAATTTTTAAGCCCCTTTTTGGACTTTATGACCATAAGAATGTTCAATTTTATTTCCTTCTCTCGGAATTTGTTTTCGTCAATGGCATCTCTTTGCTGTTCATATCCTCTAGAGGCTTTGCCTGTCATGAAACTATTCATGAGATTACTGAGATTTTCTCCTTGCAAGAATGAACAAGTAAGTACACTTATTGGGTTTAGTTTTATTTGTCTTTTGTGACTGTTTTTAAGCTGTAGTTATTGCTGAATTTGACATTTGTAATGAACTACATGCTCTATAAGTTGTAGCTTGTTAATGCGATGCTTTTGTGTTACTTCTTGTAGGAAATTTCTAATGTTTCCTACTTTCTGGAACACATGGTGGACATGTTTATTGTGGTTTTACGGCAGCTAGTTGGGATGGAATTGGTATGTCTCTGGCTATTGCTTTTCATACTTACATTTATCTTACTTCCCTAAAATTTTGGGAATTTACTTTGGTTCCAAGTGTAATGGTTAATCATGATCATCCTCTGCAGCTAGTTCATGAGGTCCAGCTGCAGTGTGTGGAACTTCTTGGAACTATCTTTTCACTCACATTTCTTGACCAGGGTTCTTGTAGGAGTGAAGCTGTAATTGAAATATCAAGACGTTTAGTAACCATCCAAAATGAGCTTGGTTTGAGTTATATACCTGAAATTTCATCAGTGGTATTATCATTATTTATTGCTCTTGTTCAAGCAGAGTTTGAGCACAAACAACTCTCCGTACTCAGAATGCTTTTGCTGCTCTTTAAATGGAAAGGAAAAAAGGGTATGATTAGTATCTTTCAGTAGTGATATCTTTTCCATATAAGTCTGCTACACATATCGTAGAATTAATTTTCACTTTGTCAAAAGAGCTCCCTGGCGATGTTGTTACTTTGCAGGTCTTTTGATCTAAATTTGAAATGAAATTTATTAAACAGATACCCAGGAAATTGCAACACTTCAAACCATCATGATGTAAAAGAGTTGTGCATGAGCTACAAAAAGAAGAGATGCTGTATCTCATAGTGTGCACTTATTATTATTTTATTATAAAGAAAGGTCTATTTTACTTGTCCTTGTAGTTTTTTTCCCTTTCGTCCTTGTTGTTACAATTTCAATAATTAATATAGCTTCTGTATGGTTTTCACTGGTGATGTACACACTGATACCATTTCAGTACAATTCAATTCACGTTCTTGCTTTTGCAGGTAATCTTTTAACTAAATGTTTGGGTGAAGAACTTTTATTCATATTTCCTCTCATGAACCTCATGTCCTCTCCTTCAATGCCTGTTAAAGAAGCAGCAACAAATTTGCTTTCCCTGTTGTATGACTCCTCAATAAACTTGTTGATTACACAAGCTGAAGGTCAAGACATAAAAAAGAGAACACCATCCATTAGCAGACCTGAACATATCTTTTACAGGCTTCTGCAGCATTTATGGTATCAGGTATAGTGTCTTTATATCGTTCTTCATGTTCAGTTACATATATTACTTAACACTAAGCAATTTGTTTGATGTGCTGTAATTTTTAGGATCCGTTTTTGTCATATGCTTCATCCTACTTAGTTATGACGAACATTGAAATTAATGTTAAAGAAACCCATCATTTACCAATGAGATGGACCGACATGATGGTGGAGTATGCACTTGGGGTTCTTGAAAGACTGAAGTCTTCCGTACCTATCTCCCATTCTGAGAACATCGTGCTCAAGGGTAGATGCACATTTTATTCTTTCTATAGTCGTTTTTCCTAAAGCTGAAAGTTCAAGTTGCTGATATATTTCTGGTTCCTTTATTTGGATTTTTTTTTGTCAATTTGTCTTTTGTAGAGATGGCACCATATATAAGTGCAGTTATGAGTGTTCTTGTCCTGCATCATGCCATGGGGCCTTCAGCTGTAGAACTTTTGGCTGTCACTGGCAACATGAACCCCAGACTTGGTGTACCACTGTTACTAGTCATCTTGTTCTACAATAACATAATCTGTGCTGAAGATCAAGCTATTGACTACCATTGGATGCTGGTGAGATATATAACACTCATTTTTAAAGTGATAGTTGCCAGGAAACAGTTTTGCAGTTGTCATCTTTGAAGCTGTTATAACATGATTTAGTTCTTCGATGGCGACAGCTAAAGATTTTGGGGATACTTCCATCACTTGCTTCACATCCTGCAATGATACCACTTGTTGTGCAGACTATATTGCCTATGCTTCAGAATGACACTAAACCGTAAGTTCTTTTCATAATTTTGAGACATATGTTTTTGTGAGGTGTACTGCTATCTTAGGCTCATGAGTCATGAATACATTTTGCACCCATCCAGTACTACTTAGGAAATTATAATTCTTACAACAATACTTATTGGATACACCGACCTTTAATGATAGTCTAATGATAGTCTAAAATTAAAAGAGAAAAAGTACCCGGCTAATGATAGTCTAACAATTAAAAGATGGACCCAACTGGGCTTAAGCAACAAATCATGGTGCTTCTTTATTAACTTTTTTGTTATTGTTATGTCTTCATCTTGATCCTAGTAACCTTCATTTGTGAAAGCAATTCAAATTGTAAATAACTATATACTAATTGTTTAGATATCAACATAAGTATATTTGTCAGATATATTTGTAACGATATGGATGTTACAATAAATCGTATACTTTTTGTGATAATACTAGAATGCATGAAGTTATTTTTTAAGCTCTACTACTTGCTAGTATGTAATTTATTTGATTTCATTATATATATGATAACAATATTTTATCATGTTATGTGCTATAACTTAGTTTCTTCTATTCTCTGTGTTCTTAAAGTATGCTGTATGCTACTGCCACACGGGTACTTTGCAAGACATGGGAGATGAATGATCGTGTATTTGGGAGTTTGCAGGTGGATTCTTATTGCTCCATATCTAATTCCTGTTGTATTGTGAAGTCTTCTTAACTTGCTTGGGGTACCTAGGTGTGCTTGTGGGGCGCACAAGCATCTAGCCACCCAGGTGGTTTCCAGTTATAATATCAGATTTATGATTCAAATGATGCTGTCATGCTTAAATCGGAAACAACAATTTAATAATTTTTTTGCTTCTCATTAAAGACTCTTGGATTATTTAATGAAGATTGTGGACCCAGTGAGTAGTGTGTTGCAATAGTGGAGCTACTATCATCTCCAACTTTACGAATTTCTTTATAAAAAGGCAGCCCTCCTTTTATAAATATTAGCTGGTATATTAGTTGACTAAAGAAAAGCCTGTACGTTATTTTATTATTTAGTAATTCATATAAAATCTAGGATATTAGACCTGAAGTGGTGCGGCGCATAAAACAATTAAGTTAGTTAAATTATTTTATATCATTATTTAGATGTTAGAATGTTTTATAATTAATAACTATGTTATCTAGTTAGGAGTATTTTAGAAAATAGATATGTGGTAGTAGATAAGTAAAATGTTTTAGTTAAGGATTTGTTTCCTTTTTTATCTATGATTTGCTTATTCTCCAAGTTTACTTGTTTACGAAGTTCTTGGAAGTCTATATAAGCATGAAATCTTCTTTTATCAGGTAGAGATGAATATATGGGTATTGGCCCTTTCTATCACAATTTAAATTAAAATGGTCCAAAATATCACAATCTGGAAAAATGGCCTTTCATATCACATAAAAACGCATTTTTTAATTACGTTTATGCAGAAGCGCATTTTCGATTAGCGTTTCTTTCATTAACGCATTTAATATGCTCGTTTTCTGTACATAAAAAGGGAAGAAAACGTCTTTTTAACATGCGTCTTCAGTTAACGCATTTATTAGTGGCGTTATCTCTCGAACCACAAAAACTTTACTTATATAATGACCCCACCCACGTGCACCAGTACTTTTATCAATTGTCTGCTTTCCAGCTAAAATAAGAAACGCATGTTTTTGATTCGTTTCTTAGTGATACAAAGGGCCTTTATATTTAGATGTGATATTTTGGGCATTTTATTCTAAAATTGTGATATTAAGGACCATTTCTCTGAATATATGAATTGTTGACTGTTTGAAAAATCTGAGGATTTATTTGTGACTCAGATCCTCTGTGGTGATACCCCGGTCTTGCATCAAAAACTTGCGTATTCTCTTTACTGATTATTTATATGCTGACATTTAAATGTTGTGCTCTGATAAATGCAGCCAATAAATGAAGTTGATATGGTTTGTTTCTAGTTTTGGAATACATGAATTTGTCTCCAAAATGTGAACACTCCAATCTCTCCTTCAGCTAAAAGAGATTCGTAATGGGTTCTTTGAGTTTCTATCATTGTCCAATATGTCAGAAGCCATCTAATTTGACTAGGCATTTAGTCTCCATTTATTGATATAGATTCGACATATGTATTTATCATTAAACCAAAACCTGATAAGTGTGATATGCAATACTAAGAGAATATACTGATTGAGTTGGGTTGCGATGCTTCAAGTCAAGTTGACAGATGACGTTAATGAAGCACATTTTAAGTTATAACTTTATTTTTAAAGAATTGTCAAGTAGGTTATATATCTTTCCTGCCAATCCCTGGTTATGTAAACGGTTAACCTGAGTCTTAAATTTCAATCCGTATTTCAATTCGCAACGATCATATGCCATTTTCAGTAGCATGTTTATGGCCCAGATTTAAGATGTATTGTCTTCGATATAGCAAATTTGTAACTGGATGAGCTCCTAAGAAAAAGTTAGTCATCAAATACCACTATTTTTACAGAAACATTGACTGTTACTATTTTCTTTTGAAGAATAAGCTTAAAGTCTACATCAGCTACATATGTTTGTAAATATTTAATTATTCTAATCTTTGATAGCTGAGATTCATTCTAATGGTGCATAATTGCATATTGCCAAGTAACTTGAATCTAAAATTAAAACATGCATGATCTACTATGAGACTTTACTTCATGGCTGCCTCTTTAAATATGATATATCTTGCGTTAGTTCTTTTGTTCGCTATCTGTTCACATTATTAAGGTGTTTATCTGCTGTTCTGATTATTTTTTACATTATTAGAGTGTATTACTCCCAAAAAGATTTATCCAGTATGCATCTGAAAGAGATATATGTATAAGCATGGCAATTTCTCTACGTGATGTTTGCAAGAGAGATCCTGATAGAGGTGTGGACCTTATCCTCTCTGTATCGGTGGGTAAATATGTCATTGTAATGATTTACGCTTCTCTCTATCCTTGATTGACGTAATGCCGTTCTACTTCTAATTTTCATATCTGCACCAACAGGCTTGCATTGAGAGCCGTGATCCTTCAATTCACACTCTTGGTCTTATAAGTCTTGCCCATCTTTGCGAAGCTGATGTAATTGGTATAATGTTACATACTCTTTTAGATTTACTCTTTTGTTCTAAATGCGTTGATCCACACCTCGTTACTAACTTGTTATGTTATAGTAAACGGCAGTTTGGACACATTAACAAAACAATGATTGTCTGAAGTAGCTTTAAACTGAAATAGATTTAAATTGCAACATCTTTAATTATTTCTGATAATCTGTTGGTGCTTGAGTTTCTACTGAAATGTATAAAATGTGCTCAAATGTGGTAACTCAGATGCTCTTCTCAGCTATTAGAAATAATCTCTGATCTTCTCAGCTATTAGAGCAATGGCAAACGGATTGGTCGGTTCGGGTTTTGTGAAAATCCCCGGACCCTAATATATATGTTGGACCCAGATCTGAACCCAACCCCGATTGAAACCCGAATTCCTAGATCCAGACCCGATCCATTAGGTTTCGGTTCGGGGTTCGGGTTTTAATTGGGTTTCAATTTATTTATACAATTATTTATCAACATGTTTTTTTGAAACAATAATTTATCAATTAGAACACTATTTAATCAAATGTCAAGGAAAATGTAAATTCTAAATAAACGCATGCATCATCCAAATGTATGTAATTAAAAGATGAATAATAAAAATATGTCTTTCAATTTGTAACATTTATATGTCAAAAATTGACTTGAATGCTTTATAAGATGAGCCTCTTACTAGTTTATGAACGAAAAAATACTGTTGACTAGATTACGAGAAAGTATATAGTAACTTTAAGTCGATTGCGGGTTAATTTAATAGCATTAAAATAATTAGACTATTAAAAAAATTAATAATTAAAAAATATTATATAAACATAATACACTATATTATATATATTTGTACTTCGGATCGGATCCGAGTTTGAGATGGGTTTGGTTCAATTTTCGGGTTTCGGGTCCGGTTCGATTCGGTTAGGACCAAACCCAAACCCGATCCAAAATTTATCCGGGTCTAAAAATAAATCCCAAACCCAGATCCAGATCCAAAATTTCGGGTTCGGTTAGACCCAATCGGGCGGAACGGGTCGGGTATCCATCGGGTCGGGACAAATTGCCATCCCTAGATCTCCAACCCATTACACCCATGCATGCGTGGACTTTTAACTCAAATGATATTTATGTAAAAGCTTTTATTTTTGTTACATGTTATCTCATTTTTATTTATAAAGTGAATTGAAGACCAGACATGTATGTATTATATGATTTATTATTGTCATGTGAATGAGCTAAATTTCAACAAAAATAAGAGTTCAAATTGTATAAGTTAAAAAATTATAATCCAAAATTACATGCAAGGAAAAGGCAACAAAATAATGTAAAATATTTGGGGTACAAATGGAATGAATTGTTTTTGTGAAAGAATAAAAGGGTAGGATTGGAATTTAAAAAAACTCTAAAAGTTACTCCAAATTTTGGTACACTAAATTTTGGTGTTGCACCAAATTTGGTGTAATTTTTGGTGTCACACCAAAATGATGTGATTTTTGGAGTTGGGTTAGAGGACATTTTTACACCAAAATAGTGTAAAAGTACATTTATAGAGTTGGGTTGGAGATGGTCTTATGATGATCTGCTTGATTACCAGAGTAATTATGCTGATACTTTTAAAATATTCATAGTTTGTACTTGATGTGATGGAGATGGAAGGTGGAACTTTAAAACTAAAAATTTTGATTGTCGTAGATACAGGAATCTGCATCTTTAGGTCATTCAAAGTTGCTGGTTATTATTTCTGTGAAGTTGTCTGTTTATGAGTAATAAATAATTTCCTCTCAATCTTCACTTGGTCTTAGGATAGTCTTTGATGATCTGCTTGATTACCCGAGTAATTCTGCTGATAGCTTTAAAATGTTCATAGTTTGTACTTGATGTAATGGACATGGAAGATGGAACTTTAAAATTAAAAATTTTGATTGTCGTAGATATAGGAATCTGCATCTTTAGGTCATTCAAAGTTGCTGGTTATTATTTCTGTGAAATTGTCTGTTTATGAGTAATAATTTCCTCTCAATCTTCGGTCGCCCCCCACCCCCCCAATTTTTTTTCTGTTTGGAGTAATAATTGTCTGTTGGCTTCACTATGTAGTTTGCACTTTCAGTTTCAGCATAGAATCTAAAAGTACTTTTTGGGCTAAATCATTTTCTACTTAATTTATTAAATCGGAATCAAGCATCATTATTTAGTGTTTTTTTTTTTCTGTTTTCCAGATTTTTATACAGCTTGGGGTGTGATACGAAAGCATTTGCTCATTTACTTGGAAAATCCTGTTGTATGTCACGGGTAAGCATTATGTCTACAACATGTATGTACTTACTAGAACATCCCTCCACTTTTGTAGTTAAAAGGCTCGTTCTCTCCTAATTAGTATTGATTTTTAGTTAACTTCTTTTGTTACTGAAAATGCTTTGTATAATTTGAATTATGTAATATGAAATTACTTCGGTGCCAAGCTTCACCAAATAAAGGAAGTTCTATTATTTTTGCTATGCATTCTTCCTTTTATTTTGAATTTTGTATACAAACTTTTAATACATATATGTTCCCCAATTTATTCCTCACATCCCAATCCCTTCGTTTAGCACTCATTACTTGAGTTGTAAACTAATACAATAGGCAGTACTTTTGTTCTCCTATTAATTATATAATTCAAAAGTTACGAATTCAACGAATATATAGCAAAAAATTATTACAGAGTCCAGATGTAACGATGGATTAAAAGTTGACACTAAGGCTGTGTTTGGATTGGGGGTTGAGAAGGGTTGGGTTGGGTTCGGGAGGGAAGGGTTAGGTCGGTAAGGATTAGATTGGGTTGAACCCTTAGCTTGTTTGGATGTAAGGATTGAGTAAGGGTTGTTCCTATTTTATTCTATTGACAATCAGTTTATTTTGTGAATTTCGGCCTAAAACACAATTTATTTGATATTTAATAATTTGTTATATATTAAAAATAGTATACTATGTTATAAAGAATATAAAAAGATGTTAAATTATTGAAAATATGTTAATATTATATTTTCAAATATCAATATATGTAGATTTTCACTAATTTTAATTTTAATTTTTTATAATAAGTTTGAATAGAAAATTTATGTAGATCACTTTTAATATAATTTTTTTTGTTCAATTTTTAACTTGAGTACAGAACAACAGCTTGCAATATTACTTAAAAAAAAGAACAAAATAACCAAAGCAATACACATGACGGGTGCATAGTTGAAGTGTGCTATTGTCCGTAATCGTCTCCAGGGTGTTCAAAATTCATGTTTAAATAATTAGAATCCAACCCTCCCCCTAACCCTTCCTTAAATTTTTTCCCCAAACAAGGTTCCAAAAATTTCAACCTGTCCCAACCCAACCCAATTTAACCCAACTTAACCCAATCCAATCCCTTCCAACCTCCCATCCAAACAAGCCCTAAAGAACATGTTGATTCTACACATTAAAACTTGACACTGACGAAATGATTCTCCAAACATTTTGATTTCCAAAAAAGTTTCCAGGTTCATTATTAAGTCTTCAATTTCAGAAAATAATGTTTATGCACTCCATAGGTTGACTACACAATTGTAGTTGGAATATTGTTAATGTAGAGTGTAGACATAACATTGAATTCACCAACACTTGTGATTTTTAAGGAGAGATTATTAAGTAATAATTTTATGATTTGAAATTGCAAACTGTAACAAGATTTGTGGAATTTTTTTTTAATCAAACTTACAAAATTCTTATTATTCTAATACAATATTATGAACATAATATTAGTTTGTATATGAAATAGGATTCTAGCATAATATTATTTTTAGATATTAAACATAATATAAAATTACATGTTAGTAACAAATAATAGTAACACATACCATTAAGATAGCTTTTTAACTTTTAATAAACAATGATGTGGAATAAGTAAATTTATAATTGAACATACATATTCTAATAGGATTCCGATGGAATCATACTAGGAAAATATAGTTTTGTAGACAAATTTTGATGTAATTATATTAGATGGTAAATATAAAATTTTAAATTTATTGAATTGTTACCAAACAGTATACTACGCACCACTGAAAGGGCTTTTCACCTTCTAATAAAGAGTAACGAATTGGATAAATGTGAGAAATTATTTCAGTTTGATTCTCTTGGTTTCTTCCTTCTTTTTTTGCTGGAATATTTGAATGGTTTCTTTCTTTTTCTCAACTTGTCCTACAGATATTAATTACTTAAAAAAAAAACCTATGTCCTACATGAAGAATTACTTCAAAATCTACTAATACATGTCATCGGCCAACATTAAGCTATGAAGAATACATGATTAGCAACAGTATTTAAAAAAAAAATAATAATTTGGTTTACCTAGATTCAGGTGGACGAGTAAATAAAGTGAGGGTTTGCAACTTTGCAATGATGAAGTTTGTAAGGAAGATGAGTGATACGGAAACTGAAGCAAGTCTGCTTAAATTGGTGGGTTTGAGATTTAGTTCAAATAGCAAGAATTTAAATGGAAGAAGGATTGAAAATTTTTACTATCTGCCAGCTGAACATAATAGCAGATAATCCATTGCACAACCCAAGTATAATTTTAGTGAAAAGGCAAATATATAATCTCCTACCGTTATTGATGTTACCTAACTATTTAATTGCACAAAAAGTCGTATGGTGTCGGGACATTAGTAGTTCTTTTACGCTATCTCAATCCACAAAATCCCATTCTACGCGAGATGTGATGTAGATTCTGTAACTCCTTGGGAAAACAAAATGAACATACATTTCAGAAGAACACAATCAATCCTAAAGCCTGAATTTTGAATCTCATTCAAAAGAACACAATCAATCCAAAAGCATGAATTTTGAATCTCAAATTCCTTAGATCAGTCCAGAGACGAAATAAATTTGGATTTAACCCTCAATTTAAGCTAGTAATTGAAGTTTACAAGAATGAAAAACTTATCATAGTTTTATTCTATAAACAAAGATTATACGGGTATTTATGTTCTAGGCAAATGACCTAAACCTAATAGAATCTAAGAGAAATGTAAAACTAGCAATGTCAGGATAATAGCTGAGTTAATACTACAGTATTTGTATTTTAGTAAGCAAGGGTATTATGGTCTTTTGACTATTGTTAGTAAGTCACTAGTATAAATAGAGTATCGATATTGTATTTTGAATCATGTATGAACAATTTACCAGAGAATGGAATTCAGTTCCACCATCTCTTTCTCTCTCTAAATTATGTTATTCTTTCTCTCTCTAGGGTTTCTATCTCTCTCCTAAATCTCTCTAATCTGTCTCTATTCTCTGCTGTTCAATCTACTGTCTTAGCTCTAATCTCTTGTTATCTTACTAGTTTTACTGTTATTCATCTCCTAAAACATAGAAAAACACAAAAACACTTAAAAACCTAGAAAACTACTTGTCAATGTGAGAAGAATCCACTTACTACTTTAATTAGAACATGATTTAATTGCAAAGTCCAACCAGAAAAATACACAATAAGTTAACAACTTAATTGACAAGATAGGTATTGAACTTTCGAGAGGTTCAGCTCTCTCCCAACAAAAGAAAACAACAGATCTATTCGCATAAAAACCCTAATCCACGACTTCTTTCCTTTTCTACTACCACATCTCTCCTTTTGCTGGTTAAAAGACTGATTTGCCCTTTTTATTGTGGAATGATAGTTTTGCCCTTTTTCTTACGCCTTTCATATAATTTCATAATTGGAGGTGCTTGTTGGTTCATTACAATACCCTGCCCCCAGAGAAGCACCTTGTCCTCAAGGTGAAAATCAGGAAATCTAGCTTGCATTGCAAACATATCTTCCCAAGTAGCCTCGAAAGGTTGATGTCCTTGCCATTTCATGAGTACCTCCAAAGCCCCAGGGTCTCCTTTAGTCTTTTGCCGCACATCTAACAAAGCCTCAGGTACAACTATAAGTTCCAAGTCAGGAGCTAGCTGCTCAGGCAGAATGGTGGATGCAGGTGTTGTTCCAACTGCTCGCTTAAGCTGTGACACATGGAAGACCGGATGAATCTTGCTGTATGAGGGTAGCTGTAGCTTATACGCAACCTTTCCTATGCGCTGTGTGATGGGAAAAGGCCCATAGAAACGAGCAGCCAGCTTGTCGAATGGTCTAGAAGCTAAGGACTTCTGGCGATATGGTTGAAGTTTTACAAAAACCTGTTCGCCCACCTCGTACGACTCGTCTCTCCTTTTATCTGCTGCTAATTTCATTACTTGTTGGGCTTTCATCAGATTGAACTGCAGTTCTCCTAGCATTGCATCCCGTTCCAGGAGTATTTCCTCCAAACTATCCACAGTCGTGTGATTTTTTTCCACCCTTCGAAGCTGTGGTGGATCCCGTCCATACAATATCTTAAAAGGAGTCAATTTTGTAGAGCTGTGGGGAGAAGTATTATACGAGTACTCAGCCCATGGAAGCCACTGAACCCAAGATTTAGGTTGCCCGGTAATATAACATCGAAGATACGTTTCCAACCCCCGATTCACAATTTCAGTCTGCCCATCCGTTTGAGGATGATAAGCAGTGCTTCGTTTCAAATCTGTCCCTTGCAACCTGAACAACTCATTCCAGAAAATGCTCATAAATATGCGATCCCTATCTGATACAATCGAGGAGGGAAACCCATGTAGACGAACGATCTCAGATACAAATACCTCTGCCACTTTCAGTGCCGTGTAGGGGTGTTTTAAAGGCAAAAAATGAGCATATTTGGAAAGTCTATCGACAACTACTAGAATGGAATTCATACCTTTTGAAGATGGAAGACCCTCCACGAAGTCCATGGAAATTTCATCCCACACCATCGTTGGAATTGGCAGAGGTTCCAACAGTCCAGCATGCAACTGTTGTGATGCCTTTTGTTGTTGACATATAGCACACCCTCTTACATAATTGGCTACATTTTTACGCATCCCACCCCAAAACCACTCTGCTGCAATACGCAAGTATGTCTTGACATCCCCTGCGTGGCCTCCAATTGGAGTATTATGGTACTCACGCAATAACTGATCCCTGATTACTGAGGTACCGGGAATCACATGCCGCCCTTTGTACATTAGCCTACTATTCACCACATGAAACCCCTTATGATCCTTCTCTCCCCTAATCAGTTCAGATTTGACTTGTTGCAGGAACTCATCCTCTGATATTTCTTTGTCGAGTAATGCCCAGTTTACCTCATGAGTTCTGATTAAGCTGCCCAGCTCAACCTCCCCATAACTCTTCCTGGAGAGGGCATCAGCCACGCGATTTGAACTGCCAGTTTTATATTGAATGTCGAATGAGTACCCCATCAATTTTGTCACCCACTTCTGATAATCAGGGCTGATCTCTCGTTGTTGTGTAAGATAACTCAAGCTTTGCTGGTCCGTTCTCACCAGAAAATGGCGCCCTAGGAGATAGTGTTTCCATTTCTGAATGGCTAAACAGATCGCCATCAATTCTTTTTCATAAATTGACTCTTGTTGAGCCTGAACCCCAAGTAGTTTGCTGAAGAACGCAATTGGTCGGTCTTCTTGCATCAACACCGCCCCCACCCCAAATCCCGAAGCATCTGTTTCTAATACGAATTTCTTCTCAAAATCGGGCATGGCTAACACCGGGGGCTGAGTCATAGCCTGTTTTAGCCTTTGGAAAGAAACAGTGGCTTTTTCGGTCCAACCAAAACTTTCTTTTTTCAACTGATCAGTCATAGGTTGAGCTATTTGAGCGTAATTCTGCACATACTTTCGGTAGTATCCTGTTAGGCCCAAAAAGCCCCTTAAATCTCTTAAGGAACGAGGAATGGGCCACTCCAAAATAGCTTTGATTTTATCCTCGTCCGCTGCTACTCCTTGGCCCAATATAACATGACCCAAATACGATACAGACCCCTGCCCAAACTCACATTTCTTCTTGTTGACGAACAGCTTATGGTTTGACAGTGTCTGCAATACCATATCCACATGTTGTACGTGTTCAACTTCACTCTTACTATAGATTAGGATGTCGTCAAAGAACACCAGCACAAACCTACGAAGAAACGGACGAAATCAACGACTGAAAAGTGGCCGGGGCGTTCATCAACCCAATCGGCATTACCACAAACTCGTAATGGCCGTCGTGTGTGCGAAATGCGGTCTTGTGGGTGTCTTCCTCTCTGACCAAGATCTGATGGTACCCCGCCCACAAGTCAAGCTTCGAAAACAACCGAGACCCATGGAGTTCATCCAATAATTCGTCAATCACGGGTATGGGGTACTTGTCCGGTATTGTTTCTTTGTTAAGTGCTCTATAATCGACACAAAATCTCCACGAGCCATCTCTTTTTTTAACAAGTAGTACTGGACTTGAAAACGGGCTTGTTGATGGCTTAATTATTCCTGCAGCAAGCATCTCACCAATGAGCTTTTCTATCTCATCTTTCTGACTTTGAGGATACCTGTACGGTCGTACGCCCACTGGTTGGCTGTCCTGGCGTAAGTGAATCTCATGTTCGTGTCCTCTTTTTGGAGGCAGACCTGTATTGGTGTTAAAAACTGCCCGATGGTGCTCAACAGTACCCCTCAAGAACCCTGGAATGGCTGCACTAATGTCACTGTTCCCATTTCCCTCCTCTTTTACAACCTCTGTGCGGTTAAATTCTACCCAATAACCTTGGCCCTCTTTTCTTAAGGCTTTTAACATCGCCTTGAGTGATATTTGAGATCGCACTAGTGCAGGGTCTCCTGCCAACGTAACCTCGACACCATCCTGCACAAAATGCATCACTTGCGTCTTCCAGTTCGTCCACACAGTCCCCAACGTCTCTAGCCACTGCACACACAATATCAGATCACAATTTCCCAACTCCAAAGGTAGAAAATCAGCTTCTACTACCACCCCACCATTCAAGATCACCGTGACCCCTTTGCAAATCCCCTCCCCTTTCACTGTCGTACCATTACCCAATGAAACTCCAAAACCCCCAGAATACTCAATAGGAATGGTTAATGCCCCCACAGTCTCCAAAGAAATGAAGTTGTGGGTTGCTCCCGGATCGATCATCACAACCACTTGTTTTTCACCAATTAAACCTAGCATTTTCATCGTCTTAGGATTTGACAAACCAATGACAGAGTTTAGGGATACCTCAGGTTGAATTGGCTCCTCTCCGGGAACATCCACTGTCTGAATGAAGGGTTGATCGTTGTGACCTTCTTCGCTACCGTCCTCTTCCTCTGCTTCTAACAGCAACACACTCAACTCTTTCTTGCGACACCTGTGCCCAACAACCCATTTTTCGTCACATTTAAAGCATAACCCGCTCTCTTGTCCTGTAATTCTCTTTCAGTCAACCTCCTCATCTCTCCTACCGATTTCGACAACTGAGACTGGCCAGTATACTTCGGGGATGAAACTGAAGCTTGAGACTCGCTAAGACTAGAGCCCCAACTTTTGATTGGAGAGGATTGGACACCTCGGTTAAAAGTGAGTGAACTATAGCTATTGACTCCTTTAGTGGCTGTAGATGTAAGTCCAGTAGCTACTGACCCTTGCCCAATTTTCCTAAGCCCCATAACCTTATTCTTCTCCTCAACTCGTACAGCTAGTTCCATGGCTTGCTCCAAGTTAATTGGGTTAAAAAGTCGTACTTCAGCACGCACCTCTTCCTTTAGCCCATTAATGAACTGACCCAACAACAAATTTTCTGAAATATGTTCCAACGGTGCAGCTGTTTCGATATACTTCCGGCGATACTCCAATACGGTGGTGGTCTGGGTTTTTGCTAGCCATTGCTCATAAAGTGACCCTCCTTTAGATGAACGGAATTGCCTTAATATATAATTCTTCAAATCAACCCACAACCGAATTGGACGCAGCCTGTTTTCCCACTTGTACCATTTTAGTGCGTCCCCTTCCATAGCCACCACTGCAGCTTCTAACATTTCTTTCTCACTCAATCGATAGAACACAAAGTACCGCTCCACTCGCAAAATCCATCCATCCGGATCCGACCCATAAAAAATGGGCATATCCAACTTACGGTATCTCCAATTACCCGGCCCCCCTCCTGACCCCGTTCCACCGCCCCCACTCCCTACGCCCTCCATCTGGTGACTCCCAAACCCATTTGTAATTCCCACGGGAAACCCTAACGACGTGTGGCCACCCTGATTCACACTCCCTCACCTTTGTCTCCTATAGGAGTAGGGTTATGTTGCAGCGCCGTCATCGTGGACTTGAGGTCAGATTGGAATTTAATCTGTTCATTTCTCATCAAATTCATCACCTGCTCTTGATGTTCCCTTGCTCTATTGATTCGTCCCTCCATCCGTATCACCAACTCATCCATATCTTCACTCTGTTTCTTCGCCGCTATCGCTTGCCCCTCCATTATTAACTGTGTCAACGAATGTTTCATGGCGTTGATGGCAGTTTCGACGGCTTTAGATACTATCTCCGCCGTATTCTCCTCGATAACTGCTGCCTTCTCCTCTAATTGCTCAATACGTTGCGCCACAGTCGGAGGCCCCATCGATCTAGTGCTCTGATACCACTTGAGAAGAATCCACTTACTACTTTAATTAGAACACGATTTAATTGCAAAGTCCAACCAGAAAAATACACAATAAGTTAACAACTTAATTGACAAGATAGGTACTGAACTTTCGAGAGGTTCAGCTCTCTCCCAACAAAAGAAAACAACAGATCTATTCGCATAAAAACCCTAATCCACGACTTCTTTCCTTTTCTACTACCACATCTCTCCTTTTGCTGGTTAAAAGACTGATTTGCCCTTTTTACTGTGGAATGACAGTTTTGCCCTTTTTCTTACGCCTTTCATATAATTTCATAATTGGAGGTGCTTGTTGGTTCATTACACAATGCATGATAAATTGGTATCAGAGCTGTGAAACTAGATCAACCACTACTTCAATCATGTTGAGCACTCTAAACCGAGCTGAGCGAGCCTAGAACTGTAGTAATCGCAGTTCCAAGTTCAGAGATATGACCTAAACAGTTCAGGTGTTCTGTTATGTGCTTATACTTACAGATCTGTTGATTTACTGTTATAATTAGGTAGTTTTGAAGTTGTTATACCTGTTTTGAGTTCGTTTACTTGCTAGTAGTTGAGTTTTGTTGAGATTATTGGAGAAAAGTACAAAAATAGCAAGTCTATTACTGTTTTGGTGTTGTTGATAGTATAAAAACTGCGTATGTACTGTTTGTTCGAAGTAGAGTTGTGGATTTGCTGTTGATTTCACTGATTGATTGTTGAATTGGAGTTGATCTGTGGTTTGGTTAAGTGATTGTGTTTGTGTATTAGTGATATGGAGTAACTGCTGAGTGAATTGTTGATCTGAAGTAGTAATAATCAGTGTATCCATGGTGTTTGATATTTTGTCGGATGAGCTATTATTGGAGTAATGATGTGGTTGAGAGTTCTCAACAAGAAACTCTAAGTATGTTACAACAGGATTTGCAAGGACATATGTTAGGAACTGAGGAGAAAATAGGCAGGCTGCAAGAGCAGATTGAGAAGTTAGTGATAGGCTTGAATAGGAGAGAGAAAAGGAGTTACAAAGAGCCTTGGTTTGGGGATGATGTTGAAGATGAGTACAAGGAGAGTGTGTCTCCTGGATTCTCATGCTGCTTCTGAGAGACAGAAATTGTTCCAAACATCAGCCAAACATGAAGATGAGCAAAGAGGCTCAGGAGTGTTCAAAGAACAAAATAGTGATAATCAAAGCTTGAAGCACCTGAAATTGACATTTCCTCTGTTTAAGGAGGGAAGTGACACTATGGAATGACTGAGAGATTGTGAGGAATACTTTGATATCTATGAGGTTGCAGATAGGAGGAGGGCTGCTATTGCAGCTATGCATTTGACTGGAGTACCTAGATCTTGGTATAAGTCTTTTATGATTGGTAGAGAAGGTGTGAGTTGGCTGCAATTTTCAGAAGCTTTCATATCAACCTTTGGCTTGCGAATATGAAAATTTGAAGGTCTTATGGGTTTGAGAGGGTCAATTAAGTTCTTTTAAGGTTGAAAAATCTGAATAGATGGATATATCTTATTGGTCAAGATAAAATTACGTATCTATAGGTTTTTTTTAATGTAAATGTTGAAGTTCTAGTTTTTTTTCTGTACTTCTATGGAATTCATATTAAAGGCGTCCAGAAAAATTTGTTTTAACTAGTTTCCTTTGCAACTCAGCTTTTGTATTTCATGTATTTTTAGAATTAATATTTTAATAGAATTTTTAACGTCTAAACTCTAAAGCCTTTCTATTCATCCCGAATATAATGATGAATTGTGAGGTCTCCTTAATTGTGTGGAACGTTTGCTGATTTTTGCAACATTGGAAATAGTACTTTTGCACCTCCTTTTTAACAGAATGTTGAACTCATTTTCATAGTTCATATATATTTGAAGGTTTTCTAGCATGCATTTAATATGTCACTGCCAAATAATTATTTGAAAACAATTAGCATCTGCATATAGAACTAACGCATGTGCAATTGTAGACATATATTGTGCATCCAGTTCTTGATCACAACTTATTTAATTGTTCCATAGCTTATCTCTTCTCTTACGATGTGGTGCAATGGATGCGGCTACGTTCCCAGAAGCAGCGAATGATGTATTGTTTATATTGTGGGAGATCGGAACCACCACGCATCCGGCTTGTGAATTAATCTGGACAAAGGCTCGAGCAGCTGCTTTTGAATCATTGACCCATTTTGAGGTAAATACATACTGTACTTTAAATGGGAGAGTCCGATGCAAAGCTATTATTGCCATTGCCATTGCTATATTTTGGAACCAAAAAGTGACTTTTTGGTGCTAAAATACAATTTCTGTTCAAGTCATATTCCTTTGCCTCTTGTCTGCTTTCTAGTTTTTGTATTATGTGGTTTCGACTTTTTGGCTGCTGCTGGCTATTAGCGCCACTTCTCTTCTGAGTTGTCAAGTTCAAATATTCCTTAAAGTCAAGTGTGACATGGAAAGCATTTTCCACGTTAGAGCATCTCCAATGGGAGAGAGTTCTTAGGTAAAATTTCAAATCAACTACCATAAATAAAAACTATAAAGAATAACAAAAAAAATTTCACTCCAATGGTACATTATCCTTAGTTAAAATTATAGCCAAACTCATTATATTGGCAATATTTGTTGAACATCTAGAGACCTATAGTGAAACTCCACATCATCTGTTGCCATACAAAAATAATAAATTCTATTTATAATAAGTTGAAATGATAATGACATACCATTTTTAAAATATAGCCAATCATTATAGCCTACTCCGTTGAAGCACAACACCTTACACGTTCAACAAATTTTACATAATCAGTATTTTATATCATCTTAACCAACACCGTTGGAGATGCTCTTATAAGGAGTGTATGTCAGCTTTTCTTTACTTATTTTAAAATCTGAGATCAGATTTGAATATTGCCCAAACTATGACGAGGATCTTTAACAATCTGACTTCTAATTTTAACAATCAAATTTCTGCATATACTCTGCCACAGTCATCATTACTTGCTGCAAATTCAAATTTCTGCATGTACTCTACTTCGATATTGTTCCATATATACATTTGCAAGATTAACCAGCTTAACCTTGGCAAACTTGACACGTAGCTCATTAGATATGTCATATCAACCAAAGTATTCTTCAATTGCAGAATTTAATAAGGTTGTTGCATTAAATTTTCCGTCAAAGTCTATTACATCAATTTTCTCCTTGTCTGTGATATCTCCAGCTGTGTTGTAAGGCTAATATGCGCCTCCATTCATGAAAGTTATTAGCAGATTAAATATGTGTGGCTGCTGCATCCATGGGAGTCCATTATTTCTTCGTTCTTTCCTCAGATCTTCTTCATTCAGCTGTTTGTTGCCTGTCACTATTTGCATCATAAGTCGGCCTTGAAAGGAAGGCCTCGGCGAGTTGTCATAGCCTGCCTTGCTCTGATACCAAATGAATCTGATGCAGGATCTCAAAGTAGTTAAAATGGACAGATGAGTGAGAATATAAAACGTAAGGAAAATACACGAGGCCTCACACCTAGATTACTCAAGGTCTCACACCCAAGAAAAATAATGTAACTTGATTCATTGAAATCTGCCTTTAAACAATTCTGATTGAATATTTGTATGTCTCTTAGGAAGATTCTTGCTAGATAACTTTCAAGATATGTAATTATAGGGACCTTTTAACTCCTGGGAGACTTCTAAATTTGTTTAAATAAAATACTTTAAGACTTTTGGGCTCTATTCAATTAACTTGATCATAAAATGAATTTAAACATTCACTAGACATAATAATTTTTTTGTAACCTTCTTTTCCCTTGAATATACTTTTCCCTATTTCTTTGATTTTGCATCTCTAGGCATATGCTTGCTCTCTATATGCCACTGCAACTTGAAGTTTTGTTGTTTAATGGGTAGGTTGAGTTGGCTCGTAGTTCCTGCCTTCTAAAGTTGTGGGTACCACCTGTATCAAACAAGATTAACGTGCATTGGTTCGCCTTGATGCCCCATGAGATCCCTGGTTTTGAATATTCTATTCCATAGGACCGATGTCTTACCTTATTGTTGGTGATAAGTGTTACCTAAAAAATTTTTACACTTCTATGTAGACAACCTAGAAGATAATCAGACCTGTACACAGTGATGTGAAGTTTAGCATTGAATTCAATTCCTTAAGAGAACTATCATCCGATTGTTCAATATGAGGAGTCTGCTCATTAAACTTGTTGTTCGTCCGACGTATGAAGTTGTGAAGCTTGCCACTTAGATTGGGTTGTTCTAATATGGCAATCAAGGTTATCACGGCGCCAAGTCGAGCCTCGACGCTCGAGTACCTTCGAGAAGACTAGTCGACAAGTCGCCCGACTAGTTGTAAAAAGTCGACAAAGTGCTAATTATACATGTATTTACTAGATTAATATATAATATAACTAAACACATCAATTCCAATTTAAATCAAAAGTAATAACAGTGTAACTATACAAGAGTATAAGTTTTAAATATGTTAAGAAGTCGGGCTTCGAGGTTTGACGTTCTCAGCGCCCGAGTACAAGAGTACTCGTAGGTTTGAGTAAAAGTCGTAAAAAGTCGGGCTCGAGGTTCTCGGCGCCCTAGTACCTTCGTGTCGACTAGTCGTCGACTAGTCGTTGACTAGTCGTCTTCGTGATAACAGTGATGGCAATTGGCTCTAATACCAATATGTTGAGTTCCCAAGTTCTGGATCTCGTCATGAAACGTCAACCGAAAGTATTTCTTTCCTTAGTTTGTTATTGTTTGTCATGAAGCTAATTATGAGAGCTGTCCTTGACAGATTCTCGGTATAGAAATATCTACAAACATGACGCTCTGCACAATATTCTTCCAAAACAGAACAAAGTGCCTTTTTACTATTGTTGTGCCTTTTTACTATTGTTAACAGACTTTAGAAGCAGTTTTCCCAGCTTTCCTAGCTAACAACTATGTCTGGTAACTGTACAAAATAACCCAACATGCAGATTGTTGTTAAAAAAAAACCTTCGTCACATGTTTACCACAAGCTCACCATATTTTTCAAACAAACATCTCCCACAGAAGGTTGTGTAGGCCACAAAATAGTCAAACTGGCCACAAGTAAAAAGACTCTTAGGATAGTTGGTGAGTTGCAAGAATTATCAAGGCAGATCCTTTGATTAAAAGAAAATTGAGGAAAATTGATAATATTAAAGCTAGGAACATAAATTTAAATCTCTTTTATCAACAAAGTCAAAAGTATAAGCCAATCCCAATCTAATCTTTTAATGAATTTAATTATAACATTTTGTTTCATTACTTACAATTAAATCCTTCACTTTTTTGTTAGGTATTGCACATTCAAAACAACATTGCAGATTTTAAAGAGAGAAACATGGAGTTGCTTACTGCTGAAACCCATACTGAAGTGCTAAGGGCTATGGAAAAATTTGAAATTAATATTATCAAATTTGAGCACCAGTTAAGAATCATTCAATTCATCGTCTTGTAGTTTGCTTAATATGTTCATCTTCCCGAATCTTTTGTTTTTCAAGAAATGTAAACGCTGATCACTCATCAATTTATTTTATGTCTAGGACAAGGCAAAGATTAGTGAAGGAGAAAAGAGTACCTCGAAATAAAATTGAGAAGTTGGTACATGTATACCAACAACTAAATTTCAAGCAAGGTATGACTAATTTGTTTAGTTAGTTGATTGGTATCATACTTGTTAATGCACACAAGATACAAAACTGGTTATTGGATTTTATTGGATTTAAATAATTAAATTAAGGCATACTCAGCTTAGCTTTGACCGTTCTCACCACAATTTCATTAATGCAAATCTTAATTTTTTTTGGGAAATATGGATAATTTGTTCAGGGGAAAGTATGGATATTAGAGATGCTATTATCCAAATATGCATTTCAAATATGCCCCTCTGACGTCTCTTATGGACAAATGTTAAGATGCGTCTCTCTTCATTTCGTCTAATTGTTGTAAACGCGTATTTGATGTGGTAATTTTAGCGGTGCTTGCTGAATGGTGGTTTTTGAGCCATATGCGTTGAAATTGTTGTATTCTGGGAATTACTTATCTTTAATTGTGTGCGTGCGAATTTTTGGGGATTCTTCTCTCAGGTAATTTAGATACTTAAATACTTACTCGATTATCGATTAATTATGTTCTTGTGGGTGAGAGAAGGTAATTTAGATACTTAAATACTTACTCGATTAAGTACGTTAATATGCCTTAGTTGTGTTACCAAGTAATAATGATATATATTAATAAGGATAATGAACTTATTTAATTGACAAACTTTTGAAATATATATAAGAAATATTTTTAATATATTAATGTATGCCAAATCCCCCCGAACCCCAATCCCCATATTTTCAAATTTGTGAAATTTCCGTCTTTGAACTACACACCCACGCATCCGTACCCGCTATTTTCTATTAGTATTTATTCGATTGTTTATATATTAGTACTTCCTCTGTCCCACCCATTTGTTTACATTTCTGAAAGAGTGTCTGACACGCATTTTAAGGTGCATATAAAATATAATTTCGTAACTTATTTTTACAATTTTATGGTTTTGAATAAAAATAGCATATTTATATTTTTATTCAAAAAAAGAAAATTTTAAAAATAAGTTATAGAACTATACTTTATATGCATCTTAAAATGCGTGCCGGACACTCTCAGAAACGTAACAATTGGCTGGGACTGAGGGAGTATATGTTAGTATACGAGTAGGCACACCAACTGTCTATGAAGATATGGGGTGGGGGACAAGTAATGGTAAGGTAGATATAGGCCCAAAGGAGGTAGAATAAGCATGTATACTAGTAGGTGAAAGTGATTGAACCAAAATGTTGAATATCTAGTGTTACTCTGACTTGCCAATTCTTGCGGCCGTATCCATGTTGATAGGACACGAGGCCGTATCTAGTGAATGAAATGTTCATATTTCTATCTATTATCGAGGTTTGCATCATGATATAGCTGGTAGTAGATAGATGCTTTTCTTGGAACGATGCCATTTAGCTTGGACATTCAGTTGTCGATGATTTGAAATAGGGAAGCATCAGGAGGAGTTCATTTTCTTGTCCTTCGAGGAATGAGCATGTATTTTCTAGTTCTTTGATCTCAAGATAGGTCTTTTATCCCACGTTGGGATTCACGGATTTCGAGTGAAGGGGTGTGTTTATGTAAGTACAATAGTTAAATAATTATCATGACAACACAGTGATATCACATAGGTAGCCTTGAAGTTTATGGCTTCATCATTGGAGGGGGCAAAAGGTCACTTTGCCTACTGTACTATTTAAAAATTTTCACTTAGCCTACTGTGCTATCGAAGGGGTCATTGTACTTTCCATTTTTTCTCTTTTCCCCATCGCCGTCAGTCAAGAATTGGTTCCGTTAGTTTGACTGTTAAAATGCTGACTGTGATGCACAGTCAGCCTGCCACGTGGACGCCACATCAGCACAATCATAATTTTTTTTTATAAAAAATTATTAAAAACTTTAAAAAATCATTAAAACTTTAAAAAATTCGTAATAAATTCATAAAAAATTTTAAAATTATAAAAACTTTAAAAAAATTATTAAAATTATAAAAACTTTAAAAAAATCGTACAAATTCAAAAAAAATCGTAATAAATTCATAAATATTATAATTTTTTTTATATAATCTTAATTTTAATTAAAAAAAATTCAGGAAAGTGAAAACAAAACCAATCGTGGTGATACAAAATCAAACACAAAGCTTGAAGTATATGAAGATAATATTTGCTTAATTATTAAATATTTAATGGCATACTCAGTGTTTAGACATATCCTGATGCTTATTTTGGAGGTTTCAATGGAAACTCTTTGCATACGTATACATTGAATGCATTCAATAATTGGATATCTGTTGTCTACTATCCCTTATTTGCAATGACTATTCCAAATTTCCTAATCACTTTCCTGAAAGATATAATGATCTACCATGTCTGATCTAAACCAAACCAATCGTGGTGATACAAAATCAAACACAAAGCTTGAAATTACCTACCCAAATCGACTTTAATTCATCATACCAAGCTAATGAAATCATCAAAATGAACGAACAATCAACCAAATGGAAATACCCAAATTCATACTCAAGAACCCTAGAATTTCGAATCATCCATATTAGGAAAAGAATGATGAAATTAAGCACATATCTAGACTCCTTAGAACCTCTAGAAGATGAGAGGAAGAAGGGAGGAGGGAAAGAGAGAGAGGGAGAGAGAGATGGCAGGAGAGAGAGATGACAGGAGAGAGAGATGACTGGGGAGATCGAAAGGCAGGGGGAGGGGGGGTTGGGTTGTAATTAGATTAGGTTTTATTTTGGGTTTAATTGGGATTTATTTAGGGGTTTAATTTGGGGTTTTATTTGGGATTTATTTTGAAGCTGATGTGGCCAACATGGACTGGTGACTAGAATGCCAACTTAGCACTCCGTTAGTCAAACATACGGATTTTTTTTTTCAACAGACGGCGATGAGGAAAAGAGAAAAAAAGGAAAGTGCAATGACCACTTCGATAGTACAGTAGGCTAAGTGGAAAATTTTAAATTGTACAGTAGGCAAAGTGACCTTTTGCCCTCATTGGAGGAGTAGCCTCCAAGTTTCCTTTTTCTATGTAAGAGGCTGTTGCCCCATTGTTGTAGCAAGTAAGAACAGTGATGCACGGTTCGCGGGTCGACCCATGGATCCGTGAACTGGTTTGTTCATACCGGAACACGGGTCGACTTCGACACAGATCACCACGGTTCACGCACCAGTTCGCCTTCTCCGGCGAACTTATCCTCACGGCTGTAAAGAGACGAAAAGGAAGAAAAAGGATGATGGGTTGTATCAATAAATTTGTAAAACGAAGAAAAGAGAAGATCGATGAGGATATGCTGCCTTATATATATATATATACATGTATCTATATCTATATCTACAGAAAATAAGAAGAAGACCCGTTGCGTTGCTTTGAATTCAAAGAGGATGAGAATGACCTCCAGCTGTCTTATACAATATTATTATTTTTGTGTTCGTTTGATTATAGCCTACTCCCGAGTTATCTATTTTCACTATTAAAATTAGTTATACTTTATATTATTTTATGAATTTTTTATTTAATATTACATGTAAGCTTTATTGGTAACTTTTCAATTTCTTGATTTATAATTAGTAAACTAAAAATTAAATTTCATATTTGTTTTTTTTATATTAGAAATTATCTTTTTTATTTGTACAATATGGTTCAGTTCAAAAGAAGCAAAAATTATAAATGTAGTTTGTATATGTTTTAAAATTTAAGATTGGTAGTCAATGATTGATTAAAAATGATAGATGACAATATAATAATATCATTGTTTTTTTTTAAAAAATCTGGTCCTTTCTATTAGTTTAAAAGTTAATCGAATTGTACAAAAAAAAAGGATCCGTATATCGACCCGTGAACCCGATTGACAACTCAGCGTACCCGATTCATGCAAACTAAAGTTCCACGTACCCAAACTCGTACCACGTACCGGATCGACCCGTGATCAGTGCAACACTGAGTAAGAATATAGTAGGGAGGGTTGTAGTATTTGCAATACATCAGCTATATATGGACAGCTACAGCTATATGTATACATTCTATTGTGTACAATAATATACATAGATTCATGTATATAATTGTAACTTCTTTTTTTTTTGTTAAATTATATAATTGTAACTTTGTTCTGCCTTCATTCTTTTCGCAGGATAGGGACTGATTTCTCTAATGTACTCGTAAACAAACACTTCTAATCCGCGTCAAATTCATAGTTTCTAACATTAATTGACTTGACTTGATTCTTTTAGGTAAATGTCAACTTTACAAATTTAAATACCAATGACATATGGCTCCACTATGTCTTGAACCCTCGACCTCTTTTTACCATGAGACAAGTGGTATCTGTGAATAAATCTTAATCCTGTATGCAGAAGAAACAGCATAAAGCTAAGTGTGAGATAGCAAATTGGAATCCTCCAAACTAATATGTATCTGTACATATGACAGTACATTTCCTTGTGATTTATTTGGTTTAAAATAGTAATATTTCTGCTTACAGGAGATAATCAAAAAATTAGAGATTTACCTGGTGCAGCTCTTTTTTGCCTCACCTTCACTCATGATGTGAACAATCACGGGGCTGCAAAAGTAAGATTGCAACACTTGCACATGGAACCATTTTATTGGTATTATAATGCTTTTGAATCTACATAAATTAATGTAGAGAGATTGCAGGATATGCATTCTAAATTTAGGACTGCCCTATTGGACATAGCTGCATCACTTCAGCTATCAAGAAATATATTGGTAGCGGTTCTCTCGTTTCAGTCATGGAAAGTATTCATGCAACGTTGGATTAGGGCACAGATGGGAATATCCACAGCATTTGACAATACTAATAAACCTGCTAACAGTATCTTGAAGGTTAAGTCATTCTTCTACTTTCATCTCATTTTCAATGTAGTCGTAAATTTGTATATTCTTGCTTTTGAATTAATTCGTCATTAATATTATCTCTAATTCTCTTGCAGAGCATAATACAGATTGCAGAGGAGTCTATTCCCAGATTGGGTGAAAATATTGCGCTAGCTGTTGGCGCATTTTGTATGGTAAACACACTTAATATTTTGTTGGTACAGTTTTGACTGCGGTTCTTAATCTTCGCAGTGCATGAAATTTTCATAGTTATATTGCCCTCTTGTATCATCTGATAGATTGTACTGTCCAAAGTGGTATTTGATGATAGGGATCTGTAAAACCATTAACAGAACTTTGTAGACTGGAATGAATAGATAATGTGATCCGCATGGATTTTGTAGATAAACTCACATTACAAAACAGAACATTTCACTCTAAAGGTTAGCAGATTCTGCTCTGCTAATTCTGTTGTAATCTAATGATATTCACATGTCTGGAGGGTTGTAACAATAACTAAATTGTTACCCCGTTTATGATATTATTAGAGCAGAATACACACGTAATGTGCCAAACAACATCATACATTAAGCGGACAAATTATGAAGATGATATCATTGAAAATTATAGATATTCATCTAACAAACAATGTCATTCATTCAGTATGCAGTTGGTAATGCTTTCAGTTAATTCTGAACCTTTAACCATTCCGCAATTTTGTCATTGAGATTTGCCAATGGTCCTTAGATTTATGTCTTTAAATGACATCGATTGATTTTAGTACATGAGAACTCGATAAATTTATTATCAATAAAGTAATAACCTCAACAATTCCTTTTGGTCCCAACATAGTATAGACAATGTATTGATAGTCTTGATAAATTAATAATATTTTCTGGTTCCCGAGTCTATTAGTATATAGTGGTATAACTGTAATATGTGATGCGGAGCAAAGAATTTTAGCAATTTATATATTGTCATTATTGTTGTGCACCAATATGTATACTATGTACACAAGTTAATTTATAAATCTATACATTGCAATTCTGTTTTATGAGGACTATTGTATTAAATGTCTGTATATACTAGGAACTCTTGGATTTTTGTTTTATTGTTTGTAGTATTTAGTTTTATGGTTTACTCAGTTGCCAAGATTTTGCTTTTTAGGTTCTTCCTCCATCGGCTCATGCTGTCAAATCTACTGCTATAAAGTTCCTCCTGAATTGGCTATTCCAGTATGAACATGAATATCGCCAATGGTCTGCTGCAATATCTCTAGGAGCTATTTCAAGTAATTTGCATGCAACTGACTATAAACAAAAATTTGAAAACATCAATGCACTCCTTGAGGTAACGGATATAGGCTTCTCGTGGTATTCTGTTATTTCTGTCTGACAATAGGTGGAGTGTTTCTGTAATTTTTGTTTAAGCTCTTTTGTTCTAGTTGCTTGCAGATATAGTTTTTTTGTACAAAAGCAGCAACTCATCTGTAGCAATATAATATTGTGAAATGTTATAGATTTTATCCTTGTTGCTTGGACACGGATATGGCGTGTCGACTGAAAATTTTAAACATTATTTAAAAATTAGCAACAGTGAGAATTTCCCGAGACGGAAAATATTTTAAAAATCAAATTATTTTCCGGATCACAAACAGAACCCAAGTGTCCTTACTCCAACCAAAGTATCCGATACGGATTGTGTGTCGTACAGCTGCAAAATTGAGAAGTCGAAGTATTATAGCATATTGTTGTAATCCCCTGTAGTTGCTTCCTTCTCTCACTGTATTAGATTCTATGCTAGAACTCGGTGACATCATGTTCTTATCCAAAAGATGTGGTCTGTAAGAGTATGGGCTACTCTAAGTACGTTAGATTCCAACAAACCAAAGGTTCATTAAGCCCGGAAAATTGTCCTGCAACACTCTCTTCCTATTAACATTATATAAATTCTGTATATTTTTGAGCAGATGCTGAGATTCAGATATCTTATCCTGATAAGCGCACGTGTTTTCCTTGCTACATTTAAGTTGGATAATACTTAACAGATTTGAGAGGCACTTTAATGATGTATACTAGGTTAAATGAAAAATAGCTAGAGGCTTAAATCTTAATAAGCTTACAAGTTAAGAAAAAAATCTAGTGTATTTTAGTGATACGTAAATGGAGTTGATACTGTTTCTTTTTAGGTTGCATCAATTTGCAAAAGCACATTAGTAAAAGGGGCTTGTGGACTTGGATTAGGGTTTTCATCTCAAGATCTCTTTACCAGGGTCAAAGTTGATGATGAATCTGACTCACATAAAGAAACGTACAGGATGCAGGAAGCATATCTGCTAGGACGGATTGTGAGGGCTTTATGCCAAATGTTAAGCAAAATTACTCGATCATCATCTGATGCACTAGAATTACAAAGCTTATCTGCATACTTTGGTCAAGCAACAGATGCTGTTGATTCAGAGAGCTTATTTATTAACCATGATAACTTAGAGGAAGATGTGTGGGGCATTGCTGGAGTTGTTCTGGGTTTAGGAAGTACTGTTACTGCAGTTTATCGGACTGGTAATCATGATGCTGTGCGTAAAATAAATGGCTTGATGAAATCATGGATTCAACATGTTAATCCCTCAATTAAGAACTCAGCTACTACTGATAAAATTGAAATAGCATTGTCAGTGGGATCTTGCCTTGCTCTTCCTAATTTAGTAGATTTCTTCCAGAAAGTGGATAATCTTGATGATTTTGAACTGGATAATCTAATAAATGGCTATAGGGATCTCATTTCTGAACTCGTCTCGATTAATAAGTCCGGCGTACTTTATCAAAGTTTGTTGTTTGCATCCTGTACTGGAGCAGGAAACCTTCTGGCGTGCATCTTGAATGAAGGGGTGCATTCAGTTCAAGTAGAATATGTTAATGACTTGCTAATATTGTTAAAAAAATGCTATACTAGCTCTTATCCCCCTCTTGTCCATTTGGGTGGAATGCTTGGAATTGTAAACATATTAGGTGCTGGTGCTGGTGCTGGTAGTAGTCTCTTTCAAAGTGATTCTTCAATCTTTCTGCACCCTGTTCCTGATTCCAAGGTGGTCTTTTTTTTCGTTTTTATTGTCTGCAAGGTTTAACTTTGATATACTATTTCTGTGCTGACTCAGTTTTATTGCCTTCAGCAATCTTCTTTTATCATGGGACCTTTGCTCTCAAGTTCTGCTATGGAGCCAAAACTGATGTCATTAATTCAGGACATTTTTCTTGTTGCTCAGAATCCTGATGACCATCAACTACAACAGTATGCTGCATGGGCAATTTCTTTCCTTAGGCATTATTTTCAGTTCATGAATGTTATAAATGAAGAGAATGACTCCCAGCGCGATGTAGTTGGTTCAAAATTTGTTTCTTCAAAATTATCCGATGACAGTTTAGTCATGAAGCTCTCTTTGTGGTTATCGAATCACAACTTCTCTGGGGTATGTTTGATTTGTAGTCAAGTATCCATTTAAACTTGAAAGCATATTTTGTTTGCTGCTAGCATTCTGTATGACCAGAGTCAACATTACATGTTTGTCCTCTATGCATTAAAGGGTATATTAACACTTGGAAAAAACAAAAAGGAAAAAGTAGGTAGGAAAATTCCCTGAATTTATATAGCAGTTATAATCTTGTAGAATATGCTTAACTATATAGTTGGTGGGAGTATTCTCAGGGGCTGTCTTATTTGTGTAATTACACTAGTGACTAGCCGGGTGCAGGTCAACTAGAAACTAATCCAATCTGCTGCACATGCAATTTTAGAGTCCTAGGCCCTTTGGGGCATGAAATAGTGAATTCAATCATGTGAAATTTGTTGACCTTTCTGGTATTCTGTTGCTGGATGCTGCAGTCTTGGCAGTTCAGTACAAATCAGTAATAAACCTTCAACTAGAAAGTGGTTGGCATTGATATAAATAGAAGTTCGGATCACCACAGATAAAAGTCCTTGTCAGAAACAGTGCAAATCGCAATATTATAATTTTGAAACATTTGGATAGTTTGTTGTTCGAAAACATTTTTTTGTATCAATTTAAGGTCAGTGGATACAGAGTAAGTAGACAAATTGAGTGAATGAATCAATGTCAGCTTCACTCCTAACCATCTGCAGATTTGTAGCACCAGTGACAAAGGTCCTAGCTAAGCAAAGATTTAAAAGGTGTGTGTGATTATGAAAGAAACATCAAAGCAGCTTTCTGTTTCAAATTAAAATTACAGCACTATCATCCTCACTTCCTTCAGTAACAACTATCTCATCATCAACCTGAGAATTCATCAATCCAGTCATGCCTCTGAGCATCAAATCCATCTGCTCTTGTAACTTTGCAAATTTTTGATCAGATCCTTCCATAAAACCAGTGAAATTCTGTTGTACCATCCTCAAAGCACCTTGCTCTGAAGTCTCAGTTGGTTTAATGTTACTTCTAGTATTATGAGCCATCTCTGCTTAGTTCAATCAATTCCTCAAACACTTTGTGTGCTTACACAGTCACAGTGCTTATCTCCAAATATACTTCAAATACTACCTCCAGAATGACAACTAATCACAGTAATACTTCTAATTCTGCTATCAACACTTCTCCACAGCAACACTAATTGAAAACGAGCTAAAATTAACTGATAACAGCAGGAAACACACAGATTGAACACCTTACTCTACAGATCTAAGAAGAACAGATCTAAAACTGAATACCTGATCTACTAGTAGTAAAGTTCTGAACTTAAAGCTGCGATTACTGAGATTATCAAACCGCTCCACTCGTTTTCATCATTACAGCCTAGTTGAAGCAGTGATTGGATCATTTTTGAGCTCTGATACCAATTTGTCAAGATCTCTGTTTTGTATTTTCTGTTTTTAAGTGTTTTTGTGATTTTCTAGGGTTTATAATTGCAGGCAGGGTTGTAAAAATTAGTAACTCGGGCCGAGTACTCGGCCGAGTACTCGTTTTGGACCCCTAAACCGATCCGAGTAGTGACTAATCGGACCAAAAACCGGTTTTTGCTATAACTCGGTCAAGACTCGGGTTGACTCCGAGTAATCGGGGTCAAACTCGGGTTTGACTAAATTTTTTTTTTTTGCTAAGTACTAAAATATAATTTTTATTGCTCAACTTATAGACTATAGTTATAATCTTGATTCGACCCAATTAAAAGTCTTCTCTCTCAAAAATTTTATACATACACTTATATCACGTTTTAATATTATTAGTAATATTAATATTATTACTTGGACACATGTACACTAAAATTAGAATAAATATTATTAGTAATATTAATATTATTAATTGTTAGCAGGGTTGTAATAATATTATTAGTAATATTAAAATTATTGTTAAGTTTTAAGTTTAACACATGTACACTAAAATTAGAATAAATACATATAAATTATGAGAAAAAAAAAAGTTAAAAAACAATATCCGATTAGTAGTCCGAGTACTCATTCCGAGTACTCGCCGAGTTTCCGATTACTCATTTTTCTGTACCAAAACCGAGTTGGTCCGATTTCCGATTTTTACAACCTTGATTGCAGGAAATGAATGTACAAGTAACAGAAGATAGAGATAGAGATTAGAAACAGAGTTTAGATCAGAGAGAGATAGATCAGAGAGATTGAGGGAGAGATCAGAGTTCAGAGTTTAGGAGAGAGATAGAAACTTAGAGAAGAAGAAATCAGTTAGAGAGAGAGAGAGAAGGTTGGTGGAATAATATTCCATTTCATAAATTTCAACATAAAAGAACAATTCACCTTACAACTGTATTTATAGGCATACAAATGAGTAACTAACTCAGAATAGACTATAATACCCTTCTGCATAACAGAACTAGCACTCACTCCTGCTACTACTACTTTACTACTGCATTACTACTATTACTGACTATTAATACTACTGATCTTAACAGTATGCAGGCTGAGACACTTCTTGAGACACTTCTTGGGATATGGCAACTGTCAACTTCCCTTTGTTTATATGTTAATAAATGAACTTCTATTGCCTGTTTTATGAATGGTGACAGAAACAAGTTTTCATATCCTTTTATCGGGCCTTTCCTTCCTCCTGTCCGAGCTCAGATTCGCCCGTATTTGATGAATTCTCTTTATTATGTCATTTAATATTGTCATTGCGAGGATACATACAGACCAACGTTTTGGCCATTCTGACTAATCAATTCAAAGAAAGTTTAAACCTTGATTTCGTTGCATGATCATAGACATGTAGCCTACACATTTAACACAATTTTTCCAATTACTTTTATGTCTCTTCTTTCTTAACTTTAGCACTGCCAAAATAAGAATATAGAAGTACAGAATATTTTGTATTCATCAATTTTTTTTTATACATACATACATTTTATGCCAAGTCAAGGTTGTAAAAATCGGAACTCGGTTCGACTCGGTTTTGTTCCGGAAAAACGAGTACTCGGAAACTCGGAGAGTACTCGGAATGAGTACTCGGAGAACAAATCGGATTTTTTTTTAAAAAAATTTCTCATATATTAAATTCATTTATTTATATTTTAATGTACATGTGTTAAAATTTAGAATATAACAGTAATATATATTTTATATATATATACTAATAATAATTATTTAATAATATTAAAACCAATAGGTAAACATTAAAAATATGAGTACGTGTAATTCGATTTGACCCCGAAACTCGGAACTCGGAACTCGGATCGGACGAGGGGTTAAAAACGAGTACTCGGAATGAGTACTCGGCTGACTCGGCGATTTTTAGAACACTGTGCCAAGTATAGCTCGTATATTTGATTACTACTACCGGTAGATATGTTTCAAAGGTTTTTCTTTACCCAGACAGGTACTGCTCCACATGTTAACACAGTTGAGACTGCTTTACGATGTCTCACTAGTGCTCCCAGATTACCACTGCTAGATTGGGGAGCAATCATCAGACGTTGTGTGAGATACAATCCTGAAGATCATTTATTATTACCATCAGATGCAGCTTCTTCAAGGAGAGAATTCTTACGGGAGGAGTGCCTATTATTCTCTTTAGCTCATGCAAAGGAATTTGATTCTCTTCTAAACTTTCTGGACGAGTTATCTGACTTGTCCAGGTTCAGGACACTCAAGCTAAATATGCAGTCTTGCGTGCTCTCTCATCTTGCAGACATGAGTAAGGTTTTTTCAGGTTCTAGGATCGAAAAGCTATTTGATGATGTGGCCAACTTTGTAAAACAGTTAGTTCCTTCAGATGAATTCTATAATTCAGAACAGAAAAGTTTACTAAGGATTTCTTGCTGGAAGGGTCTTTCTTTATGTTTAAATGGAACTACTACTGACGGAGAAGGTTATGTTTCTTATATTGAGAACTGCATGAAGGTGCTGTTTTGTTCAACATCTTCTAGTTTATATTCAGCAAAAAGTGCAATAGTTGGTCAAGATCATCTGTTAGAGGAGTGGACTGTGGCAATTAAATGCTTAGCACAGGCTCGGCAGGCTTGGTTAGTTGATTTTCTTAAGGTTTGCATTATTACTCTTAACTTTTATCTATTTTTAAGTTCAGAGATCATGTATATTGGTGTTTCTATTGGGCATGTAAATTTGCCTCTGCATAATTTTTACTTGGATCGTGTCATTCGTTAGAAACTTGAGGGTTCTGGCAGTTGATGTTCGTTGCTATTATTATTTCTTAGCTTTTGAACTTTGGCTGTCCTAGTAACATTAACAGCCACAGATGCTCTGCAGGTCTCAGAGGTGGATTTCAGACCTGGAAATCTTTACTTCCTAGAAGTAAAGAATAAAATTCAAGCTACATGCAGGCTAGTGCGGACTGGTTCCATTCCATTGACTTATATTGGAAGCCTGAAAGCATCCATGCTAAACACTAGATCACAAGGTAAGAAACTTGTAACCAGTTTGCCGTAATAATGGAAAACTCTCTGCAGATGCATGATAGTTTAAAGACTAAATTGCATTTCGCAACCCTTTGGTTCTTTCCAAAATCACTTTGGTATTCATAGTTTGCATAAATGCACTTTACAACCCACAACTTAATTTGCCGGTTCAAATTGCACCCCTTTCGTCTGTTTTTGACCAAATTGCCCTTGATAATTAAGGAAAATTTTAAAAAAATTAAGGAAAAATTCAAAAATTTAGGAAAAATTCGAAAAATTAGAAAAAAATTTAAAAAAATTTAGGAAAAATTCGAAAAATTAGAAATTTTTTTAAAAAAATTTAGGAAAAATTCGAAAAATTAGAAAAAGTTAGGAAAATTTTAAAAAAAATTAGGAAAAATTAGGAAAAATTCAAAATATCGGAAAAAATTTCGATTTAGGAAAAAATTCAAAATTAGGAAAAATTCAAAATTTCGAAAAATAAAATATGGCATAACAATAAAAATCGAAAAATTTAGTACTTTTTAAAAAATAAAATATGGAAAATTGCAATTTTTCGAATTTTTGCTTTTTCCAAAATTTTGAATTTTTCCTAAATTTTCGTATTTTCGAATTTTTCCTAATTTTTTTTTGAATTTTTCATAAATTTTCGAATTTTTGAAAATATCCCTTAGTTTATTAAAAATTTTCGAATTTTTGCTTTTTCCTACATTTTGAATTTTTCCTAAATTTTCGAATTTTCTAATTTTTCCTAATTTTTTTCGAATTTTCCCTTTTTTTTTTTGAATTTTTCTTAATTTTGTAATTTTTTCCTAAATTTTCGAATTTTTCCTAAATTTTTTTAAAATTTTCCTTAATTATCAAGGGCAATTTGGTCAAAAACAGACGAAAGGGGTGCAATTTGAACCGGCAAATTAAGTTGTGGGTTGCAAAGTGCATTTATGCAAACTATGAATACCAAAGTGATTTTGGAAAGAACCAAAGGGTTGCGAAATGCAATTTAGTCTAGTTTAAAATAATTTGAATTGCCTATTCAAAGAGTAAAAAGTTTCTATGTCGTAACCTGCTTAGGATAGAGTAAATGCCATTACTTTATATTTATACATTTGAATTTTTCAGATATCTGGGAGGTGCTAGTAGAAGTTGCAGCCACTCTACAACATGCTGATGGAAGCACTAAAAGACAGTGGGTTCTTGATGCTGCTGAAATTAGCTGTGTAGCTAGCCATCCTTTGACGGTTAGTTACGTGCCTATTTAAAGTCAATGAATTACAACTATGAAATGATTGCACTATCTAAAGAAGGTAGATGGTTAAACTTTGGTTAGGATGCAATATTCGTACTGGTTTTTTGTATGCCGTTTGCATATCTGAGTGCTTAATCTTTGGTTCTACATATGATATATAGTGGTAGACAGTGATACTCAGTCATATAAATCACAAGAAGTTTTGGTGGATAAAACCCAGCTTTTACTTGAAAATGAATTTGCTTGAAAGGTAAAAAGGTGGCACTATTTGTGGTTAAATCTCTTTCAAAACGTAAATTAACTGGGCCAAGATTGGGAACTATACTTAAACTTAGGCTTCTCAGTGAGGCGGGGAAAGTAGGGAACCCGCCCTTAACCCGCCCCGAATGAGTTCGCCCCGCCCCGCTTAACTTGGGAATGGTAGTGCAGTCACTTCCACACCCTTAAAATAATATTCTAGCACGTATAATTGTATAATTTACTACTACCTGTTCAATTTGTTGCGATTTTCTTTCACGCATTTCAATGCATCAAAATAAGGTACTGGAAATAACATTGGAGCACATCCAATTTAGAGTTACCTCATTCACACACTTTGTAATTTACTCGAAAAAAACAAAAAAAAAAGTGGCTCACAACACTGGATGGAGGGACTATAGTATTGACAGTTTTTCCTGCTCCAGTAGGAGGCCTGCAATCAGTAAAATGCCTAAAAGCCTTTTATCTTATTGGTTCTATGTAGGCGCTGCAGTTTCTTGGCCTGCTATGTGGCAGCTTCTCCAAGTACATGCCTTTCCTGATCGTGGACCAATTTACTGTGTTATGTGACTTTCCAGTTACTCTTGCATCTCTTCTGTCAGAAACTAGCTGGAAGGATGTAGCAGATTCTGTGGTTTCACTTCTTTGGACGATGACAGAACGGTTACTTGATTGGGTTAAAAACATGGAAAGAGTTCCCAGTGATTTGTCGATTTCCCAGGAAATTGACCAGAGCGAGGATTCAATGGCTGATTTTCTCTTGAAGTTGTTGCATCATGCATGTATTTTATTAAAAGATTATCTGCCTACAGAGAAGCAGCTTAGTCTAGCTAACATGGTTATTCCTTGACATGCAACTCTAAAAAACCAAAATTAAAATGATAGATAGAAAAACAATTTTCTAATTTTTTTTTGTCGATTCTTAACTTTGCCCAAATCTTGTTATTTTCGTACTGAGATCCGTTTGGATTCTTAGATCTGGCACATCTATCTTTAGAATTCCCCAGGACTGAGTTCCACTTTCGAGGGTGTTGGTTCTCTATATCACAATTTGAAAGCAAACGGCCCCAAATATCATTGCTCAAAAAGTTGATCCCAAATATCATTCCAAAACATAGTTGCGTGTAGCGTTTTAATTTTTAAATTTTTTTTTAAAAAACACTAGAGCGTGTAGCATTTTTTGGGTGTTAAGTGTTTTTGTTTTTTTAAAAAAACTAATTAGGAAAACGCTAATTAAAGGTATGTCCAACTTCAAAACGCTGACCAACTTCAAAACCCAACATGAAGTGGTGTTGTGGTGGGAACGTCACTTCATGTGGCGTTTGTTAATTTTTTTTTGCTTTTTATTTAAATATATACGATTGTTCCGAATATTTCTAAACCCAAAATGGAATTATTGAATCCTAAAGGTTAATTGTTGAAAGTCCTAAATTTGATTAAATTTATTTTTTCTAAATTTAAAAATTGAATCCGGCGGCCTGATTTTTAAATGCGTTAGCGTTTAAAAATCAGGATAAATTAGGGTTTAGGGTTATAAACTACTCTAAACCTCAAACCATAAACCCTAAGTTCGTATATGGTTTATTCGTCGTTCGGAATATTTTTAAAATCCAAAATGGAAATGTTGAACCCAAAAGTTAATTATTGAACCCCTAAAGTTAATTAAAATTGTATTTTTAATTTTAAAAATTACAATTTTAATTGACCATTTGATTATAAATTTTTAATATTATTTGTAAATATATATTTAGGAGAAAACTGAAAACAAGGGGAAAAAAAAGAGAACAACTCCACTTTATGTGGCGTTCCAGCCACTCCAACCAACACCAACACCAGACGTTTTAGTGTCTTGGTTAAAAAAATGCTACACGATGTAGCATTTTGGAGTGAGAGCCAATTTTTTCATATTTATGATATTTGGGACCATTTATGTTGAAATTATGATATTGGGTACCATTATTTCACTTTCGATTGGGCTCTCAAACCTTACGATTTATGTTTATCCCCAAATAAAAATATTGGGAGACTTTTTACAAACACACAAAGGGTTTACTTGTTACTAATACTAGCTTATAACCCGTGCAAAGCACGAGTTGCTTTTAATTTTTTGTAATTTGTTTATAGTGTAATATAATATTATAAATATTAATTTTAATTTGTTATAGTGTAATTTGTTATTTGTTTAATATGTTTTTTAATATTAAAAAATAGGGTTGAACCAAACTACCAAACTACCAATTATCCCCTAATTTATTATAAGCGAAATAAGATATATTTGGTTGTCGGTTTGGTACTCTTTTATTGGCCACTCATTTTGGCCACTCTTTGATTTGCTTAAATCTCTATTATTATTAATAATAAAAAAATGTTCATTAATAATAAAAAAATGTAAAAAAACACACAAAACACTCTCCTGTTAAACACTCTTCTTTAATAAAATTTAAAAAAAAAACACACACACGCCACTCCTCTCGATCAAAACTCTCGGCTAAATCTTTGCTTACCCGGAAATGTTTTTAGGTAGATAAAATATTAATTAAATTTATTTTTAATTGAACTAAAATTATGGCTAAAAAATAGGGTTGAACCAAACTACCAATTATCCCCTAGTTTACTTATTATAGTATAGTATATTAATTAAATTTATTTTTAATTGAACTAAAATTATGGCTAAAAAATAGGGTTGAACAAAATTACCAATTATCCCCTACCCTAGTTTACTTATTATAGTATAGTATAGATATAGATATTAATTAAATTTATTTTTAATTGAAATAAAATTATGGCTAAAAAATAGGGTTGAACCAAACTACCAAACTACCAATTATCCCCTAGTTTACTTATTATAGTATATGTTGGAACCAGATTTATCCGAATGTCTGCTTCGGTTTTGACCTGCAAGATAAAAGATTGCGAGGGTGATGACCCTCGATTCACCTCCGATGTAAGAGTAAGTATTCTGGTTCTTTAGAGAAATAAACGTAAGGAGTTTGTGTTTAGAATTACTTGAGATGGATATGAATTAGATGTCCCCCCTTGTTTTGGTTTTCTCCTCATTTTATAGTGTTCGGCCGGGGCCCACTGTAGGTGGAAAAGAGGGAATAAAGCACTCTTCATCATCAGCACTCGAGTACTTGGAATGGTAAACCGAAGGTGCCAATGGGATCCAATAAAGTTGTTCAATGGATCCTAGGTCAGAGGATCTCTATGTCTTGGATTCTTTAGATGCACAATGATGGGCTTCTTTATAGGCCCAATGGATCGATGGGCTTCCAACATGTCCCTGGTCTTCGGTCGGAGGCATCCTCAGGACGAAGACCAAAATCTACAGCCCATCTTCGGAATGTAAATCCTTTCTAACTTGTCTTCGGAACAAATATATTCTTCGGAAAACATATATCTTCGGAATACATATGCCTTCGGAATACCTCCTCGGGTGTTGTTTTTCGGATAAGGATGACAGCTATTGGTGAAGGGATTTCTGCACGGGGAGTCGTGTCCTTTAATGATGGCAGCTGTCTTTCTCGAGATTTGTGCGGAAATCTCTGCCGTTGAATTTGTAACGTCTTCCCTTCCAAGAGTCACGTCTCTTCATTTTTAAAGCCCTTAAACCCTTTCATTCTCCTCTTTCTTTATTCTACCCACTTAGCCAAAATTCTCTCCAGAGCATTTCTTCAAACACGAACAATCGGGCACGTGGTTTCAATAGATTCTAGCCTTCCAGTCCCAGTCGCGGTTCATCTTCAATTACATTATCCTCAAGAAACTGATCTCATCTCTTTTTGGACAACAATAAGTTCTTCTTTCTCCCCTTTTGTGTTATCTATAAACTGAATAACTTTATGTTGGGTTTATATGCGAGTTGTATGTATTGTGTGTATATCTGTATATGCATGTGTAGATGAAGAGTTTTGCTAAAGCAGGGGTTTCTGGGTGGATAGGTTCATGATATAGAAAGGATTTTGATATTGCGTATCTTTTTCTTGGGATTTCTAATTCTGTTTTGGGGTTTTTGGGTTTTTTTGGCGTAAGAACACCCTTCGGTATGCTCAATATTTATGAACATCGTTCAGTACCTTTAGTTTAGTATATGTCCTTTAGACTTCATTCGGCTTATTGATCCAAGCCCTCTGTACTCGATCCTTGGCCGAATGGGCTTTTCCCTTTTTCTTATTTTCCGAGTACATGGCTGATTCTTCGGTTTTCGAACGCAGGAGATGGATCAATCGGTTGCAACTCCTTCGTATTCCGCTATGGCGCACTTCGGTGATGAGATTAAGTTTCCAGCAGCTAATCTTCTTTCGGTGATGACCGAAGATGAAGTTTTAGTGATGCACAGTAGATATGAATTCCCCGAACAGTATGAGGCTTATCAAGCCGAAGAGGATGACCTAATCTATCATACCCATGTTTCCCCTTGTCCTCATGGGAGCTTTAAAGTAGGTATTTCCGAACGAGCATTTTATTGCGGTCTTCGGCTTCCTCTTCTTCCTATTATAAGGAGATTCTTGCTTCGTTCTAAGATAGCTTTGGGTCAGTTGGATCCGAATAGTTTCATTCATTTTAATGCTTTCCAGACTCGTTGTATAAAAGCTGAGGTTGAACCCACCTTGGCTCTTTTTCTTCATCAGTATGACTTAAGAAAAAATCCTAAGTCTGTTGGCTTCTATAACATAGCCCGAAGATCTAGTCGGAGAGATTGGGCTGCTACAAATTCCAACAATCCTTCAACACATAGTAGGTGGTTTTTTATTAGTGGCCCTCGGTTGGATAATTATCGAATATGGAGGGAGATAGATCCGAAGGACTTAATCGCCCCGGAAATGTCCGATTCCGACAAGGCAAATTTTTTGAAAATCAATCGGCTGATGGTTCCTGATAAGATCCCTTTATCTATGAGTCGCGATCCGGCATTTCTCGATGCTTTATTTTTTCGTGGTGGTAACGTAGCTTTTTACCCTTAACGGGATCGAGCCCTGCCGAAAGAAACCCAGCGGCCTTGACTTTATCTAAGTTGGTCACCATTCCTGCTTCGTCCTTGAATCTGGCAAGATATTCTCCCAGCTCTTCGTTTGGTCTTTGCCTACAATGTATGAGTGCTTCGGTATCTTTTTCTCTTCGGCACATATGAGAGTAGTGCCGAAGGAATTTTCTCTTTATTTGGCTGTACAAACCGATCGATCTTGGCCTTAATGAACGATACCACATGGATGCCGATCCTTTGAGGTAGGTTTTGAACATCTTACACAGCATGATATCGCAATGTCCCATACCAGTCATGAGTGATTCGTACTTTTCACAATGGTCTTCGGGGTCACCTTTTCCATTGAGTTCGTTCATCTTCGGAAATTGTCTTCCTGGTGGAGGTCGGTACTGTTCGATATCTTCGGTTACTACAGGTTCGTGGTTCATCTTCTTTTCTCCAAACATAACCTTTTCTAACCTTCGGATTCGGTCGTTTGTATGAGGACCTTCTTTTTCGGAATCCGAAGAGTCGTCTGTTTTGGATTTGGTTCTTTTAGATTGTGAGTCAGAGTTCCAGGACTCGTCTTCATCGTTTCTGATCCTTTTTTCTTTTTCATTTCCAGTTTTCGGATCTTCGGTCCCTAGGGCCTCACGGAGCAGCTTTTCTTGTAACTCGATCTCTTCTCTCCGAAGCCTTAAGGCCTCTAATCTCAACTGATCGGCTTTCTTCTGCATGGCCAATCTTTCTTCTTTATTGTTTCTTTCTTTCTCTATTTCTTTCTGCTTCGCTTTTTGCTGTTCTCGCCATTTCCTTAGCATCTCTTGTTGTTCGTGGGGGGAAGGTATTTCTCCTTCTTCGTTGAAGTTTAATGTTCTTCGGACGGCGGGAGTAGCTTGCTGAGAGGCAGGAGTTCCCTGGGTAAGAGGAGGAACGATGGGACTGTTTCCAGCCACGGTGCTGCCTTCCTGTACAGGCATTTGTTCGATTATCATAGCTCTTTGATAAATCTGAACACAAATGTATCTCTACGTTCCCACAGACGGTGCCAAATGTTGGAACCAGATTTATCCGAATGTCTGCTTCGGTTTTGACCTGCAAGATAAAAGAATGCGAGGGTGATGACCCTCGATTCACCTCCGGTGTAAGAGTAAGTATTCTGGTTCTTTAGAGAAATAAACGTAAAGAGTTTGTGTTTAGAATTACTTGAGATGGATATGAATTAGATGTCCCCCCTTGTTTTGGTTTTCTCCTCATTTTATAGTGTTCGGCCGGGGCCCACTGTAGGTGGAAAAGAGGGAATAAAGCACTCTTCATCATCAGCACTCGAGTACTTGGAATGGTAAACCGAAGGTGCCAATGGGATCCAATAAAGTTGTTCAATGGATCCTAGGTCAGAGGATCTCTATGTCTTGGATTCTTTAGATGCACAGTGATGGGCTTCTTTATAGGCCCAATGGATCGATGGGCTTCCAACAGTATAGTATAGATAGCCTAGCCTCGTTTTTTCGGAAATGTTAAACAAAAGTTTTCCCCTTACATCTCGGTCACTTTTACTTTTTCGTTCTTTCGTAATCCAATTCCAAGGTATGAAATCTTATAACTTCCCAGTTATAAGTCATTTTCTCATTACTTTGGAACTCCAGCCAATCTAGCTACTTGACTAGCTGAAATATTACTCCTTTCGTTCCATCCAATTTTTAATATTTGGGACGGAAGGTTCGGCACGTATTTTAAAGTTTGCATAAAGTATAGTTTCATTAATTATTTCAAATTATATTTTCTTTTAAATTAAAATTTATTGGTTAAACTTTTATTTAGAATTTTTTTAAAAAAAATAAGTTATGAAACTATATTTTATATACATCTTAAAATGCGTGCCGAGTCTTCTATCTCAAATGTTAAGAATTGGATGGGACGGAATGAGTAAAATATAATAACTAGCCATCTTTTTCAAAAAAGGTTAATTTGCTCCAAACCTCCAATAGCTAAATTAACTAGCTATTTGATTATTTTATTGAAAAAATATAATTGTAGAACAATGGGACGAAGATATGCCGATTAGTTTTGTGAAAAGAGAAACGCAACAAAAAGAATGATAAAATGTTCACATAGCGACAGAAGATCATGTGGCTAGGATTTCTAGACACGCCAAAAACTGATGTGCCACGTCCATCCGTTGGAGAAAGATAACTTGCTAGAACCCTGACTATTTTGACAAAAAGTAATGATAGGATAGTCCTCCTGGAGTTGCTCTTAATGCAAAGCTCGGTAAAGTTTCTAGTTTCTACCAACAAACTTTTTCAATTATTCGGATGTTAATTTTGGTAGCCTGTGTATCTTTTTGAGCCATCTGCCCTGCTGAGACTAGCCATTAGTCAGTTGCGATATCTGTGGCTTTAACCTACTATCCAACACATGAGAAACTCTTTGGATGTTGAGTGGCATCTGCCGTCAATTTGTAGTCAAACAAGATGTTCAGAAACGTTTACATTGGCTTGCAGAAGGTCACATGAGAAAAAGCATATGTAGTCAGGGGCTAATATTGGTTGTGGGTGCAATATTGGTTGTGGATGCAACCGTCCTACTGAAATTTCAAAAATTAAAAATTTTATATGTAAAAACCTTTTTATAAAAATATCTTTAACGGAAAAATCAATTTGACCCCTCTAAAAATTTAATTTTGTAATAATAAAATTTAATTTAATCCCATCACATTGTGTCGATAGCTAATTTTGTTCTTTAAAATTTAAGTTTACATTAATATGTCTATAATCACAAAAAAAAATCTTATTTTCGTGAATGACCTTAAAAATTTTGATCTCTAAATAAAATTTCTGGTTACGCCAGTGTATGTATGTAGTCAATGTAAAAGAAATACATTCCCATTTCGACAGCTAATGACATAGTAAAACAAGAAATAATCAAGGATTACAAAGTAGAGCTCAGGGATGTTCATTAAACCGCACAAACCGCTCGCTCCGCACCACACCGCACGACCTTGCGTGGTTTAAATTTTTCATGGTGTGATTGTGGTTTGTATTTTAGACAAACCGCGTGGTGCGGTGCGGTTTGTGATTTGGAGATTCATTCTCGCGGTTCAAACCGCACCGCACCGCACCGCACTGCATATTATATAATATTTATATATTTATAAATATATACATATATATGATTTTTATTATAATACCCTGGACCATTTATTATTATGTGTAATTTCGGGTCAGAATACTCACTTCCTCCTTCCTTAGCATAAAGAACTTGTTGCTATATATGTTTTGCTGTTTTTTTTGCTCCACTTTTTTATATCACTATTACTGTTTTGGTTCAGATTTTACACATTTTAGCCTTTTGCAAAAATATTTTAACCTCCTAAGACCCACCTATTTTGACTTTGTGGTCTTAAGATTCATCTATAAAAATTCCGGTCTGACAAACCTTTCATCAGACCTACTTGTAGGTAGAATTCATTTGACAGATGATACTTTTAAGCTAACTATGCTTATTTGCTAACTCACGCACGGGCTTAAGACAAACAACTTCAAATTCGGTTCAACCAGGCCAGAAAGCATAAGTACCTGTTCTACTTGTTTGTGTTTACATCCATGTTTTTTGAGGGTTAAATTTGTGCAAGGAATCAAGCCTGTGAAACATAAACATAAAATTTGAAAGAGGTAAACCGCCCATGAGTTCATGAGTTAGTGACGTTGTGTTCGTTTTCTAGCATTAGTTGCTTTTTCAAGAGCCTCATTGTCCATGAGTTCTCTAATTATAGCAGTTAATTAAAAAATTGCATCTCATCCACTACTCCCGATACTACTGAACACAATATCTATGTCATAGGTTGAAGAAATATGATATGATTGTGGTAAACCCGTTTCTTAAATTCTCAAAATGTTGGGAAATGGACTTATCAGAATGTTTGGAAGCTGTTAGAAAGCGGATCATATCATGTATCTTCAATGACAGGTTTATCAGGATCATGTCATATATTTTCGGTTGAGTAATTAAATGATACTTGTATTATTTGGAAAAAGTAGCTTGTATTTATGGTACAGTGACATGCTTCTAACGGAGTACTTCATTACCCAGTAAAGAAGCTAGCACAGATAAAGAATGAATGTTAATCATAGTGAAAACTTTTTAACATGTACAAAGTTTTAGCACTCTGCCTTGGTGTACTTTAAAGTTACTTTCAGCATATTTGTTCCACCTCATTTAATTTATCTCTTCGTTTCTATGTACCGTTTCACTGCTTCATTAATGATCATCAAGAAGTTCTTTCGCAAGACGAATCTGTAGAGGTGTATGAAACATCTATTTTGGTCAATGCGCTTGATATCAAACTACCAAATTTAGAAGACTGTCCTGAGCTTGCTGAACCCTCCATTTTAGAACTTAAAAATGGAGGTTGTTTAGGCATTGGAACCTCACAATCTTGATTAATAAGCATCCAAACTACTTCGTCCATAGATGGTCTTAAGACAGCTGAGGCTTGTGTACATAGAAGTCCTATTTGGACAACATTTGTCACCTCTTTTGCTGGAAAATCGTTTTGCAAACGAGGGTCTACGACTTCAACTAATTTTTGGTTCTTGTACAGCTCCCAAATCTGATTCCAAAAACCATAACAAATAATAAAAGTTTATCCCCTCATTTGTATATTTTGGATTCAAGAATAAGTTCAGTAACAAGTCTTACTGTTTGCAAAAGGGAGCCCGAATCCTCTGTAAATGTGATATTTTTTTTACCACATACAATCTCAAGGACGAGCACTCCGAAGCTGTATACATCTGCCTTTTCAGTAAGTTGTCCACGAATAAGATATTCGGGCGCCATGTACCCTCTGCAAAGCCAGTAACAAAATTATCAAGCACAATCTGATTGGATTATGTGAAAATTACAATCAAATACAAGTTTTGTGTATTTTTTATTTTTATTTTATGTAAAGTTAAAGATAGTGGAGTGCAAGAACTGATCATCTTACAAAGTTCCTGCAATTCCAGTACTAAGATGAGTCTTGTCAGTTCCAAAACACCGAGCAAGTCCAAAATCAGCTATCTTTGGAGTGAGATCTTCATCAAGAAGAACATTGCTGCTCTTTATGTCTCTATGAATAATTCTCTTCTCACAACCGCTGTGAAGATATGAAAGTCCCTGAGCTGTTCCAACTATAACGGTCAACCTTTGCTTCCAGTTCAAACTTTGAACCGTACTGTTATCTGCAATGTGAAATAGTTAAACTTGGATTCACAAGTTACCGCATACACACCTGCTTGAAGAGGAAAGACTGATAAGAGTATTACCAAATAGGAACTGATCGAGGTTCTTGTTTGGAACATATTCATAAACCAAAAGGCTCTCTGGACCTTCAATGCTACAACCCAAAAGCTTCACAAGGTTCTTGTGCTGGATCCCACTTATCAAGTTCACTTCATTAAAGAACTCGTCTACCCATTGCCTGGTGTTAAAAAACAATCTCTTAACTGCAACAATGTTCCCATTTGGAAGTTTTGCTTTGAATACGGAACCAGATGCTCCTTCCCCTAATTTTCTTGAATTACTGAAATAATTTGTTGACTTCTCTAGAGTTTCATATTTGTATGTCAAACTGGCCTTGTTAAATGAAGAGAGGTGGCTGAGACTGATGGGCTCTACATAAATTAAAATTCAAACTGCTTCCAGTCATATAAATGCATCAAATAATTTTTTTTATTCTAGATAATGAACTAACTTTTCAGAACTGTACCTTGCCTCAACCTTGACAGCCTCAAGTAGATCACATAAGCAGCAACAAGTGATAGCAAAAAAAATGCAGCTGCAGACATTGCGATTCCTACTGTTGCTCCTATATTTGTTGCTGAAAATAATCATGTTAGAAAGGAACATTAAAAATTTCGCTAAAACGTGAGCTTATCATAAAATTATATAATGCTTAATGCTCTCTGCATTCTACATCAATAGGAAAGTTCATAAATTTGTTGTTATCATTGTTGGTATATCTAAAAAGAGTATTAGATTACTTGCCCGAAGCATCCTTATAAATTATACATAATCTGTGTCTCGTCTTTTATATAAAACTAAAGATGATAGTGGAACATATATACTCAGTTCAGTTGGGTGTATAAAGTTTGACTTATATCCTCAATCAATGAGGAAAAATATTCACTAATACAGTCATAACATGTCTACATATTTAGTATCACAAGCCAATAATAAAACTTTATACATGCATTGAAATTAAGACTGAGAAATGAAGTTAATCCCTTCTCCTAAAGAAATATATGCTCTATGAGTCATGGCCTATTACTTATGGCTTGTGATAGCATGTTGCTGTTCCCCTAATCAATCTGCACAACCTTAATACTACAATTATTTATGATATCCTCTCATTATTTGGCTTAAAAGAACAGTAGCACTCCAAAAGATTAACCGTAAGAGTGATCAAGTACTCAAAAAAATTAGGGTGCGAGTGTTGGTCTAGTGGTTTGAGCTCTCGGCTTCTCTAAAAGAAGTCAAGAGTTCGAATCTTGAGGTGTGCGTCTGTTGTAACTATCAAAAAAAAAAAAAAAAAAATTAACTGTAAGAGTTGGCACAGTGGTTACGTGAAAGTAAGGACTACATAATGTGCAAAAATGGAGGAACTAAATTGTAAATAAGTGACCAGCCTAACATACTTATTCCAACTAAGCATAAAAGTCCCTAATACTGCATACATTTTACAGAAAATGAAGCATGAAACAAGATGAACGCGTATATCAGCAACATTCTATTTAGAAGATCTTGATGTATTAAACAAGCAGCACACATACGAAGAAAAGTAAGCCAGATAAAATAACCCCCAATTTGAATTAAAGTGCCTAAATTTAAGCAAGAAATCCACAATTAAAATTCAAGAATGCAGTGACATCATCGTTAGATTCGAACAATGTTCATCAGAGTAAGAAAACAAAAACTCACCGAAACTGGGAACCCTATCCCGACGTTCATTATAGAACTTGTAATCAGAATACCTCAAATAACAACCAGCAATCAAGCCCCTCCCTTGTTTACTTGGCAAACACCCTCTCACCTCTTTCGAAGCTTTCTCCAAACACTCCCTACAACCTTGTTGGCTCAAACTCTTCCAACATTGTGCCAATCCAAACACACCCTTAACTTCCACAACACTAAACCCTCCTTTGAAAACAGCAAACCTAGTCACATTATCAATCAAAACACCAACACTTTCCTCAAACTCAACCCTATCATCCAAACTAGTACTACAATTCACTGTATCATGAGTTGAGTCAACACTCTGATTAAAAAAATTGTAAGTATCATATCTCAAAAAGCAACCATCAAGATATAAACGAGCAGACAAGGCGGGCAGACAACGAGGAAGCCTAGTACGACTGGCAGCAAAACAAGAGAGACAGTCCATGTGAGAAAGGTCTTGAAAACATTGGGCTAGACAAAACATAGGGATAGTACTAGTAGTATTACCAGTACTAGTACTAGTAGTGTGGTTAATAACACTGTGAGCCCAGTTGTTGTTGGATACAATCTTAGAAATCTTCTCCATTTCTTCCACAAATGTTGGAACTGTAGTGGTGTTGGGTGGTGGCTTGGAGTTATCACAGAATAAACCAGCTTCTTCGATACGTGGATCGGACAGAGTCAGAATAAATATATTTGAGATTAATATGATGATCATGACGACCACCCATTTGAGATCTAAGAGGCAGTTTGCTGAGAAATGCATGTGGGTCAATTATACTATCAAGCTAGTGTGTGTTATCGTTTCAAGCTCTTATTTCTTGGAAATTTTGAATTTCTTGGGCAGAATAGTAGGTGAGCTTTTAGGTGAATTACATGAAGAAGAAAGAAGAGAAAGACAAAAGTGACTTGGAAGAAGAAGACAGGGGTGGCCGGGTAGGTAATATTTTGTCAAACCATGACCCGCTCATATGCGCCCACATGTCAGGGCTCAAAGCATCCCAATAAAGATTGCCAACATAGTTGTCAATTTCTAATACATCATTACATATATTACCTTTTTTTATTTTTTCTCTACTCCGTCTCATTGTTGACAACTTTTGTTACAAATCTAATTCAATAGTTGACAACTTTAAAAGTTGCCAATGTGGTCCCATACATAAATTCTATATTATGTTATAAATACATTTAAAATGTGAAAAATATAAAAAAGGGTAAAATTAAATACATTTTTGGGGAGTTGTATGAGTTTTAACTAAATGGGGAAGTTGACAACTTTTGGCTACTTTGATTGGCAACATTGATACTCCAATAGGTGGGCAACCAAGGGTGTCATGCCACATAGGACTTGGCAACCCCTATTGGAGATGCTCTTAAAACCTTAAGTTTTTTATTTTAAGTTGAAAAATGTCTTGTGTAATAAGTCAAAAAATAACTTAAAGTTAAAAAAATAGTTTAAAACGAAAAGTTGGTAGGAGGTACTTTTTTTCGATGACTTATTTTATTTTGATGTTTTTATTTGATAAAAGTTAATAATATCATTCAAATTAGTTATTTATCAAAATTATTTTTATTTTAATATTTTTAATAATTCATAAATTATCCATAATATAAAATTACCCAAACAAATATTAACTTAAATTTTTTACTTTTCACTTATCAATTTAAGCAAATTAAATCATAAGTAGTGATTTTAAACTTAGCCAAAATGGATTCATAGTCTACTCTCATAATCCTTTGTTTGTTTTGAGAATAAGATGAGATAGATTTTAGAGAATTTTTTTAGAATTGCATGATCTTAATGATGAATGATTAAATTTACTTATTTATATGTATTTATTGTGATGTTAGAAAAAGCATCATAAATTTATTCACTTTAAAATTTGCATCTTAAATTGTTGGGTTGAGGGACAATTAAATCCCTATATTTATAAATGAGGGAATAAGAAATTGTACTTTGGGTGAAAAACCAAAATACCCACGAATTAAATCAATCTGCCCAAAATGCCTAGTTGCCTACCAGCGTTGGAGTCCGCCCTTTTTGCCCACGAACCACGCATTACACACATGCGTTGTAAGATTCGTGATTATTAAATTTATTTAAATACTATTTTTGGTAATTAGGAATAAAAATATTTTAAATTATTTTATTCCTGTTTGACGAGTCAAGGTGTTAAATGTTGATTGGTATCGAGGGATATGTGTTATTATTAAGTGATCAATGTGAAATTATTTTATTACAATTTATTTTAACTTATTTTGAATTTATATAAATATTTTGATTCGGTTTGGCGGGTAATTATATCGCGAATATGAGATGGTATCGTAGATATGAATAAAAAGGATCAGGGTGATTGTTTAGGACCCTTTATGTGTTTCGTGATTGTATTAGACTCCAGGATAATTATCTTCAAAAATTTTCGTAATCCATGCGATCAGTTTGTTCTTATCCAGTTAGAGCTGCTTTCAAATCCCTAGGGGTTCGATTTAAAATCATTTTCGTATCTATATTCGTCAGATAAATCTCAAAAATTTTCAAACTCGTCTTTTATTAGTTTTATGAGTCTTATAAATTTTCTATGATCAATTTTTTTTTTGTCAAAATGTTTTCGTTCGAGTCGGACCCGTAATTGATTTAATTAGTACTTTGGGGACCGATTAAAAGTTAATTAGGATTCCGGGCATTTCGATAACAAAAATATTTTCGTGACTTTATCTGGACCAATCCAGAGACTACTTTTTCAGCCATTCATATTCTTCACTCAGCAGCCAATCAAATCCATGGTTGTAAAAATCGGTAATCGGTATAAATCGGTTGAGGTACCGATTTAAGATTAATCGGATAATCGGGGATTAATCGGAAGGATTAATCGGAGTATTAATCGGATATTATAATAATATTTAATTTATTAGTCTAATTTACAATAAAACATATCATTTTAAAAACATTCATAGGATTAATCGGATTTCAAAAATCGAATCGGTTAGCTACCTTACAGAGGATTAATCGGGGATTAATCGGCTAAATCGGGGATTTTTAGAACCATGATCAAATCAAACAATTGCAAATAATTTTTTTTTTTTATCAAAATAAATTACATGTTCAAAAAATCGTTCTTGAGGGTCAAAGCTAAATTGAAGGTGATTTCGATGTCGGAATTTGGAGTTAAAGTAGTCGAGTCGAAGCTCTCAGCATCCTCTTCAATATTCTAGCATCAAATTTCAGATTGGGTAAAGTTCGATTTTTATATAATTTTTCTTAATTTTCTGCAGAATTTTCGAATGAGGGTTCATGCTTAAAATTAGGGTTTCTTAATTCTTCGATTTTCTGGCTGAATTAATGGTTTGTATAGCATTATATTGATGTCAGGAGTCTAGTTTCATGATCAATTTCATTGTTCTATTGCTAGATTAACCAAATCGGAAAATTAGGGTTCTTGAGTCAAATTGGGGCTTTTTGATTTAGTGATTTTCTGGTTGATTTGATTGTTTGTATAGTTTCTAGGGGTCCTAAGGATCATGTTTATGTCTTTAATTGCATCGTTATATTGCCGGATTGTATAATTCGATTATGGAGTTTTTTCTTGAAGTTCAAATCGATTTTTCCAATTATATATTGATTGTTCGGTTATAAGGTTATGGGGGAAAGTTTTATGGTGTTGTAAGCTTCATTTTTATGTAAAGAACTTTGAAATTGGTTTTCGATTTTGTAAAATCGCGAGTTGGCCGGACATGGAGTTTGACTCGCCGGATTTTGGATGGTTTTGGTCATTTTAACCGGATTTTGTTCGTTTTCTGTTGTTAAATATTGGGCATTGATTTCGTGTTAGTTTGGTATCGAAAAGGGGCTTGTCGGAGAGTTCACGTGTCACCGGATATTATGCCGCCGGCATGAATAGTAAAGTCAGGGGGGTCTGTGTTGCAGGGAAGAAGCCTGTAAAGATTAGAAAAAAATAATAATTTGTTTTACTTTTAATTACTTTTCAAAAATTCTGAATTTCAATTCTAAAATTCATAAAATTGTTTTCTAAAAATTAATTTGAAAATTCAGATTAATTTCTAAAATTATGATTTAGTTTTCGAAAATTATTTTATATTTTGTTTTAAGTTCTAAAAATGATTAAAGGTTAAATAATTTTAATTATTGTAATTAATTTCAATTAATATTTTAATTAATATAATTATTTGATAAATGCAATCATTTATTGAATAATTTTATTAATTAATTATTAGTTGATTTTAATTAATTTAGTTAGAAATATTTAATATTTAATTAACCAATTTCCTGTTAAAAAATGTTTACAAATGTTTTAAAAATATTGTTTAATTGTTTAAAAATACAGAAAATGATTTAAAAATTCTAGAAAAATTCCCAAAAATCTAGAAAATGATTTGCAAGTGTTCACAAATATTTGGATCCAAGTTGTGCTTGAAAACAGAGTTTGTGTATTGTTTTAAATATGTATTTGTGGTTCAATAAATCCAAAAAAACGCTGTAAAATTGTTTTAAAATATCCAAGTCCCGTTTTAGGTTGAAACAAAAGTTAAGAGTCATTTTAAAAATGTTTGTGAAGTCGATTAAGTGTTAAGTAAATAGTATGGTATGTTGATGGGGATTAAATGTCTAAGTGTTACGTAATTTACGTGCAATATATGTTAGTGAGTCATGAAAGTGATTAATTGTTTGACTGAGTATTTAAATACTCTATTTGAATCCAGTGTGTCTGCGAGAGATGTTTAAAGTAGAAAAAGGTCAGTCTGAAGTATTGATGTGAGATAAGGATCGTAGAACCGAGGGGAAGAGATGTATGAAAATTAGTGGTTGAATGAGACGTCCAGACAGTTAGACAAATTAACCTGTGATTAGCAGGCAAGTATTTCTTTTCACTTCTTGTTCAAGTGAAGTCATTCTGTAATTATTTTAATGATGAAATTTATCACCCCAATTGTTTCTATCGATCTTGTTGATACTTGTTATTGTTACTAATTATTCGGTTACACCCCATTTATTGTATCAAACTCGTCGATACCCTGTTGAGCTTGTTACTCTTTAATTATTACCCAATTGTTGTGTCGAACTTGTTGACACTTGTTGATCTTGAATCCTTCATTGATTCTGGGATTATGAGTTGTTGCTCTGGAACGTGAGTTTTCCAATTGTTTGGTTGGCAAAGGTTGTCGATTGTCCCGACACCTAGTGCGTTTGATATAGAATTGGAATGTTTTTAAAATGTGGACCGTAAGGGGTCGGACCAGATTCGTGGTCGGAAGTTAATAAGGCCAATGTGTGCCGTGGATCCATTATAGGACATTGCTGTGTGCGTTTGTCCGGGGTTAGTGCGTGACTGATCAGCAGCCTAACCTTATTTTTTTAAAATATATAAAATTCCAATTCTAATCTATACGTTAAGTTTGAATGGCTTTAAAGCCTGATTCCTTTGAAGCCTATGATGTTTATTCTTGTTGATCAGAACTTATTACTGTTCTTGATATTTAGACACATTTATACTTGCTGAGCACTGTTGGCTCACTCTTGCATTGTTGTTTTGTTTTCTCCAGTTTATAGAGACGAGATGAGTGGACCCTGTGGTCAGATGAGTAGTCTTGTTCCTGCAGCGAGAGGTGATGTTCGAGTTGTTGACTTGGTCGGGTAGTGACTTGAGCTTTGTCAGAGGTTGGTTAACTAGTCAATAGATGGATTTAGTTTGTTAGCAGATTGTATAACAATTATATGTTGAGGCTAGATTGTAATAATGTAATTTAATCGTTTGTTTCATACCATAACCTATATGCGATCTTGGATCAGGGTATTTATTATTATTATTATATTATGTTATATCCAGGTATGTGTTGTGTGTTGTGTAGATTGTGGTTAGTGGCCCCAAATCTGTACCCCGGATTATGGGATGTCACATGCGTGGTCTGTATACGCATATAGTGTATGCGTACAGTTTGTTATTTCATTTTTGTGCACACTTGAATATTGCTTCGTATACGCATGTTCAACATGCGTGGAGGGAGATACGCATCTTGAACATGCGTATATGCCACTGTTCATTGTCTCTTCCCAGCTATCGCCGGAGACTTTTTTCGACTAAACCTTCGATCCCTTCGTTTATACTTTTCAGGCATCGAGCATTGGCATGCTATACACCAAAATGATCGCCTTCTCACGATCTACAAGCCTATGTCCTTCATTATTTGTTTAATTCCCTGGATTTAAAAGCCCCATTTCGATCCAATATTTTCGATTTGTTTTCCGACTAGCTCAAAGACGCCCCTGCGGGGCCAAAAAACAACATATGAACGGGGGAAAAGGTAGAGGTTGGTCAAGGCATCATTTTGATGCCCTCAGATGTGGTAGAGGTTGCCTGAGTATGTTGAACGAAGTCAGGCGACGTTAAGTGCGATTTTATGTTCGTCTGAGCGTCGGAGCATGAATTGCAACAATGACGTCAGCTGACGTCATTGCGCATCTCGGAGATGCGTTACCCGGGATACGCATGTTCAAGATGCGTATCCTAGGCAACGCATTCTCAGCATGCGTAGTCCGTGGGCAAAAAAGGCGGCCGCTCGCGCTTACGGGTATTTTGGGCAGTTGGACTCCAAAAATGATGTATTTTGGTCATTCTTTCTTGTACTTTAGTTTCAAAAAAAAAAATTGTACTTTAAAATGGTTCAAATATGCTCTTTAATTACAAAAATGATAAAATTTTGTTGAGGGAACATAAACGATCTTATATTTTATAGTTTGGAGCATGGTTCTAAAAATCCCGACTCAGCCGATTAATCCCCGATTAATCCTCTGTAAGGTAACCAACCGATTCGATTTTTGAAATCCGATTAATCCCGTGAATTTATTTAAGATGATATATTTAATTGTAAATTGGACTAATATATTAAATATTATTATAATATCTGATTAATACTCCGATTAATGATTTAATTATTAATAAATATTTAATTGTAAATTGGACTAATATATTAAATATTATTATAATATTAAATATTTTATTGATAAATGAAAAATATGGTTTAATATTTTTGGGTATATATTAATGATTAAATTAAAAGGTAACGTGTTTTGATTATAAAGAAAATATTAGTGATTGAAAGATATGATACGACTGATCTTTTTATGTGTTTATAAAAGTTAATATCTTATCTACTAATTACCATTAATTATATTATGTTATTATTTATTTTAGATGTTACATTTTTCTTGAAAATTATGTTGTGATATTTTTTGGTATATATTAATGATTGTAAGATTTGTTTTAAATTAAAAAGGTAACATATTTTAATTCGAAAGGAAATATTAATGATCGAAAGATATGATACGATTGATGTTTTTTAGGTATTTATAAAAGTTAATATCTTCAACTAAAAGTAAATGTGAAAAAGATGTGAAAAAGGTTGTTTTAAATTAAAAAGGTAGCGTGTTTTAATTCGAAAGAAAATGTTAATGATCAAAAGATATGATACGATTGATGTTTTTAGGTGTTTATAAAAGGTAATATCCTCAACGGGATAAATATCAAAGACATCATTTTCTAGATTCAAATGTATCAAAATGATCACTCATTAAAAAAGTGACTCATTTTAGTCATTAACTTAAAAATTTGTATCAAAGAGATCATTTAGCAATGACTAAATTGATACAAAATTTTAACTTTTTAATGATTATGTTGATACAAATTTTCAAATTAATGACTAAAATGAGTCACTTTTCTAATGAGTGATCATTTTGATACATTTAAATCTAGAAAATGATGTCTTTGATATTTATCCCTATCTTCAACTAAAAGTTAATGTAAAAAAAGTAATCGACTAATTACCATTAATTTTATTATGTTAATTTGAAAAAGGTAATCGACTAATTACCATTAATTTTATTATGTTAATCGACTAATTACCATTAATTATATTATGTTATTATTTATTTTAGGTATTATAATTTTCTAGAAAATTATGGTGTGATATTTTCAGGTATATATTAATAATTGTAAGATTTGTTTTAAATTAAAAAGGTGACATATTTTAATTCGAAAGGAAATATTAATGATCAAAAAAATGACACGACTGATGTGTTTAGGTGTTTATAAAAGATAATATCTTTTTTTGTCAAGAAAATATAATATCTTCAACTAAAAATAAATGTGAAAAAGGTAATCGACTATTTACGGGTATATATTAATGATTATAAGATTTGTTTTAAATTAAAATGGTAACGTGTTTTAATTCGAAAGTAAATATTAATGATCGGAAAATATGATACGATTGATGTTTTTAGATGTTTATAAAAGGTAATATCTTCAACTAAAAATAAATGTGAAAAAGGCAATCAACTAATTAACATTAACTTTATTTTGTTAATGTGAAAAATGTTGTTTTAAATTAAAAAGGTAACGTGTTTTAATTCGAAAAAAGTATTAATGATCGAAAGATATGATACGACTGATGTTTTTAAGTGTTTATGAAAGGTAATATCTTCAACTAAAAGTAAATGTGAAAAAGGCAATCGACTAATTACCACTAATTTTATTATGTTAATGTGAAAAAGGTAATTGACTAGTTACCATTAATTTTATTATGTTAATCGACTAATTACCGTTAGTTATATTATGTTATTATTCATGAAAGAATATCTTCGATATAATATCTATTTTGGTATTTGTACGATTTAACATAAAATTTAAATACACGTAGAATCCTCTCCACTAGATCATTTATTTAATTGATTCGGTCAAAAGTCAAATGGTAAACTCTAACAAAATTTATCATCCTATTTTAAAATACAAGAGATCTTCCATTTTGTTGAAAAATCAAATTATATATTTTAAGGAATATATCTCTACCAAGGCAATAAGATCGAAAAAGAAATATCATGATTTGATATTTTTTAGATCTCCGTTGCAACATCAATAAGGCGACAAACTCGAACAAAAAATATTCAAGATTTAATATTCTTTAGAGAACTCGTGCTAAATTTAAAAACAATTTGTTTTATTCAAAAATATTTGAGGTAATTTTTCTCCCGCTTCTTAAATATATTATATTTCGGAGAAAATTACTTTATTCATTTAAAAATATTTCCTACACTCTCAAAATATTTTATATTTTAGGAAATATATTCTAAGTATTTATTTTAGTCAAAATATTGGTCAAAAGATTTATCTATTTCAAGAAAAGACCAATCGTATTTTATTAAGAACCAAAAGCTGATTTAATCATTTTAAATCCAAATAAAATACTTCCACTTGCTAGAATGACTTGAAAATTGAGATTGATCATTTAAATACTATTTTCTATGCATGATTAAAGTTTCGGAATTTTTCGAGAATTTTGGTCCGACACGAAAAATGAGGCAGTTGGTCCTACGTTTGACCACGTTTGACCTAGTCAACTTTGACCAAAATTGTCCAAACTTTCCTGATATGCATTTTATAATATTCCTAAGTGCTCCATAATTTTAGATTTATTAATGGGTTTTTTCATATTTATCGGATATTTAATTAATGATATGTGTTACATATTTAATCGTTAATATACGAGTCCGATACAATATATTAGAGCTCAACACACAGCTGGGATTCTAATACCAAACCCACTCGGAAGAAACAGAAAACCACCCCCAACTAACACAAACCACTTTCCACCTCATCAATCCACACATTTTCAATCTCAACCACTCCCTTAATTACTTTAAATATCCACCATTCCTCTCACCCAACTCTTTCTATATATACCCCCTCCACACACCCATTTAAATACAAGCTAAGAGCCATAGAATTGCTGGGATTTTTGAAGTAAACACTCTCCAAATATATACAAGTTCTATCTTTCATCTACTTCATCTCAAAAACCTTCTCTATCCTAAATATATATCAATATATACAAGGTTTTTTTTTTTCAACAAGCTTAGTTCCACCTAACCAAGCTTAATCCCACCAAGCTAGCTCATCTACTACCACTCTCCGGCCTCCCGAAGGGCTGCCCAAAGTTCGACCACCGTACCAAGCTAGCTTATCTACTACCACTCTTCGGCCTCCCGAAGGGCAGCCCAAAGTTCGACCACCGTGCCAAAATCCGGCCGAACCTCCAGCGAATTTTTCCGGCAAACTTTCTGATCGTCTTCTTAAAGTGGTAATTTTTAGCTTCGTCTTTGTGTCTATATTTGAGATTTGTTCTTAACTTCTATACTTCATCTTAATCTCTATTATTGGATTTATAAGATTCCAAAAGTCTCTTTATAAAAGAGCAAGAAATTATACAACAATACGTCAAGGTTGAAAGGATTAAGTATTTTTACGGATTCCCAACTAGCATCTACAGTGCTCCGTGGGATATTCTTTAAAGAAATACTTCGTTCAACAAATACTTCTCATAGCACAAGTTTAGCCACTTGTTTATCACACTTAATTTTATTTGTATCGTGGCTATAACTAATCTAGTGCAGGAAGTAAAAAGAAGAGTATACTTTGACATTGTTTTAGTCATTCGGAAGTATACATCTTAAAAAGCCTTAAGCCTATTATCTTAACGGACTTTAAATATTAACAAACTCTGTGATCTACTTTTTATCTCATCTTAACGGAGTATTGATATAAACATATTTGACAATAAGTCAAAGTTGTCACGATTAAGTATTTTTACGGATTCCCAACTAACATCTTTAGTGTTCCGTGGGACATTCTTTAAAGAAATAATTCGTACAACATAAGCTTCTAATAAGCACATGTTAGCCACTTGTTTTATCACACTTACTTTTTATATTTGTTGTGGCTCATGCAAGAAGTTGTACGTATACTTTGACAATATATTAGTCAAAAGAAAGTATACATCTCAAAGCCTTAAAGAACTATAGCTTTTAACAAGGTCTCCTAATATTACTCCATCCATCTTTATATTTATTTGGAGTAATCAAAAGTATACTTTGATTATAATTTAATATCAAAGAAAGTATACTTAAAAATACAATATAACTTAATATTCATTTACGAATATTAAAGTTGCCCTTTGGATCTAGTACCGTAACATACAAGTCCAAACTTTTATATCGTTAACCATATTTATTTCGTAGATATTGTTTGTGTAACTTTTGTAGTGAGATGAAGTTGAAGTGAGGTGATTCTCGTTCTAATACCCAAGTCCTAGACTACTAACATGGAATTAGTAGTCTTCGCACCGTGAAGAAGAGGAAAGACCCATGACCTTTCATCTAAGACCGAAGACCGACAAAAGCCAAGAATCAATAGTCTGCACCAAGGGTTCTACATCAACTTTGAAGAAATAGCGGGGAGTTATTGTCTAAGATAAGTTGTGTAGGTGTTTACATTTATTTTGAGGTGGTAACGGTGATAGTGTTAGTGCCCTAGAGACAATGTAATCGTATTTCTAGGAAAGACTATTTTGTTATTTAATGATTATGTTCCATCGATTATTCAATAATGATTTATTGTGTCTTTATTAACTGCGAAATAAATGTCCTTGGAATAGGTAACACGTATTCTATATCTTTAAGTATGTGACTTAAAAATGAGATTATATAAATAGTGCTAATATTCCTAAATATCCCTAATCGAGCATTATTATTATGTGACAATTATAATGCACAAAAGATTAGTATGTTTGTTGACAGATGACCACATCTCATTGGTCATAGGTATAGTGATACTAAAGTCAAGAACATAGGTGCATGTAATATTATACATGATACTGGATTAAAAGTTACCTTTGACCGAGTGATATGTTTGTATTAGATACATCACCCATGCCATGCCTGCTTAAACAAGATAAAATCTGTAACGACTCGAGATTTTATAATTAAACAAAACGATTATGAGATTTCTGTGTTTATGAAACACAAAATTAAATACGAATTTACAATGATTTCGATATGGGGAGATTTCGTCAACAACGGGCCATGCCTGTAAGGAATTTGGGTATTAAGTGAGACCATTGTGTCTTCTCCGACAACTTGGAAATCAAGCCATTGATGAATATTAATTTGAAGTATTTAATTCAAGAAAAAATTGGGAATCTCTTTATGATGGGATCATGGTCATTTTAAGAAAAATACTAAGTTTAAGATGCCTTCCAAATGGGAAACACTCGTCAAGACCTAGATCGACAAAGGTTGGGTTCGCCAAAGCGAAGTACCCTCGTTTATCGTGGTAAGGCGCGATGAAGTAAATTAGTGATACTTAACTGTTAGATCATTGGGTTCGACTTAATAAGTGACCACAATAGGATTGTGAACTTAGAGGCATAGAGTTTGGTAAGATTTATTGGATAAATAGGAACTAATGTTGTTATGTGAACAAATATTGTTCTACCAAACTATCCAAGAGTTATATATGATATAATTGATAAATGTTGTCTACCTAAATAATCATTTTAAGGAGAAAAGCCAAAGCTGACCTTAAAAGGGATGAAATATGGATCTTGGCTCACTAGAAAGGTTTAGAGAAACTTTTCCGAATTGATAGGTAGGGCTATTAATTTGATAAAAATAGTGGGAGATATATATTCTGAATATATATGAATAATCACTTGTACATAAATTAATAATATCATAGACTAATTATTTTATGCATTTTAACATTGTGCATATTCAAATGGAAAACAACTTGTTATTTCCCAGTTGCACACCTCAAGATTATAGAAGGGGGGTTGAATACAATCTTGTTGAAAAATTCTTTCGAATTTACAAGACAGCAGATGGATCTTGATTTAAAACAAATGAACATAAAGAGACTATGAAACAAAAATCAAAGGGAAACAAACATACAACACGCTTTAAAAATTTCAGGTTGGTTTTTGTCGACTCCACCTGAGGGTTGTATTGAAGAAAATAATCTGTGTAAACGAGTACACAGCTGCGAATACAAGACTAAGTATTTTACAAGAAAACCTCATGCTTTGTGCTTTCAGCTCTGTGTTTTCTTCTCTACTTAGCTATGCTACACGTGAAGTATATATATACTCCAAGTTTACAAACCCTACAAAATAAACGAATCTTACAAGTCAAAGTATTCTGCAGGGTTGCTGCCACTCCTTGTCTCCATGTGATACAATTTTGTCTGGATTGTCTTGGACAGATATGCAACAAATTTACCAGCCAAATTGTTTGTGAGAATAAGGAATGTTTCTTTTTCTTCTTCATTTGCAATACTGGCTTCCATACCCTTTTTAAGTCTATCAACCCATGTGATCTGTCAGGCATGTCAAGTCGCCATCAACCTCTAATTCCAAGACATTATTGGTTGGAACGTTTTATCCGTTGAAGTAGACATCGATCAATAGGTTGACAGTTGCTTGTTGAAGTGCCATATCCGTTGACCTAGAAGCTTTAGTAGTTGAATCATCACTTCACTTATGCAGAATTACATAGCACAACTTATATACAATTAGCTACCCTATTCTGCATATCCATTGATAGTCAACATGACTTAGGAATTCTAGCAACTATGGCAAAACCAAACAACTGACAAGACTTAAGGTAGGCATGCTACAGACTTATCAATCGATAAGCTGCCTCATCAACGGAGATTTATAACTTGGATATCCGTTGATAAGTTACAAACTTATTCTTGTACACATATGTTTTTCAAGGTGTTTTCAAGTACTTATCATCAAGAACAACATAATTCCTAACAATCTCCCCTAATTTATGACTGATAGAATAACAACCATAAATTAAGAACCTTGATGATAACAAAACACCTTTGTATGGATACAAAGTTTAAGTAAAAACATATGTAGTGTACTAAGCTTCAAAAGTGTAAAGAAATGAACTTAGTCAAGTTAAAGAATCATACTTCCACAAGGGATGCTCCTCTAGACTGAGCATATCATTGTTTTCTTCCTCTTGCAGTCCTCATACCATGGACTTGATGTTTGTTTGCCTCAAGCTGCTTCTCTAGAGATCTGTAGATGATCTTTTCTTCTGAGTGATTTGGATCTAGCATAGACATTAAGTGTTACAAATACTCATTGCTAGCTTTCTCCAGTTGATCTTCTATTCTGAAAAATCTTCTACAATTGTGTTCATCTCTGAATTCCATTATCCAGAATGGATAAAAGTAAACCTTCCTTCCAGGTTCAGATGGAATATTCAGCTTCTTAGGCAAACCCTCCTTTGAAGACCAACTGCTCCTCAATTCATTGGCCTTTTTGAAAATTATTTTCCTTGCCTCTAGAGTGAATCCCCCCGTTCTTTTCATTAAGGACCAAATCTTCCAGAGTTTGCTGTAGCCTTCATTTAACACTTGATGTAGGGGCCAGGTTCTGCTGTTTCCTCTTTTTTAGGTGAAAATTAGCTTTTCTGGTAACCTGGTTGTCCTATACGTAGCACTCACATCTACCACATCATCCAAGAAAAGATTGACACTTGAATATTCTTCAGTGTCAGCAATATAGATTTCAGATTCTTTCTTGGTAGCCACCTTTGCAACTTGAGGAACCTCAGCAACTTGAATTTGTCTAGCTAATGGTTGTTTCCTCCTTCTGGTTCTCCTCTTTACAGGTGAGAGTCTGATCTTTGGAAATGCCAAGCTGTTGCTATCAAAGTCAAATTCCAAAGGTTCTTCCTTTATGAAGTCTAAGGGGTTAGATGACTGAGTGTGTTGCTGTGTGTCATGTGTTGGAGGTTTTGTAGGTTGAGATAGTATTGATTCAACTTGAACTTCTGGTTCTGGGCTCAAAGTTCTTTTAGCAAGGACTTTAACTCTGCTTTTCCTTTTCTTGCACGCAGACTTAGTGTTCATTTTCTTCTTCTTAAATTTCACCTCTTCTTTTTCAACCTCTTTCTCCATCTCGTCTTCTAGCTCTCTTACTAGCTCATCAGCCAGTCTAGCTTCTTTCTCAGTGCATTCTGTAGGTTGTCTAACAATCTGGCCAGTTTGAAGTAACCTTGCAGTTTCTTCAGCTTTGGCCTCAGCAAAATTTGGATGTCCTGCAGGAACATAAATTTCCACTCCCTCTCTGTAGATGAATGCTAGATTCTCTTTGAGTCCCACATCAATGTAGCCTTCTGTTTTAATTTAACAAGGTACTTGATCATTAGCTTGAATTCATCTGGATTTGGCATTGGAAAATCTACTCTCATGGTGTTTTTACCATTCTTCTTCACAGGTGATTTCTTAGGCTTGAGCACAGGCTTGAATTCAGACAAATAAGATGGCTCCCCTCTGGCTAGAGATCTAGGAAGCACAAAACCTGGAATTAATACTTTTCTGATTAATGTGGTTATGGGAGGAATTGATACTTTATAAGTTTGAGGATTTGCAACCAGCCTTGTGGCTATAGAGTCTTCAGGTTGAATGACTGGTTCCTCCTCACTAGACGGAATTCCTGGAGCTGTTGGAACTAGAATAGAGTGAAGTTGCTCCCCCTCACTTGTTGTCTCCTTATCACCAAACTTCTCCCCCTTTTTGTTAGCATCAAGGGTTTTAGTAGTACGCAGGTTCAACAATCTTTCAAGGAGGGCAATTTGTTGATTATGAGCTTCAAGAATGAGCTTTTGATATGCAATTACAGTGCTCATTTGAACCTCTAATTTATCAACTTTTGTAGACAGATCTTCAATCTTCTTATCAGTTTCTGCATCCTTATTCAGCTTGTGTCGAAGCTGCTGCATTGTACGGGGAGGAAGAAGAATCTCCAAGTTCTTGTTCTGAGCTTCTAATGCATTTTTAATTTCAAGCTTGAAGTCATCCTTATCCATCACCCTTTGATTGAGAAGACACTTGTGCAGTTTAAGAGTAGCTAAAAAGTTCTCTTGCACATGCTTCAGAGCGGGTTCAGCATCCTGTAAAGTAGCCACAGTCTTCTCATACTATACTACTAGCTCATTATGAGCATCCTTGGAGATAAAGTCTTTTGACATTAACCATTCTAGTAGATCTCCAGGTTGCTGTGAAGGTACTTCATCTTCACCTTCATCTATGAATTCAGAATCAGACTGATCCACATCAGCAGCATTTGGAGGCATCTTGGTAAGAACATCTTTAGCTCTCTGCATAGATTCAGTTGTGTGTACCAAGTTCAGCTGCTGCCCAGCCTCCACATTGGCCTGTTTAGCCCAAGAGTCAAGGTCAGGATCAGGGTGAGTAAAGGTTTCAGCACCAAGAACAGTTCTATCAATGACTTGTTGAGATGTCTGTTCATAGTAACTTGTTCTAGGGGCATCCTCAACCTCCATTGACTTACTAGAAATGGCTTCATCCACCCTTATGTCTCCTGTACTTGCTTTTCTCTCATGTTCTCACACCCTTACCTTCACCTACTAAGGTGGAACTCTCATGCTCTCCTTTTGCCTGGCAGGAAGAAATTGCCAGCCCCTCACTCACATTCTCTCCTTTTGCCTGCTCACAAAGCAGCCTCTCACTCACAGAAATGACACTTCCTTCCCTCAATCCTAGAAGTATTTGAACTACAAGTGTGACTTCTGCTGTGGTTACAAGAAGCACATCGATCAAAGAGTGTGAGATATCCATTGATGCTGTAGTTGAAGCTACCAATGATGATTGCTATTAATTATATCCATCGGTGAACGAACACTTGTCAACGGATGGGAAATATCCATCGATGAAGTAGAAGAGATAGCAGTTGATAGAGAGACTATGGTTGAATCTGTGCAGATTGATTTTAAAGTAGGTGGCACAGTTTCAGTCATAGTTTCAAGAAGAATTGGCTGTTGGTCCAACAGATCATCTAGAAGATGATGACCAGCAGGATCAGAGTGGGGCTCCTCCCTCATAAGTAGAGATGGTGAATCTGGAATATGTGGTGTGTTTGTAGATAGAGAATGAGGCTGTGACTTCACATTTACTGGTGCCACATCAAGCTGAATTTGAGAAGGTTCAATCATAAAGGATTGAAGTGTGTGTGACCCTTGTGCACCCAAAGTAACTTTAGGTTTCTTCTTTCTTACAAAGGTTTTGATTGGTGAATTTTGGCTAGTGGTGTCCCTTTCCCTCTTGTTCAATGTTCCTGGTTGGGAACTCTTTTCAATAACAACACCCAGTTGAGAGGATGCTGTAATAACCCGGATTTTTATTATTATTTTAAGGATAATAATGATTTTCCTAAATGAGGAGGAATTTTTATTATATTTTATTCATTTGATTGTTCATTATTCCAATTCAAGGGATTTGTAAAGCGAATATTTAATTATTTTCCGGTTCAGTGTAATCGGGTTCCTTTTGAAAATTTTATCCATCGGGTAAATATCTCGAGTCAATGGTTTATTTGGGCAAGGGTTTAATTTTGAAGTGTGGATTTATTTAGTAAGGATTTTATTTTAAATTACTGAATAATTTGGAGGTTTAAAAATCCTTAGAAAATGTTTATTTTAATTATTTGAGGATTTGCAGAAATTACTCGATTAATTTATAATATCGAGAATACGAGGTTTTACTAAAACAATAATGTTTGTGGTATTTTATAAAGCCATGTAAATTGTGATTTATGAATCACAATTATTATTTTTATGAATTGTTTTTATAAATTATTATTAATTTGTAAAATGTATATGAATTTAGAAAATTTAGATTTAATTCTAATTCTTTCTCCAAAAGGTCTTTAAAAATATTCTAGTATTAAATTATGCAGGAAATTTTATTTTTACAAATTAGAAAAATATTATTTATAAGTATGTAGTATTAATTTTGTTGTTTAAATGTTATTGGGCTTGAGCTCATTAGGTTAAAACACAGCATAGATACACACATACATACACAGCCGCACAAAAGAGAGAGGGGGAAGAAGACAGCGGGGAAGAAAGAAATCGGGGAGAGAGGAAGAAAGAATTGGGGGTTTTGTTTTTTTTTTTAATCAATTCGGTTATATATATATATATATATATATATGTATGTATATGCGTGTGTATATATTATATATGTGTGTACATTTCGGTGTGGGTGCAGTGGTCGAGGGAGAAGGTAGCGGCGGTGGTCCAGGTGGGTGGCGATGCCGCCGGGGTGGAGGTGGTCGCGGTTCAGAGAGAGAGAGAGAGAGAGAGCGAGAGAGAGAGGGGGAGAGAGAAAGAGAGAGACCAGCGGGGGGAGAGACTAACGAGGGAGAGATTTTCCAAGGAGTAGTACTCCGGCGAGATGGATTTTCTGGTGGGTCGGATTGGAACCGAAATGGTATACTTTTGTGTTTGGATTTAATTATTTAATTGTTGCAATTTAATTAGTTTTAAATTGCGAGTTAAATGTGTTAATTGTCGCATTAGATTAATGTTGTAAATTATGTAATTGTTGTGATTTAATTAAATTTAAATTTCGAGATTATTGTTTTATTTCTGTTATTTAATTGGGAGAGCCTAATTGTTAATTATAGTTGTCGGGTTTAATTGTGAGTCCAATTAAATGTTCGGGTTAGTAATTGTTAATGGTTAAGTGCTAATTGTAATTGTCGGAATTATTTTGTGGTCTCGTTACTATTCGGGTTTAATGATTGTTGGTGGGTAATTATTAATTGTCGGGTAATATGTGGAGTTATATGGTTTTACTAGTTGTAAACCAACCGTCCCTTAGCTCGTGTTATCAGAAGAACAGCGCCAAGTAACTACATCCAGTGAAGAATATTCATTCTCAAGCTCTCTTAAAAGTAACTCCCCCTGTTATGACTTTTCCTCATGGTTTGATAGACTGTCTATTCGAAAGTCAAAGAACACAAGTCTTCTGATTTTTATTATTCTCGTAAAAATACAGTATTAAAATAGCATGATCAATTTATAAACGAGAAAGGGCAGGTATCCAAACAGAGCCTCAAATTGCTTTGACGGAAGCTTTTGGACCTAGCGAAAAGGACTCTAACTTCGCACAAGCAAGCGCGAGAGAAGCAAGCAAAGTAGAAGCTTTGCCAGAAGCAAGACGGGGAAGCGGAGCTGTCGTAGAAGCGGTAGCTTCCCCCGACCGACTAAAATACAACAGTCGCGACCTACTTTTTTAAAAAGGCGAAGGGTTTTCATCCCAATAGCTGATTTGAAAAAAGGGCTTCTAGAAGTACGAAATTCCGATTGTTCAGAGAATCAGATCGGTTCTATTAAAGACAGGTCGTATTGATGACCAAGAAAACTCTGGAGAAGAAGGACGGCAGGAATGGGAGATTACCGGTAAGCCAGATGCTTCGCGAACCATATTCAACTTTAAGGTATTTCGTTGCACTTAAATCGCCCTCGTGAAGAGGCGCACTCCGATACCATTGATGTCCAATAGCTAGGCGGGGCCACCTTCTTTGAGCCCTTGCCTCACTAGACCTAAAAAGTGGAGCTCCAATCTGTCTCTTTCCCACACGTACAACTCTAGCCGGTCCAGTCGTTTCCTTATATTCATTCACTAGCATTTCAAGTTTCTTTGCCGTTTTTTGTTTCATCCGACTTAGATTGAACTCATGCATGCTGTCGAAAGTCATCTAGTTGTGGTACTAGTAGTAGAAGAATTGTTGTTGCCTTTGTTATGGCTATCATCAGAATGGTTATCAGAAGTGCTATTGTTGCTTTCCCGCGCATCACTACTATCTCCCTGAAAAGGAGGTGATCCAGCCGCACCTTCCAGTACGGCTACCTTGTTACGACTTCACTCCAGTCACTAGCCCTGCCTTCGGCATCCCCCTCCTTGCGGTTAAGGTAACGACTTCGGGCATGGTCACCGCCGTCTTGTCGTAGTGCAGTCAAAAGAAATGAAAACAGTTTGTTATAAACAGGAAATGGGAAACTGCAGGTTCAAGCCCTGCTCCTGTTCTCGTAGTAAAGCAATCTTGCTTTATTTTACGGCTTCCTAGCTTTGCTTTCTTGCATGATTCTGAGAGCGAACGGGTTGAAGCCACGCAGCTAGCCCCGGCGAAGGCGGAGTGAGATTCTAACTTTGTTGGAAGAAACTCAGTTAGTAAGCGGAGAAGGACAGAATCCCCCGGCGACACTGGGCGTATATTATCGCTAGTAGTTCTCAGAATGCGCCAAGAACGCAAAAGCATAGCCTGGGAGGAAACAAAAAGAGTGTAGCGCAAGTTACGCGTTAAAGGAAAAGAAAGACGAGCGAGAAAGCATCTGAACATCAGGCTAATACAAAGACAAAGAACCGGGAGTTGGCGCCTACATAACTGCTTGCTTGCTTACCAAGCCATCCTGGCAAGCTCCTCCAGTCCGCTTATTATTATTCTTGACTTGACTTATTATTATAAAAACTACTCACTATCCAAATGAAAGACGATCGATTATCTACCCAAGAAGATAGAGAGTCCCACATACGAGAAAAGGTCACAAATAGAGTTGAACCAAGTAACATTGCAAAGGCATAATGATAGTAGGGTCGGGATATCCCCGCCCTCCGAACCGGACGTGAAGGTCTCCCCTCATCCGGCTCTCTGCAGGGGAATCTCCACTCACTGCTTCCCCTAATATCCTCCCTTTACCACATCATGGGGGTTTACAGGAGATCCCAGAGGCGCATTTTCTGCTTGCTTCAAGGCATTTATTTGCACTTGTTCGATCGAAGCCTCTACAAACAAAACTAAATCATCAGCAAAAAAGAAGTGAGATAAGAAAGGGCCTGACCATTATTCACATAAACCTTTCGATGACTTATCGGCTGCCTTGCTTGAGGAATAGTTTCACGAAAACGGAGACGAACCAGAATAACGTCCGATCTTTTTTCTGGATTGAGTAGAAAAGGGATATATGAAGTTCGTTCTCTTCCTCTGTGCATCTCTGTGATGGGTAAATCTCCATGAAAACGCTTGCTGCTTTTCACTTTGATCGGAGTAGGTGCTTGCTGCTTGCTCGCTGTCTACTAAATGAGCCTTCACTGCCCGCCCGGCCCCTCTCTTTAATCTTAAGTAAAGTGAAGTCAAATCAATGAAGTGAACAGCCCAACCTCTTTGAAGCTTTTTCAGGAAGCTTCTACTTGTTTAGTAGCCACATTAGCAGCGCTTGGGATGATTTTAGGTGCGTCGTATTTTTTTTTTTTTTTTTGCTAATTAAAATTTATACCAAAAAGGAACAGCTTACACAAATCTAGGGGCATATAATCGTGCGGTTTCTGGGAATTTAAAACCTGATTTCCTCCATAAATTCTCCGATCCAAATGGCAGAGAAGTTTCCATATTTATACATAAACTACCCACCTCGCAGTGTCCCGCCCCCCCCCCCCCCCCCCCCCGAATGATCGGTGCGGCGGTTAGGCATCCTTAGACGAAAGAGTGGTCTTTCAGGATTTTGGTAGTTGTGTGTCACCACCTCCCACCTATCCTACACATTCGATCAAGGTTGTCACTGCGACTCTCTTGTTATGAGTTGAAAGCAGCTATTGTCGAAGCTAGCTCATCCCATATACGCAATTTCCGCAATTACTTGGTTATGAAAGAACAGAGCAGTAAAGATGTGCTAGTAAGTGAATATACCATAGAAAGGTATACGAACGATAGAAGCTATATAGAGTCAATAGTAATACTTGCTACTAGACTGTAGTATCGGTGACGTACTCTTTTTTATTGATAAACCAAGCGACTCATACAAGAGTTTAAAACGATCCAAACAAGTCGGTATTTTGAAATCTTGAATTAGAAAGTTTGAATGACCTGGTTTAAAACGATAACCCAAACCCATAAAGATTTTATTGGAAGAAATACAATCCAAACTTTTTTGATTATGGATCTACTACCAGAAATTCAATGCGTAATCTCAGCATTCAATGCGTATTCCTGAATAATCTCATTTTTCAATTATTCAACCATTTCATTTTACCAAGTTCAATGCTAGCAGCTATGTCCTCCATCACGATGTCGAATGAAACTATCCATGGAATCGTGCGCCGTGTGAAACGTAGATCATCGCCGTTCTTAACCGAGATGATCAAAATGTGGGAGAGACTGACTCCCAATAAGTCTTTGAAATGCTTATGAAAATAAGTATGAATAAGGATGCTTTCACTGATCCAGATCTGCTGTTCCGCCTACAAAAAGGGATAGAGGAAAAAAGAGAGAGAGAGAGCGAGAGAGAGAGGGGGAGAGAGTGTTAGGAATAATTCATAAGTTGTGATGTTAAGAATAGAATTTACGCATTATACTTCTTGTAATCCTGATATTATAAAGGATTTAGCACTATATATAGGATTTATGTGTAAGACAGTTATCTGTACAGTTTAGTCAGGAATGAACAGTGTATCGGAGACTACATGTCAGGAACAAAGAGCAAATCCTGATGACGGTCTAATACTGATGATAATCAGATACTGATGCAAGATGAAATCCTGATATCAGTCTTGTTACTGATGATGTCATTATGGATGCTACAGAAACTGGCAAGTGCTATAAAACAGGATCGTTGTTTGAAGAACAAGCAAGAAGATATTATGAAGGAAAGAGTTTTATTGATGGAAACTATCGACTAGAAGGCAGAACATTGTCATGTATAGATTATATCTTTCTGTTATTAGTTGATAGGTAGCATTATAAATACTCTCTCTATATCATTGTAAAAAGAGTTCGTGAGGTTTGTAATCGTGAGTATACGAGAGTACAAATAGAGAGAGAGATTTGTATTGTCAGCAGCTGCTAAAGGTATTGTACACCTTTGGTAGAGTTTGTATTTGATCTTATTAATACAAACAGAGTTTGATTCATTCGTTTATTCTTGTTCATATAATTAAGCAAAAATCAGACACGATTATATAACTTGTATTCAACCCCCCCTTCTACAAGTTATTCGAGTTAACAATTGGTATCAGAGCAGGTTGATTTCGAATAATCATAAAGATCTGCAATCATGTCTGGTTACAAGGATGGGAATACTAAGATTCCTATGCTCAAGAGAAACGAATATACTCTATGGGAAGTAAAGATGTTGCATCATCTGGAAGCAACAGATCCTGATTATCTTGACAGAATCAGAGATGGACCTTTTGTTCCAACAAAAGTCGTTGGACAAGCAACTGTTGATGGTGTGGTTGTTCCAGAACATACAGCAGAGAAGCCAAAATCTGAATGGTCAGATAAGGACAAGGAGAATGTTCTTAAAGATGCTAAAGTGAGAAACATATTATTCAATAGTCTTGATTCTGTTCTCACTAACTATGTTCTCTCTTGTAAAACTGCTAAGGATATATGGAACAATCTTAAGGTTCACTGTGAAGGAACTAAGCCTGTCAGGAAGAATATGAGGACATTACTTATACAACAGTATGAGTACTTTGAATCCAAGTCTGGTGAGTCACTTACTGATACCTTTGATAGGTTTACAAAACTCATCAATGAGATGGCCATGCATGGTAAATATTATGACTTGGAGGATATGAATACAAAGTTCATGAAAGCTTTGCCTGATTTCTACAATGAGAAGATATCTGCGATTGAGGAAGCTAATGACCTGGATGAGATTTCATTAGAAGCAGTATATGGAAAATTGAGAGCTTATGAACTTGACAAGCAACAGAAGAAGAGCAGGAGTGAAGGAAAGATGAAGACTATTGCACTTACTGCTCAATCTGAAGTAAAGAAGCTTCCTGAAGAACAGCATGAAGAGATTGCTGTAAAGAATTCAAGGAAGAAGAAAAGCAAAGAAAGTTCTGAGTCAGAGACTACTGATATGGACTCTGACAACAATGATTCTGAATCTGAGATGCAGGAACTCTTTGCTATATTTGCTAAAGCTTTCAAGAAAGGTAGATTTAACAGGAGAAGATTTAGCAAAGGACCTTTTCAAAAGAAGGAGGAGAAGAAGAGTGACAAAGGCAAAAGTACAATTGTCAAGCTTGATAAAGCCAAGATCAAGTGCTTTAACTGCAGCGAGCTTGGACACTTTGCTAGTGAGTGTAAGAAGCCTAGGAATTCAGGAAAGGGTAATGCACTTATGGTCACACAGAAGGATTGGGCTGATTCCAGTGATTCTGAAGATGAATTGAATTATGACAACATTGCATTGATGGCAAATGGTTCAGACAAACCTGGATCACCAAAGAAAACTTCTCCATCCTCTGTTAAGGTATCACTTCACTCTCTTGATTCATTTGATAGCTTAAATTCTGATGAAATTAGATCTATCCATGCTGAGTTTATGAATCTTATGACTAATTTTAGAATTCTTACTTGTGAAAGAGATGAACTTAAGGTTAAGAATGATAAATTAGTTGATAGAAATAATTTTCTTGAATTTGAATTAATTCAAATGGAAGAATACAAGTTAAGTTCTGATAAAGCTAAGCATGATTATAGTGTTATTCTTGAGGCTTATGACTATGTCAGAAAAGAATTAGAAGAAGAGAGAGATGTGATTAAGACCATTAACAATTCCAGTAAAAAGACTATAGAAATCTTTGAAAGTGGAATTCGTGGTAAGGTTAATGGTTTAGGTTTTGATAAGGCTAGACAAGAAGAAAAAGTAGCTATTGTCAATGATGATAGTAAAATAGAAGCTAACACATCTAAATCTGAAGGTAAGAAAATTGTTTCTGAACCTAATCATGTCAAATTTGTTGATTCAAAAGGTACTCCTGTTGTACACAAAAGGATTAACAATAGTAATTCAGATGAGAAAGTGTTAGGGAAACCTAAGAATGTAAATATAGGGTTTCTGTCTAAGTCTCAGTTGAAACAGAGATTAGATGGTCTTTCAGAGTCTAGCAAGATCAAAAGAAATAGGAATGGAAAAGAAGGTATTAACAAAGAGAATAATTACAAGAATGTACCTGATGCACCTCGGAAAAAATGCTATAAGTGTGGAAATCATAATCATTTGGCCCTAGACTGCAATCAAAAACCTTCTTGGAAAACTGAGTCTAGATTCCCCAAGACTCAGAAAATTCAATACCAACCACAAAAAGCTTGTTATCATTGTGGTAGTTTACTTCATTCCATTTACATGTGTAGAGAATATCATGAACTGTATTATGACTATTATTCCTTGAAATATGAAACTCCTAGTCACAAACAGTTTGTGAAATCAGAGTCTAAGGTTGACTCTGCAACAGGTAAAATAAAAGTAAAATCTTCAAAGCCTGTCATTTCTAAATCTAGTAAGAAAGGATCCAATCAAAGTTGGGTCCTAAAAAATTCTAACTAGTTACTTTTTGTTTGCAGGGCACAGGAAAGAAGCATTCAATTATCTTGGACAGTGGATGCTCTGGACATATGACTGGAAAGAAGTCCCTGCTTACAAAGTTTGAGGGGAAAGCTGGCCCAGTAATATCTTTTGGAGATGTCAACAAAGGAGAAACTCTGGGATATGGCTCAATTGTTTTGGGGAATGTCATCATAGAAAATGTAGCACTGGTTGAAGGCTTGAAACATACTCTTTTAAGCATAAGTCAACTGGGTGATAAAGGTTACAAATCAATCTTTGACAAAGAAGGATGCAAAATCTTGAATATGCAGAATGGAGACATTGTTCTAACTGGTCAAAGACATGGTAACATATATGAAGCCAGCTTAAGTGATACATCTAAAGGAATTGTTAGATGTCTCTACAGCAAAGCAACAAGTGATGAAAGCTGGAATTGGCACAAGAAGCTCTCACATCTTAATTTCAAGAAGCTTAATCAACTTGTTAAGCACAATTTGGTGAGAGGCCTACCTCAGGCAAATTTTGTGCAAGATGGACTTTGTGATGCATGTCAGCTTGGAAAGCAAAGAAGAACCACTTTCAAGAGCAAGACTGAAAATTCGATTACTGAACCATTTCACATGCTACATCTTGATCTGTTTGGTCCAGTAAACATTATGTCTATCAGCAAGAAAAGATATGCTCTAGTTATAGTGGATGATTTCACAAGGTTCACATGGGTGTTCTTTCTACAAAAAAAGGATGAAGCTCCTCAGCAAATCATTGAAATTATCAAGAATATTCATAATAACTCTGAGTACAAAGTCAAAGTACTTAGAAGTGACAATGGTACAAAATTCAAGAATTCTACGATGGAGGGGTTTTGTGCAGACAATGGAATCACTCAACAGTTTTCTGCACCTGGTACACCTCAACAGAATGGTGTAGTGGAAAGAAAGAACAGGACTCTCATAGAGGCAGCAAGAACCATGCTTGCAGATGCAAAACTTCCAACCTACTTTTGGGCAGAAGCTATTAACACTGCATGTTTTACTCAAAACTGTACCTTGGTAAATAGTCATGGAAAAACTCCCTATGAGATGATCAAAGGAAAGAAACCAAGTGTGAAATATTTTCACATCTTTGGATGCAAATGCTATGTCCTAAAAGTTCATCCAGAACAACTTGGAAAATTTGAAGCCAAATCGGATGAAGCAATTTTTCTAGGATATTCAGCATCTAAGGCCTTCAAAGTTTATAATCTCAGAACTCACATTGTTATGGAATCAATTCATGTTGCATTTGATGATAAGAAATTTGGAATTCTGCAAACTGATGAAAGCCATGACAAATTGGAATTTGAAAATCTGATTCTGAGATACTCTCCAGTGATGATGAAGGTTCTCTAGAAGGAATTTCTATTGCTTCTCAAAGGAATGCTACTGTTGAGGGGGAGCAAATAAATCAAAGAGAACACAGTGATCATCAGGAGCAGACTAGCCTTTCAGAGTCTATTCCATCAGGAATTGACGTTTCAGAGTCTATTCCATCAGGAACTGATCTTTCAGAGCCTACTGAGGAAAGATCAGTAACCAGCAGCAATATGGAATCTACTGATTCTATTGATCAAAGGAGAGTTTTTGAAGGTAGAGAGAATTCTTCTATAAGAGATACCACTAACTTAAGGGGAGAGACTAGCAGAGTTAATCTACCATCTGTTAGAAAATGGACAAAGGATCATACTGAAGATCTGATAATTGGTGATCCAAATAGTGGTGTTCGAACTAGAAGATCAATTCAAAATGAATGCTTGTATAGTTGCTTTCTCTCAAAGAATGAACCTAAGAAGGTTGAAGAAGCCTTACAGGATCCTGATTGGGTAATTGCAATGCAGGAGGAGTTAAATGAGTTTGAGAGAAACAAAGTCTGGAAACTGGTACCAAGACCTAAAGATAGATCTATTGTTGGTGCAAGATGGGTTTTCAGAAACAAGCTAGATGAATCTGGTATGATTGTAAGAAACAAAGCAAGACTGGTGGCCAAGGGTTATTCTCAGGAAGAAGGCATTGATTATGATGAGACCTTTGCACCTGTAGCAAGATTGGAAGCAATCAGAATGTTTCTTGCATTTGCAGCTCTTTCAAAATTCAAGGTATACCAGATGGATGTAAAGAGTGCTTTTCTAAATGGCAAACTTGATGAGGAAGTGTATGTGGAACAGCCACCTGGATTTGTTGATCCAAAGTTTCCAAATCATGTCTACAAACTTGACAAGGCACTCTATGGACTAAAGCAGGCACCAAGAGCATGGTATGAAACTTTGTCTAAATTTCTTCTTGAAAATGGCTTCACAAGAGGTACAATTGACAAAACTCTATTCTTTAGAAAGATAAAAGGTGAATTGCTTTTAGTTCAAGTTTATGTTGATGATATTATTTTTGGTTCTACTAATGAAAAGTTGTGTGCTAAGTTTAGCAAGCTTATGCAGTCTAAGTATCAGATGAGCATGATGGGTGAATTAAATTTTTTTTAGGCTTGCAGGTCAAACAGACCGAGACTGGTATTTTCATTAATCAGTCAAAGTATATCAAACATCTTTTAAGAAGGTTTGACTTTCAAGACTGTGCAGTTACAAAAACACCCATGACAACAGCCACTAAACTAGACACTGATCCTAAAGGGAAGAGTGTAGATAATACTAGTTATAGAGGCATGATAGGCTCATTGTTATATCTAACTGCAAGTAGGCCAGATATAATGTTTTCTACCTGTTTATGTGCTAGATTCCAAAGTGATCCTAAGGAATCTCATTTAATTGCTGTGAAAAGAATTTTTAGATATCTCAAAGGAACTCCAAATCTTGGTTTGTGGTATCCTAGAGAATCTGATTTCTTTCTAATTGGCTATTCAGACTCTGATTATGCAGGGTGTAAGATAGACAGAAAAAGCACTACAGGTACATGTCAATTCTTGGGAAATAGATTGATTTCTTGGGCAAGCAAGAAGCAACAATCTGTTTCAACCTCAACTGCTGAAGCTGAGTACATAGCAGCAGGTAGTTGTTGTGCACAGCTCCTTTGGATAAGAAATCAGTTGATGGATTATGGTATGACACTTAGTAATATTCCTATGTTTTGTGATAATACTAGTGCTATTAAAATTGCAGAAAATCCAGTTCAACATTCAAGGACTAAGCACATTGATGTCAGGTATCATTTTATTAGAGAACATATTGAGAATGGTACTGTGGAACTTCATTTTGTTCCTACTGACAAACAGCTTGCAGATATTCTAACTAAACCACTTGATGAGACTACATTCAGTAGATTAGTAAGTGAGTTAGGAATGTTAAATTTTTAGATCATCAACATCTGCAAAAGTAGCAAGGACAAGGAGCATCTCAAGAAATCCATCAGGGAATTGGATAGCCTCGTCTACTCTTGGATTCCTTGTCTGGGCGACTTGAATGAGAGCAGCTAACTTAAATGAATAGCATCTCCATCAAGATCAACCTCAGACTCTCGGCCAAATTCTTCATCCTCAAGTTTTGAGGAGGTTAGGGGAAGATTGTATCCAACAGATGGATGTTCTAGGAGAAACCTCTGGATATTATCGAAAACCAATCCATCCATGATTAGTTCGATGAGAAGAGTCATCTTTTCAAAGAGATGATCAAGAACAGGATGTTCATCGACCGTGAAAGATCTAAAGAATGGGTTTGAATGGAATTTTGGTTTGAGAAGCATTGTTGAGAAGAAAAGAAATTGAAAGGTTTATGGAGAATGACATAAGGCGTCTGTTTCTTTTAAAGAAAGACGTGAGAAGCTGAACAGTCACTTGGAAGTTTTAATGAAGTCAGATGCTAATTATTACGTGTGACTGTATTTCTTGTTTTCAAGAAATGTTGAATATATCTAACCAATTGATTTTTGTTCAGATTAATTGTTTATTTCTTTTTCATATAAAAGAAAAATGCCACGTGGAAACTCCATATTAAGTCTCTGGAATCAGGATGATATTGATCAGGATTTCAAGTGTGATCATCAGGATTTGAGAATTATTATCACATTTTATTTTGAAATTAGTTTGATGAGAGGTCAACAGGAAAAGGAAGCTGATCAGTATTGATTATTTATACCCTGATTTATTTCATGAAAATCAATTTTGGATTTTATTTTCCAAAAATCGTGGGTAACCGCACTTTTCAGGGACTGACACCTGTCAAACTACGTGTCAATGTGGGATAGTGGTCTGAAAGATTTGAGAAATATATTTGTTTTGAAACTCTAATCGTGTAATTGCTTTCTCTAATTTTACATTCTCTAAAACAAAAACCACTCTTGAGTTTTCAAAATCACTAATCCATTTCAAGAATTTTTTTCAAGTTCTTATCAGATAAAAAATGGCAGCTCAAAGAAGATTACCTAAATCAGTAGCCTTCAAGTTTGGTGACTTCGATTTTATGACAAACAATCATGTAGCAGCTATCACCAACAAGGAAGGAGTGTCATCTGATTTTCATCTAATCATGGACTTTCTGGCGTATGGACCATTAAGTTATGCATTGACAGCATCTCCACAAATTAATCAAGCAGCTGTTTCACAAGCTTGGGAGAATGCTGAGGTAATTGATTCTACTCAGAGTCAATCAGGTAAGATTGTTCTACACTTAGGACAAGACTCATTTGATATTACTGAATCTGTTGTTAATTCAGTACTTCACTTACCTGTTAGTTTGATTTATGAGAATGTACCATCTGATGATAATGTAAGAACTATGTTGTCTGAATTAGGTTATAGTGGACCTCTAGACAACATGAGCCAGTTGAATAGGTCTTTTCTTAGAAAGGAATGGTCTTTTTACTTTGATCAAATTGCTAAATGTTTTACTGGTAAATGTAGTTCTTTTCAGCAAATTACTTCTGTTACATCACATATTGCTTATAGTTTGCTTTATGACAGAGTAATTAACATTGGTCATATTATCTTAAGTCAGATGAGTATTAAACTTGGGTTAAGAGATCAAAACAGGAAAATGGTTTATTATCATAGATTTATGCAAATGATTATTAATCATTTTATTCCTAATATTGAAGCTAGATTTGGTAGGAAACATTGTGTTTCTTCTTATGAACAGCAAAAGAGAATTTTCTCTGACATTACAAAGAAGGACAATGAAAAGAATCTAGATGAAATACCTGCAATTCATTAGCCACATCATGTTCAGGTAATTCTTAAAACTCATCTTCCTACTTTCTACAATTCTTCTTTCTTTTGTGGTGAAATGGCTCAGGAATCTCAATTGGAGGAGAACCTACCTGTGTCTACCCGAGTAGCCCAAAACATTATAGTCTCTGAAACAATTCAAGAACCAAATTTTGATCCACAGCCTATTGTTTCAAAGAAACCAACCTCTGGTGTTTCTCAAAAGACATCAGTTGTAAGGAAAAGAAGATTTGTTGTGTCAAGTAGCAGTAATTCTAGTGAAGATGATGATGATTTAACTCTTGCTGAGAGAGCAGAATTGAAGGCTGCAATTTAACTTTCTCTGTTAGCACAAAGAGATGAAAAACCTAGTCACAGCCAGGCTGCAGTCTCCCAAAAGGCTGTAGTTCTTAAAAAGGGAAAACAGTTACTGGATACTGTCTCCTAAAAGACTGTGTCTATTGAACAAAGATCTCATCCCAAGATCACTTCTGTGTCTACACCTCTTGAGTCTTCTCAGGATAAATCTTTTGCTCACTATACCAGGAGAACAAGGAGAAAGATTCAATTGTCACCTACACACACAGAGTCTAGTCCAACTAATATCATGCAGGTCTCTACAAATGAAGTTACAATCAAGTCAGCAAATGACCATAGAGATCTGGATATTGATTCTTCATGGGAAACTACATTATCATACAGACTGGCTATGGGACTAATTTCTCTTAAAGTGAAGTTGTCAAGGCCTGTTCTAAATTTTCTGGTTGAAAGAGTACCAAAACTTTTATTTCCAGATGAATATGGACTTCTACATCAAAGACTTGACTTAATGAAGATGTATTTCTATGTATCTGTCAGAAGACAAATAGTCAAGAAATTTGGACTCTCGAAGCATGTTGCACTTCAATCACTACATGCATATTTATTTGACAAAGATGTCATTATTGAAGATGCCTCAGCTCAAGGTGAACAACTGGAGGAAGTAGACAGAGGAATGCAGTCAACAGAAGATACTATTGCACCAGTGGTGAATAGTAGGAAAGATCAGATCACAGTCACTGTAACACAAGAACCATCTAGTCAGAGGTTGGATGACTCAGAAGCTGTGATAGCTGATGTTGAAAGGACTTCTGTGATGACGGAAATTGCAAGTGAGATACCCTATGATATGGGAGGAATGACTTTGGTTGATTTTTCTGAAGATCAAACAAATTTTGTTCAGTCAGAGTCTATCCACCTTGAGGGTGAGTCTCAGCAAACAACACTTAAAGACGGTGATGTACTAACTATGGTGTCTAATGAAGTATTACTGAAGACATCAGAGTCTAGTAAAGAACCTGAAAGTGGTATACTGGAGCCTGTAGTCTCTAAAAGGAAAGAAGATGATTGTAAGGGTTCAGAGATTATAGCAGCTCACTCCTTGGAGAAAACCTCAAGCCACATGCCAAATGAGGAACCCTCTCTCCATGTGAGTTCAGGTATAAAAACTCCTTCTAGCCCCTATTTTTCTATAGGTCATGAGAGCACTTATCTAAATTTGAGTGATACACTTGAAAAGATGGACTTAGATCCACAAACAGAGAGGCTGGCTCCTGACCAGGCAAAAGGTGAGGTAGAAAGAGAGTTGACTTTAGTAAGTCAAAGTGAGAATGAGGGTATGGATGATCAACTCCATAGTGAGGGAGAGAAAATTAGGAAACCATCATTTGATTTCTAGGATCAGGTTTTTCCTGAATCTTGGTATGAAAATTTAGGTATGGATGTTGGTACTTATTCATTCATCAAAATGTATCAGAAGAATGACCTAGCACATCACAATGCAAAGCCAGAAGTTAAAGCTCAGAAGCAAAAGGAGAGGCTTGCAGGAATCATTAACAGAAGAGGTGCCAGGATAAAGCAATCTCTTGATACCTATGTACCAGATGAAGTTCCTAATGATCCTAGTGTTCTTTTGTATGTACTTCCAATATCAGCTAGAATTGAGACATCTACAGTCTCTGATCACTCTAAGGAGGAGTCAGGATTTGAAGATGTTAGTACACAGAATACTGGTGAATGAGATGATGATCATGTTTCAGTTCCAGATCAGAAAGATGAAGATGTTGATACTTCTAAACAGGTTTTATTACTTGAATATCATACAACCCAAGCAACTTCTTCTACAAGACTTGAAGATACATTTCTTTCTGATTCTGATTCTGAAGATACAAGAAGCACTTCCAACATTGAAGTTAATTCTGATATTTTGAAAGATATTCAGAATTCTCAAATTACTATGCAAACAAGACTTCAATCACTTGAAGATAACCAAGTCACAATTATGGAAAATCAAGCAGTTCTGATGAATATCATTTGTTCTGTTTCTGAATCTCTTGGAATTAATGTTGCTGATGTCAAAAAGGGGGAGATAAAGACAATTCAAAGACAACAACAACAACAACACCACCAGACTGGGGGAGATAAAACTGGGGGAAATAAAGAGCAGACAAAGGGAAGTAAAAAGAAGAACTAGGAGTGACAGTGGTGAATCTCAGCTAGGAAGTGGTAAAGGAAGAGCAGCATTAATAGTTAAAATTCTTTCTTCTAAGTACTAGATAAACGTCTACATCTGGGAAGGAGGTACTTAACTTCATAATTCTATATTCATAAATTCTATTCTGGTTGTATTGTTATATGTTTTGACATCCACAACTTAGATTTATGCTTCAGATTTTAAAGCATAAATAGGGGGAGATTGTTAGGAATAATTCATAAGTTGTGATGTTAAGAATAGAATTTACGCATTATACTTCTTGTAATCCTGATATTATAAAGGATTTAGCACTATATATAGGATTTATGTGTAAGACAGTTATCTGTACAGTTTAGTCAGGAATGAACAGTGTATCGGAGACTACATGTCAGGAACAAAGAGCAAATCCTGATGACGGTATAATACTGATGATAATCAGATACTAATGCAAGATGAAATCCTGATATCAGTCTTGTTACTGATGATGTCATTATGGATGCTACAGAAACTGGCAAGTGCTATAAAACAGGATCGTTGTTTAAAGAACAAGCAAGAAGATATTATGAAGGAAAGAGTTTTATTGATGGAAACTATCGACTAGAAGGCAGAACATTGTCATGTATAGATTATATCTTTCTGTTATTAGTTGATAGGTAGCATTATAAATACTCTCTCTATATCATTGTAAAAAGAGTTCGTGAGGTTTGTAATCGTGAGTATACGAGATTACAAACAGAGAGAGAGATTTGTATTGTCAGCAGCTGCTAAAGGTATTGTACACCTTTGGTAGAGTTTGTATTTGATCTTATTAATACAAACAGAGTTTGATTCATTCATTTATTCTTGTTCATATAATTAGGCAAAAATCAGACACGATTATATAACTTGTATTCAACCCCCCCTTCTACAAGTTATTCGAGTTAACAGAGAGAAAGAGAGAGACCAGCGGGGGGAGAGACTAACGAGGGAGAGATTTTCCAGGGAGTAGTACTCCGGCGAGATGGATTTTCTGGTGGGTCGGATTGGAACCGAAATGGTATACTTTTGTGTTTGGATTTAATTATTTAATTGTTGTAATTTAATTAGTTTTAAATTGCGAGTTAAATGTGTTAATTGTCGTATTAGATTAATGTTGTAAATTATGTAATTGTTGTAATTTAATTAGATTTAAATTTCGAGATTATTGTTTTATTTCCGTTATTTAATTCGGAGAGCCTAATTGTTAATTATAGTTGTCGGGTTTAATTGTGAGTCCGATTAAATGTTCGGGTTAGTAATTGTTAATGGTTAAGTGCTAATTGTAATTGTCGGAATTATTTTGTGGTCTCGTTACTATTCGGGTTTAATGATTGTTGGTGGGTAATTATTAATTGTCGGGTAATATGTGGAGTTATATGGTTTTACTAGTTGTAAATGTCTATGTGCTAAATGCTATAGGTCGAGTCATAGTAATTGTTGGATGTCTTATTTGCTAATTACTTGGTGTTGGTCTATATGTGGATAACTGATTGTCGTTAATAGTAGTCAAGTACTTGGTGGTGAAGTGTATGTGGTTAAATGATTATGGGTCATGCATTTAAATTAGGTAAGTCAAATTATAACTATTGGTGGATGTCGCCAGTTTTCTTATAATAGGAATCATTCGCTGGTTGTATAATTTGCAAATGTGGTCTATAGCAAGGATAAACCATTAGTTTACTTTCTTGATTGTTTACTTTTCTTACATGTTTAGATGTCGCAAGTCTAGGCGGGTACTTTTCTTACGTGTTTAGGTGCCGCATGTCTGGGCAGGTACTTTTCTTACTTGTTTACTTTTATGTTGCTGCAAATTGAGGCAACTTGATTTTCCTTGGTGGCTACACAGCTGGATTGTGAATTGAAAAACAGTGGAATAGTCCTATTTACGAATACTTCATGCCAAAATTTGGTATCAAAGCCAAGGTTTCTTAATCTATTTTTTAATTGTTGGGAGGTCTAGGGTTTTACAAAAAAAAAATTACTGTTCATCGGGCACTATTCACGTGCATAACCCACAGGTCCCAAACCCACAGGTACCCACAGGTCCCAGGATCGAAACCTGGCTTTGATACCAAATTGATGTGGATCGCTCCACAAATAAAGAAAACAAGAAGAAAAAGGATATTTCGAAAGAACACGATCAATCCAGAAACGTGAACTTTGAATCTCAAATAACTTAGATCAATCCAGAAACTAAGTAATTTGAATCTAACCTTCAAAACAATCCAGTAATTGAAGTTTAGAGGAAAGAAAAACTAATCATAGTTTATCTCAAAACAAAAGTTTATATCATCCATTATCTGTCTCAAAACTTTACATGAGAGGGGTATATATAGGCTTAGAAAATAACCTAAACCCAATAGGAATCCAAGAGAAATCCAATACCAGCTTGAAGATTAGCTAATATCTGAATCCATCCAGGAAACACAATTAAAAACCAAATCCAAATAGAAAATACATAAAACCGAATCCAAATAGGAAAATAAAATCTTATGTGCTTAAAACAAGAAAAACCCTTTCAAGTGAAAGGTAAAAACTTTCAAGCCAAAATTTACTTAATACTAATAGATAATAATCAGCTTCTTATCCAAGCTTCATTCGTCTCTCCTTTATTCCTTCTTGTCCAAGTAAGTTTCTTGACCCAACTCTCCCACAAATTCTAACTCGAATCCCTTCATGAATAATAATATAAAATATTTACCAATTAACATATTCATTCCCTGATCCTCATTAGTTAGACTGACACGTACTCGTAACCATTATAGTACCATTAGGGCGTAATCAAGTTGGAGCGACGTGCATCAAAAAGGAAGGATCGAGGCGTCGTATGAAGAAAGGTAAATTACCTCCATGGAAATTGCTCGGACGACGTGGTGTTTTGTTCTTTGCTAAGGACCAGAGGCAAGTTTATTTATGCATACTCTATCATTCAGAGTATATCTATTTTGAAATATATGAAATGTGCTGAATAGGTTTCAATCCATGTTTGCAAATTTTCCAACTTAGTGCTTCTTCTTCAAATCATTATATTTCTGGCTTTTCCAACGATGTTAAATTCTGCTCGTGCAATCATCAAACCCCATGACTTATAATACTGTCGATGGGCGGTAATATTTTTATTATTATACCTCTTGATGTATATGGTATATTTTTATAAACTTTTCGTACTGTGGAAGTGGACTAGATATTATGGGGTATGTGTTTATGGATCGGAGTAAGAAAGGCTCTGAGGGTAGAGCATGTGTTGAGTTTACGAATTTAGCACCCCCAAATCCGGGGTCAGGGATTTGGAGTAGTCACGATCCATTTACTCCTTGCCTTACCTGTATTACTTGCAATGTACACAATTCAACTGATTGTGACCCCACAATGTATATTACACATACATACACAAGTTAGAGTCTAAGAAATGACACAATACAATAACTGTGGAATAAATAACTTTTATTACCCAAATGTCTTTTGAATCTATCACTAATACAACTTCTAAATAATGTTACATTACCAACTTAGCCTTCTGATGCTCACAATCCTCTCATACCATTCATATCTATACATAAGATGAATACCAAAAGTTGCCGCCTGCTTCGCTGGCATCCTGCTTCGCTGCTATATAATATATATAAAACAATAGCAAGAGTGAGCGATAGCTCAGCAAGGTAATGAAAGTATGGTATAATTCTGCCTTTAATTTAAACCCAGAATAAATAGTGGGTATAAGAAAATAATTGTCCAAAATATCTTGATACTGAAATTATTCCCTTAACGGAATATATTCAAAATCAGTACTATCATAGTGCTTCTAATATCACTAAGCAACTTATCCGCGCTTCGCGCGGTTTATAAATTTTTATTTTAAAATATTAAAAATAAATAAATTATTTTTTATTATTTTTAAAAACTGATTGGTCTCTTAAGAATTTTTTAAAAAATTGATTCAAAACAATTTACATAAATTATAAGTTTGAAGATGCTCTCTTTATATATCTGAATTTTTCATAATCTCAAAAATATCATAAACATAAAAAGTAGCAATTATAATAAAAACGTAGTCTTTGCGATCAAAATTTATAAATATTATATATAATAACTCTTTTTAAAGCCGACGCCCCTCTCATAACATACATGTTCAGTTGTAGTGTAAGAATTTATTTAATTAGAATATTAATTTATTTCGATATAATATAATGAATAACGGGTGTACAACTTTTTTATCGATTTAGTCTACCGATAAAATTGGATTTTTTTTATTTAATCGGTTTGGTCATAACACATGTAATTTTTTCATGTGCAAAAATAAAAAAATATTTGTATTATTTTTATTACAGGTGTTTAGCGAAGATTTATATACTTCTCTATTTTATTTCGATTTCCATAATCACTAATCATAAAAATTAATTGAGAAGTTAAGGATCGTCTGCACTGCAATTGTCCGAAAAGAAATCGGAGCAGTATTCGATAGGGAATAAAAAAGGACGCAATGTAAACAATTTTTAGTCATCGTTTACCTAAAAATAAACTTAATTATATATGTAGTTAATATTTTTTATTGAAATAATAATTATAATGCTCAAATAAAGTTTTGTACTTTTGTAAATAAATAAAATAAAATAAATTTAATACATATTTATTAGGTATAATTAATGAATAATTAATATGTCATTAAGAGATATTTAATGCAAGAAAATAATTTTAATAAATAAATCAAAAAAATGAAAATTCAAGAAAAATACCTTAAATGCTTCTGGTAACTTTCCGATCTTCAGGCATTATAATATATATAGATTATCATAATATCTCTGCAAACTTTATTATTCATATTATGAACAAAGTTCTAGTACAATTTAAAAGACAAAGTTATAAGGTAATTCAAAATAACCTTTCCGTAAAATATCTGCTATATAAAATATAAGCAGAATGTCAACATATAACTTAAAAGATGAAGTTATAAGGTGATCCAATATCAACAACCTCTTTATCAGAACTCATGTTATGTAAGGTATCAACAAAGTCATAAAATATAAGATAAAAGATGAAGTTACAAAGTGATTTATTGTAACGTCAGTTTTAAACACTTTTCAAACCCCTGCCAACCTGAAAGAAGTCTCTTCAATACGTGTTGCGGGAGCTACCCGTCAACCTGAAAGAAGTCTCTTCGATACGTGTTGTAGGAAATATCCAAATTTGGATGATGAACTAATATTGGAGTATTGTCGCGCCAGACGATACCACCTTACGATGATCAGTCGTAGGTTGTGCATCTCAAGATTTGTTTCTCTACATGTAGAAGGAAGAACATATGGACATCACCATACGCCGGATCTCCCTAGCCAACGGTTGTGCATAGTTGGGACCGGCGCCACTCGGACCCTATTTCCAGGATGGACTGTCCCACAGCCTCTTATACCAGTTTTAATGACGGACTGTCCCACAGCCTCTTACACAAATACTCCTAGTTCGAGTAAATCCATGACTCTGAAACGTAAAGTTCGTCCCCCTTTCCCCAAGTATAATACTTGTTGATAGGACTCCACAAAGTAATCATATGTAAAAGCAGTTGCTTGTTAATGGATACAAACTTGTTCCATGAATTTTACCCCTCGAGTGTTAAGGAAGTAACAAAAAGACTCATTTTGATGTTTAGGAATCAAGATGCGAGTGAAAAGAATAGTTTCAAAAGATTTATGACCGGGCAGTCACACAAAATAAATAACAGCTCTCAAGTAAGGTTCCCTTATAATTTGGAAGATAGATTCGAAATAAAAATAGAGTTTTGAGAACCTTCCTTGATAAAATTAATAATAATAAGACTCAGAAATAATTTACATAATATTTGAAGATCAAGATAATTTTTGAATAAAATAATCATTTTGAAAACTTAGTTGAAAAGTATCAAATAAATATCATTGAATATTTACTAAATCATAAGTATTTAAATAATATTCTTAATATAAAATATTGCTCATAATTAACCCTCGAATGAATGTATAAAAATATTCATTAAATAAATAATTCCTCGAATAAATATTCAAAATAATATCCAATAAATAAATAAGACCTTAAATGAATATTCAAGGTAATATTTATTAAATAAATGACTCTCAAATGAATATTTAGAAAAATATTCATTAAATAAATAAGCCCCAAATGAATATTCAAAATAATATTCATTAAAGAAATAATGGAAAATATTTACTTAAATATTTTCCTCAGAAAATAATTGCAACATATTCAGAAATACTGACTTCCGGTCTATATTTGAAGAATGAGATTCATATGCCCTTCACCAAGGGTCTTATCAATATCCGGCTTATAAGCAATATATCTCATATCTAGCTTAGAAGCCAATATTAATTCGCAAAACAAGTATCACAATATACTTTCGAAAACAGTTATGCCTTCCACTAGCATATATAACAGAAATAATATTCATATAGTATTTCTCGACTGATATCATATTCAAATAACAATCCTCGAATGATTTCCAAATAATTAATACTTTACGGAAATATAATTAATGTTTATAAATAACATTCCTCAAAATAATTAATAATCTGCCGCTGGAATCCCTCCGGGTTTCCACGACTCTCTATATCTCAAAATACCGACTCCCGGTTTAGAGTCGAAAACGATGAATATGCTCTTATCTCTAGAGCTACAAGGTATACCGGTTTAGATGTGCTTAACTCAGAAGATCATATATAATCCAAAGGTCAAATTCTATTTCAACAGGAAATAGGATATATCGAAAAAGTGTACAACTTTATACATGACAAAAGCAGTATTATAATCAATACTTTAAAAGTACAAGTTTAGAAAACTTGCCTGATGCTCGAGAAGTGTTAGGGGTTCGCGACGATGTCGGACAATCTAGACAAAGTCAAAGAAAACGTACGATTAATCCTTTGGATAATCCACTTATAAATCAATGCTTAAAGACACAAGCGAAACACAACCAAGGTATTACTAGCTCGCTTTAGGCTAATACTAAGTCCATGTTAGTCGACAAATACTTAAATCATAAGTTTGGTTCGAAACCGGTCCTCGAATTCAAGTTATACTTAATCACTTATAAAGTTGATTTCAAAGTCACGTTCCTAGGGGTTTTCGATTGCGCAACCTTGGCTTACGCATTTTTATAAAATCGGAAAATATTATTTTTAACTTGAAACCTTCGCACACACCTTGCCAACTATCACTACACCGTAAAAGGCCTACGACCACATTTAGAGCCTATGTTGCCTTTGGATATGTTGCCTTTGCCATGCATGTTTTTGGCTATTACAACATTATCATTTTCATGTTGCCTTAGGTAGCAGAAATATGTTGGCATAGAATAAAAGTGTTTGCATGTTGCCGTAGGTATGAAATTGTGTTGCCATAATTTTGTAATGAACAAGATTTTACATTTTCTACAAAAAATAAAAATTTAACCTTTTTTGACATGAAAATTTATTTATTTAGATAAAAATACAATCAAGAAGTTTTTATAAAAATCAAGAATATGCCCGTAGAAGTGAATATTTCATTAAAATTGTTAAAACGTTTTAAGGTGAATAATTTTATTTTTATGTTCATTAAATGTTATCGAACAAAATTTTTAAATTTTTTTTTTCTAAATAAATTTTAATATATCATTAAAAATAAAAATATTATCATATATGATTAAAAATATTTGAATATATTATTTCAGATTATGTAAAATGAATTGAAGGTTAATTAAAAATTAAATTGTTTTTCCAAATAAGTAAAAGAATGAAAAATTAAATTAATTTTTTCCTTAAAGAGACAAAAATATGAAAATTTGGAAGAAATTGGTGAGCGATAAATAATTCACTAAAAAAATTAAAACAAATTTTTGAGATGAATAATTAATTTTTTATAATTATGAAATGAATGATTTTTTTCTAAAGTTTTTTTGCACAGGTGTAATAAATTGGAGAAAGTTTTTTTCACCGAAGAGCGACAAAAATCCCGCTTAATCCAAAATTTTCAGACATCACAATACAATACAGCTCACAAGCACACACTCTGTCACTCTTTCTCTGTCACTCTCACAAGCACACGAACACGCTCTTCGGTTTTCCATACATACATATAATATACACTCTTCAATTTCCTTCTATTTGTATGCTTCTTTAATTTAGGACTACTATCTATACATACATATGTTTCTTTAATTTAGGACTGATTTTGATTTGTATATTTGATGTTTCAGGGTTGATATTGAAATTTGGGCTTCAATCGGATTGGGTTCAATCGGGTTTAGTTTGGGTATTCAAAATTAGGGCTTCAATTGGGATCAATTTGGGGCTTCGAGCTTAAGGTATTTTTATCTTTTGTGTCATATATATTGAATGTATACTTTTTTGTGAGTTAGATTTTAGTTTGTAGGTTCAATAATAGGGCTTAAATCGGGTTCGATTTTGTTTTATGTTAATATTGAGTTCTTGTTTGCCATGGATTAATCACTCTCTTGGTTGTCACTTTCGGAGCATACGACTACTTTCGGTACCAATATATGTACAGGAGCTTCACATCAATAAATATGGTAATACAGTCAAAAGGTTTTCTACAAAGAACTTTTGATTTGTTAACTGTTATATTTCTAAAATTTATGAATTGCGTGTCAATCTCCACTGGCTACTCATGTATATTAAAACTTTGCTTAAGATTTGTAAATCCATGTTTCCATATAACTGGAGGGGACACTCTTCTGATAGTGCACTAAATATATTAAATTATCCACAGGTGGATTCATGATATCTTGGTCATTTAATTGCGGGAAAAAGATATGATGCAGTTGCATCTTTATGCCCTTAATTGGTGCGACCTTTAGCATATGGAGGGAGTGGTGCTATATACCACCAATATCACTATATTTAACATGCATATAAAGAATGAATTTTCTTGCAGTTGGGTTTCCATTTTGCTTCCGTTTTAGTTCCTTATATAAGCAATAGATATTTTGAAGTTGTGGTATACATTTACTGCAAATGAGGTCAATCATTTCAGCTTATGTCGCTGCTGAGTGCTGTTTGTACTCTACAATATCTTGGAATTACTCTGCATTTTGCTTTGTTATGTTTTCAGGTTGCTCGTGTAGCTCTTCGACACATACATCATTTGATAAGTAAACCTCTTTCCACCGTTTATTCTTGGCCTCCTTTAATTTCTTCTGGAGTGTCTGCCATCTCAGCTACAGAACCTAATCTTAATACTTCATCCTTGAACATTGCCCTTAAAGAGGTAGGATAAACATAATCTGCAATTACATGCATAATGTTCATTCTTACATTTCTTGTATTAGGGTACCGTACCATGTACACTACTAGAAAAACGTCAATAGACATCGGTTAAAAACCGATGTCTATGTAAAACCAGAACCGATGTGATGTCTTCGCATGTGTAGAGAAAGGTAGGGGTCTTAGACATCGGTTTTTAACCGATGTCAATGTTTATGTTTAACATCAGTTTCTTAATAGTGAACTGATGTCTATGTTTCAAATTTACATCGGTTTCTTAATAGTGAAATGATGTATATGTGTCAAATTTACATCGGTTTCCTAATAGTGAACTGATGTATATGTTTCAAATTTACATCGGTTTTTTAGTAAGTCTGATGTGTTTCTTTGTATTTTACATCAGTTCTCTAGTAATAATCATTGTCTTTTTATTCCTTAGACATCAGTTTTTTGGTTTTCTGATTTATTTTGTTCTTTTATTCATGGATGCCATGTATGTATGACAGACCTAATTACCAAAAACCGATATACCAAAACCAGATAAATAATATACCAAAATCAAAAAACCGATATACCAAATCCAAGTATGCATTCAATCGGTCAACTACATTATCCAATTCAATATCGAAACTAATTACATAATCCAAACCATCCAATATCGAAACTACATTGATATAATATCTTAAATGAATGCTTGAATAAAAAGATGGACAACATGTTGTCGGATTTGCAAACTCTCCATTGTATTGAGCCCAAACACCTCACAAGCACTCTTGCATGCAAAAACACCCCATGTTGTTCCTTCTCCACTGCATGCAAAAATCAACAAAAATCAACAAGGAAGCATTAGATTGACTCAAACAGAAAATTGTGGCAAAAGTCACAATAGCTTCAAATGACTGTGGCACAAAGCCAAGAGAAGTTACTATGTAAACAACATACTGTAAATAACCCCATGGACCAGCATGAGTATGGGTTCCACTGATTGCCACATTCTCTTCATTATACAAATTTCCATACCTTCAAATAATCACCTAAATTAGATTCCTGAATTCTCAATATATTTCTAAAGAGAAAATACATTCTACGTATATTAGAATTGCATTTGTTCTAATTAGCACATGGTTTTATACATCACTAGAAACTTAGAAGAATATGCAGCAACTTTGTGAACAATAACCTTAAGACACCTGACCAGATTTGTTGCAGTAAGTTGTTGATACACATATATGTTAAGTCTTCCTTAGATTTACATATTTTAGGTATCCATTAAAAAAATCTGGCACTCTACTCGTAGACACCAATGGATTGAAGTTAAGCGACCTTTGAGTAATTTGGCTTGGTCATTGTTTTATTTTCCGATTATTTATGTGCACTGCTAGTTGACATGCCACTTCTGTACTATAAAGGAAACAATTAAAATAAGTAGTTCATCTACTTACTTCCGTCGGGCTAATTGATGAACATCCGTGCCTTCGCGACAGCAACTTCAGCTATACCTGAATGCACCTGAAAGCGGATATCATAAATAGTTGATCATGGATGGTCAAAAGTAAAAAAACACTCGGGAGTAATTTTTTATACCGATGACACATTTGCATCACAACCATGTTCTTCCTCCATCAATTGTCCAAAATAAAAACGACCCTGTGAACAGAATATACAGTAAGTTGGATCATTATCCATCACATAGGATACGACATAATGGTATACGACATAAAACCAGGCAGTTTGCATAACATAGTAAACTGCGACTAGTCTGGCATTGTGACAACCAGGATTATAGTTAGAAGTTCAAATAAAAAACAATTCTCCTGATAAAATATCTATAATATCTATAATAATCAATATCGATCAAATAAAATCTAATACAGAATAAACGAAACAATTGCTCTGAGCTAGACTTGCCTCAGCATTTATAATCCATAATATCTTTCATGTATCGTATAAAAATATATAGATGGGATAGAAGAAAACTATTCAAACACCTCTTGTAATATTTTTAATACATAAGCTCTTGGACTAAGTTGGTTCAATCCCATCTAGTGTGAACTCACGAACCCTGAGAAGACCTTGGTGTGGTTATATTTGCAACATATCAATTTAATCCAAATCAAATTCTTATGTAACTCACTATAATGATCTATCATCAAATTATATTAACACTATATTGAGTAAGATTAACAAATAAATAGAAAACAAAGTAATGAAAGTTTTTGAACAATAACTTAACACAAAAGAATAATATGTTAGTTTTAGAGTTGAAACTGCTACCTTCCAAAATAGAGCTGCACTTTAGCCCATTTTATTTTTTATGTGATCAATGAAGGAATAAGACCTGGAAAGTAATTGAAGGACATAAGATCAGTGAAATTAGTCAATCAAGTAAAACAAACTACGCCTTAATCAGAAAATTGTACAGAGGCAATATGTTTATGATTTAAAGCTTTTCAGGCCATTCTTAAAAGAAAATTGTACTTGACCTACTAATGTTTCATCATAACAATTACCACCTAAATTTTTGTATAGTAAAAATTATACTCTACATATCTAGACAAACATAAGTATAGTAAAAAATCTAAATTCGTGACCAACAAAACTTACGAAAATGCACTGAATATTATATGCAGAAATTGTAAGAAAGCTAGCGGAACACACATATGTAATACAAAAACAGGAACAAAGTATACTGCCAACTGTTAATAAGAAAGCCTTACCTCTTCCAAAGTACTTCCTCTCGTGATCCATCAGTCAGTGAATCATACAAGGATAGACCATTATCTTCTGATTATGAGCATATAGAAAACCTGAAAATTCAATACCTATCCACCAAAATGTACCAATTATACTTCAAAAGTTGCACAAGCCAGCACATTAATAAACATTAATACTAGAAAATCTTTATGAAACTTGGGGATTGCTTTTCCCCAGGTGTTGCTATTATATGAAAAACTTTACTTGCTGCTTGGGACACACCATAAAAATTTTGACATGGGTGATTCTCTTATTAGTGATGGCTGGCTAAGTATGCTACTAATATAACCCCAAGTAACTCTTGCCCCTTCCCTACAATGGTTTGAATTATTAACAAAATATAAAAAACACCACGACTGTACAAAAATACAAGATAATTAGAAACGCCACCTATAGTCTATAGATGAGATTTTAATTGATGAAATCACTTTGTTCAACATGTCAACAAATAACTAATAATTTGTAACTAATATATGATTAGTGATTACTATTATTCAGTACTTGTCCAAAAGTCTCTACAACTTAAGCATTCGCATCAAGGAAAAATTAATGCAATATTTGATAAAGAATTTCAATGTAGGGATCTAATCATTTCAAAGCTAAATTAAATCTAAATCGTATTGCTACTAGATGCATATAGGCTTTGGCCATATAACAAGTAAGGTCCAGTGCACCAAATGTTTGTTGTTATATCACCGGACACAAGGTCATGTTTCTGACGACTCTAGCAAGCATAAATCTGTCTATATCAAGTTGTAACCAGATAAGTCAAAAGATTTCTATCCAACTAATTTACGCAACAAACATTACAACTTGAAATCTACTAAACTTTGCATTCAATATTGTTTGAGAAACAAACAATATTCTTGCTTTACGCAATCACGATTGTGGTTAATTACAACTTAAAATCTACTAAACTTTGTATTCCCTCGTAATGCAACAGATATGTAACTTAAACTAATCAACATTAAATGAAATTACCTTCCTCGTAACCAGCAAATGCAGAAGCAACATATATGGTTCCATCTTTAGCATCAATAACTGGTAACATAAAGCAACAGATATGGTAACAGTAATATGAGGTAATAAACACATTTTGTAACATGTTCCAGATCAATAAATCATATGTTGTGGGGAAAAACGATAGCTATACCAGTAATAAATAACAATCCTACTAGTCATGCAACTTACATTTTTCCTTTCCATATGAGCGCATGTCTAACAGTGAATATTAAGGTTATAGTAACTCACTGATTCATAAAATGTATATATCTGATGAGGCTAAAGATCAACAATAGTCGTTGGAAGAGTAGTGATAAGACTTCCGATTCTCTAGCATCAGGCAGATTGCGTACATATTTATACACACATGGCACTTAAATAACAGATTTAACCAATTATAACATAATATTTATGCTAAATTATCATAATACAGTTCAACAAATGACCCAAAAATTGAGAAAAATTCAAAACCAACTTACTAAATGGAAGAAGGCATAGCTAACGAGCTAATTCGATCCAAACCCCTCTTATAGTTTCTCCTGTACAAAAACCGAGAAGAAAAAAAGTAACAAACCACTTACTAATTTGAAAACAAAAATGAGAAGAAAAAAAATCGAGATTAACAGCTGTATAACAAAAATCGATCTAATTTGAAACTAAATCGAAACAATATATACAATTAATCAATTCGAGTTGAATAAATTGATTAACCGTTGAGATACGAGCTAATACGGGTTAGATTCGAGTTGAATGAATCGATTGAAGCTAATACCCGAGCCAATTGAAGCTAGGGTGGCTAATTGAAGCTAGGGTTCTTGAGTGAGTAAAGAAAAAGGGGGGAGTTGTAGCTACGCCCATCGATTTCATGGCTTTAATTGACTGCAAATTAAGCTTTGTTTGAAAAGGGTTGAAGGCTAGGGTTCTTAGTTGAGAGGGGGGAGGTCGGGGAGGGGAGGTCGGAATGTTTTTTTTTTTTGATTGAAAATTTAGTTTTGATTTTTAGTTTTTAAGTTTTTAGAGTTCAGTGTTTTTAAGTTGAAGGGGGAAATTTTGGTTAAGGGGGGAATGAAATTTGATATAAGGTGGGAAATTTTGGTGAAGGGGGGAATATTTTGTTAAGGTGGGAAAGAAAAAGGGGAAGCACGGATTTACATTTTTAAAAATGAACATTTAGACATCGTTTTTATAGTGAAGTGATGTGTTTACTGTAATTAGACATCGGTTTAGTTATTTGTGATGTTATACAGACTTTTAACATCACTGGCTTTTCTAACCGATGTCTAATGTGTGATGTCTATTAACAGATTTCTAGTAGTGGTAAGGCATAAGCAGTGATAAATGTTAAGCCTTTAACTGCACTTGATGCTGATGTGAATTTTTAAACATGTACATCAGTCTTTGCAATGTACTTGAGGTATGATAAAGATGTTTGTGTAAAGTCAAACAATAGATATTCTACATCTCTCTCTCTCTCTCCCTCTCTGTCTCTCTACTGTCTCTCTACTGTCTCTCTAATACTTTTTGCTTGTTTGTTGCAGGCGATTTGTTACCTATGTATTTGTTTGTTTGGTTTGCATCTTTGCTTTTCAAGTTCATTATATTTTATCTATAAATGTAGGTTGAGTTCAGGCATGTTTTAAGCACCAGCGAGAATTTATGATTTTCTATTGAGGTTAGTGAAACATGATATCCCCTGTTTAAACTCCTACATAGTAATTTATATATATTTTTTCACATGAGGTGGGTTGGTTATAAGGATTTAGGCTTTACATACTTTATGCTTTCGAGTTTAGTTTTGTGCTCAGTATTTGATGTCAGAAGGGTAGTTAGCCTGCTGCCTGCCAAGATATATAATTTTGTGATTCTTTCCCTTGCTTTTGTTAGAATGTTCATAAGGCTAGAATGCTAAGAATTACAAGTGTGTGAATTACTGAAACCGAACGTCATTACATAAAATATTTATGTTAATTATGTTAAGAGACAAGGGAAAGTAATACTTTCTAATGAGGAATATCTGATATGAAGTGTCTTTAACTAGTTAATGCAGTACTGTTAGCCATGTTTATTAAAAATTATACCATGCACATTAGTTGTTTTAAAAACATCAAATAATGAACTTTGGTCTAGTTGTAGTATCATGTTTAATATGTGGAAAGGGAGATTGTCAGTGTCAAACCAAACACTTGATTTTAAAATTTTAAAGCCTAGTCTTTGTTGGGTCTTTTAGAAGTCTCGACTATTAAACGTGTTCCTTGACCCTACTTATGAGCAGAAAACCCACAACAAGTTTTGTGACTTCCACAAGAAGTGGTTTTAATGCAGTGGATTTTAAGTTATGGAGGAAAAATGGTGGGGAAAGTCCCTACCTAGACGAAGTTTAAAGAAGCAGTGGCCTCCTACCAACGACGCAAAACAAGTGTCAGTTTGTTTAATATCCTATCTAGACACTGTTGTAACACTGAGATCAGCTTTAGGTAATAATATATGAATAATGTAATCTAAATGCTTACAAAGTTTTGTTCGATCATGTAAAAATTTCTATGTCTGTTTACTATGAGTCCATTGATTTGTTGAAGTGGCAATCTTATTCTGCCTCACCTGTTCATAGGATAGCAATCGTATGATGCATGAGATGTGTTCTGGGATTTTCTGCTGGTCGAAGAGGTCAAAAGTTTTTTTTTCTCATTTGTTTTATGAAGCTAAATATCCAAACCTATATGCAGTCAAGTTAATACATTTTCTTATCATTTTGTTATAACCTTTTAATCTTAATCAATCAAAATTCGAAATATGTGAGAATCAAAAAGTGACCAAGCCATGTAAAGTAGTCAAGTAGTCAACTACTAGAAAATATCAAAATTCTTAAACCATGTAAAGTAATTGAAATCTACTAGGAAGTAGGAACATTATTTACAATCTCTAAGCTCAACTGAATGAACTCAATTTGACTATAAAAGAATCCAAAATAGATTCTATATTTAAGTCATTTGATAATATCTAGTCTATTTTTTGTCTTTTTTAATTTATTTATTAAAGTATGCTATGTTTTGTTTCCCTTCCAGTTTATAAATGTGGACCTGGATTTCAAAACAGCTGTGGCCAATATCTCTTTCTGCCTCATTTTTTATCTTAATTAGTAAAATATTGCAGGTCTTATCACAATATTACATCGAATACCCTGGTTGTGTTAGAGGCTAAGGCATCTCATAATGTGAAGAGTTTGATATATTCAAGTACATGTGCTACTTATGGTGAACCTGAAAAGATGCCAATAACTGAAGAAACTCCTCAGGTTATTATAACAACCTTTTATGCTCCGCATATTACAACATTATGATTTATTTCTGCGTATGAAACCATTTAAAGTTCTGATATGGTGACTCGATGTGCACTGTGCAACATCCTACCTATTTGGAGCTGTATGACTAAACAAATTCGCTTGTTCTGTGGCATGTGCAGATTCCAATCAATCCATATGGAAACGCCAAAAAGATGGCCGAAGATATCATTTTGGATTTCCATAAGAACTCGAACATGGCTGTCATGATCCTGAGGTAGAAATTCTATTACATCATTTTATTTGTTAAGTTGGTGAATATCTCTCTCGCTCTAATTCTCTAGTTATGTCAGTGGTAAGACATGATAAGCTAATTAGGCTCTATAGAATTGATGTCAGACCAATGCCAGACATCACCGCTATTGGCGTTTGAAACATGTAACTTAGAGATTATAGACATAAGTTAAAAATTTTGTATGCTTTATCAATTGTAAATACATGAATCCACTTTCTTAGCTTAACGATGAGACATGATTACAAAGAAACTAAATAATGCTAATTATTATACTCTATACATTTCCAGATACTTTAATGTAATTGGTTCAGATGGAGGGAAGGCTTGGTGAAGATCCCAGATCAAAACTACGCAAGCATGGATGTATATCTGGTGCTTGCTTTGATTCAGCTTGAGGAATTATTTATGGGCTTAAGGTACTGGAACATCGCTGTAAGATTGAAGCTCCACACTTGCTTATTAGAAAAATAGGTATATACACACAACTTTTTGTCAGTCCTTTTCAGCTGGCATCTGGATTGGAGATTTGTCACTGCTGGGTTTCAAGCCATTACATGTCTTATACTATTAATTTATTGCATTATCATTATTAACTTTGTTTATTTGAACATAATATTCTTATTAGTTGTGCAGGTCATATCCGAGGAGCACTATGATAGTAACATTCATCAATTTTTGCTTTATCTTTGTTTAGAAGGCGATGGTATGCTTTTAGTGGTTGAAAATAATGCACTTTCTTTGCGACAAGTTTCTGAAGTTGCACTATGCTTGTTGGTTCATTTTGTGATGCTTGTCTTAATTTATTTAATTTTTTATATATGTAGGTGAGAATTAAAACAGCAGGCCTATGATAGTAAAACTAGAAAAGAGAGCCAGTCTTGTGGCACTACAAGAAGAACTCATGCCGATAACAGCTCGGAAAATGCTAAAAAGGTCTATACCATTCTTAAATCTAGTTGCAGAGGAGTTAATGATCAAAAATGAGTTTGGATTATTGTAATGTAGACGGTTGAATAGATTACGATGCTTGGGAGTTTTAATTATTTTCATACTTGTAAGGATTATTATGTTACAGTATGTTATATTTGGTGGTAATGAAAAAACAAGTTATGTTGATTTGGGAATGAATCTATTCAAATTGTGTATTTTTGTTATAAACATTAAAGTGTTGCCATTGATGCATTAAAGTGTTGGCAAAAAGGAAAATTAAGGTTAATAAATGCTGCTAGAAAATGTTGCTGCAGGTAAAATTTGTGTTGCCATAAAAGTGGGCCCCATAGTGGGCCCCAAAAGTGGGCACAATAGTGGGTCCCAAAAGTGGGCCCCGATGGTGGGGCCCACTATTTTTTTAATAAATGTTATACAAAGGTAACATAATTTTATGTTGCTAAAGACTAATAATAATGTTGCTAGTCCGGGTTGGCAGGCCCCCACAAGTGCCACAAACCCCCTTAGAGAATAAGAATGTTGTCATTGACCCCAAAGGCAACGACAAAAATAGCAACATCAGCAAAATGTTGCCTTTGGGGTTTTTTTGGGCCTACAACACCATATTTTGGGCCTACAACAACACTTTTTGGGCGTTGCCGTAGGCCTTTTATGGTGTAGTGTGTCTTTAACATTTTATCACCAAATTTCACATTCTAATTCGACTCTTAAGGGTCTGGAACTTAGCATCAAAGTAGTTACATTTCTACGATAAAATCCTTTGAACCATTTTCACTAAAACTAGCATAACTCCTAAACCGTAAACTCTTTTAACTCGATTCTTTTGGCAAAACAAACTAGACAATCATATCTTTGTAACTATAGGCAGTGGTGAGTCTGAAAATAGTCCTATGGTCTCGGGCCTTAACTGTTTTTAAGGGTTAACGAAATTTTGCCATTACGACGGCTATAACTCGGACGTTTCCACTTTGTCACAAAATAACCAAGCCACACCTTGGTATGGTCTTGTTTAGCTTCAATAAAGCCTAAAAGCCATGAACAAAACATGGAAACTACCTAAAACACTATTCATTAATATTCATAATCAATCTTGTAAAATCTGTATAAAATCGAAAAATAAGAGATTTGTTCTCAACTTTTTACCACACCTTATACCTTTCAAGGGCTTTCTTTTGAGGTATAGATCATCAAATTTAAAGATTCCTAGCAAGGGTTTGAGCCCCATCTTTCCGCTGGACAGATTTGGTTCTCCAACTTGGAGGAGGAATTTGACTAGGCTACACTCCTTTGTTGGATATGAAATTTTGAACGAATGTTCTACATACATTGAGGAAGCTTTGGTTAAAATTTGGTGATTTATGAATGGGTAGAAGTGGAGTTATGAATTTTTCTTTAGCATGAGTTTCTGCTGGGCAGTTTTGGAGAGACTTCTTTGTTCTTGTTATTGGTTGTGCTTATGGCTTGATACATCTATTATATCTCACATTTTGGATGCATCTTGCTTCTAATGTGTTGTTTGAAATCCATTGGTACCACTTGTTGCTCTTCTACTTGGCCAAGTGTTGGCTCTAAAACATGTAACTCCATTTTGATTAGAGTGCAAATACACCACTCATCTTGTAGTTGACTTGCTTGCATGCTACTTTGGTTTCATTTAAATCCATTTGCTACAACTTATATGTTGCACTCCATTGTTATAGTGTGGCCTAATACCTCAAACAATTGTTGTGTCCAATTTCCTTTGCATTTTCTCTTTATCTCAGAAAACATTCTCGCGGTTTCTCAAATGTTCTCTATTCCTTTTTCTCTAGGGTTTTATTCTTAATTCCATTCTCCTCTCATAATATATCCTCCCTTGGACTTCGAATATTTAATATCTTCAATTTATAATCCATGATTCGTTCGCTTTATCACCTAATCTCGTTATAAAGTTCCAGCAGTTTCTAGAACCCTCGTTTCACTATCTCAGTGGCTTTCGTTCTAAATTCTCAAATCGCATTTAATAAAATTATAAAATATAAAATCCTCCAATCCTCAATGTTAATATCTAATTCTTGATAATACTTATGTACGATTCACTGCTCGGTCCTATATTCCATAAAAATAAAACTTTGGATTTTTTGAATTCCGATTGTCTTTACATACACTTATTTGCTCCGTAGATCACTAATATGACTTCGAAACATCCATACCACGTCCTGTACATAGGGTGGCGTGAAAAGTTTTCCAACTTACAAAATCACTATTCATCCATACAAATTACTATTCACGTATGAAAAGTACTATTCATCAAAAAGTGAAAACTTCTCTCAAATCCATAAATTAGGGTTGTCACACTTACTCATTTCTCATCTCCCCCCTAGGGTTCATTAGCTCATTTCCTGGACGATAGATTATTCTTATATATGTCCTCAACCATTGAATTATTCTATTCTGAAAATACACATATGTATCGGGATCATTATCCAAAGCAATATCCATTCATCACAACCACGGTTCGTTGAAATCATTATTCACTAAGGCACTTAATCATAATAAGAAAATTTTTAATTCTACCAAAAATCTGGGTTATTACAGTCTCCCCTCCTTAAAAGGATTCCGTCCTCGGAATCAATTTAGGAATAGCTGGGGGGGGTATTCCTCCCTCTTGGTTCTCTTTAACTTCCAGGTGGATTCTTCCACTTCTTGATTTTCTTTTCCACAATTCCTAACTAGTTTCACAACCTTGTCCCTTAACACTTGCTCTTTTCTATCCGTGATTTCCACAGGTTGTTCTTCGTAAGTCAGATCAGATAATATATCTACCTGCTCGTATTCCAACACATGCCGGGCATTTGCGCTATACTGACGTGGTATTGACACTTGAAACACATTATGAACCGGCGATAAGTTTGGGGGTGTAAGGCTGGCTCGTAGGCTACAATCCTGACGCATTTTGAAATCTCAGATGGCCCAACAAATCTTGGGCTGAACATCCCTTCATTTACAAATCACCAATCTCATACTCTCTATCTTGTTTGCACAGAAATACACCAACATAAACTTGCTTATCATTCATCAATATGTCATTTAGCTTATCAATAGCGGTACTATTTATATCTTTGCGGGCTTGATACGTTTACTCTCTGTCTGTCCTGGACTGTTGCTAGCCACTTACTGGCAAGATCTTTTGTCTCTTTGGTTTGTTGGACTAACTTGGACTTTGTGTAAAATCTCATCTTTTAATTCCCGAACATTCAGAATCCATCTCTTCCTCATTTTGACTAAGGGAATCGGCCACCACATTGGCCTTCCCTGGATGGTAGTGTATCTCACAGTCATAATCCTATGTCTAGTCTATATTATCTCATCTCTCTTTTCTCTGAAAGAAAGTCGAGTCTCTTGGGGAATTTATTTGTGGGGAATGTTGTCTGGCCTATCGTATGCTCAGTTCTTTCTGCATAAATATATATATTTCAAGTTCCACTGATCTAGTTAGATCTCGCATTTTTCCTTCATATATAAGATGTCTTACTATAATTTTGGCGAAAACTATCGCGGATAACTCAAATCCATTTCATTCAATCCATAACGGTTGCGGGGGCATTAGTCAATCCAAATGACATCATTAAAATTTCATAGTGTCTATACCTAGTGCAAATCGCAGTCTTGGGTATATCCTTGGGTTTAATCTTCCAACTGGTGATATTCATTTCTTAAATAAGTTTGGACCATAATCCACAGCAACGTTCCTCTGATCAAACAATTATCTACACAGGTACCCATTCTTAATGTCGAACTCATTCAACTCCCGAGGTTCGATGCAAAATCTTATGCTAACAACTTTCTTTCTCATGAAGGAATGTGTAAAAAGGATAGATGAGAGTCTACCGTTCTCTCTGAAACCCTCTTAGCCGCCACCTAAATTCAGCCAAATCTTCACCTTTTTTCATCAGATCTATGACCTTTAAACCTCACAAATTCATATCCCCCTTCTAATCTTCCACCTAAACACCATATTTCTTATATATATATATACTATCTTGTAATTTAAAAAATGGTTTTGTGTTCTGAGTTTTCTTTTCATGTTCGAGGTTTGGTGAGGTCTTGGAAGTTCGGGTATGTGGATCTAGAGAATGGACTTGTTGAGTTCCATTCTTCTCTGAGAAATAGCATCACTCTCGGAGTGGTTTATGCTATGGAGGCCTTGGGAGATGGCTTGATCTGCGACTGGAATGGATTCGACCTCTTAGTGCTTACCTCGTCTGAAGATGTGAAAGATGTTTCCTCTGATGTTACTCGATTGTGGGAATGTTCGGAAAATCCTATGATGGGTTTTCTCCTTCACGAGTTAACGAATTCTCCCAAACAGTTATTCACCAAGAATGGTGACTGTATGGTGTTTGACAAAAGGTCTTAACGAGTTCTCGTTGTTTCGACGATGAAGGTGACCGCTTTCCAGGTTGGGCAGGGTTTAATGACCTTGGTTTTCGCTTTATTCTCTAAGGGAAAACCATCTATGTTCTTTAATGATGAACATTGCTACAAAACTCATCTTGGCTTTGAGCGTGAGTTTCCTAAGGAGTACTGGATGCTTGAAAAGAGCCTTTTGGGTGGTTTGACTACTGAGGGAGTTGATTGTTGCTATGGACGGTTTGTTGTACATGATGGTATGTTAAAGGATGGGAGCAAGAATTTTAAGATAGAAGATGTTGCCTATGTGGTGTTTGATAAAGTGCTCCATAGAGTTTTATTTGTTTTTCTTGAGCCTTTCAAGAGATCCAGCTCTCGCGAGGTAATATGTGTAGTTGTGTTACTTGAAGTCCAAAGTTGTGGTTTGGATACAAGAACAACTACGGTTATTTACTGCTATCATGATCTGCTTTACTATGTGATTGGTACTATTTGTACTAAGTTCGACATGATTGCTGTGGAAATTAATGTGTTTCGAGCTGGAAACACATTGAACGATAATGTTGGTGGGATGTCACTGTTAAATGCAGAGTTGCTAGGGATTGTGTTGATGGTGAGATGTTTTTTGAGTTGCTTACCCCAGAGCGACGGCTCTGTTAAGGTGGTTTATGGAACGGTGGCTTGGCATATAACGAGTTCCATGTCGAGGGATCACTATGGTGATATCAGGAGTTTCCTTGTTTATTCCGGGCCGACAACCACTGCCAGGACTTGTAGGGTTATGATGCTAATTGTTGGTCAATTGGTGAAGGCTATGGCTTGTTGGTTGATGCAGACGGGGAACCTATGTTTGCTTTCATCTGATGAGAATCAAGATGGGTTGAGGAGATTACTTGGTCCAGCAGTTCTGCGAGCAGCTGGCCAGCTAGATGGTGATAGAGGAAATGATATGAAGTTAGTTTGCAATGGTGGTGTAATGCTGTTGATGGCTGATTACACCATGGTTTATAGACTTGTGAATGAGACTCATGGTGCTGTGGCTTTGACGTCTATGGATGCTAAGGGTTTTCGAGATGTGGCGGAGTACCATGATGTACTCAGGAGGCCAAAGTTGGGTTTTCTCATCTCTTGGGATGATAATAACTTCATTGATGTAGTTGTTAAGTATGATGGGGTTTGCCATAGTCAAAGAAATGCTGCTCTGGTAGAGGCTTACACCGTGAAGATGCGTGTCCAGATTTGGTTAATCATTTATGCTGGATATAACTTGAGGAAGGTGTATCCCTCTCCTATTGGTGATTATGATGTCTCTGTAGACCTGTTCTGGGCCATCTGTGATCGTGGGAATGTGCAGTGGTTTTTGCATAAGGTTGTGCCGAAAGGTATTTCTGACTGGGATTTAATTCCTATCTTGGTGGTAGTGTTTGTCTACACTGGAAGCTCACAGCAGGGGCGAAGGGTTGCTACAACTGGTATTCAGGTGGGTCTTGTTTCGGTAACGATTCGGAAACAGGAGCTCCAATTGCTTTGGCTTGCAAGGGACACTGTGGGTATCTTTTGTTCTTCTTGTAGCTGGTCAATGAGAGTGGCTCTTGCCACTGATGTTGAAACTTATGAATCTAAATGCCCACCCTGGTGGAATCTGCATAATGATGAGAGTACACTGACCTTAGTGGGCTCAAGCAACGGTTGCCATGGCACTATTGTCTGGTCATGTATTTTGATGTCTTACTTCAATATGGGCTGGATGGTCATTCCAGATTGGTGGTTTCAAGTTGCAGTTCTGGTGCAGGAAGTGGACTGTTTTGTTGCTCGCATGAAGACAATGTTATCCGGGATGACAATCCTGTGCTCTCAGATTTTATAGGTGTATGACTTGTCTCTAGCTTTTTATGGTTGTTGTTTTGTTGACAGTAAGGTGCCTTACTATTGTTATGACTTTGTTTAAAAGGTTGATTTCGCGGGGTATGCCCCTAGACTTGTATTAGTTTGTTCCTTTGTTGGTATAAAATTTTAATTAGCAAAAAAAAAAAAAACTTTCTTTCTCACAACAACACTGGCTTTCCACGGGGGTACACTGAGTTTTATTATACTCTTGCCCAGCAATTCTTGTAACTGAGTTGCTAATTCTTTCATTCCCACTGGGGCTAACAGGAGATGTAGTACTATACTCTGAATACTCGGTATTCATTCTCATATCCTCAAATTCGATATCTGGTAGCTCATTAAAGCCTTGTACAGCCTCCCAAGGCCACTGTAATTTCATTTACACTTGGTGTCTCTTTTCTTGGTGTCAACCATATGAGCTAATTAAGCCTCATATCCCTGGCGTCATAATTTCTTAGTCTGAACTAGATTCAAGAATCTCTGAATCTGTCTCCATCCCTCAATTATTACTTTCTTTCCCTTAAAATCAATTTGGCTCCATTGAGTGCCAACCAATCCATCCTTATTATAATATCAAATTCACCCAACTTGAAAGGAATCAAATCCATTAAAAGTATCGACCTTATATTTCTAGTTCACAACCTGGACGCACCAATTTTCGGGAAGATTTCTCGATCGATCATCTTTACTTGCAATTAATCTTTTAGAGGTTCAACCTTTAAGGTACAATCATCATGCAAATTCTGGAGATACAAGGTACTTAGCAGCTCTTGATCAAATAAAACGTTAATCCAAACTGAGTTTAAGTATGAGGGTATCTGCTATTTGAAGGTCCTGGTAACGGGTTGTCTGCTGGGGTAGCCCTCTTATCCATTGGTATAGCTGGTCCCATAGATGGACATTCCTTAGTTTTGTGTCCAAGCTTTCCACAATCGATGCCTTTTTGCACTAATGTAACCTAATCTGTTAATTCCGACATCGCCACGCGATTCTGGATCTATTGTTTCAACCCTGGTTGAAACCTTCGGGCTCTCTTTACATTTGTATTTACAACTCCGGAACAAACCTTGACAACTCAGAAAACTTGGCCTCATATTCTGCCACATTCATGGTTCCTTATTTTAACTCTAGAAATTTTTATTTCCATATGGATCTTCATATATTCCAGAAAACATTTCTCTAAAACAACAAACTGAATCTCTCATAAGTCACAACACCATCTTTTTTTTTTTGCTAAATAAATGATTTATAGAAAGCTAAAAGAGAATACAAAAGCAAAGGGGCATCCCCCAGTCCACACTAACAACAAACCACGGTCCACAAGACCTGGTAGAATAACAACAACTACAGTAAATGAACTAGAACAGCATAAGAACAAGGGTTGAGTCTTCTCGGGCCCATTTTTTAAAGGAAGAACAAGTAAAAAGTTTTTCCTTCACAATGGTTTTTACATTCGAAATGAGCACGGTAGAGGGATGTCCTGGGCCAGCATTATGGTTTCTGAAATTTCTCTCCTTCCACAAACTGTAAACACATGTCGTCAGGTAAGTACCCGCAATGGCCTTAAGCTTTGCATTAAGAGGACATCTAAAGAAATCACCCCGCTGCCAGCAAGCCCAATCTGCATGGAGTGGAAAGGGAATGACTCTCATTACTAGGGAGGAAAAAGGACAAGTAGTGAGCAGGTGACTAATTGACTCAACCTCTGTTCCACAAAGAGTGCACACAGGATCAACATTCATGCCAAAAAGGACCATACGCTCCTTAGTGAGCAGCCTATCTCTAACTGCAAGCCAAGTGACAAAGGAGCACTTTGGGATGTTGAGAGAATTCCACACTAGGTCGCTCCCAGCCAAGCTCTAGCCTCCACTGGGTCAGTGGTTCCATGGAATTCTGGGGGTTTCTATCTGATACATTTACCATTGGAGTTTCACTACACGTCGCTATTCCTTCCACATATATCGATTAACCAACTTTCCACTATCATAATATCCTTGAGAGAGAAAATAAACTAATTCATTGATATGTCACTGATATTCTATTCGTCTTAGGGATCCGCTTTTGTCATAGGCGATTTCGTTTTTGCGAATCTAATTCCTATCAGCGAATTTTGACTTATTCGACCTGGTTGGCCTCCCCTTGGGATTCAATAAAGATAACAAGAATCATGGAGCTTCAAAAAGATAGCTTCCATATCAAGGAAAACGTCACACACTGGTGATTATAAGGTTATGAGTTTTAAGGTAACCTTATTTGAGATAAGAGAATTTACTGAGAGATCAATATGATTATTAGAACTGACGTTGCGTGTCTCAGTTGAGACATTACTAAAGGTAGAGAAATATGAAAGCAATTCAAAGTCGAGTTAATAATTATCTTCTTTTGACAAATAATTCTCAAATGAACACCTTGGACTAAAAGTGAACAGGTTCCAAAGGTGCGATTTCTAAAGAAAATGATAGCCAGAAAGATACTGGTATTCAACAAACAGGTGGTGCTGTATCACCATAGGAATATCCATTATTTGAAAAAAAGTGAAAGCTAGAATAAAATCATTTGACAGGGCTTCGAAAACCTGAAAGTAGGTATTGTGACAGCCTCTAGCACAATTGAAATTAAATATGGTTTAACACAAGTGTTATAAAACAACTTCGAAGAAGGAGTATATCTTTTATCGAAATTCTCTCTAAGGAGATGCCAAGATAGATTATAACTTGGGGAGGTAATCAACAAAATTTGCAAATGGGGAGGGTATTGCCAAGGTCTCTCCGGATGCCTTTTTATGTCGGCTCCTCTGACAAAAAATCTAAAGCTTTTTCTTCTCCATACACACCCTAAGGTGCTTGATACTTACGTCGTCGTCAACTTGTAATAGTCGCTACGGATTCATCCATCGACATTACAATCGTAGGGAATTCTATTCGACTAGGCGCAATCATCTCAAGCAAGCATTTTATTCTATAAGAAAACTTCGATGCTGGTATCGCCCGTAGCAACGACAAATCCCACATGTCGAATAGGCGGTACTCCGGAAGGTCGTTAGAAACTACATGCTTAAATCCAATTACTATTATAACCGTCTTCATACCAAACATTCCTTTTATCGTATCAATCCCGTGTGCTACATAAGCTTAACACTTGTGGCATAACAGCCTTCTTATCTCGGTCTTTCCCAGACTTTTTTAGTCCGCCTTGGTTCTTAAAATATATCTCGTCTTAGCGCACTCGTGCTACAATAACACTTTGCGTAGTACGTACATATAAAATCTTGCTCGAGGTAATAAGATGCCTCCGTTTCGTAGTAAAACCGTCCTTGGTGGAATCGTTGGTCGTGGGGATTTAAACCCCACAGATAAGGTAATGCCTCTATTAGTTAAGGTAACTAAGTACCCTTAATCATACACGAAGTTCGAATATCTCAGTTCTTATGCATGCTGCCTCCCTAGGCACTGCAACAGACTACGAATAACAGGTCTCGTTCAGGTCGAATCAATCCGCCGGTATTGGCTATACTACCTTTACGTCTTCGGCTTTGGAGTCTCTACTCCATCTTCTTCGTCATATCTCTTAATAAATCATAAATGATCCTAAACTCTCGTCTCGTCACTTATTTGTCCTTTGAAGATTCGTCTGGTCATATTATAAGACCTCAAGTAACACACCACCTCTTTATCAATCAGCACGTTCTCTACAAGATTCTTCCCTTGATCCACCATGGGGTCCTCCTCTAGATCCTCCTTTATCGGGTCTTCGTCCATCTCAAGGAATGCATCATCAAATGCCTACTCGAAGGCCTCGGGGTCGGGTATCTCAGAATACCATCCATCTATAACTAATACAAATCGAGGTTACTAACCATGAAGTCCTAAGTATGGTTTCCTAGAAGAAGTCCCCTCTCAGGCTTCATCTCAAATAGTCAGGGTCATGTCTTCTAACCCGACTCCGAACTTGATTTGAACTCTAGTTATTGTAATCATTCTTAAGGGTATTATAAGACTCGATCTCCTATCGTTTCTGAGGACTGTAACCTGACTCTCTGATACCATTTCTATAACACCCCCAAATCCGGGGTCAGGGATTTAAAGTAGTCACGATCCATTTACTCCCTGCCTTACCTGTATTACTTACAATGTACACAATTCAACTGCTTGTGACCCCACAATATATATTACACACACATACACAGGTTAAAGTCTCAGAAACGACACAATACAATAACTACGGAATAAATAACTTTTATTACAATACCCAAATGTCTTTTGAATCTATCACTAATACAACTTCTAAATAATGTTACATTACCAACTTAGCCTTCTGATGCTCACAATCCTCTCATACCATTCATATCTATACAAAAGATGAATACCAAAAGTTTCCGCCTGATTCGACTGGTTCGTACTACTCTCGGGATCCCTGCTAGAAACTGATTATGGAAACGCCTTACGGGGGATGTGCCATCCCATTGGCATCCTGCTTCGCTGCTATATAATATATATAAAACAATAGCAAGAGTGAGCGATAGCTCAGTAAGGTAATGAAAGTATGGCATAATTCTGCCTTTAATTTAAACCCAGAATAAATAGCGGGTATAAGACAATAATTGTCCAAAATATCTTGATACTAAAATTATTCCCTTAACGGAATATATTCAAAATCAGTACTATCATAGTGCTTCTAATATCATTATCATAATATCTCTGCAAACTTTATTATTCATATTATGAACAAAGTTCTAGTACAATATAAAAGACAAAGTTATAAGGTAATTCAATATAACCTTTCCGTATAATATCTTCTATATAAAATATAAGCAGAATGTCAACATATAACTTAAAAGATGAAGTTATAAGGTAATCCAATATCAACAACCTCCTTATCACAACTTATGTTATGTAAGGTATCAACAAAGTCATAAAATATAAGATGAAAGATGAAGTTACAATTTGACTTATTGTAACGTCAGTTTTGAACACTTTTCAAACCCCTGCCAACCTGAAAGAAGTCTCTTCAATACGTGTTACGGGAGCTACCCGTCAACCTGAAAGAAGTCTCTTCGATACGTGTTGTAGGAAATATCCAAATTTGGATGATGAACTAATACTGGAGTATTGTCGCGCCAGACGACACCACCTTACGATGATTAGTTGTAGGTTGTGCATCTCAAGATTTGTTTCTCTACATGTAGAAGGAAGAACATATGGACACCACCATACGCCGGATCTCCCTAGCCAACGGTTGGGCATAGTTGGGACCGGCGCCACTCGGACCCTATTTCCAGGATGGACTGTCCCACAACCTCTTACACCAGTTTTAGTGACGGACTGTCCTACAACCTCTTACACAAATACTCCTAGTTCGATTAAATCCATGACTCTTAAACGTAAAGTTCGTCCCTCTTTCCCCAAGTATAATACTTGTTGATAGGACTCCACAAAGTAGTCATATCTAGTTGGAAAGGAAAATTCACCAATATTTCCCAAGCAGTTGCTTGTTAATGGATATAAACTTGTTCCATGAATTTTACCCCTCGAGTGTTGAGGAAGTAACAAAAAGACTCATTTTGATGTTTAGGAATCAAGATGCGAGTGAAAAGAATAGTTTCAAAAGATTTATGACCGGGCAGTCACACAAAATAAATAACAGCTCTCAAGTAAGGTTCCCCTATAATTTGGAAGATAGATTCGAATGAAAAATAGAGTTTTGAGAACCTTCCTTGATAAAATTAATAATAATAAGACTCAGAAATAATTTACATAGTATTTGAAGATCAAGATAATTTTTGAATAAAATAATCATTTTGAACACTTAGTTTAAAAGTATCAAATAAATATCTTTGAATATTTACTAAATCATAAGTATTTAAATAATATTCTTAATATAAAATATTGCTCATAATTAACCCTCGAATGAATATATAAAAATATTCATTAAATAAATAATTCCTCGAATAAATATTCAAAATAATATCCAATAAATAAATAAGACCTTAAATGAATATTCAAGGTAATATTTATTAAATAAATGATTCTCAAATGAATATTTAGAAAAATATTCATTAAATAAATAAGCCCCAAATGAATATTCAAAATAATATTTATTAAAGAAATAATAGAAAATATTTACTTAAATATTTTCCTCATAAAATAATTGCAACATATTCAGAAATACTGACTTCCGGTCTATATTTGAAGAATGAGATTCATATGCCCTTCACCAAGGGTCTTATCAATATCCGGCTTATAAGCAATATATCTCATATCTAGCTTAGAAGCCAATATTAATTCGCAAAACAAGTATCACAATATACTTTCGAAAACAGTTATGCCTTCCACTAGCATATATAACAGAAATAATATTCATATAGTATTTCTCGACTGATATCATATTCAAATAACAATCCTCGAATGATTTCCAAATAATTAATACTTTACGGAAATATAATTAATGTTTATAAATAACATTCCTCAAAATAATTAATAATCTGCCGCTGGAATCCCTCCGGGTTTCCACGACTCTCTATATCTCAAAATACCGACTCCCGGTTTAGAGTCGAAAACGATGAATATGCTCTTATCTCTAGAGCTACAAGGTATACCGGTTTAGATGTGCTTAACTCAGAAGATCATATATAATCCAAAGGTCAAATTCTATTTCAACAGGAAATAAGATATATCGCAAAACTGTACAACTTTATACATGACAAAAGCAGTATTATAATCAATACTTTAAAACTACAAGTTTAGAAAACTTTCATGATGCTCGAGAAGTGTTAGGGGTTCGCGACGATGTCGGACAATCTAGACAAAGTCAAAGAAAACGTACGATTAATCCCCTGGATAATCCACTTATAAATCAACGCTTAAAGACACAAGCGAAACACAACCAAGGTATTACTAGCTCGCTTTAGGCTCATACTAAGTCCATGTTAGTCGAAAAATACTTAAGTCATAAGTTTGGTTCGAAACCGGTCCTCGAATTCAAGTTATACTTAATCACTTATAAAGTTGATTTCAAAGTCACGTTCCTAGGGGTTTTCGATTGCGCAACCTTCACTTACGCATTTTTATAAAATCGAAAAATAATCTTTTTAACTTGAAACCTTCGTACACACATTGCCAACTGTCTTTAACATTTTATCACCAAATTTCACATTCTAATTCGACTATTAAGGGTCTGGAACTTAGCATCAAAGTAACTACATTTCTGCGATAAAATCCTTTGAACCACTTTCACTAAAACTAGCATAACTCCTAAACCGTAAATTCTTTTAACTCGATTCTTTTAGCAAAACAAACTAGACAATCATATCTTTGTAACTATAGGAAGTGGTGAGTCTGAAAATAGTCCTATGGTCTCGGACCTTGACTGTTTTTAAGGGTTGACGAAATGGACGTTTCCACTTTGTCACAAAATAACCAAGCCACACCGGGCATACCATACATCTCCAACATCAACAAACAACCATAATACACCTCTAAGGTCAGTGGTCATGCTCAAATACAATACCCAATCATTTTACACGATTTATACAACCAAACATTCATAAAACTCCTTAATATGCACTTATCTTTACATAACACTAAAACCACATAAAAAACTCATAAAAACTCAAAGGGTGGGTTAGGGTTTTACCTTCCTTGACACTCTAGGAACACTAGCAGAGCTTGTCACACCTTGGTATGGTCTTGGTTAGCTTCAACAAAGCCTAAAAGCCATAAACAAAACATGGAAACTACTTAAAACACTATTCATTACTATTCATCATCAATCTTGTAAAATCTGTATAAAATCTAAAAATAAGAGATTGGTTCTCAAATTTTTACCACACCTTATACTCTTCAAGGGCTTTCGTTTGAGCTATAGATCATCAAATTTAAAGCTTCTTAGCTAGGGTTTTGAGCCCCATCTTTCCGCTGGACAGAAACTGGACAGATTTGGTTCTCCAACTTGGAGGAGGAATTTGACTAAGCTACACTTCTTTGTTTGCTATGAAATTTTGAACGAATGTTCTACATACATTGAGGAAGCTTTGGTTAAAATTTGGTGATTTATGAATGGGTAGAAGTGGAGTTATGAATTTTTCTTTAGCATGAGTTTCTGCTGGGCAGTTTTGGAGAGACTTCTTTCTTCTTGTTTTTGGTTATGCTTATGGCTTGATACATCTATTATATCTCACATTTTGGATGCATCTTGCTTCTAATGTGTTGTTGGCAATCCATTGGTGCCACTTGTTGCTCTTCTACTTGGCCAAGTGTTGGCTCTAAAACATGTAACTCCATTTTGGTTAAAGTGCAAATACACCACTCATCTTGTAGTTGACTTGCTTGCATGCTACTTTGCTTTCATTTAAATCCACTTGCTACAACTTATATGTTGCACTCCATTGTAATAGTGTGGCCTAATACCTCAAACAATTGTTGTGTCCAATTTCCTTTGCATTTTCTCTTTATCTCAGAAAACGTTTTCGCGGTTTCTCAAATATTCTCTATTCCTTTTTCTCTAGGGTTTTATTCTTAATTCCATTCTCCTCTCATAATATATCCTCCCTTGGACTTCGAATATTTAATATCTTCAATTTATAATCCATGATTCGTTCGCTTTATCACCTAATCTCGTTATAAAGTTCCAGCAGTTTCTAGAACGCTCGTTTCACTATCTCAGTGGTTTTCGTTCTAAATTCTCAAATCGCATTTCATAAAATTATAAAATATAAAATCCTCCAATCCTCAATTTTAATATCTCATTCTTGATAATACTGATGTACGATTCACCGCCCGGTCTTATATTCCATAAAAATAAACTTTGGATTTTTTGAATTCCGATTGTCTTTACATACACTTATTTGCTCCGTAGGTCACTAATATGACTTCGAAACATCCATACCACGTCCCGTACATAGGGTGACATGAAAAGTTTTCCAACTTACAAAATCACTATTAATCCATACAAATTACTATTCACGTATGAAAAGTACTATTCATCAAAAAGTGAAAACTTCTCTCAAATCCATAAATTAGGGTTGTCACACTAACTCATTTCTCATCTCCCCCTAGGGTTCATTAGCTCATTTCCTGGACGATAGATTATTCTTATATATGTCCTCAACCATTGAATTACTCTATTCTGAAAATACACATATGTATCGGGATCATTATCCAAAGCAATATCCATTCATCACAACCACAGTTCGTTGAAATCATTATTCACTAATGCACTTAATCATAATAAGAAAATTTTTAAATCTACCAAAAATCTGGGTTATTAGAATGGGCGGTAAAATTTTTATGATTATACCTCTTGATGTATATGGTATATATTTATAAACTTTTCGTACTGTGGAAGTGGACTAGATATTATTGGGTATGTGTTTATGGATTGGAATAAGAAAGGCTCTGAGAGTATAGCATGTGTTGAGTTTACGAATTTAGCCCGCGTGTCGGGGTTATTTTGTAATGTATATTTTCGAAAACCCGGACAAAGTTTTTAAAAAGAATTTTGCAATAATTAACCTAAAGGCAACATCACCAATAAACCCATGTTTATTTAATTAGTAGATACTTCTGGAAGCATTTACTGATTAAATAAACCTTATTCGTCTAATTAAATTTATTTAATTAGATGAATATCATTTTCAAAACGCTTTCTTAAAATTGCTTTTTTCGGAGAAATAACAAAGGTAAGTTAGTGGAGTTATCCTATCTAGTTAATTACTTATCGAAGATACTTTATTTCCAACTACGGATTAAAGATAGTCCAATGGTTATAAATTGGATATGTTCGGATAAAAACATCTGAAATATTGTTGATAAACGTTATTTGATTGATTATTTAATTCAATGAATATTAATTATAATATTCATTTAAAAAGGGATTATTGAATATTTATTAAATATTCTAAGTGTTCTAAGGGTTATTAAATATTGTTTAAAGGTTGTTTAAGGAATTTCATAGTTGGTTAAAATTTCATATTTTGATTCTACCTAGGCAAGATTTCTTAAAATCTTTACTTTGATATGTTAAAAGGCTCATGGAAAAAAATGGTTTTGCTAGATATATATATGGTTCTGTTAGTATTGCACTGTTACGGACATGTTTCCCTGATTCTTGCTATTATTTGCTACGGATATGGATAGTGCAAGAAACTTTATGGACAAAAAGGGCTATGCTATATATATATATATAGAAAGGATATTTTCTTACAATTGTTTTAAAGGATATTAAAAGCACTATATATGTGATTTTAAAAGTGAAGGGTTTCTTCAATATACAAGGCTTCCTGGTCAAACTCTTTCAAAGCAGATTCTTTGCTGAAACCTTAACTCTAAAGTTTATTCAGAATTCGAAAAGCAGGGTAAAATGGAAATGGAATAATGGAATTGAAAAAGGGGTATCCATCAGAATAAAAAGGACCAACAACTTTTATAATGGGGGATTCTGACATTGGGGCTGAGTTCAATCCAGTCCATACCATTCAATACTTATTCCGACCCAAGTGTTGCCGAAGAAGGATCGTAGAGAACTTTCCTCCAAGGGGATGCAGTGGGTAACCTTCCTCCCTCTACTAGTAGTAAACAGGGACAGGTATGGTTAGGGCGACTGATCATCGACCTGACGTACTTGGCTAAGGGAAAATCCCCAAAATGTTTATTTTTAAGAAATTAGTAGCAATCATATTATACTGATATCTTGAAAAGAAGGAAATGGCATGGAACAATGGAATGTACTACATGTTTAGAAGATAAACTGATATTATATGATAAATGGCAAAATGATTTCTCAATAAATGGCAAGCAAGTTTATGTTGGTGTATTACTGCGCAAGCAAGATATATATACCTATGATCATATTCCGTTTAATTACCTTGTAACTTCTTTTTTATATTATATTGGAATATTGTTCGTTTTATGGATTCAAACGTTTCCGGGATTGTTATAAATTAATTATATGTTATACTTCATAATGGTTTAAAAACTTTGTCTTGCTGAGCTATTATAGCTCACTCTTTACTTTGACTCTCTTACTATCAGTTACTACCGAGTTTTGAACTTGACAAGTGGTTAAAGTACTTATACCCTGTATAGAATATTGAACTGTGGGGTGTTTTTAACGAAAATGATAAATGTATATATTATGTACCTTCAAACTTGGGATATATTGAAAAAGGAACCTTATAAAAGGGTCGGTTTGTATATGATATAGAGTAACTAACATAGCAGTATGTTGAACTGCCTATTCTGAAAGGTTTTTTAAAAGAGCAAAAGTATAGTGTATACTATTTTGCTAAGGTATGAGGGTTATCATTGTTATTATAAGCTTAATTTGCTCAGTTGATGTTATTTTAAACCTTATACTTTCCCTATTGAAGTTTCATGGTTATTAATGTTTCAAGAATGATATTAAGTATCAGTTAAAAAGTATGATGGGATATATTTTGTTAAACTCTAGTAATAACTTGCTGAGCAATTCTTTCGCTCATACTTGCTTGTTATCAAATATTAACCTTTCAGAGGAAGGTAGGCGGATGAGGCTTATCTGTGTAGCTCGGAAGAAGCAGGAAGTATGCCTTTATGAAGATAATATAGTCCAGAAAAATCTATAGCTGGAGTAAGTTATGTGCATGTATGGATGTGTAATACATATTACTTTGTACCGAGTAGTCCTAGTTGTTGGTGTACTTCCCAACGATGCTATACTAGTATTATAGGATTTGTAAGATACAGTGCGATGTAATTGAATGGGTGTAATGAGAAATGTAAGTATTTGAGTTCTTGTTTGTAGCCCTATAACCTAAAAGATGCTTGGTGGTTGGGGTCGCAAATATTGTAATTCAGTTGTTAATTGACTACAAGTGGTTTAATGTTATTAAACAAGTGATTGGATATTGAGGATTTCCGCGTGACGACCAAATCCTTTACCCCGGATTTGGGGACGTTACAGAAATGGTATCAGAGCGGAGGTTATAGTAAACTAGAAATGAGAGTGAGTAGGAGTGTGTATAGTTATGTGAGAATGTCAGAACTCATGTGGAGTTCATGTTGGACTATTGGAAATAGTACCAATGAATAAGTTACGATTGGAATGCTATGCTGAGGGATATGTTGAGATAGACCTCACTTTTTGGGTGGTTGTGGATATTTGCTGAAGGGACAAGTATTGGTTCAAGGGGGCATAGATCGCCCGAGGCATGAATTTAAGATGATTTTAGGGGATTCATGGATGTAGTTATGTATTCCCCTAAACTATAGGAAATGTTTCAATATGATGATGGAGGATAAACGGTTGGCATCTAGTATTGTGGCAGCGATTTGCTGAGATTGTACTCGAACTGTTTAAAATTCCTAAAGGGAAGCAAAACAAGATCACTATGAAAGATTATGAGCCGAAGGTACAGGTGTTTAAATCTTCTCGAGTTTAAGAGAGCTTGAGGTAATATAACAGATGGATTGGTGGGCAGACACTAATCGTTTCAATCGGTTATAGAGATGAAATGATGGAGTTGAGGTTGATCGATAAAGACGAAATGTATTTTAAGAATTGAGACGGAACGAGGAAGTTCGAAAATGACTTAAGTAAGGAGGTTGTTATGCCAAAAGTGTTAGGCTTATGTGGCACACGGGATTGATATGAGAAAAGGAGTACGTGGTATAAAGACGATTGTAAGAGATACTGGAAATTAAATATGTATTTTATAACGATCTTCCGGAGTACCACCCATTCAGCACGTCGAATTCATCGTTGCTAGGGGCGACACAAGAATCGAAGTCTTCTTGGTGAATAAAACGCTTGCTTAAGATGATTGCGCTTAGTCGAATAGAATTCCCTACGATTGCAATGTCGATCGCTGAATCTGTAGCGACTATTACAAGTCGACGATAACGTAGGTATCGAGCAACTTAGGGTATGTATGGAGAAGAAAAGCTTTAGAATCGAACGATTATCCGTCAGAGGAGCCAACATAAAAAGGCATCCGGAGAGACCTTGGCAAAACCTCCCCAAGCTATAATCTATCTTGGCATCTCCTTAGAGAGAATTTCGATAAAAGATATACTCCTTCTTCGAAGTTGTTTTATAACACTTGTGTTAAACCATACTCAGTTTCAATTGTGCCAGAGGCTGTCCCGATACCTACTTTCAGGTTTTCGAAGCCCTGTCAAATAATGTTATTCAAGCTTTCACTTTTCTTCAATTAATGAATGACGCTATGGTGATACCTCACCACTTGCTTGTTGAATACTAGTATCTTTCTGGCTATCCTTTTCTTGTAAATTGCACCTTGGAATCTGTTCAATTTTTTTTATCCAAGGTGTCCATTTGAGAATTATTTGTCGAAAGATGATAATTAATAATTTAATTTTGAATTGCATTCATACTTCTCAACTTCCACTGATACGAACAACCCTATATTTATAGGGGCCACAAGGACTATCTGTCTGTGTCATAGAAGTCTGACGGGATGCCGTCACTTATGAGTTGTGAAATACAAGAAGGCTAATTACCTTTAGTAATGTCTTAATTAAGACATGCAACATTGAGTTCTTATGATCATATTGATCTCTCAGTAAATTCTCTCATCCGAAATATGGTTACCTTAAAACTCATAACCTTATGATCACCAAGGTGTGACGTCTTCCTTGATATGGGAGCTATCTTTTCAAAGCTCCATGATTGAATTCCAAGGGGAGGCCAACCAGGTCGAATAAGTTAATATTCACTGAGAGGAATTAGATTTGCAACGAAATCGCCTATGATAAGAGCGGATCCCAAAACGAATAGAATATCAGTGATGTATCGATAAAATTAGTTCATTCTCTCTCTCAAGAAGGTTATGTTAATGGAATCAGTGAACTCTCTCTCTCTCAAGGATAGTATGATAATGGAAAGTGGTCAGGATATATATGTGAAAGGAATAACGATGGGTTGTAAGACTCTATTGATGACTATGTCAGATAGAGGCCCCGTAGTTGTATGGAGATTATGGAGAAGTTGTTTACGTAGAGACACTACCTCTGGTTTTGCAGGATAAGTGTTGATGAGGAAAGAGTTAAGGAATCCCAGTAGTTGCCTAAGCTGATTCCGTGGACGGAATCCTTTTAAGGAGGATAGACTGTAATAACCCGGATTTTTTATAGTAACTTGTTCTGGGGCATCCTCAACCTCCATTGACTCTCTAGCAATGGCTTCATCCACCCATATGTCTCTTGTACCTGCTTTTCTCTCATGTTCTCTCTCTTTTTGCATTAAGGGCTCTCCCTGGCTCACACCTCTCACACCCTCACCTTCACCTACTAAAGTGGAACTCTCATGCTCTTCTTTTGCCTGGCAGGAAGAAATTGCCAGCCCCCTCACTCACATTCTCTCTTTTTGCCTGCTCACAAAGCAGCCTCTCACTCTCAGAAATGACACTCCCTTCCCTCAATCCTAGAAGTGTTTGAACTACAAGTGTGACTTCTGCTGTAATTGCAGGAAGCACATCGATCAATGAGTGTGAGATATCCATTGATGCTGTAGTTGAAGCTACCAATGGATGACTGCTATTAAGCATATCCATCGGTGAACAAACACTTGTCAACGGATGAGAAATATCCATCGATGAAGTAGAAGAGATAGCAGTTGATAGAGAGACTATGGTTGAATCTGTGGAGATTGATTTTAAAGTAGGTGGCACAGTTTCAGTCATAGTTTCAGGAAGAATTGGATGTTGGTCCAACAAATCATCTAGAAGATGATGACCAGCAGGTTCAAAGTGGGGCTCCTCCCTCATAAGTAAAGAGGGAAAATTTGCTTGTGATGTGGAAATCATATCCACATCAAGAGATAGAGATGGTGAATCTGGAATATGTGGAGTGTTTGTAGATAGAGAATGAGGCTGTGACTTCACATTTACTGGAGCCACATCAAGCAGAATTTGAAAAGGTTCAATCATAAAGGATTGAAGTGTGTGTGACCCTTGTGCACCTAAAGTAACTTTAGGTTTCTTCTTTCTGACAAAGGTTTTGATTAGTGAATTTTGGCTAGTGGTGTCCCTTTCCCTCTTGTTCAATGTTCCGGGTTGGGAACTCTTTTCAATAACAACACCCTGCTGAGAGGATGTTGTAATAACCCGAATTTTTAAAGAATGATTTTATTATTATTTTAAGGATAATCATGATTTTCCTAAATGAGGAGGAATTTTTATTTTATTTTATTTTATTCATTTTATTGTTCATTATTCCAGTTCAAGGGATTTGTAAAGTGAATATTTAATTATTTTCCAGTTCAGTGTAATAGGGTTCCTTTTGAAAATTTTATCGATCGGGTAAATATCTCGAGTAAATGGTTTATTTGGGTAAGGGTTTAATTTTGAAGTGTGGATTTATTTAGTAAGGAATTAATTTTAAATTACTGAATAATTTGGAGGTTTAAAAATCCTTAGATAATTATTATTTTAATTATTTGAGGATTTGCAGAAATTGCTCGATTAATTTATAATATCGAGAATACGAGGTTTTACTAAAACAATAATGTTTGTGGTATTTTATAAAGCCCTGTAAATTGTGATTTATGAATCACAATCATTATTTTTGTGAATTGTTTTTATAAATTATTAATAATTTGTAAAATGTATATGAATTTAGAAAATTTAGATTTAATTCTAATTCTTTCTCCAAAAGGTCTTTAAAAATGTCCTAGTATTTAATTATGCTCGGAATTTTATTTTTACAAATTATGCACCTAGATGGCTTCCTAAGATTACTTTTAGATTTACCAAGAATTAAGGCTGACTGTTATTCGAACAGTCTGCGTGCCAGAAGAAAACGGCTTACTGATTTGCTTATACAGATTAAAATGGCGTGCTGATATGTAAATATGCAATGCAGAACAGAATTATAAAAACTGTAAGCAATAAAGAACACACAAGAATTTCAGCCAGGTTCGACCCCTAATCCCCTATGGTCTACGTCCTGGTCCCTTACCAACTTGGTAAGAGAATATATTATTGATCAACGAAATAAACCAATTACAAGATACAATAATATATCTCCCAATCTCCCAGTTGCTGATAATGGCTTGCTGAATTGCTATTCCAGATCCTTGCTCTCTAAGAACTATACTTCCCAAGTATAATCTTCTCTAGCACTCGATCCCAGAACCATAATTCCTTTAGCCAACTATCCAGCAACTAAATCTTACAACTTGAACAATACAAATCGAATGAAAAGGATTACAACTCAAACTACGGATTCTCTATATGTATAAACGAATATGAATATATCTTTAGAGCTCGAGAGAATCAAAGAGAAAGGTTTTCAATAAGCTTTGTGAGTTGTATGTGTGTTCAAAAATTAGTGCATTGGAAAAGATATGAACACCTCTATTTATAACCTACATACAACGTTCAAGTAACGTTCAAATTACAACGGTCTTAATCCTCCAGATTTCACGTTTAATTTGTTACGATACTTAATCGCGATATGCAACAAAATATGTGTGTTGGAGGAGAGAAAAACGTTTTGGAATAAAACTCCAACAATCGAGAATATATGTATGTATAGAAGAAGTTTTGAGAAAGAAATATTTGATTGAAAATCAACTCCTATAATCAAGGAGAGGTTTTGGAAATGTTTTAGAAGAGCTCTAGGATATATATTATAACGTTTATAATATATGAATCTTAACAGAATATATCCTATAAAGAATCTGAGATTTTCTGCATGATTTTCGCACTTGACAGATTTTCTGATTATCTCCAGGATGTGTGAAAAGAGCTTGCTGAAATGCATAAGGTGATCCAAAACAGCTTGCTGAAATTGACCTGTAAGTCTGAATACGATTATCCTGTAAAACTTATAACAGATTTTTGATCATATAATAAATTTGGAATTTAGCTAGCTGAAATATAGTAAGACTAATACAAAGATAAGCTCAGCTAGCTGTATATAACATCAAAACACACTAGGGTAACAATCTTCCCCTTTTTGATGATTATATACCAATATGTGATTGAGCTAAAAGCTCCCCCTAAATCAATGATCAATACTTCCTGCAAAACAAGATTAGATAGACACACATGAAGTATTACAATACAATCTTTGTATTCATCATCAAAACATCACGCTAACATTCTCCCCCTTTTTTATGATTACATACTAGAATACATCGGAGAGACTATGTTGCTCCTAAAACAATGCTCCCCCTGATTAACATAATATCTCATCATATAATTAGGTTAGTATAATTCATCATATGCAATAAGATATAAACACGAATCATCCCTGCATGAAACATTAGCTGATAAATCCATAATATAACATTATAGCCCTTTTTATCCTCACTAGCTTATAACCAGTGCAACGCACGGTTCCTTTTCTAATATCTATAATTATATTTTTAATTTTTTAAATATTTAAATGTTATTAATTTACATATCAAATTGTTATTAAAAAATTAACATGTATAAGATTTTACACGTTCATTTAATATTTGTGTTCTGTCTTGAATTCTTAAAATTTGATTTTGACAATTTTACATTCCACATGAAATTAGCAAAATAATCTTTAATTTAGTGATGGCTTAACAATCTTTAATTTTTATGTTGAAATTGTATTCGATTTATGAAATTTACTTATATTTCGTTTAGATTATCAAATTACCCATCTTATTAATTGAAGATAGTTCTACTAACAACCAAATACAGTTTTAATAATAAATAAAAACCGTTAGATCATAAAATAAATATATGAAAAACAATCTAGCATAAAAATATTATATTTTTTAACATGTAAACTAAAAAAAATGTATTTATATTGAAATACGAAAACGTGTATGTCAATGATTGAAACCATATATAATTTGGTTATCTACATTGAATAGGATTATCAATGTTGGTCTTCTACACAGAATAGGATTAATATAAAAATTTGTAATTATATTTTCTATTGAGATTTCGGGTGTTTTTATTTCGATCATAATTGTTAAATCTTAATTAAATTAAAGATAATTTTATGAGTTTCGCATGAACTGTAAAATCATCCAAATATGATGATTTCTAAATCTCGGGATAGAGCCCAAATAGTAAGTAAATATATTTTGTTTTTAATATTAATAAAAAAACTAAGTAAAATTCAATTGTATCCTTTTTTTAATTATATCTTTTTCATATTATATATTTTTTTAAATTCAATTCCAGTGTAAGCTTTTTTAATTATATCCTTTTTTGATTATAATTTCATTTTTAATATGATATAATCTTGATCGTCTATTTTTTTTTACTAATCTTGATCGCATATTTTTAAAAATATTAGATTCGACGGTTGAGATTATTTTGATAGTAACCAAACCAAAATTATGGATAAATTCCATTTACGCTTATTATACATAAGCTGTTTATAGTGATGAAGCATTCTAATTGTGTTAAATAAGTATACAGTTGATATATACTGAATTGTATAATAAAATACAACGCATATATTAGATTTTCTGCAGGATTAGATAATAAACAGCCTCATAGTTTTGCTAGAAAACCTTATTATAATCAGAGACATAGTTGTTGGTTGTATACTATAACCCTTCATATTATAATCCTTTTTAAAATTATATAATAATACTATAGTTGTTCGTATATATTTTTAGTTATAATCCATTTTATATTATATTTTTATTAAAATTCAATTCCAATACTACCCTTTTTAACTATATCCTTTTTAGATTATAATTTCTTTTTTAATATGATACAATCTCGATCGTCTATTTTTAAAAATATTAGATTATACCGTTGAGATTATTTTGTAGTACAATGATATCCTTTTTAGAATATAATTTCCTTTTTAATATGATATAATCTTGATCGTCTATTTTTAAAAATATTAGATTCGACGGTTGAGATTATTTTAACAGTACAGTGACCAAATCAAAATTTAAGGATAAGATCCCCCTTACGCTTATTATATATAATAATAAGGATAAAACGTACCACAACTTTGAACTTCTTTTTTATTTTAATTCAATGCTACGAAACACTACACATAGATAAAATTTAAATAAACAAAAATTATAATCCAACGGATTATAAACAACGGATCATGAAGAAAGGGTATTATAGTAAATTAACGAAGTGAAAATTATAAATAAATATATAAGGATATAATTTATAATCCAACGGATGATTTTTATTCCAATTTTTTAATCCAATGGATCATATGCTTTTGGTAGTACAGTGACGACGACCAAAAATTTGGATAATATCTCCCTTATGCTTATTATATATAAGGTATTAATGTATTCATGTTCTTCTCCCCCTATGACATCATCAGAAAAGGGTCAAGAAGATAAGCATATAAGAATAAAATATGTGATAAAGTATTTAAAAAGCATGAGGCTAGTTATAATTATAAAGTTGAATAAATCAAACCAGCATGCTGAAAACACATTTCCAGGATATTCATCGATAGCAATTGTTCTTCTGGATTGCAAAATAGCTTGCTGATTAGACAGTACAGATTCCAAATGATCATAAATGTGAATTCATCATAATAGTATTCTTCTCTTATTTCCTGCACAAGACAATGCATATACATATATTTGTCCCATCTATATACTAGAGGAATCTCGTTAGTACCACAATAATAATATACTCAAATTCATGGAAATTTACGAGGACAAATAATATACTTACTACTTGAGTACCCAAATTTTGTTGGATCCACCATAGTTTGTTGATAGAACATAAAGATCATGTAGATCAGATTTCTTGATCCATTTTTTAACCCATTTTGGTTCATGATTTCTTGTTTCTCTCCTTCTGTCAGCCTGATAATGGTAGACTGTTTTCATATTTCGGTAGGCTGATTCTGTCTGAGTTGTGCAGTGCTTTGCAAGATGTCCTTTCTTTTGACATTTGTTACATATCTTCCAGGGCATTGCATAATCATAAGGGATTCCTTGCTTTCCATCATATTTGAGAGCCTTTTCCTTTGAAGTTGATGCTATCCAACACCTTCTCTTTCTATTGGTACGGTAGCTTTCTTCATCATTCATCTGAGAGTTTCTTCACCTTGGACAAATTTTCCCATTCCTTTATGAAGATTCTTTATCTCATCCTCGAGTTCTTTGATTTTCTTAGCTTGTTGTACACCTTCCTGTGGAACTGATTCTTTGAGTTTATCTCTGACTTCTATTTCCTCTTTCAGCTTGTTGATCTGAGTATCTCTGGATCCTATTTCAACATTAAGCTTGCTGATTTGAGTATCTCTGACTTCTAATTCTTTATTCAGCTTGCTGATTTGAGTATCTCTGGCTTCTATATCAGCTTTCAGCTCGCTGAGTTGCTTGATTAGAACATCATTCCTTCTGAGTATCACTTTGTTGAGTCCTTCCAGTTGTGTTATGCTGTCCTTCATCTTAGTAATCATGGATTCATGTTCATCTGAAGCCTTTTCATCCATAAGATCTCTGACTATCTTTCTAAGATAAGCATTTTTCTCATTTAATTTGTTGTTTTCTGACTTTAGTTTTAGGAATTCCTTAGAAGTTTCCTGCATAGTTAGTTTTTCTAGAACAGATGAAGTAAGTAAAGAACTGAAACTAAATGAGTTTACCTCACTGCTATTGTCATCTGAGTCTGTTTCATCACTTTCCACCTCAATGTTATGCTTGTCATCAAGACCAACCAAAGCTAAGTTAACCATATCATCACTTGAGTCATTTTCAGAAGTAGAATCATCACTCCAAGTCATCAATGCCTTTGATTTTCTTTTATCCTTGAATCCAGCTTGCTGCTTTGATTGCTTGTTCTTCAATTTGTAGCAATCTCTTCGGTAGTGTCCCTTTTTGCCACATTCATAACAAGTTTCTTCCTTCGGTTCCTTGGATTCTTTTCTGTTGTCTGAATATTTCCCTTTAGCATGCCTTATTTGGTTCTTCTTTTCAATGAGCCTTTTGATTTTCCTTGAGATATGAGCTAAGTCCTCATCTGATTCTAATTCTGACTCTGCTTCGTATTCCAGCTTGCTGTTTGTCGAATGAAGTGCTAAATTCTTCATCTTTGCAACTGCAGCTTGAGAGGATCTGGTTTGGCTAGCATTAATTTTTGCTTCAAAATGTTCAAGTTCAGCGAATACAGCCAAGGTATCCATGGTGTCAATTTGAGGAGAAGATTCCGAAGCCGTCAGCTTAGGTGAATACGTCCATGGTACTGCACTTAAGATCTTCATGTTTATTTCAGCTTGCGGTATTATTTTCCCAAGTAGTTTGAGACCATTCATAGTTTTCTGAAATCTTGATTGACTTTCCCTGATAGTCTCATCTTCCTTGACAATGAAACTTCCAAATTCATTCATCAACGTACTGAGTTTAACCTTCTTAAGAGATTTCGAACCTTCATGATAAAGTTCCAATGTGTCCCACATTTCTTTGGCAGATTTGCATGAGGAGACCTTATCACTTTCACTTGCGGAGAGACCAGTCATGATAGTATTCATTGCCCTGGTATTGTAGCTTTCCTTGACCAATTCAGCATCAGTAAGATCATCAATATCTTTCGGCTTGCCGTCTTTGTCAAGAAATGTATATGGACCTTTATTGACAACTCTCCATTCTAGTGGTTCTTTTGACAGATGCATCTTCATACGATCTTTCCACCAGTTATAGTTTTCAGTGCCAAGCAGCAAAGGAGCACGATGATTAGATGAACCGAGAGGGTAATCTTCAGCCATATTGATCGATACTTTTCCTGTTACAGAAAGATTATATACCAAGGCTCTGATACCAAATGAAATTATGCACCTAGATGGCTTCCTAAGATTACTTTTAGATTTACCAAGAATTAAGGCTGACTGTTATTCGAACAGTCTGCGTGCCAGAAGAAAACGGCTTACTGATTTGCTTATACAGATTAAAATGGTATTCTGATATGTAAATATGCAATGCAGAACAGAATTATAAAAACTGTAAGCAATAAAGAACACACAAGAATTTCAGCCAGGTTCGACCCCTAATCCCCTATGGTCTACGTCCTGGTCCCTTACCAACTTGGTAAGAGAATATATTATTGATCAACGAAATAAACCAATTACAAGATACAATAATATATCTCCCAATCTCCCAGTTGCTGATAATGGCTTGCTGAATTGCTATTCCAGATCCTTGCTCTCTAAGAACTATACTTCCCAAGTATAATCTTCTCTAGCACTCGATCCCAGAACCATAATTCCCTTAGCCAACTATCCAGCAACTAAATCTTACAACTTGAACAATACAAATCGAATGAAAAGGATTACAACTCAAACTACGGATTCTCTATATGTATAAACGAATATGAATATATCTTTAGAGCTCGAGAGAATCTAAGAGAAAGGTTTTCAATAAGCTTTGTGAGTTGTATGTGTGTTAAAAAATTAGTGCATTGGAAAAGATATGAACACCTCTATTTATAACCTACATACAACGTTCAAGTAACGTTCAAATTACAACGGTCTTAATCCTCCAGATTTCACGTTTAATTTGTTACGATACTTAATCGTGATATGCAACAAAATATGTGTGTTGGAGGAGAGAAAAAAGTTTTGGAATAAAACTCCAACAATCGAGAATATATGTATGTATAGAAGAAGTTTTGAGAAAGAAATATTTGATTAAAAATCAACTCCTATAATCAAGGAGAGGTTTTGGAAATGTTTTAGAAGAGCTCTAGGATATATATTATAACGTTTATAATATATGAATCTTAACAGAATATATCCTATAAAGAATCTGAGATTTTCTGCATGATTTTCGCACTTGACAGATTTTCTGATTATCTCCAGGATGTGTGAAATTAAAGAGCTTGCTGAAATGCTTAAGGTGATCCAAAACAGCTTGCTGAAATTGACCTGTAAGTCTGAATACGATTATCCTGTAAAACTTATAATAGCTTGTTGATCATATAATAAATATGGAATTTAGCTAGCTGAAATATAATTAGACTAATACAAAGATAAGCTCAGCTTGCTGTATATAACATCAAAACACACTAGGGTAACAGGAACGAGGAGGGGAGGGGCAGTCCGGGTTGTGCAGAGAGAGAGAGAGAGAGAGAGAGAGACCAGCGGGGGGGGGGGAGAGACTAACGAGGGAGAGATTTTCCGGGGAGTAGTTTTCCAGCGAGATGGATTTTCTGGTGGGTCGGATTGGAACCGAAATGGTATACTTTTTTGCTTGAATTTAATTATTTAATTGTTGCAATTGAATTAATTTTAAATTGCGAGTTAAATGTGTTAATTATCGTATTAGATTAATGTTGTAAATTATGTAAGTGTTGTAATTTAATTAGATTTAAATTGCGAGATTATTGTTTTATTTCTGTTATTTAATTCGGAGAGCCTAATTGTTAATTATAGTTATCGGGTTTAATTGTGAGTCCGATTAAATGTTCGGGTTAGTAATTGTTAATGGTTAAGTGCTAATTGTATTTGTCGAAATTATTTTGTGGTCTCGTTACTATTCAGGTTTAATGATTGTTGGTGGGTAATTATTAATTATCGGGTAATATGTGGAGTTATATGGTTTTACTAGTTGTAAATGTCGATGAGCTAAATGCTATAGGTCGAGTCATAGTAATTGTTGGATGTCTTATTTGCTAATTACTTGGTGTTGGTCTATATATGGATAAGTGATTGTTGTTAATAGTAGTCAAGTACTTGGTGGTGAAGTGTATGTGGTTAAATGATTATGGGTCATCTATATGAGTTTAAATTAGGTAAGTCAAATTATAAATATTGGTGGATGTCAACAGTTTTCTTATAATAAGAATCATTCGCTGGTTGTATAATTTACTAATGTGGTCTATAGCAAGGATAAACCATTAGTTTACTTTCTTGATTGTTTACTTTTCTTACATGTTTAAATGCCGCAAGTCTGGGCGGGTACTTTTCTTATGTGTTTAGGTGCCGCATGTCTGGGCGGGTACTTTTCTTACTTGTTTACTTTTATGTTGTTGCAAATTGAGGTAGTTTGATTTTCCTTGGTGGCTACACAGTTGGATTGTGAATTGAAAAATAGGGGAATAGTCCTATTTACGAATACTTCATGCTGAAATTTTCTAAAAATCCCCTACTTTTTAATTTATTTAACTTATTTGATTTCAATGGTCTAAAGGTATGCTTGAGTGTTAACTGTTTATGTATATACGTGTCAAGGGATTTGTTTCGAGGATTAATTGTGTCTTGGAGATTATTTGTTTATTTATGTGCTAATTCGAGGATTAGTGCGTTTTGAGAATTACCTGTTAATTGAGTTGTGTCAAGAGAATGTCAGTAGTGTTATGGTTGAAAGTGATAAATGGAGTTTGATTAAATGTTGTAGTGTTGTAATGTGTTTAATACCAGGAAATGTCCACTTTAAAAAAAAATGGACTCTTTTCGTGTTGTTTGCTATTACTAAATGTATTATGTGCATTAAGTGGTATTACAGTAATCAACTATAGGGAGGACACCTATAGTTTGACTTTATGTGACCTAGTGGTAATTCTGAGTTGTGTCTACTCGAGATACGAGGTTAGACTACCACGTACTTGTAACCATTACAGTACCATTAGGGTGTAATCAAGTTGGAGCGACGTGAATCAAAAAGGAAGGATCGAGGCGTCGTTTGAAGAAAGGTAAATTACCTCCATGGAAATTGCTCGGACGAGGTGCGAAGGATTTGTTCGTGGTTTTTTGTTCTTTGCTAAGGACCAGAGGCAAGTTTATTTATGCATGCTCTATCATTCAGAGTATATCTATTTTGAAATATATGAAATGTGCTGAATATGTTTCAATCCATGTTTGCAAATTTTCCAACCTAGTGCTTCTTTCTTCAAATCATTATATTTCTGGCTTTGCCAACGATGTTAAATTCTGCTTGTGCAATCATCAAACCCCATGACTTATAATACTGTCGATGGGCGGTAATATTTTTATGATTATACCTCTTGATGTATATGGTATATATTTATAAACTTTTCGTACTGTGGAAGTGGACTATATATTATGGGGTATGTGTTTAGAGCATGTGTTGAGTTTACGAATTTTTCCCGCGTGTCGGGGTTATTTTGTAATGTATATATATTTTCGAAAACCCGGACAAAGTTTTTAAAAAGAATTTGACAATAATTAACCTAAAGGCAACATCACCAATAAACCCGTGTTTATTTAATTAGTAGATACTTCTGGAAGCATTTACTGATTAAATAAACCTTATTCGTCTAATTAAATTTATTTAATTAGATGAATATCATTTTCAAAACGCTTTCTAAAAATTGCTTTGTTCCGGAGAAATAACAAAGGTAAGTTAGTGGAGTGATCCTATCTAGTTAATTACTTATCGGAGATAGTTTATTTCCAACTACGGATTAAAGATAGTCCAATGGTTATAAATTGGATATGTTCGGATAAAAATATCTGAAATGTTGTTGATAAACGTTATTTGATTGATTATTTAATTCAATGAATATTAATTATAATATTCATTTAAAAAGGATTATTGAATATTTATTTTTTAATAAATATTATTTGAATATTATTAAATATTCTAAGTGTTCTAAGGGTTATTAAATATTGTTTAAAGGTTGTTTAAGGAATTTCGTAGTTGGTTAAAATATTATATTTTGATTCTACCTAGGCAAGATTTCTTAAAATCTTTACTTTGATATGTTATAAGGTTCATGGAAAAAAATAGTTTTGCTAGATATATATATGGTTCTGTGAGTATTATACTGTTACGGACATGTTTCCCTAGTTCTTGCTATTATTTGCTATGGATATGGATAGTGCAAGAAACATTATGGACAAAAAGGGCTATGCTATATATATATAGAACGGATACTTTCTTACAAATTGTTTTAAAGGATATTAAAAGTACTATATATGTGATTTTAAAAGTCAAGGGTTTCTTCATTATACAAGGCTTCCTGGTCAAACTCTTTCAAAGCATATTCTTTGCTGAAACCTTGACTCTGAAGTTTATTCAGAATTCATAAAGAAGGGTAAAACGGAAATGGAATAATGGAATTGAAAAAGGGGTATCCATCAAAATAAAATGGAACAACAACTTTTATAATGGGGGATTCTGACATTGGGGCTGAGTTCAATCCAGTCCATCATTCAATACTTTATTCCGGCTCAATTGTTGCCGAAGGAGGATCGTGGAGAACTTTCCTCCAGGGGGATGCAGTGGGTAACCTTCCTCCTTCTACTATTAGCAAACAGGGACAGGGACAGGTACAGTTAGGGCGACTGATCATCGACCTGACGTACTTGGCTAAGGGAAAATCCCTAAAATGTTTATTTTTAAGAAATTAGTAGCAATCATATTATACTGATATCTTGAAAAGAAGGAAATGGCATGGAACAATGGAATGTACTACATGTTTAGAAGAGAAACTTATATTATATGATAAATGGAAAAATGATTTCTCAATAAATGGCAAGCAAGTTTATGTTGGTGTATTACTGCGCAAGCAAGATATATATACCTATGGTTATATTCTGTTTGATTACATTGTAACTTCATCTTTTATATTATATTGGAATATTTTTCGTTTTATGGATATCTAACGTTTCCGGGATTGTTATAAATTAATTATATGTTATACTTGATAATGGTTTAAAAACTTTGTCTTGCTGAGCTATTATAGCTCACTCTTTGTTTCAAAAAAAAACTCACTCTTTACTCTAACTCTCTTACTATCAGTTACTACCGAGTTTTGAACTTCACAAGTGGTTAAAGTACTTATACCCTGTAAAGAAAATTGAACTGTGGGGTGTTTTGACGAAAATGATAAATGTATATATTATGTACCTTCAGACTTGGGATATAATGAAAATGGAACCTTATAAAAGGATCGGTTTGTAAATGATATAAGGTAACTGACATAGCAGTATGTTGAACTGCCAATTCTGAAAGGTTTTCTAAAAGAGCAAAAGTATAGTGTATATTATTTTGCTAAGGTATGAGGGTTATCCTTGTTATCATAAGCTTAATTTGTTCAGTTGATGTTATTTTAAACGTTATACTTTCCCTATTGAAGTTTCATGGTTATCAATGTTTCAAGAATGATATTAAGTATCAGTTGAATGTTGGAAACCCCATGAGTATGATGGGATATATTTTGTTAAACTCTAGTAATAACTTGCTGAGCAATTCTTTCACTCATACTTGCTTGTTTTCAAATATTAACCTTTCAGAGGAAGTTAGGCGGATGAGGCTTATCTGTGTAGCTCGGAAGAAGCAGTAAGTATGCCTTTATGAAGATAATATGGTCCAGAAAAATCTATAGCTGGAGTAAGTTATGTGCATGTATGGATGTGTAATACATATTACTTTGTACCGAGTAGTCCTAGTTGCTGGTGTACTTCCCAAACGAAGCTATACTAGTAGTATATGATTTGTAAGATACAGTGCGATGTAATTGAATGGGTGTAATGAGAAATGTAAGTATTTGAGTTCTTGTTTCTAGCCCTATAACCTAAAAGATGCTTGGTGGTTGGGGTCGCAAATATTTTAATTCAGTTGTTAAGTGACTACAATCAAATCCTTGACCCCGGATTTGGGGGCGTTACAGATGCTGCTAGGGATGTATTTAAATCCTTTTCAACATTAACAGTCTTTTGGGAGACTACAATGTGGCTAGGCAGGGACTCAATTACCTATCCAACCTTATCCTTAGGGTTTCTTTGATGTTCACCATGTTCCGCACCACTCACTACCACCTGGTCACTCCCTTCAGAGGTTATGGTAGTTTTTACAACAAGTGTCTTTTGAGAAACACTTGAGGCTGGTTTCTTTGATTTGGATTTAGATTTGTGTTTGGTTGCCTGGGTAGAAGACTGTGGGTTCCCCGATACAGTCTCCATAGCAACACTCATTTGCAAAGAACCTTAAGATTGAGTAGTAGGAAGAGGGTTAGCAACAGTTACCTCAAAGTGATAAAATCATTTGATCAGCTTGTTGTTTGAATAGTATCCCTTTTTGATTTCATTAAGTCAAGAACAATTGAAATTGTCATTGTTAGCCTGTGATAGACTGTGAGGTTGAATTTCATTATCCAGAAAGAGCTAATTATTCATGAACACGTTAAATGCCATGTGGAACAGTTTCAATTTAGCAATTAGCAGTTTCAGAATAGATCTAATTAAACTCATAGCATCACAAATGGAAGAATTATGCAAATAATGAACTCAAAATAAAGGAAATTAAGCATTTTTCATTCATTCAGATTCAAATTATCATTACATTGACATACGCAAAAGCAAAGCAAACATCTCCTGCTCTCTCTCCTCTACCTCTCTAGCTCTTGCCTCGGCTTCTAGCACTTCCTCTATGACCAAATTCATCAGCAAAAAACTCCATTCTACCTCCTGCTCATAAGTGAGTTTCTTGAGAATGTCGTTAGGAACTCTATCAGCAGGGTAACTAACGCCATCGACTACCATGGACGACGAACGGTAGTCAAAGAGAATCTCATCTACATATCGGAAATGCATGAAGAAATCCATGGAGGGAAATGAAGAGAGATTGAAGAGATGAAGATTTGAGATGAGGTTGAGAAATTGAGATGAAAGAATAAGAAAGGTCTGTAATTGGCTGCTGAATAAATAGGTGGTTTTGGGAAAATGAAATGACGAAAAGACACACATATAGATACCAGTTATGGTTCCATGCAAGGCTAGACTATACATGTGATCTCTCTCTTAGATTCCCTAGAAAGTGTCATGATTAATCCTATTTATTCTATTAAAATAAGTTAATAGAAATACGCAAGAATAATAGGACAATTTCTAAGAAATCAATTAGCACAAATAGTACATAAGCATGCAAACACAAAAACCAAGAAAAATATTTATTCATGAAATGATAAATAAAATTTGACAGCACAGTCATGACCGAAGTAAAAATAAAAATAAATTACCCAGCGGATAATAGAGTGAATCCTCGAGAAGCGAGTTTCCCGTTGACATGTATTATTGGACTAATACACGCAAAACGAAACTTATTATCCTCCCAATAAATAAAATCCAGAAAATTGTTTGAGTATCAACGGGTATATGACACATCCGTTGATAGGCAAATTTTGACTTAGACAAAATTTCATGCCTTTCCTTATAAATGAAAATTCAAACTGATTTCTGGCTGCTTAATCAACCATGCAAATAACTTCGATAAATTAGGAAAAATTCAGCATACCTAGCTCACTTACCTACCTTGTGAATGTTGATTCATCAAGTGGCTTGGTAAAGATATCTGCAAGTTGCTTCTCACTTGGAACAAAATGAAGTTCCAAAGTACCCTCCATCACATGCTCTCTGATGAAGTGATATCTGATGTCTATGTGCTTGGTTCTGGAATGTTGCACTGGGTTTTCAGATATAGCAATAGCGCTAGTGTTGTCACCGAAAATTGGAATTTTATCAATTCTTAACCCATAGTCGAGAAGTTGATTTTTCATCCACAAGAATTGACAAGTACCCGTGGTACTCTTCCTGTCAACTTTGCAACCTGTATAGTCTGCACCTGAATAGCCAGTTAGATTAAAATCAGATTCTCTAGGATACCAAATGCCAAGGTTTGGTGTTCCTTTGAGATATCTGAAGATCCTCTTAATAGCTATTAAATGAGATTCCCTGGGATCAGCTTGGAATCTAGCAAATAAACAAGTAGAGAACATAATATCAGGTCTACTTGCTGTTAAATATAAAAGTGAGCCAACCATGCCCCTATAACTTGAGATGTCCACTTTTTTCTCCTTAGTATTCAACTCAAGTTTAGTGGTAGTGGCCATGGGTGTTTTTGTAGAAGCACAATCTAGTAAGTTAAATCTTTTCAAAAGATCATAAACATACTTAGATTGACTAATGAAAATACCATCACTAACTTGCTTTACTTGTAAACCAAGAAAATAAGTTAGTTCACCCATCATGCTCATTTCATACTTACTTTGCATAAGTTTGACAAACCTTTTGCAAAGCTTCTCATCAGTAGACCCAAAAATTATATCATCTACATAAATTTGAACAAGTATCATAGAGCCATTGACATTTCTATAAAAGAGAGTTTTATCAACAGTACCTCGAGTGAAGTGATTCTCTATTAGGAACTGTGAGAGAGTGTCATACCAGTCTCTTGGTGCTTGCTTCAGGCCATAGAGTGCTTTGAGAAGAAAATATACATATTCTGGAAAGTTTGGGTCTTCAAAACCAGGAGGTTGACTAACATACACCTCCTCTTCCAAAATACCATTCAGAAAAGCACTCTTGACATCCATCTGATAGACTTTGAAATTGGCATGGGCTGCATAGGCCAGGAAGATTCTGATTGCTTCCAACCTTGCCACATGTGCAAAGGTGTCATCAAAATCAATTCCTTCTTCTTGACAGCAGCCTTTTGCAACCAGTCTAGCTTTGTTCCTTGTAACTATACCTTTTTCATCCATCTTGTTCTTGAATACCCACTTAGTGTCAATCACTTATTTGTCTTTAGGTTTGGGTACAAGCTTCCACACTTCATTTCTTTCAAACTGGTTTAGCTCTTCTTGTATAGCTATAACCCAGTCTGGATCTAGGAGGGCATCCTCAACTTTCTTAGGTTCTTCTTTAGACAGAAAACTGCTATACAAGCATTCTTCTTGAGTTGCCCTTCTAGTTTGGGCTCTGGCATTTGAATCTCCAATGATGAGTTCAAATGGGTGATCTCTAGTCCATTTCCTTTGTGATGACAGATTTACTCTAGATGATGTAGCTTTATTCTCCCTATGTTGATCATTCTGATTAGTTGTTGAGTGACAAATATGAGATACTCCCACTGAGTGTGTGGCTCTTGAGGATGGAGTTCTAATAGATTGATCAATGGATAAATCCCTGTGGCTGTCAACAAGTACTTCAGAATAGTTTCCAATAGATGGAGCTTCCTCAGCATCAATAAATGATGTCCCACGCTCTTCACCTTTAGCATGCTACAATCTTACACCAGTTGACACTGCATCTTCATCATCTTCATTGCCTTCAACACTCATCTCATTTTCAAATGAGAGATCTTCATGGAAACCTTCATCTACCAACCCTTGGATTTTATTATCATCAAAGACAACATGTATGGATTCCATAACAATGTTAAGTCTTAGGTTGTAGATCCTGTATGATTTCCCTGTTGAATATCCAACAAAGATAGCTTCATCTCCCTTTGTGTCAAATTTTCCAATGTTCTTACCTTAGTTTCTCAAGACAAAACATTTGCAACCAAAGACATGCATGAAGTTAATTGTTGGCTTCTTTCCCTTGAACAATTGGTAAGGAGTCATGCCCTTGCTTGATTGACCAAAGAAATATTCTGAGTATAGCATGCAGTATTAACAGCTTCAGCCTAGAAATATGTTGGTAACTTTGATTCTTCAAGAATTGTCTTTGCAGCTTCAATGAGAGTCCTGTTTTTCCTTTCTACTACACCATTCTGTTGAGAAGTCCTTGGTGCAGAGAATCTTGGATAATTTCTTCACAAAACTCTCTCATCACAGAATTTTTGAACTCAGTTCCATTGTCACTTCTCATCCTTCTAACTTTGAAAGAAGGACTGTTGTTGACTTTTCTAATATGATTGATAATGATTTCTCCTGCCTCATCTTTGGAGTGCAAAAAGAATGTCCATGTGTATTTAGAAAAATCATCCACAATCACTAGACAGTATCTCTTCTTAGATATTGATAATACATTGACTGGTCCAAACAGATCCATGTGCAGTAGCTGTAGGGGATGATCAATGGAGGACATTGACTTGGATTTGAAAGAGGCCTTCTTTTGCTTCCCTTTTTGGCATGCATCACATAATCCATCCTTGGAGAAATCCAATTTTGGAATACCTCTAACCAAATCTTTTAACCAACTCATTCCTTGCTTGGAAATTCAAGTGTGACAGTTTCTTGTGCCATAGCCATCCTTCATCTACACTTGCCTTGCTGAGAAGACATGTAGCTATATTTGCACTTGTTGAATTGAAGTCAGCTGTGTACACATTCCCTTTCCGGTTACCTGTCATCACTACCTTGTTGTCATTTTTCTTGAAAACAACACAAGCTTCTGTAGTGAACCACACATTTTGAACTTTATCACATAGTTGACTGATACTAAACAGGTTATGCTTAAGTCCATCAACTAGTGCTACATCCTCAATGACAACATTTCCTTTTAAAATCAAGCCATATCCTCTAGTATATCCTTTGCTATTCTCTCCAAAGGTAATGCTAGGGCCAGCTCTCTCCTCAAACTTAGTGAGCAGGGTAGAATCTCCAGTCATATGTCTGGAACAGCCACGGTCCAGATACCAGAGGTTCTTTCTGTTTCCCTGCACACTCCAAAACCAAATCAAGTTGATGTTGGTACCCAAGTCTCCTTGGGTCCAGTTGTGTTAGCCTTTTTCTTGCCCTTCAAATCCTTTATACCCTTGGGTCCTGATTGGGTTAAATCAATCTTAACTCTAGGTGTGGGCTTTTGAAAGCCATGGTTTGAAACTTGCTCATATGCATTGTAGAAATTAGAATTAGGCATAATCTGTGCAGGCATGTTATTCATTATCCATGGCATCTGAGGCATATTAAAAGCATGATAATATGGATTGTGCATGAATGACATGTTTGCATATTGACTACATGACATGCAAACAAGAACATAAAAAAATTATATCCAGCTTGTGACAAACGTAAAGTACAGCTAAATACTGATCTAGAGTTCATACATATCTGCAGCAAGCCTCTGAGATAAATTCAAGTTACATATTATAACAATACACAGAAACTAACATATTAAGAACCCAAGTAAGGACCAAACACACTGACTTGAAAGTATAAATCTTTAACAATAATGCACAAACTTGAAACCCCTCAAACAAATAAAAGAACTCAACACAAATCCACAAGAAATAGAAGAAAAAAAAGGAGACAAACCTTTTGAGTCCGTACAATATCTTATCTTGTCACCTGGCTATTTTGCTAAGGCATGGTATTCAGCCAAGACAAAGGTAATTCAAGTAACCCCTTTTCTTCTGGTATTCACAGAAACGTTAAACAGAATTATGCACATACGTACTGAACAAAACAAATAAGGTTCACCAATGACTCACTTAACAGATAAGTAGAATCAAAAGTTTAGGATTGAATAAGCATTATTCACTATAAAAGTTTAGGATTGAATGACCAGGTAAGAAATATATCAATAATATTCGAATACACAGTAAGAAACTTGTGAGGGATCGTACCTTTAGTTCACTAAAAAATACATGTTCCCATACATGACCCATATCATCCCAATTTTGTATTATACCATTGTTGACAGGATAGGAAATGTCTAATTGATTCTGCCATTTTAAACATGCTTCTCCAACAAGAGTGTCCTGCATGTGTATAATTTAATTTTTAAAAGAGTATGTATACAGTGTATGCTTGAGAGAGACTTGATGATATATGGTGAAGACACAGAATAATCAAAAGTCTACTAAACAAATTAGCAATTTATATTCAGGACAGATTAACAGGGCATGCGTATTACTATATCTCTACTTCTTATCAAGATAACTGAAAAAGTACCACTCCAAATCTCTACTCTTCAACCTTGACTTACCTGAACCACACATTTAACAAAAATCAGTCTATAGTTAGAGTAGACAATGATCTTGTAAGAGAAAACATAACCCATAATACAAATACAAACCCTAAATGAAATTCACAATCAAACAAATACCAAACTCTAAATAAAAACTCAGATATATTAAATATGATTCACCTAAATGAAATCCCCATAATGAATTACCTACAAATTAAGAAATCAGACGTGAGTCGAGAGTAATTGATCAGAGAGAAGAAGATATATATTGAAACTAGGTGACGACCAAAGGGGCTTTAATGAGAGTCGTATTCTCTCTGACCTCTCTCTAACCTCTCACTAAAAACCCTAAATTTCTTCTAGCCGCCACGTTTTTTCAGCCCAATCTACACCTTCAATCCATTAGATCTAAATTTCTCCTTCCTAAATCCACCTTCCCCTTTCTTATCTCTCACCCTCAACCCAAAAATTCCTTTAATTTTGTCCGTTTTTTGGTGAGGTCTTGGCAGTTCGGTTCTGTGGATCTGGAGAATGGACCAGTAGTGTTCCATTCTTCTCTGACAAATAGCATCACTCTCAGAGTGGTTTATGCTATGGAGGCCTTGGGAGATGGCTTGATCTGCGAACGGAATGGCTTTGACCTGTTAGCGCCTACTTTGTTGGAAGATGTGAAAGATGCGCCCAAACCACAGTTCTGCAAGTCGGTGAGGGTTAGTATGTGTGGTCTTCTGGCCTATACGATAGTTGAGATGGGCAAGAATATCAGTCATACTGAAGGTCCCTTTGTCATGCTTTGTGTCAAACACGAACTGTTTGATAGAGTGTCTCACAGAAAGAACCAAGATGGAGTTAAATCTGCGATTTCGATGGAGAGTGATGGTTTTCATTGGAAAATTGATGATAAGGGCTATATTTACGATGGAGATTTCCATAGACAATGGAAGTCTGGAGCTCAAAGCAGCTGTATGGTTATTCGTAATGTTCTGGACTCTTGTCCTAGGGGTGACCTCGGAATTAGATGGTGTGTAGATGGTGAATGCGACGGTTCTTTCATGGTTATGCTAGGACTGTGTTTCAAAAAGGCAGCAGTTATGCAGGAGAAGTGTGAAGGAAATGGTTTGTTTCAGGCTAAGCCTACCCTCATACGAGTGAGGATTTACGTTTCCTCTGTTGAACAGAGTAAAATTGCAGATGAGAAGCTTGCTATGTGCAGTAGCTTCGTCTGTGGAATGTGGGTCCTTGTTGGCTGTGCACAATCTGGAGTTGTGCAAAGTAGGAGGAGTTGTAAGTGTGACATAATGAGTTGTGCCGTCGGTCTGGCTAGATCTGGTCACAACCTGCTTCACCATGTTCCATGCTATAATGCGAAACTAAGGTGGGTTTCCATTCGGGTTGGAAGATTTGTTGCTTGTCATGATTTTGACCATTTGACAAAGGATATTAGATTGTGAATATCAGAGTCGAGGCTTTTAGCGGGCTCTATTGATGATTATTGCCAGATTACGAATAATTGGTGGTATTATGTTGATCTCCTATCTCGCATAGATGCCCAAATGGTCTGCTCTATTGATGAATATAGGTGCTCTTCTCTTCATGATGTTGATGGGGATTTATTTCTCTATGATGACATTATTGATACGGTTGGGCCATGTGGTGGTGACGATGGAAAGTTGGATGGCAGTTGCTTCAGAATTGACCACCATTTTGCTGGTTTGCCTTGGAGCTCCTTCAGATGCAGGCTTCTTCGTGTTGCTAACGGGGATGGTAGTTTTGTGGACTTAAGAACTAATGGGGGTCTCTTGTTTGAGGAGAATTTGAATGCAACTGGGCAAGATTTGAATTCTGGAGCTTTTGTTATAGAAGCTTGTTGCAATATATGTGGATGGAGTTTGATTTGGGGGAAGTCCATGGTCGCTGTGAGTCAGAATTTTGGAATGCTGAGTCAAAATTATGGACTGCTGATCATTACAGTTTCTTGTCATGCAAATGCGAAGTTCATAGAGCTTACTTGCAACCAAGTAGCTGAGGTGATTGAATTTATCACTTCGGGAATTTCTGTTCGTATGGTGGTTGGTACTAAAATCATCTACAATGTTTATGTTCGTATGTTGATTGGGTTAGACACTAACCTGATGCGGGATACCCTATGTGTGGAGCGAACTGATTGTCCTCAATTAGTTATTTTAGCTGTTTATGACATTGATAATTATTGTGTTTTATGCGGTCGGGTTTTGTACCTGGGTTGTTGCAGGGAACACCATGTGTGTTGCAGTTGTGATGGTGCTACCCTCTTGGAGGTGGTGCTGACTAGCAGGTGTGATGCCTTAAAATGCAAGGTTTTGACCTGCTTTGCAGGTGGGATAAAAACCACTTGTATGGGAGTCTCTGATAATGTGGGCAGCTGCGTATGCAGCTGGGTACTGATCTGTTCAGGAAAATGGGAACAAGGGAATGGATATTTGCTTGTTATGATGTTCATGTCTGTAGCTTCACTAAGCCGGGTGTTGGAGACAGTTGCTTCGTGTCATGATAGGGAGATGTCTGCTGTTGGAATGCATTTGCACCGCTTCATGGTGCACTATCTGCTGATTCTCATTACTATGGGCTTTGTGAGACATGTGCCTAGTCTCAATTTAAGCTTGTTTAATGCCCCAGAATAATCTTTAGCTTAATTTCGTTGTTATGTTGATAACAAGGTCACTTACTGATGTTATGACTTTTGTTATGTTTGATTGTTGATTTCGCGGGGTATGCCCCTAGATTTGTATTAGTTGTTCCTTTTTTGGTATAAAATTTTAATTAGCAAAAAAAAAAATATTGAAACTATAAAGTTATAACTTCGGTTCAATTACCAATTGAAGCCCTAAAGTTAGTAAATAGATTATGTAATCTATAAACCTTGCAAATTGGGTTTGTTGAATGGAGAGAGTTTCAAAACAAAGTTTTTTGGATGTGTATCAGAAGAGGGGGGAGAAATGGGGGGAACTGGAAAATACAACAAATTTCGATGGGGGGAAATTTAGGCGCCCCTAAAATTTCACCTCGTAAAACGTATTGCTCCAATTCCAATTTACTCATTTTAATTTTAAGTTGCTAATTATAAATTTTAAAACTTAAAATTTAAAAATATATATTTATAAAAATTAAAAAAATACAAATGTACTTATATAGATTGTCTATATTATAAATTAAAATTTAAATTATATTACTTATTATATTTTAAAAATCAAACTTATTTTATATTATTTATAAATTCCCAATTACTTAAATAATTTATTTTTCAAATTTTAAAATGAAAACTATCATATACTATATACTTATATACAATATCTATAATTCAGTTTAAAATTTGTATTATATTATTTACTAAATTTTAAAGGGTCTAATTTTATTTATTTATTATATCTTTTAATTAATTTATGTAATTTTAATTTTCAAAATTTTAAAAATGAATTGATACATATATTTATATAAAATACCTATAATAAAGTGTTAAAATTTATATTATATTATTTATTATATTTTAAATGATCTAATTTTATAATATCTTTTAATTTGTTTATTTAATTTTAATTTTTAAAATTCAAAATAAAAAAAGTTACATGTAACTATATAGAATATTTATAATATAATTTAAATTTATAATATATTCTTTTTTACGTTTTAAAGTAAGAAATTATCAAAATATAAATGTCATTATATATATATAAACGACATTATACATTTTTTAATAATATATCCAAAATGGTGTTAAAATGGGACCCACAAGGTACATATTTAAAGTAATAATGTTTAATGCAACACTTTCAAAATGGTGTTGCACGTTGCAACACCGTTATTCTCACGCTGTCACGCAACACTACATTCCTGCCTAATGCAATACCATATGCAGCAGTGTTGCATAAGACCATAAGTGAGAAAGCTAATGCAACGATTTGCTCGCAACGCTCCCCAAAAAGCGTTGCGTATGAGCACTTATGGCGTAGTGCAAATATTAGGCATAGCTTACATAGCAGAAGTAGGCAGAGGTAAAGGCATGGGAGCATTTTTCAACTTTTTACAATTAGCAGATAGATGATTAACACTTCCACAATTCACACACTCTTCCGTAGGAGCATACTTATCAGGAGTGTAATTATTGTGCTTATTAATCCCTACCTTGCCATTCTTGTTCTTTCTCCTACCTTTAGCTCTTGACTCAAATTTCTCTAACTTGTCCTTCAAATGCTTGTGGGACAAGTGACCTATGTTAGGTTTCTCAACTGATTTTGTTTTGCTACATTCTCCTAATTCAAAGTTTTTGCTAATGGGACCATATTGATTGTTCAATTTAACTAGAGTTGCTTTGCTGACAACTTTGGCTTTCGATGGATGATCAGTATCCATCGACAGCTCATTGTTCAACGGATAATTATCAACATTATCTGTTGACTAGCTGTCTGAAGCAGTCTCACCATCAACACCTAACTTTGCTTCTAATTTGCCAAAGGAGTTAATCCCTTGGACACGACAAATTTCTTCAGTAGTGGCCTTAGATTTTCCCCAAGTAGCGATTACATCCTGTTATTTCTTTAACTGTTCTTTCAATGTTTTTTCTCGTTTGAGAGCTTCAATCAATCCATCTTTAGCTTCCTAGTAATCTCTTCTCATAACCTCGAATTCAATTAACTGAGTTTCTATTAAAGCATTCCTATCACTTAAACTTTTCATTTAGATATTTAATCCTTCGGTTTTCTTTATTAAGCGATTTCATGGAAACATGCATGTTATACAATTCAAAAGACATCTCATCAATTGTACTATGTAAGAACCCAGATTTTTGGTAGGAATTAAAAGTTTTATTATATAATGGAGTATGAGTGTAATAGTGGTCCTAATAAATGATTATGAAATGGATATGGATTCCAATGTTTATATGTCATGAAGAATGCAATGGGTTGACAACGTAGATTAGAATAATCTATCTCCTAGAAAGTAGGATATGGTGATTCTAAACGAGGAAGATGGTTCTCATGTCATCAAAATCGATATCTGTTATTAGTCTAGTGGTTCCGAAAAAGGGTTAAAGAACGCTCAAAGAGAACGAGGACATTTTTATAAGTATAAGGAATAAACAGAGAATAAAGAGTGAATAGTGTTTTTGGTGGAAATGAGAATATTATTAGACGACTCTATATAGAAGTATTCAGGACGGATTTCTGAGTTCGTATTCATGATCCAGGGGTGAGATAAGTGTATGTAAACGATATCGGATTCAAAAAAATAGCACTTTTATTTTCTCCGAGAATTCCCTGGACACTGAAAGACTTAAGGATTTATTAAAAAGGATTTAATGAATTTAAATCCAAGAATTGTAAAGGAGGATTGAGAATGGTAGTATTATTAGTAAGAAGGTTTCCAGTAAAACCCTAACTAGAAACAATTGAGATATTCCTCTGAACAATCAATGAAAATGAGTAATAACCGGACAAAGAAATAAGCAGAGAGCCAAGATACAAGCATGTGCAAGTAGAGGGGATCAAGTAACCAAGTAGTTACCAAAGGAACTAGAAAAATTAGAAACTAAACCAAGTACTTAGTCAAAACCATAAGGATTCAACACATATCCCTTGCAAATGCATCATCCATGACACAAGCACTTTAATAAAGTGGCTTTATGCAAGATATTTCCTAAACACAGCAATAATACACTTTAGCGTGGATGAGAACAAAAGAGAAGTTAGCAAAACAAAAGGCAAACCAAGAACAACCAATCTCTCCAAAACTGCCCACCATGAACCAAGCTCAAAGAAAAATTCATATCTCAAGATCTAGAGCTTTAAAAATCATCAAATTTTAACCATAGCTTCTCCACTACATGGGCAACATTCGTTCAAAATTTCATGGCAATCTAATGATTATAGCCTAGTCAAATCTCCTCCCCAAGTGAAGAAGCCGAACTATCCAGATTGATTGACAGTTTCTGTGACGATTTTCAAACGGCCATATCTCCTTCATTTCTCAATGAAATTTGGTGTTCTTTATCTTGTTGGAAAGGTATTAAGATGAATAGTAACTCCGAATTGATTAACTAGTTTTCTTGTTTTGTTCTTAAGGTTTAAGCTATATAAAGACTATCTAAGGCTTGTTAAGTGTTTATAGACACTTTATAGTGTTTCTAGAGCTTCCTAGAAGGTAAACCCTTAACCCACGTTTGAGTTTTATATAAGATTTGATGATGTTTATGAGTTGTATGCATGATTTAGAGCATGTATGTTATGTGGGTGTTAGGAACATGTAAAAATATGATTTGTAGCACCAAGACCAGTCTAGGCAGTGGTGAAGATGATGAATAGTGAATATGAGTCTTGGGTATTGATCGAATGATTATTTGGGTTGTTCAAAAATTGGATTATTCGTTTTTAAGCCGTCGTAATGCCGAAATTTGCTTAGGTGTTAGAAACAGAGCATGTCCGAAACTTTAAATTTCTTTCAAGGTTGAGAACCTGCCATACCCTTGTACATCTCGAATCATAGATCGTTTTGGTACAAGAATCGAAACAAACAGACTTACGGTTTATGAGTTATGGTCAAAATCGTAAAAGTGGTTCGAAACCGTAAGTGCGAGTTCGTAACTAAAATTGAACCCCTTTAACATGATTAATTCAGTAGCGAATCTTGGTAATTAAATATTAGGAATCATAAGGAAGGTGTGAGAGAAGACCTCAAGTCAAACGGATCGTTTTTCGATTTTATAAAAATGTTCGAATCAAGGTGAATGCGAATGAACCAGTTAGGGGATTGCTTAAGTATAACTTTGGAAAATCACTTTGAAAATGGATAAAAAATCTCGAGGTATAATCCTTTAGAGTAAACGACCGACACTAGGACTTATATGAGCAAGTGTCGAATTATATCGGTGTTAATAAGAGCAATGTTAGGGGATGCCTAACGAGCTAATTCGAAAACGTGTTTTAGCATAAGTAAAATGCATACTTAGCCTTTCGAAGTGTTAAGTGATTAACCTCAGTTAGGGTGACTATTTATAGATCACCGGATTGACACGAGGCACACTACCCCTACAGGATTACCACGCAAGTTTCCAATACTTTGGAACTATTGTTGTGATAATATATATGGTTTGATTTTGTTATACATATGTCAGCGCATGCCTTTTTTCAGATTATATTGTGATACTTGTTTCGAGATTGGGTATTGGTTTATAAGCTAGATATGATATATTAGTTATAAGCCAGAATTTGTTAAGACCCTTAATGAAGGGCATATGATCTTCATACGTTAATATAGACCGAGAGTAGGTATTTTGAAATATAGAGATAGTCGTGGAAACCCGGAGGGATTCTAGCGACGGATTATTAATCACTCGAGGAATGTTATTTGAATATTATCTCAATCGAGAAGTACTATATGAATATTATTTTGAATATTCATTCGAGTTTATTTATTTAATGAATATTATTTTTAATATTCATTTGAGCTTTATTTATTAGAATGAATATTATTTTGAATATTCATTTGAGTTTATTTATTTATTGAATATTATTTTCGAATATTCATTTGAGCTTATTTGCTTAATGAATATTATCCTGAATATTCATTTAAGGTTTTAATTATTTTCTAGGATATTATTTTGAATATTTATTCGAGGAATTATTTATTTAGTGAATATTTTATATATACTTACTCGAGGGTTATTTATGAGCAATATTTTATATTAAGAATACTCTGGAATTATTTATGGATTAATAAATATTCTTGGAATATTTATTTAATTCTTTCAACTAGTTCTAAAATAAGATATTCTTACTCAAAAATTTCCTTGACCTTCAAATACTATGTAAATTATTTCTGAGTCGTATTATTATTATTTTTATCGAGGAAGGTTCTCAAAACTCTATTCTTCGTTCGAATCTATCTTCCAAAATATAAGAGAACATTGCTTGAGAGCTGTTAATTCTTTGACTGCCTGGTCCTATACTTGTTAAACTACCTTTTCACTCATATCTTGATTCTTTTCAAACATCGATATGAGTCATTTTGGTTACCTCCTCAACACTCGAGGGGTAAGATTGATGGAACAAGTCTATATCCATTAACAAGCAATAGCTTGGGAAATATTGGTGAATTTTCCTTTCCAACTAGATAAGACTACTTTGTGGAGTCTTATCAACAAGTATTATACTTGGGAAAGGGGGACAAACTTTACATTTCAGGGTCATGGATGTTATTCGAACTAGGAGCCGCGTAAGTGACCCAGTGGCGCCGGTCCAGCAAATGGCCCAACCGTTGGCCGAGGGGGTTCCAGAGGGCGGTAGACAAGTAAATCCGTCGGTTCTTTCTTCTAAATGTAGAGAACAAGAGGTGGGGAGCATAACATGCAACTGATCAACGTAAAATGTTATGTCTCCTGGCGCGTCAATGCTCCAGTATTAGTTCATCTTTCAAAGTTGAAATTTTCTGCAACATGATCTGTGTTGGCAGGGTTGAAAAGTGTTTAGAACTGGAATTACAATCTTTTCCTGCAAATTCCTCTTTGTGATATATGTTGATATCTGGCACTATTTTCGTAAATGCATGGCCTATGGTTTGAAAGATACTTTTGAACAGTTATATATTATTGTTTAGTTATACATTATTTTTGGTGGGCTATTGCTCACCCTTGCTTTATTACTATATCACAACAACAGCTAGGTTTGATGGCCCGCGTAAGGCGTACTCGGCGCGAGCAGGTGACCCCAGTCGTAGGACTACCCGCTGAGATGGTTGATGCCATTGCTGAGTAGACTAGACTAGCAGCTTTGTTTACTCGCTTATTTATATGTATCATTAATGTTAATCAATGGCAAGAAACTTTAAATTATGTTGTAATCATTTTGGATTGTAATATTTATATTCGTGGATCCTATTAGTAGCGACTTATATCAATTTCATCTCTGGGACTATAACTGGTTGTGTGTGTGTGTGATATGATATTATTGTGGGGTCATAGCATGCTGCTTATTTATTGTGATGCAAGTCAAGAATTATTGATGGAATTAGGACCGTAACAACCCGATCCCTGATCCCGGATCTGGGGGTGTTACAAACTAGCACATTCTGCTTTAGAAAGATCGGCTAGGTTTGTAGAGAATACCTGGTTGCTTGCTGAACTAGCTTCTTCATCTTTCTCATTTGCATGAGGACAAGGTTGACAACCTCTTCTTCTGCATCAGAATTGAAGGGTTTCGAGTATCAAACGTAGCGGAAACATTTATGCATTCAACTTAGTCCAACTCAATCTATAAATAATCCTCAAAACATTTATCTTATTCCTCAATAAAGAAACATGAAAATCAATTAATCCTCAAGACACGATTAATCCTCGAGATAACAATTAATCCTCGAATAAGTCATTAATCCTCAAGACAATAATTAACCCTAGAGATAATCATTAATCTTCGAATTAAATACATATATACCTGTCACATAACCAATTAACACATAGCATATACGGCTCACAAATAAAAGAGCACTCAAATTATTCATAAAATATTTACAAATCACTAATAGATAATCAAAGAATAATAACACGCAATTTACATAATCACATAGCACGTTTGATCAGATCATAAAAAGATTTTATCTAATATTTTTAAAACAGAAAACGGGTCAAAACCCTAATTACCAGATATAACCGACTCAATAAAAAAGTTTGGTAAAAAGTCGGCCCAAATTTAAAAGTTGAATTTTAACTCAAAACTATTTTTATAAGAACCGGGTCATTTTTCTAATTCCAGAAATATTTTTCTCGTTGAAAACGGATAAACGGTTTAATTAATACACAATTAATAAGAATAATTCAATTAATAATTAAATTAATTGATTATTCAAATTAATTATTCATTAATCAACTCATAAAAATAATAAATCTTTTATAATAAAAAGATTTAAATTCAATGAAGTCAATTATATATTTAAATAATAATTAATTAATATAATTAATCAATTAAAATGAATTAATCAATTAATTAAATCAATTAAATTATTATTTAAAAATAATTAACTAATTAAATTTAATTTTTAGAATTTAAAATAATAATAATTAAAAGAAATCTGAATTTTAGAAAAATTTATAAAATTTTGACCCAAAAACATTTTTCTGAAAAGTTTTAAGATTTTAAAGATCAAAACGTTACTATTCATCACCACCTACGCTGTTCTTCGTATGAATACTTTGAAGAAAACCACCTCCAACAATGGAGGTTTTCCAGTTTCCGGTGACCGGAAAATTATCCGGCGAACCAAACCCAGAATCCGACGAGCCCAAAAACAGCTCTAAATCACGCGGTTTCAAATCCTATAAGTCCCAAATTCATCCTAGAGCTCAGAATCAACCATAATCAAACCAAACGGATCGGTTTTCACCGAATCCGATCATATCCGATCAAGAATCGGCCAAAATCCGGCGAGCTCGAAAACGGGCACCAAACTTAACATTCTATATACCAAATCGAAGCTTAGGAGTTCAACAATCTATAACAAACATCAAACACAGCAGAAAATCATCCAAAAGCCCGTAAAAATTGAAATTAAATCTCACCCCCAATTTTTTCGATTTCGAGTTTTAGGTTATTAAACATCAAACAAAAATTATCATAAAATCCCTGAGATCATAAGAAAGTTATAGACACTAACCACATCAACAACAAATCACCCTACAATCCATACCAAATTAAACAAGTTCGAAAATTAAAATAAAAAAAACAAATTTTCGAATCAGACAATTTTGGTTATGAACATCTACATAAACATGTAGTAGAGATCAAGAGCTTCAGTTTGGTTACTCACATGATCGATTTGGATGCCGGAATCACTGTCAAAAAGTGGTTTGATTATGAAGAACACCAAGAACAATTCTCCAGAGAATTTTCCAGAAAAGAAAATCAGAAAATCTGATTTTCTGATTATTTTAGTAAATAAAAATAATTCAGATGCTATTTATATTAATAAAAAATTAATAACCCAAAAATATTTTTTTAACCCCTAATTAAAATCATTAAGCCTTAAAAATAATTTTTATGGGATAAAAATGTAAAATTTTATTTTTAAACAAATATGATATAAATGCCAAAATTCTCCAAAAATTTCGAGTATTACAAAAATTGCAAAATAATACATTTTTGAACATCCCATTATTATATGAAAATATTTTTATGAAAAACAGGGCCTCGAATCCAATACAGGGGCTGGGTCCGAAAATTAAAATGCGAAATAACTCTATTCTAAAAATATAAAAATTACAGAAAAATAGAATAAAATATTCTATGATACACGGAAGTCACATAACATGTATGGGATAATTTTCCTATTTTATAAAAATCATAACGCGTTTAAATGCATTAAAAATAAACTAACACACAGTAAAATCAACTAAAAATATATTTTTGTATAATAAATTACACGTAATTTTTTTCGGGTCGTTACATTCTTCCCCCCTTATAAGGATTCCGTCCTCGGAATCAGCTAAGGCAACTAGTGGGGTTCCTTAACTCCTTCATCATCAACACTTGCTTTACAAAACTGGGGATGGTGTCCCTTCGCAATCAACTTCTCCAGCATCTCAATTCAACTATATGGTCTCTACTGAGGTAGTTATCACTGGAGTCTTACAACCCATCGTTATTCGCTTCAAATATGGCTCGACCAACTTTCCATTAACATAATATCCTTGAGAGAGAGAGAGAGAGTGAACTGATTCCATTGATATGTCACTGATATTCTAATCATTTTAGGACTCGTTCTTGCTCTTGGCGATTCCGTTGCGAATCTAATTTCTATCTGCGAATTTCGCTTATCCTGACCTGATTGGCATACCCTTGAAATTCATTAGAGATAACAAAAATCATAAAATTTTGAAGAGAACAGATTCCATATCATAGCAAATGTTCCACAATTGTGGTTATGAATTTTATGAATTTTAAACAACCTGATTTGAAATAAGAGAATAACTGAGAGATCAATATGATCACATGAACCCGACGTTGTGTGTCTTAGCTCCGACATTTACAATTAAAGGTGATCAGCCTTCTTGTAATACACAACACACCAGTGATGGCGTCCCATCCAACTTCTATCACACAGACAGATATACCTGGTGTCCCCTATAAATAGGGTTGTTCGTCTCAGTAGGATTAGAGAAATATGAAAGGAATTCCAAATTTGTTATTTTCCGAAAAGAAGAACCAGGAAGAAAGTACCGAACAAGTGGTACTATATTGCAAATAAGGTTATTAATCATTGGAGAAAACAAAAAGTTGAAAGTCTCAGAAATTTAAAAATAGGTTTCATAGTAACCGCTGAAACAATTGAGATTCAAAATGGAGATTGAACACAAGTATCAAAATGTCACTGTTTAGAAGTGGAGAAATATCTTCTAACGAATACCTCTTTAGGAGGGATATCAAAATAATTCATAGAAAGAAAAGGTATTGCCAAGGTCACTACTTATGCCTTCTTTGTCAGTTCCTTCGATAGCTCGTCATTCGATTGTAAGCTTCTTCCTTTCCATGTTTTACCGATATCGATATCGTATGTCATCATCAACTCGTAATAATCTCTGAAGATTCCACAGTAGACATCTCCATTCGCCAGGTGATCTATCCAATTCAGCACAACTATCTCAAACGAGTACTCCAATCTTAACTTACTAATTGGTACTATATCCAATAGTCCAACACGAACTCTACATGAGCTCTGACGTTCCTTACTTAGCTATACACACTCCTACACACTCTCGTTTCTAGTTTACTATAACCCTGCTCTGATACCAACTGTGACACCCCCCAAATCCGGGGTCAGGAGATTTGGTTGTCACGCGAAAATCCTCAAAATAAAACATCTGTTTAATAATAATCAATCACTTGGGATTGTCCAACACTGGAAATATAACATCTGTGACCCCAACATACCAAGATCTTTTAAGGTTATAGGGCTAGAAACAAGAATCCAAATTCCATTAGATAAAAAAACATTCCTTCTTTACAACATTCTCTTTGATCAAATCTTAAACCACTGGTGTAACTTCGATAAGAAGTACGCCAGCCTAACTAGACAATTACATAATAATAATAATAAATATTAGAACTCAATTATATAAAATAGATCTTACTCTAAATCCAGACATCCTGGGCCAAGTCATCTTCGAAATAGCATCATAAGGTTATTAATCATTGGAGAAAACAAAAAGTTGAAAGTCTCAGAAATTTAAAAATAGGTTTCATAGTAACCGCTGAAACAATTGAGATTCAAAATGGAGATTGAACACAAGTATCAAAATGTCACTGTTTAGAAGTGGAGAAATATCTTCTAACGAATACCTCTTTAGGAGGGATATCAAAATAATTCATAGAAAGAAAAGGTATTGCCAAGGTCACTACTTATGCCTTCTTTGTCAGTTCCTTCGATAGCTCGTCATTCGATTGTAAGCTTCTTCCTTTCCATGTTTTACCGATATCGATATCGTATGTCATCATCAACTCGTAATAATCTCTGAAGATTCCACAGTAGACATCTCCATTCGCCAGGCGATCTATCCAATTCAGCACAACTATCTCAAACGAGTACTCCAATCTTAACTTACTAATTGGTACTATATCCAATAGTCCAACACGAACTCTACATGAGCTCTGACGTTCCTTACTTAGCTATACACACTCCTACACACTCTCGTTTCTAGTTTACTATAACCCTGCTCTGATACCAACTGTGACACCCCCCCAATCCGGGGTCAGGAGATTTGGTTGTCACGCGAAAATCCTCAAAATAAAACATCTGTTTAATAATAATCAATCACTTGGGATTGTCCAACACTGGAAATATAACATCTGTGACCCCAACATACCAAGATCTTTTAAGGTTATAGGGCTAGAAACAAGAATCCAAATTCCATTAGATAAAAAAACATTCCTTCTTTACAACATTCTCTTTGATCAAATCTTAAACCACTGGTGTAACTTCGATAAGAAGTACGCCAGCCTAACTAGACAATTACATAATAATAATAATAAATATTAGAACTCAATTATATAAAATAGATCTTACTCTAAATCCAGACATCCTGGGCCAAGTCATCTTCGAAATAGCATCATAAGGTTATTAATCATTGGAGAAAACAAAAAGTTGAAAGTCTCAGAAATTTAAAAATAGGTTTCATAGTAACCGCTGAAACAATTGAGATTCAAAATGGAGATTGAACACAAGTATCAAAATGTCACTGTTTAGAAGTGGAGAAATATCTTCTAACGAATACCTCTTTAGGAGGGATATCAAAATAATTCATAGAAAGAAAAGGTATTGCCAAGGTCACTACTTATGCCTTCTTTGTCAGTTCCTTCGATAGCTCGTCATTCGATTGTAAGCTTCTTCCTTTCCATGTTTTACCGATATCGATATCGTATGTCATCATCAACTCGTAATAATCTCTGAAGATTCCACAGTAGACATCTCCATTCGCCAGGCGATCTATCCAATTCAGCACAACTATCTCAAACGAGTACTCCAATCTTAACTTACTAATTGGTACTATATCCAATAGTCCAACACGAACTCTACATGAGCTCTGACGTTCCTTACTTAGCTATACACACTCCTACACACTCTCGTTTCTAGTTTACTATAACCCTGCTCTGATACCAACTGTGACACCCCCCCAATCCGGGGTCAGGAGATTTGGTTGTCACGCGAAAATCCTCAAAATAAAACATCTGTTTAATAATAATCAATCACTTGGGATTGTCCAACACTGGAAATATAACATCTGTGACCCCAACATACCAAGATCTTTTAAGGTTATAGGGCTAGAAACAAGAATCCAAATTCCATTAGATAAAAAAACATTCCTTCTTTACAACATTCTCTTTGATCAAATCTTAAACCACTGGTGTAACTTCGATAAGAAGTACGCCAGCCTAACTAGACAATTACATAATAATAATAATAAATATTAGAACTCAATTATATAAAATAGATCTTACTCTAAATCCAGACATCTTGGGCCAAGTCATCTTCGAAATAGCATCATGCCTCTTCTCTTTCTGAAGTGTGCGGATAAGTCTCGCCAAACTACTTTACTGAAATGTTAGAATTTACAACAGCAAGTATGAGCGAAAGAAATGCTCAGTAAGCGTATAAAAATTTTGATATAAAACCAGGATAAGTGGGGCATAAAATCAACTGAAATGTAAAACAGTATATAGAGAAACTGAATCAACAACTGTGATATAATTCAAACCATAACTTAAATCATTTGGCATGTCATAAAAATGAATCATCTGCCAATTCACAATATATAATAGCCATTCTGGCGATATGGATTGGATATATATAAAAACAAAACCACCATTGCCCCCTGATCAGGTTCAAAAGCAATGGGACCCTTTATACTACCACCGGTACATTTCTATACCCGTGTGTATAACCCGGATTTCAATAAAGGTACCAAAATAGGCAAGTAATGTTAGCCTATAGGAAGATGGTATGGTTACCATATCCTCCTTAAATATTGCTGGACCATGGTAGCAACCATGGCCTCCTACGCTTTCGAATAAATATTGCTGGACCATGAAATCATCGATGGCCTCCTCCGCTTTACCATTTTCCAATCCAATAGAGCAATTTCCGAATTCAACAGGAAATGCTTAGTTTCACATACAGTTCACATCCCTATTATTTACTACGATAATAAGGATATGAAGAGTTTATCTTAAACAATTCCCCATATCAAGGGTACCAATATCAAGCAACTGAGTTCGCACAAAAATATTTAAGAATCACAAATAGCTCTGAACAATAGCTATTCGTCATGATATGAATCAATGAAATATAAAATAAACAGTGTTTAAGATAAAAAAGAAAATACTTGCCTCTGGTCTTTATCTATTTCGTAGCACCGAAGTAATACGATTCTCTTCTTCTTCTATCTTACGGCATCACAATCTTCTATTCCAATCATTCGTTGATTTGACGCTCTTGCGATTGCCACGAGTCTGATCCGTTGACATCGAGCCCGCGCGTCTACAATATCTCTGTCGGAAGAAAATAATTGGAAATATCCCCCTTTGAACATGAACGTTTTCCCGGTGTTAAAACACCTCGCAAGTAAACCAGCAATTCCACAAACAATACTTTCATCTCCAACCTTCTTTATTACAATCCACACAATACTGCATCCATTTCCAACTTTCTTCGTCTCATACCAACTTAACTCCGCTGACATTCCTAAGTCAATATTTACCAATTAATCCTCGAATTAAACATTTATGCATTCAACTTAGTCCAACTCAATCTATAAATAATCCTCAAAACATTTATCTTATTCCTCAATAAAGAAACATGAAAATCAATTAATCCTCAAGACACGATTAATCCTCGAGATAACAATTAATCCTCGAATAAGTCATTAATCTTCGAATTAAATACATATATACCTGTCACATAACCAATTTACACATAGCATATACGGCTCACAAATAAAAGAGCACTCAAATTATTCATAGAATATTTACAAATCACTAATAGATAATCAAAGAATAATAACACGCAATTTACATAATCACATAGCACGTTTGATCAGATCATAAAAAGATTTTATCTAATATTTTTAAAACAGAAAACGGGTCAAAACCCTAATTACCGGATATAACCGACTCAATAAAAAAGTTTGGTAAAAAGTCGGCCCAAATTTAAAAGTTGAATTTTAACTCAAAACTATTTTTATAAGAACCGGGTCATTTTTCTAATTCCAGAAATATTTTTCTCGTTGAAAACGGATAAACGGTTTAATTAATACACAATTAATAAGAATAATTCAATTAATAATTAAATTAATTGATTATTCAAATAATTATTCATTAATCAACTCATAAAAATAATAAATCTTTTATAATAAAAAGATTTAAATTCAATGAAGTCAATTATATATTTAAATAATAATTAATTAATATAATTAATCAATTAAAATGAATTAATCAATTAATTAAATCAATTAAATTATTATTTAAAAATAATTAACTAATTAAATTTAATTTTTAGAAGTTAAAATAATAATAATTAAAAGAAATCTGAATTTTAGAAAAATTTATAAAATTTTGACCCAAAAACATTTTTCTGAAAAGTTTTAAGATTTTAAAGATCAAAACGTTACTATTCATCACCACCTACGCTGTTCTTCGTATGAATACTTCGAAGAACACCACCTCCAACAATGGAGGTTTTCCAGTTTCCGGTGACCGGAAAATTATCCGGCGAACCAAACCCAGAATCCGACGAGCCCAAAAACAGCTCTAAATCACGCGGTTTCAACTCCTATAAGTCCCAAATTCATCCTAGAGCTCAGAATCAACCATAATCAAACCAAACGGATCGGTTTTCACCGAATCCGATCATATCCGATCAAGAATCGGCCAAAATCCGGCGAGCTCGAAAACGGGCACCAAACTTAACATTCTATATACCAAATCGAAGCTTAGGAGTTCAACAATCTATAACAAACATCAAACACAGCAGAAAATCATCCAAAAGCCCGTAAAAATTGAAATTAAATCTCACCCCCAATTTTTTCGATTTCGAGTTTTAGGTTATTAAACATCAAACAAAAATTATCATAAAATCCCTGAGATCATAAGAAAGCTATAGACACTAACCACATCAACAACAAATCACCCTACAATCCATACCAAATTAAACAAGTTCGAAAATTAAAATAAAAAAACAAATTTTCGAATCAGACAATTTTGGTTATGAACATCTACATAAACATGTAGTAGAGATCAAGAGCTTCAGTTTGGTTACTCACATGATCGATTTGGATGCCGGAATCACTGTCAAAAAGTGGTTTGATTATGAAGAACACCAAGAACAATTCTCCAGAGAATTTTCCAGAAAAGAAAATCAGAAAATCTGATTTTCTGATTATTTTAGTAAATAAAAATAATTCAGATGCTATTTATATTAATCAAAAATTAATACCCCAAAAATATTTTTTTAACAACTAATTAAAATCATTAAGCCTTAAAAATAATTTTTATGGGATAAAAATGTAAAATTTTATTTTTAAACAAATATGATATAAATGCCAAAATTCTCCAAAAATTTCGAGTATTACAAAAATTGCAAAATAATACATTTTTGAACATCCCATTATTATATGAAAATAATTTTATGAAAAACAGGGCCTCGAATCCAATACAGGGGCTGAGTCCGAAAATTAAAATGCGAAATAACTGTATTCTAAAAATATAAAAATTACAGAAAAATAGAATAAAATATTCTATGATACACGGAAGTCACATAACATGTATGGGATAATTTTCCTATTTTATAAAAATCATAACGCGTTTAAATGCATTAAAAATAAACTAACACACAGTAAAATCAACTAAAAATATATTTTTGTATAATAAATTACACGTAATTTTTTTCGGGACGTTACAGCTGTAGATGATGGTGTTCTTGCTGAATATAAGTCCTCCATTTGATATTTCTTGAGAAGCTCTTTGACACACTTGGATTGACAAATAAAAATTCCATTTGTCCTTTGACTTACTTGTAATCCAAGAAATAACTTCAGCTCACCCATCAGGCTCATCTCAAATTTACCCTGCATTAGCTTAGCAAATTTCTTGCACAACAGATCATTAATAGACCCAAATATTATATCGTCCCCATAGACTTGGACTAGTATAGTATCATTCTTATGTTTCTTTGTAAAAAGAGTTTTGTCTATGACACCTCTATCAAAACCATTTTCAAGTAAGAATTTAGAAAGAGTGTCATACCATTTTCTTGGTTTTTGCTTAAGACCATAGATAGCCTTGAAGAGAAAGTAGACATAGTCCAACAGATCTGGATCTTCAAATCCAGGGGGCTATTCCACATAAACCTCTTCATCCAGCTTACCATTCAGAAAATCACTCTTGACATCCATTTGATAAACTTTGAAGATTGAGAATGATGCGAATGCCAAAAATATCCTGATGGCCTCAAGTCTTGTCACTGGTGCATAGGTTTCATCATAATCAATTCCTTCAGCTTGGGAATAACCTTTAGCAACCAGTCTTGCTTTGTTTCTAGTCACGGTGCCATCTTCATTCAACTGGAATACCCACCTAGTATCAACCACTTTCTTGTCTTTAGGTCTAGGTACCAGCTTCCATACTTCTTGTTGTTTAAATTGATTGAGCTCATCTTGCATAGCAATCACCCAATCAGGATCAGAAAGAGCTTCCTCAGTTTTTTTAGGTTCCATTTCAGACAGAAACCCTAAATAATTACACTGATTCTGAGAGTCTACCGTTCTCTCAAGAAACCCTCTTAGCCGCCACCTAAATTCAGCCAAATTGTCACCTTTTTTCATTAGATCTATACCTTTAAACCTCACAAATTCATATCCTCCTTCTAATCTTCCACCTAAACACCATATTTCTTATATATATACTATCTTGTAATTTAAAAAATGGTTTTGTGTTCTGAGTTTTCTTTTCATGTTCGAGGTTTGGTGAGGTCCTGGAAGTTCGGTTATGTGGATCTGGAGAATGGACTTGTTGAGTTCCATTCTTCTCTGAGAAATAGCATCACTCTCGGTGTGGTTTATGCTATGGAGGCCTTGGGAGATGGCTTGATCTGCGACCGGAATGGTTTCGACCTCTTAGCGCCTACCTCGTCGTACTTTGGTTGGATTAACTTTTCGCTAGATCTGAGAAGGAATCCATCGTTGAGTTCCAAACTCACCTTGTTGGTGATTGATGTTGTTCAAGGACTCTTCCTTCCTATCAATGTGAGGAAATCGCAAGATTTCATCAAGGGCATCTATTTGCCTAAGGTTTGCAAGATTGGACGGCACTATAGCTATGGGTATAAGGACGTTTTGAATGTGAAGATGAGTGTTAGGACACTTTTTTTGGAAGTGCCCGTCGTCAATGCTCTTGCTCTTCGAAAGAAGAGTTTGAAGACTGGTTTGAACGCCTGTCAAGTGTTTGATGAAATGTCGCAGAAAGTTTGTGAGGTTATCTTTGATGACGAAGGGTGTCGTACTTCTTATGGTCCACAATTCGTATGTTTGTTTGCTTCTCTTAGGATGGAAGTGGATTTTGCTCTACTGATTTCTTTGAGATGGGGGATGTTATCTAGGATGGGGTCTCTCGACTGGAGCTTACAGTCGGGTAAATTCATGGTTATGATGGTTAATTTATCTGATGTATTGTATCTTATGGACCAAGAGGGGATCAATTTAGATTCTGCGAAGACACACCAGGTGTTTATGGTTAGTATCGAGTTTACGGTAGAGAAGCAATGTGCTTCTATTGATGGTGCTGTTAGGTCTCTTTCCACCCTTGTCATCATTGGTATGATGGGTCACCTTGGGACTGAGGGTGTGTGTTTTATTACATATAATAATGTGGATGCACACATTATGTTTTTCACTTTGTTGAAGAAGATGAAACTTTTTGAGAATCATTCAATGCTGATGTTACTCGATTTGACTGCTCTTGTTAAACAGAGCAGAGTTGCAATTGGAGAGCTCACCGACTGCGGTAGCTATGGGAGTAATGTGTGGGTTTTCGTTGTTGGTATATTCACTATAACGGTTTTGGAGAATAAGCTAATGCTTGCTGGTTGTTCTAAGAAGGGCAAGGTGTTTGTTGCTTTGTCTCAACTCGTAAGCGAGATAGACTCCATGGATGTGAACGATATTCAATGTTGGTTGCAGATGGTTATCTGTCAAACTGGGAGGGATTTGCCTAGTTTGTTGAAGGAAATGTTTTGTTCTATTTGTCCTATATCTCTGGAGGAGTTTAGATGTACCGTAGCGAATGAGGTTAAGAAGCTGGTTGCTGGTTGTTATTTTACCATGAACACTATGCGCTTTGAGGGTCGCCATGTGCTTGCTGGTATGCCCAGACAAGACCTCGAGGTTTTTCAGAGATTTGTAGGTGAAAGCCTCATTGTGTTCGACAAATTGCCTCTGCAAGGGTGTGTTTTTTCTGATGGATTTGTTTCGACAGTGTTTGTCGAGACAATGCATTTTTACAGTTTGAATTCTATTGTGATTGCTTATTTTCATGGAGGGATGGGAGGCATTATCTGGGTCTTCTTGCCTAGAGAGAACCTTCTTTGGGTTCACGATGTTCTGTTATCAGTTAGCTCTTTTATGAGCCTCTCCTTAGACTTGATCTGTTTGGTGTTTGAACCTGATTTGAAGAACAGGTGTATGTTGAGTATGTACCACACGGAAGGGATGGGGGTTGAACCTGATTTGAAGAACAGGTGTGATGGTGACCTTGACAATGTGATTTGCAAAGCTGTAGCAAGATACCAATCTAATTGGCATGGAGCAGGACACTCAAGGCAAGCATGTGGATGGGGCCTGCCAGAGAATGGCATGGTCAATGGTAAAGGTTGGTTCATGGGGATGTCCACGCTGTTAATGGCCAGGAGTTGGAATGCCTATTGGAATATCTTGCTCGTTTTCTTACCTCATGCCGAGCATCTGATTGATGCAATGATTCCCTGGATGTTCATGACTTAGTTGTTATGTAGCAATTTATCTTGTTCTTGTTTATGTTGACAGTAGGGTGACTTACTGATGTTGTGACTTTTGCTATGCTTAATTGTTGCTTTTCGCGGGGTATGCCCCTAGATTTGTACTAGTTGTTCCTTTTTGGTATAAAATATTTAATTAGCAAAAAAAAAGTCTTTGTTGATAAAAGTTCGATTCTTGGTATAAAACGCAGTGTTGACAGCTTCAGCCACAAAGAAAGCCTTGATTCACTTAACATAGTACGTGCAGCTTCAATCAAGGTTCTATTCTTTCTTTTTACTAACCCATTTTGTTGAGGAGTTCTCGGAGCTGAATACTGTCTTGTTATGCCCTTATGTTGGGATTTATGGGTGATGGAATAGACAACTTAACTAGTTTTATTGGTATACTTAGTTTTTGCTAAGTAGAACATACTGTCATAGCCTGAAATGTATTCTTGTAATTTAAATAAATACTGTCATGTAATAAGTGTAATTCTTGGAAGAAGTTCGATTATGTTCAAGCCTCAAGAAATACATAAGTTCGACAGAAGGAATAAAAGTTACTGTCAAGCTCTGACAGTAAGGTTACAAGGAAACATCATGTTGCCTAGGTCGACAGCAAGTTTCACGGAGTCGACAGCAAGTTTCAACTTGACAGCAACATTGGCGGAGATTCTAATGACAGCAACTTTGATATACAGTTTGCGACAGTGAGTTTGGAATTCTTGACAGCAATCTCTGCGGGAAAAACATGCTGTCAATCAAAGCACAATTCTTGACAGCAATCTCTGCGGGAATTCATACTGTCAACCAAAGCAAAATTCTTGACAGTAATATCTGCGGGAAATTCATACTGTCAAAACAAAGCGTAATACATTGACAGCAAACTTTGTGGCAAACATACTGTCATATAGAATCAGCTTGATTTAGGAATTTTCTAAGTCAAAATTAAACGACAGAGTATATGTTCAAAAGAAGCAGGCGTGTTGTAATATTCAACCTTTACAGCAAGCTTGGAAAGTCTATAACTGAAGCTCGAGAGATCACATGGAACAACCTGTAAAGTCTAGAGCAGATAAAATTGAATACGACTAGATCTGGGTGGCTCAAATGTGGAAAGCATCTTTAAGTTACTTTGTGATAATCACATGGGAACAAATCATGGAATGAGCTGCAAAAGGAATATAACAGCAACTCAACAATCAATGAGGATGATAGTACAGTAGATTATCACACTATAAATAGAGCACTCTGTTTATATATTAAAGGTGAGAAAAACTCAACAACTGTAATCTCTTGAGTATTTGTAGCTTGAGAATTAATTTGTTCTCAAGGTTGTAGCAAAACTTTGCAAAATAAATAAAACATTTATTTTGTGAAATCCTCGTATTTGATTTTACTTGTGTTTGCATTTCTTCTACTAGTAAATCACAAATTCTATTTAAGTTGTTGAAATAGTTTTTGAAATTTATTAGTATTGCATTCAACCCCCCTTCTGCAATACTTTCCTGGACCAACAACTGGTATCAGAGCGATCAGATTAATACACATATCTGAGATCCAAATGGCAAGTATTCAAAGGTCAAGTAATATCAAGATTCCAGCTTTTGATAAAGAAAACTACAACATATGGAAAAAGAAGATTATGTTATTTATCAAAGCTCAGAATCCACTATTCCTAGGTATTCTGGAAAATGGCCCCTTCATTCCTCAAAAGGAAATCCCAGCTGCTACAGTAAATGATGTAGTAATCCCAGCTCATTGGGTTGCTAAGAAGCCTTCTGAGTATAATGACTCAGAAAAAGAAAAGGTAGCACTGGATGATCATCTGCAACTCATTCTACTAGATGCACTTACCCTGGACAAAGCTATGAGTGGAAATATAATAGCATGCAACTCTGCCAGGGATATGTGGAAAAAGATAGAACTGTTATGTGAAGGAAGTGAAGAGGTCAGAGAGAATCAAAAACAAATACTGGTGTCACAATATGAAGCGTTTATGGGCAAGCATGGAGAAGAGCTAACCCACATGTTTGAAAGATTTAGCAAACTGATAGCCGAGCTTCAAATTCATGGAAAGTTTTATGAAAAGAAGGAAGTCAATATCAAGTTTCTGCTAACTCTTCCAGAACATCTTGAGCACAGAGTAACAGCCATAAGAGAAGGGAGAGACTTAAATTCTGTTTCTCTTGAAACATTGTATGGAGTTCTAAAATCTTATGAACTTGAATATTATCAAAAGAAAGCTATACAAAGTGGATCCAAAGGATTGATGGCAAACATGGCTGGTGCTCTAGTTGCTCAAGGACCATCATATTTTCAAGCAAGTGAGCAAATTCAAAATGATCAACAACCTCAATTTTCATCTGTGAAAATTGAAGAAGTGATTGAAGATGAAGAAAAGGTTGTCCTTCAACTAGAAGATGTTGAAGATGAAGAATTCTTCACTCTAGAAGAAATGGAGAAAATGGATAATCCAACCATGGCTTTTATGGCAAGAAAATTCAAAAATATAAGGTTCAGGAGGAACAAGCCATATAAGCCTCAAGGTCAATTTCCAAAGTATAACCAAGGAAGCTCATCAAAACCTGCTACTGGCACCAAGGGAGGATACAAAACAGGAATGGTAGATAGGTCAAAGTTTAGATGCTACAATTGCAATGAACTTGGTCACTTTGCTACTGAATGCAAAAGACCAAAACAAATACAAAGAATGGAGAGAGGAACTGGGAGTCAATTTAAGAAAGGACAAGGAAAGGCCTATGTGGCTGAAGGAAAATGCTGGGATGAATCTGATAATGAAGAAGAAGAGGAATTTGTGAATTTAGCCTTGATGGCTAGAGAGGATGAAAAAGTATCAACCACGTCAAGTCAGGTACCATCTCTAGTATTACTAGATATGTCTTTAAATGACTATAAGCAAACTATTGAGGAAATGAGTACTGAAATGTTTAATATTCATACTAGTTTATCTGCTGCAAATGAAGAAATTGCTAGATTAACTAAAGAAAATGAAGTACTCAGATCTAACAATGATGTGTTGTTGCTTAAGACCAGTTCTATTGATTCTTTAGCTCAGGAAAACGAAAGACTAAAAAATGATTTAATCTGTGCTAAAGAGATAGAGGATTATCTAAGAAAAGAAATTTCTGAGAATGAATTTAAGCTAAAGGCATTTAGAAATTCCTCTAAGTTAGTTCAAGAGTATCATGAGAAACATACTGAAAGTAAGAAGATAGGCATAGGCTATGATTATAGCAGGAGACCTGGTAAAGAGGCTGTTATACAGAAAAATGATGATAATAATACTGTAAGACCTTACATCCTCAAAAATGTGAGTAACCCAATTTTCAAAAGTACAGAGTTTGATGTTAATGAAAACTCCCTAATTATTAATCAAGAACTCTGTGATGAAGATGAGAGGATTGACAGTGAATCTAAGAAAGAAAAAGATTCTGTCAAAATGACAGAAACAGTATTAAACAGTCCAACCAAGTGTTCAAAAGATACTGTCAAGAAGTCATCCAAGACAGTAACTTTCAAACCTACTGTCAAGACAGCAAGTACAAAAGATGCTGTCAAAAATAGTTCGACAGCATCTTCTGAACAGATTGTCAAGATAGTTGTCTCTAAGTCCAAAAACAGAAATGGGAAGCTAGGCATTGATAAAAAGAATAATTATGCATATGTTAAGCAGGCACCAAGGAAACTTTGCAATAATTGTGGCTCCTCACATCATTTAACTCATGTTTGTAAGAAATCAACTAGTAGCATATCTAATGCAACAGAGTTGAAAGGGAACTTACACAGAACCCCCATTATGCAAAGAGAATTGGTAGTTTGTAATAACATTGACTGTATGCCATGCAAAATTACTGCCATGAGTACATGTTTTAATTTGCAAATTTCATCAAATGAATTATGTGCTTATATGCAAACTGCAAAGACTTCTGAATCCACTAAAGAAAGTGAGAAGTCTGCTCTCACTAAGAAAAAGTCAAAGACAAAAACTAAGTGGATAATAAAAGAAGTCAAGGAACCATCTTCTGATAATATTGTTTCAAATATTGATAAAGTTTCTGATGATACTGAGTATGCAGGACCCAACAAGACTTGGGTACCAAATGCAAATTAAACTCATTCTGTCTTGCAGGGAAAGAGAGGTAAACAGGTCATGTGGATAATCGACAGTGGATGTTCCAAACACATGACTGGTGATATATCCCTGCTATCACAATATGTTGAGAAGGCTGGCCCAACAATAACTTTTGGAGACAACAGCAAAGGTTACACTGTGGGATATGGCTGTTTAAAAGCTGGAAATGTTGTCATTGAAGAAATCTCTCTTGTGGAAGGTTTGAAGCATAATCTGCTCAGTGTCAGTCAATTCACTGACAAAGGATTCAAAGTAAACTTTGGCATGATGGAATGTTCAATTCACCACAAGAAGGATAGAAGCCTATCTCTGAAAGGAGTAAGGAAAGGAAGCCTATTTGTTGCAGACTTAAACTCAACAAATGAGGAAAGAATATTTTGCTTCTACAGCAAAGCAAGTGTTGGAGATAGCATGCTTTGGCACAAGAAATTTTCTCATCTCAATTTCAAAACAATGAACATGCTGATGAAGAAGGAATTGGTGAGAGGACTACCTCAACAGGAATTCTGTCAAGAAGGACTGTGTGAAGATTGTCAAATGGGAAAATTGAGGAAAGCAATGCATAAATCAAAGCAAGTCAACACTAACACTGAAGCACTCAAGTTGATTCACATGGATCTTTTTGGACCAGTGAATGTTCAATCACTATCCAGAAAAAGATATGCACTGGTCATGATAGATGACTATTCTAGGTACACTTGGGTGAAATTTTTAGAATCAAAGGATGAAGCTGCTCAAGAAATCATTGATCACATAAGGGTACTTGACAGGACCCCTGAAGCAAAAGTTCAATTTCTAAGAAGTGACAATGGAACTGAATTCAGAAATGCTACACTTGGAAATTTCTGCAAAGATCAAGGAATTGTTCAACAATTCTCTGCTGCAAGAACTCCACAGCAAAATGGAGTAGTAGAAAGGAAAAATAGGACTCTTATTGAAGCTGCAAGGACTATGTTGAGTAATGCTAAGTTACCAACATATTTCTGGGCAGAAGCCATCAACACTGCTTGTTACACACAGAACAGAACACTAATCAACAAGGCTCATGGCAATACTCCTTACTATCTTTTGACAGGAAAGAAGCCTACTGTCAAGTACTTTCATATTTTTGGAAGCAAGTGCTTTTTGATGAAAGACAACCATGAAAGAAAAGGCAAGTTTGATACTAAAGCATATGAAGGCATTTTCATGGGATATGGGATAGAAAGGACTGCCTACAGAGTCTATATCATGGAGCACAAAACAATTGAAGAAAGTGTCAATGTCACGTTTGATGAAACCAAGTTTCCAGGGCTACATGAGGATGGTCAAATGCAACCCTTCAGATTTGAAAATCAAGGATACTTGGAAAAGGAAGAATATGTTGATGAAGAACCAAGTCTCATTCAATCAATGAGATATGAGAAAGAATCTGTCAATATTCATAATCTAAATCAAATTTCAGCTCAATCACAGACAATTTCAGGCATCAATCAACAAGAATGTGAGACTGGAGAATTTGAGTTAAATGAGCAGAATAATGAAAATGGTGGAGAATCAAATCCTCATATTGATGAAAGACAATCTCATCAAACAAGTAGCTTGCCTCAATCAACAAAGTGGAACAGAGATCATACCAGTAATCTAATTATTGGAGATCCCACTACTGGTGTAAGGACAAGGAGGAATATCTCTGCTGAAAGCATGTTTTCATGTTTCTTATCTCAAATGGAACCAAAAATAGTTGAAGAAGCATTGTTGGATTCTGATTGGGTGATGGCCATGCAGGAGGAGCTCAATCAATTTGAAAGAAACAATGTTTGGAAACTAGTTCCAAGGCCAAAAGGAAAATCAGTCATTGAGACAAAATGGGTTTTCAGAAACAAGATAGATGAGAGTGGAAATGTGACAAGAAATAAGGCAAGGCTAGTGGCCAAAGGTTACTGTCAACAGGAAGGGATAGATTATGATGAAACATTTGCTCCTGTTGCCAGACTTGAAGCCATAAGAATTTTCTTAGCCTTTGCTGCACACTGCAAATTCAAGGTATTTCAAATGGATGTTAAAAGTGCCTTTCTAAATGGAGAATTAGAAGAAGAAGTGTATGTTGAACAGCCTCCTGGATTTGAAAATGACAAACTGCATAATTTTGTCTACAAGCTGTTCAAGGCTCTATATGGCTTAAAGCAAGCACCAAGAGCCTGGTATGACACTTTATCCACTTTTCTCCTGGAAAATCAATTTATAAGAGGTATGGTGGATAAAACTTTATTCTATAAATACCATGGCAAAGACATCATTCTTGTGCAGATATATGTTGATGACATAATCTTTGGCTCAACAAATGAAAAATTGTGTGAAAAGTTCTCATCTCTAATGAGAAACAAGTATGAAATGAGCATGATGGGAGAATTAGCATTCTTTCTTGGTCTTCAAATCTATCAGAAGAAGGAAGGAATCTTCATCTGTCAATCTAAGTATGTCAAAGAGCTTCTCAAGAAGTTTAACTTAGAAGATTCATCACCTGCCAAGACACCTATCTCAACAGCCACCAAATTAGAGTTAGATCCTAAAGGCAAGAAAGTGGATTCTAGTACCTACAGAGGCATGGTAGGATCATTGCTGTACTTAACAGCAAGCAGGCCAGATATAATGTTTGCTACATGTCTCTGTGCAAGGTTTCAAGCTGATCCAAAAGAATCACACTTAGTTGCAATTAAAAGAATCTTTAGATATCTCAAAGGCACCCCAAATCTAGGTCTTTGGTATCCTAAGGAAACCGGATTTGATCTAATTGGATATTCTGACTCAGACTATGCTGGCTGCAAAATTGACAGAAAAAGTACTACAGGAAGCTGTCAATTTCTTGGGGGGAGATTGGTGTCATGGTTCAGTAAGAAGCAACACTCAGTTTCTACATCAACTGCAGAAGCTGAATATATTGCAGCTGGAAGTTGCTGTGCACAAATACTTTGGATGAAAAATCAATTAATGGATTATGGACTAAAGTTGTCAAATATTCCTATCTACTGTGACAACACTAGTGCCATAGCCATATCAGACAATCCAGTTCAACACTCCAGAACAAAGCACATTGATATAAGGCATCATTTCATCAGGGAGCATGTTGAAAAAGGAGATGTAAAATTGGTTTATGTTCCAACAGATAAGCAACTTGCAGATATATTCACCAAGCCACTGGATGAAGCAACATTTACCAGATTGGTGAGTGAATTAGGAATGCTAAATCAGGTATGATAATCTAACTGGTTTATCAATTCTAAGTAGTCGAAGCTCATGACAGAAACTTTTAAAGGTACTGTTACAAGAAGGTACTGTCATGAGAAGTTAAGGTACATTGTGATACTTGTTCAGACAACATGTTTGCTATGACTATGCTAAAAGGATTTTTAGATATCATGTTTGCTATGACTATGCTAAAAGGATTTTTAGATATCATATTTGCTATGACTATGCTAAAAGGATTTTTAGATATCATGCTTGCTATGACTATGCTAAAATAGTTTTACATGTCTGTCTTAACATGATTTTAAGAAATCATGTGTCCTTAACTTAAGTTATGTGTGAACAGTGACTGACAGCATAATCTTATGATAAGTTTACTGTCAGATAAAACTTACTGTCACTCATGAAGCTGATTGACAGAAATATTGTTAGCGCACAAGTTGCTGTCAATGAAAGTTGCTGTCACAAGAAATTGCTGTCAGAATTGGTAGAGAAAGAAAAGCGCACAGGTTACTGTCAATGAAAGTTGCTGTCACGAGAAGTTGCTGTCAAAGATAGTGGAAAGATATATATATATTAATTTTTTATATATATATACATACGTATATTTCTTTTCACCAATCCACGATCTAATAGCAACTGCCACGTAATATAGCAAGTGGAGTTAATGGGTAATATCATTATCACACGTTCAATTAAGAGAGGTTAAATCGATTAATATTAGAAACTGAATCTACCGTTTAATCTACTATCACTTTCATTTGCAAAAACCTCTCAACCTTCTGAATCCAAAAACCGCATTTTCTCTCTCATTTTTCAAAGCATTCAACAATGGCACCTAAACAAAGCATTGCTCAAACCAATTTTGCTGGTATCTTTTCTCCTAGTGATGCTGGTGAAAGCTTCAAAGGACTTATTTCGTTCTTGAATAAATCCTATCTAGGTCATGCAATAACTTCTTCCCCCAAAATTGATGCTGTTAGAATTGAAAAATTCTGGAAATCAGCAAGTGCTCAAGGAACTGGAGAGAATGAAACCATTAAGTTCAATATAGATGATGCAAGTCATTCTCTTTCAGTAAAGAATATCAATGAGGCTTTGGGCATTGTGTTGACCAGTGAAGAAAGCTTTAAGGAACTAGCAACTGATGATACTCTGAAGAAGTTCTTTCTGAAGATTGGGTATTCTGGTTCTAAACTTGAAGAAACTTCTGATAAGTGGTATCAAACAGGTGAAATGGACAGGAAATTTCTGAGAAAAGAGTGGAGTATGATTTTTGATGTAATGGTGAAAGTATTCTCTACCAAGACTACAGGATGGAATGGAATACCATCATATATCAAGAAGCTCACTCATTCATTAGTCCATGGATACAAGGTGAACATTGGAAAACTAATCATGGCACAGTTGAAAAGCGCAATAGGCAAGAAGGTATCCATCTATCCTCGCTTTTTAACTATGTGTATTAATAATATTTGTGGAAATGTTGAGGACAATTCTGATTTTGAAGAATGTCCTGTTTTAAAGAAAAATACACACACATCTCTTAACACACAAAATTTAAATGCACATATTCCACTATGTTTCACACAACACATGGAAAATCAAGTGCCCAACCTTGATTTTCCATTTCCAACAGGTTACACTGTTTTCACAATAGAGAATGAAGCTGAATTAGACCCAAATTCAGTTAATCCACATTCTACACCATACATTCCACCTAGGGACTCTAGACTACCAAAAGCCCTTAAAATGGCCAAACAGGAATCCAAGAAAAGGACCCTAGAGAGTGCAACTGGTGACCATGTTGAGAGTCAAGAGGGAGTCACTGCACCTAGTGCAGCAAATAAGGTTGGTAGTGAAAAAGAACCTACAGTAGCCCCTTCTGAGCCTAAGAAGAAGAGAGCTAGAAGGGCCAAGGTTACTGTCAGCCACCCTACAGTTTCCCAAAAGACTGTAGAGGATGATAGGGAAATGAACTCACCTCTAGGTGTTTCTTCTCAACAAGGGACATCTATTGAAATTGGCCTGTCTCCCAAGGCACCTTGTAAAGAGTCTGCACAAACTCAAGAATTCACTCTTGAGGAACCTGTATTTGAAGATACACACATTGAGATAGAGCACAGTGAGGAATTCACTCATACTATTGATGTTCCACAATCGTTTTCTGTGGAACAGCCAATTAATCAATCTGAAATTCAATCTTCTTCTTTCATTCCCACATCTGTTGTTTCTTCTAATCAACCTAGAGAGGGGGACAGTACCAACCCCTCAGGTGTTGATCATCCATCTCAAATCATGGATGAGCCCCCATCTAGTGGTCCACAAGAACCCATTTCTCAAAGTGAAATGGATACCACTCCATCAAACACTGGATTAGATCAAGATGCAAATTTGTCAGAAATTGAAACAGCCAGCATCTTGATCGATTCCCTTAAAGCATCTTACCCTAGGGAAGTTGCTGTCACAGCCAAAGATGCTGTCAATGACAAATCAGAAGGTGCTGTCAAACATTCAAGTGACAGTACCATTCCAACAAAAGATACTGTCAAAAGTCCTTCAAAAGATGCTGTCACCCCTGTTCAACCACAACTACAAGAAGGATTAGTGGAAGATATCTCTGATGATGACTTGCCCCTTTCAAAGGCCTTCAAGGTAAAATCTACTCTTTTGCATGTTAGTACTGCTCATACTACTGCATCTAGGATGAGTGAGGGAGTGAAAAATCAAAGAGAGATAAAAGAACAGAGAGGTGAGACTAAAAATGAGAGGCAGCCAAATGTGCTGGCAAAAGGAGAGGGACTTGAGCATGTCCAGAGTGAACTTGAGGGAGCCAATCAACAAAAGGCATTAGGCCTTGAGGGAATTTTTGTGAGAGATGATGAGATCATCTATAAAAACACTGAGAGTGTGAGAACCCCAACAGCCTCCATGCCCCAGACTTATCCCTTACCTCCTAAAAGGTTTAGGTCTGGTGGTCCTTCTGCATCCTCAAATGACAGGCTTCAAGCACTTGAAAATCGATGTGCTACAATGGAAAGCAAACTGGACAACCTGTCATCTACTGTGAAGACTGGTTTTGCTGAGATTCAAGCCACACTACTGTCACTCTCTTCATTACTTCATGCTGCAAACTTAACTAAGGGGGAGAAAGGAAAAGATCAGAAAGAGGCTGAGCAACCAGAAAGAAAGGAGGAGTTACAAGGGGAAGCTAAAAGACAGGGGGAGCAAAGGAGTAAGGGGGAGCAAGAGAGAGTAGGAATAGCCTCTGGAACTGAGGAGCTTTTTGAAGCTGAAGTAGATGGGGAACAAATGCTAGTATCCAAGGAGGTATTAAGTCAAATACAAGGAAATAGAGCATCCTCAATCAAAATCAATGAACCAGTTCCTGTGAAGAAAGAATCCACATTGGAGAGGCTATGGAGAGAAAAAGAGGAATCAAATAGGATGGGTAAAGGCAAAGACAAGTTGCCTGAATATGTGTTTTCTTCAGAGCCTATCACTTGGACTGATGGAAGTACATATTCCCAAGAAGAAGCTGACTTAATAACAGTAAGCCATATGGAGAGCACCTTGAATAATAAGGATGAGGAATTCAACAATCTGGTGAATGAAGCAATCACAGTGTCTAAAGGAAAACCTGCTAAGTTGGCAGAAGCTTTGAGAGAAAAGATTGTAAATCTGTCAGTAAAGATTAGCTCAGAGAAGAGGTGGGCAGTTGATGTGTACCTGAAAAGTGGGCATTCAATATTCATAACAACTCAACTGTTGGAAACTTTCTCTGCCAGAGTGCAATATATCCTTGGGATTCTAGTGAAGAAAAACTCTACCATCTTTGATGAAAGTCTCTATATGCAACTGGGCACAATGGTCAACAACAAACTTCCAGAAGTAAGTCTCCAGCCATATGGTGTAAGCTTTAAACAGACAACAGCCAAAGGAACTAAAGGTCTTGGATTCTTAACTCTTGAAGGCAAAACATCTCTACAAAGCAAAGTCATCATGGATGTACTTAAGGTATTACTGAATGCATCCATCACCAAGGAAAGGATTAAGGCAGTTAAAGATATTCACAAGATTTTGGCAAAGAGAAACATGGAGTACAGTGCCAGAATTAAAAAGCTCATTGCCAAAGCAAATTCAAGAAGAAATGCTCAAGGTGGAAACTGCACTTTTGATGACACCTTGGAAAAAGATGATGATGACAATCAGGATAGAGGTGAAGCTGGAGGACTTAAGAGAACAGAACTGAGAGACTTTTCAAAAGAGCAAACTCAAGTCAAAGAAGCAGAATCAAAGGAAATTTCTGAAAATTCTAGCTCAAGCAAGAAAGCTGGTGAAAAGAAAGATGAAGAAGTACTTGAAGCATTGAAAGGAATTAAAGAAGAAATGGAAATTGACAGTATACATCTTGAAAAAGATACTGTCAACAAAGATGCTGTCAAGAATGTCAACAAAGATGCTGTCAGTCAGGATGAAGTAACAGTCATTGAAGATACTGTCAAAGAAGACATTGACAGAAGCCCTATAAAAGAAACTGTCAACGATCCTACTGTCAAATTATTCAAGACAGTAAGAATCAAGAGAAAATCAAAAAGACCAACAAAGGGAAAGACTGTCTACAAAGGAGAAGGAAAAGCTACAGGATTGGGACTCAAGAAACCCATCATGAGGAGAAGAATGAATAGCTTTGAAATGATGCAGCTGAAAGCCAAAGAAACGATCACCTCTGTATCCATAGAATTTGATGGACCAAAAGAAGAAGTTGCAAGATACATTCTATGGCAAAACAATGAAAAGTTGATTACAGTGGAATCTGACTTCACTCAGATAACAAAATCAAAGGTAATCTCCAAGAAACTCATTCAAACTTCTGAAACAGTAAAACGAAGAATTGATTTCTTCAATCTGGAAAGGATGGTTGAGCTACTACAAACCTATGATAATGTTTCAAAGAAGATCATGGATCAAGTTCTCAAGTACTATGAAGCCAGGTATGTTGAATTTATTGAGAAGTTTGGTGATTGGACACTTCAAAATGATGATGATGTCTATCAAATCCTTGGTTTGGAGTATGAAGAAGACAATCCTATTCCTGAGTATAACTGGAAAGAAATGGAGAAACCTTATTCAGAACATGAAATGAAGATGTATGAAGCAGAGCAAAGGTTCAAAGAAGAATTAGCATCAAGAAAAAAATCTCGTCAACAGATAGAAGATGAGATTGAAGCTGAAATGAAGAAAAATTACAGTAAAATCAATAAGATCAACAGTGAAGAATCCAACTATCAGCCATGTGTACTGAACAATCCTTTGAAAATCAATTATGGCAAAGAAGAAATTTATGTAGATAGTTTTTCTAAATTGAAGAACAGTGTGTTAAAAGAATTATACTGGCAAGTGGTTGGATCAACTAACAGTCTTGAAACACTGTGTTCTTGGGAGCTTGATATGATTCTTGATCAGAGGAGAGGAGAGGATCCCAGCCTGGACAAACAAAGAAGGGAAACTCTAAATCAGTTTCCTGGCAGGAGATTCAAAATGGAGGGAGATGTGCTAAAATTCAGATCAATTGTAAAGCAAAATGTTTACTGGATGGAACTCAGAGATACATTAAACACTGCTTCCTCAATGATCAGAAAATACATTGTGGAAAATGAAGATGATGCACAGTCCCCTGAAGAAAAAGAGTTAATTGAAAATCTCAGAAGAGCTCTAAGGGAAAAGGAGCAAAGTGAAAAGTTCAAATCAAGATAAGTAAAGTTTTTTTTCTGTGAACTTTTGTGATATATTGTTTGAAAACAATTCAGTTTAATCATTGGTCAGAAATGAAGAGTTTATTCTTTCTGATCTATGTTAGTTAAGTTGTCAGCATGATATTTGTAAATTTGTCCTTATTGTCCATAAAAACAAATTGGGGGAGATTGTTGGGATTTATGGGTGATGGAATAGACAACTTAACTAGTTTTATTGGTATACTTAGTTTTTGCTAAGTAGAACATACTGTCATAGCCTGAAATGTATTCTTGTAATTTAAATAAATACTGTCATGTAATAAGTGTAATTCTTGGAAGAAGTTCGATTATGTTCAAGCCTCAAGAAATACATAAGTTCGACAGAAGGAATAAAAGTTACTGTCAAGCTCTGACAGTAAGGTTACAAGGAAACATCATGTTGCCTAGGTCGACAGCAAGTTTCACGGAGTCGACAGCAAGTTTCAACTTGACAGCAACATTGGCGGAGATTCTAATGACAGCAACTTTGATATACAGTTTGCGACAGTGAGTTTGGAATTCTTGACAGCAATCTCTGCGGGAAAAACATGCTGTCAATCAAAGCACAATTCTTGACAGCAATCTCTGCGGGAATTCATACTGTCAACCAAAGCAAAATTCTTGACAGTAATATCTGCGGGAAATTCATACTGTCAAAACAAAGCGTAATACATTGACAGCAAACTTTGTGGCAAACATACTGTCATATAGAATCAGCTTGATTTAGGAATTTTCTAAGTCAAAATTAAACGACAGAGTATATGTTCAAAAGAAGCAGGCGTGTTGTAATATTCAACCTTTACAGCAAGCTTGGAAAGTCTATAACTGAAGCTCGAGAGATCACATGGAACAACCTGTAAAGTCTAGAGCAGATAAAATTGAATACGACTAGATCTGGGTGGCTCAAATGTGGAAAGCATCTTTAAGTTACTTTGTGATAATCACATGGGAACAAATCATGGAATGAGCTGCAAAAGGAATATAACAGCAACTCAACAATCAATGAGGATGATAGTACAGTAGATTATCACACTATAAATAGAGCACTCTGTTTATATATTAAAGGTGAGAAAAACTCAACAACTGTAATCTCTTGAGTATTTGTAGCTTGAGAATTAATTTGTTCTCAAGGTTGTAGCAAAACTTTGCAAAATAAATAAAACATTTATTTTGTGAAATCCTCGTATTTGATTTTACTTGTGTTTGCATTTCTTCTACTAGTAAATCACAAATTCTATTTAAGTTGTTGAAATAGTTTTTGAAATTTATTAGTATTGCATTCAACCCCCCTTCTGCAATACTTTCCTGGACCAACACCTTATCAGTGCAAAAGTCATTTAGAGTTGCATTCTTGAATTCAGTTCCATTGTCTGACCTTATAGCTCTCACTGGATACTTAGAATCTAGCTCAATCAACTTGATGTGATCAATCACCAATTGTGGAGTCTCATCTTTGGAATTTAGGAAAAGGACCCAAGTGTACTTTGAGAAGTCATCAACAATCACGAGAGCATACGTTTTCTTTGACATAGACATCACATTAACCGGACCAAACAGATCCATGTGTAGCAATTACAGAGGTTCAGTTATTGATGATGTGTTAGTGCTCATGTGAGTTGTTGTTTTCAATTTGCCTTTTTGACAGGCATTACAGAGTCCTTCCTATGTGAATTCCATTGAAGACAAACCTCTCACCAGTTCTCTTTTAACTAGAGAATTCATTGTCTTGAAATTAAGGTGAGAAAGTTTCTTGTGCCATTGCCAACTTTCGTCTGCAGATGGATTTGAATAGAAGCAGTTGATTTCTTCAGTGCTTCCAGTATTCATGTTGGCCACAACAGATTTCCTTTTTAACTCCCAGAAGAGATGGTTGTTGATATCTCCAGTGTGTGACCAGACAAATCTTCTTGTTGAAGTAGACCTCAAATCCCTTGTCACAGAATTGACTAATACTTAGTAGATTATGCTCAAGTCCTTTGACAAAAGACACTTCCTCGATGATAACATTACCAGCTTCCAATCTACCATATCCATCAATTTTGCCTTTACTGTTATCTCCAAAGGTAACCACTGGGCTGACTTTCTCAACCACATTTGTCAGCAGGGTTCTGTCTTCGGTCATATGCCTTGAACATCCACTGTCCAAGATCCAGGTCACTCGATCAACCTGTTTCACACCCTGCAATGACAAATAAGTTAAATTTTCTTCGGAACCCAAATCTGATTGGGTACTTAAAGAATTGGCCTTTATCAGGCAAAACCACATTTAGAATCAAAGATTGGACATTTAACCCTATAAATAGATTTGACAATCATTTGTTTCATCTTGGGTTTCCATGTCTCTTTTGCAACAACAACATCATTTAACACAACAGGACATTTCACCTTATGCACAGCCTTGGTCAACTTTTGACTAGGATTAGGTGTCCATGTCTCCTTCCTAAAATTAGGAGGACTAGCTGTTCTATGTCTAACATGCTTATAACAATTAACACATTATCTAGGAGCATTCATGGCAGAAGTTTTATGCATGCTATTAAAGTATGTTGACATAACATTAAAAGCACAAGTCATGCAACTAGCAACACCACATGCTTTATAAGACGAATCAATAGTAGGCATGTTAGACATGTTATTGTTCACATTTTTACAACTTAATCCACTCTTCAACGAACTAGTTGAATTAACAACCTTGATAGGCACCTTAAGCACATCTTGATTAGAATGGACATTTGCATTTGCAATGTCCTCCATTCTCAATTCTTCCTGAATGACTAAAGAAGTGGCATCTAAACGTTCTGCAATAGACGTCTTGAAGAGAGGGTTCTTAACACCCTTAAGCACATGTGGTATTCCCCTTTCTTCCGCACTAACAAGATTAGGGGAATTTATGCCTAACATTCCAACAGCTTCGTTGTAGCCAAACCCTATTCCTACGGTTTTCTCAACGACTTGTTTGTTGAACATCTCTTTAGTAACTTTGCAAGAATTATAAAAAGCCCTAACCTTAGTTTCAAGATCACTGATTTTAGCAAGTTGTTTAGCCACTACTTCCACTAAGGATTTCCTTCTTTTGTTGAGTAGTTCTATATCCTCCTTTTGCTTATCCTGACTATTGTGCACTTTTTTTTAGTTCTAACACTTGATTTTCAAGATTAGTGTTTAACAAATTTATTCTAGCATTTTCTCTTTTGGCACAATCCAAGGTACCACCGAGATTACGTATTATTTCAGCGTTAGTAAATATATTTTTTTTTGCTAATTAAAAAAATTTTACCAAAGGAAAACGATTACACATCTAGGGGCATACCCCGCGAAGATAAACGTTAGCCATCGGAACAACAAAGCCACTAGTTAAACTAGTTTACAAAGGATCAGAGACAACTGTAACAGTTCTACAAAGAAGAAGGTAGCAAACTGCTAAGGCACTACCCAACTAACACCACATAAAACCAACATTTCCATAGGCCAACAATTTGATAGCTGCTAAAAGAGGAACAGAATAAGGGACGGATCTTTCCGAACCCACTTTTGAAAGGAAGCACAAGTGAACATTTTCTCCCGCACTGTGGATTTGATGGTCAAGCTAAGCACAGTCGTTGGGTGCCCAGGCCCTGCGTTGTGCATTCTAAAGTTTCTTTCCTTCCAGACATTATAAATGCACGTTGTAAGGTAGACTCCTGCTATTCTCTTCAACTTTCCAGAAAGATTAGAAGAGAAAAAATCTCCTTGCTGCCACCTTGTCCAATCAATGCTCACCTGGAAAGGGATTACATTACTCAAGAGCCTAAAATATGGGCAATCCGTAAACAGGTGGCTTTACAGATTCCACTCCATTCCCACACAGCACACAAGAGGGATCCACCTCCATACCAAACGAAAGCATACGATCTCTAGTAAGTAACTTGTTTCTCACAACAAGCCAAGTAATGAAGGTACACTTCGGAATATTGAACGAGTTCCACACCACTTCTCCCCAGCTTACAGGTTGACCAATATCCCGAATAGAGTTCCATATAGTTGCCAGCTTTACCAATTTAGTCTGCATGCCATTCCAAGTAATTTTGTCAGTCCGGTGAATTTGGACTTGGGATGCTCTCCTTCGGACACCTATGACATCCATGTGGTTAGACTGGGGAAGTCTCCACACTCCATCTTGGAGGAAAAAGCTGATAGGGGCCATGGCAGTGGACTCAGCATTAGAGATTACAAAGGACGAGATGAATGCCAGAGGTTTCTTATCAGCCCAGGGGTCTTGCCAGAAGAGAAATCTAGAGTTTCGCTCCACATTATACCCAACAAATTGCAAGGCCTGCTGCCTAGCATTAAAAATCTTTCGAGCAATCCAGCAACACCTATAGGGCATTGTAGCAGTCCAGAAGGCTTTGTTTCGTAACAGCACATTGTGAAACCAGGCTATCCAAAGAGAGTCTGAAGTGGGTTGGAGCAGGCGCCAAAGCTGGTGCAAAACAGCTGCCTGGTTCCATTCAAAGATGTTTTTGATCCCCAGACCACCCTCATTTTTAGGCTTGCAACAATCCTCCCAGGACACCTTGTAGTGGCACCGACCTGATTCCTTATAGAACCCTCCCCATAAAAATTTAAACAAAAGACTATTGATCGCCTTAAGGACTAACTTGAGAAGGAAAATGTACATGCTCCAGTATCCCACAATACTAACCATGATTGCTTTGATTAGCATCAAACGACCAGCAAAGTTAAGAAATCTCACCATCCAGGACTCCACTCGATTGCATAACTTTGCCACCAGAATGTTGCAATCCATGCTATTAAGCTTTCCAGTAATGAGAGGGAGGCCCAGCTAGGTGACTGGAAGATAGCCTCTTTGAAAGCCTGTTACCTTTAAGATATCCTCCGCTACTTCAGTCCTCACATTTGCAAAGAAACAGACCGATTTGGCCTGATTTGGAACCAAGTTTGATAGGCCAGAAAATTGGTGGATCCCTTCCATATACGGCCACCCGCATGATGATCATAATTGAAGCACCACTTGAAACGTGGGTTAATCTCCTTAGAGATAATCTTAGCAACATCCTGCTGTACATGGGTTTCCAAAATGCTAATCAAGGAAAGCTTGTTAAACAAAATAAAATCCTTGATAAAATCAACTTTATTGTTGAGACCACGGATGTTGTAAGAACAAAAATTAGTCATTAAAAAACTGAGTTAGTGCTTCGAAGGGGAGGGGCCAGACCCCCGCTTCGCATGTTTGATTCCCTTTGATCTTGCTTTCTTACTGCTCTGTTTACGATCCACCTCATCCACCAAAACATTCTTGAAACCCTGAGGAGACGGAGTTCCCGCAGAAACACTAGGGGAGGCTACAGGTTTCCTCTTGTTCTTGACCTCAGTCCACCCTTCATTCTCTACATTAACCACGGTCACACCACCCTTAACTTTACTCTCCTCCTCCAACTTCTTCTGAGTCAATGGTGGAGACAGACAGCCCTCATTTACCATACCCTCAACATCAGCCTTCTCCCCTGCTATTTCCTTACCTTTGGAGGAAGATTGAGTAACATTTTCCGCCCCCTTCTGATTCTCATCCTTATTACTTGTTTCCCCTTTCTCAACTTTGCCACTAACTTCCCCTATCCCACTGGCTTTAGTCCTACGAGTCCAGTCTCTTACTGCTAAAGGATAAACATTGACAAGATGCCCCAGGGAATTGCAGTGAGTGCACAACAACGGCTTGTTGAGATACGAGACCTTAACCTCCACTGTAGATTTGTCAATGTCTTTAACCGGGATAGAAGAAGGCAGCGGGTCACCAATTTTGTACTGGACACACATCTTGGCAAAAGGCAGAATTTCGAGCTGCGATGTGAGAGTGTCTGCTCCCAACGGAACTCCTATAGCACTAGCAACTCTACTCAACCCCTCTTGAGTCCAATAACAATCAGGAAAATTACTAAATTTGACCCAAAGAGGCATAGAGGAGATGGGGGTTACACCCACTGAGCATCCCCAATCAGTGACAACCATAGGTCTTTGATCAAAGTACCAGGTACCCTTGGATAGCACTGCATTTTTGTCATTCACCGAGCTAAATTTTAGGACGTAAGTTGCCTCATTACGTTGGGAGACAGATATGAGACCCTTCTTCCAGATTGACTGAGCTATCTCCATTACCCTTCTAAAAGGCAGGGGACCTTTTGTGAATTTTCCAACCACACAGAATTTGAACTTTTCAGCTCCTTTCTACAACACCTCTAGAGGAGGGTCAACGACCTTAGAACCTTCCGGAGGGGGAACATAGTCAAAAACCATCCCCTTGACTGGACCTGGGGAGGACTTAAGCACCGAGGTCCAAGTTTTCTTCTCTCCTGTAGAAACATTATCCTCCTTACCCCCATGTGACATTGCATCATTGCCATCCTTCACTACTCCTAAGGTTTCACCTTTTGATATGTCCCCTTTGTTCTTGAGAATACCTTTCAAGGTCGTGGCCCCCTGAACAGTCTCACCTTCATTAGAATCAGTCTTCACAACATTAGCCCAAGAATTCTTACCCGACTCCACTGTCGTGTCCTTACCCTGCCCCGATTTATCATTGAAGGATTTATCAACACCAACACCAGGACTGGATTTTTTGAATATAGGGAGACCGAATTCATCTCTGCCCAGAATAAATTGTGAAGAACCAGGCAGTCCAACATTAAAATTATCTTCTTTTTCAATCCTAGCCCTGTCAAATTCAGCCATTGTCAAACCCCGCGACTTCAAAAAGCTTTGCATTTCCATCATAGTGTTTCTTAGAGCTATGAGTTCTTCCCTTTCAGCTTTGTTAGCCGCAAACGCCATTTTTGTAGCTTGATGGACTGTCTCCCTTTCAATTTTTGATCTTTCATCCTCAGAAGTGGGCTCATCATTCTCTGAGGAGCTACCCGACACGACCTCCTTTGCCAAGGGAATACCCCCCGAACTGCTAGGAAAACCCCTAGGAATTGGGTAATCCTCAACCTCCCTCCTCGTTCTAAGAACACTGGAGTCATCATCACTGAGCGAGTCTCTTTCCCCCGAGGAAATAGGGTCCACCATTTCCTCCACAGCGTTAGTAAATATTACTTGTGAGGTAGAACCATTGGTGCTGTCATAATTTGCCATCAGTGCAAGATTACCAACTTCTTCATCTTCACTGTCAATGTCATCCCAACTCTTACCAGTAACTACATAAGCCTTTCCTGCTTTCTTCTTATCAGGAACAAAATCTCTCCTCTAACCTTGCTTCGGTTTTTGACACTCAGTTGTGAAGTGTCCAAGTTCATTACAGTTGAAGCAACGAATCTTGCTTTTGTCAACAACTCCAGTTTTGTAGCCACCTCTGTTACTAGAGGATGAAGAACCTCCTCTCTGGAATCTACTGTAGTTAGATTTGAACTTAAACTTGGGATTCCTTCTAGATCTAAAGTTGCAGAACTGCCTCACCATCATAGCCATTGACTCATCTTCCAACTGATCCAGCTCTTCCAAAGAATAGAAATCTCCACCATCCTGACTGGTAGGTGTCTGACCAACCTCAACCTCAAACTGTTCCTTGTTCCTTGTCTGAGCTGTAAGATCGAACAACCTTAGCTTCCACTTTCTTTGGAGTCTCAACTACTAAAGCTGTAGATGTGTTCGTAACTCTACCTTTACCATAAATTTCTTTCTATTGAGCTTGCTCCACTTCGTAGGTTTTCAGAATGTCGAACAGTCTTTCAAGAGAAATTTCATTCAGGGATTCCCTAATGGCAGTAATTCTGTGTTCTAGATGAGCAAGCATAGTCAAAAGGAACTTCCTGTTTATCTCCTTGAGTTTATAATACTTGCCATGCAACTGCAAGTTATTGATCAGTTTATTATACATTTCAAACACTTCTTGAATACCTTCAATAGGGCCTGATCTGAAGTGTTCATACTCAAAGGTTATTGTTAGGCCGAATACACAAATTATAATCAAGTACTGTATGAGAAAATAACAAGAACACACGTTTTTGCACTTAAAAACTGTTTTGAATTAATAATTCATCTCTCAGTGATGTAAAATATCACAGAGAGCTGCTTAGGTTACAATAGATGAATATTTCAATGTTCGATACCCTTCTAGGGTTAACCTAACTGTATTTATAAAACATACAGCTACTGTACAATCGTAAATTGATACTCCTATAATTAAGCTATACAATTGATATCAATTACGATTGCTACACATCTTTTAATTCAACTCAATCTCTTTGATAGCTATCTGATCTTCAAAGATATTGCTTCCATGTTTATCTTCAATTAATCTTCAATCACTGTTGACTTGTAGATGCTTCTGCTGAACAGAGTTTAACAAACTCTGTTGCTTCCATCAATCAGCGTTTGCGCTTCCATTCGTCAGCGTTTACTCAAACTCTGACTGCTTCCAGCTTAAACTCTGATGTATCACTGTATCACTTAAACACTGATTAATATTTACATCAATTATATCTAACAATCTCCCCCAACTTGTTCATTAGCAAAAATGCACAAGTTAATGATAATTGATGATGTCAAAACAAAATAGACAAATGCAGTGTTTAATAAATGATCAGAGTTTAAACTACTTACTTAAAAAAAATCAACAGAAAACAAGAAATCCTTACAGAGTATCTATTATAAAATTGCCTCAAGATCTGGTGTTGTTCTGAGATAATCTATCAGCAATCTTCTCTCAGCATTTTCAAGTTCTTCTTTGCATTACTTCCTTGATTTCCCTTAACTCAGGATCAATTTCATCAGTCTGATAAATAGCAGCTCTCAAATCATAGATTTTGTTTCTCCTCATCTCATTACCCAGTCTGATGAATTTCACTTCTTCTGATTGAGAATTAAAATCAAGAACTCTAACACCCAGATCAGTCTTTAATTTTGTAGTTCCCTTCTTCATCTCAATAAGCTTTCCATTCCAATCTCTGTACTTAGGAACATAGTTGCTGTTGTATGTCATGCCTCTAGTTTCCAAATTCTGAAGCATTTTTCTTTGAAGCACATTCGCAACTGACTCAGTTCTTCGATTTCTCACCTTGAAAAGATACAGAACATGTTCTAGTTCTTCCCAATATTTTAGATCAAGATCAAATTCACCAATCTTGTATACTGTTCCATCAGACATAAAGTATAAGAGAAAATCCTTTTCCAAGCTCTTCTGATAAACCAACTGTACTAATTCCAGTCTGTCTAAACTCTCTTGAGTAACACCACGACCTGGAACAGCTAGTGAGGAAGGATCTCTAGGACCAACATGCTGCCTTGAATCTCTTCTTGAGCCCAGACCAGCTCTATTTCTTCCAATCTTTCCAGTTAAACCTTTTCCATCAGAAAAATCCATAGGACCTCCAGTCTCTGGAGTTGGTTCAAACACTGATGTTTTTCCAAAAACTGATTGTAATGCAGAAGAAGATAGAGAGTTCTACACAACTTTTTTTTTTTTGCTAATTAATATTTTATACCATAGGAAAATGATTACATCTCTAGGGGCATACCCCGCGATAAATAATACATCTGCCTAATGGAACAACAAGGAAAAAACAACGATAAAGCTAGATAAACTGGCAGTCAACATAACAAGATAAAACTAGAAAACTAGTTTAAACACATCAAATAAAATCTATGCCTGGATCATGAAATAAGAGCAACATCACATCCAAACCAGCCTTGATCTTCATGCGAACAAGCATCATGCGAATATCCACTTGCAACAAGAAGGACCCTCCCCCAAACATGATACACCAGCATTCCTTTCCCTGCATGAGTACCAATGTACCCTACAAAAGCAGCGAGTCTATTAGCAGAATCAGCTATAGAACTGCACTTCTTCACATAGGTATCTAAAGCATCCTCCACCCATAAAGGGTCTTCAACCAATCCCTTCATCTCAAGGACATCATAACAAGCAAATAACCATGGTGCAATGCGCATTGCACACTCTATGAACATCCAGCTCTACACCTTGCTCCATCGCGCCCTCACCATTCAATGTCAAGTAATAACTATAATAACAACAATTAAAATAAGTGTAACCCCCTGGTTCACACCCAAGTATCCTAAGCATACGCCTCAACAACCTTACTGTCCCTTCCAGAACACAACCGCTACTCCTTAAATACTCAAAGGCTTCATCAATGACCTTTCCACTCAGCTTTTGACCCACCTCCTCATCCATAACCAACTTCTTATTGACCTGACTAGCATTAACAATAGTCACTACTTGATCAATAATAACCTGGACGTTATCCTTCCACTTCACTGATTTCTTCACAGGTTTGACAACCTCCACATTAAGTGTAGACTTGCTAAGGCAAGCCTTTCGGCAAACCACTAGATTCTCTCTAGGCCAGTCATTTTCACCCAGAATTGGAAAGTCAATTCCCTCATCCATCAAAGAGGAATTGACTCCCAAATCCACATTAGCACTAACAGAAATGTCAGTTGCTTCCGATGAATCGGACATTTCATTATTGAAATCTTTAATTTCAACAACCAAATCGCTAAAAGTAACTTTTTTCTTGGAGTAGTAGATCTTACCTTCAAGCAAGCTACACGTCCTAGAGGCAATCCCAGTTGTGGGAGTGAAGGCCCTCTCCGGCACCTCCGGCCCCACTTTGAGACCAGAAGTACCAAACTCCGTACACTCCGTCTCAAACTTCAATCTCTTAGCCACCTGAAACAAGGGTTTCATCTTCTCCCTTCCAGGAGAGGAGCCACTCTGTGTACACACCCTGAGCACACCCTTCGAATTATCCTCCAAAGGATACACAGTCACAAGGTTCTCCGAAAAGGAGACCCTCTTCGAACTCCTAATCGGAATACCCACCGGATGGCAAACTCCAGATCCTCACGCACGGGGAGGAATCACGGTCACTAGGTTCTCCGAAAAAGAAACCTTCTTCATTAAACTAATAATTATGAAATAATTATAAAAAGAAATATGGTGTTTGAGGTGAAAGATTAGAAGATGAAGGTGAATTTGGGAAGGCTAAAGAGAGGATTGGATGAAGAAATGGTTTAGATTAAGGTTTGAATTTGGTGGCGGCTAGGTTTTTCAGAGAGAGGTTAGAGAGAAGTTAGAGCAAAAACGACTCTCATTTAATACTCAAGAACTTCATTTTTGTTCTACACAACTTGTGTAGCAACAGAGGTTGTGTTTGATTTCTTTGACATGCTTTCCTCTTCAGCAATGCCTTTAAGCTTCTACTTAGCTTCTACTTCTGTTGGCTTTTTGAATACCTGCATCCTCTGATCAGTACCAACTTTTTCTTTAATTTCAATGCCTTTAAGAACAGGCCTAGAAGCTTTTACATTCTTCTTGAATTTGCCAGACTTCAAAGCTTTTTGATGTTTTGCTTGTAAACTCTTCTCTTCAGCTTGAATGTCTACAAGAGTAACTCCTTCTTCATTCTCCTCTAAAAATACTTTAGTAGCTAACTCTTCATCAGTCTGTGGATTATCAGTGAATAGCAAACTCTGAGTCTTTGATGTACCCTGAGTATCAGTATTTACTCCACCAAACATTGACTTAGAATTTTTTCCAGATTGTAAACTCTTCTCAGGTGCCCTTGACCTTAGATTTCTTTGACCTTTTGCTCCTCCATCTCCTGCATCATCCTTCTGAGTCAGAGTTTGAGATTGCCTGCATTTAGTCTTATCATATCTCTCCCCCTTTTTGACATCATCAGGCATGAGAATGGATGTAATCAGCTCCAAGGAGGCAGTAATAGAATCAACTTTACTAGACAGGACATCCTGATTTTCTTCAATTTTAGTCAGCCTGTCAAACATAGAGTCTTGAGCTTTGGAGAATTTGGTAATCTTGAGCTTGGTGTCAAACTCCAAAGTCATATCTTTAGCCTTAAGGTCTGTTTTCAAATCAGTAACTGCCTTCTGACAAGCATCAAGTCTACCATCCAGTGTTTTGACTTGCACCACTGTGGCCTTCAAACAAGAGAGAATATCTGGATTTAAAATTTCTGTAGCAGTTTGTTGCACAAAATCTGCTGCTCTCCCTCTAGGAAAAATACAATCTTCCTTATACCAATTTGCAGAAAACTTAGCAAGATACTCTGCTTCAATTTCATGCCTTTTGGAAGGCTGAGTGAAAGGTGCATGCTTTCCATCAGTCTGCACAGGTGCACTTGCAAAAGAATCAGAGTTTGCACTCTCTTCACCTTCAGCTTCAACACTATCATGTTCAACATTCTCTGCAACTGGAACATTCTCAGCAATAGTTTGCTCAGTTTCTTCAACAGCCTCAGCTGTATTCTCTGCAACAATCTCTGCAGCTTCTGCAACAACTTCAACACTTTCTGCAAACTCAGCAACTACCTCTGCAACATCTTCAACATCCTTAGCAGGTTGCTTTTCAGACTCAACAGTCTTATCAACAGTCTCTGCAAGAGGAACAACTGCAGGCAGAATATCAGAGTTTATATCCTTTGTTGGGTTTTCAACTTCTTCACCATGTTCAGAACCCTGGTGAGCATCAGAGAATACATCAGTATGAGAAGCTACTGTTTCTTCAAGAAGTACAGTAGGCTGATCAACTACACTAGTTTCTTCAGAGTGAACAGGAAGAGAGGAAGTAGGAATATCAACAGGATCAGAGAATGGCATGACAGTTTCAGCAATATCATCCATTATAGGAAAACCATCTCTGTTGTCCTCATCCATGTGCATATGAACTGGTGATTTCACAACCTCCTCTTCAGTATTTTTCTCAACAGAAGTTATTTCTGTAGAAGGTACCTCTGGAGCTTCAACTTGCATCTCTTCATCAGAATCAGAGATTATCAGCTTCCTTCTCTTGTAAGTCTGCAGCTCAACAGGTGCCTCTTCTTCAGAAGAAGATGACTCTTCATATACAATAGATGGTGATGGTGATCTATTTGCTCTTTCCTTTTTCTCTTTTCTGGCCAGTGTAGCTCTAGCAATACTGTGTCTAGAGTTATGAGCTACATGCTTAGTTCTCCCCTTACGTTTGGGTTTGGACTTGGATGGTTGAGGTTGAGTGGGAGGCTGAGATTTTGGTGGTTATTGGTCAGACTGTAGTGGTTCAGAGTTTAGCGGATCAGAGTTTACTTGTTCAGAGTTTATTGGTTCAGAGTTTAGTGGTTCAGTGTTCAGAGGTTCAATGTTTAGAGGTTCAGTGTTTAGAGGTTCAGTGTTTAGTGGAGGTTGTTCAGGTTGTTGAGGTTCTTGTGGTTGATTTATGAAGTTCTGTAACGCAAGAGGATAAACCAGAGCAGGCACCTCCCTGTTGCCATCCTTATTTGTCAAATCAGAGAAGATTCTCTTATTGACCTTAAATGGCTGAATCACATCAGCTTCAGCAATTGCAACATTTGGCACACAAGCAGAAAATAGTAGTTGACAAAATCTAGCAAAATATACAGTTCTAGATGCTGAAAATCTACCACCTATATTCATTAACACATGTCTTCCAAAACCGAAATTAGTACCATAGAGAAGAGAATACCCGATTTGGAGACTATCAGTAGGAATTGCATCCCAGTTGGTGACCTTGTTCCCAAAGGCCCTTGTAATACAGTCAAAGAAGAAACTCCATTCTTTTCTCAACTGTGGCCTTTTCACTGACCCAATCTTGTCCAAAAAACCCAAGTACCCAATTTGCTGCAGCATTTCTCGCAGGTTTGTGTCAGAAAGCACACTATACGAAGTATGAGTGTCAAATCCCATGGTGGTTCTGACTGTTTCTGGAGTGATAACATAGTCATTGTCCTCATGAGTGAAAATAAGTGAAGGAGTCCTATTCTCTCCACCATTATCATAGACAGTGATTTGCCAGAAAGAAGCGATTTGTGATGCAGACAGAGTTTGAGGTCCAATCAAGGCTTGACCAATCTCTGAATCGCGTAAGAAATTCTGCATCAAATGAAAAGCTTCTGGAGCATTTTTATTGATCAACGGAGCTGCATAATTATTAGTAACAAACAAAAGACCAAGAGTGTTGAAAGGTTTGGTTGCCATTAGAACAGTTTGAGAAGAAATACGAATGAAAATGATATGAGTGAAAGGTGTTTGACGAAATTTTCAAGTGAAAAGTAAAATGTGATGTAACCGTGAATGAATGTGTAAAAAGTGAATATGAGTGGGTGAAAGTGAATATGAAGTGTAGAGTGAATCTCAAACGTTTTAGCCATAAAACACGCAACCAGTTACCATGATTAGTAAAACACGATCATTGAAAAATGTGTGAGTGGGACACGTGTCACATGATTAGCAGAACAAACGTGCATACTTAGTAATTACAACCACAATTACTGCTACCTTTTCTCAGTAATTACTTACACAATTAAACACTTTTACACTAATCAACAGCTGTCAAAAACTCTTTTTACCCCAAATGTGAAATCATCTGAAATGAAATATACCTTATGGCTTGTTTGGTAACTTGGAATTCATTTGAATTCCTGGAATTGACCAAATTTAGTGTTTGGTAAGATTAAAAAAATTTGGAATTGGAATTGATGAATTCCATACCAATTCAATATTAACTATTTTTTTATAATTTGAAATTACAAGTGAGATGTTGTCATTTGAAATTCTTCTCCACCAAAATACATGAGCATCACTTTTGTTTTTGGAAATTTTTTAGAGAAATAGTTTTTCTCGGGAAATTTTTCTCTGAGAAATTATTTTTCGGGATAATTTTCTCGAGAAATTTTTAGAAATTATTTTTCGAGAAACATTTTTAGAGAATTTTTTCTCGAGGAATTTTTTTGCCGGGAAAATTTTCTCGAGGAATTTTTTTTGAGGAAATTTTTTTCGAGAAAAGTTTCTCAAGGAATTTTTTTCCGAGAAAATTTTCCCGAAAAATTTTTTTCCGGGAAAATTTTCCCGAGAAATTTTTCCCGAGGAATTTTTTTTCTGGGAAATTTTTCTCGAGAAATTTTTTTCTGGGAAATTTTTCTCGAGAAATTTTTTTCCAGCAAATTTTTCTCGAGAAATTTTTTTCCGGGAAATTTTTCTCGAGAAATTTTTTTCCGGTAATTTTTTCTCGAGAAAATTTTCCCGAGAAATTTTTTCCAGGAAATTTTTCTCGAGAATTTTTTTCCCTGAAAAATGTTCCCGAGAATTTTTTTCCGGGAAATTTTTCCCGAGAAATTTTTTTCCTGAAAAATGTTCCCGAGAAAATTTTTTCCTGGAAATTCTTCTCGAGAAATTTTTTCGAGAAAAAAGTTTCTCGAGAAGAAAATTTTCTCGTGAAATTTTTTCCGAAAAAAAATCTTGTGAAATTTTTTTCCGGGAAAAAATTCTCGTGAAATTTTTCCCGAAAAAAATTTCTCGAGAAGAGAAATTTTTTAAGCAAAAATTTTTCATATTTTAGAATTTCTGAATTTGAAATTCTCATACTTACCAAACAAAGAATTTGGATTTGAAATCATGGATTTCAAATTTTGGAATTGAAATCATGGATTTCAAATGAAATTGTAGTTCCCAAACGCCATCTTAGAGTATTTAGACAAAAATCCATCAACGTTTATCACTTCTCCAACTTTATTACTGAAACCCTTTCAAATACTGCACAGATGTGAATTTGTGTGTGTGGATAGCAGAGTTTAATAATCCAGTTTTTAGAGCATCTAATTTTTCATACAATCCATAACAATAAATCAATAAATACTGGATGCACAAACTCTGATTGTAAACACTGACTATATGATGAATGCTAAACTCTGTAGTAACTTAAATACAGAAATCTGAATACACTTATTCCCTTTGATGTCCAGGATAATCTAAGTAAGCACACAGTCTTTATAGACAAAAAGATCAAGAAATAGTTATCAAAGCATCATTTAGTGAGTAACATGCCAGGGATTTGATAAACTCACAAACTCTCAAAGCACACAAGTGTTTAGGTGAAGTGTTTACACTCAAGTTCAATCAGTAAAAGCAGATGCTACCATATGCTTGGTTGTCCACCAAATCTACACTACTTTGAATACACATATGCACAAATCAAAAGGACTTTCTTCAAGGCTGTAAGTTGGTTAATATCAAACAGGTGAGAAGAAAGAAAATAATTGAATAAATGGCTAATCGAACAATTTAATAAAGCAAAATGTTTAGTAGTACTGTAAATATATATTTGTACAGGATGATCAGTATATATACACACCCTTTTTTTATGTATATATATCCACCAAATAAACATTCTTTTACAGAGAAACTCTCACCTAATTGCTCTTCAATTTCCAAATGAATCTAACTGCTCTTGATACATCAGAGTTTAAAAGAAACAGTTGATAATGCTCAAAGGGGTTCACTAAGGGTTTTAATGTATGGACAGTGTTTGGATAAATGTGGTAAATCCTAGTGCCTTTATCATTTTCATGCATACACATATCATGCAGTCTCAAAATGGTTTAAAACAAGTTCTAGAGCAACATACTCACTGATGAACATCACACAACAATAAAATTTAATTGATATAAAATGTATCAATCATTATTTGGCTCAAGTTCTCACAGGGTGCAGGCATGCTTTACTACTCACCAAAATAAACAATGGCACATCTCAAGTTTTATACATTTTCACAAGTACAAACAAGGAATCATCAAGTACTATGTGAATGTCTTGGGAACAAAGTGTCACTAACAGAGTTTAGGAGTCATCAATATCAGAAATTATTCATGAGAGGTAATGCACACATCATTTATAGACTCAGAGTTTAGGATAAATAAACTAAGAGATGTTATAAATATGAACAGTATCATGCTTGTGTTGAATTTCTGCACAGTCTAAGATTGGATCACAGATAACTTAGAAAGATTCATGATTAATAACTAAGAACCATGCTTCATACATTTTCTTCATTGGTGTTCATCTCAGACAATAACATTATCAGAATCAATCAGAGTTTATCCAGCATGTTAACAGTGTTTGACTGACAAAACATGATATCAGAGTTTGACTGTCTACTAACAGAGTTTACATAGCATTTAACACATCACAGAAACATAAGTAATGCATTACATAAGTGAAATTTGAGTCTAACCAATATCTCTAGTCAAAACCAGAGACCATTCCAAGTTCATTTACCAGCCTTGTAAATATAGCTTCACTCAAAGGCTTGGTGAAGATGTCTGCAAGCTGTTGGTCTGTAGACACAAAATGAAGCTCAATGTTTCCTTCCTCTACATGCTCTCTGATAAAATAATACCTTATGCTGATGATCTTGGTCATTGAGTGTTGTACTGGATGACCTGTCATAGCAATAGCACTTTGATTATCATAGTAAATAGGAATCGTACTGTACCTTAATCCATAATCCAGCAACTGATTCTTCATCCATAGAATCTGTGCACAGCAGCTACCAGCAGCAATATACTCTGCCTTAGCTGTAGATGTAGAAATTGATTTCTGTTTCTTACTGTACCAAGAAACCAGTCTGTCACCTAGAAATTGACAATTTCCACTAGTGCTTTTTCTATCTATCTTACAGCCTGCAAAGTCTGCATCAGAGTAACCAATAAGCTTGAAATCTGATTCTCTGGGATACCACAGCCCTAAAGTAATGGTGCCCTTGAGATATTTGAAAATTCTTTTCACTGCTGTGAGATGTGGTTCTCTGGGATCAGCTTGAAACCTTGCACAGAGACAGGTTGCATACATGATATCTGGTCTACTTGCTGTCAGATAATCATGCCTCTGTAGTTTGTCATATCTACTGATGCTCATGTATCCTTATCCAACTTAGTTGCTGTTGCCATGGGAGTTGATGCAGATGAGCAATCAAGCATACCAAATTTCTTGAGAAGGTTTCTGGTATATTTTGCTTGATTTATAAAAATTCCATCATCTGTTCGCTTCACCTGTTGGCCTAGAAAATAACTAAGCTCTCCCATCATACTCATTTGATACCTGGACTGCATTAGTTTGGCAAACTTTGTACAGAGTTTATCATTAGTAGACCCAAAAATTATGTCATCAACATAAATTTGAACAAGAAGCGAGTCACTACCAGATTTAAAGTAAAACAGAGTTTTATCAATTGTACCTCTGTGAAACCCACTTTCTAGTAGAAATTGAGCAAGTGTTTCATACCATGCTCTTGGTGCTTGCTTAAGTCCGTAAAGTTCTTTATCAAGCCTGTAGACATAATCTGGATATTTGGTAACAGATGACTACCATCAGAATGAAACGCAGCAATGGAGAGAACGATGCTTTCTCCACAATTAAGAGCAACACGCCCATACAGACTGTTAACTCCTAAGTTACCGTAAACCAGCACAAAGTACAAACGCGAATACCAGACCACCAATAAATAGTGGTTAGGAGCCTTATATTGAATCGAAATCCACTTCTGGACTGGGCAACTAAGAATATACCAATCATAGAGATTAGTCACTTCCAATGTCAATATAATCATTCCAGAATCTTACGGTAAGACGCGAGATAAGAGAACAGAGTGACTTCTTGAAAAAGAAATCACCAAACCTTCAACAGAGCTCCCGACCGGAGACAAATATCTCATCTTCAAAGTCATACAGAACTCGTCAGTATAAAGATTCCTCGAAACCATCGCATATGCATCCTTAAAAGGAAGAATAACATTCGTCAACAATACCAACAACTCGCGCCTCTGTGACCTTTTGTCAAACACGTTGAGGTCTTCACCCACATTCCTCTGAATAACCTTGACATATGTGGACCTGTGCCCATCAATACAACTGAGTATGCTCCTCCAAGAGAGTAACTTCCTCAAATCCATCATCACACCTACAGATCGGATTAACCCATCTTCCATACCTTCGAACAAGTTACGGTAACTATTCCAAACCCGGAGCCAACCTTCACCAGTTGAGCTCATCAAGTAGTCTTGAAGACTTCCTGTTACAATAACCACTTCGAGAATGATGAAATTCCTCGAATAGGAAAGGAGCATCACCATTCCATCCTCCCCGTAAATTTGTTGCTGATCTAAAATGGAGCTCAAGCTACCATCAACATATCTGGATCCTTCATAAGAAGTCTTCCACACAGGAAAGAAAATAACAGAAGCAAATCTTTCATACCCACGGTGGGGTAATCTATTAAACAACACCGATACCATTCCAAAACGAAAGAACACATCTTTCGTAGCTTCATCAGCAAAGATCTTCAACGGTCTCACCATACCCAGTCCTACTTCCAACCCAGCAGAAGTGAACTCCGAACAACTCAATCTTCGTAAAGAAGAAAGAGAGGAGACCCACAAATTGAAACCCATCTTAAAACCAGAAAAAACCATGAAAGAACGCATAAAAAGAAATAGAAAAGAAATTTGGTGTTTTAGGTGTGAGATTCGAAAGGGAAAGTGGATTTAGGAAGGAAATATATTGATCTGATGAAATAAATGTTTAGAATTGGTTGAATTTAGTGGCGGCTAGGGTAGAAAGCTAGAGAGAAAAAACGACTCTCATTGGAAGCTGTGAATAGCCTTTTGCTACAAGTCTGGCTTTGTTTCTTGTAACAACCCCTTCACTATCAGTTTTGTTTCTGAATACCCACTTAGTACCAACAATAGACCTATTCTTAGGTCTTGGTACAAGTGTCCAAACTTCATTTCTCTCAAATTCATTCAACTCCTCCTGCATTGCTGTTATCCAGTCAGCATCTTGAAGAGCTTCTTCCACCTTCTTGGGCTCAGTTTGTGACAAGAATGCATGAAACAGACATTCATTTGTTGTTGTACTTCTTGTCCTTACTCTTGCATCTGGATCACCAATAATCAAATCAAGTGTGTGAGATTTGGTCTATTTCCTAGCTGAAGGCAAATGACTTCTCTCAGAGTTTGATCCTCCCCCTCGATCCATGTTCTCCTGATTTTCTTGATGTCTTTCTTCATTCTCTGAGGCTCCCCCTGAATGTGACTGCTCCATCAGCAAAGATCTTCAACGGAAGCAAATCTTTCATACCCACGGTGGGGTAATCTATTAAACAACACCGATACCATTCCAAAACGAAAGAACACATCTTTCGTAGCTTCATCAGCAAAGATCTTCAACGGTCTCACCATACCCAGTCCTACTTCCAACCCAGCAGAAGTGAACTCCGAACAACTCAATCTTCGTAAAGAAGAAAGAGTGGAGACCCACAAATTGAAACCCATCTTAAAACCAGAAAAAACCATGAAAGAACGCATAAAAAGAAATAGAAAAGAAATTTGGTGTTTTAGGTGTGAGATTCGAAAGGGAAAGTGGATTTAGGAAGGAAATATATTGATCTGATGAAATAAATGTTTAGAATTGGTTGAATTTAGTGGCGGCTAGGGTAGAAAGCTAGAGAGAAAAAACGACTCTCATTGGAAGCTGTGAATAGCCTTTTGCTACAAGTCTGGCTTTGTTTCTTGTAACAACCCCTTCACTATCAGTTTTGTTTCTGAATACCCACTTAGTACCAACAATAGACCTATTCTTAGGTCTTGGTACAAGTGTCCAAACTTCATTTCTCTCAAATTCATTCAACTCCTCCTGCATTGCTGTTATCCAGTCAGCATCTTGAAGAGCTTCTTCCACCTTCTTGGGCTCAGTTTGTGACAAGAATGCATGAAACAGACATTCATTTGTTGTTGTACTTCTTGTCCTTACTCTTGCATCTGGATCACCAATAATCAAATCAAGTGTGTGAGATTTGGTCTATTTCCTAGCTGAAGGCAAATGACTTCTCTCAGAGTTTGATCCTCCCCCTCGATCCATGTTCTCCTGATTTTCTTGATGTCTTTCTTCATTCTCTGAGGCTCCCCCTGAATGTGACTGCTCAGAGTTTGAGTCATCAGAGTTTGATCCAGATTTTTCAGCTGAGTCATTATCAGAATTTGAGTCATCACTATGAAGTGATTCTTCAAGCTCCCCCTCAACTGGTTCTTCTCTAGTTTCTGGCTGAAAAGTTTCTTCAGTGTTTACCAGTAGAGGGTCAGAGTTTAGCTCAACAGAGTTTGTTAGATCAGCCTCATCAGAGAATAAATCTTCATTTTCAAAGTGCAGTTGATCATGTTCATTTACATCTTCAAGTCCAGTTATTTTCTTGTCATCAAATGACACATGAATAGACTCCATGATCACTTTGGTTCTCAGATTATAAATTTTGAATGCCTTAGTTGACGGATAGCCAACAAAAATTCCTTCATCAGCTTTTAATTCAAATTTTGTCAACTGTTCAGGATGAGTTTTTAGCACAAAGCACTTGCACCCAAAAATATGAAAATATTTCAGGTTTGGCTTCTTTTCCCTCACCATTTCATATGGTGTTTTTCCATGCTTATTGATCAGAGTGGCATTCTGAGTAAAATAGGCAGTTTAAACAGCTTCTGCCCAGAAATAGGTTGGCAATTTTGCTTCATCAAGCATAGTTCTGGCAGCTTCTATGAGGGTTCTGTTCTTTCTTTCAACTACACCATTTTGCTGTGGTGTACCAGGTGCAGAAAACTCTTGTTTAACTCCTCTGTCTTTACAGAGTTCTTCCATTGTTGCATTTCTGAATTCAGTTCCATTATCACTTCTGATAATCTTGACTTTGTGTTTTGATCCTTTGTCCAGTTGCTTTACATGCTCCATCAGAGTTAATGCAGTTTCATCCTTCTTTGCTAGAAAATACACCCATGTATATCTGGTGTGTTCATCAACAATGACTAAAGCATATTTCTTTCTTCTAAGTGACATTACATTTACTGGACCAAAAAGATCAACATATAGAAGATGATAAGGATCAACAATTGAAGATTCAGACTTGCTCTTGAAAGATGACTTCCTTTGTTTGGCCTTTTGACAAGAATCACACAGGCCATCCACATTCAATAATGATTTTGGGAGCCCTCTAACAAGATTCTTTCTAATCAGCTCATTGATGTTGTTCAGATTCAAATGAGAGAGTTTCTTGTGCCACTTCCAACTCTCTTCATTGGACATCCTTGTTGACAGACACACTGCTTTGCCATCAGATTTTGTTGACAATTTTATTTCATAGATGTTATTGTGTCTGTTTCCAACTAGAACAACTTTCCCTGTAGATTTACTGATGACTTCACAGTATTCAGGTTGAAAATCTACATGATATCCTCTGTCACAGATTTGACTCACATATAGAAGATCATGCTTGAGTCCTGGAACCAGAGCTACATTTGTGATGATGACACTTCCAAGATTGATATTGCCATATCCCAGAGTATGTCCTATGTTGCCATCTCCATAGGAAACTTTTGGGCCAGCCTTCTCCACATACTCTGATAGCAGGGCTTTATTTCCAGTCATGTGTCCTGAACATCCACTGTCCACGACTAGGGTACTCTCCCTGATGCCCTGCAATCACAAACATTCACTGATGATTAGTTTTAAGGATCCAGACTTGCTTGAATCCTTTGGCTTTCTTAACTCTGTTAGCTTTTGTAGCGGAATTCACATTATCAGAGTTTAAGCTAACTTTATCAGAGTTTACGCTTGCAGAATTAACTTTAACCCATTTCAAATTTGGCTTGGGTTCATAGTAATTATGATAAATAGCATGATAATCTCTGCAAGTATACATAGAATGCCAAGTACTTCCACAATGTTTGCATAATGTCTGTGGTCTAGTTCTAACATTAACTTTCTTTACTTCAGTCTTTGAAGGTAAAGAATTAATGTTTTTGTTTTTTGTGCAAAAACTAGCAAGATGATTAGTGCTGCCACAGTTATGACATGTCTTTCTTGGAGCAAAAGTAGCAAGCATTGGATAATTACCCTGAGAAATGCCTACTTTACCATTTCTGTTCTTTCTAGACACTTTCTGTTCCTTAACAGATTTTAACTCCTTAAGCTTATGCTTGAGTTGTTTATCTATCATTGAACCAATATTAACTTGTTTAACACTGTTTTTTATTGGTTCTTTCTTGACAGCCTGTTTACCACCTTCAAACCTAGGTTCAATTATTCCATTAACAAAAGTTCCAAATTTCTTAGATTGAAGTGGTGGTCAAATCTTAACTTTATTCTGAAACCTAAGTTCATCTTCCTCAGAATAACCTAAACCAATAGTGTCGGATTGAAAAACCTCTTGAGTGTCTTTTCCAGAATGTGTCCAAGTTTTAATGATATGATTTGCATCCTCCAATTCAGATTCTAGTTGCTTATACTTACCTAGCAACTCATGTTCTAGAAAAACAGCATCATCTCTTTCTTTCTGAACTTGCTGCATATTTTCAAGTTTTTCTTCAATAACTTTGTTTCTATCCTTAAGTTCAGAATTTTCAAACTTAATTCTCTCATTCTCTAAAGTCTGATCCCTATAACTGATATGCAATGCCTTAAGATAAATTCTCAATTCAGTTATATTATCAGTGTTATAGGCATAGGTAGTAAGGGGTACCTTGTTTTCAGAGCTTTCAGAATCTGTCTCAATAGAAGCCATGAGGGCATAATTGATTTCCTCATCTGAATCTGAAGTGTCTGCCCAATCTCTGCCTTTTGTGATAAGTGCCTTACCAGTTTTACCCTTCTTGCACTCAGGAGCATAGTGACCCATCTCCTTACACTTATAGCATTGAATCTCAGACTTGTCTTTCTTCCCAGATTTGGCATCCTTTCTCTCAGACCTTCTGAAACTCTTTCTGTCTTCATTTGAATCTCTAGAAAACCTTTTTCCCTTCTTGAAATTCTTAAAACCCATTTTCTTGAAAGTTTTCACCATTAAAACAGCCATTTTCCTCATTTCTTCTTCATCATCCTCAGAGTCAGATGAATCAGAAGTGTTTGAATCACCATCAGAGTTTGATGATTCTCTTTCAGAATGAATAACTAAAGCCTTTCCTTTAGTTTTCTTTTTCAATGGTTTCTCTTCAACCTTAAGAGCAACAGACTTTAACTTCTTGCTTGATCTCCTGTTTCTCTGCTCCATTTCCAATTCATAAGTTTTGAGCAGTCCATAGATTTCATCAATCTCAGTATCAGCAAGATCATAGTTATCTCTTATAGTGGTTGTTTTCACATCCCACTTTTCAGGTAGAGACAGAAGAAACTTGAGATTTGAATCTTCTAGATCATACTCTTTGTTAACCAATGACAGATCATTGAGCAGTTTACAGAATCTGTCAAATGTTTCTGTCATGGTTTCATCAAACTTTGCCTCAAAATGCTCATACTCCTGTGTGAGTATGTTCTTTCTATTCATCTTGATAGCAGCAGTTCCTTGACACCTAACCTCAAGTGCATCCCAGATTTCTTTTGCAATAGTGCAGTTAATCACCTTATTAGACATAACATTGTCTAAAGCACTGTGAAGTAGATGCCTAACCTTTGCATCCTTAGCAATAGATGACAAATCTTCAGGAGTCATGTCCTTCTTCTCCTTTGGAACTGTTTTTTATTCTTGACCAGCAGTTGCAGTAGATAGCTTTGTAGGTTTATGAGGGCCTTCATAAATCCTGTCAAGATATTCTGGACCTGTAGCTTCCAGAAACATAGTCATCTTTACCTTCCAGATTGCATATTCTGATGGCCTCAGAATAGGAACTCTAATTGTTTCATACCTACTCACAGTAGTAGGAGCCTTCTCAGAACCTAGACCTGTTGGAGGAGGAATCTCTGACATGATTATAGTTATGTTTGGATCTTAAACTGTAATAAAGTAACAGATTGTCTCGGATACCACTTGTTAGGCCGAATACACAAATTATAATCAAGTACTGTATGAGAGAATAACAAGAACACACGTTTTTGCACTTAAAAACTGTTTTGAATTAATAATTCCTCTCTCAGTGATGTAAAATATCACAGAGAGCTGCTTAGGTTACAATAGATGAATATTTCAATGTTCGATACCCTTCTAGGGTTAACCTAACTGTATTTATAAAACATACAGCTACTTTACAATCGTAAATTGATACTCCTATAATTAAGCTATACAATTGATATCAATTACGATTGCTACACATCTTTTAAGTCAACTCAATCTCTTTGATAGCTATCTGATCTTCAAAGATATTGCTTCCATGTTTATCTTCAATTAATCTTCAATCACTGTTGACTTGTAGATGCTTCTGCTGAACAGAGTTTAACAAACTCAGTTGCTTCCATCAATCAGCGTTTGCGCTTCCATTCGTCAGCGTTTACTCAAACTCTGACTGCTTCCAGCTTAAACTCTGATGTATCACTGTATCACTTAAACACTGATTAATATTTACATCAATTATATCTAACAGTTACTCTAATCTGTTCTCCCTAACTTCATCCGTTCTTTCATTGATGGTTTCAATAGTTTCCCACATGTGTTTAGAATTTTTACAATTAACAACATGGCTGTACATCACTGAGTCCAGGGAATCTATCAAAATGAGTCTTAAATTTATGTCAAGTCCAGCATCCTCCTTTTCATCAGGAGTATATGAAGCAGGGTCATTCAGATAAATTTTTCCAGGAGTAACAATTACTCCTACAACAATAACTTCTTCTTCATACACTATAGGAATTTTTGGTCCACTTTTCAATACACCCAAAAACTTGGTATTTGCAACTTGAACAAACAACATCATTTTGTTCTTCCACATATCATAATTATCCTTGTCAAATATGGGTATCTTAACAGTGCCAACTTTTGAAGACTTGATGAATTTTTAAGTGAGTTAAAAATTCGGGCTCGATTTTTAATTGAGTAAAAATATGATCTTGATTTGTACTTCTGATACCAATTGTGATGTCCGTTAAGATTGTAAAAAGGGGGTTACAATCTATACCTTTTTATCGAAATTTGTCCGATAGAATAAAATTTAATTAAGACAAATTTTTGCGGAATGAATTGAAACGAGATTCAAGTTAAATATAACGATATATTAAACTTGACGGTTGTTACAAAATCAATACAGAGTATTATCAAGTTAATAAAAACTAATTAGAAAATTCGACATGAACTTTTCTAATTTAGTTAATAAAAATCAAGATAAGAACTACGAAAATTAATTCGCTAGTAGTACAAGAGTGATCAATAAACAAGTTCTCTCTTACAAAGGGGTTGAACTTGAATTACTGTGAAAATTTAAAGCTTTGGCAGTTGTATTAAAGATGAGAGAGTCTGATGCTTTGTTTTTTGTCTTTAATATCTTGTTCGCGTGTATTGTGTACACTGGCTGCTCTTCTGTCTCTTTATACACAATCTTCTGTTGAAAAGTCTTTAGTCATAATACTTTGTAAATCAATATGACTTCCCATCTGAGCTATTATAACTGTTGGTATGACTATACTGTATGACTATCACTTCAGTGTATCATGACTATCCTTTGATCTTGTTATGACAATCAACTAACTTAATATGACAATCCAGTATGACTATCATTTGAAGCTGTCATATGATTATCCTTTGTTCTGCTATGACAATCCAGTTCAAGGCCGTTATGACAATCCCTTATTCTAATATGACTTTCGTTATGACTATGAGATTGTCATATTAGAAAATTTTTCAAATTTCGAATTGTATATTTCTTATAGATTCATTCTGATTTAATTAATCAAATAATTATTTTAATAAATAAATTAATTCCTTTAGAATTAATTTATTAATTGAATTAATCATATAATATAATCAATCAAAGGAGAATTAATATGAATCCTTTAATAGCCAAATCTTTTCTTGAACCACTGAAATTAACAAAGAAATACCACTGAATTTTCTGTTGACGTTCGATGTACTGTCTGGTACTCTGACTGAAAATTATATGTCACTGTAGAAATCCCTGTCACTGTAAATGAATCCACTTCTTATCAAATACTTTACTGAGCCTTGATCAGATGTCTGAACTTCTTTCAATGTAGTAATCTTCAAGTCGGTAGATTGACTTTAGTAATTTTTCTTCTGACAGATAATACTATCTGAGATTCCTGTGGCATTTTATACATTATTTACTTATTACAATCTAGTTTAAGTTGATTAGGATCCTCGAACTACAAATAGGCTATGTCATATGCTTTTCAATTAGTCAACACATTTATGTACATTTAAGAAGACGACGCAATCATTTTCTCATACACATATTTAAACAGTTTGTATACAATATTTTTTAGATTCAAAGGTAAAAGAAAATAAACATACCTTTATTTTGATTCTACCAATCACATTGATATAATGTTTTCAATCTTTTTCTGTTATTCAAACAATTCTTGCGAAAGTCCAGTTTGCAAATTAAGTTTAAAGAAATAAGAGTGTTAAACTTCACATTAAAATATCAAACAACAAAATCTAAAAAGATGAAAGTGATATATGAAATTAACAGAGAAGAAAGAATCAGATAAGAAGATAACAAATGAGAGAAATGCTTGAACTTGAGTTAAAGATAATAAGAGAGTGAGAGATGAAAAGTAGTTTGTATATATAAATAATTTTAAATTCTTGGATAGTATGTATAACTCTAGGGATTCAAATTCAAAATGAAGATTTTGATGAAAGCTTATCTACATTGGTAGGAGTATGTTCTTTATGTAAGTTTAAATATACAAAACATCTGTCAGTTTACACGTGTAGCAGTTGGATTGTAGCAATGGCATCGCTGTAATATTGAATAATATTAGTGGCAATTTTACATTTTGAAGTTAAATTGTAGCAAAACAAGCTACAGACACTATTATATAGATTGATAAACCCATTACCAATGTGGTTAATTATCGGTTAAAGATGTGATTACCATTTACCATAATCTCGTTACCAATGTATATATATGTATTTATGTATGTAAATGAGAACCAATACTAAAATGAGAACTGAGATATAATCTCAACCCTCTATTTTTTATTAATGCTTTTAATCAAAGACTTCCAATTTCCTGCACAACACACTCCACCCACCACCACAATCCACTCATCTGCTGTCACACTAATTCTGGTCATCATACCCACATGCTGCCGTACTAGTTTTGACCACCACTGCTATCATCTTCGTTCATCCTCGCCCCACCCGATTCAAACTCTCTCTCTCCCCTGCAATCTCCAATCAAATCTGTTCTTCTCCACAACACTATTTCCCATCGTTCTTCCCCATCATTCTCCGATCAGATCTACTCATAACCAACACAACCAGCCGTTGGTGATGATTTTTCTAAAACTTCTGGTGATTTTTGTGATTTAAGTTGATTAGTAATGATTTTTTTTAGTGATTATGATGATATTTGATGATTTTGTTTGATTTTTGGTGATGATATAATGGTGTATTAGTGGTGGTGAAGTCGGGATGATGTTAACGATGGTGCTGGTAGTGGCAACAACATGTTTCTAATGGGTAGTCATGGTGGGTTTGTTAATTTGATGATAGTGATTTTTTGATATTTCTAGTCCATTTGTGTTGATTTCTAGGTGATTTGTTGGTAGTGTAGAGGATCGCTGGAAGTGGTTGACGAAGATGGTAGGGGAAGTATTTTATTTGGGATTCTCATTTAAGTAAGATTATATATATGAGTTAAGTTCTATGGAGCCCACCATTTGAGTGGAGACCGTGGAGACCATATACATTATACACTAAAAAACATTGCAAAACATATATATTTGCAAAGAATGTTCAATTAACATTATTATTTCATTCAAAATCTTAAAATCATATATGATTTGCAAGCAGAACATGTTTTGGAGAACAATACGTTCTGCAATATTTCTTTTGCAGAACATACAAGATTTTCAAGATTTTTAATGAAATTTGCATGTAAAACATGTATGATCTTCAAGATTTTCAATGAAATAGATGGTATAGTGATTTTCATAGAACATGATTTTCAATAAATAAGTATTTGCAATGTTTTGATTGATATTAGTCTCCAGTCTCCACTAAAAATGTTGGTATCCAAAGAAGTTAACCCTATATATATATATAGGGTTGGACTCCATAGCAAACACCTTATATAACAAACAATAAAGAACACCTCATATCTAATAGATCCATTGCCCCTGGCGGGGCCACCCAATACAAAAAGTTCTTATTTTTTTACCCTCTATCCATCCATCATTTTAAAAAAAAAATTAAAAAGTTACTGCTCATGACGATGACGTCATCAGTGACGTCATCATGAACAGTAAAATTTTAATTTTTAATTTTTTTTTGCTGGCTTGATAGAGGGTAAAAAAATAACAACTTTTTGTATTGGGTGCCCCTGGCGGGGCCAAAGGATCTAATAGATCTAAGGTGTTCTTTGTTGTTTGTTATATAAGAGTGTTCTGTATGGAGCAAAGGCATATATATATACACACACCACATTTCAAGTTATTTTAAAGGGCCTCGCTAGGGGCACCTTCACAAGAAAGTCTTATAATTCTACCCTCTATCCATTCATAACAAAAAAAATTAAAAAAAAAGAAAAAAAAAATTAAAAAAACTGCAGCCACGTCATCATTTAAAAAAAATTTTAACTTTTTTTTTATGAATGGATAGAGGGTAGAATTATAAGATTTTTTCGTATTGGATGCCCCTGGCGGGGTCCTTTAGAATAGCTTGAAATGTGGTGTTCTCATTGTTCTCCAACATATACGTGTTCTCACCTGAATCATACCTTATATATATGAATCTATACTATTATATAAATGCCGAAACATTAAAAGTTTGGTTGGTTGGTCGGTCGGTACGGTACCTGTTGATTTTACTTATTTACCCCTACTCAATTACAGATCTACTAACTAATCAATTTCTTTCTTGAGGTTAAACATATTATCTTTTTTATTTTTCAAGAACTAAATAATTTCCCTTTTCAGGTAAAATACAATATCCTTATATATTTTATCTAAATAAAATATATCCTTTATTAATCAAATTCCTTTTTCAGGTAAAATTTCCCTTTTTTTAAAAATAGTACAAGCAGATTTGTTTAATAAAATAACATAACTATATTATATTTACTATTAACTAATCAATTACCTTTTTCACCCAAAACACGTTACCTTTTCTTTTTTCTCTAACTAACATCTCTCTTTTTCCAATTATATCATGGACGGTTACCTTTTTCAGCCAAAAACGTTACCTTTTTTCTTTTCTCTTACTATAACCTCTCTTTTTCCAATTATATCACAGATGTTTCTATTTATAAAATTAAAATAATAATATTTTAATACTAATAATTAATCGATTACCTTTTCAGCTAAAACGTATCATCTTTTTTATTTTTTTAATTAAATTTCTTTTTTCTTTTTCTAAAAATATCACGGGTAACACTAATTTCTCATTTTCTAAAAACTATTAGCAAATTATTTAGTAAAATGACATAATTAAATTATAATTATATAAGCTAATTAATTACCTTTTTCACATAAATCATGTCATCTTTTTAATTTTCACGTTACCTTTTTATTTTCTCTAACTAAAATATTTCTTTTTCCAATTATATCAAGGGTGGCTCTATTTAATAAAATAAACTAATAATATTTTAATATTAATAATTAACCGATAACATTTTGAGCTTTTTTCATAAATAAATAGGAAAAAGTAAATTTTTGCACATTTACTTTTGTCAAGAATAGCTATTTGCAATTTTACTAAACTATTTGCAATTTTACTATACTAAGTTTCAAAATTGCAAAAATACTAACCCTAACCCTTCCCCCCTCCTTCCCTCCTCTTTCACAGCCGCCTGTGTATTTTATTTATTTTTTTTTTAAGATGGGATGCTATTTTGGTGGATTTGGATTTGGGTTGCATGGCCCCGCAAGGGCAACCACTTTCAACTGAACATGCAACTAAATTTCTGATTTCATGTTCCATTTTTCAAAAGTGATTTTCGACCTCATTTTTGGACTCTAATATATATATAAATATAAGTAAGGATCTAGGGAAAACCTAGTTTAATGGAAAACTTAGAAAACTAAATCAAAATATAGCATATATGGTATGCAAACTAATCGTTGGGAGATGAAGAAAAATGTGATGAAATTAGATTTAAAAAAAATATCACCGATTGACGGGAAAAATCAAATTAAAAATGGAGGGGATTAGGTGTGATTCTGTGTGTGAGGGTGTATTTGATTAGTGTGTGGGTGCCCCTGGCGGGGCCATTGATCTTAATACATCTAACGGCTAGGATTAGTACCTTAGTTTTCTTCAAAAAATAAGTTCTCTTTTGAGCACTTGCCTATATATATATATATTAGAGTCAAAAATGAGGTCGAAAATGGCAATTGAAAAATGGAACATGAAATCAGTAATTTAGTTGCATGTTCAGTTGAAAGTGGTTGCCCCTGCGGGGCCATGCAACCCAAATCAGCAACTGAATGCAACCCAAATCAGCAACTGAATGCAACTCTTTTTTTAAGGTGGGATTCTATTTTGGTGGATTTGGGTTGCATGGCCCCGCAGGGGCAACCACTTTCAACAAGTTGAATATGGTTGCATTTGGTTGAATATTCCCCCTGGCAGGGCCTTGCAATCCAAATCAGCAACTGAATGCAACTTTTTTTTTAAGGTGGGATTCTATTTTGGTAGATTTGGGTTGCATGGCCCCGCAGGGGCAACCACTTTCAACTAAATGCAACCACTTTCAACAAGTTGAATATGGTTGCATTTGGTTGAATATTGCCCCTGGCGGGGCCTTGCAACCCAAATCAGCAACTGAATGCAACTTTTTTTTTAAGGTGGGATTCTATTTTGGTGGATTTGGGTTGCATGGCCCCGCAGGGGCAACCACTTTCAACAAGTTGAATATGGTTGCATTTGGTTGAATATTGCCCCTGGCGGGGCCTTGCAACCCAAATCAGCAACTGAATGCAACTTTTTTTTTAAGGTGGGATTCTATTTTGGTGGATTTGGGTTGCATGGCCCCGTAGGGGCAACCACTTTCAACAAGTTGAATATGGTTGCATTTGGTTGAATATTGCCCCTGGCGGGGCCTTGCAACCCAAATCAGCAACTGAATGCAACTTTTTTTAAGGTGGGATTCTATTTTGGTGGATTTGGGTTGCATGGCCCCGCAGGGGCAACCACTTTCAACAAGTTGATTGTGATTGCATTTGGTTGAATATTGCCCATGGCGGGGCCTTGCAACCCAAATCCACCAAAATCATCCCACCTTAAAAAAAAGTTGCATGTGGGGTTGCATTTGGTTGAATGTGGTTGCATTCAGTTGAATATGGCCCCTGGCGGGGCCTTGCAACCCAAATCCACCAAAATCATCCCACCTTAAAAAAAAAGTTGCATGTGGTTGCATTCAGTTGCTGATTTGGGTTGCATGGCCCGCAGGGGCAACCACTTTCAACTGAACATGCAACTAAATTACTGATTTCATGTTCCATTTTTCAAAAGGGATTTTCGACCTATTTTTTGGACTCTAATATATATATATACTAGAGTCCAAAAATGAGGTCGAAAATGGCAATTGAAAAATGGAACATGAAATCAGAAATTTAGTTGCATGTTCAGTTGAAAGTGGTTGCCCCTGCGGGGCCATTCAACCAAAATCCACAAAAATAGCATCCCATCTAAATAAAAAATAAAAAATTAATAAAAAATAAAAAAAAGGACACAACTGGTGAAACTCACGCACATGGAGGGCACATGGGGAGGGGGGAAGGGTTGACCTAATTTGTAGTATTTTTGCAATTTTGAAACTTAGTATAGTAAAATTGCAATTAATTCAAAGAGATAGTATATTTGCAAATAGAAACTTTAAACATAGTATTTTTGGTAAATATCCTTACATTTTTCAGATAAAACGTATCATCTTTTCTATATTTTCTAACTAAAATCCTTTTTTTAATAGAAATATCACGACAATATTAATTTCTCTTTTTCTAAAAATATTACGTGAAATTATATTTAGTAAAATAAGATAATTAAATTATAATTACTATAAACTAATCAATTACCTCTTTCACCTATAACATGTTTCCTTTTTAATTTTCTCTAACTAAATCCTATCTTTTTCTAATCATATCACGGGCATTCTATTTAATAAAATAAAATAACAATTTTATAATTACCATTAATTAACCAATTACCTTTTTCAACTAAAACCTATCATCTTTTCTATATTTTCTAACTAAAATCCCTCCATTTCTAGAAATATCACGGTTAACATTTAATATAATTATTATCAAATTATCTCATATAAAAATAAAATAATAATATTATAATACTAATAATTAATCGATTACCTTTTCAGCTAAAACGTATCATCTTTTCTATTTTTCTAAATAAATTTTCTTTTTTTCTAAAAATATCGTGGGCAACACTAATTTCTCATTTTCTAAAAACTATGAGCAATTTATTTAGTAAAATGACATAATTAAATTATAATTGTATAAGTTAATCAATTACCTTTTTCACATAAATCATGTTATCTTTTTAATTTTTCACGTTACCTTTATATTTTCTCTAACTATTATCTATCTTTTTCGAATAATGTCAAGGGCGGTTCTATTTAATAAAACAAACTAATATATTTTAATATTAATAATTAAACGATTACCTTTTTCAGCTAAAACATATCATCTTTTCTATATTTTCTAACTAAAATCCTTCTTTTAATAGAAATATCATGACAATATTAATTTTTCCTTTTCTAAAAATATTACGTGAAATTATATTTAGTAAAATAAGATAATTAAATTATAATTACTATAAACTAATCAATTTTCACCTAGAACATATTGCCTTTTTAATTTTCACTAACTAAATCCTATCTTTTTTTTTAATCATATCACGTGCATTCTACTTAATAAAATAAAATAATAATTTTGTAATTACCAATAATTAACCGATTACCTTTTTCAATTAAAACCTATCATCTTTTTTATATTTTCTAACTAAAATTCCTCCAATTCTAGAAATATCACGGATAATATTTATATAATTATTATCAAATTATCTCATATAAAAATGTAAGCCTCCAAAATTCATGTTTAAAAAATTAATTTAAATAAATGAAAAAATTCATATAATATTAAAATAAAAAAAATCCGTGGATCGCACGGTTTTTAAGCTAGTATTGTATGTAATTATAATAAAATGAAATTTTTAAAAATGTTACATAAATCATGAATATTTTTTTTTACAATTTTTTGTTAAATATTATGAAGATATAAAATAAATTGATAAATATTTAAGTAAAATATATTAAAAAATTATTTGAATGAAAGAAAAATGAAGAGGATGGTGAATGAGAGATGATGAGTAGAGAGAATTGAAGGAACACCAAACATACACACAAACTTGTATTGTGTTCACTTAGGAAGAATGGAATGAATAATTGTAAATAAAAAAAATTTGAAAAGAAAAGAAAATGTTTAGATAAAAAGTGAATTAATATGAAAGTTATAAGGAAAATGATAAAGATGAAGAATTGAGCATTCCTTAAAACATGTAAATTAGAACTCTAATTTAAATTATTTGTAAATGAACGAAGCAAACAATGATAATTATCTCCCAAATAATAATACAAATTTCATTTTACTCTTCCATCATTCCATTCAATACAAGTGTAATTCTGTAAAAATGAAGATTCGTCGCGAAATATGGTGAAAATGTCTACTAACTTTTATCCCCAAACATGTTTTATGATAAAACGATACATTATGTTACACGATGTTGTACTGGATCAGTTATCAGAGCTTGTTTTACTTCACCAGCAAATCTATATCTATATTATAATAAGTAAAAGGGGTATAATTTGTAGTTGGTTACCCCCTATTTTTGGTTATCCCCATTTTTGGTTATCCCTCACTTATCACCGTTAGATCAGCAACTCAAATAGATCTTGACCGTTAGATTTAACAATACTAAAATACTAAAAGTTGTTATATGCAGAAGGTTCAAGGTTCGATTCCCGCCAACAACATATTAATTTATATTTAATACTAAAAATTATTATATACAAATATGTAAGGTTTGAATTCTTTCAATAACATATTAAAATCAATATTTATAATATTATATTATATTATAAATAAATTATAAAATATTAAAAATAATCCGTGCTTTGCACGGGTTATAAGCTAGTAAAATTAATAATTTGGGGTCGGCTTGTTCTAACTCGTTCTCCTCCAGTCCAAAAAAAAAAATACTACTGAACTAATAAAATTAAGGCAAGTAAAAAAAATTATTATGATTTAATTTCAAAATTCATAAAACATTTTATTATAGAAAAGAAAATTATGCATAATGGAAAATTTTGGGTAAAATTATGCCAGGAAAAAAAAATGATACAAGATTGACACGTGAAGATTAAGGTTATTTTGATCTAAACAAATTGAAAATGAATAAATTTAAAATGTACATAAATCACCATCCTTGTTTTATTCTTTTTGTCAGGCTCAACAGTTGTTTATAGGTTGACAAATTATTAAGTTGAGACGTTTCTCTATTTTATTCACAAAGATGCTCAAAGTCACAATAAACCTAAATTTTTAAACGAGTAATGCTACTTTCCCCAAAAAATTCCCCAAATATTTTACCAAATGACATGACATGTGTTTCAATTTCATTTGTGGACTCATATTTATGCACGTCTCATCTTATTATTGACTCATATTTATACACGTCTCATCTTATTATTAGAAAAGTTACCTTTATAAATATTACACATCAGCATTTGGGGAACATAGCATTTTCATTTTTAAATTTGCCTTTATGTTTATTTTTTCCTTCACACAATGATAACAAATACCAACAGCAACATTTACATACTGTATCTGCCATAGACTTTTTATTAAACAATTAAAAGCCAGCTCCAAAGTTATTCATTGCTAACACAAACACAAAATCATCAGTCATCAATACTATCGATGACCAAAATACTAGCTAAAAATGTAGTGGTAGCAATAATATACGTAATTACTAATTCTGGACGGGACCATACTGCAATAGATTTGCCAGGAATCTTGTTTGAGTATCTAGAGATTAGTTTAAGGAACTTTTGATTCCCAAAATTCAAAAAGACATTTCTTGATAACAGGAATACAACACCATTAATTAGTACTATGTGATCTAATCAGCAAAACAAGCACAAAACCTAATGGTTTCCCAATCAATACTTAATTGCCTGGAACTTCGTTGTAGCCAATCAGAATGCAAACAGGGATCAACACCATTGTATGAGTGTGTTCAACTTCCAAGGTGCAACAGATAATAGTCTAAAAAAGGTCAACGCATAAAGGGGGCTAACCATCTTAGCTCCGCTCCATTTCCATATGATAGATAGTATAATTTCTTCCAGCCGTCTTCCGAGAAAGCTTCACGACGTATTAGCCTTTGCCTAAGCAATATAAAAACAGAAAACTTAGACTATGTCAACATATCAGTCTTCTCCTATGCTAGAGTAAATAATGCCAGGTTTTATATATCAATTCACCATTTTTACAGAGATTTGGAATGCAAACCAAAATCAGTACTATGATCTAATCATCAAAAAGTAAGTTTCACCATAACTATAAATCTTATCAGAAAAAACATGCAAAAACAAGCTAAATAAAGGAACTAAAAACAGAAAATGGGACAAATCATTCTGTTAGTCCTAAAATATCAATTTTTTCCCCTCAAATAATAATTGTATGCACTAAATCTTCTCAAACAACCGGAATATATATTTATCTACACATACATATAATATGGTAACGACGACATAAACTCTTATGCAATTGGGGGAAGAAGTCTACATAACGAGAATACATAGCTGCACACACACGTCATCTTCGTTCCAATTCTAGTTATTTTTTAATTTTTTTCTTGACTTATTTCAGTGCCATATATAACAACCTATTTTGGATCTAATACATATGTCAACCATTTCAACCTAAAAGCATGTTGAGCTTAAGCTTAAAAACCAGGTACATAAGATCTTTATATAATTATATAATACAGGACAGTTGAGGAGAAATAAGATTACATTTAGTGCTTGTTTCTTTACATGTAGGAAGTAAGTTACTGTAGGAAGTTGTACTTCCTCTCCATAAAACTTTCTTGAGAAGTGTCATGAACATGTTTGGTTGACAACTTCGTTACCCTGACTCGACTGTAGGAATATGTTTGGGAATTCACTTCCCCTATTTTGTTTGGTTTAATAACTACTTCCGATGTATATTTTAAATTATTATTATAACCTCCATAATAACTATATTTGGACTTATTAACTATATTTTTTTCACTAATAACTAATTACTAGCTTGTAGTTTGGTATTATTTCAATTTTTTATCATATAAAATTTAAAAGATGTACTATTTATCAAATCATTTGTTTACAGATAATTTCTTTATCCGTGTCTTAACAAACATAATTATTAACATTATAGCATTTGAATTTAAATTTCATTTTTGATATTATTAATCTTTGAGTAAATTGGAATTGTGAATTCTTAATGCTAAAATGAAATAAAAGTTGAAATAACAAAAAAATTACATTTAAATAACAAAATTTATTAATTGAAAATCCTTATAATAGTTAGAACTAAAACTTGTAACGCCAACATTTTACTTGGTGGCTTGAAAATTAAATATTAAGCAATATTATCAGCACCTATCCTATACTTTCCTAAAAAAGAACAAAAGAAACTTAAAAAATAGTTTAAAAAATCAAATTAAAAAGATGCTAAAAATTAATAGAGAAAAAGAAGAAAGAGTAGATTTTAATAATAAAGTTAACTAGGAAGATAAATAAAATAAGAATAAGGTTACACTCTAGATTTATTTTAGACAAATTTATTAAAAAGGTATATTTAATTTAGGCCGTGTTTCTAATTTTATTGGTTGATTTTGTTTTTTTTAATGTGTAGTGTGATACAGAAAGTTTGAATAGGGACTGGGTAAGTGACTTCCCCCATTACCCAGGTATTTGTACTTCCCAAGTAGTTGTAACTGCCTATGTTTTATCCAACCAAACAAATACTTCAATTATCACTTGCAAGGTATTTCAAATACCCATGTGAAGACCAGCCAACCAAACGACCTCTTAGGTTGTACCAAGAAAGACATTAATACCATGTCAAGGTATCATTAATATCGTTGGTACGGCTGTTCCAACTGATTTCTCTAGAATACTAGAGTTTATAGCATAACTAGATTGTAGAAAGTGAAGAGGAAAAATTAATTAAATGACAACTTCGTTGAACTAACAATAGAAGATTTGATGCCCAAGGAATGAAGGAATGAGGTAATGTGTATTACTTGAATTTAATACAATTGTGGTACACTAAAAGTTATATTCTACCCCAACAAATGATCAGAATTAGAACTAAAATCCTCATTTAATACTAATAATTAGAAGTAGAATTTTTTTAATTAGTACTGATAGTTTTACATGTAACTTATTATATGCTATGTTCTATCTTGTTTGGTATAAAAATTATTTTATTTGCATAATCGGTGAATAAAGAAAAAGAAACACTAAAGGGCGTTGATAAAGCTATACAGTACATGCCCAACATACCAAGTCACCTCCCTCCCCCCCCCCCCCAAAATTTTTACAAGAAAGTTGGCCACAAATATAAATGAGCTATATTGGTCACTAACTCATGAATACTTCATTATAGTGTGCATATCAACACAACAACCAAAACAATTGGGCAAGTTGGCAATGTAGTTGGTCACTAACTCATGAATACTTCATAGTAGTGTGCTAGCAACACAAACTACGAAGACGATTGTACAAGTTGACTATGTAGATGTTTAATAGAAGTGTAGAACCGCTGAAATAAGGGAACCAGTTCAGTATATGCACACCTGAGGTAGTAGTGGCAAACAGTGCCAGCCTCTTCAAGGCTATAACGCGGATAATTAATGCGTGCACCAGTGGGAACATCAGGTAACTCTTGGCGCAGTTTCCCTACAGCCGTTGAATGAGAGAAAGCACCAATCATCATGTCATCATTCATCATAGACCTGAATGCATTAACCTGCAATTGACATAATTTCACCGTAAGATGAGAAAGCATGCTATAATAATAATTTAATAATCCATCTAGATACAATACAAAATAAGATTTCAGATTCTAATTCTCAGATCAATCACTACACGTGATGATGTGAGCTACTTGGGGGAATGTACTTGGCGAATGAACCAAGAGTTTATTGAAAGAGGAAACTATTGATGCAAAATTTAACAAACAGTAGGCCATGGGGTAAATTCAAACAATTACTAGTAATTTTAATGTATGTTATTGGAATGACATACTAAAAAAGATTGACCCAAAAGAATCCGATGCAGAAACATTATTTGTATTAACATAGTGTAGTCCAAGTAAAGTACTCTTTAAGTGGATTTATGGTGTGAACATTTATGCATTCAAAGCTTATTATTAGGTGGGTATATTTGTGCATTCAAAGCTTATTTTTAAGTTTCATGCGCAAGGTGTAAATACAGAACACTTACTTATTCAGCCGTACTTTGATATTATATAAAACCTTCACAAATTAGACCCTAAAGGTAGTATGTTTCTGAAATAAATTTATAACTATTGGGTTTGATAGTTAAGTGACTGCACCAGGTTATGTTAATAATTATCCCAGAAAAGGTAATATTACTTGATCGCATTGAGACATAAACAATTGGCCGTTAATTCCATCTGCCTATAGTTATTCCAGTAAAAGTAGAAAATTTGATATTATATAAAATCTTCACAAAATAGAACCTAAAGGTATATATTTCTCAAATAAATTTATAACTATTGGTTTTGATGGTTAAGTGACGTTACCAATTATCCCAGGAAAGGTAATGTTATTCAATCGCAGCAAGATATAAACAATTAGACGTTAATATCTCCCTGTAGTTATTACAGTAAAAGTTATAAAATTAAAACATGATACATCAATTAATTTTCTGGTCAAAACAGCACAAGCAAGCTCCTGAACAACAAAGTTTAGGTAGATAATATAGGAAAACTGAGCGTAGCTCAATGGCGTTCCAAGTATGCTACGCAAAGGAAAATACATTAAAAGTGATATAAAGTTTTATGCAATTATGTAAAGTAAACATTAAGTGTGAAATCTTAACTTACCGTGGCAAGTTCATTAGCATGAATTGGCCGAGTGGAACGATAAGTTACTGGCTCCTCGTATTCACTGAACGTAAACCAATTATTGTACTGTAGCACAGCACCAGAGAATAATTTACAGCAAACCATTAAGCCACATAACAAGTTCTAAAATATCATTACAAACACAAAATCTCTCACCTGATCAATTGCAATGAGAACAGGAATGTCCTTTACTAGTGACAGCTCTTTTCTCAGATGGACTAACACTCCTACAGAAGCATGCGTATAATTTATTCCAGCTTGAACCAGGTCATATAGTGTTGAACCTTCAGGCATTGCCATTGAATCAACGTCCCACATCTGTCCAACACCGACACCCTCTCCCAATGGAATAGGATCAGATACTTGACAGGGCAATTGAAGTAGGTGCGATTCATTGTACTTCATAAAATCCTGAAGGACACACCAAAGATAAAGTAAGAGCCTGTTAATCATTACAAGTAGCCTAGCATTTAGCAACAACAAGAAGATCACATGTAATTCTCCAAAAAAAAAGGGAAAAACAAAAGGTAAGTGATGTTTTGGTTGAAGTAAAAGCTTCCAACAAATTACATAGAGGGAACTTCAATAAAGTGCAGAAAATTAGAATTGCATTCCTGTGAACTATGATAATCAATGAATCAAAGAAGCAAGGGCAATGATTAATGCTTCATAGACTATATAAACAATTAGATGAATGTTGGGCCCTACTGTAAGATGTTACAACAAAAAGGGGATAGCCTTGATCATGTAATACACAACAAATACATTCATGCATCTATACAGTTTATCAGACAAGAAATAAGTTGTGGACAAAGAACCAGAAAGCAAAACAATGATACCAATACTCCATAAGAAATGAACTACTAAACTGTACGATGTCCTAAAACCAAAACCTTTTAGGAAATTCCGATAGAAGAGTGAGTTATCATGTTTCATCGTTGTTTATCGAAATTAAAAGTAATGACCAAATGCAAGTATAAGTGAAGTTAATAGAAGACATTCAAATGCTATGCCATAACATAATGAGAGACGTGCCACACAAAAACAGAAGAGTTTGAATATGCCTGCAAACTGCTAGCTGCCTGGACTGGTGAATCCCATAGACCAGTTTGCTGGTTCCTATAGAAAAATCCTCCATGGGTCCATTGTCTACCTTTTGGGACATAAAAAACTAGCCAACCTTCACTACGAGCCCAGTGAACAAGCATGGCTAGTGCTATACTTTTGCCACAGCTTACAGGCCCATCCAGTACAATTTGCTTTTGAGGTCTGGGACCTGAAAATTTGGAACACCATGATTACAACAATCTCTAGATGTATGCATATCAAAGCATAAACAGGCCAACCAAACTGACAAACTTAGAACCCCGTAAGCATACTTGATCATGTACAAACCACTCCATACACTTCAGCAGTTGCAGTAATAGTACTAGATGTGGATGTGTTAGTAAATGTATTTTAGTCATTTTAGAATATAAAGAGTTCTTTAACAAAAATATGTAGCATAAGAATTATACTTTACACTTATCAAATCAAAATACATGAAATTAAAACAGATTTCGACAAAATATATCAAACTAATACAATTTATTATCAAGAGAAGGTAAAAAAAATATGAATGTAATGAATAGTAATATAAAATGTAGGAGGTTCAGTATTAGCATATGGCGAAATCTGAGCTAGGAAAGATATAAATTACGATATAGCATAGTTTGGAGCCTCCTCCATGTATAATTCAATAAAGAAAAACTGGAAAGAAATTAATAATTGGACCTTTTGCAGTACCAGCAAACTGGAAAGAAGGGGGATCAACAATACGCCTATAATTATCACGAAGATCCAAAAAGCTCTGACGGACAAGCAACGCATCTCTCTTAGAATCCTCAAACTCCTTCAGCATTCCCGCAGGCAGACCCTCGGGTAAAACCGCATTGAGTTGTTCCATACTGTATAAATAAAAAGAACAAATCACACAAATTAGAAGAACCACACACACTCACATAGAGAGGAAGAGAGACATAGAGAGGAAGAGAGACAAATAGAGAGAGAGACAGAGACAGAGAGAGGGAGAGAGAGAGAGAGAGAGAGAGAGAGACCTGAAATTGATATAAGAACAGGCATGTTTACTATTGAGTTGAGAAATGGAGGTAGCAGAAGTGAAGAGTGGACGGCCATTAATTCCGACATCGAGAGACTTGTTCTTTTCATCCAAAGCAAGTAGTTGGAGCCTTGAAGAATCATCAACTGCTATATTATCTAGGTACGAAGAAGAAGAAGTATCATCTGCTGCCAATGCGAATTCATCGTTTTTGCTTTTGGATTTGGGATCGATTTTTTTGGATTTGGTTGCTTTCTTTGAAAGGGGGGAAGATGATGATTTGGGTTTCTTACTGGCGAATGTTCTGGAACATGTCAAAATCAATGGATTGCTTCTTCTTGTTGTTGCATTCAATCTCTGTACTAGTAGTGACCCCAGCATCCTGACCTTTCTTTCTCTCCCCGGTTAGGGTTTTAGATGAACAAGAACAAGAAATGAAGAAGAATACACTGTTTTCTCACTTATTTGTTGCAAATTAAGTGAATACTAGCGTAAAAGCCCGTGCCTGAACTTATTTCTCATAATTAAAAATATGATAAATTATAATATTTCAATTTATCTAATATTTTTATAATTATTTTATAATTTTGCATACTAATTTTTTATATTACATTTTGAATTAGCTTTTAACTCAATTTTAAAAATTTCTAAGGGCTTAATGATTCTATAGTTAACTGTACATATTACCTAAAGTTAAGATATATTATAATACTATTCAAATGTTATTTTTGTAAATGCATAGGATGGATTTCATTATTTCAAAAATGGCATCCACTTTTCCCTTCTAAAATTTCAGTTAATGTTATATGATAAAGCGACCTTAATGATCAATGCATGTATAAGAAATTTACAATCAATGTTTTTTATTTTATCTTATATTTATCTAAGTATTCAACTATTATATATTATATTGATCAATTTGTCAAATTATATAAATATTCATATGTACCATACTTCATAGTCGAGTTATAGTCTAATTGATCAATATAAATAATTGTTGTAATTTTGTAATAATTATGATTTAAAATTTTATATATTTTTTGAATTTTTTGAATATTAATTATGTTATTTTTTATATATAACATAGATCATATTTTTAGAGTTCTCATATTTTTAACATAATTTCATTTTTTTCGTGTGTATATATTTTATTCGTTGAAAGTTTAAATAGTTGTGGATCAAACCCCATAATATAACTCACATATTTAAATTTTTATATACCTAAAACTAATGTGATGCAATTATTAATTATATATGTATGATTTGATAATTAAAATTTTAAATTTACATATTTTTTAAAACCAAATTTTATTTTTTATTTCAAGAATTTAATATCTACATGGATCGAAGAAGCATATAAATAATTTTTTTTGTACTCGGTTAAAGTATGTATAATCTAAAATGACAAAAAAGAATTGTAGAGTATACTCAATCTATTAGAATATTTTTTGTAAGTTTATCTATCAAATATTTTAGAAATAATATAAATCAATATTTTATTTACTCAAAAAAAAAGGTAAAAGAAGAATGGACAAGAATAGAAGATGTGGCTTATCTTATAGGATTTTTGAACAAAACTCAAAATTAAATGTAGCAAAGTTGGTTATGACATAAGTTTAATAGAAGAGGGTTAGTAGTTCGAATCCCAACACAAATACAATTTCACCTTTTTTTTACATACTATTAAAGGAGGGCATTTTTGTAATTTTTAAAAATATAAGGGTAAAATTGTAATTTCACGACCATTAAATTGGCAACTTTTGCCCTTGTGTCACCTTATAATATATAGTAATAGATTTTGGTGCAAAATGAATATTTATTACGAATTTTTTTTTCTTTGGTTTTAAAAATTAAAACTATTAAAAAAAGAGAAAAATGGCCCTAAGGTCCAGGATACTCTTAAAACAATACGATTTTGACATAACAATCCTTATTAGCATTTTAACAAGCTTTACTAGTTTATAATGAGAAAATTATCAGAATGCTCATATTTGAGCATGTCTGACCCAAAATACTGACCCAACACGTTAAATCGTGTACCGTTATATAAGGAGTAATATGGTATTTCGTCTTCCGTAACATAGCGTGATAAGGAATACCGTGTTCCGTATTATGCATGATACGGAACACCATGTTCCGTGTTAGGTGGGTGCGCAGCACTAACACGGAACACCGTGTTCCGTATCATGCATAATACGGAACACGGTGTTCCGTATCATGCTAATACAGAGGCCGAAACTCCGTATCCCATCGGTATTTCGGGCCATTTTTTTCAGAATCAGTATTTTGGGCCACTAGATCCCAAAAATGATTATTTTGGGCCATCGCCAGTTTATAATTGCACGGATTTTTTTGTTATATAATAAATTTTATTTTATTTTATAATTATATTTTTATATAATAATTATTTTCAATAATATATTTTCATTTTAAATTTAAATAATTTAATATAAATTTAATTAATGATATGTATGGTTTAAAACTTATATTATAAAATTTTAAAATAAACAGTAGACGGAATTCGAACCTTAAAATTTTAGTAAATTAATTTAATCATATAATATATCTAATCACTAGATATAATGGTTATGATTTTTTACTAAAAATCTAACGGTCATTATTCGTTATTTACGGATTTCTATTATATTTTTTTAGTGATTAGAAGATATGTTGAGTTATTTTTAGGTTTATATTAATTATTAAAAGCTTATGCTTTAAATTTAAAGTTAACGTGTTTTAATTAGAAAAAATATTATTGATTGAAAGATACGATATTTTAGATGTTTATAAAAGGTAATATCATCAATTAAAATTAAGCATTTTTTACTAAAAAAGGCAATCGGTTAATTAACTATATTATTTTATTATTTATTTTAATAATTAGGATGATCGTGCCGAAAACCGAATCGACAAACTATAAATGCCCGTGCGATGCACGGGTATCTTTTATTATGTTATAAATTTTATTTAATATTATAAATTTATAATTATGTTTTTATATCATCATTATTTTTAATAATTTTCTAATTTTAATTTAATATAATTTAATATACTCATGTTTACGAATTATACTAGTGTTTCTTTATTATAAACAATGTATACAGTTTTTTAGTATATTTTATTTATAACTGGAAAATATGATGTAATATTTTCGGATATATTAATGATTTTAAGATTAGTTTTAAATCAAAAAGGTAACGTGTTTTAGTTAGAAAGGATTAATGATCGAAAGATATTACGATTGATATTTTTAGGTGTTTATAAAACGTTACATCTTTAACTAAAAGTAAATGTGAATAAGGCAATCGGCTAATTACCATTAATTATATTTTGTTATTATTTATTTAATAAATATGATAACCAAACCGACAAACTTTCAATCTTTCTGTTTTAATATAATAGTATAGATAAGTTATACATGTTTCTGTTGGAAATACTGATTCAAGTGATGTCAGGATCTATATTGTATGAACGTCATCAGTATTGATGATCGTTAGGATTGGAAAACTACATCAGTATTACAAGACTGATCAGGATTTGAAGATTGGAAGATATCTATTACTCCATGAGTTTAAGGTAGATTGACATATCGGTTCCTGATTTATAGGAACGCAGCTATCAATTAAGATATGTACTAAGAGTCGTATGTAATTGATTTGGTATATCTTGTAATTGATAGGGTAGCTGTGTATTGTATATAAACACAGTTTAGTTTTTACTTATTGTAATCGTTTACACGAGATATCTTGTTGATAAGTGAATTTTATATCCACTTGGAGCATTCTATATCGGCTTAAATTGATTTACTTTGCCTCAAGTTTGTCGCATTTTTTATGTGTTTTGTGTAGTTGTGCATAATTGCAATTATCGGCTAGGATTGGTGGTTTTCATTGATCGTGGAGTTGAAATTGAGCAATGGAATGAAGGAAGGCGTATTTCCCTAGGCTACCATGAAGATCATAACGCTCAAGAATTGAAGAACGGGAAGTGGCGGAAGAATCGGAAGAGGAAACGGAGGAGAAATGAGTAAATTGTGGAAAATTCGGATTTCCGGGTAGGTTGCGCAGTCTCCACTGTTTTGGTCATATCTGGAGTTCTACAAGTCCGTTTGAGGCCCGTAAGCAGTCGTTGGAAATCTCAGAAGAAGACGAATCTGTTTTAAGCAAAATCAAAACTCTGGGCAGTTTAAGCAGGGCAGGCAGCGCCCGGAAACAGAAGAGGGAGCACAGGCAGCGCCCTAGCAGTGCTGGCAGCGTCCGAGATCCTGGAAAAGTGCTGATTTTTATCCTGTTTCGAATTTAATTGTATTTTTAGGACTTTTCGTGCTGGAAAAGTTTTCTAGGGCCTATATAAACACATCTCATCATTGTAATTCAGACCAACAATACACCATAACACAGAGAGAGAGTCGAGAGACGGAGATTCAGAGTTGGATAAGGATTCCTACGCTCGTGACAAGCAACGGAGATCTAGATCTACTTTTTGTTTTCTTCTATTAGGCGAACTCTTGGATGTTTTTGGAATTTGTTTTCTTAAACTCTTAATCTAGTTTATTTGTAATCATTAATACTTTGTTTATTATCACGGTTTCATCAGATCCCATGATGACGAGCGGTTCAATTATGAACTAATCGTTGTCATGGGATTCTAACGGATTTATCTATGTAGTTTAGTGGTTTGTTTGCTTTAAAGATTTGTGTGTGATGAATTATTGATATCCTCGTATGGTTATACTTAATGCTTTTAGATGTGTAGCTAACATCTAAATTGAATTGTTAATCTGTTGTGAAGCGAGAGTGGATCTTGAGATTTAGAACTTGCCATGCAAGCATAGGATAAGTTGATGTATGTGTGACATCATGATTTGTAACGTAATTAGAGATAACTTATGCTGCCCTATGTGATCTTAATGGACAACTTGATCTTCAACCATTATGTTTTCAAATTCTATAGAGATATAGGGTCTAAGCATAATTGGTGTCTATTCATCTTCTATCTCTTTTGTGGATGTATGTTTAGTTTGGTATTCGTATACTAAGTAGTAGCGTATACTTTTTTCGTGTTGTCTAATCAGATGTCATAACCACATGCATTGATTAAAGGCATCGACTCTAAGCGAAGTATTTAATGAAGTTAGGATCCCATGTTTATTCTCTTATAAGTAATTTGATTGTAATTCTCATCAGTTAAGTAATTCTTAGTTTGTTAATTTACTTTTTAGTTAAATTTAGTTAATCAAAACCCAATCTTGTTGCGCAGGTGCAATAACTGAATTAAAACCAAAACCATATCTCTGTGGGAACGAACTTGACTTATATCTGTATTACTTGTGACCTCGTACGCTTGCGTTATTTTGTGTTAACAAGTTCTTGGCGCCGCTGCCGGGGATCATCGGTGTTTTATTTTTAGTTTATGTGCTTGTAATCAGTGGTCGTTAGAGTTCACTAACTCGGATTGTTTACTTACATATCTTGTTTGTTCGTTGTTTTTCAGGTACTTGAGCGTGTATGCGAACATGTTCTCAAACTCGAAACCTGGAGGGCGTAGATCTAGTAGCAGATAAAAGCGAAGAACCAACAGTAGAGATGGGTGATCGAGCAGCATCAGTAGTTAAGGCTTTGAAGGACTATTCTCAACCAAAAATCAATGACATCCAGTCTAGTATTGTCATGCCAGCCATTACAGCTAACAACTTTGAAATCAAGCCTAGCACAATTTGAATGGTACAGAATTCAGTTCAGTTTGGGGGTGCTCCAACGGAGGATCCTAATATGCACATTCAGGACTTTATTGAGATCTACGACACCTTCAAGTTCAATGGTGTGTCGGAAGATGCTGTCAAATTGAGACTTTTCCCATTCTCTTTGAGGGATAAAGCTAAGGGCTGGTTACACTCTCTAACAGCCAGTTCCATTACTACATGGGAGGATCTTGCTCAGAAATTTCTTACTAAATTCTTTCCTATGGCGAAAACAGCAGTAATAAGGAACGCTCTAACTCAATTTGCACAGCTGATAAGTGGATTTTATATCCACTTGGATCATTCTAAATCGGCTTAAATTGATTGTCTTGGACTCAAGTTTCTTATAGTTTTGATGTGTTTTACTTAGTTGTGCAGGTTTACGAGAATGTTGATTAAGGTGGATTCTTCTATAATTTTTTGGGAATTAATTGATTAAAATTCGGATTTTCTGGGAAGGCTGCGCAGCTTACACTGTTTTGGCCATATCTGGAGTTCTGTAAGTCCATTTTCAGCGATCTTACTACCCACGCGAAGCTTGAGAGATTTTCTACAACCTGGGATAGGAATCACGTGCAAGTAAAGTGCTGAATTAAATCGCGCGCGTATTCTTTGTGAAGCATGGCTGGGAAATTCCTGTTTTGCCCTTTTCAAGTTCTAATTATATTCCGGGCAGGTTTTAGCACCTTAATTAAATTCTAAATTGTAATAGAAGATAAATTCTTGCTGGGCAAGAATTCTAGAGCCTATAAAAACACATCTAAGCATTGTAATTTAGATATCATCGCATTATTATTGTAACCAGCTGAGATCTGCAAGGGAGAAAAGGAGAGAAGGATTCAACGCTCGTGACAAGCAAGGATCTAGATCTACTTCATCTTTTGTATACGTTGGATTATAGATTTGTTTTCTCAACTCTAAATTTTAATAATATTATTACTTCTTTCTTCCATATCTTGTTTTATATCATGTTTTCATCAAATCCCATGACGATGAACGGTTCAATTATGGGCTAATCGTTGTCATGGGATCCTAGTGGATTTATCTATGTAGCTTAGATGTTTGTATGCCTTAAAGATTTATGTGTGGTGAATTCTTGATATCCTTGTATGGTTGTGCTTATTGAATTTAGGTGCGTCGCGAACATCTAATTTGTTAATCTCTTGCTAAACGAGAGTGGATCTTGAGATTTAGAACTTGCCATGCTAGCATAGGATGGTTGATGTTGAACATCATGATTTGTGGCATCAATAGAGATATTATGCTACCCTATGTGATTTAAGTGGATAACTTGCGCTTCAACCTTTATGTTTTCAAATTCTATAGAGATATAGGGTCTAAACATAATAGGTGCCTATTCATCTTCTATCTCTTTTGTGGATTTATGTGTAGATTGGTACTAGTATACCGAGAGGTAACTTTTACTCTTTTCGTGTTATCCGATCAGATATCAAAATCATCGCATGTTTTAATTAAAGGCTGCAACTCTAAGTGAAGTAGATGATGAAACTAGGATTCCATGTTTATTCTCATATAAGTAATTCGATTTTTATTCTTGTTAATTGTTTAATTCTTAGTTTTATAATTTGCAATTAGTTTAATTTAGATAAACATTCTCAAATTTGTTATTTTTCTTGGCAGTGAATTAAAACCATACATTGTTGCATAGGCATATTTACTGAATAGAACCATAACCAGATCTCTGTGGAACGAACTTTAATTGTATTACTTGTGACTACGTGCGCTTGCGTAAATTTTGCATAACAACAGCAATCTAGGGAATCTTTGTGTGAGGCTTGGGAACGCTACAAGGAGATGCTTAGAAAGTGTCCTCATCATGGTATGCCTGACTGGATGGTAATTAATGGGTTCTATAATGGTCTGGGAGCACAGTCTAGACCTTTGCTAGATGCAGCATCAGGTGGAGCTTTGTGGGCTAAGAGTTATGCGGAAGCTTATGATCTAATTGAGACGATGGCTGCCAATGAATATCATAATCCAACTCAGAGACTTGCAAAAGGCAAGGTAGCAGGTATTCGGGATGTTAATACAGCCACATCTTTAGCAGCTCAGCTAGAGCCAATGAATAAGAAAATATATTCTTTGGCAAATCATGTGATTCAGCAGGTAGCTAGTATTTGTGAGATTTGTGCGGGCGCACATGAGATGAATCAATGTGCCATCTCTACTGAATCAGTGCAGTTTGTGAGCAACTATCAGAATCAGCAACAGCTAGCCCCGAATACTTATCATTCGAGCAACAGAAATCATCCGAATTTCAGTTGGAGCAATAGTCAGGGTGGCATGCTACAACCACATCAACCTTATCAACAGTTTCAGAGTCAGCAATATGGAGCTCAGCCTTACAATTCTTCAGGTTTTCAACAGCAGCAAGGGAAACAATTTTATCAGCAGTATGCTCCAAGGCAACAATTCCAACCTTCGGGATTTCAGCAACAACCCCATGCAAGTGCGGGGCAATCTTCTTCTGAAAGATTTAAATTGAAAGAATTGAGGTTGATGTGCAAGAGTCAAGCAGTTTCGATCAAGACCTTGGAGAACCAAATTGGCCAAAAGGCAAGAGGGAAGAGGGAAGGCCATGAGCAGGTGAAAGTAGTTACTTTGAGATCTGGAAAGGTGACAACCGAGCAGAAATTAGCAGCTAAGAAAGATGTAGAAGTTCAGAATCATCAGGTGGAAAAATCTACAGCACCCGAAATTGAAAAATCTGACTTGGTGGCTGATCAGCTAGATGGTGAAGTGGATAAGAGCAAGAAACCTGTTGAAAAAGCTACTCCTAAGCAGTCTACAGAGAGCACTCAGATTTACCCTCCTCCTCCATTTCCTCGACGCTTGCAGCAAAGTCAAGAAAAGCAATTTCAGAAATTTTTGGACGTCTTCAAGAAATTGTCCATTAATATTCTTTTTGCGGAAGCTCTAGAAAAGATGTCGAGCTATGCTAAGTTCATGAAGGAGATTTTATCAAGGAAGTTGAAGCTCGATAAATTAGAGACCATTGCTTTGACGGAAGAATGCAGTGCTGTTCTACAGCAAAAGTTGCCTCCTAAACTTAAAGATCCGGGAAGTTTCACCATCATGTGCACTATTGGCAACTTATTTTTCGACAAGTGTTTGTGTGACTTGGGAGCTAGTATCAATCTAATGCCTTTGTCTGTCTTCATGCAACTTGGTCTACCTGATCCGAAACCTACAACATCTCCTTACAACTGGCTGATCGGTCGATCACGTATCCTAGAGGTATAGTGGAGGATGTCTTGGTAAAGGTGGATGAGTTTATCTTTCCTGCTGATTTTGTCATTCTAGACTTTGAGGAAGATAAGAAGATTCCCATCATCATGGGAAGGCCATTCCTAGCTACCGGCCGAACTTTAATTGATGTGCAAAAAGGGGAGCTGACTATGCGGGTGCAAGATGATAAGGCCACCTTTAATGTGTTTGCTCCTACGAAGATTTCAGATGATCCAGAAGTGTGCTTTTCTGTGGAATCCCTTGCATTGTCTTCCCAAGAAGAAAAAGGTGATTTGAAATTGGATGCAGTGCCTAGTGTTCCAAAATTTTCGGAGAATTCTGAGTCAGTTAAGCTGCTTAAGGAAATTGATGCTGATAAACCTTCCATACAAGATCTCTCGAATGTAAAGCTCGGAAAACTTCCACCGCATTTGAGATATGTCCTTTTGAATGATGAGTTAGTGATTTTTGAAGAGGGTCATGATAATGTGTTAAGAAGGTGGATAGTCGATGATGTGGGGGAAGAGTGTTCTGTTTAGTCGACTAAGAGAGATAAACACCTTAGAGGTGTGAGGAAGAAAAAGAAGGTGAAGAAGTCGACGGGTAGAAAACTCGAGGTGAAGAGTGAAAGAAAAGTTGTGTTTGGAGTAAGCAATCAAGATGTCAACGTACGTGTGAATGGTCTTTCTGTTGAGGACGGTTCATTTATTCTTTTGAAACCGCCGTGAGTTGAGGGAGTAACGTCTGGCTAAATGACGTTAACGACAGCGCTTCGTGGGAGGCAACCCACGCTTTTCGGCATTTTTATTTAGGTATCTCTGTTATCCCTTGTATTTACTTCCATTCAATGGGGACATTGAATATTTTAAGTTTGGGGGTGGTTTGGGGATAAGTAGTGTGTAGTAGTTATTTGTGAGTTATTTTGTTCATATAGATATCATATTTTGCATAGTAGTAGTAATTCATGCATGTTTGTTCGTATTATTTATGTTGTTTCATATAGGACATTATGTTATTTTGTTTTTTTTTCATTTTAGTTACATTTTCATGGCATGCATTTTTCATGATCCCTTAGGATGAGCTAATTCTGATTGGTAGGTTATGTCTAATTGAGTGTGGTAATGATGCGTAGAGGGTTGATTTATAGTTCCTAGGAATTTACTTGCATGCTTCAGAAACAAAATTTTTTACGGTCTCATCGTTTGCTTTTGGGCTAGGTTGAGGTCATGCCTTTTTGGTTGTTTTGAGATTTAATCACTTGTTTATATCTAGAATTTTGGTTATTCCCTTGATGGCGTAGGTACACTAAAGTCTAAGTTTGGGGGAAAACATGGATTTCATGTTAGTTGTAAATAGTTGTCAATAATGGCTAGGCGTCAAATGGCTAGTAGCCGGCTCATATTTATATGAGTAGTCTAGGGTTAGAAATGAGAATTCTCATTCCAGATTGCATATATAAAATGAAAAAAAAATCAGGGAAAAAAAGTTATGTGAATGTTTATATGCAAAATTAACCAAGGTGAGCTCTTTAATACTCGATGTTAACTCGAATAACTTGTAGAAGGGGGTTGAATACAAGTTAAGTAATCGTGTCTGATTTTTGCTTAATTAGTTGAACAAGAACAAACGAATAAACCAAACTGTTTGTATTAATAAGATCAAATACAAACTCTACCAAAGGTGTACAAATACCTTTAGCAGCTGTTGACAATACAAATCTCTCTCTCTCTCTCTGTTTGTACTCTCGTATACTTACGATTACAAACCTCACGAACGAACTCTTTTTACAATGATATAGAGAGAGTATTTATAATGCTACCTATCAACTAATAACAGAAAGTTAATCTATACATGACAATGTTCTGCCGTCTAGTTGATAGGTGTTAATACAAAATCACGCAAGCGTACGTGGTCACAAGTAATATAGAATTAAGTTGAGTTCGTTCCCACAGAGATCTGGTTTAGGTTTCAATTCAGTTAATGCACCTATGCAACAATGTATGGTTTTTATTCACTGCTAAGACAATTAACAAATTGGAGTTTTGATTAACTAAAAATTAACTAAGAAACAAATTAACAAACTAAATATTAATTAACTAATAAGAATTTAAATCGAATTATTATGCAAGAGAAAACATGGGATCCTAACTTCATTAAATACTTCGCTTAGAGTTGATGCCTTTAATCAATGCATATGATGGTTTTGATATCTGATCAGACAACACGAAACAAGTATAGGCTACCTCTCAGTACACGAATACCAAACTACTCATACATCCACAGAAGTGATAGAAGATGGGTAGACACCAATTATGTTTAGACCCTATATCTCTATAAGATTTGAAAACATAACGGTTTAAGCACAAATTATCCATTAAGATCACATAGGGCAGCATAGTATTTCTCAATTTACGCTACAAATCATGATGTCAAACATACATCAACTTATCCTATGCTAGCATGGCAAGTTCTAAATCTCAAGATCCACTCTCGCTTCACAAGAGATTAACAAATTAGATTGTTAGCTACGCATCTAAACTCATGAAGCATAACCATACGAGGATATCAAGAATTCATCACACATAAATCTTTAAAGCAATCAAACTACTAAGTTACATAGATAAATCCGTTAGAATCCCATGACAACGATTAGTTCATAATCGAACCACTCGTCATCATGGGATCTGATGAAACCATGATATTAAACAAAGTATGAATAAAAACAATAGTGCTATAGTAATAAGGTTTAGAAAAACAAATCCAAAATCCAGAGTATCGCCTAAGTTAGAAGAAAGCAAAAAGTAGATCTAGATCTCCGTTGCGTGTCACGAGCATTGGAATCCTTCTCCAAGTATGAATCTCCATCTCTCGGCTCTCTCTCTGTGTTATGAAGGGTGTTTTTTTCGTTTTATGATGATAGGATGTGTTTATATAGGCCATAGGAGTCTTTTCCGGCAAGAAACTACCAATACGTTTCCTAAACTGATTCTGTTTTGAAGGAAAATTCGAAACTGACTTTTCTTCACTATTTCTGGGCTGTTCCAGTTTTATTTGGACATCTGGACCACTTTAGAATGATAGAGAATCTCGTTAGCTTCGCGTGGACTGTAAGATCATCCAAAACGGACTTGTAGAACTCAAGATATGGCCAAAATAGTGCATCAGCAATTCTGGCAGCGACCAGCAGCGCTGGCTGCGCTATATCTACTGTTCCTAGCGCTGCCTGGGGAGCGCTGGCTGCGCTGTCCTGGCTGTCGGTTGCTGATTTTTGCTGTTTTTCTTCGTTTTACCTCCTTTTTCCTTCGTTTCTTTTGCAAGTTGTCATACTTCACTTCTAGAACTCAAATCCACCATAAAATATGCAATTTATATCTTCCAACCTCAAGTTAGTAACCCTACACAAACTCACTAAAACGGATCAAAAAACACAACATACTCGAGGCCAAGTTAATCAATTTAAGCCGAAACGAAGCGTTCCAAGTGGATATAAAATGTTAGGTCCGATAAGATTGTAGAAGGGGGGTTGAATACAATCTATACCAATTTATCGAAATTTGTCTTTTAAATAAAATTTGATTTAGACAAATTTGTGTGGAATAAATTGAAACAAATTTCAAGTTGAATATAACAATATATTAACTTGATGGGTGTTACAATTTCAGAACAGATTAATTATCAAGATGATAAAAACAAATTAGAAAATTCGACATGAACTTTTTTAGATTTGTTAATAAAAATCAAGATAAGTGCTAGGAGTAAAAACTCGCTAGTAGTACAAGAGATACAAATGATCAAGTTCTATCGAATCAGATATTACAAATATTGAGAACTTGATTTTCTATGAATTTATTTAACTCTTGCAGTTCGTGTTTGAGAAGAGAGAGATTTTTTGAGCTGCTGGTTCTTTTTCTTGTGAAGATGATATATTGAAGTCTTTGATTTGTGGCCGCCTGTGTTGATTAAATCCTACTGCCTCTTTTGTGTTGAAAATGAACTGTTAAGACAATCAATAAGACCTTCTTTGAATTGTTAAGACAATCCGTTTGATTCATTAAGACTGCCGGTAAGACAATTGATTTGTCTTTAACGAATAAAACAATTCGGTTGAATTGTTGAATTACACAAACTGAATCACTTGCCATGTTGAGGACCAGTTGCAGAAACGAAGGGTGAAGGACACGCGCAGCCTTTTCTTCTGTTTCTCTCGAGCGCGTGTAACGCACGCGGGGTAGGGGAGAGTGAGACTTCAACCGACAACAACCTGCACGAGCCCGACTTTTCTTCTTTGTTTTGTTCTTTTATAATTCAAATTGTTTAGTACAGTACTCCATTACATTTCTCTGCCGACACATTCTTTTGAATAAAAACGAAACCTACACCAGTTATAATACCACTCAAAGTGGTGTCTGGGAGGGTAGATGTACGCAGACCATGCCCCTATACAATAGGGAGGCTGTTTCCGAAGGGCCCCCGGCCTAGTACAGAATTACAAATACAGAAAATAAACCTAATACAAACTAGAAAACTCACACACACGCAGGAGTCGAACCCCTGACCTCCTTCAAAGGAGGTCAGTGACTCAACCACTGCACAAACATGTTGTTGGCACATTCTTTTGAATCATTTAAACAAACAATTCTGTTTGTTTACTTGTTTGGGCTCCGTAGAAATGCTTTTAAATCCGTATAGCTTACAATCTTTATTTAATAAATAATTAATTTCATTTAGAAATTATAAAAATAAATATCTAATATTATTAGATTTTTATAAATATAATTTTCTAAATAAATAAAATATTTATTAACATAAAATTATCCTTAAACTCTAAACTGCGGTTACCTGAGCGTCTTAAACCGGACTCCTTTTGCTTAACAGAAAATATATCAATTCCAACCGGGGTTACAGCTTTAAGAATATATCACTTTCAATATTCTTGTGATAATTCTATTTTCTCATAACCTGTCCAGGTGTAAGCTACGGTCTCTTGAGGATGTGAAACCGGACTCCTTTTGCTTAGCAAAAAATACAACAATTCTAACCGGATTTTCAGTATTAAGAATATATCACTTTGCATTTCTTTGTGATAAATCTTTTTCCTCACAGCCAGTCCACTTGATACTAAAATCCTTGTGGTTAATTAATTTAGCACTCTTGTTGCTTGCACAATGATTTTCTTTCATACCAGTCTTGATAGCTTGAACCACTAAAGTTAATGATGAACAACCACTGTTAAATGTTGACACTCGATGTACTATCTGGTTCATGAGTGATTAGCTGCAATGACTGTTCTTCATATGTTGACTTTAAAATCTGGTTCCTTTTCTTTTCTCCTCTCTCTCTTTAATTCTTCTGTACCGTCTCTGTCAGTGTTGAAATCTCTATCACTTTAAACGAATCCACTTCTTAACGAATACTTTACTGAGGCTTGATCAGATAACTGAGCTTCTTTCAATGTAGTAATATCTCAAGTCTGTAGATTGACCTTGATCTTTTTCTTCTGACAGATAATAAAATCTAAAATTCCTTGTGACAGTCTATATACTATTTACTACTACAATCTTGTTTAAGTTGAGTTGTATCCTCGAAATAGAAATAGGCTACATCATATGCCTTTCAATCTCCCCCTATTTGTTTGTTAGACAATAACAAGCAAATACCTAGAGGATAACTCAACTAACTCACTTAAACAAGAAAAAGATTAAGCATTTAAGAGCTTAGTAAATAGTACATAAAAAAATTTCTCTGGTTTAAATATAACAATTCCAGAATCCTCAGTTGATGAAATGATCGATGACTGTTCCTCTAGCACTGAACTGATCTTCAATAGATAACTCATCTTCATTTCTGATTCTTCATATCTCTGCCTGATAATCCTTCACATCTTACATTGGTGATTATCAGCAGTTCTTGATTTACAATCACTTCCCTTCTCTGACACAGCTTTTCTCATTTAAGAAAAACAACTGCTCCTAATAAATAGACAATGGTGAATCAATACCATTTCTATAACTTCTGGGAAATCTACTACTCCTCCACTTAGCCTTCATACGTAGTACATTGAAAGACTAATAGAATAGTATTGTGATGTAACTCTCCTTATATCTCCCATTTCTTCTCAACTGAAAGACCCCTTACTTTTCCATCTAAATCTCCCCCTTAGTAACTTGACTTGCTTCTCCTCCTAAGCAATGTCTGTAAATGCTCCCCCTTTCTAACTTACTCTCCTTTTTCTTGTACCCCTTACTTCTCCCCCTTAGTTGAGGAATCCTCCAATCAACTAGTTGACAAAGTAGTTGATACCAATTACTTGAGCTTTATTAGAAAGGAAGTTTCATTTTCTTCCTCACTGTGAGTGTGTGATAGTGTTTAGTGTACCTCACAAGTGTTTCACTCTTCTCTCCACTCAATTGTGTTGAGTGTTTCACTTCTCTCTGTGTTTGCACTCTTGCTCACTGGTGTATCACTCATAGCTCCAACATCCATTAGTATACCTGCAAGGAAAAATCACCCTAGCCCCTTCAAGAAAGGTCAGTGGTGGTGCAAATGGAGTTCGCAAATCCCAAATCCTTGTTGGACTCGTCGGACGAATCTGAGTCATAATCTACAAGTTGCTAGTTTTCCCTTTTTAGGGTTTTCAATTTTGAATTCTGAGAAGGTAGACAATGATCTATAAATTAGCATTAAGATCAAGATTCCCTTCTAATGTCTGTGAAGACACTTGGTTCAATAAAGAACCTTTAACTTATAATCCTAACCGTAAAATGGTTGGATTATGGGTTTCCGTCAATTCATCCTTAGTGTGTGCATTCTCACTTTGTACATATGAAATATTGTGGTTAGTGTATAAGGTAGTGACTTTCCAACTGAATATCCCACACATCCTTATTTGCTGCATCAAGTGCAGTTACTCCCTGGTGACCTTTAGTCTGATAGGTTACTTCCATTTAGGGGGTAAGAAAGAATGTGTTTGAATTTGATTGTAGTTTGGGATAAAAGTTGTTGGGTTTACAACCTTATGACTAAACATGTAAGAATACAAAATTTCATTTAGATGAACCTGCATCATAGAATATGAGCAATAAAGATAGAATGATATACAGTTGTGATTTCAAAAGATTTACAATGTAAGCAATCACAGCTATAGAAAGAAATTTTGAGTTATGGGAAAGATAAAGATCTTGAGCCGGTTTTACTAAACAAGAACATAATCAAGAATCCAATTAATAATAAATATTAATCGAATTAATGTATGTTAATGTTTAAACCAATACAAACAAAACTATTTTATCATGTTTTTAGGTCCTGTATAAGAAAGTCTGTCAACAACAACAACACAACAAAGAACTAGTATTAAAAGTGCAGATCATGTGTGTGTTAAACAGAAGATTCAGTAAAATAACAAGTACAAGAACCTGTTTGTAAGTTTTGAAAGTATAGTGACTAAACTAGAAAAACTATACTAACTATTTATATTCACATGAAAAAGAATAAACAAAAATCGGAAATAATATACATAATAATTATATAAAAAAACTAAAAAGAAAAGATTTTTTTTAAAAAAAAAACTTGTTAAGACAATCAGGTCTTAACGACTGTCTTAATAAGCCAATCTGCTGTTAAAACAATCATGTATTAACGATTGTCTTAATAAGCTAATCTGCTGTTAAAACAATCAGGTCTTAACGATTGTATTAATAATTCAAAACAGCAAGGGACTAATCTGAAACTCTTAAAACCTTAGTGATTAAAATAAAAACATCCTAAACAACTAACAGACAGCTTAATCAGATATATATATCCACAAATGATTAACAAAAACCATCAAAATTACCATGGGATGTCCTTTAAACGGAAACAAGACAGTAATACCAAAAGGACAAACACTACAAAATATTTAATAAACTATTAACTATTTACATAAATATTTGTAGTAAATTAATAAATCTATATATTTTCTTAATAAAATAACTTTCTTATAGAAAATCATTTAAAGAGAAAATATGACTTATTAAATCAACACAAATATTCAAAAGTAATTTTCAACAAAAATAGATTTCTCACTAATTTCAACTTGTAAAATTTGAGAAAAATATTTTTAGAGAAAATAAAATTATTCTAAAATTAAAAGAAGTAAGTAGGAATATATTAAGAAGATAATGAAAATGATTTGAGAATTAACAAGCAAGAAGATAAGTTGATAAAATAATTATACAAGTGATTTTAATAACAAATATTAACAAAGTAATCATTTATAAATTATTAAAGAGCAAACTTCAGATATTAACTAGTTTAATTACTAGGACTATTTAACATACCCAATTCACCAACAATTCTGGTGAATGTGGATTCATCAAGAGACTTAGTAAAAATATCTGCTGTTTGTTCTTCCGTGGGTACAAAATGTAACTCCACGGTACCATTCATGACATGCTCTCGAATAAAATGATACCTGATGTCAATGTGCTTGGTCCTTGTATGCTGCACAGGATTGTTGGAGATTGCTATGGCACTTGTATTATCACACAGGATAGGAATCCTGTCAAGTACAAAGCCATAATCTCTTAGCTGATTCTTAATCCACAAGATCTGTGCACAACAGCTTCCAGCAGCTATGTATCCAGCTTCAGCTGTGGAGTTAGAAACTATTTGTTGTTTCTTGCTGTACCAGGAAACCAACCTGCCACCTAGGAATTGACAATTCCCAGAGGTGCTTTTCCTATCTACAATACTTCCTGCATAATCTAAATCTGTAGATCCAACAAGATTAAAACCAGAATCTTTTGGGTACCAGATGCCTAAGTTAGGCGTACCCTTAAGATATCTCAAGATTCTTTTAACAGCAATGAGATGAACATCTCTAGGATCCGATTGGAACCTTGCACACAAGCACGTAGCATACATAATATCTGGTCTACTTGCAGTAAGATAAAGTAATGAGCCTATCATACCTCTGTAGCTTGTGATATCTACCTTAGCAAAATTTTCACATGCTCCAAATTTAACAGCTGTAGATGATGGTGTTCTTGCTGAAGATGAGTCCTCCATTTGATATTTCTTGAGGAGCTCTCTGACATACTTGGATTGACAGATAAATATCTCATCTGTCCTTTGACTTACTTGAAATCCAAGAAAGAACTTCAGTTCACCCATCATGCTCATTTCAAACTTACCCTGCATTAACTTACCAAATTTCTTGCAAAGAAGATCATTAGTAGACCCGAATATTATATCGTCCACATAGATTTGAACTAATATTGTATCATTCTTATGTTTCTTTGTGAAGAGAGTTTTGTCTATGACACCTCTAACAAATCCATTTTCAAGTAGGAATTCAGATAGAGTGTCATACCATTTCCTTGGTGCTTGCTTGAGACCATAAATTGCCTTGAAGAGAAAGTATACATAATCCATGAATTCTGGATCTTCAAAGCCAGGGGGATGTTCTACGTATGGTGAGGATCAGGGAATGAATATGTTAATTGGTAAATATTTTATATTATTATTCATGAAGGGATTCGAGTTAGAATTTGTGGGAGAGTTGGGTCAAGAAGCTTACTTGGACAAGAAGGAATAAAGGAGAGACGAATGAAGCTTGGACAAGAAGCTGATTATTATCTATAAGTATTAAGTAGATTTTGGCTTGCAAGTTTTTACCTTTCAATTGAAAGGGTTTTTCTTGTTTTAAGCACTTAGGATTTTATTTTCCGGTTTGGATTCGGTTTTATGTATTTTCTATTTGGTTTTTAATTGTGTTTCTTGGATGGATTCAGATATTAGCTAATCTTCAAGCTGGTATTGGATTTCTCTTGGATTCCTATTGGGTTTAGGTTACTGTCTAAGCCTATATATACACCTCTCATGTAATGTTTTAAGGGAGATAATGGATTATATAAACTTTTGTTTTGAGATAAACTATGATTAGTTTTTCTTTCCACTAAACTTCAATTAATGGATTGTTTTGAAGGTTAGATTCAATTTACTTAGTTTCTGGATTGATCTAAGTTATTTGAGATTCAAAGTTACGTTTCTGGATTGATCGTGTTCTTTTGAAATATCCTTTTTCTTCTTGTTTTCTTCATTCGTGGAGCGATCCACATCGGTATACCTCTTCATCTAGCTTACCATTCAGAAAAGCACTCTTGACATCCATTTGATAAACCTTAAAGTTTGAGAATGCTGCGAATGCCAAGAATATTCTGATATCCTCAAGTCTTGCCACTGGAACATAGGTTTCATCATAATCATTGCCTTCAGCATGTGAATAACCCTTTGCTACCAGTCTTGCTTTATTTCTCGTCACTGTACCATCTTCATCAAGCTTATTTCTGAATACCCACCTTGTGTCAACCACTTTCCTGTCTTTGGGTCTCGGTACCAGCTTCCATACTTCTTGTTGTTTGAATTGATTGAGTTCATCTTGCATATCAATCACCCAATCAAGATCAGAAAGAGCTTTTTCAGTTTACTTAGGTTCCATTTAAGATAGAAACCCTGAATAGTTACATTGATTTTGAGTAGCACTTCTAGTTTTGACACCAACATCTGGATCACCAATGATTAACTCAAAAGGATGAGCTCTATTCCAAACTATTTGTCTTGGAAGATTTAATCTTGATGATTCACCTTGTTCTTCATTGTGATGTTGAGTATGACTAGTTGATCCTTCATTATCTCCCCCTGAGTTGTTGTCAGGTTGACTAGATGATTGTTCAGGAGTGTCAGGTGTATCTACATTATTATCATTGTTTTCACCACCATTACCCTTATCATTATCATCACCATTATCATTTTTGTCATTAGCATCAGCAAAAACATCAGGTGGATTGTCATCATCTGAATCTGGATCTGTCATATCATCAAAAGATAGCTTTTCAGATAAATCCTCAGTTTGGATACTAGGGAGTTTAGTGTCATCAAATGTTACATTGACACTTTCAAGCATTTTCTGTTGATCAATCACGTACACCCTGTAAGCTCTTCTTGTATAACCAATAAAAATTGCTTCATGTGCTTTGGCCTCAAATTTTCCACCTTGATCATCTCCTTCTTTAAGCACAAAGCATTTTGCTCCAAATACATGAAAGTATTTGAGTGTTGGTTTCTTTTCAGTCATAGCTTCATAGGGGGTCTTCATCAAGTCTTTGTTGATAAGAGTTCAATTCTGGGTATAGCATGCAGTGTTGACAGCTTCAGCCCAACAGTATAATGAAAGCCTTGATTCACTTAACATAGTACGTGCAGCTTCAATCAAGGTTCTGTTCTTTCTTTCCACTACACCATTTTGCTGAGAAGTTCTTGGAGCTGAGTACTGTCTGGTTATACCCTTCTCAGTACCGAAATCATTCAGAACTGCATTCTTGAATTCAGTTCCATTATCTAATCTTTTAGCTCTCACTGGATACTTAGAATGCAGCCCAATCAACTTGATGTGATCAATCACTAGCTGTGGAGTTTCATTTTTAGAATTCAGAAATAGGACCCATGTATACTTTGAAAAATCATCAACAATCACAAGAGCATATCTTTTCTTTGACATTGACATCACATTAACTGGACCAAACAAATCCATATGAAGTAATTGTAGAGGTTCGGTTATTGAAGATGTGTTAGTGCTCCTGTGAGTTGCCCTTTTAAGCTTGCCTTTTTGACATGCATCACATAGTCCTTCCTGTGTGAACTCCATTGAAGGTAAACCTCTCACCAACTCTCTTCTAACCAGAGAGTTCATTGTTTTGAAATTTAGATGAGAAAGTTTCTTGTGCCATAGCCAGCTTTCATCTTTGGATGCTTTAGAGTAGAAGCAATTGATTTCTTCAGTGCTTCCAGTGTTCATATTGGCTACATACAAGTTTCCTTTTCTGCCTCCTGTAAGAGATGGTTGATCACTTCTCTTGTGTGAAATCAGACAACTCTTCTTATTTATTTTTTACTAATTAAAATTTTTATACCAACAGGAACAACTGATACAATTCTAGGGGCATACCCCGCGAAGTCAACATCCACCTAAAACAACTAAACCATCAAAACAAACTCAATCAGAAGATCAAGTCATCATAAATAGCATAAACTAGTATAGACTAGTTTAAATACATCAAAAAACAAATAAGCAGGTCTCAAGATAACTAGCATGGGCAACGCCCATCTCGAACAAAGCAACTCATAGATAGCCCACATTCCTGGCAATTAAAAACGTGCACCCACATACCAATTCCTCCACATTGACCATGTCATTCTTTGGCTGGTAGTCCCCATTGACAAACAAGCTTTCACCACAATAGCTTAACTTGCTGCCACCACAAACCTGGTTGGACTCCTTTGACATCTCAAGAATCTGGGCCGAGCCCTCATCAACAGTAGTAAAAGCATTCAACATTATTGACACCCTCCATTCGTACCCATCACACTTAGTAATAACCACATCAACCCTTAGGTAACCGGCTTCAACGCTAGATGCCATTTTCAAATTTGCATAAACACTACCAACTTCATGAAAGTTATCACAAGACTTTCCAGCTTGAAAACCAATCCCCTTCAGCAGCATACGAATCCCCGTCAGCAAACAACAATACCTTTGCATCGTACCCTCAAACCTACGGTCAGTACCATTCACCACTCCCAAACCCATTATATAGTATTTGCAGGCAACCAAAACCCACAATCCATACACCAAGCTACCGCATATCGTGAGCTTATCACTTGCAACTCCATTTTGATCAATAGAGACTAAGAATAGTCCCCCACGCAAACTGTCCATCGTGCATGACACAAAAAGAATATAACTGGAAAAGTTATAAGTTCTTTTGCATACGCACTCGCCTAAATGTCCAAGAGCTAAGCCCCAGAGACAGCCCTTCGTGCTCAAGATAAGCAAACCCACCATTGCGTCACAAAACATGACATTCCTCATGAACTGATTGTGCAGTTGAATTATCTCAAAACTCCACAACAACATCAGATTCAGACTATAAGTCTCTCCGAATAGAACCAAATCTGTAAGAACAGCCCATGAGGCAGCCTTCAAAGCATGACCAGTTTGAAAAACTGAGTCCCACCAGTTTCGTTTTGTAACATCCATGTAACAATGGACAACAGTGAATACATACCTCTTCCGCACAATCATTTCAATACCACAATTCCATTTGAAACTCCCATCTCCACGCTCAGGCCTGTAATACAGACCATAGCTCTGCAATAGCCACCGAAACCTAGCCTCCCGATCACAATTAAGCATAGAAAAACTCATAGAATGAGTGAGTCTCCAACAGTGGCAAATTAAACCCTTCATTATAACTGAATAAATCACATCCAGTTTATTAAATTTCAGGAGAAGTCCCATATACCAGAAACCAATGCGGTACCCATCTTCCTCAGCATTGGTAATCTCAATCCATGAAACTAGTTGAGAAGCCTGCCCAAACGGAGTCTTCACCCTAGCTAAACTATCTCGTTTACCAACAGAGTTTACAGACAGAGCAAACTCTTCCTCAAGCTGTTTTGTTTTGTTACCAAACATCACATATGCATCTTTTATGAACAAGATAACATTCGTTAAATTTCTCAACAAGTCACACCTCTGTGACCTTTTGTCAAGCATCATCAATGCCATTCCTTTTGTCACCTTGCTGTTAATCGCAGCAGCAAAGACCCCAAGAAGAAGAGAATAACTCCAGTCCATTCTAAGACCGAGTAAGTGGACTTCAAATCCCTTATCACAGAATTGACTATTACTGAGCAAATTATGCTCAAGTCCTTTTACAAAGGACACTTCCTCAATGATAACATTTCCAGCTTCAAGTCTGCCATATCCATCAGTTCTACCTTTTCTGTTATCTCCAAAGGTAACTACTGGGCTGGCCTTCTCCACCACATTTGTCAGCAGGGTTCTGTCTCCAGTCATATGCCTTGAACATCCACTGTCCAAAATCCAGGTCACTCGTTCAACCTGGTTCACACCCTGCAATGACAAACAGATTAAACCTTCTTTGGAACCCAAATTTGATTGGGTCCAGAATACTTAAAGAATTGGCCTTTGTCAGGAAAAACAACATTTTTAACCTTGACACCAATTTTACCATTAGTCAACAAGCATTTTACCCTATAAACAGATTTGACAATCTTTTGTTACATTTTGGGTATCCATGTTTGTTTAGCAGCAATAACACTTGTTTCATTAACTGGACATTTGACCTTGTAAACAGCCTTAGTAAAACTTTGTTTAGGCTTAGGTACAAATGTCTCTCTCCTAACATTAGGAAGACTAGCAGTCTTTGATCTGACATTTTTGTTTCTGTTCATATGTTGTCGAGGGGCAGTCTTATCAGCACATGCATGATTACCATTAAAGTAAGCAGACATGACATTAAAAGCATAAGACATACAATTGACAACACCACATGCTTTATGAGAAGAATCAATAATAGGCATGATATGCATGTCAGACATGTTATTGTTCTACTTCAACTTATTACCACCTAACCCAGTTTTAGACGAACTGGTTGACTCAACAAACTTAACTGGTTCCTTAAAAACAACCTTATTAGATTTAACATTTTTTGTTGCAGGTGCCTTAACAGATTTTTCATTAAGTTGGACACTTCCACTAGCAATGTCCTCAGTACGCATCTCCTCTTGAATAATAAGAGAAGTCAAATCTAGAGGCTCTGCAATAGACTTCTTAAAGAGTGGATCTTCAACATTCTTAAGCACATGTGGTATTCCCCTTTCTTTAGCACTAACAGGATAAGGGGAGTTTATGCCTAACATTCCAATAGCCTCGTTGTAGCCAAACCCTATTCCTACGGTTCGTTCTACAGCTTGTTTATTGAATAACTCTTTAGAAATTTTAACAGAATTAAAACAAGCAGATAATTTGACATCCTGTTCCTTTATCTTAGTTTCAAGTTCAGCAACTTTAGCAACTTGTTTTAACATGTATGTTGATATCGACTTTTCTCTGTGGTTAAGTCGAGCTATTTCTTTTATTTTTTGATCTTGATTATCATGCACCTTTTTTAGTTCTAACACTTCATTTTCAAGATTAGTGTTTAACAGATTTATTCTAGAATTTTCATTGTTTGCATTAATCAAGGAATTACGTAAACTAAGAATAAGTTCAGCATCATTGAGTATTACCGGAGTTCTGTAATAGTCAGATGTCTCAGCATTTGCCACCAGCGCAAAATTTCCAAATTCTTCATCTTCGCTGTCTGTGTCATCCCAACTTTTACCAGCAGCTACGTAAGCTCTTCCAGTCTTCTTCTTTTTCAGAAGCATAATCTCTTTTCTGTGATTGCTTGGGCTTCTGATACTCAGTAGCAAAGTGTCCCAACTCATTTTTTTTTGCTAATTAATATTTTATACCAAAAGGAATCGCATAAAACAAATCTAGGGGCATACCCCGCGATATCAATGTTTAGACATTACAAACAGGAATAGTCCACCCAGAACCACAACATAAACTATATACAAGCTACATTAAACTGTTTTGAAAACCATAATCTAAGATCATGGGGGTCTAGAATGACCTCCCCTGCCAGCACGCCACTTCCGAATCTCAGATTTCTTGAACCGAACCTTGGTTGTACCAGTAGATAGAGCCAAAGTCTCATTTGGGAGAGGGGATCCCACGACATTCCCAGGCAAGAGAGAAGCGCCTTTAGGAGTTGCATCCAAACTGTTTTCCTTTTCATGAAGCAAAGCCCCCACCTGCTCAGGACTAGAAAGGCCTCCCACAGGAGAAATAGGAGCACCCAGCCCATTGCTAGTAATAAAATCCTGAAGCTGCAAAGCGCAACTTACCGAAATTGCAAGTTCTTTAGTTGCCCTGCAATAAAACTTCCCAGAAGCATCTCTGAATGGGTCACCATCACTGATCTCCACAAGATCAGACACTTTAGGGACAGAGAACCCATTTGACCGAATATGGTTTTTAAGCATTTCAACATGAAAAAGAGTCTCAATCAATAACTCCCGAACACCATCCTGGTATTCCTCTGAATGGATCTCAGCATTAGCATTGTCAGACCCCAAACTCCCACCATCCTCCTTTACACCAGAGCGATGGGCATTATCCAACTTCTCTTCCATCTTTTCTCCAGACCTTTTAAGACTATCGTCAATGACCCCAGTCTTTGTCGGTCCTCTAAATGGACACGAATGGTCAATCACATTAATCTGGGTGATATCGTCCCCATCCTCTACTTGACTCATAACATCAGCAACATTGGTACTATTATAACTCTTAACGATTCCCGAACTAATCTCCAAGTCTATAATACCCTCCCCAGCCACATTCACCCTGGGATTATGCCCATTACATACAGTTCTAACAGAGTCACAGAACTTACTCTCCCCTCTTTGGATATGGCATGAGCTACGAGTCCTGGAGGCAATCCCAGTGGGAGCTTTCTTTTTCTTCATGCTTACCTTCCGCCTTTTGCCCCGATCTCCACAAGCCGAGTTCATAGGGACTCCACTAGGACAATCACCCCTAATTTGTGATCTACCAGGAGTTAACTCCGACACCAAATTCTCTAGAGAGGAACCCCTTTTCGGACCGGAATCCAATCTCAAAACTTCCTTAGTTCTACAAGAGCTCCCTTCAGGTTTTACCACATACAGGCCCTCTGGGGTTATGCTAGGCTTAATACCATCATCCATCCTACGATTAGTCTTAATACCGCTTCTGGTTCTAGAAGCAATTCCAGAAGCTGGACAATCATACCGGTTCCGACTCCTCCTCCATGCTTACAGTTGAAGCAACGAATCTTGCTTCTGTCAACAGTTCCAGTTTTGTATCCTCCCCTGTTACCAGAGGATGAAGAACCTCCTCTCTGGAATCTGTTATTAGACTTAAATCTGAACTTGGGATTTCTTCTGAATATGAAGTTACTGAATTGCCTCACCATCATTGCCATGGATTCATCTTCCAACTGATCTAGCTCTTCTAGTGAGTAAAATTCTCCACCATCCTGAGTAGCTGGTGTCTGACCATGTTCCACTTCAGTCTGTTCCTTGTCTGAGCTGTAAGGTCGAACAACCTTAGCTTCCACTTCCTTAGGAACCTCAACTACTAGAGCTATAGAAGAACTTACCACTCTGCCTTTACCATAAATCTCTTTCTTCTGTACTTGTTCCAACTCATAGGTCTTCAGAACACCAAACAATCTTTCAAGAGTAATCTTATTCAAATCTCTAGATTCTCTGATGGCAGTTATCCTATGTTCTAGGTGAGTAGGCATAGTCAACAGAAACTTCATATTAATCTCCTTTTGGGTATACTGATTGCCATGGACTTGCAAGTTGTTGATTATTTTGTTATACCTTTCAAACACTTCCTGAATGCCTTCATTAGGGCCAGCTCTAAAGTGTTCATATTCAGAGGTTAAAATTTGAAGTCTGTTTTCCCGGACTTCATCTGTTCCTTCATTTATGGTCTCAATAGTTTCCCAGATGTGTTTAGCAGTTTTACAATTCATCACATGACTGTACATCACAGCATCTAGGGAATCTATCAGAATTAGTCTCAAATTCTTGTCTAGTCCAGCATCCTCCTTTTCACCAGAAGTATAAGAAGCAGGATCCTTTGGAAAAAATCTAGCAGGTGTTACTTCAACTCCATCAGTAACAGTTGGTTCTTCATGACCCATAGGATTATAGGTCCATTTTTCAACACAACCAAATATTTGGGATTTGTAACATCAAGAAACAAATCCATTTTATTTTTCCACATATCATAATTATCCTTATTAAACATGGGAATCTTAACAATGGCTTTTGAAGACATGATGAATTTTTAAGAGAGTTAAAAATTCGAGATAGATTTTTGACTGAGAAAAAATAGGATCTTGATTTGTGTATCAATCAATAGGCTCTGATACCAATTGTTAGGTCCGATAAGATTGTAGAAGGAGGGGGGGTTGAATACATTTTATACCAATTTATCGAAATTTGTCTTTTAAATAAAATTTGGTTTAGACAAATTTGTGCGGAATAAATTGAAACAAATTTCAAGTTGAATATATATAACAATATATTAACTTGATAGGTGTTACAATTTCAGTACAGATTAATTATCAAGATGATAAAAACAAATTAGAAAATTCGACATGAACTTTTCTAGATTTGTTAATAAAAATCAAGATAAGTGCTAGGAGTAAAAACTCGCTAGTAGTACAAGAGATACAAATGATCAAGTTCTATCGGATCAAGTATTACAAATATTGAGAACTTGATTTTCTATGAATTTATTTAACTCTTGCAATTCGTGTTTGAGAAGAGAGAGATTTTTGAGCTGCTGGTTCTTTTTCTTGTGAAGATGATATATTGAAGTCTTTGATTTGTGGCCGCATGTGTTGATTAAATCCTATTGCCTCTTTTGTGTTGAAAATGAACTGTTAAGACAATCAATAAGACCTTCTTTGAATTGTTAAGACAATCCATTTGATTCATTAAGACTGCCGGTAAGACAATTGATTTGTCTTTAACGAATAAAACAATTCGGTTGAATTGTTAAAACTTAGCTTACTCAGTTATAATACCACTCAAAGTGGTGTCTGAGGAGGGTAAATGTACGCAGACCATGCCCCTATACAATAGGGAGGCTGTTTCCGAAGGACCCCCGGCCAAATACAAATACAAATACAAATACAAAGAAAGGAAACTAATACAATCTAAACTCACACACATCCAGGGGTCGAACCCTTGCCATGTTGAATTGCACAAACTGAATCACTTGCCATGTTGAGGACCAGTTGCAGAAACGAAGGGTGAAGGACACGCGCGGCCTTTTCTTCTGTTACTTTCGAGCGCGTGTAACGCACGCTGGGCGGGGGAGAGTGAGACTTCAACCGACAGCAACCTGCACGAGCCTGACTTTTCTTCTTTGTTTTGACAGCAACCTGCACGAGCCTGACTTTTCTTCTTTGTTTTGTTCTTTTATAATTCAAATTGTTTAGTACAGTACTCCATTACATTTCTCAGCCGACACATTCTTTTGAATCATTTAAACAAACAATTCTGTTTGTTTACTTGTTTGGGCTCTGTAGAAATGCTTTTAAATCTGCATAGCTTATAATTTTTATTTAATAAATAATTAATTTAATTTAGAAATTATAAAAATAAATATCTAATATTATTAGATATTTATAAATATAATTTTCTAAATAAATAAAATATTTATTAACATAAAATTATCCTTAAACTCTAAGCTGCGGTTACTTGAGCGCTGAAATCGGACTCCTTTTGCTTAACAAAAAATATATCAATTCCAACCGGGGTTTCAGCTTTAAGAATATATCACTTTCCATATTCTTGTGATAATTCTATTTTCTCATAACCCGTCCAGGTGTAAGCTACGGTCTCTTGAGGATGTGAAACCGGACTCCTTTTGCTTAGCAAAAAATACAATAATTCTAACCGGAGTTTCAGTATTAAGAATATATCACTTTGTATTTCTTTGTGATAAATCTTTTTCCTCACAGCCAGTCCACTTGATACTAAAATCCTTGTGGTTAATTAATTTAGCACTCTTGTTGCTTGCACAATGATTTTCTTTCATACCAGTCTTGATAGCTTGAACCACTGAAGTTAATGATGAACAACCACTGTTAAATGTTGACACTCGATGTACTGTCTGGTTCATGAGTGACTAACTGCAATGACTGTTCTTCATAAACCGATGCTTGTCCTCAAGCATAAACAGACTATATACAAACTAAATGCAATGCATGAATGCAACTAATATGAAAATGCAACAATCCCCTCGAACTAACCAAAACCAACTAGCAAGCAAATATCTCAAAGAATGTAACTAAATCCAAAAAGAGCTCGACTAAGTCCCCGTATACTAACAATACATGAACAGAAACGTGCGTGTGCGATGCTCATCAGATATACTCCTAACACTAGATCAAAATCATACCTATTCTTCACCAAGACAATCACAGATTTATAAATAGAATAGACGGTAAACACTTCATAACCTAGGAACACCTCCATCATCATTCAAGTTAGACAGGAATTCATGCTTTATTACTAACAACTACGACATAATAATGTATACAACAACGCATGCTTATTTAACCGTGCAATGGATGAAACCCCAAAACGCTTATACAATAATACCCATGTAGCGAGCGTTAGGTTATTGGATCCCAGACTATAAAAGCCTTAGGTCACTAGGCACAAAGTCCCCGCGAACTTAATTGCTCGGGTATTAAAGAGCTCACCCTGGTTAATTTTGCATTTAAACAAATAAAACAATTCACATAACAATTTTTTTTTCTTTCATTTTTTTCTCTTTTGACTCTTTTCTTTTCTTTTCTTTTTTTTATATATGCCATCTGGAATGAGAATTCTCATCCAACCCTAAACTACTCATATAAATATGAGCCGGCTACTAGCCATTTGACGCCTAGACATTATTGACAACTATTAACAATTAGCATGAAATTCTTGTTTTCCCCCAAACTTAGACTTAAGTAATCATACGCCATCAAGGGAATAACGAAAATTCTAAATATAATCAAGTGATTAAATCTAAATCAACCAAACAAGCATGACCTCAACCTAGCCCAAAAACAAACTGAAAGGATATCTTCGATTTAATATTTATTTTGGTATTTGTACGATCTAACATAAAATTTAAATACACGTAGAATCCTCTCCACTAGGTCATATATTTAATTGATTCGGTCAAAAGTCAAATAGTCAACTCTAGCAGAATCTATCATCCTTATTTTCAATATAAGAGATATTCCAATTCGCTGAAAAATCAAAATCTATTTTACGGAATACATCTCTACACCAAGGCAATAAGATCGAAAAAGAAATATCAAGGTTTGATATTTTTTAGATCTGCGTTGCGATATTAATAAGGCAACAAACTCGAACAAAGAATAATCGAGATTTAACGTTCTTTAGAGAACTCGTGCTAAATTAAAAAATGCTCAGTTTTTATTCGAAAAATATTCAGGCATTTTTATTCGAAAACTATTCTATCTTCGCAATCAAAATATTTCATCATCCTAGAAAAGACTTTTCATCCTCATGAATATTTTCCTCTCGCTCCAGAAATATTTAAAGTAATTTTTCTCCCGTTTCGTAATTATTTCATATTTTGGAGAAAATAATTTTAATCGCTCAAAAATATTTCCTTCATTCGCAAAATGCTTTATATATTAGGAAATATATTCTAAGTATTTATTCTAGTCAAAACATTGGTCAAAAGATTTATTTAATTTAAGGAAAGGCCAATCGTATTTTATTCAGGACCGAAAGCTGATTTAATCGTTTTAAATCGAAATAAAATACTTCCACTTTCTAGAATGACTTGAAACTTGAGATTGATCATTTAAATGCTATTTTATATGCATGGTTAAAGTTTCGTAATTTTTTGGAAATTTTCGTCCGGGCACGAAAATCGAGATAGTAAGTCAACAGTTGACCACGTTTGACAGAGTCAACCTTGACCAAAATTGACCAAACCTTCCAGAATATTATTTTATAATATTCATAAGTGCTCCATAATTTTAGATTTATTTATTGGGTATTTTTGGAGTTATCAGGTATTTAATTAACGATACTTGGTTCGTATTTAATCGTTAATAACGAATGGCTTATTATATAATAAAAGAGTGCTGGGATATTTTGGCTCATCCACTTGCAAAGAAACACAAACTTAACATGTTGGCAATTCAAGTGAAAGCCATGTCACCAATCCACACTCTTTTCAATCTCAACCACTCCCTTACATCTAAATCTCCACCATTCATTCCACCCAACTCCTTCTATAAATAAACCCTCTCATCCACCCATTTTAAACACAAGCTAAGAGCCAAATACATGCTGGGATTTTAGAAGTAGAACACACTTTCAAGTTCATATTTTCTCTCTTCATCTACTTCATCTCAAAAACTTCTCTCTCTCATATATATATATACATACATATACTCAAGGTTTTTGTTCAACAAGCTTAGTTCCACCCAACCAAGCTTTGTTCACCCAAGTTATCTCATCTACCACCACTTTCCAGCCTGCCGAAGGGCTGCCCAAAGTTCGACCACCGTGCCAAAATCCGGCCGAACCTCCGGCGAATTTTTCTGGCAAACTTTTTCCGGTGACTTCTTAAAGTGGTAATTTTTAGCTTCGTCTTGTGTTTATATTTGAGATTTGTGCTTAACTTCTTTACTTCATCTTAATCTCTATTCTCGGATCTATTTTAAAGATCCCAAAATCTCTTTTTAAAAGAGAACGATTATCCGACAAACGTCGAGGTTGTAACGATTAAGTATTCTTACGGGTTCCCAACTAGCATCTACAGTGCTCCGTGGGATATTCTTTAAAGGAATACTTCGTTCAACTTAAGCTTCTTTAAGCACAAGTTTAGCCACTTGTTTTATTTACGTTTTATTTAACGTGGCCATAAACTTTTTTAGTGCAAGAAGTTACAAAGAAGATTATACTTTGACATTGACTTTAGTCGAAAGCAAGTATACATCTTAAAAGTCTTAAGCCTAGTAGCTTAAAAAGACTTGCATATTTGACACACGTCAAAGTGCTACGATTAAGTATTCTTACGGATTCCCAACTAGCATCTACAGTGCTCCGTGGGACATTCTTTACAGGAATACTTCGTATCACATAAACTTCGTGAAGAAGTTAAAATCAAGATATAACTTAATATTCTTAATTGAATATTAACGTTCTAATACCGCTTGTGCGTAAAGTCCACTCGTGTGACTTAACCCTTGCCGTTATTACTATTTTCCGCACTACGCATATAGCTAACGTGTAATAGCGTTCTTTCACGGTCCTCGCACTTGCGAGTTGAATTTTCTTTATCGTCCTTGCACTTGCAAGTTGAATTTTTCTTCTCATCCTCACACTTGTGAGTCGAATAATATTTTAACGCATATTAAGCGTCCTTCGTGGCTAGCGCCGTAACATGCTAGTTTTGCACGATCTTATAATATATCTTGCTTAACCCATATTTGTTTCGTAGATATTGTTTGCCTAACTTTTGTAGTGAGGTGAAGTTGAAGTGAGGTGATTCTCGTTCTAAGACCCAAGTCCTAGACGTACTAACGGGGAGTTAGTAGTCTTCACACCGTGAAGAAGAGGAAAGACCCGAGACCTTTCATCTAAGACCCAAGACCGACAAAAGTCAAGAATCAATAGTCTACACCAACGGTTCTACATCAACTTTGAAGAAATATCGGGCAGTTATTGTCTAAGATAAGTTGTGTAGGTTTTTACAATGACTTTGAGGTGGTAACGGGTAGTTACGCACCAAGACGAGTCTTGTATTTGTTTACATTTATTTTGAGGTGGTAACGGTTAGTTACACACTAAGATAAATACTTGTAGGGTTGTAAAGGCTTCTCCGCCTACTAAAGGAGCGAGTTTATTTTTAAGGTAAAATCTCGAGCCTGGAGAGGAGCTCGGGGACTGGAGTAGGGGTGAGCGAATCCACTAGGGGTTGCGCCATCGCGAACCAGAATAAAATCTCCTGCGTGGTATTTTCTTTACTTGTCATTTATTTTCCGCACTTATAAACTGCTAACGACTCGGTAAAATATTTTAAAAAGGGAAAAATATTTTTAAAATGCCATAATAATTTTTAATTGGTAATTAAGCTATTCAACCCCCCTTCTAGCTTAATATAGCCCTCTTACGGGACCTAACACAAACGATGAGACAGTGAAAATATTTTGTTCCTGAAACATGCAAGTCAATTTCCTAAGAACTATAAATCAACCCTCTATTCATCATTACCACACTCAACAAGACATCTACCTACCAATCAGAATTAGCTCATCCTAAGGGATCATGAAATATGCATGCCATGCAAATGCAACTAAAATGGACTCACATGGTAAAACAAAACAAAATAACAGAATGCGCTACATAAAACAATATGCAAAACTACAAACAAAACATGAATGAATTACCACTAAATATGCAAAATATGATTTCCTACATGAACAAACGACACACTAACACTACTTATCCCAAAACCACCCCCAAACTTAAAATCTTCAATGTCCCCATTGAAGGTAATATAAGGGATACGTGGGTTGCCTCCCACGAAGCGCCTTTGTTTAAAGTCTTTACCTAGACATGGCAATGGCTTTTTCTTGAAACTTTCTACACCGTATCTCTATATGGCCATTTAATTATCTTTTCCGGTGCTACATCCTTGATGACAAGTTTCAGCTTTCTTTGCTCCTCAAAAGTGTCAGTAATTACAATAGGCAAAGTAGATGATTGACCCAAGTATACATACCTCAAGTGATCTGGTGGTTTAAGCTCGAGTTTGGAAGTTTCTTCAACATGATAATTTTCATTATTAAGTACCAAAGACTGATCAAGAGTGGAAATAGACGGATTAGGAACAGAAGTGGGTGGTTAACCAACAGAAGTCTTAACAACAAACTTAAGATCAAAAGAACTATCCTCAAGCTGAATTTCATGCTTAGAACAAATGACCTTCAATTCTTCTAACATCTCATCAGAAGTAAAATTCTTGTATAACTCATGAAGATCTTTATTACCCTTATACTCGAACAAAACATCTTTCTCAAGAAAAGACTCAATTGCACTATCCTCAAGATTCGACCATAAAACAACCTCATCAATCAGCACCTTAGAATCCCAGAGATCAGCCAAGCCTAGTGACTCACACTCTTCCTCCTCATCACTAGCCACCACATGTTCTGACAAAACAAAATGTTCTTCTTTTTCTGTAGGGCCCTGATCTTGAATTTCTTCGTCCTCCTCAATTGCTGAATTCTGATCGTTCGTGACTTTTCCAGATCTGAGTGTTATGGCATTAACCTGCTCCATGCCATCTTGTTTTCCTGGATTCACCTCTTTGTCACTAGGAAGAACTCCCTACGGCCCGTTGAGAAAGACACTTGCAATTTACCCAATCTGATTCTCCAATGTCTTGAGAGATACCGCCTGACTTTTAACCATCAACCTCAATTCATCTAATTCAGATTTTTCATTCGAAGATTGACCAGCATTCCCATGAGACTGTTGTTGCTGAAATCCAGGAGGTTGGAATTGCTGCCTTGGAGCATACTGCTGTTGAAAACCTGAAGGATTGAACGGCCTTGCTCCATATTGCTGACCCTGAAACTGCTGATAAGGTTGCTGCATACCACCTTGATTATTACTCCAGCTGAAATTAGGATGATAGATGTTGGGAGCTGGTTGCTGTGATCTCTGAAAATTGTTCACAAACTGCACTGATTCAATAGATATGGCACATTGAGTCGTCTCATGTGCGCCCGCACATAGTTCACAAACACTAGCAACCTGAGGCACCCCATGCTTTGACATAGAATCCAATTTCTTATTAAGTGCCTCTAGCTGAGCTGCTAGAGCTGTGACTGTATTAACTTCCAGAATTCCTGCTATTTTGCCTTGTGATAATCTCTTAGTTGGATTCTGGTATTCATTCGCAGCCATCATCTCAATCAACTCATAAGCCTCCGCATAGCTCTTAGCCCATAGAGCTCCACCTGATGCTGCATCTAGCATAGGTCTTGACTGTGCACCCAAGCCATTATAAAAGCAGTTAATCACCATCCAATCAGGCATCTCATGATGTGGACACTTCCTTAGCATCTCCTTATATCGCTCCCAAGCCTCGCACAAAGATTCTCCAGATTGTTGTGCAAATTAAGTTAAAGCGTTCCTTATTGCTGTTGTTTTATCCATAGGGAAGAATTTAGTGAGAAACTTCTGAGCAAGATCCTCCCAAGTAGTAATGGAACCGGCTGGTAGAGAGTGTAACCAGCCCTTAGCTTTATCCCTCAAAGAGAATGGGAAAAGTCTCAATTTGATAGCATCTTCCGACACCCCGTTGATCTTGAAAGTGTTGCTGATCTCAATAAAGTCCCGGATGTGCATATTAGGATCCTCCGTAGGAGTACCCCCAAACTGAACTAAATTCTGAACCATCTGAATTGTGCTAGGCTTGATTTCAAAGTTGCTAGCTGTAATGGCTGGCCTGACAATGCTAGATTGGATGTCACTGATTTTTGGCTGAGAGTAGTCCTTCAAAACCTTAACTATTGTTGCTGCTCGATCACCCATCTCTACTACTGGTTCAAGTTCCTCTTCGGTTTTATCTACAACTCACTCTACGTCCTCCAGGTTTCGAGTTTGAGAACGTGTTCGCATACACGCTTAAGTACCTAAAACACACAAACAAAGTAACTTAGTAAGTAACAATCCGAGTCAGTGAACTCTAACGACCACTGATGACAAGCACATAAACTAAAAATAAAACACCGATGATCCCCGGTAGCGGCGCCAAAAACTTGTTAACACAAAATCACGCAAGCGTACGTGGTCACAAGTAATATAGAATTAAGTTGAGTTCGTTCCCACAGAGATCTGGTTTAGGTTTCAATTCAGTTAATCCACCTATGCAACAATGTATGGTTTTTATTCACTGCTAAGACAATTAACAAATTGGAGTTTTGATTAACTAAAAATTAACTAAGAAGCAAATTAACAAACTAAGTATTAATTAACTAATAGGAATTTAAATCGAATTACTTATGCAAGAGAAAATATGGGATCCTAACTTCATTAAATACTTCGCTTAGAGTTGATGCCTTCCATCAATGCATATGATGGTTTTGATATCTGATCAGACAACACGAAACAAGTATAGGCTACCTCTCAGTACACGAATACTAAACTACTCATACATCCACAGAAGTGATAGAAGATGGGTAGACACAAATTATGTTTCGACCCTATATCTCTATAAGATTTGAAAACATAACGGTTTAAGCACAAGTTATCCATTAAGATCACATAGGGCAGCATAATATTTCCAATTTACGCTACAAATCATAATGTCAAACATACATCAACTGATCCTATGCTAGCATGGCAAGTTCTAAATCTCAAGATCCACTCTCACTTCACAAGAGATTAACAAATTAGATGTTAGCTACGCATCTAAACTCATGAAGCATAACCATACGAGGATATCAAGAATTCACCACACATAAATCTTTAAAGCAATCAAACTACTAAGCAACATAGATAAATCCGTTAGAATCCCATAACAATGATTAGTTCATAATCGAACCACTCGTCATCTTGGGATCTGATGAAACCATGATAATAAACAAAGTATGAATAAAAACAATAGTGCTATAGTAATAAGGTTTAGAAAAACAAATCCAAAATCCAGAGTATCGCCTAATTTAGAAGAAAACAAAAAGTAGATCTAGATCTCCGTTGCTTGTCACGAGCGTTGGTATAACGCCTTAGAAAATATCGTATTGTTATTATTATTATTTAATTATTTCAGATTAAATGTGGATTATAGGGTGTAATTTTTTTTAAATATAATATATGTGACATCATGTTTACATGTTTATAAGGTAATGTATGTGTGATGTGCTAGTCCATGAAAATTTTTATTAGAAATTTTATGATTAAAATTTATTTAAATCATGCGTTATTGATCTTCGAAATTTTTTATAAAATTATCGGAGTATTTAAAAATTCCGAAATCTTTTGTGTTATCCTATTTATAATATTATTTAGTTTTTAAAATTATTGGGTGAATTATTTTGGGTATTTAATTATTTTAAAATGATTTTAAGAGTTTTATTTTGTTTAAATGCTCTTTATTTGTAAAATTCATATTTAATTCATTTTTGATCTTAAAAATATTTTAAAAAAAATATGGGGATATTTGTAATTTCATAAACTTTATTTTAGAATTTCTAAATTTATTTTTCTGCTAATTTTCTGTTTAGTTTCGATTTTGAAAGTTGTTTGAAATGTTTTAAAAATAGATTTCAGCATTGTTAAAATTACAAAATCTCCCCTGCAATTCTAAATTGCTAAACCAGGTCTCCAGATTGTTCTTCTGGGCTTTGGACATAAATACCACAAATAGTACCGTGTCATTACAAGAATACCACAAAATGATGATGGTGGCCAAAAATACCTATCTATTACGCATTTGAGATGAGGGTAATAGGTTTTATATTAGTTATGCATTTAAAAAAGGGGTAATAGGTTCCCCTGACGGCGCCTATTACACATTTTGTGTAATAGATATTACGCATTCTCCAAAGGGGTAATAGATTAAAATTTTGTATTTATTACACATCTGAATGTTGGGTAATAGAAGAATCTTTTTTTTATATTACCCCCTTGCCCAATGCGTAACACATGGTAGTTTTGGCCACACATCCCCAAATTCGTTATTTTCGTACAAAATTGTTAAAATTATGGTATTTATGTCATTGTTTCTTCTTTTTCCCCAATCTCTAAAACTCTCGACTCTCTCTCATTTTACCACTCAAAATCTCTCTCGATAACATCTCTCTCACTCTCTTCTCTATCTCTCTCTTCTCTAGATATCTCGGCTGTTCTCTCCCCTTCCCGCAAAGATCTCTCCCTCTCCCTCACTCTTTTCCCATGTGTGGGTGTGTATATATACGGGTAAGTGTTGTTGAGTTTAGCCGATTTGGTTATAATACCATTGTGAATATCTTCCTTTTGCAAGCTTTTGTTTATTCGGTTTTTGCTATAAAACCCATTCCCCTCCCCTTTGTTTCGGCATCTGTAACTTTATGTGGGTGTGTGTGCAGCTGGGTATGTTCTTGTGCTGTGTAAACGAGTCTGAGAGTGTGTAGTTCATCGTGTGTTGGTGTGAGTTTAAACTGAATTGTTGTGTGGGTTGCAGCCTGTGTATGCTCACCGAGTCGAGTGTGGTGAAGTCGATGGCTGGTGATTGGAATTTATAAGGCTGAAACAACTCCCCTCCCCTGTTCTTGCTACAACGTTGCTGGGTGTTGAGTGTGTTTGTCGAAGTGGTAGTGTGTGTATGGCTGTGCGAAATAGTGTGAGGGTGTGTGTGTCAACCGAGCTCTGTACTTGTGGGTGTCTATTGATGAAGGGGAAACATTCGACAAGAACAGAGGGTGTAAATGTAGATATGTATGGTGGCGGGTGAAGAATGAAGGATGCAGTTGTGTTGGGTGAGTTATGTATTCTTTTTACTGGTTATTAGTGTTGCGAAGTGGCTAGACTTGTATGTAATGGTGGGTGGGTGTATAGCTCAGTTTATGTTATTAACGAAATGGGTGTTTGAAAATGGGATAGTACGAAGCAGGGGAGTCAGGTAAGAGGAGACAAGGGAGATGGGGGATGTGATGTTGGGTCGTATGTGAGTGTATTTGGTGCTATCGGACTGTGATAATCGGAGATGAAGATGGAGTAGAGCGAATGGGAGATGGTGCAAGCCTTCCTGTGTGTGTACCTGGGGTGTTCTATGTGTGCGCCTACAAGTGTAAATTGAGGGTTGGTGTGCTTTGAAACTTTGGTGTGTGTGGGCATTGTGTGAATTGCTTCGAGAATGAGTAAATGTTGTCGTAATAAAGTACATAAATGGTTGGGAGATTTTGTACGGTGAACTTGGTTAGTGGATTGATTTTACGGTAATGCATATTGTCGTAATTAGTGTTAAGTGCATTAGTGGTAATTTAATTAAATTCTAATTGTTCAAGTCGGTGCTAGTTGTAGTAATGGTAATTCTTTATATAAAGTTGTAATACATGTATGGTAACTTGAAGTTCTTAGTAAGTTGATTGTTGAAGGTGGAAATCGAGTATATGTGATTATGTTGGTTGGTTGGGGCGGATGTATAATGGCAGGGTAGGCCTTATTTTAAAGGAGGTGCATTTCGATTTTTGTTAGAGTTATTTCATAAATTGTATATTAAAATGATAAGGAGTATTTGTAAATAGATATGATATACCTGTAAGAAGGATATCAGTGTAAGTGGATGTTAGTGCTAAGTGTTTATATGGTTTTATGACTATACATTACTAATTTTCAGAATTTGATTTAATATGTGTTGTATGTACTAAGTGGTAAAGCGTTTTAGGACATGCTTGGGTAGAACGATGTTTAGACGGTTCAGGTTATATGCGTACTGAAGTAGTAATTTATTTTGATATAGGTATGAATAGGAGACCAGCTAAGAGCCAGTGCACGTGTAGATGGAATGTAGAGGAAGGAGATAATTATCGGACAAGTGATAAAGGAAAAATGGATGCGTGATCGAAGAAAGGTCAAGTAGAGACGGATGTAAAGTGATGAGGAGTTAAAGTATTTGAAATAGAAACCCTGTGTATTGAGGCAAGTTATTATCCCTCACTTATTGTTCAAGTGATGTGAAACCTTCTATGTTAATTATTTGTTTTTTCGATATCCCTTCTTGTAAGCAGTTATATTCTTCATTTTTATTATAAATAATGTGAACCTATTTTGTTAATTATGAGATATTCCTTTCAAACCATTTTGCTAGTGTCTATACCCTTTATTATTATATCCAGTGGCATTCTTCTTCTATTAATTTACAAACACTCATCCTCAAATTATTCTGTCATTGTTTATGTTCATCACCTATTGTTCAGGTGTTAAATTCTTTTAAAATTAATTTATTTCAATATCCTCGTCTTTACTAATATTTTTCAAAGTATGTTTTCTTTCAAATTCATGTAAAGTAATTCGAGGTTTATACTGTTGTTGAGGCATGGTTGCTCAATGACGGTTAAAGCCAAGAATGAATTGAGATCTTCTTAATTATTCAAACTCATTATTGTCATGCCGGTTTGGTACCTGAAGCCTATGAGTGCTTAGCTGACAAGAGTGAGACCTTGGGTAATTGAGAATTTCTTAAATCATCATTTTAAATTATTCAAATCTTTTATGTAAGTTCGAATTTTGACATGAAAATTTTATCAATTAGTAGCCTTTGAAATAAATGGTTATAGCTTGTGTAGTACTCAAATCTTTTGTTGAACCTTGATTTCCTTATAAATTGTTGTTCAATTCTAGAACCTGAATAATTGCTCTGTTCCTTAATTAATTAATGTTCCCTTGGTGATATGTGATTCTGTTTTGCTGAGCTATACCCTGCTTATTTAAATCTTATTGCTTTGTTATCTTTAATTCCTTATATCAATTGATTCCTTGATCCTTAATCTTCTAATGTTGCTCCCTAAAATGGTTTAATTAAATAAAGATGTTTTAGAAATTCCTTATACTAGGCTGATCTGTTATCAGTAAGTATAAAGGACTTAAAAGTGAAAAATTTTAAAGGTTTTAAAGATTTTATTGTGGGGGATTCCGTCAAAAGGTTTTGTAACAACCCGGTTTTTTTTTCCAGAATCTATCATTATTCTTATTTAAATATTTTATTGGCTTTTCCATATAGGAGGAATAATATTATGAATATTTAATTCTTATTGAAAGCTTGTACGTGTTTAATTCCCAATATGTTATTCATGTAGATTGTATTTGGTACCTTTTGTGTTAGTAATTATTTTTATTTTATTAAAAATCGATATTTTTATCGACATTGATAAATTGAGTTTGTTTTAAAATTTTATGGATCGAGTTGGTATTTTATTTGTACCATAATTATACATAATACTCTATCCGTGTGCAAAAGTTTTATTTGTGTAAATTATCAAAATATTTGAAAATTTAGTATTTTTACATTTTTGGAAAATTGAGATTATTTTAGAATTTTTGGGATCAAAACTGTATTTTTCCGTGCAAAGATTTCACCCGGTATCTTATTCGTGTTCCATTGATATTTGGGTGCGTTATTAAAATATTCGAAAATTGTGTATTTTTATATTTATTAACAATGTGGGATTTAAAAAAAAAAAATTGTGCGTAGTTATTTTAATTTTTGGAAAGAATAAAATTTCCAATTTTATCCGAGTATATTATTTCGGGTCAAAAATGATTTTTAAAAATAAATATTTTTTTATTTACAAAAATAGAAAATTTATTTTTTTACCCACTAATTATTTAATTGGTAATTTTGGGGCCAATTAAATAAAATTAGGGATTGAATATTATTATGGGGTGCATTTTTAGAAGCATTAATGAAAGGCATATGATGTAGCCTATTTGTATTTCGAGGATACAACTCAACTTAAACAAGATTGTATTAGTAAATAGTATATAGACTGTCACAAGGGATCTCAGAATGTATTATCTGTCAGAAGAAAAAGATCAAGGTCAATCTACAGACTTGAGGTATTACTACATTGAAAGAAGCTCACTCATCTGATCAAGCCTCAGTGAATTATTCGTTAAGACGTGGATTCATTTAAAGTGATAGAGATTTCAACACTGACAGAGACGGTACAGAAGAATTAAAGAGAGAGAGGAGAAAAGAAAAGGAACCAGATTTTAAAGTCAATATGTGAAGAACAGTCATTGTTTCAGTCATTGCGGTTAGTCACTCATGAACCAGACAGTACATGGAGTGTCAACATTCAACAGTGGTTGTTCATCATTAACTTCAGTGGTTCAAGCTATCAAGACTGGTATGAGAGAAAATCATTGTGCAAGCACCAGAAGTGCTAAATTAATTAACCACAGGGATTTTATTATCAAGTGGACTGGCTACGAGGAAAAAGGATTATCACAAAGAAATTCTATGTGATATATTCTTAATGCTGAAATCCCGGTTAGAATTGTTATATTTTTTGTTAAGCAAAATGAGTCCGGTTTCACATCCTCAAGAGATCGTAGCTTACACCTGGACGGGTTATGAGAAAATAGAATTATCACAAGAATATGGAAAGTGATATATTCTTAAAGCTGGAACCCCAGTTGGAATTGATTCATTTTTTGTTAAGCAAAAGGAGTCTGGTTCCAGACGCTCAGGTAACCGCAACTTAGAGCTTAAGGATTTATTTATATTAATAAATATTTTATTTATTTAGAAAATTATATTTATAAATATCTAATAATATTAGATATTTATTTTTATAAATTCTGAATTAAAATAAATATTTATTAATCAAAGATTATAAGCTGCGTGGGTTAAAAAGCATTTCTACGGAACCCGTACTTATAAAACAAGTACTCCCTCTGTCCCACCAGATTCTATACATTACTATTTGCATTCTGCTGGCACGCATTTTAAGGCTCTTATAAAGTATAGTTCCATAACTTATTTTTAAAATTTTCTTTTTTTGTATAAAAATTTAACATACCTATTTTTATACAAAAAAAGAAAATTTGAAAAATAAGTTATGGAACTATCCTTAAAATGTACCTTAAAATGCGTGTCAAATCCCCCGTCCCCCAATGTATACAAACTGCTGGGACAGAGGGAGTACTCCGTAACAAACAGAATTGTTTGTTTAAATAATTCAAGAGTTGCTGTCGGTACAAAATGTTTGAATAAAAGGTAGACAAGTCTTTACATGCTGTCTGTCAAACCTGTCGGCTCCAGCACTCTCCAAACCGCGAGTGGCATCCACGCGGTAGAAGGCTAGACCAGATTGGCGTGCTCATGCTGTTCACTTCCTATGCCGCGACTGGGATTCGTTCTGCACAGGTGAATCAGTTGATTAACTATTCGATAGTTATACCGACAGTTATAATAGTTCAAATTGTAATTTGTTCTATTATGACTATATGGTAGTTATAACCGATATTTATAATAGTTCAAATGATAGTCATACCGATTGTCATAATCAGTTCAACAGATAGTCATAACGGATGAAGAGTCATATTTAACAGCATTATTACTATCAATTACATTGGCTACAAAAGCATCAGAAGGAAAAAGAAGAGACAGACAAAACATAACATTACATCCTTACAAAACACAGCAGCCTCCATTTCTCTCTCTCAAGCTCAAGAACACATACAAATTAATTTCTGTAAATTCAAGTTCATCTCATTTGTAATATTCAATCCAGTGGAACTTGTTTACTTGTGATTCTTGTACTACTAGCGAATTAAGTTTCCTAGTTTACAATTTGATATCTTAATTATTATTAACTAAATTAGAAAAGTTCATGTCGAATTTTCTAATTAGTTATTAATTACTTGATAATCATTTGTACTGAAATTGTAACACCCATCAAGTTAATATATTGTTATATTCAACTTAAAATTTGTTTCAATTTATTCCACACAAATTTGTCTAAACCAAATTTTATTTAAAAGACAAATTTCGATAAATTGGTATAAAATGTATTCAACCCCCCCTCCTTCTACAATCTTATCGGACCTAACAATTGGTATCAGAGCCTATTGATTGATACACAAATCAAGATCCGATTTTTTCTCAGTCAAAAATCTATCTCGAATTTTTAACTCTCTTAAAAATTCATCATGTCTTCAAAAGCCATTGTTAAGATTCCCATGTTTAATAAGGATAATTATGATATGTAGAAAAATAAAATGGATTTGTTTCTTGATGTTACAAATCCCAAATATTTAGTTGTGTTGAAAAATGGACCTATAACTCCTATGGGTCATGAAGAACCAACTGTTACTGATGGAGTTGAAGTAACACCTGCTAGATTTTTTCCAAAGGATCCTGCTTCTTATACTTCTGGTGAAAAGGAGGATGCTGGACTAGACAAGAATTTGAGACTCATTCTGATAGATTCCCTAGATGCTGTGATGTACAGTCATGTGATGAATTGTAAAACTGCTAAACACATCTGGGAAACTATTGAGACCATAAATGAAGGAACAGATGAAGTCCGGGAAAACAGACTTCAAATTTTAACCTCTGAATATGAACACTTTAGAGCTGGCCCTAATGAAGGCATTCAGGAAGTGTTTGAAAGGTATAACAAAATAATCAACAACTTGCAAGTCCATGGCAATCAGTATACCCAAAAGGAGATTAATATGAAGAACCCTGATTTTTGTAATATAAGAACCCTGATTTTTGTAATATTTTAAATATGTAAAAGCTTATGACATTGTGAATTAGGGACCTTTTGAGTCACCTATGTTAGGTAATGGAATTGATTATCTGAAAATTTATGTTGTTATATTCACTGTGTAAGAAAAAGGGAAGATTGTTGAAGGCAAGAGGCCTACTGCTATTAGGATTCATAAAAACTTGGGATTTGAGAGTTATTAGAGTATTAGGAGATTTTAAGAGACTATGACAGGGAGTTATGGATATTTAAGGAATTTACACAATTAAGTACTTAAGGAATTACGAAGGAAATCTCTACGCGACAAAATATTATTACGAGGAATTAATTATGATACGATAGGAAATACGGATTAAGTGACAACCATTGGTGGAGAAATAATAATACAAGGAAGGATATTGCATGCAAGTGTCATGTAACAAGCTAGTTAGGAAATGAACTAGAAAGCAAAAAGCATAAAGCATAAAGTAACCATGAATAAGTGACTAGTTGGTGCATTATTCTAGGAGACAAAGAGGCATGGTGTATGCCTAATCTACTAACCCTAGGGTGTCAACATGTGACACAATACATACACACATCAATACATATCACAATAATACATATCATCATTCAAACACCCAACACAAACCAAGAAAACTTCCCCCCACTTGGAGCAAACTGCTCTCGGCCAAGCAAGAGAAAAGGAAGAAGAAAAATTATTTTCCCCTCTTCCACTACTTCAAAAATCTCAAGATTAAAACCCAAGCCTCTCCTAAGTGTTGTCAAGGTATGTACTAAGTTTCATAATTTATTTCAAGGTGTAGCTTGGTGAGAAAAATGGTGAAAGTTGGAGATGTATAGTGACTAACTTAAATCTTGTTTTAGATCTTGAAGTATAAGACTTGTAAAGACCATCCAAGGTGTTCTTGAGGCTTGTAAAGCTTACCCAAGGTTCTTAGAGGCTCAAGAAGGTATAAAAACTCTAACCCCTCTTAGTCATGAAGTGTTTATGGTTTATAATGTTAGATCTAAGAGTATTGGTGCATATCTTGGTTATATGAGTTATGGATGATGAGAATCTTGAGGATTTATGTTGTTGATGTGATTTTAAGGCTTGTACTTAGAGTATGTAACCCCATGTATGTTGTAGAGATAAGTCTTGATGGTTTTGATGGTAGATATGAGGTATAAGTTGAGTTCTTGAAGGATTAAGTAAAGATGAGTGCTGAGTAAAAACTCTGGGAGCATGTACTGTCTTGCAGTGGACTTTTGAACCCCTTAAACTTGTCTCCTTAAGACCCAATACATATTGTTAGAAAGGTATTTGAATGTAGTTTCCAGAAATATAAGGTTCATACCCAGGAGATGTGTAGATTTTGAGTTATGACCAGAAGAGTGAGGAGTGGTTCTGAAATCCGGACTGCACTGTATGGTCTGTTTGTGAACTGTCTTTGGACCCTCAAACTTTCTGCAAACATTGTGAACATTTGAGAATAGCTAGGTCTTACAGTAAGGAAGGCTACCCAAAAAGAATCTGATTAAAATTCGAATTTTTCAATTTTATAAAAATTTTAGAACGAGGTGTGCTCAAGTGAAAAACCACTTAGGGGATTAGTTTAAAGTAGTTTTAAGAATATTTACTTGAATTTCGAGTTTGAGGAATAGATTTGAGTCGAATGGGTAACGAATGTGATAATGTGATGACATGGTCATATGAGAGAGTTAGTGGTCACAAGTGGAGTCGTTAAGTTGGTCTTACATCTTTTAAAACATTATGATTAAGTGGTGTTGTTAAGATGCTAACGAGCGAATATTGGATATTTATAGATTGTCGCTCCACTCCACGAGCCCAACCACCCCAACCTTCCCAAGGCAAGTTTTCCAACCCTAAGCATTTATTTTCAAAATATTATATTCTTGATTCTACCTATGCAAATTTACTTTTCAAAACTTATATATAAGGATTTTCACTATTGTGTTTATAGCTTCCAAACGTATTATATGCTTATGCTTTACGAGATTATGTTGAAGTTTGAGATATATGCATATGTGTTTGTACACCCTTGAACTTAGAATGAAAGTGTTTTATTCGGACAACGACTCTAGCAATAGAGGTCGTAGCGGTCCAAATATACTATTGACCGGGGAGCGATATATTATTGTATCGTGATTAAATTGCGAAAACCCGAAGAGTCATTTGGGAAGTATCGTATACTCAAGTATTTATTATTTTTACGTTGTTAAAAATACTCAAAAAATATCTATCTTGGATTAAAAGCTTATTTTAATTAAATAATTATTTTATTAATTGTTTATATTAAATCTCAAAATATCATTTATTAATTATTGTTCATTATTTTAAAGACAAAACTAATCCAAGATACCTTTAGCGTTTTCAAACTCGAACTCTTTCGAACCCAAGACATTTTCGAAAACCCCCGGTCAGGTTTTGCTTCTTGTACGTTTTTCAAGAATTATCGGTCGATCGAGGTCGAACTTCAACTACTCGAATTTTCTATCAAAATGATTTTTGACAAGAAAAGAAAAAGGGGACTCTGGCAGGTGTGGGAATCGTTGACGAACGATTCCCGGGATGTGTAAGCGGCCGTGAGCCAGGCGGTCCATCAATTATTCCGGCCCAGGTGTTGCCGAAGGATGATTACGGATGTAGTTTTCATCGAGGGTGATTACGGATGTAGTTTTCACCCGAGGGTAGTTACGGATGTAGTTTCTATCCTTCTACTAGTAGAGAAGACCCGCGGATTGTTGGACTTGGTTGTGGCGACTGATCATCGTCAATCCTTGTCAAGTTTTTATGTTTTCTTCCAGTCCCATCCTCCACTTTGGAAAAATACTCAAACACTGCTTCTTGGGCCTAAGTGCCAAGTTGCCGATAGTGTAGTTTTTGATAAGAAAAATATTGACATCGTGCAGTATCTAGAACTGCAAGATTTCCTATAAAGATTGGCACGTGTTAGTGCACTCTTGCAATTATTTCAAAGAATGAAATGTTTTTGAATGAGAAACCTTCTAAGCTAATGGAAGGAAAGAGGTTTTGCAATAATGTATTCCCTGTACAGTATGTTAACCGCAGAGTGTTTTGCCGAAAATGATATACTCATATGTATATATTTTCAAACTTGAGATGTATTGAAATGGGAACCTTATAAAGGATTCATATGTTATTCTTAAAGATCCTTAGTGGGTATAAATGTTTTATTCAAACTCGGACATTTATATTGCCGAATTATGTTTTGAAATATGAGATATACACCCATATAGTTGGGAACGTTTTCGAAATAAACCACTTTATTATTTTTAAAAATGGTGAACTTGCTGAGCATTATGTAGCTCATTCTTGCTTTATAAAAACTTTTCAGAAAGAGAAGAATCTGGGTCGGTTAACTCTGCACCAGCAGAAGAGGAGTAGAAGATTTACCCCGGAGATGATTTAGTCCTGATAAATACTACAGAGTAAGTCTGATAGGTTTTCAACTGTAATAGTAAGACTTGTCTTCAAGTGTAGTTGTATAAGTGGAAGTGCGTAAGATTCTGGATTGTACAGATGAATTGTAATATTTAGTGTTACTTTTGGTTATCGTTTCTAAGGCTCTAACTTGTATGTGCGTAAGATTGTATGTGTGTAAGATTGAGGTCTGGATGGATGTATTGGTGAGTTATAAAGTTAATACAGGTATGATATGGTTGTATGGTGATGTGACGACCTGAATCTCTGACCTCGGATTTGGGGGCGTCACAGAAATGGTATCAGAGAGATAAGTTGCAGTACTCAGAAACGAGAGTGTTGAGAGTTAAGTCTAAGTAGGAGAATGACATACGAGATCGTAGTAAACTTATTATTGGACTTCCGGAAGAGGTACCGGTGAGTAGAATGGGCTGGAGTGTTACTGGAGGTATTATACTAGGGTCGATAGAATCCTTAGAGACCTTCAGAATGATGAATAGAGGTTTGAGAGTCGTACATGACCTATCATAAGTAATAATGTAGAAAGTAGAGCGAAATCTCAAGAGCAGCTGAGGTAGAGGCGATATTGCCAATATAATCGGATGACTAGGCTGGCATAAATTTTGTGGCCCATAGTCCTCCATAGTTTAGGAGGCGGCATTTTAAGAATCAAGAAGTTTAGACTTCACTACATATTTAAGGGTACTTAGTATTTGGAATAATGAAAGTCTTTTACTTTGGCTATAAGATCCGATTTTCGATAAGTAACGGGTTTACCTGAAAGTTGGTCACTATGTCGTTGTGGTTTTCATTACCCTTGATGGCGAATTTTACGTGTGTTATACGAGAATGTTATCATAAGACGAGCGTGCTAGATAATTCCACGCATGATTCGGATGCTAGAGCATGGTAGTTCAACTTAGAGAACAAACGAGTGGGATTAACAAAGGGACTCAAGAGAAGTTGAATATAGTTGCAACGAGCGATACAGTGATCTCAGAGTCTACCAAAAGAAAAGACCAACGGGTCTAGAGTGGGATCCTTTGATAGAGATGTTAGCAGGGACTACGCATATATGTATTGTAGACCTCAATATTTTTGGTATATGTTCACATACACACACCCGCCACTGAACCTATGGACTGCACTGAGATCCCTGAGAGATCTCTTTGATCTGTTCCCAGGGGGAACTGGCCACTTGTGATTCATGTCGGAAGGCATGAAGTAGGACCCTATGGACTTAGCAGGTGTCCCCAAAATGATGTGAAGTTTGGTCTTCAAGATAAAGCACGGAAATGACAGATATATTTATGAAACCCCAACTCGACAAATGACTTTAAGATGATGATTGAGAGACACACTAGTTGGTGTCTTGTATTACGAAGACGAAGAGATGGAGTTACCCTCATAGTGGTGATAATGAGATGCACGAATGATTATTAACTTATTTTGGTAACTACCGGCTGGTGCACTACTTCATTTTAAACTTTTCATTAACCATGTTACCTCGATTAGTTTATATCAGGTAATCCTTCTAGCTTTCTACTTCAAATTTGTGGAATAACAACCAGTGATATACTCTCCCTAAAGCAGGACTTATCCGAAGTAATTTTATTTGACCCATGAACATTCTATTCAAAAATTTATGATGACCTTGTTCGGCTCAGGACTATTTACACTTTCTTTCAATTATCCAAGGAATGTTCCACGAATACTTCCTTAATTATTCGACGAATATTACTTAACGAATATTGATGTTTGATTGCTTCTTTCATACTTGCACTCTTCAGTTGAGCTCATAAATATTTAACAAATTACTGAGGACATGGATGATCTAATGTCCAGACATCCTTCATGAATTCTTTTCTTCTATTCAAGATGAGATTGTACATCGTACATTGAAATCATAGTAAGGATATCATTTTGATATTGGTATTCTGAATTTAATTCTACTGTAGGATCTGATAAAGCATGTGTACGGAGGCACCCTTGGGTGGACCGTTTCACTGGTAAGTAATATTTGATGAGAGGTTATCGATTGTTCCGATACCTAGAACATTCTCTTCAGATTTTATAGTTTTCTTTTTCAAACTTAATAACTTCTTATTTCCATTCGTTGTCCGAGTAGCCTAAAGTTTCTTCAGTGGCTACGATGTTGAAATTCCGTTCTAGCCAATTGAAACTGGCTAGTCGATATGTCAATATGAATGACTAGTTGATTGTTCTAACTAGTCAAAATTGTAATGTTGTGAAGAACACCTAGCTAATTGTCCTAGCTAGTGGTGATGTCTCAAACAGGTGAACTAGCAAATTTTGTCTCGCTAGTTGCTAGTGTTTCTTGAAAAGGACTAGTTATTGTTCCACTGGTCCAACTCCCAATTTAATTCATTCTGCAATGCATTTTGCATGTGGTAAAGTACGATGATGAAAGTTTTGACGAATAACTTGATTGAGACCTAGTGAGGTCGCCCACTCGACTTGAACTCTTACCCATCTTCGTATCAGACTTTATATCACTTGAATATTTTATTCTTTCATTCATACAATGAGAATTCATTTGAAACCATTGATTACTTGAATGACAAACTACTTCATTCTTTAATTGTCATGGAGTAGAATTGCTTTCTATTGGTTGACCTTCATCAATGCGACTTTAGATTTCCTCTTATTATTCAAGAGGAAAAGTATCCACCCGATGTAAGAACTGTATAAAGACAGTCTTTATGACTTTTGTATCCAACAGTCATTGCCCTCGTGCAACATTCCCTATGATATCATATTACAGAATTATCAGGACCTGAAGGAATAAACCTTGTTGTACTCTTTCGGTCCATCCTTACAACTCCGAAAATCGAGACTCCTAGTATTTGGAACCATCAACATTCTTGGAACATCCAATGTGGAATTCTTATTGAAATTATCTATTGGACCTTGTTATTTTGAAACCATTCCTTTCAAAGTGATTACTCTAAGGTGAACGGGAGGTACAATTATGAACCGTTACACCAATATGAAAAAAAAAACCAAATGTTGTAATTGTGCAGCCAGAGCGTTATGCCGAGTAATTATTAAAGTAGAAATAACATGTCGGGGCATAACACAAGACCTTTAATATTAGTGTGAGGAAAGTTATAGGAAATGATGAGGTGGTTGGGAGTACGTTCCTACCAACCGTTGTCAGGATGTTGTAGTAATGAATTCTGGAGTTACCAAGCCTTTTCCTGATCCAAGAAATTCAAATCGATTGCGATGTAAGACATATCCTTAGAGGAAACTAACATGGAAGTGAGATGGACAAGAAATGAAGAAATATCGTGGCAAGAATGTGAAGCTTTACTTAGCTCAAAGGGATTGATGCACATAGAGAGACATAAAGTTTAAAAGGCCCCTAATAGCAAATGGATGCATGGATATATTCCAATGATCCTTCGAGATTACCACCTAATCAAGTTTATTGGGAATCGCAGCAGCATGCAGGCCTTAGGCTGATTGGCGCCAGTTGTGAAAGAGGACGAGCGTATGACATCTTACATATACCATCGAGAATCGATACCCCTAACCGGGGATGTAGGAATTGTTGACCAGTTAAAACGCGTAGTTGTTTTTCAAAGATAAGGTTGAAAAGCGGGTTTCACCAACTCAAGATCGACCTCTGTACTGTGCCAAAGTTGGCATTTCACACTAATATAAATGTTATAAAATTATGGTAGTATCGTTTGAGTGGACTAATGAGTCAGAAGCCTTTATGGACTAATGAACAAAGTTCTGGAATGAAGTGAGATATTAGCAACAACCTCGTTGTTAGCCACACTTGATGATAAAAAGAGGACCTTGAGAATCGCAATGATGCGTCTTTCAAGAGTTTAAGAGGTGTGCTGGTGCAGCAGAAAGGGGATGATAGCCTATACTTCTATACAACATAAAGGTTACGGGATAGGATATACTAACCGTGAGTCGGGGATTAGTCATGATAGCGTTCACGCATAAGACGGAGACGTTAACCTTATGAGAAAAGTGTGAAATTTTTCCACAAGTGCCATAAGTATATCTTCATATTAGAACTAAACATAAGAAAGAGAAGGTGACGAAAGGGAGCAGGGAGTATAATGGAGAAATTTGTTATTACCCAGAAAAGGCCAGTGTGGTGGCCGATACCTATAGAAGGGATTATTCGAAATTGGAATTCAGTCAGTATTGACCAAGAAAATAGAGTATATACAATAAAGAATAATGTTAGAGGGAAATGACTAAATTATGGGGAAGGACAAAGATGTATAGAGAATTAAGAGAATGTTTGGCAAACGAATATGAAGAATGGTATTGGCAAACTATTAAAGTACAAACGCGACATGTCAAAAGCAGAATGATAGAGATCTAGTGGATTAATTCCGCCGGTAGAAAATCTTGAACGTGGACAGAATTATAATGAATTTCATAAGTAGATCGCCGAAGACCGAGCCAAGAGATGGCCCTAGTTGACTTATAATTGTGGGACCAAGTGATTTACCTACGAGAGACTTTCCAATTAGAAGATTATCGATTTATGTACGGAAGAGATGGTGGTGCAATATAAAACTTCTGCAGCGATTACGTCAGATAAAGACTTAAGGTGAAACTTCGAATATTGAAGGTGCTTTCAAGTATATTTAACAAAGAGATTGAGCGTACGTACTAATTTGATCTGTGGCTGACGGACAGGGAAGAAGAATTATCCAGACGATCGAATTTATATTTAGTGTCGTGCCTTAGATTTCACGGGGCAGTCGAGAATAAAAACTTATCCATGAAATGAATGTTGTTATCACGATCGTCACCATGCAAACGTAAGGACGTCTCTTATAAAGCGTACTGCGAAAAAAGAAGTTTCGCTTTTCTTGCGTTACGAAGAAGTCAATGAACGAGGGATATAATAGCTGAACTGGTTCGACGTATACCGAAGACTATACAGTATCCATAGCAAGTGGTAACGGCTGATGGGAGGCAACACATGCGTGCTAATCAAGCCAAGGAATATGAGGGATACCGTGCGTATTGACGTTGTCTCAGATTATAAAACACGACCACAAAGTATTCATGGGCCAACGATACAAGGACTCAACACGGATACTATGAACAAGGTAGAAGAGGAACGTATAAGTAGTGGGATAGAAATTATCATTCATAGAACAACTGACAAGGAATACAGGTCGAGGAGAGCATGCGTTGAGAAACAACATTAAAGTGTTGGTGAGACCAAGGTGAGAGAACAAAAGGGTTGAAGTGTCAACCTGAGAGTTGGAAAGGGTAGAGTTGGAATTGTATCCACAACTGTTTTCCTTAGGTTCTTAAGATAGAATCCTTTTAAGGAGAGGAGACTGCAATAACCCAAATTTTATGGGTGGATGAGAAATTTTTGCAATCACGAGATGTACGAATTATTAAATGAAGATTTCGAATTGATAGTACGTCTTTACTGTGCAGACGAGTGTATGTAAAAGTCATTAGTTTTTTTTACGAAACCCATTATTTAGAATGGTCAAATTTTGTGAGATATCAAAGGAGTATGAGGTGGGAGACTTCGTGATGCTAAAGGTATCCCCCTGGAAAGGATTGATGCAGTTTGGTAAGAAATGGAAGCTAAGTCTGAGGTTTATTGGACCTTTTGAGATTTTGAGGCGTATTGGGAAGTTAGCCTACGAGTAAGCCTTGCCCCCAAGCTTGCAGCAAATTCATAATGTGTTTCATGTGTCTATGTTACGACCCTACCACACTGACTATCGGCATGTGATAGAGTACGACCAAGTGGACCTACAACCAGACTTGATCTATGTGGAGCAACCCGTGGAAATCATGGATAGAAAAGAACAAGTGCTGAGAAACAAGGTTGTCAAGCTAGTGAAAGTTTTGCGGAGGAACCAGAACATCGAGGAATCAACATGGGAACTAGAAAGCGCGATGCACGAAAAGTACCTTCGACTGTTTTCAACCTGATTCCGGGACAGAATCCTTTTAAGGAGGGGAGGCTGTAAGAACCCTGATTTTTGTAATATTTTAAATATGTAAAAGCTTATGACATTGTGAATTAGGGACCTTTTGAGTCACCTATGTTAGGTAATGGAATTGATTATCTGAAAATTTATGTTGTTATATTCACTGTGTAAGAAAAAGGGAAGATTGTTGAAGGCAAGAGGCCTACTGCTATTAGGATTCATAAAAACTTGGGATTTGAGAGTTATTAGAGTATTAGGAGATTTTAAGAGACTATGACAGGGAGTTATGGATATTTAAGGAATTTACACAATTAAGTACTTAAGGAATTACGAAGGAAATCTCTACGCGACAAAATATTATTACGAGGAATTAATTATGATACGATAGGAAATACGGATTAAGTGACAACCATTGGTGGAGAAATAATAATACAAGGAAGGATATTGCATGCAAGTGTCATGTAACAAGCTAGTTAGGAAATGAACTAGAAAGCAAAAAGCATAAAGCATAAAGTAACCATGAATAAGTGACTAGTTGGTGCATTATTCTAGGAGACAAAGAGGCATGGTGTATGCCTAATCTACTAACCCTAGGGTGTCAACATGTGACACAATACATACACACATCAATACATATCACAATAATACATATCATCATTCAAACACCCAACACAAACCAAGAAAACTTCCCCCCACTTGGAGCAAACTGCTCTCGGCCAAGCAAGAGAAAAGGAAGAAGAAAAATTATTTTCCCCTCTTCCACTACTTCAAAAATCTCAAGATTAAAACCCAAGCCTCTCCTAAGTGTTGTCAAGGTATGTACTAAGTTTCATAATTTATTTCAAGGTGTAGCTTGGTGAGAAAAATGGTGAAAGTTGGAGATGTATAGTGACTAACTTAAATCTTGTTTTAGATCTTGAAGTATAAGACTTGTAAAGACCATCCAAGGTGTTCTTGAGGCTTGTAAAGCTTACCCAAGGTTCTTAGAGGCTCAAGAAGGTATAAAAACTCTAACCCCTCTTAGTCATGAAGTGTTTATGGTTTATAATGTTAGATCTAAGAGTATTGGTGCATATCTTGGTTATATGAGTTATGGATGATGAGAATCTTGAGGATTTATGTTGTTGATGTGATTTTAAGGCTTGTACTTAGAGTATGTAACCCCATGTATGTTGTAGAGATAAGTCTTGATGGTTTTGATGGTAGATATGAGGTATAAGTTGAGTTCTTGAAGGATTAAGTAAAGATGAGTGCTGAGTAAAAACTCTGGGAGCATGTACTGTCTTGCAGTGGACTTTTGAACCCCTTAAACTTGTCTCCTTAAGACCCAATACATATTGTTAGAAAGGTATTTGAATGTAGTTTCCAGAAATATAAGGTTCATACCCAGGAGATGTGTAGATTTTGAGTTATGACCAGAAGAGTGAGGAGTGGTTCTGAAATCCGGACTGCACTGTATGGTCTGTTTGTGAACTGTCTTTGGACCCTCAAACTTTCTGCAAACATTGTGAACATTTGAGAATAGCTAGGTCTTACAGTAAGGAAGGCTACCCAAAAAGAATCTGATTAAAATTCGAATTTTTCAATTTTATAAAAATTTTAGAACGAGGTGTGCTCAAGTGAAAAACCACTTAGGGGATTAGTTTAAAGTAGTTTTAAGAATATTTACTTGAATTTCGAGTTTGAGGAATAGATTTGAGTCGAATGGGTAACGAATGTGATAATGTGATGACATGGTCATATGAGAGAGTTAGTGGTCACAAGTGGAGTCGTTAAGTTGGTCTTACATCTTTTAAAACATTATGATTAAGTGGTGTTGTTAAGATGCTAACGAGCGAATATTGGATATTTATAGATTGTCGCTCCACTCCACGAGCCCAACCACCCCAACCTTCCCAAGGCAAGTTTTCCAACCCTAAGCATTTATTTTCAAAATATTATATTCTTGATTCTACCTATGCAAATTTACTTTTCAAAACTTATATATAAGGATTTTCACTATTGTGTTTATAGCTTCCAAACGTATTATATGCTTATGCTTTACGAGATTATGTTGAAGTTTGAGATATATGCATATGTGTTTGTACACCCTTGAACTTAGAATGAAAGTGTTTTATTCGGACAACGACTCTAGCAATAGAGGTCGTAGCGGTCCAAATATACTATTGACCGGGGAGCGATATATTATTGTATCGTGATTAAATTGCGAAAACCCGAAGAGTCATTTGGGAAGTATCGTATACTCAAGTATTTATTATTTTTACGTTGTTAAAAATACTCAAAAAATATCTATCTTGGATTAAAAGCTTATTTTAATTAAATAATTATTTTATTAATTGTTTATATTAAATCTCAAAATATCATTTATTAATTATTGTTCATTATTTTAAAGACAAAACTAATCCAAGATACCTTTAGCGTTTTCAAACTCGAACTCTTTCGAACCCAAGACATTTTCGAAAACCCCCGGTCAGGTTTTGCTTCTTGTACGTTTTTCAAGAATTATCGGTCGATCGAGGTCGAACTTCAACTACTCGAATTTTCTATCAAAATGATTTTTGACAAGAAAAGAAAAAGGGGACTCTGGCAGGTGTGGGAATCGTTGACGAACGATTCCCGGGATGTGTAAGCGGCCGTGAGCCAGGCGGTCCATCAATTATTCCGGCCCAGGTGTTGCCGAAGGATGATTACGGATGTAGTTTTCATCGAGGGTGATTACGGATGTAGTTTTCACCCGAGGGTAGTTACGGATGTAGTTTCTATCCTTCTACTAGTAGAGAAGACCCGCGGATTGTTGGACTTGGTTGTGGCGACTGATCATCGTCAATCCTTGTCAAGTTTTTATGTTTTCTTCCAGTCCCATCCTCCACTTTGGAAAAATACTCAAACACTGCTTCTTGGGCCTAAGTGCCAAGTTGCCGATAGTGTAGTTTTTGATAAGAAAAATATTGACATCGTGCAGTATCTAGAACTGCAAGATTTCCTATAAAGATTGGCACGTGTTAGTGAACTCTTGCAATTATTTCAAAGAATGAAATGTTTTTGAATGAGAAACCTTCTAAGCTAATGGAAGGAAAGAGGTTTTGCAATAATGTATTCCCTGTACAGTATGTTAACCGCAGAGTGTTTTGCCGAAAATGATATACTCATATGTATATATTTTCAAACTTGAGATGTATTGAAATGGGAACCTTATAAAGGATTCATATGTTATTCTTAAAGCTCCTTAGTGGGTATAAATTTTTTATTCAAACTCGGACATTTATATTGCCGAATTATGTTTTGAAATATGAGATATACACCCATATAGTTGGGAACGTTTTCGAAATAAACCACTTTATTATTTTTAAAAATGGTGAACTTGCTGAGCATTATGTAGCTCATTCTTGCTTTATAAAAACTTTTCAGAAAGAGAAGAATCTGGGTCGGTTAACTCTGCACCAGCAGAAGAGGAGTAGAAGATTTACCCCGGAGATGATTTAGTCCTGATAAATACTACAGAGTAAGTCTGATAGGTTTTCAACTGTAATAGTAAGACTTGTCTTCAAGTGTAGTTGTATAAGTGGAAGTGCGTAAGATTCTGGATTGTACAGATGAATTGTAATATTTAGTGTTACTTTTGGTTATCGTTTCTAAGGCTCTAACTTGTATGTGCGTAAGATTGTATGTGTGTAAGATTGAGGTCTGGATGGATGTATTGGTGAGTTATAAAGTTAATACAGGTATGATATGGTTGTATGGTGATGTGACGACCTGAATCTCTGACCTCGGATTTGGGGGCGTCACACTAAGGTTGTTCGACCTTACAGCTCAGACAAGGAACAGACTGAAGTGGAACATGGTCAGACACCAGCTACTCAGGATGGTGGAGAATTTTACTCACTAGAAGAGCTAGATCAGTTGGAAGATGAATCCATGGCAATGATGGTGAGGCAATTCAGTAACTTCAGATTCAGAAGAAATCCCAAGTTTAGATTTAAGTCTAATAACAGATTCCAGAGAGGAGGTTCTTCATCCTCTAGTAATAGGGGAGGATACAAAACTGGAACTGTTGACAGAAGCAAGATTCGTTGCTTCAACTGTAATGAGTTGGGACACTTTGCTACTGAGTATCAGAGGCCCAAGCAATCACAGAAAATAGATTATGCTTCTGAAAAGAAGAAGACTGGAAGAGCTTACGTAGCTGCTGGTAAAAGTTGGGATGACACAGATAGCGAAGATGAAGAATTTGGAAATTTTGCGCTGGTGGCAAATGCTGAGACATCCGACTATTACAGAACTCCGGTAATTCTTACTGACGCTGAACTTATTCGTAGCTTACGTAATTCCTTGATTAATGCAAACAATGAAAATGCTAGAATAAATCTGTTGAACACTAATCTTGAAAATGAAGTGTTAGAACTAAAAAAAGTGCATGATAATCAAGATCAGCAAATAAAAGAAATAGCTCGACTTAGCCACAGAGAAAAGTCGATATCAGAATACATGTTAAAACAAGTTGCTAAAATTGCTGAACTTGAAACTAAGATAAAGGAGAAGGATGTCAAATTATCTGCTTGTTTTAATTCTGTTAAAACTTCTAAAGAGTTATTCAATAAACAAGTTGTAGAACGAACCGTAGGAATAGGGTTTGGCTACAACGAGGCTGTTGGAATGTTAGGCATAAACTCCCCTAATCCTGTTAGTGCTAAAGAAAGGGGAATACCACATGTGCTTAAGAATGTTGAAGATCCACTCTTTAAGAAGTCTATTGCAGAGCCTCTAGATATGACTTCTCTTGTTATTCAAGAGGAGATGCGTACTGAGGACATTGCTAGTGGAAGTGTCCAACTTAATGAAAAATCTGTTAAGGCACCTACAACAAAAAATGTTAAATCTAATAAGGTTGTTTCTATGAAACCAGTTAAGTTTGTTGAGTCAACCAGTTCATCTAAAATTGGGTTAGGTGATAACAAGTTGAAAAAGGACAATAACATGTCTAACATGAATACCATGCCTATCATTGATTCTAATCATAAAGCATGTGGCGTTGTCAATTGTATGTCTTGTGCTTTTAATGTCATGTCTGCTTACTTTAATGGTAATCATGCATGTGTTGATAGGACTGCCCCTCGACAACATATGAACAGAAACACAAATGTTAGATCAAAGACTGCTAGTCCTCCTAATGTTAGGAGAGAGACATTTGTACCTAAGCCTAAACAAAGTTTTACTAAGGCTATCTACAAGGTCAAATGTCCAGTCAATGAAACAAGTGTTATTGCTGGTAAACAAACATGGATACCCAAAATGAAACAAAATATTGTCAAATCTGTTTATAGGGTAAAATGTTTGTTGACTAATGGTAAAATTGGTGTTAAGGTGAAAAATGTTGTTTTGCCTGACAAAGGCCAATTCTTTAAGTATTCCGGACCCAATCAAATTTGGGTTCCGAAGAAAGTTTAATCTGTTTGTCATTGCAGGGTGTTGAGCAGGTTGAACGAGTAACCTGGATCTTGGACAGTGGATGTTCAAGGCATATGACTGGTGACAGAACCCTGTTGACAAATGTGGAGGAGAAGGCCGGCCCAGTAGTTACCTTTGGAGATAACAGCAAAGGTAGAACTGATGGATATGGCAGACTTGAAGCTGGAAATGTTATCATTGAGGAAGTGTCCTTTGTAAAAGGACTTGAGCATAATTTGCTCAGTATCAGTCAATTCTGTGATAAGGGATTTGAAGTCTACTTTAACAAGAAGAATTGTCTGATTTCACACAAGAGACATGTACAACCATCTCTTACAGGAGTCAGAAAAGGAAACTTGTACGTAGCAAATATGAACACTGGAAGCACTGAAGAAATCAACTGCTTCTACTCTAAAGCATCCAAAGATGAAAGCTGGCTATGACACAAGAAACTTTCTCATCTAAATTTCAAAACAATGAACTCTCTGGTTAGAAGAGAGTTGGTGAGAGGTTTACCTTCAATGGAGTTCACACAGGAAGGACTATGTGATGCATGTCAAAAAGGCAAGCTTAAAAGGGTAACTCACAGGAGCACTAACACATCTTCAATAACTGAACCTCTACAATTACTTCATATGGATTTGTTTGGTCCAGTTAATGTGATGTCAATATCAAAGAAAAGATATGCTCTTGTGATTGTTGATAATTTTTCAAAATACACATGGGTCCTGTTTCTGAATTCTAAAGATGAGACTCCACACCTAGTGATTGATCACATCAAGTTGATTGAGCTGGATTCTAAGTATCCAGTTAGAGCTATAAGGTCAGATAATGGAACTGAATTCAAGAATGCAGTTCTGAATGATTTTTGCACTGAAAAGGGTATAACCAGACAATACTCAGCTCCAAGAACTTCTAAACAAAATGGTGTAGTGGAAAGAAAGAACAGAACCTTGATTGAAGCTGCACGTACTATGTTAAGTGAATCAAGGCTTCCATTGTACTTTTGGGCTGAAGCTGTTAACACTGCATGCTATACCCAGAATCGAACTCTTATCAACAAAGACTTGATGAAGACACCATATGAAGCTATGACTGAAAAAAACCAACACTCAAATGCTTGAATGAGATGCCAAAGCACATGAATCAATTTTTATTGCTTATACAAGAAGAGCTTACAAGGTGTACGTGATTGATCAGCAAAAAATGCTTGAAAGTGTCAATGTAACATTTGATGACACTAAACTCCCTAGTATCCAAACTGATGATTGATCTGAAAAGCTATCTTTTGATGATATGACAGATCCAGATTCAGATGATGACAATCCACCTGATGTTTTTGCTGATGCTATTGACAACAATGAAAATGGTGATGATGATGATCAGGGTAATGGTGGTGAAAACAATGATAATAATGTAGATACACCTAACACTCCTGAACATTCATCTAGTCAACCTGGCAACAACTCAGGGGGAGATAATGAAGGATCAACTAGTCATACTCAACATCACAATGAAGAACAAGGCGAATCATCAAGATTAAATCTTCCAAGATAAACAATTTGGAATAGAGCTCATCCTTTTGAGTTGATTATTGGTGATCCAGTTGTTGGAGTCAAAACTAGAAGTGCTACTCAAAATCAATGTAACTATTCAGGGTTTCTATCTGAAATGGAACCTAAGAAAATCGAGGAAGCTCTTTCTGATCCTGATTGGGTGATTGCTATGCAAGATGAACTCAATCAATTCAAACAACAAGAAGTATGGAAGCTGGTACCCAGACCCAAAGACAGAACAGTGGTTGGCACTAGGTGGGTATTCAGAAATAAGCTAGATGAAGATGGTACAATGACGAGAAATAAAGCAAGACTGGTAGCAAAGGGTTATTCACAAGCTGAAGGCATTGATTATGATGAAACCTACGCTCCAGTGGCAAGACTTGATGCTATCAGAATATTCTTGGCATTCGCAGCATTCTCAAACTTTAAGGTTTATCAAATGGATGTCAAGAGTGCTTTTCTAAATGGTAAGCTAGATGAAGAGGTATATGTAGAACATCCACCTGGCTTTGAAGATCCATAATTCATGGATTATGTCTACTTTCTCTTCAAGGCAATTTATGGTCTCAAGCAAGCACCAAGGAAATGGTATGACACTCTATCTGAATTCTTACTTGAAAATGGTTTTGTTAGAGGTGTCATAAACAAAACTCTCTTTAAAAAGAAACATAAGAATGATACAATACTAGTCCAAGTCTATGTGGACGATATAATATTTGGGTCTACTAATGATCTTCTTTGCAAGAAATTTGCTAAGTTAATGCAGGGTAAATTTGAAATGAGCATGATGGGTGAGCTGAAGTTCTTTCTTGGATTACAAGTAAGTCAAAGAACAGATGGAATTTTTATTTGTCAATCCAAGTATGTCAGGGAACTTCTCAAGAAATATCAAACGGAGGACTCATCCTCAGCAAGAACACCATCATCTACAGCTGTCAAATTTGGAGCATGTGAAAATTCTGCCAAGGTAGATGTCACAAGCTACAGAGGTATGATAGGCTCATTACTTTACCTTACTGCAAGTAGACCTGATATTATGTATGCTACATGCTTATGTGCAAGGTTCCAAGAGGATCCTAGAGATGTGCATCTCATTGCTGTAAAACGAATCTTGAGATATCTTAAGGGTACTCCTAACTTAGGAATTTGGTACCCTAAAGATTCTGGTTTTAATCTTGTTGGATATACAGATTCAGATTATGCAGGAAGTGTTGTAGATAGGAAAAGCACCTCTGGGAGTTGTCAATTCCTAGGTGGCAGGTTGGTTTCCTGGTACAGCAAGAAACATAAAAAAGTTTCCAACTCAAATGCTGAAGCTGAATATATAGCTGCTGGAAGCTGTTGTGCCCAGATCTTATGGATTAGGAATCAGCTGAGAGACTATGGATTTGTATTAAACAATATTCCTATTTTGTGTGATAATACAAGTGCCATAGCAATCTCCAACAATCATGTGCAACATACGAGGACCAAGCACATTGACATAAGGTATCATTTTATTCGAGAGCATGTCATGAATGGTACCGTGGAGTTACATTTTGTACCCACGGAAGAACAAATAGCAGATATTTTTACTAAGTCTCTTGACGAATCCACAGTCACCAGAATTGTTGGTGAATTGGGTATGTTAAATAGTCCTAGTAATTAAACTAGTTAATATTTGAGGTTTGCTCTTTAATAATTTATAAGTGAAAAGTGATTACTTTGTTAATATTTGTTATTAATATCACTTATATAATTATTTTATCAACTTACTTTCTTGCTTGTTAATTCTCAAATCGTTGTCATTATCTTCTTAATATATTCCTACTTACTTCTTTTAATTTTAGAATATTTTTTTTTCTCTAAAAATATTTTTCTCAAATTTTACAAGTTAAAATTAGTGAGAAATCTATTTTTGTTGAAAATTACTTTTGAATATTTGTGTTGATTTAATAAGTCATATTTTCTCTTTAAATGATTTTCTATAAGAAAGTTATTTTATTAAGAAAATATATAGATTTATTAATTTACTACAAATATTTATGTAAATAGTTAATAGTTTATTAAATGGTTAGTAGTGTTTGTCCTTTTGTTATTAATGTTTGATTTCGTAAAAAGGATAACCTATGGTATTTTTAGTATTTTCTATTTTCTGTTTAGCTATTTTTAAGTAGTTATATTGTTGTAAATATACTTGTAAATTATTTTCTTTTATTTCTAATATTCTGTTAATATTATTAATACAGTTATTTTTGAATAATAAAAATAATTCGTATTTTTCTTTTCTTTTTAGTTTTTATTTAATATTATTATTATGTATATTATTTCTTATTTCTGTATATTATTTTTCATGTGTATATAAGTAGTTTGTATAGTTTTTCAGTTTAGTTACTATACTTTCAAAACTTACAAACAGGTTCATGTACTTGGTTCTTTTGTACTTCTTCTGTTTAACACACACATATCATGCTGTTTTAACTTCTAAACTTTGTTGTGTTGTTGTTATTAACAGAATTTCTTATATAGGACCATTGTTGGTATCTATCTTGCAGGACCTAAAACTTCTTCTTTTTTTTTTTTGCTAAGTTCAGGACCTAAAACTTGATAAAATAGTTTTGTTTGTATTGGTTTGAACATTAACTTGCATTAACTTACAAATAGTTTTGTTGTTATTCTACAATCTTATCGGACCTAACAATTAAATAATATATAAGTAATCTACTTATTTTCTATCCTAATCCTAAACTAACCTGACCCCCCCCTTTTCTCTCACACGCGCAAACCAACCCCCCTTCTCTCCAGTGACCCTCTCTATCATCTCTTTTTTCTTTTTCTTTTTATTGAATTTCAAAGAATCAAATGATTCGTTCTTGGTGATTACGGAGCCCAAATTCATCGTATAAATAGCCAAAATTCTCCTCTCTCAACCCTCTATCTGATTTCATCATCAAATCGCCGTTTTGGTAATTTTTAATATTCGGCTTAAATTCATTATTGAATTTCGGTTGATTATTAATTGTTGTTGATAGCATATATGTATAGATCGTTTGATTTTAAAGCTATCCATGTAAAAATATTAAGATTTTGAAATGATTTTAAGTTCGTCGGATTTTAGAAGCTTGGCCGGAAAATAGTTTTGGAGGCTTGATTGTTTATTTGAGTGTTATATTCGTCTAGGATGTTTCAAGTAGAGTACGAATCATATTTTTGTTAATTTTTCTGGGTTGATTTTGTGTTCGCCGGAAAACGATCGGTTATGATCGGATTTTTAACTATGGTCTGTTTCGTTGGTTTATTTTGATGATTTAGACTGTTAAAAATGAGTATGAGTGATAATAGTGGAAGGGAATAAGTGTTGATGTGATTTTGCGAATGTTTTGGTGCTTGCCGGAGTTATGCTGTGTCGCCGGAATCTAGGGAGCTCGCCGGATCCTGGAAAAATCCGGTGATGTTCTTCGTTTTCCGGCAGACATTCATCATGTTCTTCAAATTGGGAATTTTGATCTGTTAAAACCTTACATGATTTCTACAAACTGTTTTTGAATAAAAATTTTAGTAAAAATTCAGAATTCTTTTAAAAATTCAAAATCTTTATAAAATCAGAAAATTTTAATTTAACTGATTATAATTAAATTTAGTTAATAATTTATTAATTTAATTAACCAATTAATTTAATTATTGTTAATTCTATTAATTAATTATTAATTATCTTTAATTATGATTAATTGGATTAAAATTATTATTTTTGAATTTCAAAAATGTGAATAAATGCAATTAACCTAAATCTATTTGGGTTAATAATATAATTAATTTGATTGATCGATTATCTATTATTCGGTTAATTTTATTAATTATTTATTAATCGGAATTGATTATTTTGATTTGATTTAATTATTTGATTTGCTTCTAAAAATGATCGTTTAAATTGAACCAAAAATATTTCTAATATTAGTGCGAGTCGACTTTAGAATTTTTAATCTATATTGTCAATAGATGACGAAATATTTTGCCAAAAGAATTTCAATTTATATTATGTGTCGTGTTATTCAGTCAAATCGTTCAGTGATAATGAATCCTAATGTGATTATGTGAGCTACTTATCGAGTCTTTATACGTGCAATGTGAATTATCGAAGTGTTTATTTTGAGGGTTACGCGTTGTAATTATATTTCTATTTCTTTATCGAGGATTTGAATAAATCTTTCAAGGATTAATTGGTAAGTATTGATTTAGGTTGTCAACGGGAGATAAGTAGATGTTTAATAAAGGAGGTTGGAGATGGATGCAATATTCTTTGTGGGTTAAGAAGAAGGTTGGAGATGGATGTAGTATTGTTTGTGGATTGTAATAAAGAAGGTTGGAGATGAAAGTATTGTTTGTGGAATTGCTGGTTTACTTGTGAGGTGTTTTAACACCGGGAAAACGTCTATGTTCAAAGGGGACATTTCCGATTATTTTCTTTCATGAGATTTTGGTAAGCATGGATTAAAACTTTTGAGTTTATAAGCGTTATTAGAATATCAGAATTTTCATCCGGAGACTGAGGTACTATCTTATGTTTGACTATAGAATTAGACGCGCGGGCTCGATGTCAACGGATCAGACTCGGGGCAATCGCAAGAGCATCAAACCAACGAATGATTGAAATAGAAGATTGTGATGCCGTAAATAGAAGAAGATAGTTGTATTACTTCGGTGCTACGTAATAGCTAAGGACCTGAGGCAAGTATTTTCTTAATCATCCTAAACACTTTTTATTTTATGTTTCATTGATTCTATCATGACGAATATCTATTGTTCAGAGCTATTTGTGATTCCTAAATCTTTTGTGCGAACACAATTACTTGATATTGGTACCCTTGATGTGGGGAATTGTGTAAGAAAAACTCTTCATATCCTTATTATCGTAGTAATAATAGGATATGACCTGTATTTAAAACTAAGCAGTTCCTTTTGAATTCGGAAATTGCTCTATTGGATTGGAAATTAGTAAAGCGTAGGCGGCCACGTTGAGTAGTTGGTCCAGCTATATTTAAGGAAGATATGGTAACCATTCCATCTTCCTATAGGCTAACATTACTTGTCTATTTTGGTACCACAGAAATCCTTGTTATACCTACGGGTATAGGAATGTACCGGTAGTTATAAACGGGTCCCATTGCTTAAGAACCTGATCAGGGGGCAATGGTGTTTCAGTTTTATATCCAATCCATATCGCCAGAATGGCTATTATAAATTGTGAATTGGCAGATGATTCATTTTTATGACATGTCAAATGTTTTCAGTTATGGTTTGAATTATATCATAGTTGTTGATTCAGTTTTCTCTATAAACTGTTACATTTCAGTTGATTTTATGCCCAACTTATCCTGGTTTTATATCAAAATTTTTATACGCTTGTTGAGCATTTCTTTCGCTCATACTTGCTGTTGTAAATTCTAACATTTCAGTAAGGTAGTTTGGCACGACGTATTCGTACAGTTCAGAAAGAGAAGAAGCGTGATGCTATTTTGAAGATGACTTGGCTCAGGATGTCTGGATTTAGTGTAAGATCTATTTTATATAATTGAGTTCTAATATTTATTATTATTATGTAATGGTCTAGTTAGCCTGGCGTACTTCTTATCGAAGTTACACTAGTGGTTTAAGATTTGATCAAAAAGAATGTTGGGAATGAATGCTTTTTATCTAATGGAATTTGGATTCTTGTTTCTAGCCCTATAACCTTAAAAGATCTTGGTATGTTTGGGGTCGCAGATGTTATATTTCCAGTGTTGGTCAATCATAGGTGAATGATTATTATTAAACAGATGTTTTATTTGGAGGATTTTCGCGTGACAACCAAATTTTCTGACCCCGGATTTGGGGGGTCACTACTGGAAATAAGTCAATAGACATCAGTTCTGGACTGATGTAAAAAAGTTTCAAAACCGATGTCTAGGTGGGTGTTGTTAAAAGTCCATGTGTTTTACATCGGTTCTGGGCCGATGTTAAAAAGGACTTATTTCATCAATTCTTAATCGATGTAAAATAGTGGTCAACAACATCAGTTTATAGAAAAGAACCGATGTCTCAACTCCTGTACTACATCAGTTTTAGATAGACAACCGATGTTGTAAATGGTATACCACATCGGTTTTAAATAGAAAACTGATGTTGTAAATTGTATACCACATCGGTTCTTAATCGATGTCAAATAGCTCCATAAATTTGCACAATATAATTACCAAATTTAAATCACACTAGAAAGTAAGTAACACACTACAATTACCAAAACTAAATCACACTAGATGTAAGTAAAACTAATTTTTTCATTAACGAAAGAAATACAACATTCTTACATCGATGTATTCTTAAGTTCACAATAACAAACAAACTCCTCAACTACTAATAATTTGAAACTTAACAATACTATATAAACTTCACATAGCTAAAGCTAAAGCTAAATAAAGGAGACACTTTGACCACCAAAAAGGTTCATCTTCTTCCGCCAGTTCCCACTCGTGGTTTGGCCTTCACCTCAGACTCCTGCACCATAAACCAGCAAGGCACGAGACCATAAGGTAAATAAATGGCTAATGCATGTGAAAAGAAAAGGTTCCGTACTCTAATGAATATGTACATACATGTGTTGCGTGTAGATAAATACAGGTCTTTGCTGTGGATGGATTATGATTTTCTGCACCCTTGCTCCAATCACAACAAACCTGTAAACAGAAAGTACCATCAGAAAACTAGGAGCTTTGTCAATCCAACATTAACCAACTACTCAAAGGTTAAATGATTATAGAGTCAACATTAACAATTGACTGATATAGCAGCACTAACAAGCTGTCCAGCTTAAGGTACATTTTGGGGCCAAAACTCATTATTGACTGATCAACCTTATTTTAAATAATAAATTTTTTACTCGACTTTGTTTTTTAATCAAACCAAATTTTAAGGTTCAAATCCTTATAAATCAGTCCAGGTGACTTAACCAACTCAACCAAACAAAGCAGTTTCATTTTCTGAATTTCTGGCAGCTGCAATAGGCTTCACTACACGGCTTATAACTCTCGCTAGTTTATTCAATTTGCGTATTTCTTTTCTCTGAGTATACTTGACATTTAGGGCTACGACATATCCAAAAATTACGGTAATAGATCGATTTTATAATTTATGACATAATTTTGAAGTCTTCCCTATAGCATTTTCTAAAACAGCATGAGATACCTCTTGTAATTCACCTATAACGTAAAATCTGCCAATCTGGTACATATAAAACTTTACTACAGTTACCTCAAGACAAATACCTATAACTTTTATTTTTTGACCCCCAACCAGTTATGAACACAAGGCCATGAAAAGACAGCCTTAACATCCACCGAAGTTCCTGTAACCTGCAGAATTTCAGAACATTAATCTCACTCCTTCCTCAATATTTCAGGTGCCATGTAAATGAGTGTGCCTACCATGTTTTTTTTATGGAAACCACCAGTTGGTTTGCCAGAAGATTTCCAACTATCAACAGAAACTTGTTTAATATCTCTGACGTACTCTGCCAATCCAAAGTCTGCCAGATGTGGATTAAGGTTTCCATCAAGCTGCATAGAATAAGACTTGCAATAATTAACAAATAATCCATCACGAACTCAAGTCTTATACACATCTAAACCAATGAAAATGAGTAGTTGCTCTATTTTTACACTAGATTGAACTTGCAAAAAGCTTATGTACATATGAATTTAATGAAGAATAGGTAGTTACGAGAATATTTGTCGGCTTCACATCTCTATGTACAATACCATGGTCATGCAGATACTTCAGAGCATTTTCTGTGAAAAGAAGGAAATCCAAAGCTCTGTGAATTAGTATACTGAGAAAAAGTCTGTTAGTGAATTCAAATTCGTAAAAAGAAAAAAACTACATTTAAAATCCATATAGACTGGATAAAAAACAAAAAAAAATAGTACACGTAATTTATTGTCAAGGCAAAAATATCTAAATTCTAAAATGAAAACAAATAGCAATAAGAAGTAGCTCATAAACTGATATGTAATTCCTGAATGCTTCTGTTTTTTAGCAAACCGGGCTCGCCTCATTATTGATACAGATTATGTTATTTAGGCAAAAACATGCTACGATATTCTTATAAAGAAAAATATCAAATACAATTAGTTTCCTCAGCCAACGGTATACTGATTCAATATTCTTATTTATCAATAAGAGGTGTAACAACAGGATCATCCTTTACAGCACCTAATGAACAAATAATAAAATATAAGAAAACATAAAAGGTAAAGAAGCACAGCTCTGGACAGTTAAGAACAAATACAGATGGGTTGCTGATAGCTCATATGCAGAACTTGGTCTTTCTATTTCCATATTATTGTACCAATCCTATGGAGATATCACCTTCTTATTAATTATGGTAGTCCTGCTGGCCTGCTGAAGTATGCTAACCTTGGATCTACACTTTTAACTACATTAAAAGTTAAATCAAACATTTACACCTAAATGAACAATATCAGCTCATAAACACACACTACATATCCACAAACAAGCTAAACTATAAACTGAATTCCATCAAAATGTAAAATTACGCATACAACGTCAATCAAGTGTCAACAAAATTACAATCTACAATTAGAATAAGTGTGACTAAATCGAATCAATCATATACAATAGTGTCAGTCTACTTCGTAAACAACTAAATTACAAAGTCAAATTAAACCATACAAAATATCAGAGAAACTACATCAAAAAAATCTAATCACTCATTGACACCTAATTCAATAACTTCACTTAATATAGATGACCCAAATAGAGCCCTACAAACAACAACAAGCAGCGCAGATCTGAAATTACAAGAAACAAAAATACACAAACAACAACAAGCAGCGCAAATCTGAAATTTACAAAGATACACAAACAAAAATTACAAGAAAAACAGACATGCATACATCTATAACAATAAATCTGAAAAATCAATTACTTTGGAGATGACCCAAGCTTAAGAATCAATCAATTTGCTACAAAACTTAAATTAAAAACCAAACTTTGAAATTTCAAACAAAAATCGCAATTGAAATATACTTACTAATCGAAATCGAAAATACTTACTTACTAATTAAGATTCGACATAATTAATAGCCTCCAAGAGCAACCAATTAACAGAAATCGAAAGGTAGGGTTCGACCTAATTGGGATTCGAAATGGGGGTTTTGAAATCTAGGGTTTTAATTTAGGGGTTTGTAATCTAGGGTTTTAATCTAAGGTTCTTCATATTTGGGGTTTGTGAGAAAAATTAGTGATAGTGAGTTTGAGTGAGTTTTGAGTGAGGTTTGAGTTTGTGTGAAATGAGGAGCGGGGAAATGAAATGTTTCTAAGGGTGGAAATGTTTCTAAGGGGGAAAGCGGGATGGGGGGAAATGTTTTGAGTGAAATTAGTGATATTAGAGAGGAAAAAGGATACCGCGTGTTTTTTATTTTTTTAAAAAGTGGTTCAGACATCGGTTTAAAGTGCAACTGATATCTAAAATCTACTTTAACATCATTTATGGTAAAACTGATGTAAAACAAACCTTTAACATCGGTCAAAAATGCAACCGATGTTAAATGGGTGATGTCTATTGACTATTTTCTTGTAGTGGGTGTCACAGTTGGTATCAGAGCAGGGTTATAGGAAACTAGAAACAAGAGTGTGTAGGAGTGTGTATAGCTAAGTAAGGAACATCAGAGCTCATGTAGAGTTCGTGTTGGACTATGGGATATAGTACCAATTAGTAAGTTAAGATTGGAGTGCTCGTTTGAGATAACTGAGCTGAACTGGATAGAACTCACGCGACTGTAGATGTTTACTACGGAATCTTCAAAGCCTATTACAAATCGAGATGACATGCTTACTTGAGATGATTTACGATGGTAGATGTATATTGTGGAATCTTCAGGAACTGTTACGAATCAACGATGACATACGATATCGATAATCTTAGGACATGGAAAAGAAAAGTTTAGAGTCGAATGACGAGTCATCGAAGGTGCCGACAAAGAAGGCATATGTGGAGACGTTGGCAATACCTTCTCTTTCTATAAATTATTTTGATATCCCTCCTAGAGAGGCATTCTTTAAAAGATATATTTGCTCTTCTAAACAGTGGCATTTTGACACTGGTATTCAACTCCATTTTGATTCAATTCTTTCAGAGGTTATTATGAAACCTACTTTCAATTTCTGAGGCTTTTCAACTTTTTATTTTCTCCAGCGGTGAATAACTTTATTTGCAATATAGTACCACTTGTTCGATACCTTCTTTTTGGTTGTTCATCTTCTCAAAAATAACACCTTTGGAATCTTTTCAGTTTTAATCCAAAGTGTGCTTCAGAGAATAAATTTGTCCGAAAACATCAGTTATTAATTTGACTTCATATTCCTTCCATGTTTCTCTACTCCTACTGAGACGAACAACCCTATTTATAGGGGACACCAGGTATATCTGTCTTTGTGATAGAAGTTGGATTGGATGCCATCACTGGTGTGTTGTGTATTACAAGAAGGCTGGCCACCTTATTTGTAAATGTCAGAGCTAAGACGCACAACGTAGGGTTCATATGATCATATTGATCTCTCAGTTATTCTTTTATTTCAAATCAGGTTGCTTTAAAATTCATAAATTGATAACCACAACTGTGGGATATTTGATATGATATGAAATCTCTTCTCTTCAAAATTTCTTAATTTTTGTCTTCTCTAAAAGTTTTGGAGGTATGCCAATCAGGTTAGAATAAGTTAACCTCGACACGATGAATCAAGGCTTTTTGATTGGATTACCACGAGCAAAGGCGGATCAAGATGCGATTACAATACTAGCGACGTATAAAGATGTCAGTTCACTTTATTTCTATCGATTAAGGTTATGCTATTGAAAAGTTGGCTCAATTTCGTTCGAAAGAATGGTGGTGCGTTGTGAAACTCCTGTGATAACTATGTCAGCTAGAAACCCAGATTTGAATTGAGATTTTGGAGAAGTTGTTTACGAATGGACACTATCTCCAATTTTGGTAAAGCAAGTGTTGATGATGAAGGAATTAAAGAACCCCACTAGTTGCCTTAGCTGATTCCGAGGACGGAATCCCTATAAGGAGGTTAGATTGTAACAACCTGGTTTTTTTTTCAGAATATATTATTATTCTTATTTAAATATTTTATTGGTTTTTCCATAAAGGAGGAATAATATTATGAATATTTAATTCATATTTAATGCTTGTACGTGTTTAATTCCCAATATGTTATTCATGTAAATTGTATTTGGTACCGTTTGTGTTAGTAATTATTTTTTTTATTAAAAATCGATATTTTTATCGACATTGATAAATTGAGTTTGTTTTAAAATTTTATGGATCGAGTTGGTATTTTATTTGTACCATAATTATACCCGATACTCTATCCGTGTGCAAAAGTTTTATTTTTGTAAATTATCAAAATATTTGAAAATTTAGCATTTTTACATTTTTGGTAAATTGAGATTATTTTAGAATTTTTGGGATCAAAACTGTATTTTTCCGTGCAAAGATTTCACCCGGTATCTTATCTGTGTTCCATTGATATTTGGGTGCGTCATGAAAATATTCGAAAATTGTGTATTTTTATATTTCTTAACAATGTGGGATTTATAAAAAAAAAATGTGCATAGTTATTTTAATTTTTGGAAAGAATAAAATTTCCAATTTTATCCGAGTATATTATTTCGGGTCAAAAATGGTTTTTAAAAATTAATATTTCTTTTATTTACAAAAATAGAAAATTTATTTTTTTACCCACTAATTATTTAATTGGTAATTTTGGGGCCAATTAAATAAAATTAGGGATTGAATATTATTATGGGGTGCATTTTTAGAAGCATTAAATAATATATAAGTACTCTACTTATTTTCTATCCTAATCCTAAACTAACCTGACCCCCCTTTCTCTCACACGCGCAAACCAACCCCCCTTCTCTCCCGTGACCATCTCTCTCATCTCTCGAGTCTCATTTTTCATTTACATTTTATTGAATTTCAAAGAATCAAATGATTCGTTCTTGGTGATTACGGAGCCCAAATTCATCGTATAAATAGCCAAAATCTCTCAACCCTCTATCTGATTTCATCAACAAATCGCCATTTTGGTTATTTTTAATTTTCGGCTTAAATTCATTATTGAATTTTGGTTGATTATTAATTGTTGTTGATAGCATATATGTATAGATCGTTTGATTTTAAAGCTATCCATGTAAAAATATTAAGATTTTGAAATGATTTTAAGTTCGTCGGATTTTAGAAGCTTGGCCGGAAAATGGTTTTGGAGGCTTGATTGTTTTTTTTTTTTTGCTAATTAAATTTTATACCATAAAGGAACAACTGCTACAAATCTAGGGGCATACCCCGCGAAGTCAACATATTTAAACTAATTAAACTAGTTTAAAAACAACAAAATAGAGCTATGCCTAAATTACATAATTAATCTGGTGCCTCCAACAATCTAGGCTTGGACCCAGTTCGGGCACTAAAAGGTGCAACTGAGTAAACCCATTTCACCATCCGCATTTCATCCAAAGAAACCTCCCTTCTCAATATGAGAGATGGCCTCCAAAAAAGCACCTCACTGGTTAACTTTTTATTGGAAGGAGAACCATCCCCCAGTTGAAAAAGAAGGCTACCAAACCCAATATTCCTTCCCTGGTACAAAACAAGACCAGTCCCCAAAACAATATCAACCATTTTAATCGAGAACACCGGGCATCCTCTGTTCACAAAACAGTAACTTGGGCAGGATGGAGCCCAGCTGCAAAAGTCACAACATAATATAACTAAAGCAATAGTTGAAATGCTATTGTCAATTATCTCGTCCCGAAATAAAACCCCCAGCAGGTCACAATGCAGTCCAACATAGCCTGAACAACTTTTGTTAAACCCAAAGCACTGCATCCACTTTGAAACAAGGTCTGGAGTGCCCATCACTCGCTGAGACAATATCAAAAACATGCTCTGCCAATCCCTTCACAAACAACGGGATGGAATACCTCAAGAGTTCAGTTTCAGAACACTTCGACTTAACAGGACCCTCCGACTTAATCAGTGAAACCATCTCACCCTCGAAAACGTTCTTTGACTGAACCAAAAGCAACCTGATTTCAAAGTCTTTAGAGCAACAGAAATCAATGCCAATCTTAAAATGCAAAAGCATTGCTTATGAGACCGAATGAAGGACCCCTCCATCATCTATCATCTCATACATGAGCAAAATCCTCCATTTGAAGACCTCATGTCCAATGTAGATAAACCCGCAAGAAGCACAACTTGAGGAGTTTCCTTCCCTAACAAAATAATCCTTCATCTTGATGCCAATAATCAATAAACCATAGACTAGCAACTCTCCCAACAGAGATGCCAAACAACAGTTTTGAAGCAATCCCTCCATCATTTTCCGCGCATTATTCCTATCGATATCACCCTCTTGAAAGAAATTTTTGCTAGAGTTTCCTCCAACAACGACTATCCTCACACAATCACAAGCACCAAGACCCGTCATCTTAACTCCGCTATGCACAGCAAGCATAAAAGAGAACACATCACACCTCCGGAAAGAACCCCCGGCTAACACTACATCACCATTAAGCACGGAGTGATGCATTTGCGACCCAAGAAGGGTCCAAACTCGCTTCTGGTGACCAATATGTCTTCTCACAATCACAGCAACAAGCTCCCCATTGAAGGGTCGAGTATCATAAACCATGTTGCAAACCAAATCTGTTTCACCTAAAGACTTGTAGATTTGGCTCACCAAAGAATCACCATGTCTTGCGAACAAGGCCCCCCAAACACCAACCAAAAATTGATCCATTGGATTATTAATATTGTCAAAGAAATAATGACAATCCTGGAAATTACTTGCAAGGACCATATCTTCCTCACAAATAAAAGCATCATGAGCAACCTTGCGTCCGCGGTTATGTCCAGACCCCAAACCTATTGCAGCAAAATCTCTATGCTCTTGGGGACCAAGATTCCAAGCTATGGACTTCACTTTAGTACATACCTCTTTCAGGAATAGAGTAACAAACACTTGGTGTTCAAACCACTTTATGGCCTCGCCCTTACAAGCATACACCTCGAGCATGGCAACAGATGGCAAGGTGTGGATTCCACTAGCAAAAGCAAAACCCCCCTTACATCTGAGCATAGAGATATCGCATCTCTCACATACAGGCTTCCCTCAACAAACACTTGGTTTTCAACAAAGAAACCACCTCCCTTTTGAGATAGAGAAAGATATTTATGGCCTCCAAGAACCCGAACCATCTCCCCTTCATCAGAGCAACCAACTACTTCCATAGTAAACATACTATGAAACTCATACAGTCTCTTAGAACTTTCAACAAACACCTGGTTTGTATCCAGAGATCCACAACAACCATCCTTGGAAACCCCAAGATTCGCGACAAAATTGTTAATGTCAGTACAATCAGGATTAAAAGACCCAAAGCCGACATAAGATTTCGTCAAAAGCTTCCCTTGTAGAAAAGCCTCATAAGACAAAGAATGGATTCCACAAACTGCAAAACCCCCTCCATCCCCTATGAGATGAGATATCACATCCCTCACAAACGAGGTTGCCACCCCCCAACAGAACCAAACATGAACCACGAAATAAACCCATTTGAAAAAGACTGGAAAAGAAATATTGTGAAGAAGGTGATAGATTTGAAGAGGAATGAGGGATTTAGGAAGGCGGAAGTGTGGGATTGATGGAGAAAAGGTATAGATTAAGGCTAAGTTTTAATGGCGGCTAGGTTTATTTGAGTGTTATATTTCGTCTAGGATGTTTCAAGTAGAGTACGAATCATATTTTTGTTAATTTTTCTGGGTTGATTTTGTGTTCGCCGGAAAACGATCGGTTATGATCGGATTTTCAACTTTGGTCTGTTTCGTTGGTTTATTTTGATGATTTGGACTGTTAAAAATGAGTATGAGTGATAATAGTGGAAGGGAATAAGTGTTGATGTGATTTTGGGAATGTTTTTTTTTTGCTAATTAAAATTTTATATCAAAAGGAATAGCAAATAACAAATCTAGGGGCATACCCCGCGATATCAACGTTTAGCCATTACAAACAGAATTAGTCCAAACAGAACCACAACATAAACTAAACCCAGGTTACATCAAAGAGCACTAATCCATAATCTAAACTCAAGGGGGTCGGGAATGCCCTCCCCTGCTAGCACGCCACGTACGAATCTCGGATTTCTTCAGCCGAACCTTGGTTGTTCTAGTAGAAAGAGGCCGAGTCTCATTTGAAACTGAGACAATCTGTAACGCCCCGACTTCCCAATACTGAAAATATACTTTTTATAATAAAATTGACTTTGATAAAGGGGAATTTTAGAAAATTTCGGCATGAAGTATTTGAAAATCGGACTATCCACCTGTATTCCAACCCAAACCAAATTCCAATGAACAATTTCAAATAAATCTTAATACACCAACGATTCCTCACCGAGGATCGATTCCAGGTTATGGTATGAAACAAGAATCTATACTATACAAATTATTACAACTTCTATCTCAAATTCCAATTACAAACCTTTATACCGTCTAAACCATAGCGCAAGCCCATTTAGCATATGCCCGTGCTGGTTCTGTATCTAACTTTTAAAGAATGCACCATTGCTCTCACTTGAATTATAAAGCGTAGGTATTCAACTCCTTAACCCTAACTGGAAAGGGAAGGTAAAACAAAGCAAGAGTGAGCCAACAACGCTCAGCAAGTTAATAATATAGTGAAACAATAATATTTCAATAATTCATTGATGAACAATATCAATGACCAATTAATCTCAAGGAAAGAATGCAATTTCCATCATAGGATAACTTTCCATTTTCATCAAATCATAAATTTCATAAAAACATTACTTTTTCATAAAACCATTCCATTATTGAACCTACTTTCCATAAAACCCTTTTTAAAATCATTTAAGTTGATTGGAGTTTTTTTTTTCACGACTACGGACAATACGGGTGATCAGCCACGTAAAGTCCCCAGCCCAGACATTCGATCCGTCTAGACATGAATTGGGTTCCCAATTAGGCAACACATTGGCCTTTAAAAGGTGCTGGACTGGTCCCACCAGAACTACAACACAAAAATAAAACATGCTAGACCGGCGTCACCCGGCCTCTTACGCCTCCAATCTGAAGGAATCCGTGGAAAACATTTTAACGAAATTCCCCCACATCAAATCTTTAAAATCTTTAAAACATTTCGCTTTTAAATCCTTCATACTCACTGATAATAGATCAGGCCAGTATAAGGAATTTTAAAAACATCTTTAATTAATTAAGCCATTTTCATTTACAATTGTATAAGACTGAGGGTCAAGGAAGCAATTGATATGAGATATTATAAACAGCAAATCAATGAGATTGAACTAAGCAGGGTATAGTTCAGCAAAACAGAATCATATATCAACGAGGAAACATAAATCAATTAAATAATGGAGTAATTATTAAGATTCTAGAAATTGAACAACAATTATAAAGAAATCAGGGAACAAAGAAAATTTGAAGTTCAACTGAAGATTTAGGTTACTGCACTGGCTAAAATCACTCATTTCAAAAATTATCAATTGATGAATTTTTCATGGTTAAATTCGAACTTACATAAAAGATTTGAAAAATTTTTAAGCGAAGATTTAAGAAATTCTCAATTATCCAAGGTCTCACTCTTGTCAGCTAAGCACTCATAGGCTTCAGCTGCCAAACCGGCATGACAATAATGAGTTTGAATAATTAAGAAGATTTCAATTCATTCTCGGTTTTACCGTCACTGTGCAACACATGCCTCAATGACAGTATAAACCTCGAATTAGGGATTAAAGGAGAGGGGCCTTTTGTTAATTTCAAAATGCTAAAAAAAAAACTAAATAAAAATCAATTATAAAAGCTTCTAAAATCGAAATTAAATGGGAACTAGATAAAAATTTAAATTTTAAAATTTTAGAATAAAGAGCATGAAATTACAAGCATTCACATATTTTTAAAATATTTTTAGGATAAAAAATGAATTAAATATGAATTTTACAAGATTTAACCCTTTTAATGAAATAAAAATCTTAAAATCATTTTAAAATACTGAAACACCCAAAATAATTCACCCAATAATTTTAAAAACCAAATAAATATACAAATATAATATTGCAGAAGATTTCGGTATTTTTAAATACTCCGATGATTTTATAAAAAATTTCAAAGATAAGTAATACACAATTTAAATAGATTTTTAATCACAAAATTTCAAATAAAAATACACGGACTAGCACGTCACACACACATCATCATATAAACATGTAAACAGGATATCACATATATTTTATCTAAAAAAATAAAAATTTCACACCATATAATTCACATTTAATATTTAATAATAATAATAATTAAGAATTTTCTAAGGCGTTATACAATCCTCGACAGGAGAGCAAGGCCTTCTAAAGGCATAACACAAGCCCCTTTAGAAGTTGCATCCAAACTATTTTCCTTATTCTCGTTGCCCTTAAGACCCTCTTTATGAAACGATGCCTCCACCTGCTCAGGGTTAGAGTGGCCTCCCGAAGTAATAGGAGCACCCAACCCATTGCTTTGAATAAAATCCTGAAGCTGCAAAGCGCAACTTACCGAAATTGCAAGCTCTTTAGTTGCCCTGCAAAAAAACTTTCCAGAAGCATCTCTAAAGGGGTCACCACCACTTATCTCCACAAGATCAGACACATTTGGAACAGAATACCCATTCGACCGAATATGATTTTTAAGCATCTCAACATGAAACAGAGTCTCAATCAATAACTCACGAACACCATCCTGGTATTCCTCCAAACGAATCTCAGAGATATAATCATTCTCAGGCCTCATTCTCCCATCATCCCCCTCTGAACCAGTTAGAAGGACATCAATCAACTTCTCCTCCATCTTTTCCCCAGTCATTATGAGATTATTGACAATGACCTCAGTCTTTTCCGGTCCTCGAAATTGACTCGAATGGTCAACCACATTAACCTGACTCATGGAGTCACCATCGTTCACTTGACTCATAATATCAGCAACATTGGCACGATTACAACCCTCAGAGATTCCAGAACTACCATCCAAATTAAAAAAATCCGGTGCTGTTCTTCATTTTCCGGCAGACATTCATCATGTTCTTCAAATTGGGAATTTTGATCTGTTAAAACCTTACATGATTTCTACAAACTGTTTTTGAATAAAATTTTTAGTAAAAATTCAGAATTCTTTTAAAAATTTAAAATCTTTATAAAATCAAAAATTTTTAATTTAACTGATTATAATTAAATTTAGTTAATAATTTTATTAATTTAATTAACCAATAAATTTATTTATTAATTGGTTAATTCTATTAATTAATTATTAATTATCTTTAATTATGATTAATTGGATTAAAATTATTATTTTTGAATTTCAAAAAAGTGAATAAATACAATTAACCTAAATCTATTTGGGTTAATAATATAATTAATTTGATTGATCGATTATCTATTATTTGGTTAATTTTATTAATTAGTTATTAATTGGAATTGATTATTTTGATTTGATTTAATCATTTGATTTGCTTCTAAAAATGATTTAAGTCGTTTAAATTGAACCAAAAATATTTCTAATATTAGTGCGAGTCGACTTTAGAATTTTCAATCTATATTATCAATAGATGACGAAATATTTTGCCAAAAGAATTTCAATTTATATTATGTGTCGTGATATTCAGTCAAATCGTTCAGTGATAATGAATTCTAAGGTGATTATGTGAGCTACTTATCGAGTCTTTATACGTGCAATGTGAATTATCGAAGTGTTTATTTTGAGGGTTACACGTTGTAATTATATTTCTATTTCTTTATCGAGGATTTGAATAAATATTTCAAGGATTAATTGGTAAGTATTGATTTAGGTTGTCAACGGAGATAAGTAGATGTTTAATAAAGGAGGTTGGAGATGGATGCAATATTCTTTGTGGGTTAAGAAGAAGGTTGGAGATGGATGCAGTATTGTTTGTGGATTGTAATAAAGAAGGTTGGAGATGAAAGTATTGTTTGTGGAATTGCTGGTTTACTTGTGAGGTGTTTTAACACCGGGAAAACGTCTATGTTCAAAGGGGACATTTCCGATTATTTTCTTTCATGAGATTTTGGTAAGCATGGATTAAAACTTTTGAGTTTATAAGCGTTATTAGAATATCAGAATTTTCGTCCGGAGATTGAGGTACTATCTTATGTTTGACTATAGAAGTAGACGCGCGGCTCGATGTCAACGGATCAGACTCGTGGTAATCGCAAGAGCATCAAACCAACGAATGATTGAAATAGAAGATTGTGATGCCGTAAATAGAAGAAGATAATTGTATTACTTCGGCGCTACATAATAGCTAAGGACCTGAGGCAAGTATTTTCTTAATCATCCTAAACACTTTTTATTTTATGTTTCAATGATTCATATCATGACGAATAGCTATTGTTCAGAGCTATTTGTGATTCCTAAATATTTTGTGCGAACACAATTACTTGATATTGGTACCCTTGATGTGGGGAATTGTGTAAGAAAAACTCTTCATATCCTTATTATCGTAGTAATAATAGGATATGACCTGTATTTAAAACTAAGCAGTTCCTTTTGAATTCAGAAATTGCTCTATTGGATTGGAAATTAGTAAAGCGTAGGCGGCCACGTTGAGTAGTTGGTCCAGCTATATTTAAGGAGGATATGGTAACCATTCCATCTTCCTATAGGCTAACATTACTTGTCTATTTTGGTACCACAGAAATCCTTGTTATACCTACGGGTATAGGAATGTACCGGTAGTTATAAAGGGGTCCCATTGCTTAAGAACCTGATCAGGGGGCAATGGTGTTTCAGTTTTATATCCAATCCATATCGCCAGAATGGCTATTATATATTGTGAATTGGTAGATGATTAATTTTTATGACATGTCAACTGATTTCAGTTATGGTTTGAATTATATCACAGTTGTTGATTCAGTTTTCTCTATAAATTGTTACATTTGAGTTGATTTTATGCCCCACTTATCCTGGTTTTATATCAAAATTTTTATACGCTTGCTGAGCATTTTTTTCGCTCATACTTGTTGTTGTAAATTCTAACATTTCAGTAAGGTAGTTTGGCAAGACGTATCCGCACAGTTCAGAAAGAGAAGAAGCGTGATGTTATTTTGAAGATGACTTGGCTCAGGATGTCTGGATTTAGTGTAAGATCTATTTTATATAACTGAGTTCTAATATTTATTATTATTATTATTATTATTATTATTATTATTATTATTATTATGTAATGGTCTAGTTAGCCTGGCGTACTTCTTATCGAAGTTACACCAGTGGCTTAAGATTTGATCAAAAAGAATGTTGGGAATGAATGCTTTTTATCTAATGGAATTTGAATTCTTGTTTCTAGCCCTATAACCTTAAAAGATCTTGGTATGTTTGGGGTCGCAGATGTTATATTTCCAGTGTTGGTCAATCACAGGTGAATGATTATTATTAAACAAATATTTTATTTGGAGGATTTTCGGGTGACAACAAAATCTTCTGACCCCGGATTTGGGGGGTGTCACAGTTGGTATCAGAGCAGGGTTATAGGAAACTAGAAACGAGAGTGTGTAGGAGTGTGTATAGTTAAGTAAGGAACGTCAGAGCTCATGTAGAGTTCGTGTTGGACTATGGGATATAGTACCAATTAGTAAGTTAAGATTGGAGTGCTCGTTTGAGATAACTGAGCTGAACTATAACGCCCTAGAAATTTTCGATTTTAAAATTATTTATTTATTATAAATTATAAATTATATTATGTGGATATTGTTGTAAAGGTGAAATGTATGTGATTATATGATGACTTAAGTAAGCTTTGAAGGTTTGTGTAATTTTATTTGTATTTTTGAGGATTTAAATATATTTAAATCATGTATTTTTGGTCCTCTGTAAATTTTATAAAATTATCGGAGGGCTTAAAAATCATGAAATCTTTTGTAAAATTATCTTTATATATTTATTGAGTTTTTAAAATTGTTGGGTGGATTAATTTGGATGCTTGAGTATTTGAAAATGATTTTAAGAGTTTTATTGTATTTAAAGGATCAAAACTTGGTAAATCCTTATTTAATTCATTTTTGATCCTAAAAATATTTTAAAAATATGGGGAGATATATAATTTCATTATTTACATTTTAAAAATTAGTTTGAGATTTTTCTCAACTTTTACTCATTTAATTTCCATTTTATAAGATGGTTTTAAATTGTTTTTTTTCAGAAATTGGATTAATAAAGTCCTAAATTACCTTTATTCCCTTAAATTCCTAATTCCTCTTCTCCAGCTCTGTATTTGGGCGAGTTACTCTCAAGCCTTCTGGAAAATTCTCTCCCTCTCTCGACTTTTACTGAGACCTCTCCTCTCTTACACAATCTCCCTCACTTTCTCTCTCTCGAAAAGCATCTCTCTCTCTCCCTCTCTTTACAGTCATACCTATGTGTGTCTATTGTATGGCAGTGTGTTTGTATGTACAAGCTCGTGGTGTGTTCATCTGGGGGGGTTCGATTCTGTCAATTTAGTGTGCGTGTATGTGTGTAAACCGCTTATGTATGTGTACATACGGGTGTGAACAGTTGGCTGCTGGTGTGTGTTTTGATGTGGCCGGTTGTGCAGTGCTGTGGGTGTGTAATCAGTCGTGTGTTTACTCAGCTACGTGTTGTGGTGGTTAGTGTATGTAGTGGTGATTAATTGATGTGAATAATATGGTACGTGACGGAGATAGCATGTACGGGTCTTGTGTGTTTGTTTTCGAAAGTTTAGAGTATATTCGAGTTTGTTGGAATTATTGATTGAATCGGTAGTTGAGTGATGATTGTTGTTGATTGATTTCGATGTTTGTAGAGTGTTAATTAAGTTCAATTCGAACTATTAATACAGTTGAAGACATATAGCTAAGTAGATGTGGTTGAAGTTTGGGGAAGGTTGTTCGGAGGTTGCACGAGGAGGAGCAGGGGACTAATCGAGGGGAAAATGGGTATTGAAGGAGGGATAGAGAAAAGAAAAAGGGAGGTGAACATATGTGTGTTTGTTTGGAGGTAGTGATAATCGAAGTTGGAAATGGATGAAGTTAATGGAAGTAGTGCAGGTGTGTTTGTGTCCCGAGTTCTCATGTGCGTTCTTGGTGCCTCTGCTGTTCGAAAGGGAGAACAGGGAGGTTGGAGAATATATATTGGATCCGTGTTTGTATGTCGTAATTTCGGTCAGTGGTGAGAGGACTGAGAAAGGTTTCGGGATGGGGAAAAAAAAAAGATTGATGGGTGTGTTAGACTGTTAGTAAGGGGTTGTGGTGCATTTGTTTTGGGGCTGTAATGTTAGAAGGTTGAGATAAGGAGATTTTTCCAGTGGTTTGACTTTCGGATCGGAATCGAAATGGTATGATTTTTGTATTTTAAATTGTGTATTTATTTATCGTGTTTTAATTAGTTAATGGTGGTAATTTAATTAGTGGTAATTGTAATGTGTTCATTAATTTGTTGTATTTGTAATTAAATTAATGGTGATTGTTAGTTGCTAATTATTTTTATTGTGTATGCTAATTTAAAAGCGATATAATGATTTTCGGAGTTCACTTGTAACTAGTTAATATGATTCGAGTAATAAAAGCGGTGGTATGCATAATCTACTTGATTTATATGTACTAAGAGTCGTATGTTGGCTTTCGGATGTCAATGTTACACTTTGAGTTTATATTGAGTAGTGAATTGTAAATCGTAAGTTATAAGTGTAATTTGTAATTGTGTTGTTGATTCAAATTGTTAATGATAATTAGCATGTTTAAAGAATTGTTAAGTGGTTACTAATTTACTTTGATAATTGTTAGTAATTATCGGATATGTTATATGATCAGGAAATTGTATGTTGGATTTGGAGTGACAATTATACTTGTTAAATCGCTATTTGTGGATATGGGTTTTTAGGATAAAAGAAGTTACCTGTACATTTTGATTGGATTGTGATATATGTCCGTAATATGGAACTATCTCCTGATTGTATAGTTTTCAAATGTAATCTATAGTAAAGTTAAACTGTTATTTAATTTTTCTTTATGTGTTTATCTGCGAGGAGTTGCAATGAGGTCGCAAGTACTAAATGTCAATATTTAAGGACTTGTGTAATTCTCTGCAACTAGTTCCTCGGGCTTACGAATATCAATGATTAACTATCACGAGTATAATTAATATACTTGAGTGGTGTGATCATTGATATAGCGTAAGTAATAGTTAGTGCTAGGGGTTGTTCCCTAGGGCTTACGAACATCAATGGTTGATTGTCACGTGTATCATTAAAATGCGTGAGAAATACGACCATTGGTGTAGCGTAAGTAGTAGTGTAAAGTAAATCATTATGTGCTAGGTGCCGCATGTCTGGGCGGGTACTTTTCTTATTTATTTACTTTTATGTTGCTGCAATTTGAGGCAGCTTTATTTTTGCAAAAACAGGGTTGAATTGTATTTGAGGGGCTGTGCCCATAGTCCGATAAACGAATACTTCATGCCGAAATTTTCTAAAAATCTCCTGCAAATCTATTTAAAACCTATTTAACTTATTTAATTTCAATGCTTGAAGGTGTGTTATGATTACTAAGAGTTAAGTATATGCATCAGTGGTTTATTTCGAGAATATATCGTGGTTTTAAATATTAAGTGGTTGTGTTGTTTTGAAATGTTTATGTGATGTGTTTATGTGACTTGGTTGATTATAGTAAGACTATTATGTGAATATGAATGAATATGTCTATATGTATTGTATATGTAAGCGTTATAGGACGCGCATGGGTAGGATAGAGCAAACGATAAGGTTTTGCTTAAGTTAATACTGAAATAGCATTTGACCTTGTAAAAGTACGAATAGGAGACCTGGTCAAGATCATTGCGCGGGTAGACGGAAACACGAACAGAAAGGCAAGTATGAAAGCTGACGGGTAAATTGACATGAAAGTGGTGAGTTACGAAGTAGAGTTGGAAGTTGAGCCGAGTAAGAGGTCAGCATATAAAGAAGTAAAGACTGACGTGAAATTGAGTCGAGGATCCATGTTAGGATCGAGAACTTCGTATAACAAGGCAAGTGTTCTTGCTATTCACTTATTGTTCAAGTGATGCAATTTAGTTTATTTGTAGTACGTGATGATTTGGTCAAGTATGGATGGCAGATGACTCATATACTTTTCAAATAAGTATGATGTTGTTTATCTCCCCTACCCTTAATTTAAATATTCGATTTGTAAAGAATTTTACAAATAACTTTCTCGCTCACTATCCTATCCCTGAAATGATATTTCATCTATTTTTGTCAAAATGGTTTAAGAATTCCATAAATAAAGGAAATCCAAGATTTTAAACTCTTATGGAAGCTTGCTAGCAAAACTCTTGATTCTAGCATATTTCACCAATGGACCCCATTTAGAAAAATGTTTTCTTTCTAATTGATCTGAACCTTTCCATATTGAAACTGTTTTGCAAATATTTGTTCTAAGTTATTTCATCCGCTTATGGAAGCTCAAACTCTTCATTGTGTTTAAGTTTTAGTAAAGGCCCAATACTTGACCATATCCTTGTTTTAGTCTAGAATTTCAATTGTTGAAAATCTTATTGCAATTCATACCTTTATTCTTGCTCAAATGAAATTTTGTTTAGATAAGTTGCTGATGTTATAAATCTATTTATTCATATCGAACTTGTTGATATCAGTTGAGAATCTTGGTTCGTTTATCCCCTGTGTTGTATCGAACTTGTCGATACCCTTTGAGTTGTTATTCTTTAATTATTACCCACTTGTTGTGTCGAACTTGTCGACACTTGATGATCTTGAATCTTTCATTGACTCTTGGATTATGAGTCGTTATTCTGGAACGTGAGTTTTCCAGTTATTGGTTGGCAAAGGTTGTCGATTGTTCCGACACCTAGTTTGGATGACTTAGAATTGAAAATGTTTTTAAATAGATGTCCCTTCGGGGAGACCATATTATGGTCAACAGTTGTCCCTTCGGGGAGACCAGATTCGTGGTCAGAAGTTAAGGCCAATGTGTGTCGTGGATCCATTAAAGGACATTGATGTGTGCGTTTATCCGGGGTTAGTGCGTGACTGATCAGCAGCCTAACCTTGATGATGTTTTTTTTAAATATATAAAAATTCCAATTCTAGTCTATACTCGGATATTGAGATGTTGTTTCTTGACTCTTTGGAAGTCCGTTTTTATAATATTGATATCGAAACTCTTATCAGTTCTAGTTTCTGTTGCACCTTATTAATGGTGAATTGCTGGCCCTCGTGGCAATTTAAAAGTTGATATCATTGATTCTTTCATAGAATGAGATGAAACTCTTTTGTTATCAAAATTGTCGTCGTTATTGAAATTTTCATCACTATTTACACTTGCTGAGCATTGTTGGCTCACTCTTGCTTCTGTTTATTTCTCCAGTTGTTAGAGATGATCAGAGGAACTAGTGGTCAGTTGGTATTGCTCTATAGGCAGCGAGAGGAGACGTTCGAGGCATAGATTTCGTTGGACAATGAATTGGGATTTGTCGAGGTGGGATATCTAGTTAGATAGTGATCTTGTTAATTCACAGAAATTGTAAAACATTATATTCTGAGGTTGGATTGTAATATTAAATTCGATAGTTTGTTTCATACCATAACCTGTGAGCGGTCTTGGTTAGTCAGAGTTATATTTCTTTATAAATTTTGTTATCATTATGCATATGAGCAGGTTTGGTAATAGTTGGATTGGTTTTGTTGACTTGGACAGGTGGTTAGTCCTAATTATGAATACATCATGTCAAAATTTTCCAAAAATTCTCCTTTAAAATATTTAAATTATTATAAAAGGTATGTATTATTAATGTTGGATAGAGGGAGCGTTACATGAACTGGATAGAACTCACGTGACTATATATGTTTAATACGTAATCTTCAAAGACTATTACAAATCGAGATGACATGCTTACTTGAGATGATTTACGATGGTAGATGTATATTGTGGAATCTTCAGGAACTGTTACGAATCAACGATGACATACGATATCGATAACCTTAGGACGTGGAAAAGAAAAGCTTAGAGTCGAATGACGAGTCATCGAAGGTGCCGACAAAGAAGGCATATGTGGAGACGTTGGCAATACCTTCTCTTTCTATAAATTATTTTGATATCCCTCCCTAGAGAGGCATTCTTTAAAAGATATATTTGCTCTTCTAAACAGTGGCATTTTGACACTAGTATTCAACTCCATTTTGATTCAATTCTTTCAGAGGTTATTATGAAACCTACTTTCAATTTCTGAGGCTTTTCAACTTTTTGTTTTCTCCAGCGGTGAATAACTTTATTTGCAATATAGTACCACTTGTTCGATACCTTCTTTTTGGTGGTTCATCTTCTAAAAAATAACACCTTTGGAATCTTTTCAGTTTTAATCTAAAGTGTGCTTCAGAGAATAAATTTGTCCAAAAACATCAGTTATTAATTTGACTTCATATTCCTTCCATGTTTCTCTACTCCTACTGAGACGAACAACCCTATTTATAGGGGACACCAGGTATATCTGTCTTTGTGATAGAAGTTGGATTGGACGCCATCACTGGTGTGTTGTGTATTACAAGAAGGCTGGCCACCTTATTTGTAAATGTCAGAGCTAAGATGCATAACGTAGGGTTCATATGATCATATTGATCTCTCAGTTATTCTTTTATTTCAAATCAGGTTGCTTTAAAATTCATAAATTGATAACCACAACTGTGGGATATTTGATATGATATGAAATCTCTTCTCTTCAAAATTTCTTAATTTTTGTCTTCTCTAAAAGTTTTGGAGGTATGCCAATCAGGTTAGAATAAGTTAACCTCGACACGATGAATCAAGGCTTTGTGATTGGATTACCACGAGCAAAGGCGGATCAAGATGCGATTACAATACTAGCGACGTATAAAGATGTCAGTTCACTTTCTTTCTATCGATTAAGGTTATGCTATTGAAAAGTTGGCTCAATTTCGTTCGAAAGAATGGTGGTGCGTTGTGAAACTCTAGCGACAACTATGTCAGCTAGAAACCCAGATTTGAATTGAGATTTTGGAGAAGTTGTTTACGCACTACACCATAAACAGCCTACTGCAACTTAAAATTTCTGTTGCATCAGGGGCCAATTATGTTACCATAGACCCAAAAAAGGGCTAAGGCAACATCTTTTTTATGTTAGCTTTTTCAATGTTGCCCTAGGGTATATAAGGTAACATTTTTATCTGATGCCATTTTATGTTGCACTAGAATCCTATAGCAACACAAATTTGATCTATACCAACATAAATTTTATGTTACCTTTGGTGTCCTATTTTTTTTAAAAAAGTGGGACCCATAGTAGGGCACCCACTGTGGGGCCCACTATTAACAATAATTTGGATTTTTTTTTTTGCAATGTTTCGGATATGGTAGCTACTACAACATTTTACCAAGAAGAATTTAGATTACCACCACATATATATGATACATCCAAAAATGACATCTTCATTCCAATAAACCATTCCAAATATAGGAATACATTACAACTACAATACATTACAACACTACATTAAACAAAAAAAACACTATTCCAGCCTCTTCAACGTGTCCACCAGCCTATTCACCTGATCCAAATACAAAAATTTATTTCAAAATCAGACTACAAAATGCCTAAAAGATAAAAATAATGACCAAGCGACATTATTCGTAACAAAAGCAGGAGAAGGCATGATAAATAAAAATACTAAATTGCAATAAATTAATATTTAAAAAGGAAATAATAACAATAAATTAATATTTAAAAAACGCAGAAAATAAATTACCAGACCAATATTGTTGACCTGCATTTCCTAGACCAATATTGTTGGCTATATCGGTACCATATAATGCCTTTGCCAACACTGTTGTGACAAATAAATTGATTATGAAGGAGATGGTCATCGCAATAGCGGACTCTATTGAGAAATAATTGAGAGCTTCTTGAACTCGTCCTATTTTGCGGCGATCAACTTTTCTGGACTGTACCAGAGCAGAATGCAAAAACACATTATGAGGCATAATAATGCAACCAACTACTCCCACGGCTTGCTGTATTGTTCTTGAGCTAAGTTTTGGCACAAGGACACCTACAATAGCCAACATGGATAACATTTTCAAGATCACTACAGCTATCATTTACTACTTCAGTCAATTACTAATAAGAAGCGCTAAAAACTAATACAAACACAGAACCCAACATTACCCAGAGCAAGTTCCGAGCCATTTTTAATCACTAGAGTTACTACTTACTGCTTCAGTAAATAACAAATAAGATGCAATAAAAACTAACAAAAACGCAGAAACCAACATTAAGAGTAGATTACATAGAGCAAGTTTAGAGCCATCAGGTTTAGTTTCCCCAAACATCCATGCTAGAGAAAGTATTGCCCCATTAGTCAATTTCTTCAAAACAATAACCATTTGAAATGGAAAAACTCCAGATTCATGTGATACATTAAGACTGTGGGCACAAATTAATATTCAAAAGATATAGGTGAGTAGTCAATAACCAACAAGATGTTCATTTAAACATGACAATACTTATGGTCTTTAAGATAATAATCCGAATTACATAGGTTCAGTAATCAATAGTAAGCTTGATCTACCTCCTTTTTTATGTAGACTTGATTGTATGTTTGTTAGTGGTCCTTTGGACTAGATGACTTAATGATGTAATGTTTTGTTGTTGATTTCGCGGGGTATGCCCCTAGATTTGTATCCGTTGTTCCTTTTGGTATAAAATTTTAATTAGCAAAAAAAAAAAAAGCTAAACGACATGTAACAAACCTGATCAACATGGATGTCTAAGCTAGTATAGGTTCGTTGCAATGCATAAAATCCCTCTATCTCTACAAGAAGCAGCTGATGATTTTGAATACGGAAATTTAGAAAAGTTGAGATGCCAACATTATGCATGTGCACACGATAAGTTCTACCTGCAGAACATCACAGTAGAAAGGCAGTTCAGATTTTAAAGGCTTGTGATGTAAAACGAAAAGAAGCTATTGAACAAATAAGAATATATGAATAACGAAGTTTACTTATATCGGTAAGGCTCCCTCCCGTTAATTAGAACTCCATCTTGCATCCCAAGCCCCTTTCCTTTATCCAAGTCTGCCCTTAGCGCCTAACACTCAGAACATGACAATTTAGAAACAAGCCAACTCAATTTATGCAGAAATTTAAGTTAATTCACTTGTAACTTTTAAAGCTATAGCAAATTACAAACCTTTGGAGTACTGAAACCAGATACAAACATCTTTCTCACTCACATTCCAAAACACGAACTCGTAAATCAGATTTGCTAACTCTTTTTTTTTTTTTTGCTAAGTTAATAAATTAAATTTCACCAAAATGGAGCTACATGAAGAGCAGGGGCATACCCCAGACAACACCTACAGAGCACACCTACAAAGGGTCAACATGACCAACCAAGCTCAACTAAGTACTAGGCCTGTCAATAAAGTAATAAAACAAGGGATGGGTCCTTTCGAACCCATTTCTGGAATGAAGAACATGAAAATAGCTTCTCCCTAACAAGGCACTTAAGCTTCAGACTAAGCACTTGCGTCGCTTGTCCTGGACCTGCATTATGGATTCTGAAATTTCGCTCCTTCCATACACTATATATGCACGTTGTTAAGTACACCCCTGCAATAACCTTCTGCTGTTCTAATAAGGAAGATTGAAAGAAGTCACCTTGCTGCCACCTTACCCAGTCATCATTGAGCCAGTATGGCACCACCTTACTAAAGTGGTTAAAATACGGACAGGTAGTAAGCAAATGGCTTATAGACTCCCTGCCTGTTCTACATAGGACACACCCTGGGTCAACCCTCATGCCAAATGTTATCATACGGTCCTTTGTAAGTAACCTGTTTTTGATTGCCAACCACGAAATAAAGGAGCATTTCGGAATGTTAAAAGAGTTCCAAACCAGGCCAACCCAGTTGTCCCCTTGCCCAGTATCACGAATGGTTGCCAAAATGGATGACATTTTAATCACATTAGGCTGGAGTCCATCCCAGGTGATCTTATCACAACTATGAAGTTGAGTTTGAGATGCCCTTCTTCTAACCTCCAATACATCCATATGATTTGAATTGGGAAGCCTCCAAGTCCCATTCCGCAGATAAAAGTTAATAGGAGCCATACTAGTCGATTCTGCAGAAGAAATCACCGAGGAAGAAATGAGAGCTAATGGCTTCTTGTTGGCCCAGGGGTCATGCCAAAAGAGAAACTCAGAATCAACGCCAACATTATAAGTAACATAAGACAGAGCTTGAGATCTAGCGTTAAAAATCTTTCTAGCAATCCAACAGCATCTATAGGGCATTGTTGCTGTCCAGAACGCTTTCCGACGAAGTAGAACTCTGTGAAACCAGGCAATCCAGAGAGAATCAGAGGTGGGTTGGAGCAGGCGCCATAGCTGATGCAGGATAGCAGCTTGGTTCCATTCAAATACATTTCTAATCCCCAACCCACCCTCGGCTTTAGGCTTACAGCAATCCTCCCATTTTACTTTGTAATGGCACTTTCCAGAGTCCTTGTAGAATCCCCCCCAGAGAAACTTGAAGAACAAGCTATTAATCTTCTTAAGGACAGCCTTTGGAAGAAAGATATACATACTCCAATAGCCAACAATACTAGCCATTACTGCTTTAATAAGCAACAGACGCCCAACAAAGTTGAGAAAGCGAGCCATCCAGCTTTCAATCCGTCTGCACAATTTAGCTACCAAGGTTGTGCACTCACTACTATTGAGTTTACCCGTTATGAGAGGCAAACCCAAGTAGGTTATAGGGAGATTACCTTTTTAAAAACCAGTCACCTCTAAGATGTCCTCAACAACATTAGAACCCACATTAGCGAAAAAACATAATGACTTATCACAATTAGGTATCAGATTTGAGAACCTAGAGAAGCTGTTAACCTCATCCATCAGTCTAGCAACAGAGTTGGGATCACCATGGCTGAATAGGAATACATCATCAGCAAAAATGATGTGGTGCAAGTTAACCTCCTTGGTTCTCCAATGAAATTTAAAGTCTGTGCCATTAACTGACTTATTTAAACATGCAGTAAACGCTTCCATTGCCATTACAAATAGGTAAGGCGACAAAGGGTCACCCTGCCTCAAACCTGATTCCCCTTTGAAGAAACCCTCCAAGCTTCCATTGAGTTTCACTGAGAACATGGTGGAAGTAATACAGACCCTGATCCAATCAACGAATTTAGGAGGAAAACCCATCTTCTCCAACACCACAAATATAAAGCTCCAATTAAGTGAGTCGAACGCTTTGTGGATATCTAATTTTATAGCACACCTTGGCTGCCCATCAGTGCGATTATAACCTTTGCAGGGAGCCTGAGCTAAAAAAATATTGTCACCAATGGATCTCCCAGCTACAAAAGCCGATTGATGCTGAGAGATCAGGGAAGGCATGACTGGCTTAAGCCTACGGGCTACCATTTTGGAGATGCACTTGTAAAGAACATTGCAGCAAGATATAGGACGGAAGTGATGCATTTGGGCGGGGTTGTCCTGCTTTGGGACCAGACAAATGGATGCCACATTGACAATTCTAGGCATGACCAAAGAGTTAAAGAAGTAGAGAATACCTCTCGTTACATTAGGCCCCACAATATGCCAGGTGGCTAAATAGAACTCCACCGTGAACCCATCCGGTCCTGGGCTTTTGTTTTTCGCCATTCTTTTGAATGTGTTGAAAACATCAGCTTCCTCAAAGGGTTTGCTCAGAATAGTAGCCTAATGCTCAGTGAGAGAGGGCAGTTCAATATTCTGAGGGAAAGGCTCCACCTCACCCCTATGGCCTAGCATATTTTTATAATAATCAACCGCCACCCTAGCCATATCATTGTGCTCCGTGACTGCCTCCCCATCTTGATTTATTAGAGACACCACTTTATTGACATTCCATCAGCCTCTACATGCATTAAAAAAATACTTATTATTGTTATCCCCATTTTTCAACCAATTCACCCTTGACTTCTGCTTCAGGAAACATTCCTCCATGCGTAGGGCCTTAGAATATTCATCCATAAGCTTAGACTCTTCCTCAAACTGATCAGGGAATGGGACTGAGGGAAGGCCATTCTGAAACTGCATTAATGCATTACGAGAGTCCAAGACCTTCAGCCGAAGGTCACCAACAGTCCTGTTCAAACCCTTAAGCACAGCCTTAGTACGCTTGAGCTTTGTAGTAAGGACAAACCAAGGGTCCCCGATGACTGGATCAACCCAAGCTTGCTCCACCCCTGGGATAAAATCAGGGTTAACAATTAGATAGTTGAAAAATTGGAAGGGCTTAGATACCTTGGGACGATCAAACCCCAGCGATGTAAAAGCTGGGCAGTGGTCCGAGAGACCTCTAGGCAAGAAATCAGTAAAGGAGCCTGGGAACAAGTTGTGCCATTCCGCATTAACTAGAACCCGATCCAGTTTCCTTAACTTGGGATTGTGGATGTTACAATCCCACCATGTCATAAGGTTCCCAACACTACGAAGATCGGTGATGCCCAGAGTTAGGATAAAATCCTTAAAATCTGTCATATCACTAGTCCAATTGCAATTTCCCCCTTGCTTCTCCTCAAGAAGGAGACAAGTGTTGAAATCCCCACTAATAACCCATGCCTCATTTACCAGGCTCCTGGAGACACTAGCTAGGTCTGACCACAAGCTTCTTCTCTCTACATCACCATTAAAAGCATAAACAAACGAGGCAACAAAACTGAAATTCGATGGGATAGATGAGATCAAGCAAGTAATATGCTGAGCTGTAGAAGCAATGATCGCGACTTTCCAAAAATCTGGGTTCCACCCAAGCCATATTCGGCCACCCGGATGGTGCTCATAGTTAAAACACCATTTAAAACGCGGGTTAATCTCCTTAGAGATAATCTTAGCAACGTCCTTTTGCAGGGTGGCCGAATATGGCTTGGGTGGAACCCAGATTTTTGGAAAGTCGCGGTCATTGCTTCTACAACTCAGCATATTACTTGCTTGATCTCATCTATCACATCGAATTTCAGTTTTGTTGCCTCGTTTGTTTATGCTTTTAATGGTGATGTAGAGAGAAGAAGCTTGTGGTCAGACCTAGCTAGTGTCTCCAGGAGCCTGGTAAATGAGGCATGGGTTATTAGTGGGGATTTCAACACTTGTCTCCATTTTGAGGAGAAGCAAGGGGGAAATTGCAATTGGACTAGTGATAACTTACCAAGTCATGAGAAGATTTCCGTTCAATCTTTTATTAACATTCAGAGTGATCGACATCATAGTTGGGAGTAACATTAATAACAGGACCTGGAAACTTTCCATTAACTGCTATAACGTGTAACCAAATGTACAGATCAAATCTGAATAAATATTACAAACGTAGCTTAAATAACAACACAGAGTTCAACTAACCAAAAGTACAAATCGAATCTGAATAAAAATTCCTCATACAGCTTTAATGAAAACACCAAGTTGAATTATTCAGCAAACCAACATTGATTTACGAAAACCAGTTAATGTAGCTAATGACATCGCCCAATCAAAATAATCACAAAATTACTTGAAAGTACTGAAATCGAAAAATAGCTATCGTTTACAGGAACTCGTAGCAACCCTAACAACTACCAAGGCACCAAATCACAGTATAATTTCATTGTATCACAATTTGAAACTCAAACTATAGATAAACACGTTGTAAAGTACATACTAAAGCACGTAAACAAAAAGTGCACACTCGTAAAAATTTAGCAATTCTCACAAATTTTTGAGAAAAGAAAAAATTGTGAACTAACAAAACACATGGATTTTTTTGGAAACAAACAATTGTTACGTAAAACTATAGGGTGTGTGTGTGTGACGGAGGGGAGAGATGGGAAAGAACTTGTTGAAGGACACCGAGAGGAGAAGCAGTAATGTAGGAGACGTCAAGATTAAAGGTTGCAGCTCGACCGTAGTCAAACCACCGAACCAAAGTCATATTTACCCACGCCTTCCTGTAAATCACCTCCTGTATATCCACCAAACTAAAAGTTCCAAAGCCCTGAAATGCTAAGCCTAAATTGAAGACGCCCTGAAATTAAACAAAGAGATGATTAGTTGAAGTTTAAGTGGAAAAATATAATCAACTAAAATAAATATTAAAACCCCCTAATTTGGAGAACCCTAATTTGAAGACCAAAAGCCTCAATTGAAGCCCTCAAACCAATTGAGAAGTTGAAGAGAAGCAAACTGACTACGAATTTTGAAGATGAGAGAGTGAGAATTGGGAGAGGAATTGGGAGAGTTGGGAGAGAGAATTTTACGAGAGAGAGAGGAATTGGGAGAGTTGGGAGAGAATTTTATGAGAGAGTGAGAGTAGTTAAAATAAAAGAGAGAGAGGTGCCGAAATAATTTATAAAAGGGAGAGGGAAAGAGTGAAAGTGATGGGCGGTATTATTTGCTGCTCCAACATTTCACCCATAAGTGTGCCATTCTCTAATTCCATAAAAAGAATAATATCATTTATATATTATTTATGTATATTTTATTTTTAATTTTATTTTTTTTTAAAATTTTATATTTTAAATGATAAATAAATATCTTAGTTAATATTTAAAATTGATGATATATTTTTATGATAAACTCTTATTTTTTTTTAAAAAATGCAATAATTCATTTAATAATTTCTTTTTTGATAAATAAATTATTTTTTTAAATATTAACATATCAATATTTGTATTAAAATTAGGAGAGATTCGTATTATTCGTATATTAATATTATTTTTAAAATTCATATTTTTAAAATTTAATACATTTAAGATTCTTAGTTTACAAATTTAATAAAATAAAGAGAATTTGAATAATAATAATAAATAAATATCTCAATTTTTATAAATAGTAACTCATTACTGTAATTTGATAAACTATTAATTTTCATAAAAACGAATTGATTTCATGATAAATTTAATTTTTAAATAATTATTCAATTTTAATTAATAGATTAAAAATTGTATTTATTAATGATCTAAGGCAACATATTGTGCATGTTGCCCCGCATCCAACAATTTTTCAACTAGAGCATCATGACGTTTCTACCTAAGGTAACACAAAATAAAAAGTGTTATACTAGGCTATACTAGGCCAAAAGTAGTATACCTAAGGTAACATAATTTAGCAACACATGTGAGGAAGAGGTTGCGATAGCTTGTTTATGGTGTAGTGACGAATGGACACTATCTCCAGTTTTGGTTAAGCAAGTGTTGATGATGAAGGAATTAAAAAACCCCACTAGTTGCCTTAGCTGATTCCGAGGACGGAATCCCTATAAGGAGGGTAGATTGTAACAACCTGGTTTTTTTCAGAATCTATTATTATTCTTATTTAAATATTTTATTGGTTTTTCCATAAAGGAGGAATAATATTATGAATATTTAATTCTTATTGAATGCTTGTACGTGTTTAATTCCCAATATGTTATTCATGTAGATTGTATTTAGTACCGTTTGTGTTAGTAATTATTTTTATTTTATTAAAAATCGATATTTTTATCGACATTGATAAATTGAGTTTGTTTTAAAATTTTATGGATCGAGTTGGTATTTTATTTGTACCATAATTATACCCGATACTCTATCCGTGTGCAAAAGTTTTACTTGTGTAAATTATCAAAATATTTGAAAATTGGGAAAATAAATTATTTCGTCCTTAAACTATATGTTGTTTTTGGTTTAGGTCCCTGAACAAAGAAAAAAAATATCCGGATACCTAAACTTTTAAAATTTCTGATTGACATCCTTCCGTCAGTTTTTGACTAACGGACATTAGTCAATGATGACGTGACAATGTCGGAAAAATCGAAATTTCACCGAATGAAGTAAAAATTTGACATGTTAATCTACGACTGATTACAAGAACACGGGTGGTGAAAGTTTTCAATTTCGAGTTCACTAACATATGGAAATCTGTAGATTTTTTAAAGTTTTTTTTTTGTGTTCTTGAAATTAAAGTGCAGATTTCGATATGTTAGTGAATTCGAAATCGAAAACTTTCACCACCCATGTTCTTATAATCATTCGTAGATTAACGTGTTAAATTTTCACCTCATTCCGTGAAATTTCGATTTTTCCGCGGAAAAATTTAGTATTTTTACATTTTTGGTAAATTGAGATTATTTTAGAATTTTTGGGATCAAAACTGTATTTTTCCGTGCAAAGATTTCACCCGGTATCTCCGTGTTCCATTGATATTTGGGTGCGTTATGAAAATATTCGAAAATTGTGTATTTTTATATTTCTTAACAATGTGGGATTTATAAAAAAATTGTGCATAGTTATTTTAATTTTTGGAAAGAATAAAATTTTCAATTTTATCCGAGTATATTATTTCTGATCAAAAATGATTTTTAAAAATAACCTTTGAAATAAATGGTTATAGCTTGTGCAGTACTCAAATCTTTTGTTGAACCTTGATTTCCCTATAAATTGTTGTTCAATTCTAGAACCTGAATAATTACTATGTTCCTTAATTAATTAATGTTCCCTTGCTGATATGTGATTCTGTTTTGCTGAGCTATACCCTGCTTATTTAAATCTTATTGCTTTGTTATCTTTAATTCCTTATATCAATTGATTCCTTGATCCTTAATCATCTAATGTTGCTCCCTAAAATGGTTTAATTAATTGAAGATGTTTTAAAAATTCCTCATACTAGGCTGATCTATTATCAGTAAGTATAAAGGACTTAAAAGTGAAAAGTTTTAAAGGTTTTAAAGATTTTACTGTGGGGGATTCCGTCAAAATGTTTTCTACGGATTCCTTCAGATTGGAGGCGTAAGAGGCCGGGTGACGCCGGTCCAGCATTTTTTTTAGTGTAAGAGGCTGGGGGAGTGCCCAGTCCAGTATTAAAGGCCAATGTGTTGCCTAATTGGGAACCCAATTTTATGTCCAGACGGACCGAGTGTCCGGGCTGGGGACTTTACGTGGCTGATCACCCGTATTGTCCGTAGTCGTGAAAAAACTCCAATCAGCTGAAATGATTTTAAAAAGGGTTTTATGAAAAATATGTTTTAATAAGGGAATGGTTTTAAGAAAGGAATGTTTTCATGAAATTTATGATTTGATAAAAATAGAAAGTTATCCTATGATGGAAATTGCATTCTTTACTCGAGATTAATTGGTCATTGATATTGTTCATCAATGAATCATTGAAATATTATTGTTTCACTATATTATTAACTTGCTGAGCGTTGTTGGCTCACTCTTGTTTTGTTTTACCTTCCCTTTCCAGTTATGGTTAAGAAGTTGGATACCTACGCTTTATAATTCAAGTGAGAGTGATGGTGCATTCTTCAAAAGTAAGATATAGAGCCAGCACGGGCATATGCTAAATGGGCTTGCGCTATGGTTTAGAAGGTATAAAGGTTTGTAATTGGAATTTGAGATAGAAGTTGTAATAATTAGTGTAGTATCGATTCTTGTTTCATACCATAACCTGGAATCGATCCTCGGTGAGAAATCGTTGGTTTATTAAGTTTTATTGTAATTGTTAATTGGAATTTGGTTTGGGTTGAAATACAGGTGGATAGTCCGATTTACGAATGCTTCATGCCGAAATTTTATAAAATTTCCCTATATCAAAGTCTATTTTATTATAAAGAGTATATTTTCAGTTTTGGGAAGTCGGGGCGTTACAGTTGGAATCCTTCTCCAAGTCTGAATCTCCATCTCTCAGCTGTGTTATGAAGGGTTTTTTTTTTTATTTTATGATGATAGGATATGTTTATATATGCCAAAGGAGTCTTTTCCAGCAAGAAACTGCCAATACGTTTCCTAAACTGATTCTGTTTTGAAGGAAAATTCGAAACTGACTTTTCTTCACTATTTCTGGTCCGTTCCATTTGTATTTGGACATCTGGACCACTATAGAATGATAAATAATCTCGTTAGCTTCGCGTGGACTGTAAGATCGTCCAAAATGGACTTGTAGAACTCAAGATATGGCCAAAATAGTGCATCGGCAATTCTGGCAGCGACCAGCAGCGCTGTATCTACTTTTCCTAGCGCTGCATGCGCCCGTGGGAGCGCTGGCTGCACTGTCCTGGCTGCCGGTTGGTGATTTTTGCTATTTTTCTTCGTTTTAACTCCTTTTTCCTTCGTTTCTTTTGCAAGTTGTCATACTTCACTTATAGAACTCAAATCCACCATAAAATATGCAATTTATATCTTCCAATCTCAAGTTAGTAATCCTACACAAACTCACTAAAACGGATCAAAAACACAACATACTCGAGGCCAAGTTAATCAATTTAAGCCGAAACGAAGCGTTCCAAGTGGATATAAAATCCACTTATCAATAGTTTCTATCAATAGAAATTTCTTTCCTTCATAATATCTTCTTGCTTGTTCTTCAAAACAAAGATCCTGTTTTATAGCACTTGCCAGTTTCTGTAGCATCCATAATGATATCATCAGTAACACGACTAATATCATAGCATCCGTATGACATCATCAGTATCATGACTGATATCAGGATTCCATCTTGCATCAGGATCTGACCATCCATCAGTATTTGATCAGTATTTGACTTGTCGTATCAGGATCTGCTCTCAGTTCCTGAAATGTAGTCCTTGATGCTCTATTCATGACTTAACTCTACAGATTACTATCTAACACATATATCCTATACAAAGTGCTAAATCCTTTATAAGATCAGGATATACAAGAAGTATTTGCATATTCTATTCTTAACATCACAACTTATGAATTATTCCTAACAATCTCCCCCTATTTATGCTTTAGAATCTGAAGCATAAATCTAAGTTGTAGATGTCAAAACATATAACAATTCAACCAGAATAGAATTTATGAATTTAAAATCATGAAGTTAAATACCTCCCTCTTCAGATGTAGAAAAAAATCTAGTACTTAAAAAAAGAATTCAACTATTTGATTCTTCTTTTCCTTTACCACTTCCCTGTTGAGATTCACCTCTATCACCCTTAGTTCTTCTTTTATCTCCTTTAGTCTATTTATCTCCCCTAGTCTGTTGCCTCTGAATTGTTTTTATCTCCCCCTTTTTGACATCAGCAACATTGATTCCAAGAGATTCAGTAACAGAACAAATGAGATTCTTTAGAACTGCTTGATTTTCCATAATAGTGACTTGGTTATCTTCAAGTGTTTGAAGTCTTGATTGAATAGCAATCTGAGATTTCTGAATATCCTTTAGAACTTCAGAATTAACTTCAAAGTTGGAAGTGCTTGCTATATATTTAGACTCAGATGCAGAAATAACTTTATCTTCAAGCCTTGTAGAAGAAGTTGCCTGTGTAGCATGATATTCAAGCAATAATACTTGATTTGTATTACAAACATCTTCATCTTTCTGATCTGAAGCTGAAATTTGATCATCCTGTCCTTCACCAGTATTCTGTGTACTAACATCTAAAAATCCTGACTCCTCCTTAGAGTGATCAGACACTGTTGATGTCTCAAATCTAGCTGATATTGGAAGTACATACAAAGGAATACTAGGATCATTAGGAATTTCTTCTGGTACATGTGGAGTAAGAGATTGTCTTAGCCTTTCACCTCTTTTGTTGATGATTACTGCAAGCCTTTCTTTTTTGCTTCTGAGCTTTAACTTCTGGCTTTGCATTGTGCTTCGCTAAGTCATTCTTCTTATACGTTTTGATAAAAGAATAAGTACCAGCATCCATACCAAGATTATCATACCAAGATTCAGGAAAAATCTGATCCCAGAAATCAAACGATGGAGGTTTCCTAATTTTCTCTCCCTCACAGTGGAGTTGATCATCCATACCCTCATTCTCACTTTGACTATCTAAAGTCAACACTATTTCTACCTCTCATTTGGCCTGGTCAGGAGCTAGCCTCTCTGTTTGTGGATCTATGTCCATCTTTTCAAGTGTATCTCTCAAATTTAGATAAGTGCTCTCATGGCCTACATAAAAATAGGGGTTAGAAGAAGTTTTTATACCTGAACTCACATGGAGAGAGGGTTCCTCATATGACAAGGGGCTTGAGGTTTTCTCCATGGAGTGAGCTGCTATAGTCTCTGAACCCTTACAAGCATCTACTTTCTTTCCAGAGACTACAGGCTCTAGTATACCACTTTCAGGTTCTATACTAGACTCTGATGTCTTCAGTAATACTTCATTAGACACCATAGTTAGCATGTCACCATCTTTAAGTGTTGTTTGCTGAGACTCACCCTCAAGGTGGATAGACTCTAACTGAACAATATTTGTTTGATCTTCAGGAAAATCAATCAAAGTCTTTCCTCCCATATCATAGGGTATCCACTTGTAGTGTCAGTCATCACAGAAGACCTTTCAGCATCAGCTATCACAATTCCTAAGTCATCCAACCTTTGACTAGATGGTTCTTGTGTTACAGTGACTGTGAACTGATCTGTCATACTATCTACCACTGGTGCAATAGTATCTCCTGTTGACTGCATTTCTTTATCTACGACCTCCTTTTGTTCACCTTGAGCTGGAGCATCTTCAATAATAAAATCCTTGTGAAACAAGTATGTATGTAGTGATTGAAGTACACCATGCTTAGAAAGTCCAAATTTCTTGACTGATTCCTTTCTAACGGATACATAGAAATACATTTTCATTAAGTCAAGTCTTTGATGTAGAAGTCCATATTCTTCAGGAAATGAAAGTCTTGGAACTCTTTCAATCAGAAAATCTAGAACAGGCTTGGAAAGTTTAACTTTGATGGAAATAACTTTGATGAAAATCAAGATCTCTATTGTCAATGGCTGACCTGATTGTAGCTTCATTTGTAGAGACCTGCGTAATGTTAGTTGGACTAGACTCTGTGTGTAGGTGGCAAATGAATCTTTCTCATTGTTCTCCTGTTATAGTGAGCAACAAATTTATCTTGAGAAGACTCAAGAGGTGTAGACATAGAAGTGATCTTGGGATGAGATCCTTTTTCAATAGACACAGTCTTTTGAGAGACAGTATCCAGTAACTGTTTTCCCTTTTTAAGTACTTTAGTCTTTTGGGAGACTGCAGCCTGGCTGTGACTAGGTGCTTCATCTCTTTGTCCTAGCTTAGAAAGTTGAATTGCAGCCTTCAATTCTGCTCTCTCAGCAAGAGATATATTATCATCATCTTCACTAGAACTACTACTTGAAACAACAAATCTTCTCTTCCTTACAACTGAAGTCTTTTGAGAAACACCAGAGGTTGGTTTCTTTGAAACAATAGGTTGTGGATCAAAACTTGATTCTTGAATTGTTTCAGAGACTTTCATGTTTTTGGCTACTTGGGTAGACACAGGGGGGGGTTCTCCACCAAATGAGATTCCTGAGTCATTTCACCACAAAAGAAAGAAGAATTGTAGAGAGTAGGAAGATGAGTTCTGAGAAGTACCTGAACATGTTGTGGATAGTGTATTGTAGGTATTTCATCTAGATTCTTTTCATTGTCCTTCTTTGTAATGTCAGAGAAAATTCTCTTTTGTTGTACATAAAAAGAAACGTAATGTTCTCTACCAAATCTAGTTTCAACACTAGGAATAAAATGGTTAATAAACAGTTGCATGAATCTGTGATAATAAACCATTTTCCTATCATGATCTCTTGACCCAAGTTTGATACACATCTGACTCAAAATAATGTGACCAAAATTAATTACTCTATCATAAAGCAAACTATAAGCAATATGTGATGTAACAGAAGTAATTTGCTGAAAAGAACTACATTTACCAGTAAAACATTTAGCAATTTGATCAAAAAAGAAACACCATTCTTTCCTAAGAAATGATATATTTAATTGGCTCATGTTATCTAGAGGTCCATTATAACCTAACTCAGATAACATAGTTCTAACATTATCATCAGATGGTACATTCTCAAAATTCAAACTAACAGGTAAGTGAAGTACTGAATTAATAATAGATTCAGTAATATCAAATGAGTCTTGTCCTAAGTGAAGAACAATCTTACCTGTTTGACTCTGAGTAGAATCAATTACCTCAACATTCTCCCAAGCTTGTGAAACAGCTGCTTGATTAATTTATGGAGATGCTGTCAAAGCATAACTTAATGGTCCTTTCGCCATGTTGAGTATTGAACACAGTAAAAGAATACAGAGGGGGGGGGGTGAATGGATTCTTGAACTTTTCTTTGGCTCGAGTCTATGTAGCAGATAAGTGTTTGTGTGTGCAGAAGTGAAGGTGCGGATAAAGAATCAACACAAGACACAATATCACGTTAATCTAATGTATTATTAGATAAAGGTTGCTACAATCTGTGAATACAAATGATAGTATTATCAGCTTCATTTTTCTCAGAGAGATATTGCTTACAGTGTATGAAAAACTTGACTCACAAAGTTAATGACTAAGGAAGTGAGGCTGTATCCTTATAGAACATGGATACAACCTACTTACTACAAATAAGGTAGCTAAACAAATTACTTTCTATTCTGTCTATCCTTTTTGAGTAAGTGTCCAAACGGTTACAGATTTGACTTTGGAAGGCCTGTTTAGATCCACTTCTTTAGCTCTTTGTCTCTTCTATATCTCTCCAAGCTTCCTTGTAGGCTTTTCAGAGCATGTTACAGATTGTGGTCCATAAAGTGCATTGGCTTGTTGCAGTTTCAGACTTGTACAATTTCTTCAGTATTTTGTCTCCAAGAATGTATTTGAGAAGTGACTAAGTAAGTGATTCGAGAACTAGAATTGACTTGATCGATAACTCTGAGTTCTCGAACACTGTTATATTGTCATATCGAATCACTTCTTGAATAGCTCTTTTCTCTGGGAATCCTTGAGTTATCGAATAGAGCATTGTGACTTGTCGAATCCTTGAGATCTCGAATACCTTTCTGAGTCCTTGAGATATCGAATGGAACTTTGACTTGTTGACTCTTTGAGAACTCAAATACCACTTTGACTTGTTGACTTCTTGAGTTCTCGAACAGAGTAATGGAAATATCGAATCTCTGAGATATCGAATGAGATATCGAACAGTGTATTCAGAGATATCGAATAGTGTCTTGAGATATCGAATCCTTGACTTCTCGAATGTTGGACTCTCGAATAGACAAATATACTTCTCGAATTGGTACTTAGGCAAATTCTTCATTTCTTCAAATCCAAACTGTGATTATTTGACAGTCTTTATCTTCTTGCTTGAGCCATGAACCTTGGAACTTCTTTCAAGCATTATTCTTGACTATATAAGTACAGTTACACAACTAGGATTTGGTGCCTATTACAAGTACAGAACAAATAGAACTCTACAACTAGAGGTTCCCTCAGTTAAGAGGTCATGTAAGTAATGCAAAGCATTACAAACAATTCGACTTGTTATTAGATGTACACAGGCATGCCTCTGTGACTAACAATCTCCCCCAAATTGTGAGTGAGACCCTTAGTCACAATTTCATGTCTGATAACAAGCCTAACATACATAAAGATAAAACTTGAACAGTACAGGTATGTAGATTGATTGAAGAAAATACATAGAAGTATTCTTACAAGTTATGAGGAATTACTAGCCATATCCTTTTGGATTCATCTCTTGAGCTTTGGCTTGTAGATTCTCATTTTTCATCTTTTCTTCAGCTTCTTTAGCTTTCTTCTTTGCATTTTCTTCCATGACAAGAATAATGTCTTCCATTGCAGTGAGTTCTTCAATTAAAGGGGAGCCTGATAAATCCTTAAGTACTTCATTTAGCTGTTTCTCAGAATAGGAACTGATGTAGTCCATTCTAATCTTTACATTTCTACCATATTTCTTGTACTCAATGATGTAAGGATTAAACTTGACTCTACACAAACCCATAGCTCTCAATTCATTAGCCTTAGCTTTCATTGCAGCAAAATCCTCCTCCATTTTCTTTAGTAGCTCTTCACTGATTCTTTTCTTTTCTGCCTGGTGATCTCTCTTCATTTTGACAAAGTCAATTAACTCCAGCTTCCATACTCTTTCCAATCTATCTTCAGAATCCAACATTGCAATTATCCTTTCTATATCATATAGCCTGCCCCAGTGCTGACATGTCCCTTGTCTGAATTTCTTCTGCCTTCCATCAGTATATTTGAATTCAAGACAATCATCAACAATGGCAACATGGTAGATTCTTTGAGCCCATAGGAACTGCAGTTGGTCTTCATCAAAATCTTCATCTAGTGGTTGGAGTTTCAATCCTGGAATAATTGTCAGTGCCTTTGACTTGGATAACTTCACCCTTCTTGCAGCATGCTTAAACTTAGTCCTCTTTACATGGTTGCTTGGCTGAAATTTCAGACCTTTGTTGGTAGACCATAGTAGTATTCCATTGGCAGTTTGCTTTCTGAAACATACACATGGTTTCTTGGCTTGAATTTCCTTCTCTTCTTGAGGTAGTGAAATATTTGCAGAGGCCATGGAATTTGGCTTTTATAGGTCACTACTAACAGTATTCACCCTAGACTTAGATTCTTGTGTAGTGGTGAGGTTACTGTTAGCAATGCCTATGGCTTGCTGTTTCACACTTGTTCTCTCATAGACTTTCCCTTGGTCCCTGCTATCTTTCTTTTCTTTGTCATCTTTCTTCTTTTTCTTATCATCATCTCCCTTATCACTCCTGTGATGTCTTCTCCTCCCATCACTCCTATCCTCATCTTTGTCATCCTTATCTCTCCAAGACTTGGCAATCTCTGGTACTACACCAGTTGCTATGAAGGATCTGAGGATGTGTAGTGCCTCTACTTCTTCTGCATTTCTTGCTCCAGCCTTCTTTTGAAGTTGATCAGTGATTGCAATAATAAGTCTGTGATTTTGAGTTTTGAGATCATGAGGAATCACCAGTTGTTTAATATCATCAATTCTGGTGCCAGCTTGATAGACAATTGTCCAAGGCTTCTTAAACACTTCTGGGAGCCTAGAAGGTTGACCATTCCTCAGCTCATCATATAGACTCTTATTGTTCTCATTTGAATCCTTCTTCTCAATCAGCCTGATCAATGCATCTATTTCAGAATGCTTCAAAGTTTGTAGAGTGTTGTAGCCTAGATGCCAGATTCTTGATTTTGTCACCATCATTACTTCCTTGTACCATAAGCCATTGATCCTCCTAGGTATCACAGTGAAGTAGTCAATCTGATCCTTCAGCCTCCTCAGATATATTTGGGTGTCTGCAGCCTGTTCCCTTGAGACTTTCAGAAACTCCAAGAATGCATCATCATGATAGACATTAGAGTTTGCAACTTCTTGTAGCTTGGCCTCAGTAACCACCTTTACTTCTACAGGTTTGACACTTTCAACTGTGGTAGATGGAGGATTATCAGATGGCATGCTCCCTGCAACCACTGTGGTTGTGATAGATTGCTTCTGACCATCAGGAGTGGTGATGTGCACAGTTGGTAGAGTGACAACTGGTAGAGAAGATGGAGGTTCATCAACCTTGGATTTGCCTTTGCCTGCCACATTGAGTATAGATTTTGAAGCTCTTTGGTGACCACCCTCATTTATCTGTATGTCTTTCTCCTTAGGTTTCTCCCCCTTTGGATTTGAGTTCCTTATCATTTTCTCCCCTTTAGGCTTGTTGTCAGGCATAGAGGCTTTAAAATTGACCTTTGGGTTTGAAGATTCTTCAGGTAGAGGGAGACCCATATGTTTCATCATGGCAGTCAACATAGATTGCTGATGCAGAAGAACATCAACTGTGGTGGTTGCTTGAGTGTCCAACTGCTCAGTGAGAGTTGCTACCTTGTCTGTAAGATGAGCATTAGACTGAGTGAGAGTGGCTACCTCCTTCTCAAGTGCATCTACCTTCGTGAATAATTCAATGGATTTGAAGCCAGACAAGGATTGATCTTTAAGTCTCTGCACTTCAAACCTAGTCAAATCATGCACTGGAACTTCAGTGACTAACTTATCTCCATACTGGTTGGCATTGGTCTCAGTGGTCTGATCAGTGAGATTCTGAAATTTGTGCCCCAGCCCTGTGACAGTATCTTTGAGAATAGCCAAGCCATTGTCCATTTTGGTGCAGCTAGACTTGCAGGCTAGAATGTCCTTGACCATAGTCTCCAGTTGAGGGAATTTGGAATCAAAAGCCCTTTTTATCTCATGCACCTCCTTGGTTGTGGCTGTACACACTTCTGTGACTTCTGTCTTTAGACCCTTGCCAAGGTAGTGTGCAGCCTTAAGAATTCCCTTGTAACTGTCATTGACTGCTTCATACACATCACTAGGGGTGAGAGATTTGGCATTGGACCCTAGTGAAGTGATGTACTCTTCTCTGAGGTACTGGAGGCCTTCTGAGAGAGGAATGTCATATTTGCCTTGTAGCCAGGCATCTACATTGCCTTCTCTCTCAGTGTCATCTATAATTTTGGCCTGCTGTAGCTCCACATCCTCTTTATGGCACAAGAGTATAGCTTCATAGTCAGGATTGGGCAGGTTGGCAGTGAGGAGGTGCTGTGCAATCTTTGTGAACTCAGGGATCTGATCCACAATTAAGCTTTGAAGTGCTTCAACCGTCAATTGTTGTGGAACAGACCCTGATCCTAAAGCACTGTCATGGTGCACAGGCTTCAGCCATTGTGACATAAAGTCAGAGCTAGAGCTAGGCAAGCTAGACTCCTCAGTTATAGATGCAACTTCTGTAACCGGATGGATTGACTCTACTACTGGTGTCTCCACAGAAGTGGGATGAGTTACACCAGCAGTTGACACAGGCACAGAGGCTTTAGTGAAAACTAGTGGAACCTCTATGTTTGTGATGGTGTCATTAGGAGATGCCCCAGCATGCATTCCCTCACCATCTAAATGTTGGTCCTGGGTGGTGAGCAAAGTGTCATGCACTAAGTCACTTGAAATCATTGGCTCATCAAGAGAAAAAAATTCTTTTTTTTTTGCTAATTAAGAGAAAAAAAAAAAACACTTCTCTAATCTACAAAACACTTCTCTTCCAGAATCTACCATCTAGTGAACTGTTTGCCCCTGATTTTACAACTGCAGCCATTTGTGTGACTGAAGAGGTGGTTTTAGTTTTCTTCTTCTTTGGCTTTAGTATGGGTGACTCAGGTTCCTCACTGCCTATACCTAATTCCACAGCCAATGCTGCTTCAGATAGTATGTTTAAGGGTGCAGACATGACTTCCTTTCTCTTCTTTTTACTACCCTTTTGAGAGGATATGCAGTTGGCTCACTGTGTGGTAAAGTGTTTGGTTGAGGGGGTTGGTTAGCAAGCCTTGGGTTAGCATCTTGTACTACTTGCTTAGGCTGTGCTAACTGTGACTTTGAGTCAAATGTTGGCATGTTGTGGGGGTAAGTCCTAAATAGACTCTCCATTTAGGGAGTTATTTTGAGTCTTACATCCACATCATTCCTAGTCTCCAAATTACCAAAAATAAGTTTGGTCATGGACCTAGGGTAGCCTATTCTACTTTTATCTACACCAGGCAATTCAATCAATTTAGCATTTTTAAAGTTAAGTACAGATTGAATGAAGCGAGGGAAGAATTTTTTTTTTTTTTTTTTTGCTAATTAAAATTTATACCATTAAGAAAATGATTACATGTCTAGGGGCATACCCCGCGAAAAGGAATACATCAACTTAACGGAACAACATGGCTAAATCATCAAACATACTTAATTAACAAATTAAGTCAACTTGAAACCCACTAGCTAGGCCCATAGTCTACATGAAATTAACACAAAGATAATTAATATGCCAAAAAGGCATCCCATCTTGCACTCTCCTGGCCATGCGCAAAAACCACAATTGGGCTTGAGACTTTTGTTCCATACCAATCAGTATGGAGTCTTCGAAAATAACCTGTCCTACAGTGAGGACACCAACTGTCCAATCCTCATCGAAAGCAGGCCCAGTTTGAGGGTCCTGAGCATCAACTGCATCTTTCATATATAACTCATTAGAGCAACCAGCTAACAATCTTCTCACTGCAGTTCGGCGCCCCTGTCTTGCCTGTTGCCACCTGAGATTCTTCACCGAATCAGCAGCCATCATCACAATATTTCCATTCTCAGAAGTGACAAAGAACAGGACCACAATTATCCTTTGCAGCAACGCAGTTGACCCCCAAGTTGCAATGCCAACAGACAGAGCGAAAGCATCACCATGAAAGTTAAAAATTCCATATCTCCCCTTAGCATTGAAGCTCGGGGCCAGCCATTTCTTAACAAGGCAAATCACATAAACCAACGGAATGTAACAATAATTAGGGCCCCCAGGTTCACAACCTAACAGCCTAACCGTAGCCCACCCCTCAAAGCATATAGTAAGACACCGAAAGTCAAGACCTCGATGTAAAACAACACCAACGAAAAAGTTGATTACCAAGCAATGATCAGAAAACATAATCAAATTACCAGATCTCCCCCGTGCGACCATTATCACATAGTCTATATTCGCACTCCTCACCAACAGATTCCTCTGCTTTAAAGCTTCCATTTCAGCAAGCTGAGCACAACCCTTCGAGTATAAAACTCCAACTCCATCATGGCAAACACCATCATCATCTTGTCCAGAAGTCAAAACAAATTGCTGGGAGCCTGATACATGCATCCTGAGTACAGTTGAGGAGTAATCCTCAATTCCAGCAATGCTAATAGATCCATTGTTCTGTTCTTCACCAGTTATTACAAGGGAGAAAACCCCTCCCTCAATCGAAACTCTAACCAAGAAGGTACTCTGAAAAGAGTCTACAATATCTTCGAAGCCATTTGTTACAATGCACAAAAGCACTTTCCAAAGAAACAATTTATCAAACATTCGGTGATCAACACCGAGCATAGTATTCAAACTGTCATGCCAATCAGACATAGCCACATTAACAGACACATGGCGTTCGCCACTGTTCTGCTCTTCATCGACACCTTCAACAACTAGATCAACATGGTTCAAAAACCTCCCATTCATTGTGTTTCCAGGAACACAACTCGGGCATCTCAGAATTATACCAATAAACAATTGGCGGTCAGACTCTAAACGGTTTTTGTAGAAAGATCCCTCCACTCCATATTCGAGGGTGAGTGATGCCCTGACCATCTTCAACTCTGTCATAGTTGTAGAGCATACACCAGGCCATACATTGAGAAAAAAAGAATTCAGAAACACCAACTTCTTACCTACATTTGCTGTATCAACATCTCCCACTTCTGGGGAAATGCTCTCAGAAGAACACTGGACAGAATGCCATGAATGCATATGGCCAGCAAATATCATCTGCATCCTTAGGACTATAGTTTCCAATACAAGAACGATCGCACCTTCCATTATTGCACCGGTATCATCTAAACTCAACGCCCATCGCTGAGCCAAAAGAGCCGACAATTTAGCTCCCCATGACACTGCATCATCAAGCCCAACGGACCCAAAGGATTCCAACCAAACCGAACCTCTATTGTGTAAAACAGAGCTCAGCAAAGGAATCAAGCCACCAGAACCGGTAAGCTCAACATAATGGATTTCTCCGCACAAAACCTTAAGCTCCAAGACAAGCTTATTTTTTAAAGGAAGAAACAGCTTAATTAGACCCAGATCTAACAAAAGAGCTGAGAGCTTGCACAAATACAGTGACTTTTGCGAGAAAGCCCCATCCTGAGAAAACATATACTCAATTGCAACCCCTGAACCAGAGTCCGGCCCATCAACCATGCCATTTTCAATTGCAATCAGATCTGGGCAAATACCGTGTGGGTAAACCCCATCATTCTTGATGGTCAAAGGACCATACCTCGCAAGTAATGGTGTAAAGACAACCATAACTTTAGCATAAATCCGAGGTTCAGCCTCGAAATCCTTCGTTATTTTCAAACCAACAGAGGTCGGAACATTAAACCCCATTAATTTCAAAAACCCCTTCTCAGCTAAGAGGCTCTACGAAGACATCGTGACACAAACCATAGAGATAAGACCCATCTCATCATCTAAAGAAACCATACCACTCAACAATCTTCTAACAGAAGAAAATATCGCAGATAACGAACCCATTACAATAAAACCCAAAAATATATATATATATATATATATATATATATATATATATATATATATATATAATATATAAGAAATATAGTGGATTAGGTGGGAGATAAGAAGGGGAAGGTGGATTTAGGAAGGGTGTATATGGATCTGATGTAAAAAAAGGTTTAGATTTAGCTGGAGTATGGAGGTGGATGATGATTTTTAGAGAGAAGTTAGAGAGAAGGTAGAGAAAACGACTCTCATTAGTTTTTGTTGTAAGGAAATTATTCTAGGGTTGGAAGAAAATTTCAGTACCTCTCTTGGCTGTGTTCTTGCCAAGTCTCCCATATAACTCTTGTAGAATTATCTGGCCAACATCTATCTTTCTCCCATAAGCCAAGGCATAGCCTATTTGCTGTGCAGGTGCACTAATTTGATCGAAGCTTGACTTCCTGGCTGTGAAGACTTGAAGAATGGTAGCAAACACATAGCTCCACTCTTTCCGCAGATGCTTCATGTTGAGCTTCCCAAGATTGATCACATCTGAGTAGTTGATAAACTCAAAGAATTCTTGCAACACTGCATTTGTGGCTAGTGGGTCATATGCCTCTTGTTGTAATTCTAGTGCTTGATTCATATCGTCTGTAGTAATAGTGATATCATGGCCTTGAATCTTGCAATAGACTACATAGGAAGTTATAGCATTCTCAAGGGCAATGACTTCCACAGTGGCAGTTCTCCAAAACTGTTCTAGGAGGTCTAGATACAGAGTTGGGTTGGCAGATAGTGCACTCTTGATGTATGATTCTGACTTCCAGCGAACAAAGCACTTGAAATTTGCATTTGGTGCTTCCATATCGTTAGTTATCGCGATGAAATTGGTTTGAGTGGGTATGGTGAGTTGGGTGTTTGCCATTTGTATATAGAAGAAAAGAGAATGAAGATTGAAGAAGAAATTAAGCTTTTGTAGTTAGGGGATTCAGAGGATTTGGGAGGTTAGATGCTTGAGAAATCGAAAGAAATGAATCGAATAGATGTAGAATTGTATAAGTATGAAGTACTTGAATTGTTTTGTATCGACAAGTCAGGCATTCGAGAAGTAGAAAACAACTATTCGATAAGTCAAGAAAGGCTTAATCGATAACTCAAGCAGATTGTAACTCACAGCTGGCAGTTATCTAACTTAGAAATAATTCTAAATTAAATAAAATGTGTTTTTATGAGTGAATTAAAATTTCAGACAAAAATCCAAAATCGGTTGAAATTCAGCGAGAATTCAGCCTTTTCAAATGATTCGAGAACTCAAATATAGTGTTCGAGAACTCAGCCATTAGAGAACTCAATTACCATATTCGAGAAGTCAAGAGTACCTCTATTCGATATCTCTAAAAGACTCTATTCGAGAACTCGAGAGTGCTCTAATGAGACTTGTTAAAGATGTCGAATAGTGAACCATTCGAGAAGTCTGACTTATCGAATTAGCAAAAAAAAAAGTCTGACTTATCGAAATATACTCATCACTCACAAAAATTTAATTTTCACTATCTTTTAAAATTTACCAGACATATTCATTGAAGAATATTCAAGCAAATTAAACAGTGATTTTCTCCAAATTTCATAGAAATTTCAAGTTAACAAAAATATGATTTTCCAACGTATGCAACAGATTTGAAATATTTATAAATCATATTTCAGCCAACACTTACTCCAAAAATATTGAGAATTTAGATAAAGTAAGTGTTTACTGTTGCAACAATCTAGATGCTGTATTCACTTAGCCAGAATCTGAAGAATTCAGCATTCCAATCTCACTAACCAACCTTGTGAAGGTGGCTTCATCTAATGGCTTAGTGAATATATCAGCTAGTTGTTTATCTGTAGAGACATAATGCAACTCAATGGTTCCATTAGTTGCATGTTCTCTAATGAAATGATATCTGATGTCAATGTGCTTTGTCCTAGAATGATTGACAGAATTGGCAACTATAGAGATTGCACTTGTGTTGTCACACATGATTGGAATTCTTTCCAACACAAGTCCATAATCTCTAAGTTGATTTCTAATCCAAAGCACTTGAGCACAACAACTTCCAACAGCTATGTATTCAGCCTCAGCCGTAGAAGTTGACACAGATTGTTGTTTCTTGCTATACCAAGAGACTAACCTTTGTCCAAGAAACTGGCAGCTACCTGAGGTGCTTTTCCTATCCACTCTGCATCCAGCATAATCAGCATCAGAATAACCAATCAGATTGAACCCTGTGTCCTTAGGATACCATAGACCCAAGTTTGGAGTGCCCTTCAGATATCTAAAGATCCTTTTTATAGCAACCAAATGTTATTCTTTTGGATTTGATTGAAACCTTGCACACAAGCATGTAGCAAACATGATGTCTTGCCTACTTGCAGTGAGGTAGAGTAGGGAACCAACCATGCCTCTGTAGACTGAGATATCTACTTTCTTGCCTTTAGCATCTTCATCCAATTTAGTGGTAGTGGCCATGGGTGTCTTTGCAGGTGAACAATCTTCCAAGTCAAACTTCTTCAATAAATCCTTGATGTACTTGGTTTGACTGATAAAGATACCATCCTTCCTTTGACTGACTTGCAACCCTAGGAAGAATGTCAACTCTCCCATCATACTCATCTCATATCTGCTCTGCACGAGTTTAGAGAATTTCTCACACAGCTTCTCATTTATAGAACCAAAAATGATATCATCCACATAAATCTGAACTAGGATAGTATCATCACCATGCTTCTTGTAAAACAGTGTCTTGTCCAGTGTGCCTCTATTGAATTTATTTTCAAGAAGAAATTGTGATAAAGTATCATACCATGCTCTTGGAGCCTGCTTAAGTCCATACAATGCCTTAAGCAATCTGTAGACAAATTCTGGGAAATGTGGATCCTCAAAGCCAGGTGGTTGTTTCACATAAACCTCTTCTTCCAACTCTCCATTCAGAAATGCACTCTTGACATCCATTTGATAAACTTTAAAGTTTGAATGAGCAGCAAATGCCAAGAATATTCTGATGGCTTCCAATCTAGCAACAGGGGCAAATGTCTCATCATAATCAATGCCTTCCTGTTGAGAGTATCCTTTTGCAACCAGCCTTGCTTTGTTTCTTACTATTACACCATCTTCATCCATCTTATTCTTCAGAACCCATTTTGTTCCAACAATGGTTCTATTCTTTGGTGCAGGCACAAGTTCCCATACTTTGTTTCTTTCAAATTGATTCAGCTCCTCTTGCATGGCAATAATCCAATCTGGATCTAACAGTGCATCATCAAGTTTCTTAGGCTCAACCTGAGATAGAAAACAGCCATAGAGGCACTCATTCTGAGTTGCTCTCCTAGTCCTTACTCTTGCATTAGGATCTCCAATGATTTGCTCTGCAGTGTGTGATCTATCCCATTTCCTTGAGTGCTCAGCCTGATTTCTCATTCTTGATGTTGCTTCATCATCCAAATCATGATCATTCTCATTTTCTCCCCCTGTGAGGTTGCCACTACTCACAGGTGTGTCTTGGATGTTTGTTTCTCCACTGTTGATTGGCACAAATTCTTCTCTTGTATCATCATTCACTTGAGTTTGTTGAACTTGAGTTTCAACTTCAGTTTCAATCTCTTCATCAGAATCATCTAGATTATCAAACTTTAATGGATCTTTATCTTCATCATTGGCTTCTTCTAGTCCAGGTAGTTTGCTGTCATCAAATGTCACATCTGTGCTTTCCATAATTTTCTTTTGACTGATGACATAGACTTTGTATGCAATTCTTTCCATAGAGTAGCCAAGAAAAATTCCTTCAAATGCCTTTGCATCAAACTTTCCAACATATTCAGAATTATCCTTCAATACAGAGCATTTGGTTCCAAAAGTATGAACGTACTTTAGAATGGGCTTCTTTCCAGTCATCAAATTATAAGGTGTCTTTCCAGTGTTTTTGTTGATGAGGGTTCTGTTCTGGATATAGCATGCAGTGCTGACAGCCTCAGTCCAAAAACATGTAGGCATCTTTGCATCAAGTAACATTGTTCTAGCAGCCTCAATTAGAGTTCTATTCTTTCTCTCAACAACTCCATTTTGTTGTGGAGTCCTTGGAGCTGAGAATTGCTGAGAAATACCATTCTCTTTGCAGAATGCTTCAAGTATGGCATTTCTGAACTCTGTTCCATTATCACTTCTTAGTGTAGTCACACTTGCATTGTTGGTCTTTGCTTCCTTGTCAACTTTCTTTATGTGCTCAATGATTACTTGTGGAGTCTCATATTTTGATGCCAGAAATTCCACCCATGTATACCTTGTAAAGTCATCAATCATCACCAAGGCATACTTCTTTCTTCCTAGTGACATAATATTGACAGGCCCAAACAAATCCATATGAATGAGTTATAGGGGCTTGGTTATTGATGTCACTGTCTTTGACTTGTGGCTTGATCTTTTCATCATTCCTTTTTGACAAGCCTCACACACTCCTTCTTGACAGAATTCAAGTGTGGGCATGCCTCTCACTAACTCTCTTTTGACTAGAGAATTAATGGCTTTGAAGTTCAGGTGTGATAGTTTCTTGTGCCACAGCCAACAATCTTCATTTGATGCTTTTGAGTAAAAGCAACAAATTTTGTCCTTGTTTGCAGAATCCATATTGGCTACAAACAGGCTTCCTTTCCTTACTCCAGATAGGGCAAAATCACTAGTCTTCTTTTGGGTGATCAAACATTCATCTTTGTCAAAATCCACCTTGAATCCTCTATCAGTAAACTGACCAACACTTAGAAGATTATGCTTGAGTCCCTTGACTAGTGCTACATCTTCAATGATGACATTACCAACTTTTAACTTGCCATATACCAATGTGTTACCCATGCTATCATCTCCAAAAGCAACCATTGTGCCAGCCTTCTCCTCATACTGTGATAGCAGGGCCATATCACCAGTTATATGATTGGAGCATCCACTGTCCAAAATCCACATGACCTTCTTTTCACTTTCTTTGCCCTGCAAACACAAAGGTATTACTTCTCCTTTGGTACCCAAACAAGTTTGGGTCCATGTGACTTAGAAATAGTTTTATCATAAACAACATGCTTATCAACTTTCTTGGTATTAGTCTTCTTGTCACTGTTAGAGGTCTTAGAACCTGAGGTTTCAGATTTAGGTGACAGAGGTACCTTCCTAGCTTTAGGAGGACTTGAAGACTTTGACCTTGTGTAGTGTGTATGAGAATTGTGACTGATACACCCATCAATGAATTGCCTTCTCAAATTGAAACAACTAGTCATAACATTCATATTGCATGGCATATAGTCAAATTTATCACAGAATGGTGCATCTCTATGTCTTAGAGGCACAGAACAATCATAGAAAGATTTAGACACACTACCAACAGGTTTTTTGCATGCATGAGTTAAATGATTGGTACTGAAACAGTTCTGACAAGTTTTCCTAGGGGCATTAGGCATATAAGCATAGTTGTTATCTTTGTTAATCCCTAACTTGCCATTTCTGTTCTGTTTCTTCTTAGTCACTTTCTTCTCTGATTCACTCTTCCCAGCTGAAACAAACTTAACAAACTTCTTAGGTCTTGACCTATCAACTACTGACTCTTTGACTTTTGACCTGACACTCTCACTCTTTTTTGCTAATTAAAATTTATACCAAAGGAACAACTGATACAAATCTAGGGGCATACCCCGCGAATCAACATCCAAACATTACAACAACAACATAACATGATACAAAGAATAAGAAGGTAAACCCTACTCAACACGGATGTACCCGGATGTACCAGACCTATTCTTTTACATGGTAAATAAGATGATGGTCGGGTCTTTTCGAACCCAAATCTTAAACAGGCTATAGGAGAACAATTTCTCGCGCACCATGCGCCTGATCTCACTACTAACAACAGAGGTTGGATTGCCAGGACCAGAGTTGTGCATGCGATAGTTACGTTCCTTCCAGACATGATAGATAGTTGTGCTGAAAAACAAATGAGCAATTGTTCGCTCCTTTGCCCCCAACTGTCTACTAACACAGTTGCCTAGTTGACAGTTGGACCAATTCCGAGTGAAGCGCATTGGCATGGACCTGCTAATTAGATCGAAAAACGGGCAGTCAGTGAAAATGTGACTGACCGTCTCATCATCCACCCCACATAGGACACATTTTGGGTTTACCTGCATTCCAAACAAGAGCATTCTATCCTTCGTGAGGAGCCTGTTCTTTATGGCCAACCAAGTTACAAACGAGCATTTCGGGATATTGAATTTCCCCCATACCATATCCAACCACTGGACTTTATTTCCAGTACCCCGAATGGAAGACCAAATAGAAGATAATTTAACATTCTTTGCTGACATTCCATCCCAAGTAATGGAATCAGATTTATGAATCTGGACTTGCTGAACCGCCCGTCTAATTTCAATGACATCGTTATGGTTCGAAGATGGCAAATCCCAAGTCCCATTTCTAAGGTAGACATTGATACTTACTGAACTTGTGGACTCGGCTGTAGAAATAATGGAGGGGGAGATGGCCAGAAGAGGCTTCTTTTGGACCCAGGGATCATGCCAGAAGAGAAAGCCAGAGTTCTCTCCTAAATTGTAGTGCAAATGCTGCAAGGCCAGCTTCCTAGCCTTGAATAATTTCCTTACAATCCAACAACAGCGATATGGCATTGAGGTAGTCCAGAATTCCTTCTTCCACAGCAGGACTTTATGGAACCATGCTATCCAAAGAGAGCTAGAGGTGGGCTGTAGGATACGCCACAGCTGATAGAGAATGGCAGCTTCATTCCATTCAAATAAGTTTCGAATCCCAAGACCACCTTCCGCTTTCGGTTTACAGCATTCCTCCCACCCTACTTTATACTGACATTTCCCATCTGGCTTGTAAAATCCTCCCCAAAGGAACTTAAAGAAAAGAGCATTAATCTTCTTGAGAATTCCTTTAGGAAGAAATAAGAACATACTCCAATAACCCACAATACTGACCAAAATAGCTTTGATCAGTTGTAGGCGGCCTGCAAAATTTAGAAATCTAGCTGTCCACAACTCCAATTTGCTACACAGTCTGGTGATCAGAGTCTGGCAATCATTTTTGCTTAGCTTGCCAGTAATGAGAGGTAAACCCAAGTAGGTGATAGGCATATGACCTCTTTGGAACCCCGAATAAGCAAGAATATCATCAACAACTTCCTGTCTAACATTGGCAAAGAAACAAGTAGTCTTTGAAAGATTAGGCTTGAGGTTAGAACAGTTTGAGAAGAGCTTTATCCCATCCAAAAGTGCTGAGACTGAACTAAGATCACCATGACTAAACAGGAACACATCATCATCAAAAATAACATGGTTCAGGTTTACCTCCTTTGTTCTCCAATGGAATTTAAAATTAGGATCCCTGGTCACCTTACCCAGACAAGCTGAGAGAGCCTCCATGGCTATCACAAACAGATAAGGGGATAGGGGGTCGCCCTGCCTCAGGCCAGACTCACCTTTGAAAAAACCTTCCAGACTGCCATTTAACTTTACAGAGAACATTGTGGAGGTGATGCATTTCTCCAGCCACTTGATGAACTGGTGGGGAAATCTCATTCTTTCCAGAATCTTAAACAGGAACTTCCAGTTTAGGGAATCAAAGGCCTTATGGATGTCCAACTTTATAGCACAGCGGGGTTGACCTGAGTTGCCATTATAGTCTTTGCATAAAGCTTGAGCAAGAAAGATGTTGTCACCAATTGATCTCTTTGCTACAAAAGCAGACTTTTGTCACATCGTTTCCCACCACATGCCAAACAGCCAAGTAGAATTCAACAGTGAACCCATCCGGTCCAGGACTTTTGTTCTTTGCCATTTTTAGGGTGCTCAGCACTTCACTTTCAGAGAAAGGGGCAGCCACATGATTGAGCTGGGAATCTGAGAGAGAGGGAAGAGGGATGTCTTTGGAAATTCAGCTACCTCAGACTTTTTCCCCAAAATGTCTTTATAGAAATTCGTCACCACTTTTGCCATATCAGCATGAGAAGAGTGGGAAACTCCCTCCGAGTCCCGAAGAGAAATAATCTTATTAGTATTCCAGTTCCCTCTGCATGAGTTATAGAAAAACTTACTATTGCCATCTCCAAGTTTTAACCACTGAATCCTGGATTTCTGCTTTAAAAACTGCTCCTCTAATCTTAAGGATGCTGAATAGTTCTCAATAAACTCATTTTCTTCTTCAAAATATGTAGCAGTGGGGTTTGCAGGCATTTCACTCTGAAACTGAGATAGAGCATCCCGAGATAAAATCACTAACTGGTGGACGTCCCCCACCCTTTTGTTTAGGCCCTTAAGAGCCAACTTAACATTTTTGAGCTTAGAGGTCAAAATAAACCAAGGGTTTCCCTCTACCTCCACAGACCAAGCTTTCGCCACAGTTTCCAAAAAATCTGGATTCTCAATGAGGTGATTAAAAAATTGGAAGGGCTTCATCCCAGAGGAGAAACTAGTTCCAAGCGAAGTGATTGCAGGGCAATGATCAGATAAACCCCGAGAGATGAATTCCACAGAGGAGCAAGGGAACAAGGAATGCCAATTTGAGTTGACTAACACTCGGTCCAACTTTCTGAACTTTGGCTGCGTAGTATTGCTATCCCACCAAGTGAAGAAGTGGCCCGAATACCGAAGATCAGTGAGACCATTTGCAAGCAAAAACTATTTGAACTCATCCATTCCAGTAGTCCAGTCTAGGACTCCTCCCTGCTTTTCATCAATGCTAATGCAAGAGTTGAAATCACCACATAAGACCCAGGCCGCATCATTCAAACCATTCGCTATGCCTGCCAAATCATTCCATAATGGCCTACGATCAATCGCTTCATTAAAACTGTATACAAACGAGATAACAAAGTTTGTGTTACTCTCAATAAGGGTGACAGAGCATGTGATATGCTGACTAGAAGAAGCAATAACCAAAACATTCCAAATAGAGGGGTTCCACCCCAGCCAAATACGGCCTCCCGGTGGTGTTTTAACACTCTCACTCTTTTTTTTTTGCTAATTAAAATTTATACCACAGGCAAAAGATTACATCTCTAGGGGCATACCCCGCGGTCAGTAAACCATCTACCTAGTGGAACAACAAAGAGAAAAACATCAATAATGCTAGATAAACTAGCAATCAACCTCCACATAACACGAAACTAAACAAAATCTAAAGATTATTCTGGCACCTTAAACAACCTAAAATTGAGACTAGGCACATGTCTCACAAAGCCCATAGTAATGAGAAGCAGCAGATAAACCATGTAGTGACGCAAATGCATTCCAATAGCACCATTGATCTGAACGTACTGCATTCTACTCATTAACCCTTTGCTGTCAAAACTAACCAGGAAAATCAGCATGTTACGCGGTAAGAAGGCTTCAGTCCTTGACCTGACTACCTCCTGGGCACATGAAAAAATTCCTGTAAAGATTCGTCCATTCGTGCTGAATGGCCCAACGACAAGCAAAGATAATGCACTCTGAAATGCATTCACACTAGGCTGATAGACAGGCTGAAAATCAGGCACAACTACACTGTCATTATGAGCCCAAAAATTATCAACAAAAAGATGCTCAGTAAATCTTTTCAGAAATTCCTCGGAAACTATGTGGACCTCCGCCACAAATTTCATGTCCAGCTTAATCCCCTCAGGAAACACCACATTCACATCTATGTCATCAATTGTGCACCACATTGTGCTAGTACGGAGAGACATGCCCGTACGCAACAACATTCTTGTTTTCTTGACTGCAAACCATGCATATCTAGATCTACTGAAACCCGTCTCATGTTCTTTAACATTCCCATCACTTAGAATCAAGCGAACAAACACGTGATCTTCATTACTTAGCCCAGCAGTAGACAAGACAAAGCGCTTGTTCATCAATATTCCCAACAAACTAAAGAAATTTCCCACCATAAAACCACCAAACACTTTACCACCATCTGCTTCAACCTCATTCGAGGCTCGAACAGAGACTCCAACCACAGCATTATCCACTAGCATGGTGTCACAAAGCCTCGATGAACCAAAACCTGGATCTTCCAACCAGAACAAGCATAGATAATCTATCCCTTGTTCCAATTGCCCCTGCATCGAGAAGCAATTCCCATGAAAAGTCTGAAAAAACAGCAAGGATTCCTCGCTCACGCAGAGAAGTCTCCCACCCAACATCGACTCCTGAGTCGATTCTATCTCACTGTTGTCCCCCGATTGAGGCAACTCATCAAACACCTTGCCATCTTTAAAATCAGAAGCTCCTGCAGTGATATTTTCATGTGCTCTGCATTCCTCAGTGAGCAGAATCCAGTCCACATAACAAACAACAATCATGTTCTCACCAAGGGCGTTAGAACCCCCAGCAAAAGAAATAGAGTTCATCAATGTATACGGCGTAGCCCGCACATATTGATAAACAATCGTCATCATAAACTTACAGATCCCTTTAAATCGAGACTCCTTCGTCAAACATTATTTTAGTATTTTACCATCAAATAGAATTCGGTCAAACCTTGTTAGACCAGGACTCCTAGCGACGGCTGAATTTCTCATACCACAGTCAGGAAACCTCCTGAAGCTGTCATCGTTCACAGCACCAAATACCATGGTGAAGTTATAGCTAGCAACCAAGAAGTTGTTATTAGCAAGTAAGACCCTCAATCCAATTGCGACTCCTCTCTGTTCAGAATTTGCTACGTTTCTCAGCATCATTCCATCAAACATCTTGCAGTCATCCCTTAGAATGCCATAGCAAGGCATACCGAACCTTAGAATAGGAGAAGCTCCTACTTCTGTGATAACAAAGTACTCATGAAGCCCAATAAAGACAACATCGAAGTTCATCTCCATCAAACCTCCATCAACATGAAAGAGATCCTAACAGACAGAAGGAAGTGAAGAGGTTCGTGTACGAAATGAGAGTCGTATTCTCTCTGCCTTCTCTCTAAAATCTTCTCTCTAAAATTCTCAAAAATCTAAACAACTTCTCCATCAGATCTAAAGTTTCAATTCCTAAATCCATTTCCCTCTCTCTTCTCTCATCGAAATACATAATTTCTGTTCTTTCCTTCTGCTTTGAGCATGAGCAGAAAGAGGGTTTCTTTCTCGGAGGACTCTGTGGTGTTGACTAGGGCAGCTAGTGACAGGGATCATTTGAGAACTACCCAGGAGGGGTTGGTCCCGGTCTTGAGCCCGAAAAGGGTCTCCTTTGCGGAGAATTTGGTATCGGTGATACCCTATGACGGTCCTCGATCCGAATATGATTTGGATGGGTCAAGTAAATCAAATATTAGGAAGAAGAAGGTGCGTGTCTCCTTTGCTGAGAATTTGATGTCTCAGGGGAAGGGTGAGGGCATTTCTTTTGCGGCTGATTCCAGATTTGGAGTAGCGACGCGTACACGTAGTGTGGTCACACTACAAATGAGTGAAGGTAAGTTTTTCTCACAAAAGAAACTGATTACATCGAATGAAATAGGGGATGATACACTTATTGAATTATCTGATTCTATGAATTCAAGATATGTTAATGATGTGGGTGTCGAGGAGGGGGTTAACTTTGAGATACCTAGTTTATGGGGTGATGGTTCTTCAGATGTAGGCTTGGGTGAGGGGTCAAAACCTAACCTAACTTACAGGGATACCATGGTAACGAATGATGTCGAGGTAGGAGCCTCGATTGGTATACGAAATGTTGTAATGTCAAAAGACGAGGGAAATAGGGGTCTGGACCATACTTTCCTGGAAGGTGAGTCAAAAGACGTAACTAGATGTAACTCTGTAAGGGCTGAGGCTTTAGCCTCTAGCGAAAAGGATAGTTTGGGTGTAACTGATGGGCAGATTGGTACCCAAGATGTGAGTTTGGAGAACAAGGCTAATGACTGTGTGAACTTAAGCTATGTAAAAGATGAGGATTCGGGAAGTGAGGAAGTCCTTTCGGGCCTGGAGAACCTAGTTTCAAGAATTGTCACTGATGACTTTTGGGATGGTAAAACCAAGAGTGACCCTGTTTTCGAAGCGAATAGATTGAATGATGGGTCAGGAAATGTAGGATTGGATGAGGATGCTAGTGGGGTTCATCAGCAGATTACTCAGGCTAAGCATTACTTGCAATTATTGAAATTGTTTATCCAGTACATGGGGTATGAGGTGCCGGTGATGCAGGGGAAGAAGGACTTGCATATTATGCGCTCTGGAAAGTTTTGGACTGACATTTCTGAATGTGGCCAGGATGAAGAGCTCTGTGTAGTTCTTATTGATACTCTTCAAATGCAGGTTTTCGTGATAAATGAGGGTATTGAAATTCCTCTCGAAGGCATTCCTCTTGGGATTATTTTTGATGATAATGGTTGTCCTAGGGATAGCCTTCCTAGTGGCCAGGTTTATGGGACCTTGAAGGATACTTATAACAACATCCATGTGGGGGAGCAGATGGTGATTCAAACCAATGACAAAGAAGCTTTGAAGGAGCAGATTGATGCAGAGGTTGACGAAGCTTTCAATTACCTAATGGTCAATAGTCAGACTGTGACTCAGAGTCAGGAGACTGGGAGACTTGGGGACGATATTCCATGGGATGACCTTCCCACTGTGAGTATTCTGCCCTTGATTGATAATGACTATTTTAGCAATGGTGTCATGGACAGTTCTGCATCAATTCATGTTGGCAAGGAGGCTGAGGCGGGTGGCCAGGAAAGGGATGATCAGGTCTTAAGGATCAGGAAAGGCATGCTCAGGGAGAGCATTGGGAAGGTTGATGGTAGTCAGGGCATGACAACCAGTGTGGATCATATGGAAGCTGATAGCGAGGCTCCTGTTCAAGGAAGGGCGATTGAAGACCAGGCTAGACAAGTGCGCTGGACGAAGTCCAAAATCAAGCAATGGAGAGCGACAAGAGGTGGACATGCTGGCAGGGCGCCTTAGATTATGCGTATTTGTCTTTATTTCTATGCAGACTGTAAGAACCCTGATTTTTGTAATCTTTTAAGAATATAATATCATATGACATTGTGAATTTGGGACCTTTTGAGTCACCTATGTTGTTTAATGGAATTGATTATCTGAGAAATTTATGTTGTTACATTCACTGTGTAAGAAAAAAAAAGGAGATTGTTAAGGCAAGAGGCCTACTGCCATTAAGATTTATGAAAACTTGGGATCTGAGAGTTATTAGAGTATTAAAAGATTTTAAGAGACTATGACAAGGAGTTATGGATATTTAAGGAATTTACACAATTAAGTACTTAAGGAATTACAAAGGAAATCTCTACGCGACAAAATATTATTACGAGGAATTAATTATGATACGATATGAATTGAGGATTAAGTGACAACCATTGGTGGAGAAATAATAATACAAGGAAGGATATTGCATGCAAGTGTCATGTAACTAGCTAGTTAGGAAATGAACTAGAAAGCAAAAAGCATAAAGCATAAAGTAACTAGATGAATAGTGGAAAGTACATGCACCATGCTTTAAGGGACAAGAGGGTATGGCTTGACCTAGGGGCTAGCTACTAGGCTTGGATGCATGTGACTTATACATATCTACACATATCACATTACTACATCTCACAATTCAAACCAAGCAACAAAACAAACTCTCTCTCTCCCTCTTGCAAACTCTCGGCCTAAACAAGAAACAAGGAAGAAAATTTTCTTTCTTCCACTTCTCTTCACTCACAATTCAAGGCATAATTCCTAGGCACTCTACATCATCTAGACAAGGTATGTTAGTAATTTCAAGCCATTTCATCCACCCAAATTCAAGTTACAAATTGTTAAAGATTGGGTGAATAGTAACCATGTTTGATTTTCTTTTAGATCTTGGATTGTAAGGGTTGTAGGAGACCATTCAAGGTGTTATTAAGTTGTGTAAAGCTTATCCAAGGCTCCTAGGTGCTCAAGAAGGTATAAAAATCACAAACCCTCTTGGTTATGTAGTATTTATAAGGTTTGGTAGTAGATCCATGTATTTGTGAGCTAATCTTGGTTGTATAAGTATTGGATGACATGGATCTTGAGTTTTGATGTTGAGATTGTGACTTTTATGATTATGGATAATATATATATATCTCCATGAGTGTTATGAACCATGAACTAAGTGTATTAAGTGTTGGTTGTGTTGTGGAATTATGAAAAATGGTTGATCTAAGTAGTATGTGCTTGCTGAGTTTTTCCAGGAGCATTGACCTGTCTTGTAACACGGTTTTGAACCCCCAAATTTTGTCCCCTGATGTCCTACCATATATTGTTGGAAAGATAATTGAATGTAGTTTCTGGAAATGTAAGGTTCATGGCTAGGTGATGTATAGATTTTAAGTTATGGCCGGAGAAGTGAATTGTGTTTCTGGATTTCGGGCTGCACTAAATGACCCCCTTGTGAACCTTGTTTAAACCCCTAAAAATTTATGAGGGATCATGGAAAAATTAGAGAAGCTAGGAAATGCAGTGGTGAAGGCTACACAAAAAGAATCTGATTAAAACTCGAATTTTCCAATTTTATAAAAATGTTAGAGCGAGGTGTGCGCAAGTGAAAAACCACTTAGGAGATTAGTTTAAAGTAGTTTTAAGAATGTTCACTTGAGTTTCGAGTTTGAGGAATAGATTTGAGTCGAATGGGTAACGAAAGTGATAATGTGACGACATGGTCATATGAGAGGGTTAGTGGTCACAAGTGGAGTCGTTAAGTTGGTCTTACGATTTTTAAAACCTTATGATTAAGTAGCGTTGTTAAGGTACTAACGTACAAATATTGATTATGTATAGATTTCCATTCCACTTCGCGAGCCGACCACCCCAACCTCACCAAGGCAAGTTTTCCAACTCTAAGCATTTAATTTCAAAAGATTATATTCTTGAGTTTACGTATGCAAGTTTACTTCTCAAAACTTATATATAAGGATTTTCACTATTGTGTTTATAGCTTCCAAACAAACGTATTATATGCTTATGCTTTACGAGATTATGTTGAAGTTTGAGATATATGCATATGTGTTTGTACACCCTTGAACTTAGAATGAAAGTGTTTTCTTCGGACAACGACCCTAGCAATAGAGGTTGTAGCGGTCCAAATATACTATTGACCGGGGAGCGGTATATTGTTGCATCGTGATTAAATTGCGAAAACCCGAAGAATCATTCGGGAAGTATCGTATACCTAAGTAATTATTATTTTTACGTTGTTAAAAATACTAAAAAATATCTATCTTGGATTAAAAGCTTATTTTAATTATATAATTATTTTATTAATTGTTTATATTAAATCCCAAAATATTATTTATTAATTATCGTTCATTATTTTAAAGACAAAACTAATCCAAGATACCTTTAGCGTTTTCAAACTCGAACTCTTTCGAACCCAAAACATTTTAAAAAACCCCCGGTCAGGTTTTGCTTCTTGTACGTTTTTCAAGAATTATCGGTCGACTGAGGTCGAACTTCAACTACTCGAATTTTCTATCAAAATGATTTTTGAAAAGAAAAGAAAAAGGGGACTCTGGCAGGTATGGGAATCATTTACGAACGATTCCCGGGATGTGTAAGCGGCCGTGAGCCAGGCGGTCCATCAACTATTATTCCGGCCCAGGTGTTGCCGAAGGATGATTACGGATGTAGTTTTCATCGAGGGTGATTACGGATGTAGTTTTCACCCGGGGATAGTTACGGATGTAGTTTCTATCCTTCTACCGGTAGAGAAGACCCGCGGATTGTTGGACTTGGTTGTGGCGACTGATCATCGTCAATCCTTGTCAGGTTTTTATGTTTTCTTCCAGTCCCATCCTCCACTTTGGAAAAATACTCAAACACTGCTTCTTGGGCATAAGTGCCAAGTTGCCGATAGTGTGGTTTTTGATAAGAAAAATATTGACATCGTGCAGTATCTAGAACTGCAAGATTTTCTATAGAGATTGGCACGTGTTAGTGCACTCTTGCAATTATTTCAAAGAATGAAATGTTTTTGAATGAGAAACCTTCTAAGCTAATGGAAGGAAAGAGGTTTTGCATCAATGCATTCCCTGTACATTATGTTAACCGTAGAGTGTTTTGCCGAAACTGATATACTCATATGTATATATTTTCAAACTTGAGATATATTGAAATGAGAACCTTATAAAGGATTCATATGTTATTCTTAAAGCCCCTTAGCGAGTATAAATGTTTTATTCAAACTCGGACATATATATTGTCGAGTTATGTTTTGTAATCTGAGATATATACCCATACCGTTGGGAACGTTTTCAAAATAAACCACTTTATTATTTTTCAAAATGGTGAACTTGCTGAGCATTATGTAGCTCATTCTTGCTTTATAAAAACTTTTCAGAAAGAGAAGAATTTGGTCGATTAACTCCGCACCAGCAGAAGAGGAGTAGGAGATTTACCCCGGAGATGATTTAGTTCCTGAAAAATACTACAGAGCAAGTCTGATAGGTTTTCAACTGTAATAGTAAGACTTGTCTTCAAGTGTAGTTGTATAAGTGGAAGTGTGTAAGATTCTGGATTGTACAGATGAATTGTAATATTTAGTGTTACTTTTGATTATCATTTCTGAGGCTCTAACTTGTATGTGCGTAAGATTGAGGTCTAGATGGATGTATTGTTGAGTTGTAAAGTTAATACAGGTATGATATGGTTGGATGTGATGTGACGACCTGAATCTCTGACCTCGGATTTGGGGCCGTCACACAGACTCTATTATGACTTATTGTTGTGTAGTTTATTCGGCTGTTGATTTTGCGGGGTATGCCCCTAGACTTGTTCTTGTTGTTCCTTCTTGGTATAAAATCTTAATTAGCAAAAAAAAAAAAAAAAAAAAAACATGAAAGAGATCCTTCTCCTCAAACGAGGAAAGGAGAGGGACCTTGCGCAAGTTCAGAATACTCTTCTCATCTGGTGAAACAGAAGTAGCCCTGCCATTAGAAGCCACCATGGATAAATACTCCCCGATAGCAAGTACCAGCGGAGTATAAATCTGAGAGGACAATCCATCTCTCAAGAATTGAGAAAAAACCTCTAAAAGAGGCAGATCCACCAAAAAGGACACAAATACCGAATATATCTTTTAAGAAGTAATTTTATAGGTGAGAGGAGAAGAAGAGAAGGTGAATTCATGAAAGTGGTATATAGATCTGATGAATTTTGGGTGTAGACAGGTTGGTTTGAGTGGCGGCTGCCTAAGGTTAACTAGAGAGAGAACGACTCTCATCTGGCTACTTAGTTCAAAATGAAATTTAGTGAGTTTCGGAATTCCTGTTAACACTCTCACTCTTGGAGGATGCTTGTTGTTCACTGGATTGTGCCTCATCCTCATTATTCAACATTTGCTTGATAAGTAAGGCATCCTCATCAATTTCAAATGTTGATTCTTTAAAAATTGGATTTTCAGCCTTTTTCAAAATGTGAGGCACTTCCTCATGAACAACTGTGTCATCTACAATGACAGCATAGCCTTTTCTCTGTTTAAGAGTGTCATAGTCAAGTCCAATAGCAGCCTTGGGTTTAGCTTGAATTTTCTCACAGTAGGATTGCACTAGACCAGATGATTTCTTAATTGTTTTCAGTTTGAATTCATTTTCAGCTAATTCATCCCTAAGAGCCTTTTCCACTTGACTAGCACATAGAACCTTATTTTGCAGATATTCAACTTCTTTCTTAAGGTTTTCTACTTGCATAGCAGTTAGCTCAAGTTCCTCATTCTTTTTGGTTAACATTTCATTTCTAGTAGACAGTTTAGCAATCTCCTCATTAGCAGCAGTCATACTGGTATGAATATTAAACATCTCAACAGATAGTTGTTCAATCATGCATTTATACTCAGAAACAGACATATCTATAGTAGTGAGAGATGGTACCTGAGAATCTGATGGAGATGTGTCATCCTTGGAATTGGCCATCAAGGCATAGTTGCAAAATTCTTGTTCCTCTCCATCACTATCAGAATCATCCCAACACTTCCCTTCAGCAATGTAGGCCTTACCTTGTGTCTGCTTTTTCAGAAGGGCCTCATACTTAGCTTCGAGCTCAAGAAACTCTCTATCATTCTTTTTAGGCTTCTTGCATTCACTGGCAAAATGCCCTAGGTCATTGCATCTATAACACCTTACAGATGACCTATCCACATGGCTGGTTTTGAACTTATTCTTGTTTGGTTTCACAGGCGCCTGGATCTTGTTGAATGAATGGTTTTGGGTTTTGGGTTTGAAGGGTTGATTCCTTTTGAATCTGATGTTTGGAAATTTTCTGGCCATGAAAGCATATGAAGTGTTTTCCATCCCATCTAGTTCTTCAAGAGTGTAAAACTTTTCTTCCTCCTTCTCCTCAACAGGTTCACTTACCTCAGCTTCAGTTTCTTCATCATCTACTATCTCCTCTATCATTAGCTGGCTTGTAGATGCTTCTAGGTCTTGAATAGATTTGTTGACAATCAAGGCACATGATGTGTTTATCATTCTGCCTTGGTTGGCCTGGATAGCCCTTTTCTGAAGCAACTCAAGCTCATGAGTTTTTAAAACTCCATAGAGCACATCATAAGTGATTTTGTTCAAATCTCTTTCTCTTAGAGAAATGACCCTTTGCTCTAGATGATTTGGTGAAGATAGCAGAAACTTCATGTTTAACTCCTTGGTGCTGTAGACATTGCCATTCATCTGCAACTCAGTGACTAGCTTGTGAAATCTTTCAAACATCTCAGTAATGCTTTCCTTGGGCTGTGCCATGAAAGCTTCATACTGTGTGACCAGTATCTGTTTCTTGTTTTCCTTAACCTCATCAGTTCCTTCACATAACACCTCAATGTGATCCCATATTTCTTTGGCAGATGTGCATGATGCAATGTTTGCAAACATTGACATGTCCATAGAATCAATAATTAGCAACATGAGGTGACTGTCAAGAGCAACCTTCTCCCTTTCTGATTCTGTCCATTTGGATGGTTCCTTGGCCTCATAGGATCTTGGAACAATTGTGGTTCCAACAGTCTTTTCAGGTATCTCTTGTTGTGGAACGAAGGGACCATTCTTGAGAATCTCAGGATACAAAGGATGAGAGGCTTTGATGAACAACATCATCTTTATCTTCCAGAGGTTGTAATTTTCTTTGTCAAACTTAGGGACTTTCACCGTTCCTGTAGTCTTTGGTGTATTCGAACTCATGATCATTTTTCTATTTTTGAATAAACAGCCCTCTCTGATACCACTTGTTGAGTATTGAACACAGTAAAAGAATATAGAGGGGGGGTGAATGGATTCTTGAACTTTTCTTTGGCTCGAGTGTATGTAGCAGATAAGTGTTTGTGTGTGCAGAAGTGAAGGTACGGATAAAGAATCAACACAAGACACAATATCACTTTAATCTAATGTATTATTAGATAAAGGTTGCTACAATCTGTGAATATAAATGATAGTATTCTCAGCTTTATCTAATAGTATTATTAGATAAAGGTTGCTACAATCTGTGAATACAAATGATAGTAATTTGCTTAAAGTGTATGAAAAACTTGACTCACAAAGTTAATGACTAAGGAAGTGAGGATGTATCCTTATAGAACATGGATACAACCTACTTACTACAAATAAGGTAGCTAAACAAATTACTTTCTATTTTGTCTATCCTTTTTGAGTAAGTGTCCAAACGGTTACAGATTTGACTTTGGAAGGACTGTTCAGATCCACTTCTTTAGCTCTTTGTCTCTTCTATATCTCTCCAAGCTTCCTTGTAGGCTTTCCAGAGCACGTTACAGATTGTGGTACATAAAGTGCATTGGCTTTTTGCAGGTTTGAGACTTGTACAATTTCTTCAGTATTTTGTCTCCAAGAATGTATTCGAGAAGTGACTAAGTAAGTGATTCGAGAACTAGAATTGACTTGATCGATAACTCTGAGTTCTCGAACACTGTTATATTGTCATATCGAATCACTTCTCGAATAGCTCTTTTCTCTGGGAATCCTTGAGTTATCGAATAGAGCATTGTGACTTGTCGAATCCCTGAGATCTCGAATACCTTTCTGAGTCCTTGAGATATCGAATGGAACTTTGACTTGTTGACTCTTTGAGAACTCGAATACCACTTTGACTTGTTGACTTCTTGAGTTCTCGAACAGAGTAATAGACATATCGAATCTCTGAGATATCGAATGAGATATCGAACAGTGTATTCAGAGATATCGAATAGTGTCTTGAGATATCGAATCCCTGACTTCTCGAATGTTGGACTTCTCGAATAGACAAATATACTTCTCGAATTGGTACTTAGGCAAATTCGTCATTTCTTCAAATCCTAACTCTGATTATTTGACAGTCTTTATCTTCTTGCTTGAGGCATGAACCTTGGAACTTCTTTCAAGCATTATTCTTGACTATATAAGTACAGTTACACAACTAGGATTTGGTGCCTATTACAAGTACAGAACAAATAGAAACTCTACAACTAGAGGTTCCCTCAGTTAAGAGGTCATGTAAGTAATGCAAAGCATTACAAACAATTAGGGTTGTTATTAGATGTACACAGGCATGCCTCTGTGACTAACACGCCATGAAGTCCATAATAGGGTGAAAATCTATTGACACCCCTTCCTTGTTGGTGATAGCTGCAACATGATTGTTCATCATAAAATCAAAGTCACCAAACTTGAAAGCTACTGATTTGGGTAGTCTTCTTTGAGCTGCCATTTTGATCTGAAAAGAACTTGAGAAATCTTTGAAATTGATTAGTGATTTTGAAAACTCGAAAGGATGTTTTTGCCGTTAGAAATTCGAAGTAGAAGAAAACAATAAACAATCAGAGTCTCAAAATAAAGATATATTCACAATTCCTTCAGACCCACTAACCCACGTTGACACGTAGGTTGACAGGTGTCAGTCCCTGAAAAATGCAGTTACCCACGATTTTTGGAAAATAAAATCCATAATTGATTTCAATAAAATAAATCAGGGTATAATCAAGATAAAAATCAATATTGATCAGCTTCCTTTTCCTGATGTGATCTTTTCATCAAGATAACCACAAATCTCAGTGTGATTTAAAAATTAAAAATAGTCATCAATCCTGATGAAATCACACTTGTATTCCTGACCAATATCATCCTGATTCCGAAGACTAAATGGAGTTTCCACGTGGCATTTTCTTTTATCTGAAAAAGAAATAAACAATTAATCTGAACAAAATCAATTGGTTAGATACGTTCAACAATCTTTGAAAATACAAGAAATACAATCATGCACAATAATAACGACTGCATTGATAATCTCCAAATGACTGTTCAGTTTCCCACGTCTTTCTATAAAAGAAACTGATGCCTTACGCCATACTCCAAAACCTTTCAATATTTTCTCTGTAAACCATGTCTTTCCAAATGACTTTCAACCCAATTATTCATATGAACCCTAACTTACGATTCATTTCTTCTGACTTAGAAGAGATGACTTTTCTCATCGAGTTCAATATGGTTAGTATTAACCCAAATGATTTCCAAAAGTCTCTTCTAAAACATCTACCAGTTGAACAAAATCTCCCTCTAATCTCTTCACACCTTGATGATGAAGAATTTGGTGTAGAGTCTGAGGTTGATCTTGATGGAGATGCTATTCATTTATCCATCAGTCCTCAATAAACACGGGTTTGTGCCAGCTGCTCTTATTCAAGTCATCCTGAGAAAAAATTCAAGAGCAGATGGATCGGTGCAAATCCCTAATGGATTTCTTGAGATACCCCTTGTCCTGTATCTTAGATGCATACAGGAAGCAATATCCAAAAACATTAGACAAGAATAGGATTATCAGTAGAAGTTAGACAAAAAGATGTTTGTATTTCATTTCCATGTATGTAATACTTTCGATTAATGAAAATACAAGCTTTCTTATTATCTACTTGTCTATTGTCTGTTTATTTGACTGATCTGAATAATGTATAAATTATCAGTATGCATGTGTTAAAACTCGATTACATAGACTTAACAAATCTCAGAATTGAATCACTGAATAACATGAACTTCAGGATTTGAAACAGTAAACACACAAATTTCACAATCCTGATACTAACAATACAATCCTGATGACGTCAGCATCCTGATAGCAATCCTAATCTTGATGTTTATTAACAAGTCTATCATACTGTAATTTATCAAAGTAAAATGTTACAACTTAAGCATTTAACTATCAAATATAGATCCTGACAAGAATATCAAGTCTATAAGCTGAAACACATACCTTGCTACTTTTGCAGGTGTTAAAGATCTAGAAATTTAACATTCCTAACTCACTAACCAATCTAATGAATGTAACCTCATCAAGTGGTTTAGTTAGAATATCTGCAAGCTGTTTATCAGTAGGAACAAAATGAAGTTCCATAGTACCATTCTCAATATGTTCTCTAATAAAATGATACCTGACATCAATGTGCTTAGTCCTTGAATGTTGAACAGGATTTTCTACAATCTTGAAAGCACTAGTATTATCACAAAACATAGGAATATTATTAAGTGTCATACCATAATCCATCAACTGATTTCTTATCCAAAGGAGTTGTGCACAACAACTGCCTGCTGCAATGTACTCAGCTTCTGCAGTTGAGGTTGAGACAGATTGTTGCTTCTTGCTTGCCTAAGAAATCAATCTGTTTCCCAAGAATTGACATGTACCTATAGTGCTTTTCCTGTCTATTTTACACCCTGCATAATCAGAGTCTGAATAGCCAATTAGGGAGAAATCAGATTCTCTAGGATACCACAAACCAAGATTTGGAGTTCCTTTGATATATATAAAAATTCTCTTCACAACAATTAAATGAGATTCCTTAGGATCACTTTGGAATCTAGCACATAAACAGGTAGAAAACATTATATATGGTCTACTTGCAGTTAAGTACAACAGTGAACCTATCATGCCTCTATAGCTAATGTTATCCACACTTTTTCCCTTAGGATCAGAGTCTAGCTTAGTGGCTGTTGCCATGGGTGTTTTTGCAACTGCACAGTCTTGAAAGTCAAACCTATTTAAAAGACCTTTGATATACTTTGACTGATTAATGAAAATACTAGTCTCAGTCTGTTTGACTTGCAAACCTAAAAAGAAATTTAATTCACCCATCATGCTCATCTGATACTTAGACTGCATAAGCTTACTAAACTTAGCACACAATTTTTCATTAGTAGAACCAAATATGATGTCATCAACATAAACTTGAACTAAAAACAATTCACCTTTAATCTTTCTAAAGAATAGAGTTTTGTCAATTGTACCTCTTGTGAAGCCATTTTCAAGAAGAAATGTAGACAAAGTCTCATACCATGCTCTTGGTGCCTGCTTTAGTCCATAGAGTGCCTTGTCAAGTTTGTAGACATGATTTGGAAATTTTGGATCAACAAAACTAGGTGGTTGCTCCACATATACTTCCTCATCAAGCTTGCCATTTAGAAAGCACTCTTTACATCCATTTGATATACCTTGAATTTTGAATGAGCTGCAAATGCAAGAAACATTCTGATAGCTTCCAATCTTGCTACAGATGCAAAGGTTTCATCATAATCAATTCCTTCTTCCTGAGAATAACCCTTGGCCACCAGTCTTGCTTTATTTCTTACAATCATACCAGATTCATCTAGCTTGTTTCTGAAAACCTATTTTGCACCAACAATAGATCTATCTTTAGGTCTTGGTACCAATTTCCAGACTTTGTTCCTCTCAAACTCATTTAATTCTTCCTACATTGCAATTACCCAATCAGGATCCTGTAAGGCTTCTTAAACCTTCTTAGGTTCATTCTTTGAGAGAAAACAACTGTACAAGCATTCATTTTGAACTGATCTTCTAGTTCGAACACCACTATTTGGATCACCAATTATCAAATCTTCAGTATGATCCCTTGTCCATCTTCTAACAGGTGGTAGATTGCTCTTGCTAGACTCTCCCCTAAAGTTAGTGGTATCTCTTGTAGAAGAGTGTTCATTTCCTTCAAAAGCTCCCCCTTGATCAGTAGAATCAGTAGACTCCATACTGCTACTAGTTCCTGATCTTCCTTCAATAGTCTCTAAAGGATCAGTTCCTGATGGAGTAGACTCTGAATAACTAGTCTGCTCCTGATGAACACTGTGTTCTCCTTGATTGATTTGCTCCCCCTCAACAATAGCATTCCTTTGAGTAGCAATAGAAATTTCTTCTTGAGAACCTTCATCATCACTGGAGAACATTTCAGAATTCTTAAGATTTTCAAATTCCAATTTGTCATGGCTTTCATCACTTTGCAGAATTCCAAATTTCTTGTCATCAAATGCAACATGAATTGATTCCATAACAATGTGAGTTCTGAGATTATAAACTTTGAAGGCCTTTGATGCTGAGTATCCTAGAAAGATTGCTTCATCCGATTTGGCTTCAAACTTTGCAAGTTGTTATTGCAATGATTTAATTATGTTGCTGTATGGTATCAAAAACGTTGCTAAATATATGCTTCCTCTATGAGAGTCTAGAGAGAGAAGCTCCTCCTTCTCACTAGAATCTCTTTTAGCCGCCTCTATTTTCAACACAACTTCCATCAGATCTATTCAATCAACCTTCAATAATCCACTTTCCATCTCCAATCCCTCACCTATACACAAAATTTCTTTCCTTAGTAGTTTGATTATGTGTCCAAAAAGGGTTTCTTTTTCGGAGCCTTTGGTATCGGAAACGTTTGCCCAGAAGGATGGGCTTTTTGCGTGTTCTAAGAGTGGCCTTTCTTCTGAGAAGGGGAAGAATGAATCGTTGATTCAGACTTCTAAAAGGTCGAAGAAGAAGGTTACTTTTAGTAATATGGATACTGTGATTAGGTTTCAACCTATTGAGATGTCCGATTCTTCAGATCTTAAAGATAATGATAGTGATTTGGATGTTAATTCTTCTTTGGTGAATTTGGTTAATTCTCCTATGGTGAATTCGGTAGAGCCCACCATTAGGGTTTCTAATGATGTTGGCAATGAGGGATCTGAATGGAAGCGGAAGGGTGGTTTCATTCCCATATCTGGGATTGCTCCTAGATCGCGCAGCTCCTGCTATCTGCAATTGATTGAAGGTAAGCCCTTCTATTCTAAGAAGAGGGTTTCTTTTAGTAATATGGATACGGTGATTAGGGTTCAGCCTATTGATTTGTCCGATTCTTCGGATCTGAATGATGATATTGATAGAGATAATCTGGATTTGGGTGTTTATTCTCCTATGGTGAATTTGGTTAATTCTCTTATGGTAAATTCGGATGAGCCCTCCTTTAGGGTTGATTTTATTTCTGAACAAGTGAGTGATGTTGGTAAGAAGATTGTTAATGAACATCGGCCTGGTGAGGAGCGGGTTACGGAACTCCGGCCTGGTTCTGATGATTCGAGCACGAGGAGGAAGAACTTTCGTGCTGATACTAAAGGGAACTTTAGTGCCTGTAAGGCTTGGGTTAGTCTGGATGGTCTTATTCAGATGGAGCAAACAGGGTATGTAGCTGTGTGCTTGCAGGATGGTATTCTTAAAGAATGTGATATAATGGGGAAGGTATGTGTTCGTGTTACTGAAAATGATTTGTCTGTTATTAGACTTTCGAAGATGGGTGCTAAGCAGGTTTTCTTACTGCTTTTGAGTGATAACCATGTTGTGAAGAGCCATCCATGGCACATTGCATGGAAGGGCTTCATCTTTGATGGTGCCTGTGATGTTGATGAGATAACAAAGGGGCCTATTCAAGGCTTATTTGTTATGTTTCTTTATACTTCTGCTGACAAATGCATAGAGACTGGTCTTGGTATGTCCCGAGTGGGGATGGCTGGGTGCGGTAATGATGTTTGCAACACTGATTGGAAGAACAGGGATTGCTACCCGGAGGCAGGGAAGATTGTCGATTTGATCGAGGATGATGGCACTGTTTTGATTGCTACTACTGCTGTTGGGGGCTGGCACAGGATGATTGAGATGTCAATCATGCAACTTCTGTTGGTCTCAAGTTGTTTATGCCAGAAGAGCAGGCTCCATTTGTGGACAGCTGCTGGATGGGTGCCTAAGGGTGTTGATGAGGGTCAGAACAAGAAAGCTTTAGCCATGGGTGCTTGGGATCATTGTCAAAGTGGACAATGTTTGGTCATGAAGAAGCTTACTCTCGGCATAGTTTTTTAACTTATGATTAATCTAGTTTGCTATGTAGACTCTATTATGACTTAATGTTGTGTAGTTTATTCGGATGTTGATTTCGCGGGGTATGCCCCTAGATTTGTTTCATGTTGTTCCTTTTGGTATAAATTTTTAATTAGCAAAAAAAAAAAAAAAAAACTTTGCAAGTTGTTCTGGATGAACTTTTAGGACATAGCATTTGCATCCAAAAATGTGAAAGTATTTCACACTTGGTTTCTTTCCTTTGATCATCTCATAGGGAGTCTTTCCATGACTATTTACCAAGGTACAATTTTGAGTGAAACATGACCAAGGTACAATTTTGAGTGAAACATGACCAAGGTACAATTTTGAGTGAAACATGCAGTGTTAATAGCTTCTGCCCAGAAATAGGTTGGAAGCTTTGCATCTGCAAGCATGGTTCTTGCTGCATCTATGAGAGTTCTATTCTTTCTTTCTACTACACCATTCTGCTGAGGTGTTCCAGGTGCATAAAACTGTTGAGTGATTCCATTGTCTGCACAATACTCCTCCATTATAGAATTCTTGAATTATGTACTCCTAAGTACTTTGACTTTGTACTCAGAGCCATTCTGAATATTCTTGACAAGTTCAATGATTTGCTGAGGAGCTTCATCCTTCTTGTGTAGAAAAAATACCCATGTGAACCTTGTGTAGTCATCCACCATAACTAGAGCATATCTTTTCTTGCTGATAGACATAATGTTTACTAGACCAAACAAATCAAGATGTAGCATGTGAAATGGTTCAATAATTGAATTTTATGTCTTGCTCTTAAAAGTGGTTCTTCTTTGTTTTCCAAGCTGGCAAGCATCACAAAGTCCGTCTTGCACATAATTTGCCTGAGGTAGGCCTCTCACCAGATTGTGCTTAACAAGTTGATTAAGCTTCTTGAAGTTAAGATGTGAGAGCTTCTTGTGCCAATTCCAGCTTACTTCATTTGATGCCTTGCTGTAAAGACATCTAACTATTCCTTTAGATGTGTCACTTAAGCTGGCTTCATATATGTTACCATATCTTTGACCAGTTAAAAAATGTCTTCATTCTGCATATTCAAGATTTTGCATCCTTCTCTGTCAAAGATTGATTGATAACCTTTATCACCCAGTTGACTTATGCTTAATAGTGTGTGTTTCAAGCCTTCAACCAGTGCTACGTTTTCAATGATGACATTCCCCATCACAATTGAGCCATATCCCAGAGTTTCTCCTTTGTTGCCATCTCCAAAAAAATATTACTGGGCCAGCTTTCCTCTCAAACTTTGTAAGCAGGGACTTCTTTCCAGTCATATGTCCAGAGCACCCACTGTCCAAGATAATTGAATGCTTCTTTCCTGTGCCCTGCAAATAAAAAGTAACTAGTTAGAAATATTTAGGACCCAACTTTGATTGGATCCTTTCTTACTAGATTTAGAAACAACAGGCTTTGAAGATTTTTCTTTGGAGTTACCTGTTGCAAAGACAATCTTAGACTCTGATTTCACAAACTGTTTGTGACTAGGAGTTTCAGATTTCAGAGAATAATAGTCATAATACAATTCATGATATTTTCTACACATGTAAATGGAATGAAGTAAATTACAACAATGATAACAAGCTTTTTGTGATTGTTATTGAATTTTCTGAGTCTTGGGGAATCTAGGCTCAGTTTTCCAAGAAGGTTTTTGATTGCAGTCTAGGGCCAAATGATTATGATTTCCACACTTATAGCATTTTTTCCTAGGTGCATCAGGTACATTCTTGTAATTGTTTTCTTCATTAATTCCCTCTTTTTCCATTCCTATTTCTTTTGATCTTGCTAGACTCTGAAAGACCATCTAGTCTTTGTTTCAACTGAGACTTAGACAGAAAACCTATATTGACATTCTTAGGTTTCTCTAACACTTTCTCATCTGAATTACTGTTGTTAATTCTCTTGTGTACAACTGGGGTACATTTTGAATCAACAAATTTAACATGTTTAGGTTCAGAAACTATCTTCTTACCTTCAGATTTAGATGTGCTAGCTTCTAGTTTACTATTATCATTAACAATAGCTATAGTCTCTTCTTTTCTAGCTTTATCAAAACCTAAACCATTAACCTTACCAAGAATTTGACTTTCAATGATTTCTTGAGTCTTTTTACTAGAATTGTTAATGGTTTTAATTGTATTTCTCTCTTCCTCTAGTTCTTTTCTGACATAGTCATAAGCCTCAAGAATAACACTATAATCATGCTTAGCTTTATCAGAACTTAACCTATATTCTTCCATTTGAATTAACTCAGATTCAAAAAAATTATTTCTATCAACTAATTTATCATTCTTAATCTTAAGATCATCTTTTTCACTAGTAAGAATTCTAAAATTAGTCATAAGATTCTTAAACTCAGCATGGATAGATCTAATATTATCAGAATCTAAGCTATCAAATGAATCAAGAGAGCGAACTGATACCTTAACAGAAGATTGAGAAGTTTTCTTTGGAGATCCAGGTTTTTCTGAAACATTTGCCATCAATGCAATGTTGTCATAATCCAATTCATCTTCAGAATCACTGGAATCAGCCCAATCCTTCTATGTGACCATGAGTGCATTACCCTTTCCTGAATTCGTAGGCTTCTTACACTCACTGGCAAAGTGTCCAAGCTCGCTGCAGTTGAAGCACTTGATCTTTGCCTTATCAAGCTTGACAATTGTACTTTTGCCCTTGTCACTCTTCTTCTCATCTTTTTTTTGAAAAGATCTTTTGCTAAATCTTCTCCTGTTGAATCTTCCTTTCTTGAAAGCTTTAGCAAACATAGCAAAGAGTTCCTGCATCTCTGATTCAGAATCATCATTGTCAGAGTCTATATCAGTAGTCTATGATTCAGAACTTTCTTTGCTTTTCTTCTTCCTCGAGACCTTTACAATAGACTCAACATTCTGTTCTTCTTGAAGCTTCTTTGATTCAGATTGAGCAGTGAGTGCAACAGTTTTCATCTTTCCTTCACTCCTGCTCTTCTTTTGCTGCCTGTCAAGTTCATAAGCCCTAAGTTTTCCATAAACTGCCTCTAATGATATTTCATCCAAATCATTAGCTTCTTCAATTGCAGATATCTTCTCATTATAGAAATTAGGCAGAGCTTTCATGAACTTAGTATTCATATCCTCCAAGTCATAATATTTTCCATTCATGGTCATCTCATTGATGAGTTTAGTAAACCAATCAAAGGTATCAGTTAGTGACTCACCAGACTTGGATTCAAAGTACTCATACTATTGTATGAAAAGTGTCCTCATATTTTTCCTGACAGGTTTTGTTCCTTCACAATGAACCTTCAAATTGTCCCATATCTCCTTAGCAGTCTTACACGAGAGAACATAGTTAGTGAGAACAGAGTCAAGACTGTTGAACAGTATGTTTCTCACTTTAGCATCTTTAAGAACGTTCTCTTTTTTCTTATCTGTCCATTCGGATTTAGGCTTCTCTGCTGTATGTTTTGGAACAACTTCACCATTGACAGTTGCTTGTCCAACAACCCTTGTTGGAACAAAAGGTCCATCTCTAATTCTGTCAAGATGATCAGGATCTGTTGCTTCAAGTTGATGCATCATCTTTACTTCCCATAAAGTATATTCGTTCCTCTTGAGCATATGGATCTTAGTATTACCATCCTTGTAACTAGACATGATTGCAGATCTTTATGATTATTCAGAATCAACCTGCTCTGATACCAATTATTAACTCGAATAACTTGTAGAAGGGGGTTGAATACAAGTTAAGTAACCGTGTCTAATTTTTGCTTAATTAGTTGAACAAGAACAAACGAATAAACCAAGCTATTTGTATTAATAAGATCAAATACAAACTCTACCAAAGGTGTACAAATACCTTTAGCAGCTGTTGACAATACAAATCTCTCTCTCTCTCTCTCTCTGTTTGTACTCTCGTATACTTACGATTACAAACCTCACGAACAAACTCTTTTTACAATGATATAGAGAGAGTATTTATAATTCTACCTATCAACTAATAACAGAAAGTTAATCTATACATGACAATGTTCTACCGTCTAGTTGATAGTTTCCATCAATAGAAAATTCTTTCCTTCATAATATCTTCTTGCTTGTTTTTCAAAACAACGATCCTGTTTTATAGCACTTGCCAGTTTCTGTAGCATCCATAATGACATCATCAGTAACACGACTAATATCATAGCATCTGTATGACATCATCAGTATCATAACTGATATCGGGATTCCATCTTGCATCAGGATCTGACCATCCATCAGCATTTGATCAGTATTTGACTTCTCGTATCAGGATCTGCTCTCAGTTCCTGAAATGTAGTCCTTGATGCCTTGTTCCTGACTTAACTCTACATATTACTGTCTAACACATATATCCTATACAAAGTGCTAAATCCTTTATAAGATCAGGATATACAAGAAGTATTTGCAAATTCTATTCTTAACATCACAACTTATGAATTATTCCTAACACTCGAGCAATTAAGTTCGCGGGGACTTTGTGCCTAGTGACCTAAGGCTTTTATAGTCTGGGATCCACTAACCCAACGCTCGCTACATGGGTATTATTGTATAAGCCTTTTGGGGTCTCATCCATTGCACGGTTAATAAGCATGCGTTATTGTATATAGTAGTATGTGTCGTAGTTGTTAGTAATAAAGCATGAATTCTTGTCTAACTTGAATGAGCATGGAGGTGTTCCTAGGTTATGGAGTGTTTACAGTCTACTCTATTTATAAACCTGTGATTGTCTTGGCGAAGAATGAGTATGATTTTGATCTAGTTTTGGGAGTATTTCTAATGACCATCGCACACACGCACGTTTCTATTCATGTACTGTTAGTATACGGGGACTGAGTCGAGCTCTATTTGGAGTTAGTTGCATTCTTTGAGGTATTTGCTTGTTAGTTGGTTTTGGTTAGTTCGAGGGGATCGTCGCATTTTCATATTAGTTGCATTCATGCATTGCATTGTTTTTGCATTATTTAGATAGATGAATTTTATGGGTACATTCGCTATAGGCCCTCACGAGACCTCACTCGTCCATTAGGGCTGCCTAGGGGTTTAAAGTGCTTGTTGCATATGCCAAATGCAACCGTGATCACCTACGGAAGTGGTACTAGTTAGTTGTATATAGTATATTTGTTTATGCTTGAGGACAAGCATCGGTTTAAGTTTGGGGGTGTGATAAGTGGATTTTATATCCACTTGGAGCATTCTATATCGGCTTAAATTGATTTACTTGGCCTCAAGTTTGTCACATTTTTGATGTGTTTCGTGTAGTTGTGCAGGATTGCAAATATCGGCTAGGATTGGTGGTTTTCATTGATCTTGGAGTTCAAATTGAGCAATGGAATGAAGGATGGCATATTTCCCTAGGCTACCATGAAGATCATAATGCTCAAGAATTGAAGAACGGGAAGTGGCGGAAGAATCGGAAGAGGAAACTGAGGAGAACTGAGCAAATTGTAGAAAATTCGGATTTCCGGGTAGGTTACGCAGTCTCCACTGTTTTGGCTCTGGAGTTCTACAAGTCCGTTTGAGGCCCGTAAGCAGTCATTGTAAAGCTCGAAAGAAGACGAATCTATTTTCAGCAAAATCAAAACTCTAGGCAGTTTGAGTAGCGCAGGCAGTGCCCTAGCAGCGCTGGCAGCGCCTAGAAACAGAAGAGGGAGCGGAGGCAGCGCCCTAGTAGCGCTGGCAGCGCCTGAGATCCTGGAAAAGTGCTGATTTTTATCCTGTTTCGAATTTAATTGTATTTTTGGGACTTTTCTTGCTGGAAAAGTTTTCTAGGGCCTATATAAACACATCTCATCATTGTAATTCAGACCAGCAATACACCATAACACAGAGAGAGAGCCGAGAGACGGAGATTCAGAGCTGGAGAAGGATTCCTACGCCCGTGACAAGCAACGAAGATCTAGATCTACTTTTTGTTTTCTTCTATTAGGCGAATTCTTGGATGTTTTTGGAATTTGTTTTCTTAAACTTACTCTAGTTTATTTGTAATCGCTAATACTTTGTTTATTATCATGGTTTCGTCAGATCCCATGATGACGAGCGGTTCAATTATGAACTAATCGTTGTCATGGGATTCTAACGGATTTATCTATGTAGTTTAGGAGTTTGTTTGCTTTAAAGATTTCTGTGTAATGAATTATTGATATCCTCGTATGGTTATACTTAATGCTTTTAGATGCGTAGCTAACATCTAAATTGAATTGTTAATCTGTTGTGAAGCGAGAGTGGATCTTGAGATTTAGAACTTGCCATGCTAGCATATGATAAGTTGATGTATGTGTGTCATCATGATTTGTAGCGTAATTAGAGATAACTTATGCTGCCCTATGTGATCTTAATGGACAACTTGATCTTCAACCGTTATGTTTTCAAATTCTATAGAGATATAGGGTCTAAGCATAATTGGTGTCTATTCATCTTCTATCTCTTTTGTGATGTATGTTTAGTTTGGTATTCGTATACTGAGCAGTAGCGTATACTTGTTTCGTGTTGTCTAATCAGATGTCATAACCATCACATGCATTGATTAAAGGCATCGACTCTAAGCGAAGTATTTTATGAAGTTAGGATCCCATGTTTATTCTCATATAAGTAATTTAATTGTAATTCTCGTCAGTTAAGTAATTCTTAGTTTGTTAATTTTCTTTTTAGTTAAATTTAGTTAATCAAAACTCAATCTTGTTATTTGTCTTAGCAGTGAATATAAACCATACATTGTTGCATAGGTGCAATAACTGAATTAAAACCAAAATCAGATCTCTGTGGGAACGAACTTGACTTATGTCTGTATTACTTGTGACCACGTACGCTTGCGTGATTTTGTGTTAATACTTGTAACCTAGCAGCTTTCAAGAACATCAGAATTTCTTGAGAGAGTTTGTAACAGTTTTATATCAGAATTAATAAAGTTGTTATTTGTTCATACTTGTATTATCATTTCTATTAAAGTCGAAAATCTTATACAATTGTATTCAACCCCCCTTCTACAAATGTTAATTACTAGGCAACAATTGGTATCAGAGCAAACTGATTATCTAAATCAGAAACGATCTTAAGATGTCGACAAGCAAGTATGAAAGCATTAAGATTCCTACTCTCAAGAAAACTGAGTACTCCCTCCGTCCCTTAATACTTTTCCCACTTTCCTTTTAAGGTAATTCACAATACTTTCCCCCTTACTATTTTTGGCCATAAAAAATATAATATTCAATACCCACTACTCCACCACTACTCCTTAAAAATAATATTTAATATCCACTATTCCACCCACTAATCATTACAAATAATATTCAACACCCATTATTCCATCCACTACTCCAAAAAAACAATATCCAATACCCACTATTCCACCCACTACTCCTTAAAAATAATATTCAATACCCACTACTCCACCCACTACTCCAAAAAAACAATATTCAATACCCACTATCCCTTAAAAATAATATTTAATACCCACTACTTCATACAAAAACAATATTCATTCCCCACTATCTTAAAACCCGTGAAATTCAGCAAACGGGCAAAGTAATATGGGACGGAGGGAGTATCTTTTATTATGTTATAAATTTTATTTAATATCAAAATCAAGTATGAACGTTTAGGTTTTATTATTTATTTTAATAATTAGGATGATCGTGCCGAAAACCGAACCGACAAACTATAAATTCCCGTGCGATGCACGTGTATCTTTTATTATGTTATAAATTTTATTTAATATTACAATTATGTTTTTATATCATCATTATTTTTAATAATTTTTTAATTTTAATTTAATATAATTTAATATACTCATGTTTACGAATTATACTAGCGTTTCTTTATTATAAACAATGTATACAGTTTTGTAGTATATTTTATTTATAACTGGAAAATATAATGTGATATTTTCGGGTATATATCAATGATTGTAAGATTAGTTTTAAATCAAAAAGGTAACGTGTTTTAGTTAGAAAGGATTAATGATCGAAAGATATTACGATTGATATTTTTAGGTGTTTATAAAACGTAACATATTTAACTAAAAGTAAATGTGAATAAGGCAATCGGCTAATTACCATTAATTATATTATGTTAATATTTATTTAATAAATAGGATAACCAAACCGACAAACTTTCAATCTTTCTGTTTTAATATAATAGTATAGATAAGTTATACCAGTTTCTGTTGGAAATACTGATTCAAGTGATGTCAGGATCTATTCTAAGGAGCAGATCAGGATTGTATGAACGTCATCAGTATTGGTGATCGTCAGGATTGGAAAACTACATCAGTATACAAGACTGATCAGGATTTGAAGATTGGAAGATATCTATTACTCCATGAGTTTAGGGTAGATTGACATGTCGGTTCCTGATTGTTAAGAACGCAGCTATCAATTAAGATATGTACTAAGAGTGGTATGTAATTGATTTGGTATATCTTGTAATTGATAGGGCAGTTGTGTATTGTAGATAAACACAGTTAAGGTTTTACTTATTGTAATCGTTTACACGAGATATCTTGTAACCTAGCAGCTTTCAAGAACATCAGAATTTCTTGAGAGAGTTTGTAACAGTTTTATATCAGAATTAATAAAGCTATTATTTGTTCATACTTGTATTATCATTTCTATTAAAGTCAAAAATCTTATACAATTGTATTCAACCCCCCTTCTACAATTATTAATTACTAGGCCACAATTGGTATCAGAGAAAATTGATTATCTAAATCAGAATCGATCTTAAGATGTCAACAAGCAAGTATGAAAGCATTAAGATTCCTACTCTCAAGAAAACTGAGTATCCAACATGGAAGGTGAAAATGTTGATGTATATGGAAGCAACCGATCCTGACTATCTTGATAGGATCAATGATGGTCCATATATACCAAAGAGATTGGTTAGTCGAACAGATACTGTTCCTGAACACTATGTCATTAAGACAAAGAGTGAATGGACTCCTGAAGAAAAGGTTCAAGTACTCAAAAATGCAAAGGTTAAGAATATTTTGAATAGAAGTCTTGATGTTGTCATGTCAAACAGGGTGATAGCATGCAGAACTGCTAAGGAAATTTGGGATACCTTGGAAACTCAATGCCAGGGCACTGAATCTATTAAAAGGAACAGAAGGGCTCTGTTGATTCAAGAATATGAACAGTTTGATGCTAAATCTGATGAAAGCCTTACTGATCTGTATGATAGATTTCTGACACTTTTGAACAATCTATCTCTAGTTTGCAAAGAGTATGATCCAGAGGATTCAAACACCAAGTTTCTAAGAGCCTTGCCTGAGGAGTGGGATACCCAAACCTCAATCATTAGGCATCAGTATGATCTTAATACTATGTCTCTTGATGAAGTTTATGGGATGTTGAGAACCCGTGATCTTGAGGTTCAACAAAGAAAGAACAAAAGAAACATCAAAACAAAGTCTGTTGCTTTTAATGTTGATTCAAAATTAAAAGGAAAAGTTGTTGAATTCTCTAGGAAAAGGAGTAGAGTTGTAGAGCCAAATCCTGATGAGTCATCATTAGATCCTACTGATACTGATACTGATGATGACTCTACTGATTCTGATATGTTGGAAATGGTTGCTATGATAGTCAAGGGCTTCAAAAAGATGAAGTTCAGGAAGGCTAGAAGACAAGGCAACTTTCAGAAGAAAAACTTCAATGATGGAAAAGACAGGTACACAAAGGAAAACAAGGTTAGCAAGTTTGACAAGTCAAAGGTCAAATGCTAGAACTATGATGGAATGGGTCACTTTGCTACTAAATGCAAGAAGGTCAAAGCTGTAACACCCCCAAATTTACCATAATAATAATTACATCATTAACATAATACCACTGATAAACATAATTAACTTAATAAAAGTTTACAACCAAAACACCCACCAACCTAGGATGCCAACAGGTTCGAGTATGAAAACAACATCTATTATCATTACAAACCTTGATTACAACTCCAAAAGATTACATCAGAACTAAACTATGGTGACTAGCCCTGCTACTGACATCCTACCTGCCTCATAAACTGCTCGTGATATGCTCAACCTCACCCTCCAGTTGCTTACAAGTGGTTTGCTAGGTTCGCACCATCTTCTAGTCTAGCTGAAAAAGGTTAGATAGCAAGGTAATGAGCCAAATGCTCAGCATGTGCAAATAAATCAGCAATAAACTTTATCAGGCTCAACTAATAATAATGTTATAATTATGAAACGTAGCAAGGGTATTCAACAAAGTTCTGATGAATAAGAAATATCCAAATCTGGTTTAAGTTCTGAAGAACTGAATCATAAGGAATGAGATACCAAGATAAGAGTTTACAACTTTAAACATCAATTTAAAAACCTTATGAAAACCTGGGATTTCAACTTGAACGCTACGAGCTAGCCGGGTGATCAGCCCGCGAATAGCTCCGGATATCACACCCGTACATGTGACTCCTCCTTTATTGTAGGATCCTAGTGGCACTTATTGACATTGGCCATGGCATAAAGCCATATAATAACAGACCGGCGTCACGGTCTAAAACATTTTCATTTTTATCCCACTCAATCCTTTTTAAAAATCAAGTTGATCATAAATCAACAATTTCAATATCATAGTATTCAAAATAATCCTCATACTTACTGACAAAAGATCAGCCTAGTATAAGGTAATTTAAGTTATAAAAAGAAATTGTACTATTCCACAATCGATAAGTATAAATCTGAATAACTTGGTCAGATGTATTCAAGGGATTGAACAAAGGTATTATATCAATTTGAAATGGTCGATAAAAGTTTCAACAAAACATTAACTGTGATTGGGTTCAAGGTATAACAAAGGTATTATCATTACAAAGGTATCACAAGAGCAATCTCAATAATCAATAAGGTTTAATCTGCAAGGTTTAAACAAGCGAAAGAGGTTAACACTTGCCTTATCGAGCTGCTTTACTAAGACCCTCGGACTTTCTCACTGGCTTCACTACCGGCTCTTTACCTTTCCTGCTAATGCTCGGACCTATAATCATATATATATGTATATAATATTAGACTCTATATATTAATGTATAATACATCATCTATATAAGCATACACATAACACATAGCACGAAATTACTATATTATATATATATATATATATTATAATATTATTATAATTTAATGAACTTAGACTTGTACCTATATCAATTAGCATCTAAAGTATTCCGATTGGTATATAATAACTAGCAGTAGAGCGTGCCAATAATGTTTTGAAAAGGTTAAGGGATTTTTAGAAAATTTTTGCAGCACTTCCCCGCTTATACTACACTCCCAGTCGGAATACAACCGACACAACAACAACCAATTCACATACTAATGACATAATCAAGCATTCAACTTACTACTATAGTTATTTAACATTACTTACCATCATACTTATGACCACAATTCACAATACACCCAAAATGACTATTATACTTAAAAATCTGCTATGACCAGTTCTGAAAGAAACTCATTTTACTATATCAAGATGATCCTACATTAAAAAATACAGAACAAAACATTTGAAGACAATTCCGAGACCTTTCCAAAATGATAGGCCTCATTAAAAACGGATAAGTAATGAGTTCAGAAATAATAAATATGTGAACTATTTGAACAGAAACAGAATCTGTGCACTCTAGTATTTTGAAATTTAACCAGCTAAGATTACAGAACTTGACCATGGAATGTAAATGAAAAACATAGGTTGTGAAAAGAGCTTTGCAGAAAGCTATTGCCCAGAAAATTTGAAGGTATGCTCAATTTACTATGAATTTTTGAAAACAAGACTCTCAATGACCAAATCATTCTGGTCGAATTTTAAAGTGCAAAAAAATGCTACTTCTGAGTGGAATTTTAGAAAACACAGAACATGAAACTTGTAGACAACTGGAATACCTTTCTACAGATTCAAAAATCAACTCCATCCGATCATTTTTCGATGTTATATAAATTTTTCAAGATCACAGACCTGGACATCTAAGCAATCCAAAATTTAAATGCGTACTACTAATACTACTACACAAGTCAAGAGGAACAATTAACATCATTACTAACACTACTAGAAAAACGTCAATAGACATCGGTTAAAAACCGATGTCTATGTAAAACCAGAACCGATGTCTTCGCATGTGTAGAGAAAGGTAGGGGTCTTAGACATCGGTTAAAAACCGATGTCTGTAGTCATTTTAGACATCGTTTCTAAGTAAAGAACCGATGTCAATGATCATCTTTAACATCAGTTCTTAGTTTGTGAACTGATGTCTATGTTTCAATTTTACATCGATTTCTTAATAGTGAACTGATGTCTATTAATCTATTATACATCGGTTATTTTGTTAAAACCGATGTCTATGGTTCTCTTTAACATCGGTTTTCTAATAAGGAGATGATTTGTTTCTTTGTATATGACATCAGTTCTTTGTTTTTCTGATTTAATTTGTCCTTTTACACATCATTGTTAATCAGTGTTCTGATTTTAATTATGATATTTAACATCAGTTTTTTAGCGAAAGTGATGTAAGTTTTCTTTTTTAATATGTGGATACCCTATATATATGACATGCCAAAAGCCAAAAAACAAGAACCAATACCAAATGACCAAAATCAAACATTAAATTCAATTGACCAACTACATTATCCAATTCATATAGAAACTAAATGCATAATACAAACCATCCAAATATCGAAACTACATTGATATAATATCGATACCATCTAATTCATCCAAAATCCAATTCATAAAATATCAATCATACTGCCATTTACATAATCCATCCAGGTGAGCATACTGCCAAACTCAATAATACTACACCAAAACCATATCCTAGGCCCTGTTTACACAAACTTTTCAATATGTCTAAGAGTCTCAATCCGGACATCATCAAGCTCGGCCCTGGAACTAACCTTTGCACGCCTTGCTAGTGATGAGAGTACTTCTTTTTGCGCATTGTAGGATTCATATGATTCATCTCTAGGCTGCATGCATTAACATTATCAAGAGTCATAGATGACAATAAGACAATTATGTTCCATATAATCAGCTAATAATGACCTCTAGAACATACTATTCTTAATATATCAGCAATTTGCTTCTAGGTCAGAGGCTGCAAAGCTGAGTAAAATTACAGACCTCGTCTGCCAGAAGAACCAAGCCCTCGCTTTTATCGAACTCCAGTCAACTATATCATGCTGGTTGTCCTTGGAAAGAACCTGTAGAAATTGATAATGAATCATTTATATCATTTATACTATTGTGGTTGTCCTCGAAAAGTACCCTGTGAAGCTAGACATTTATATTCATCTAAATCTATTCCCGAGTTTGGCACTCTATGAGATGGAAAAGTAATAATACATACATTACTTAATAAATGATAAATTTTATTGCTATCGCAATACACTACTTTTAACTGATTGGCTCCATTCTGACTCTCGATATGGGGTCTCAGCTTTATATATGTTTCTATGCTGTATTAAGAAAAACATAGTAGACATGGGCCCGTAAAGTAAATTATGGTTTGACAATGATCGCGTCAACAACTAATGACATATCAGATATCTAATGGTATGAACCAGAAACAAAGTAAAATGGCTTAGAAGATAGCACACATGCATTATGAAGCTTTCAAGACAAAAGCAAATCCGCAGGGTGTGACGTTTTAGCTAAAGAAGATTGTACTTAAAACTCAATCTCCTTTGATCGAGTTTATTCTTAATACTGTACTATAGTATTATAAACTTCCTAGAATCTATCAAGTTAATAATGTAAAAACTACATTTTGCAAGTTGTACCTGCAGTGACATATTCAGGACCAAACTGCAATCATTCAGTGTATGCGGAAAATAGTTTCTTCTACATTATCTTCCACATATCTAAACACCCATTAAAGGCAAAATAGACATTTAATTCATTCCATGCTTCTAAACATTCTTCACATCAGAGAAAACAGATTTTAGATGTATGCGGAAAATGGAAGCCTGATTTTATATGTAAACACACATACATACATGTGATTGAATTGAAGATCGAAAATTATGGCTTTTAACTCAACGCTCATAGCATTAAATTCATATAAAACCACAAGGATGAGTTACATGGCCTGAAAGCTCTAGCCTAGCTAGTAAGCAACCTGAATGACAAAGGGGCTTTATTTTTACTAACTTATAAAAATATCAGTAGCATTAAAAGTAAGGGATTAGGGCGTTAAGCATTTTAATGGAAGGTCAGTTGCATCAAACAAACAATAAAGATAGATACAACAATTGTAAGAAGAACAAAGAATAAACTCAATTTAAAAACACAACAAACTCATTAAGGAATATACACAAACATATTGAACACAACAACAAAAATGAATATAAAAAATAACCTCTAATTGGAAGAAGGCAGAGCAAATTCAAAATCCACTTAATAATTGCAAGAAGACAGATGGAGTTAATTCGAGCCATCCCACTAACAGCTGCTCTTGTAAACAAAATAAGAAAAACAAAGTTAAAAATTAGGGTTTCGAAAAAGTTACATACATACTGATTAAAGCTTACCCACTTACTAATGTGCGTTTTGGAGCTTTTGATTCAAATAAATCGACCTTATACGAACTCTGTACCAACTACAAATCGGCTTTGGAGCTTGCTGATTGGTGATTGAGCTTCGAGTTTACTGATTGATGATGGTGGATTAACTTGGGCTTGCTTCAAGATTGAGATTAACAAATATTAATTAACAGAGATTGATCTTGCTTCGAGCTTGAGATTAATTAACAGAGATTGAGCTTGAGAAAAGGGAGGAATCGGGTTAGGGTTCATAGAAAAGGGGGAATCTGAGAGAGAGAGAGAGAGAGGCGTGTTTTAGATCTAGAATGAGAGAGTCAGAAAAGGGTTACATGTGTTTTAGTTTAGATTTTGTTTTTGTTTTTGTTTTTTTGATTTTAATTAATTTGATTTTAGATGGTGAAAATAAAGTTGTGAGAAAAGGGGGAATGAAGTTGTGTTTTTTGATTGTCTGGTGGGGGGAAAAATTTGTAAGTACAAAAAATTTGGTGAAATGTTGGTGGCTGGGGGAGGGAAAGGGAGGTGGGAAAATAATTTTTTTTAAAGAGGTATCTTTAACATCAGTTTCTATAAGAAACGATGTCACAGAACTAATAGACATCGGTTTTAGACAAACCGATGTTAAAAACACTTTTTAACATCAGTGGCTTTTCAAACTGATATTAAAGGGGTGATGTCTATTCTACTTTTTCTAGTAGTGTAAACGAAGTAAACACTTTCTTATCATATGACACTAACACAATAGACTTGCATAAAATCTTTAGTACACTAACTCTTGATACTTACAAGTACTAACATCAATATAACAAGTATTTGGCATATACATCACTTATTTACTAATCAAGATCTTTAACTAGGCTTCTTATAAATCAAACAAACACCTTACCTGTAACGCCCCCAAATCCCCTACCGGAATCCAGGTCGTCATATCTCTTGCGGAATATTCGATCACCTGCTCACAATATAATCTACAATAATATTCATAGTACACACCATCTTTTACTCCACGGGTTATAGTCTTAGAACAAGTACTCAATAATCCAGAAGATATTACATCTCAAGTTCACTTCCCAGAATCTCCGAAATACTATTACAACTCCAAAGTACTAGATAATCAAACATTATACAAACACTTTCCCAGTCTGCACCCTTCTCAAATGCTATAAGGTTAACACACTGCATCAGTTGTCTTCCCTTTCCCTTAATCACGGTTCACTGTACTAGAATCAGCTCTGATTACCCCTGTTTTATAATATATAAATAGCAAGTATGAGCCAAAGAATGCCCAGCAAGTATATATATAGATATCATATAATACGACAAAAACTCGACAAAAATATGTTTTGTATCACTCTATAATATATCTACTTTTGAAAAGAAATCAACTCGGAAATTTGTTATAAATCTCGAAATACTACTCATATGAAAGAATAAATATATCTCAATAACTTCTCAAAATACTACTCATATGAAAGAATAAATACATCTCAATAACTTCTCAAAATACTACTCATATGAAAGAATAAATACATCTCAATAACTTCTCAAAATACTACTCATATGAAAGAATAAATACATCTCAATAACTTCTCAAAATACTCCTCATATAACTCAAAAATACTCCTCAATACTGCTCAATTGATTTGAAATAATATAATAAAACGACTTCTCATATAAAGAACACATCTCGATAACTTCTCAGAACTTCTCAATGGATTGAAAATAATATAATAACATAACTTCTCAGGTCAACACCCTAGTTAACCGAACCACAAAGGCATCGGTTAACAGTAGAGCATTGACAATTGAATTACTTCTCAAACGCCATCTCGAGTAATGGATGATCAATCCATTGTCACTTCTCAATTCTATCGATAGAAAGGATGGTCGACGTCTCGAACCACCCTAAATACTTCTCAGAAGGGTGAGCCGTCTTTCTCGGCCCATCACCCTTAATTGGGCCGGTGCGTTACTCCGGTCACTTTTGCTTTTAGAAGCAATAAATCACAACTTACTTCATATATATATAACCCACTCTTAAATATAAATGTTTTGCAGTATGAAAATATTAATAAATACATCTTTATCATCTCTTCTACAAATACGAATGAATTATCTCAACAAATGTACCAACTCATGAAATAGATTTCAACACCTCGTATAATAATTTCAACACCTCAAATAATAATATAAACACCTCGAACAATAATAAATTCTGATATAAACCATAAGAAAGAATATTTGATTTTGTATATCGAAAATTTAATCAATCATATTTAAAAATATATAAGTACTCCGAACGATGGAGTACGAATTAGTAAACTTGCAATTATGGATTTAAATCTATTCAACACATTTCATATATTGAAAAATACAGATACTCTGAACGATAGAGTATACATAAATAAACTTGCCTGATTTTGCGGTACGATACTCCAACTTGCTCCACGTCTCTAGTTCTCCGGCATTTCACCTTCTCAGGCCTAGTTCAGCTATTATTAACTCAACTTCTGATCCCCTTTCAATCAACTTCTATTCACCTTTATATAGTACCCTTGCATATCTACAACTTTCGTTCTTTAAGTTTTTCCAAACGAGTCTCCTAACTCATCCGAAATCCTACCCCAAAATGGCTCCTCGAATAATTCCAAAACTCAACATTTTTACACAAAATCTTTTCCATTTTTAAATCTCACAAATAACAATTTAATAATAATCCAATTTTTATCTTCTAAAATAATCTGGTCCGATCCGATTAATTAAAATAATCCGGGAATATTAAATATCAATCCTCTAAAATAACACCATTGACATCCTATATAAAAAAAAACTCAATCAATAAATAATCATCCAACAATTATCTTACTCCACGATAAAGAAATATAATTAACCAATTAATCCTCGAAACAACAATTAATCCTTAATTTAAATAAATAAATCCTCGAAACAATAATTAATCCTCAAATTTAATAAATAAATCCTCAAGACAACAATTAATTCTTGAATTAAATAAATAAATACTCAAGACAATAATTAATCCTCAAATAAAATAAATAAATCCTCGAGACAACAATTAATCCTCGAATTAAATAAATAAATACTCAAGACAATAAATAGTCCTCGAAATAAATAAATCCTCAAGACAACAATTAATCCTATTTACTCAATTTAAAATCATAATAATTATTCCACTTTAATACCCTCATCATTTTAAATACCTCTTTTATCAACGAATTATTAAATCTCTAAATCAGATAATCACTAATTATTTATATTTAATAAATTAATTAAACCATTTTTTAATTAAACTATTTATTCTTCTCAATTTTAAATAATATACCAGTTTTAACGAAACTAATTGAACCCCTTTTATTTGTTTATAACAAAATCCCGATTATAAAACCCGAACATCAATTTTATCTATACGTTAATATTTTATTACTATTATTCACAACTGCACACCCTGTGGGTCCCACCTGCACCCCACCACCACGCGCCTCCCCTGCTCCCCTGCAATCTCTCTCGATCCTATACCTCTCTCCGGCGTCTCTCTCTCTCAATCCCTCTCTCTCTCTCCCACCCTCAATCTCTCCTAATCTCTCTGCTCTCTCCTTCAATCTATCTCCTTCAATCTCTCTCCCTCTCCTGGTTCTCTCTCTCTCTCTCACCATCCCGTCTTCTCCATTCTCTCCACCCTCGATTCTCCCCTTTCTTCCCTCTTCCACTCTCTTCCTCCGCCGTCTCTCCAATCTCCGTTCCAAACTTCTCTCAATTCCTCCGTCCCTCTCTCGATATCACTCTCCCTCTGCACTCCGACCATAATCGACACCCACCTCCCATCTCCGATTACAACACAATCGACCTTCTCCCCCCTGCTTCGATTTCCGCCTCTCTCTTGACTCTCTACTCTCTCCGCCTCCATCTCACTCTTTCCACCTCTATCTCTCTGCTCCCTCTCCTCTAAATCTCTCCGACAACCCCTCTCTTCTTCCTCGCCACTGAATAAATCAACCAACACCACCACCGCAACGGTGGTCGTCGTATACACTACTAACACTGATTCCCCCTTTCCCCTTATAACTCCTTCATATCTCCGCCTCCCCCTAAAACCGAATTCCCCCCCTTCCGATAATACTACAACAATACTCCTTCTCTCCATCTCTCTGTGTTTATGTCTGTAAGTCTGTATGTATGACCGAGATATTGGTTTATAAAAGAAAATGGGAGAAAATGGTCTCTCCTGTCTGTATAAAAAATAAATATGGCCCGGTTTTTTTTCTGTGTAAAAAATTTGTGTAATGTATCTGTATTATATAAGGATAAGAATGGGGTGGTTTGTTTATTGAATAAAAAATTAAAAACGTGGGGGACAAAATGATGGAGGAGTTAGTACTCCGGGAATTAAGCCACTAGCCTTGCTTTTGTGCGTGATTTGTGAAATCTGTCTGCTCCTAATGTTTAACGATTTGATTAATCAAAGCAGTAATAATAATTTCGTTTCTTCCCGGCTGGCTAATTAAAACGAGACTCTAATTTCGTTCTCTAAAATAAATTCGATCAAAAATTAAAATCTTACTTTTTCCCAAACTTCATAATTTTAATAAATACCAAATAAATATAATTAAATAAAAATAATATAATATTTACTTACATACGGATATATAAAATTTCGAAATTTTATCAAAAACGTGCTAATTAAAATATATTAGTGCATCGCTCTTAATAAAAATTTAAATCTCGATTATGAAAAAAATTTATTCGAAAATTCGCGGATATTACAGTCTTCCCTCCTTAAAAGGATTCCGTCCTCGGAATCAACGTAGGCAATAACTAAGGTTGCTTATTTCGCACTCTACTCTCCAATATCCCCTCATCACTTTTTACCAGATTTATGCTCTCATATTTCGATTATAAACTTTTATGCTATACCGTCTAATTTCATACCGGCTCATCACTTATACCCACTTCTTTCGTTCATTCTTATCCTGACTTCATCCTCAAAATACACCTTACCCTCAATAGTAAATCTGAATTACAACTTAAAATTTCTCATATTCTTTTCTCTTACTAATCATTAAATATATCTCTTTCTTCTCATCTTTATTCTTCAGAATCAATTCACTCTCATCCTTTACCATGACTGCTTCTTATTCCCATGTCACATAGTCCTTTATCTAACACACTGCATCATTATATCCAATCTATCGTTTCAATCCCTGTTGAAATTTTCTATCTCCTTCTTCCTCCAAATCCATACATAATACCATCATACTCTTTTCTGTTTTGTTTCCATCTATAAAGTCCACTCTATTTATCTCTTCTATATTTTTCCAAAAGTCACAGCCTCACTCGATTCAACTTATCCCAATATGGTTTAGTCTAATAAAACTACATACCCATGAAATATTTATTTACGAAAATAAAACAGTACATATCTGTACATATTCATATATATACACATATATATCTGCAGTTATATATATATGCATATTTATGGATACATAACTGTATATACTCAAATTTAACCCAATAAATAAATCATGGATACACATTTCTCTCGTCCTAATTGATTCTACTACTGCTAATGGCCATCATGCCTCCACCCCACAACTCCTTGAAATCCTACTATAAATATACCTATCGGTTCCTTGGCTTCTAAACTCTCTCTTATATAGTCATAACTACTCCTACACTCATTCTAAGATTTATAACCTACTGCTCTGATACCATTCTGTAACGCCCCCAAATCCCCTACCGGAATCCAGGTCGTCATATCTCTTGCGGAATATTCGATCACCTGCTCACAATATAATCTACAATAATATTCATAGTACACACCATCTTTTACTCCACGGGTTATAGTCTTAGAACAAGTACTCAATAATCCAGAAGATATTACATCTCAAGTTCACTTCCCTGAATCTCCGAAATACTATTACAACTCCAAAGTACTAGATAATCAAACATTATACAAACACTTTCCCAGTCTGCACCCTTCTCAAATGCTATAAGGTTAACACACTGCATCAGTTGTCTTCCCTTTCCCTTAATCACGGTTCACTGTACTAGAATCAGCTCTGATTACCCCTGTTTTATAATATATAAATAGCAAGTATGAGCCAAAGAATGCCCAGCAAGTATATATATAGATATCATATAATACGACAAAAACTCGACAAAAATATGTTTTGTATCACTCTATAATATATCTACTTTTGAAAAGAAATCAACTCGGAAATTTGTTATAAATCTCGAAATACTACTCATATGAAAGAATAAATATATCTCAATAACTTCTCAAAATACTACTCATATGAAAGAATAAATACATCTCAATAACTTCTCAAAATACTACTCATATGAAAGAATAAATACATCTCAATAACTTCTCAAAATACTACTCATATGAGAGAATAAATACATCTCAATAACCTCTCAAAATACTCCTCATATAACTCAAAAATACTCCTCAATACTGCTCAATTGATTTGAAATAATATAATAAAACGACTTCTCATATAAAGAACACATCTCGATAACTTCTCAGAACTTCTCAATGGATTGAAAATAATATAATAACATAACTTCTCAGGTCAACACCCTAGTTAACCGAACCACAAAGGCATCGGTTAACAGTAGAGCATTGACAATTGAATTACTTCTCAAACGCCATCTCGAGTAATGGATGATCAATCCATTGTCACTTCTCAATTCTATCGATAGAAAGGATGGTCGACGTCTCGAACCACCCTAAATACTTCTCAGAAGGGTGAGCCGTCTTTCTCGGCCCATCACCCTTAATTGGGCCGGTGCGTTACTCCGGTCACTTTTGCTTTTAGAAGCAATAAATCACAACTTACTTCATATATATATATAACCCACTCTTAAATATAAATGTTTTGCAGTATGAAAATATTATTAAATACATCTTTATCATCTCTTCTACAAATACGAATGAATTATCTCAACAAATGTACCAACTCATGAAATAGATTTCAACACCTCGTATAATAATTTCAACACCTCAAATAATAATATAAACACCTCGAACAATAATAAATTCTGATATAAACCATAAGAAAGAATATTTGATTTTGTATATCGAAAATTTAATCAATCATATTTAAAAATATATAAGTACTCCGAACGATGGAGTACGAATTAGTAAACTTGCAATTATGGATTTAAATCTATTCAACACATTTCATATATTGAAAAATACAGATACTTTGAACGATAGAGTATACATAAATAAACTTGCCTGGTTCTGCGGTACGATACTCCAACTTGCTCCACGTCTCTAGTTCTCCGGCATTTCACCTTCTCAGGCCTAGTTCAGCTATTATTAACTCAACTTCTGATCCCCTTTCAATCAACTTCTATTCACCTTTATATAGTACCCTTGCATATCTACAACTTTCGTTCTTTAAGTTTTTCCAAACGAGTCTCCTAACTCATCCGAAATCCTACCCCAAAATGGCTCCTCGAATAATTCCAAAACTCAACATTTTTACACAAAATCTTTTCCATTTTTAAATCTCACAAATAACAATTTAATAATAATCCAATTTTTAGCTTCTAAAATAATCTGGTCCGATCCGATTAATTAAAATAATCCGGGAATACTAAATATCAATCCTCTAAAATAACACCATTGACATCCTATATAAAAAAAAACTCAATCAATAAATAATCATCCAACAATTATCTTACTCCACGATAAAGAAATATAATTAACCAATTAATCCTCGAAACAACAATTAATCCTTAATTTAAATAAATAAATCCTCGAAACAATAATTAATCCTCAAATTTAATAAATAAATCCTCAAGACAACAATTAATTCTTGAATTAAATAAATAAATACTCAAGACAATAATTAATCCTCGAATTAAATAAATAAATCCTCGAGACAACAATTAATCCTCGAATTAAATAAATAAATACTCAAGACAATAAATAGTCCTCGAAATAAATAAATCCTCAAGACAACAATTAATCCTATTTACTCAATTTAAAATCATAATAATTATTCCACTTTAATACCCTCATCATTTTAAATACCTCTTTTATCAACGAATTATTAAATCTCTAAATCAGATAATCACTAATTATTTATATTTAATAAATTAATTAAACCATTTTTTAATTAAACTATTTATTCTTCTCAATTTTAAATAATATACCAGTTTTAACGAAACTAATTGAACCCCTTTTATTTGTTTATAACAAAATCCCGATTATAAAACCCGAACATCAATTTTATCTATACGTTAATATTTTATTACTATTATTCACAACTGCACACCCTGTGGGTCCCACCTGCACCCCACCACCACGCGCCTCCCCTGCTCCCCTGCAATCTCTCTCGATCCTATACCTCTCTCCGGCGTCTCTCTCTCTCAATCCCTCTCTCTCTCTCCCACCCTCAATCTCTCCTAATCTCTCTGCTCTCTCCTTCAATCTATCTCCTTCAATCTCTCTCCCTCTCCTGGTTCTCTCTCTCTCTCTCACCATCCCGTCTTCTCCATTCTCTCCACCCTCGATTCTCCCCTTTCTTCCCTCTTCCACTCTCTTCCTCCGCCGTCTCTCCAATCTCCGTTCCAAACTTCTCTCAATTCCTCCGTCCCTCTCTCGATATCACTCTCCCTCTGCACTCCGACCATAATCGACACCCACCTCCCATCTCCGATTACAACACAATCGACCTTCTCCCCCCTGCTTCGATTTCCGCCTCTCTCTTGACTCTCTACTCTCTCCGCCTCCATCTCACTCTTTCCACCTCTATCTCTCTGCTCCCTCTCCTCTAAATCTCTCCGACAACCCCTCTCTTCTTCCTCGCCACTGAATAAATCAACCAACACCACCACCGCAACGGTGGTCGTCGTATACACTACTAACACTGATTCCCCCTTTCCCCTTATAACTCCTTCATATCTCCGCCTCCCCCTAAAACCGAATTCCCCCCCTTCCGATAATACTACAACAATACTCCTTCTCTCCATCTCTCTGTGTTTATGTCTGTAAGTCTGTATGTATGACCGAGATATTGGTTTATAAAAGAAAATGGGAGAAAATGGTCTCTCCTGTCTGTATAAAAAATAAATATGGCCCGGTTTTTTTTCTGTGTAAAAAATTTGTGTAATGTATCTGTATTATATAAGGATAAGAATGGGGTGGTTTGTTTATTGAATAAAAAATTAAAAACGTGGGGGACAAAATGATGGAGGAGTTAGTACTCCGGGAATTAAGCCACTAGCCTTGCTTTTGTGCGTGATTTGTGAAATCTGTCTGCTCCTAATGTTTAACGATTTGATTAATCAAAGCAGTAATAATAATTTCGTTTCTTCCCGGCTGGCTAATTAAAACGAGACTCTAATTTCGTTCTCTAAAATAAATTCGATCAAAAATTAAAATCTTACTTTTTCCCAAACTTCATAATTTTAATAAATACCAAATAAATATAATTAAATAAAAATAATATAATATTTACTTACATACGGATATATAAAATTTCGAAATTTTATCAAAAACGTGCTAATTAAAATATATTAGTGCATCGCTCTTAATAAAAATTTAAATCTCGATTATGAAAAAAATTTATTCGAAAATTCGCGGATATTACAGTCTTCCCTCCTTAAAAGGATTCCGTCCTCGGAATCAACGTAGGCAATAACTAAGGTTGCTTATTTCGCACTCTACTCTCCAATATCCCCTCATCACTTTTTACCAGATTTATGCTCTCATATTTCGATTATAAACTTTTATGCTATACCGTCTAATTTCATACCGGCTCATCACTTATACCCACTTCTTTCGTTCATTCTTATCCTGACTTCATCCTCAAAATACACCTTACCCTCAATAGTAAATCTGAATTACAACTTAAAATTCCTCATATTCTTTTCTCTTACTAATCATTAAATATATCTCTTTCTTCTCATCTTTATTCTTCTGAATCAATTCACCCTCATCCTTTACCATGACTGCTTCTTATTCCCATGTCACATAGTCCTTTATCTAACACACTGCATCATTATATCCAATCTATCGTTTCAATCCCTGTTGAAATTTTCTATCTCCTTCTTCCTCCAAATCCATACATAATACCATCATACTCTTTTCTGTTTTGTTTCCATCTATAAAGTCCACTCTATTTATCTCTTCTATATTTTTCCAAAAGTCACAGCCTCACTCGATTCAACTTATCCCAATATGGTTTAGTCTAATAAAACTACATACCCATGAAATATTTATTTACGAAAATAAAACAGTACATATCTGTACATATTCATATATATACACATATATATCTGCAGTTATATATATATGCATATTTATGGATACATAACTGTATATACTCAAATTTAACCCAATAAATAAATCATGGATACACATTTCTCTCGTCCTAATTGATTCTACTACTGCTAATGGCCATCATGCCTCCACCCCACAACTCCTTGAAATCCTACTATAAATATACCTATCGGTTCCTTGGCTTCTAAACTCTCTCTTATATAGTCATAACTACTCCTACACTCATTCTAAGATTTATAACCTACTGCTCTAATACCATTCTGTAGCGCCCCCAAATCCCCTACCGGAATCCAGGTCGTCATATCTCTTGCGGAATATTCGATCACCTGCTCACAATATAATCTACAATAATATTCATAGTACACACCATCTTTTACTCCACGGGTTATAGTCTTAGAACAAGTACTCAATAATCCAGAAGATATTACATCTCAAGTTCACTTCCCAGAATCTCCGAAATACTATTACAACTCCAAAGTACTAGATAATCAAACATTATACAAACACTTTCCCAGTCTGCACCCTTCTCAAATGCTATAAGGTTAACACACTGCATCAGTTGTCTTCCCTTTCCCTTAATCACGGTTCACTGTACTAGAATCAGCTCTGATTACCCCTGTTTTATAATATATAAATAGCAAGTATGAGCCAAAGAATGCCCAGCAAGTATATATATAGATATCATATAATACGACAAAAACTCGACAAAAATATGTTTTGTATCACTCTATAATATATCTACTTTTGAAAAGAAATCAACTCGGAAATTTGTTATAAATCTCGAAATACTACTCATATGAAAGAATAAATATATCTCAATAACTTCTCAAAATACTACTCATATGAAAGAATAAATACATCTCAATAACTTCTCAAAATACTACTCATATGAAAGAATAAATACATCTCAATAACTTCTCAAAATACTACTCATATGAAAGAATAAATACATCTCAATAACTTCTCAAAATACTCCTCATATAACTCAAAAATACTCCTCAATACTGCTCAATTGATTTGAAATAATATAATAAAACGACTTCTCATATAAAGAACACATCTCGATAACTTCTCAGAACTTCTCAATGGATTGAAAATAATATAATAACATAACTTCTCAGGTCAACACCCAAGTTAACCGAACCACAAAGGCATCGGTTAACAGTAGAGCATTGACAATTGAATTACTTCTCAAACGCCATCTCGAGTAATGGATGATCAATCCATTGTCACTTCTCAATTCTATCGATAGAAAGGATGGTCGACGTCTCGAACCACCCTAAATACTTCTCAGAAGGGTGAGCCGTCTTTCTCGGCCCATCACCCTTAATTGGGCCGGTGCGTTACTCCGGTCACTTTTGCTTTTAGAAGCAATAAATCACAACTTACTTCATATATATATATAACCCACTCTTAAATATAAATGTTTTGCAGTATGAAAATATTATTAAATACATCTTTATCATCTCTTCTACAAATACGAATGAATTATCTCAACAAATGTACCAACTCATGAAATAGATTTCAACACCTCGTATAATAATTTCAACACCTCAAATAATAATATAAACACCTCGAACAATAATAAATTCTGATATAAACCATAAGAAAGAATATTTGATTTTGTATATCGAAAATTTAATCAATCATATTTAAAAATATATAAGTACTCCGAACGATGGAGTACGAATTAGTAAACTTGCAATTATGGATTTAAATCTATTCAACACATTTCATATATTGAAAAATACAGATACTCTGAACGATAGAGTATACATAAATAAACTTGCCTGATTCTGCGGTACGATACTCCAACTTGCTCCACGTCTCTAGTTCTCCGGCATTTCACCTTCTCAGGCCTAGTTCAGCTATTATTAACTCAACTTCTGATCCCCTTTCAATCAACTTCTATTCACCTTTATATAGTACCCTTGCATATCTACAACTTTCGTTCTTTAAGTTTTTCCAAACGAGTCTCCTAACTCATCCGAAATCCTACCCCAAAATGGCTCCTCGAATAATTCCAAAACTCAACATTTTTACACAAAATCTTTTCCATTTTTAAATCTCACAAATAACAATTTAATAATAATCCAATTTTTATCTTCTAAAATAATCTGGTCCGATCCGATTAATTAAAATAATCCGGGAATATTAAATATCAATCCTCTAAAATAACACCATTGACATCCTATATAAAAAAAAACTCAATCAATAAATAATCATCCAACAATTATCTTACTCCACGATAAAGAAATATAATTAACCAATTAATCCTCGAAACAACAATTAATCCTTAATTTAAATAAATAAATCCTCGAAACAATAATTAATCCTCAAATTTAATAAATAAATCCTCAAGACAACAATTAATTCTTGAATTAAATAAATAAATACTCAAGACAATAATTAATCCTCGAATTAAATAAATAAATCCTCGAGACAACAATTAATCCTCGAATTAAATAAATAAATACTCAAGACAATAAATAGTCCTCGAAATAAATAAATCCTCAAGACAACAATTAATCCTATTTACTCAATTTAAAATCATAATAATTATTCCACTTTAATACCCTCATCATTTTAAATACCTCTTTTATCAATGAATTATTAAATCTCTAAATCAGATAATCACTAATTATATATATTTAATAAATTAATTAAACCATTTTTTAATTAAACTATTTATTCTTCTCAATTTTAAATAATATACCAGTTTTAACGAAACTAATTGAACCCCTTTTATTTGTTTATAACAAAATCCCGATTATAAAACCCGAACATCAATTTTATCTATACGTTAATATTTTATTACTATTATTCACAACTGCACACCCTGTGGGTCCCACCTGCACCCCACCACCACGCGCCTCCCCTGCTCCCCTGCAATCTCTCTCGATCCTATACCTCTCTCCGGCGTCTCTCTCTCTCTCTCTCAATCCCTCTGTCTCTCTCCCACCCTCAATCTCTCCTAATCTCTCTGCTCTCTCCTTCAATCTATCTCCTTCAATCTATCTCCCTCTCCTGGTTCTCTCTCTCTCTCTCTCTCACCATCCCGTCTTCTCCATTCTCTCCACCCTCGATTCTCCCCTTTCTTCCCTCTTCCACTCTCTTCCTCCGCCGTCTCTCCAATCTCCGTTCCAAACCTCTCTCAATTCCTCCGTCCCTCTCTCGATATCACTCTCCCTCTGCGCTCCGACCATAATCGACACCCACCTCCCATCTCCGATTACAACACAATCGACCTTCTCCCCCCTAATTCGATTTCCGCCTCTCTCTTGACTCTCTACTCTCTCCGCCTCCATCTCACTCTTTCCACCTCTATCTCTCTGCTCCCTCTCCTCTAAATCTCTCCGACAACCCCTCTCTTCTTCCTCGCCACTGAATAAATCAACCAACACCACCACCGCAACGGTGGTGGTCGTATACACTACTAACACTGATTCCCCCTTTCCCCTTAAAACTCCTTCATATCTCCGCCTCCCCCTAAAACCGAATTCTCCCCCTTCCGATAATACTACAACAATACTCCTTCTCTCCATCTCTCTGTGTTTATGTCTGTAAGTCTGTATGTATGACCGAGATATTGGTTTATAAAAGAAAATGGGAGAAAATGGTCTCTCCTGTCTGTATAAAAAATAAATATGGCCCGGTTTTTTTTCTGTGTAAAAAATTTGTGTAATGTATCTGTATTATATAAGGATAAGAGTGGGGTGGTTTGTTTATTGAATAAAAAATTAAAAACGTGGGGGACAAAATGATGGAGGAGTTAGTGCTCCGGGAATTAAGCCACTAGCCTTGCTTTTGTGCGTGATTTGTGAAATCTGTCTGCTCCTAATGTTTAACGATTTGATTAATCAAAGCAGTAATAATAATTTCGTTTCTTCCCGGCTGGCTAATTAAAACGAGACTCTAATTTCGTTCTCTAAAATAAATTCGATCAAAAATTAAAATCTTACTTTTTCCCAAACTTCATAATTTTAATAAATACCAAATAAATATAATTAAATAAAAATAATATAATATTTACTTACATACGGATATATTAAATTTCAAAATTTTATCAAAAACGTGCTAATTAAAATATATTAGTGCATCGCTCTTAATAAAAATTTAAATCTCGATTATGAAAAAAATTTATTCGAAAATTCGCGGATATTACATTACCCAAACACACATATACTCTTGGCACATACCATATATATATACACAATAATCAATTTTATCACAATTTAATTTACAAAGTATCCCCAAGAACACACATACATATAACATGATTTCCCCCATTAAAAACTAACCACACACCTTCAAATACTCTTATACATATACTTAACAAATCTGAATTTTTATAAAACTATCCCAAAATTGACATACAACTCAATTCCTTTCACAAAAATCATCAACAACATCATCCTATTACTAACCCATATCAAACTCATGTTTAATGGAATTGATTGTCTGAGAAACTATGTTGTTGCATTCACTATATGAGATAAAGGGAAGGTGGTTGAAAGCAAGGGTCTTATTGTTAGTAAGATTTATAAAACTTGGGATTTGAGAATGATTAGAGTGTTAAAAGATTTATTAAGGATTATGACAAGGAATTATGGACATTCGAGGAATTTACACAATTAAGTACTTAAGGAATTATAGGGGAAATCTCTACGCGACAAAATATTATTACGAGAGATTAATTAAGATACGATACGAATTAAAGATTAAATGACAAGCATTGGTGGAAGAATAATGATAGTATTGCATGCAAGTTCCATGCAACCAAGTGGTTAGGACAAGCAAACTAGTTAGCAAATTGGAAGAGAAATAGTAACTAGTTACTTGCTTTTTCAAAAAGGGGGACAAGTAGTACATGAGGCCATGCCTTGCTAGTACTTGCATATACTTACACTATTATGTAACACCCAACTACTACTTTATGCATTATTCAACCACACAACACAAAAATCAAAAACACAAACACTTCCCCCCCCCCTTTTTTTGTTCTTGCTCTCGGCCAAGAAGAAAAGTGAAGAAGAAAATTTCTTCTTCCCCCTTTCCCATCACTCATAAATCACAACATAAATCCTAGGCCATCTCCATCATCTAGACAAGGTATGTTAGTAATTTCAAGCCATTTCATCCACCCAAATTCAAGTTACAAATTGTTAAAGATTGGGTGAATAGTAACCATGTTTGATTTTCTTTTAGATCTTTGATTGTAAGGGTTGTAGGAGACCATTCAAGGTGTTATTGAGTTGTGTAAAGCTTATCCAAGGCTCCTAGGTGCTCAAGAAGGTATAAAAATCACAAACCCTCTTGGTTATGTAGTATTTATAATGTTTGGTAGTAGATCCATGTAATTGTGAGCTAATCTTGGTTGTATAAGTATTGGATGACATGGATCTTGAGTTTTGATGTTGAGATTGTGACTTTTATGATTATGGATAATATATATATCTCCATTAGTGTTATGAACCATGAACTAAGTGTATTAAGTGTTGGTTGTGTTGTGGAATTGTGAAAAATGGTTAATCTAAGTAGTATGTGCTTGCTGAGTTTTTCCAGGAGCATTGACCTGTCTTGTAACACGGTTTTGAACCCCCAAATGTTGTCCCCTGATGTCCTACCATATATTGTTAGAAAGATAATTGAATTTAGTTTCTGGAAATGTAAGGTTCATGACTAGGAGATGTATAGATTATTAGTTATGGCCGGATAAGTGGATTGTGTTTCTGGATTCCTGACTACACTAAGTGACCCCCTTGTGAACCTTGTTTAAACCCCTAAATATTTATGTGGGATCATGGAAAAATTAGAGAAGCTAGGAAATGCAGTAGTGAAGGATACCCAAAAAGAATTGGATTAAAATATGAAATTTTCAATTTTATAAGAATGCTAGAGTAAAATTCGCGCAAGGGAAAAAGTCGTTAAGTGGAGTATAATTCTAGGGGTAATGGACGTGACTCGGGTATGGTAACTAAATTAAGTCGAATAAGTGACGAGCGTAATAGAGTGATGACATGAACCTATAGTGGGGCTAGAGTGTCATAAGACGAAGTCCTTAAGTTAATTTTGTACCCCTAAAACCCCGTAATTAAAGAGGTATTGTTAAGGTACTAACGAACGGTTATTGCTTATGTATAGATCGTTCCACTCCGCACGCTCGACCACCCCAACCAAACCAAGGCAAGTTTACTTTTCAAAACTTATACATATACAAGGACTTTCACTGTTGTGTTTGTAGTTTTCAATTATATCAAATGCTATGTTTATCGAAGTATTGATGCTATTGAGATTGTATAAGTACATATATGCTTGTACCCCTTGAACTTAGATTGAAATGTTTTCTTCGGACAACGACTCTAGCAATAGAGGTCGTAGCGGTCCGTATATATCTATTGACCGGGGAGCGGTATATTATCATATCGTATCTAGATTGCGAAAACTCGAAGGGTCATTCGGGAAGTATCGTATACTCAAGTAATTATTTTATATCTTCGTAAATACTCAAAATACCTATCTTGGATTAAAAGCTTATTTAATTAAATAATTAATTTATTAATTATTAATATTAAATCTTAAAATATCATTTATTAATTATTGTTCACTATTTTAAAGACAAAGCTAATCCAAGATACCTTTAATACTTTCAAACTCGAACTCCTTCGAACTCAAAACATTTTCGAAAACCGCCGGTCAGGTTCTGCTTCTTGTACGATTTCAAGAATCATCGGTCGACTGATGTCGGACCTCAATTACTCAGTTTTCAATCAAAATCAAGTTTTTAAAAGAAAAAGAAAAAGGGACTCTGGCAGGTGTGGGAACCGTTGACGAACGATTCCCGGGATGTGTAAGCGGCCGTGAGTCAGGCGGTCCATCAATTATTATTCCGGCCCAGGTGTTGCCGAAGGATGATTACGGATGTAGTTTTCATCGAGGGTGATTACGGATGTAGTTTTCACCCGGGGATAGTTACGGATGTAGTTTCTATCCTTCTACCGGTAGAGAAGACCCGCGGATTATTGGACTTGGATGTGGCGATTGATCATCGTCAATCCTTGTCAGGTTTTTATGTTTTCTTCCAGTCCCATCCTCCACTTTGGAAATATACTCAAACACTGCTTCTTGGGCCTAAGTGCCAAGTTGCTGATAGTGTGGTTTTTGATGAGAAAATATTGACATCGTGCAGTATCTAGAACTGCAAGATTTTCTATAAAGATTGGCACGTGTTAGTGCACTCTTGCAATTGTTTCAAAGAATGAAATGTTTTTGTATGAGAAACCTTCTAGGCTAATGGAAAGAAAGAGGTTTGCAATGATGTATTCCCTGTACAGTATGTTAATCGTAGAGTGTTTTGCCGAAAATGATATACTCATATGTATATATTTTCAAACTTGAGATATATTGAAATGGGAACCTTATAAGGGGTTCATATGTTATCCTAAATCTCCTTAGTGAGTATAAATGTTTTATTCAAACTCGGGCACATACATTGTCCAATTATGTTTTGAAATCTGAGATATATACCCATATAGTTGGGAATGTTTTCGAAATAAACCATATTATTATTTTACAAAATAGTGAACTTGCTGAGCATTATGTAGCTCATTCTTGCTTTATAAAAACTTTTCAGAAAGGGAAGAATTTGGTCGATTAACTCCACACCAGCAGAAGAGGAGTAGAAGAATTACCCGGAGATGATTTAGTCCCTGATAAATACTACAGAGTAGTCTGATAGGTTTTCAACTGTAATAGTAAGACTTGTCTTCAAGTGTAGTTGTATAAGTGGAATTGCGTAAGACTCTGGATTGTACAGATGAATTGTAATATTTAGTGTTACTTTTGATTATCGTTGCTGAGGCTCTAACTTGATTGTGTGTAATATTGAGGTATGGATGGATGTATTGTTGAATTGTAAAGTTAATACAGGTATGATATGGTTGGATGATGATGTGACGACCCGAATCTTTGACCTCAGATTTGGGGGCGTCACAGAAATGGTATCATAGAGATAAGTTACAGTACTCAGAAACGAGAGTGTTGAAAGTTAAGTCTAAGTAGGGGAATGACATAAGAGATCGTAGTAAACTTATGATTGGACTACGGGAAGAGGTACCGGTGAGTAGAATGGACTGGAGTGTTACTGAAGGTATTATACTAGGGTCGATAGAATCCCTAGAGACCTTCAGAATGATGAATAGATATTTGAGAGTCGTACATGACCTATCATAGGTAATGATATAGGAAGCAGAGCGAAATCTCGAGAGCAGCTGAGGTAGAGGCGATATTGCCAATATGATCGGATGACTAGGCTGGCATAAATTTTGTGGCCCATATTCCTCCACAGTTTAGGAGGCGGCATTTTAAGAATCAAGAAGTTTGGACTTCCCTACACAATTAGGAGTACTTAGTACTTGGATTAATGAAAGTCTTTTACTTTGGTTATAAGATCCGATTTTCGATAAGTAACGGGTTTCCCTGAAGGTCGGTCACTATGTTGTTGTGGATTCCATTACCCTTGATGGCGAATTTTACATGTGTTATACGAGAATGTTATCATAAGACGAGCGTGCTAGATAATTCCACGCATGATTCGGACGCTAGAGCATGGTAGTTCAACTTAGAGAACAAACAAGCAGAATTAACAAAGCGACTCTAGTGAAGTTGAATATGGTTGCAACGAGCGATACAGTGATCTCAGAGTCTACCAAAAGAAGAGACCAGTGAGTCTATACTGGAATTCTTTGATAGAAATTTTAGCAGAGACTACGCATATATACTTGTAAACCTATATATTGTTGGTAACGTATGTTCACGTGTACACACACCGCCACTGAACCTATGGACTGCATTGAGATCCCTGAGAGATCTCTTTGATCTGTTCCCAGGGGGAACTGGCCACTTGTGATTCATGTCGGAAGGCATGAAGTAGGACCCTATGGACTTAGCAGGTGTCCCCGGAATGATGTGAAGCTTGGCCTTCAAGATAAAGCACGGAAATGACAGATATATTGTGAAACCCTAACTCGATAAATGACTTTAAGATGATGATTGAGAGATGCACTAGTTGGTGTCTTGAATTACGAAGACGAAGAGATGGAGTTACCCTCATAGTGGTGATAGTGAGATGCACGAATGGTTATTAACTTATTTTGGTAACTACCGGCTGGTGCACTACTTCATTTTAAACTGTTCACTAACCATGTTACCTCGATTAGTTTATATCAGGTAACCCTCCTAGCTTTCTACTTCAAACTTGTGGAATAACCACCAGTGATATACTTTCTCGAAACTGGGACTCATCCAAAGTATCTTAACTGATCCCCGAGCTTTCTATTTAAAGTTTATAATTATTTCTGCTCAGGACTATTTACACTTTTTTTCAATTATCCAAGGAATGTTCAACAAATATTTCCTTAATTAATCGACGAATACTACTTAACGAATATCGATATTTGATTTCTTCTTTCATACTTGCACTCTTCAGTTGAGCTCATAAATATTCAACGAATTACTGAGGACATGGATGATCTAATGTCCAGACGTTCCTCATGAATTCTTTTCTTCTATTCAAGATGAGATTGTACATCGTACATTGAAATCATAGTAAGGATATCATTCTGATATTTGTATTCCAAATTTAATTCTAGGGTTAATTGGCAAATTCATAACTAAACTCGTACTCAACTTGTAGTTGGATAATCGAACTCAAAAAACTTGCATTAACGTTATCAGATTAATTAAACCTTGCAATCTCATAACTAAACTATTAAAAATTTGCACGACCGTTAACTTTTGTTGACTTTTAACGGAGACCCGTTAATTTTATACACATAAGCTGACACATTGACTTTTCTCTCTCATAACATTTGACAAATCAGCTGCCACATAGACTCCTATGAATAGCCTAAATAAAAGATAGTAATTTGTAAAGATAATAATTTGCCACATATTCTGTATATTCTGTGCTCAACTACCACACCTCCGTTTTCTCTTCTGCAACCACTATGCTTCTCCCTCCTTTCTCGTTCACCAATTCCGCCGCCCTCCTTCCATCTTCATCTCTAATTTACCTCCGTCCTTCATCTCTAATTTACCTCCGTCCATCTTCACTTCCATTGCCCCTTTTCTCCTCTTCTTTCACCCATCACAACCCACCCATTTACAACCACCTCAGTTGCTCCTTCTTGCTCCTTTCCCCGTTCACCAATTTCGTCGCCCTTCTTCCATCTTCATCTGCAATTCATCTTTGTCCATCTTCACTTTCACTGCACATTTTCTCCTCTTCTTCCACCCATCGCAGCCCTCCCATTTACAACCATCTCCGCTGCTCTTCTTCGACTCCGCCACCCACTTTATTCCGGCGCCGTTCTTTCACTCGACCAACATCCCACCGCCATTCAACTCAACACCTCCCACATTCCAACCATCGCCTCCTTCAATTCAAAACCACCACTGTCCTCCTTTCGCCACATAATCTCCTTCACCCACCCTCCTCCTTCATTCTCCGGCTCCTCCACAAATCCCCATAGTCATCAATTCCCACCGTTGCAATCACCACCTCCTATCTCTTTCTCCTTCTCCCTTCACCAACAACCCATTCCGTTCACCATCAACTCCTCCTCCATCTCCCTCCACCAACCGCCATATCACCGCCTTCAACAACTCGCACTTCCTGCCCTCCTCTACACTTGTGTGTAGCGAATCGACCCACATAATCATCATAATCCTCCTTCCATCAATTTTAGCATAAAAAACGAACCATTACATCAAGAAATCAAAAACCCCTAATTTCTAAAAATTTGCAGAATCAAAATTAAAGGTTACAGGATTGTAGAGGTTGGAAAAACAAGCCATTTGAGTACTAGAAATACGAATTTAAGAAACAAAATCATAAAGAACGAAGGATTTTAATTATTGAAAAGAAAAAGGAAAATGAAGAACAACGGAGGCGAGGGAAGAGATACGAGAGATTGTGAGGAAAGAGAGAGAAAAAGAAATAAAGAATCTATTTATATTTATTCTAAAAATGTTTTTTTATTTAAGTAAAATTTTTGTTTTTAATGAACCAAATCACCTCAGCTGATTTTTAACACATCAGCACAACACGTCAGTTTTCCGTCAGGGCCGTTAGATGAAGTTAACGGTAGTTACTCAATTGCAAGTTTTAATTACTTTGATGAGTTGACTGCAAGCTTTTTGAGTTCAGTTACCCAACTGCAAGTTAGGCACGAGTTCAATTATGTATTAGCCAATTAACCCTTTAATTCTATTGTCGGGTCTGATAAAGCATGTGTACGGAGGCACCCTTGGGTGGACCGTTTCACTGATAAGTAATATTTGATGAGAGGTTATCGATTGTTCCGATACCTAGAACATTCTCTTCAGATTTTATAGTTTTCTTTTTTCAAACTTAATAACTTCTTATTTCCATTTGTTGTCAGAGTAGCCTAAAGTTTCTTCAATGGCTACGATGTTGAAATTCTGTTCTATCCAATTGAAACTGGCTAGTCGTTATGTCAATATGAATGACTAGTTGATTGTTCTAACTACTCAAAATTGTAATGTTGTGAAGAACACCTAACTAATTGTCCTAGCTGGTGGTGATGTCTCAAACGGGTGAACTAGCAAATTTTGTCTAGCTAGTTGCTAGTGTTTCTTGAAAAGGACTAGTTATTGTTTCACTGGTCCAACTCCCAATTTAATTCATTCTGCAATGCATTTTGCATGTGGTGAAGTATGATGATGAGAGTTTCGACGAATAACTGGATTGAGACCTAATGAGGTCGCCCACTCAACTCGAATTCTACCCATCTTCGTACCAGACCTTATATCACTTGAATATTTTATTCTTTCATTCACACAATGAGAATTCATTTGAAACCACTGATTACTTGAATGATAAACTACTTCATTCTTTAATTGTCATGGAGTAGAATTGCTTTCTATTGGCTGACCTTCATCAATGCGACTTTAGATTTCCTCTTATTATTCAGGAGGAAAAGTATCCACCCGATGTAAGAAGGGTATAAAGACCGTCTTTATGACTTTTGTATCCAACAATCATTGCCCTTGTGCAACTTTCTCTATGGTATCATATTACAGAATTATCAGGACGGGAAGGTATAAACCTTGTTGTATTCTTTCTGTCCATCCTTACATCTCCAAAAATCGAGACTCCTAGTGTTCGGAACCATCAACATTCTTGGAACATCTAATGTGGAATTCTTATTGAAATTATCTGTTGGACCTTGTTATTTTGAAACCATTCCTTTCTAAGTGATTACTCTAAGGTGAACGGGAGGTACAATTATGAACCGTTACACCAATATGAGATCAAAAACCAAATGTTGTAATTGTGCAGCCAGAGCGTTATGTCGAGTAATTATTAAAGTAGAAATAATATGTCGGGGCATACCACATGACCTTTAATATTAGTGTGAGGAAGGTTATAGGAAATGATGAGGTGGTTGGGAGTACGTTCCTACCAACCGTTGTCAGGATGTTATAGTAATGAATTCTGGGGTTACCAAGCCTTTCCCTGATCCAAGAAATGAAAATCGATTGCAATGTAAAACGTATCCTTAGAGGAAACTAACATGGAAGTGAGATGAACAAGAAAGGAAGAGATATCGTGGCAAGAATGTGAAGCTTTACTTAGCTTAAAGGGATTGATGCCCCTAGAGAGACATATAGTTTAACAAGCCCCTAATAGCGAATGGATATATGCCAGTGATCCTTCGAGGTTACCACCTAATCAAGTTTAGTGGGAATCGCAGTAGCATACAGGCCTCAGGCTGATTGGCACCAGTTGAGAAAGAGGACGAGCGCATGACATCTTACCTATACCATCGAGAACTGAAACCCTTATCGGAAATGGAGGAATTGTTGACTAGTTAAAGTGCGTATTATTTTTCAAAGATAAGGTTAAAGAGAAGGTTTCACCAACTCAAGATCGACCTCTGTACTGTGTCAAAGTTGGCATTTCACACTAATATAAACGTTATAAAATTGTGGTAGTATCGTTTGAATGGACTAATGAGTCAGAAGCCTTTATGGATTAATGAACAAAGTTTTGGGATGAAATGAGATATTAGCAACAACCTCGTTGTTAGCCATACTTGATGATTAAAAGAGGACTTTGAGAGTCACGATGATGCGTCTTTCAAGAGTTTAAGAGGTGTGCTGATGCAGTAGAAAGGGGATGATAGCCTATACTTCTAAACAACATAAAGGTTACGGGATAGGATATACTAACCGTGAGTCTGGGATTAGTCATGATGGCGTTCACGCATAGAACTGAGACGTTAACCTTATGAGAAAAGTATGAAAATTTCTCCACAAGTGCCATAAGTATATCTTCATAGTAGAACTAAACATAAGAAAGAGAAGGTGATGAAAGGGAGCAGGGAGTATAATGGAGAAATTTGTTATTACCTAGGGAAGGCCAGTGTGGTGGCCGATACCTATAGAAGGTATTATTCGAAATTGGAATTCAGTCAGTATTGACCAAGAAAATAGAGTATATACCATAAAGAATAATGTTAGAGGAAAATGACTAAATTATGGGAAAGGACAAAGATGTATAGAGAATTAAGAGAATGTTTGGCAAACGGATATGAAGAATGGTATTGGCAAACTATTAAGTACAAACGCGCCATGTCAAAAGCAGAAGGATAGAGATCTACTGGATTAATTCCGCCTGTAGAAAATCTTGAACGTAGACAGAATTATAATGAATTTCATAAGTAGGTCGCCGAAAACCGAGCCAAGAGATGGCCCTAGTTGATTTATAATTGCTGGACTAAGTGATTTACCTACGAGAGACTTTCCGTTCAGAAGATTATCGATTCATATAAACGGAAGAGATGGTGGTGCAATGTAAAACTTCTGCAGCGATTACGTCAGATCGAGACTTAAGGTTAAATCTCGAAGGCTGGAGGTGCTTTCATGTATATTTAACAAGAGATTAAGCGTAGGTACAAATTTGATCTGTGGCTGACGGACAGGGAAGAAGAATTGTCCAGACGATCGAATTTATATTTAGTGTCGTGCCTTAGGTTTCACGGGGCAGTCGAGAATAAAAACTTATCCATGAAATGAATGTTGTTATCACGATCATCGCCATGCGAACGTAAGGACGTCTCCTCTAGAGCGCACTGCGAAAGAAGAAGTTTCGCTTCTCTTGCGTTACGAAGAAGTCAATGAACGAGGGACATAGTAGCTGAACTGGTTCGACGTATACCGAAGACTATACAGTATCCATAGCAAGTGGTAACGGTTGACGGGAGGCAACACATGCCTGCTCATCAAGCGAAGGAATATGAGGAATACCGTGCGTATTGACGTTGTCTCGGATTACAAAACACGACCACAAAGTATTCACGAGCCAACGATACAAGAACTCAACACGGATACTATGAACAAGGTAGAAGAGGAACGTGTAAGTAGTGGGATGGAAATTTTCAATCATATAACAACTGATAAGGAATACAGGTCGAGGAGAGTATGCGTTGAGGAACAACATTAAAGCGTTGGTGAGACCAAGGTGAGAGAACAAAAGGGTTGAAGTGTCAACTTGAGAGTTGGAAAGGGTAAAGTTGGAATTATATCCACAACTATCTTCCTTAGGTTCTTAAGATAGAATCCTTTTAGGAGAGGAGACTGCAATAACCCTAATTTTCGTGAATATTCGAAACCTGGATGAATAGTAATTTTATGGGTGGATGAGAAATTTTTGCAATCACGATATGTACGAATTATTGAATAAAGATTTCGAATTGATATTACTTCTCTACGGTGCAGACGAGTGTATGTAAAAGTCATTAGTTTTTTTTACGAAACCCATCATTTCGAATGGTCAAATTTTCATGAGATATCTAAGGAGATCGTGGTAAGGCATGGGGTTCCTGTGAGCATTGTATCTGGTAGAGACCCAAGGTTCAACTCCAGGTTCTGGAGGAGTTTTCAGGATCGTGTGGGGACCAAGTTAGACATGAGTACTGCATACCACCCCCAATCAGACGGGCAGAGCGAGAGAACCATCCAGACCATAGGGGACATGTTGAGATTATGTGCCATCGATTTTAAGGGAAGTTGGGATGACCACTTGCCGTTGATCGAATTTTCCTACAACAACAGTTACCATGCGAGTATAGGAATGCCCCCATATGAAGCTTTGTACGGACGAAGATGTCGGTCTCCCTTGTGTTGGGAAGAAGTTGGAGAGCGGAAGATTTTAGGGCCTGAACTGGTCCAACAGACAAGAGAAACTATCGAACTCATAAGAGGACAACTGGTATGCGGACCAAGACAGACAGAAGAAGTATGCGGACCAGACCCGCAAAGACAAAGAATATGAGGTAGGAGAGTTTGTGATGTTAAAGGTATCACCGTGGAAGGGATTGATGAGATTTGATAAGAAGGGGAAACTAAGCCCAAGATTTATTGGACCTTTTGAGATCTTGAGACGAGTTGGAAAGTTAGCCTATGAATTGGCTTTACCCCCGAGCCTGCAGCAAGTGCATAATGTGTTCCATGTGTCCATGCTACGACCCTACCATGCCGACTTCCGACACATGATAGAATATGATCAAGTGGATCTGTAACCAGACTTAACATATGTGGAGCAACCCGTAGAAATCATGGATAGAAAAGAACAGGTGATGAGGAACAAGGTTGTCAAACTAGTGAGAGTTTTGGGGAGGAACCAGAATGTCGAAGAATCAACATGGGAACTAGAGAGCGCGATGCGTGAAAAGCACCCCCAACTGTTTTTAACCTGATTCCGGGACGGAATCCTTTTAAGGAGAGGAGGTTGTAAGAACCCTAATTTTTGCAATATTTTCTTTTATTTAATATCATGTGGCAATGTCAATTTGGAGCCTTTCTAGTCATCCCTGTTGTTTAATGGAATTGATTGTCTGAGAAACTATGTTGTTGCATTCACTATATGAGATAAAGGGAAGGTGGTTGAAAGCAAGGGTCTTATTGTTAGTAAGATTTATAAAACTTGGGATTTGAGAATGATTAGAGTGTTAAAAGATTTATTAAGGATTATGACAAGGAATTATGGACATTCGAGGAATTTACACAATTAAGTACTTAAGAAATTATAGGGGAAATCTCTACGCGACAAAATATTATTACGAGAGATTAATTAAGATACGATACGAATTAAAGATTAAATGACAAGCATTGGTGGAAGAATAATGATACAAGGAGTAGTATTGCATGCAAGTTCCATGCAACCAAGTGGTTAGGACAAGCAAACTAGTTAGCAAATTGGAAGAGAAATAGTAACTAGTTACTTGCTTTTTCAAAAAGGGGGACAAGTAGTACATGAGGCCATGCCTTGCTAGTACTTCCATATACTTACACTAATATGTAACACCCAACTACTACTTTATGCATTATTCAACCACACAACACAAAAATCAAAAACACAAACACTCCCCCCCCCCCTTTTTTTGTTCTTGCTCTCGGCCAAGAAGAAAAGTGAAGAAGAAAAATTCTTCTTCCCCCTTTCCCATCACTCATAAATCACAACATAAATCCTAGGCCATCTCCATCATCTAGACAAGGTATGTTAGTAATTTCAAGCCATTTCATCCACCCAAATTCAAGTTACAAATTGTTAAAGATTGGGTGAATAGTAACCATGTTTGATTTTCTTTTAGATCTTGGATTGTAAGGGTTGTAGGAGACCATTCAAGGTGTTATTGAGTTGTGTAAAGCTTATCCAAGGCTCCTAGGCGCTCAAGAAGGTATAAAAATCACAAACCCTCTTGGTTATGTAGTATTTATAATGTTTGGTAGTAGATCCATGTAATTGTGAGCTAATCTTGGTTGTATAAGTATTGGATGACATGGATCTTGAGTTTTGATGTTGAGATTGTGACTTTTATGATTATGGATAATATATATATCTCCATGAGTGTTATGAACCATGAACTAAGTGTATTAAGTGTTGGTTGTGTTGTGGAATTGTGAAAAATGGTTAATCTAAGTAGTATGTGCTTGCTGAGTTTTTCCAGGAGCATTGACCTGTCTTGTAACACGGTTTTAAACCCCCAAATGTTGTCCCCTGATGTCCTACCATATATTTTTGGAAAGATAATTGAATGTAGTTTCTGGAAATGTAAGGTTCATGACTAGGTGATGTATAAATTTTTAGTTATGGCCGGAGAAGTGGATTGTGTTTCTGGATTCCTGACTGCACTAAGTGACCCCCTTGTGAACCTTGTTTAAACCCCTAAAAATTTATGTGGGATCATGGAAAAATTAGAGAAGCTAGTAAATGCAGTGGTGAAGGCTACCCAAAAAGAATTGGATTAAAATATGAATTTTTCAATTTTATAAGAATGCTAGAGTAAAATTCGCGCAAGGGAAAAAGTCGTTAAGTGGAGTATAATTCTAGGGGTAATGGACGTGACTCGGGTATGGTAACTAAATTAGGTCGAATAAGTGACGAGCGTAATAGAGTGATGACATGAACCTATAGTGGGGCTAGAGTGTCATAAGACGAAGTCCTTAAGTTAATTTTGTACCCCTAAAACCCCGTAATTAAAGAGGTATTGTTAAGGTACTAACGAACGGTTATTGCTTATGTATAGATCGTTCCACTCCGCACGCTCGACCACCCCAACCAAACCAAGGCAAGTTTACTTTTCAAAACTTATACATATACAAGGACTTTCACTGTTGTGTTTGTAGTTTTCAATTATATCAAATGCTATGTTTATCGAAGTATTGATGCTATTGAGATTGTATAAGTACATATATGCTTGTACCCCTTGAACTTAGATTGAAATGTTTTCTTCGGACAACGACTCTAGCAATAGAGGTCGTAGCGGTCCGTATATATCTATTGACCGGGGAGCGGTATATTATTATATCGTATCTAGATTGCGAAAACTCGAAGGGTCATTCGGGAAGTATCGTATACTCAAGTAATTATTTTATATCTTCGTAAATACTCAAAATACCTATCTTAGATTAAAAGCTTATTTAATTAAATAATTATTTTATTAATTATTAATATTAAATCTTAAAATATCATTTATTAATTATTGTTCACTATTTTAAAGACAAAGCTAATCCAAGATACCTTTAATACTTTCAAACTCGAACTCTTTCGAACTCAAAACATTTTCGAAAACCCCCGGTCAGGTTCCGCTTCTTGTACGATTTCAAGAATCATCGGTCGACTGATGTCGGACCTCAATTACTCAGTTTTCAATCAAAATCAAGTTTTTAAAAGAAAAAGAAAAAGGGACTCTGGCAGGTGTGGGAACCGTTGACGAACGATTCCCGGGATGTGTAAGCGGCCGTGAGCCAGGCGGTCCATCAATTATTATTCCGGCCCAGGTGTTGTCGAAGGATGATTACGGATGTAGTTTTCATCGAGGGTGATTACGGATGTAGTTTTCACCCGGGGATAGTTACGGATGTAGTTTCTATCCTTCTACCGGTAGAGAAGACCCGCGGATTATTGGACTTGGATGTGGCGATTGATCATCGTCAATCCTTGTCAGGTTTTTATGTTTTCTTCCAGTCCCATCCTCCACTTTGGAAATATACTCAAACACTGCTTCTTGGGCCTAAGTGCCAAGTTGCCGATAGTGTGGTTTTTGATGAGAAAATATTGACATCGTGCAGTATCTAGAACTGCAAGATTTTCTATAAAGATTGGCACGTGTTAGTGCACTCTTGCAATTGTTTCAAAGAATGAAATGTTTTTGTATGAGAAACCTTCTAAGCTAATGGAAGGAAAGAGGTTTGCAATGATGTATTCCCTGTACAGTATGTTAATCGTAGAGTGTTTTGCCGAAAATGATATACTCATATGTATATATTTTCAAACTTGAGATATATTGAAATGGGAACCTTATAAGGGGTTCATATGTTATCCTAAATCTCCTTAGTGAGTATAAATGTTTTATTCAAACTCGGGCACATACATTGTCCAATTATGTTTTGAAATCTGAGATATATACCCATATAGTTGGGAATGTTTTCGAAATAAACCATATTATTATTTTACAAAATAGTGAACTTGCTGAGCATTATGTAGCTCATTCTTGCTTTATAAAAACTTTTCAGAAAGGGAAGAATTTGGTCGATTAACTCCACACCAGCAGAAGAGGAGTAGAAGAATTACCCGGAGATGATTTAGTCCCTGATAAATACTACAGAGTAGTCTGATAGGTTTTCAACTGTAATAGTAAGACTTGTCTTCAAGTGTAGTTGTATAAGTGGAATTGAGTAAGACTCTGGATTGTAAAGATGAATTGTAATATTTAGTGTTACTTTTGATTATCGTTGCTGAGGCTCTAACTTGATTGTGTGTAAGATTGAGGTATGGATGGATGTATTGTTGAGTTGTAAAGTTAATACAGGTATGATATGGTTGGATGATGATGTGACGACCCGAATCTTGGACCTCAGATTTGGGGGCGTCACAAGTTTTAATCCCTCCCCAACCCATATATACATACCGAACACATATATACATACCAACACACAAAAACTCATCAAACAAGAACACCCACTCTTGATCATCACTTATACAATAAAACAAACTAGCAAGTAATTGGATAATAGCTTGAATAAAAACCTAATAATTAAAGAACAAGGGAGAGAGTGAAGAGAACTCACGCGAGAGAGAAGGGGGAGAGAAAAGGATCGGCCAGGTGAAAAGAAAAGAACGGGGAATGGGTTTTATATGACCCAAGGCAAATTTAATAATCCACTAACCAACTACTATCTATAAATACAATACTTTATTTACCACTTAAAATAAATAAATAAATAAATGGGTTTTGATAAAGATTCTGAATTTTTTTATATCTTAAAATAAAATTTACCCAATAATGATCACAAGCATATTTTTTTAAATATTATTATGGTTTATAAACAATAAGATATGAATTTTACAAGAATAGGTTTTTAAAGATGAAAATTGATATATAAAATCTTTTAAAAAATCTTTATCACCCAAAAATAAATAAATTCTCATTTATATAATCAAGAGTATAAAATTAGAGACACATATATATAAAGATCATATTTTTATGACTTATAAATATTTAACTAGAGATTTACGAATTAAACCCTCTAAAATAAAATCATACTTTAAAAAGTCATAATAAATCATTGGAGCCTAACAAAAAAATTAACTTATACATTTAAAACGTCTCTACATGTAAATGACACACCATAAAGAAGATTTCATGATTTTTAGATACTCTAATGATTTTATAAAAATAAAACTGTTCAACAAAATGCTTTTAAAAAATAACTAAAAATCTATAAAACAATTATTCATATAGACACCACAAATAATTCACATAATCACAATTACAAGTCATCACTTCTCACAAGAAATATTATATCTCTAATCAAGATACAACCTCTTAATATATAAATAAACAAAATAAATCGATTGCTCACGTCATTAATATTAAAATATTATAGATCTATACTGGTCTATTACAATCTACCCTCCTTAAAAGGATTCTGTCCCCAGAATTAATCTAAATGGAATAACTGAGGATATCTCTCTTTCATCTCATCTTCTAACTCCCAGGTAAATTCCTCAACCTTAGGATTCCTCCATAACACTTTTACAATAACCACTGTCTTGTTCCTAAGAACCTTCTCTTTTCTATCTGCTATCATAACAGGATGCCCTTCGAAAGACAAATCTGGCTGAATCTCCACTGGTTCATATTCTATAACATAATTTGAACTAGGAACAAATCTCTTCAGCAATGATACGTGAAAAACATTGTGCACGTGCTGCATATTCGGAGGTAGCGCCAATTCATAAGCGACTTTTCCTAACCGTCTCAAAACTTCGAAAGGTCCTATATACCTCGGACTAAGCTTCCCTTTCTTACCAAATCTTGACAATCCTTTCCACGAAGATATCTTGAGTAATACATTTTCACCTTCCTCAAATTCTACCGGTCTTCTGGCAAGATCCGCATATTTACGTTGTCGATCCTGAGCAGTTTCTAATCTCTTTCGTATCAACTTTACGACTTCTTCGGTTTGCTGAATCAATTCTGGACCAATAACTTTTCGCTCTCCGACTTCTTCCCAACAGATTGGAGATCTACATTTTCGTCCATATAAAGCTTCAAATAGCGGCATCCCTATGCTTGCGTGATAGCTGTTATTATAAGAAAATTCCACCAAAGGCAAATGCTCGTCCCAACTTCCCTTAAAATCCAAAGTACACGCTCGCAACATATCTTCTATGGTTTGAATTGTTCGTTCACTTTGCCCGTACGTCTGAGGATGATAAGCCGTGCTCATTCGCAATTGAGTCCCTAAACAATCCTGAAACTGTCTCCAAAATCTTGAATTGAAACGGGGATCTCTATCTGACACAATCGACACTGGAACTCCATGTTTACTTACAATTTCTTGCAAATACATATGAACCATCTTGTCTAACGAATACCTTTCGTTAATAGGCAATAAATGTGCAGTCTTCGTTAATCGATCGATAATAACCCAAATAGCGTCATGATTCAACTTCGTCCTTGGCAATCCTACGACAAAATCCATAGCAATGTGCTCCCATTTCCATTCTGGAATCTCTAACGGCTGCAACATACCACCAGGTCTCTGATGCTCTGCTTTCACTCTTTGACACGTGTAACATTTGTTAACCCAATCTGCAATCTCTCTTTTCATATCTAGCCACCAAAAATTCCTTTTCAAGTCATGATACATTTTGCTACTTCCGGGGTGAATAGAATGTTTAGAATTATGTGATTCGTGTAAAATCTCTGTCTTCAATTCATGTACATCTGGAATCCAAATCCTAGAGCCAAACCTCAAAATTCCTTGATCATCCTTTTGAGTACAAATCTCTTCTCCTGTTAACTCATTCATCCTTTGATCCATCACTTCATCTTGACATCTCTTAATCTTCTCGAGTAATTCTGGCAGAAACGTCATCTTATAGTTCATATCATTCACAGCACCTAACTGACAAACTTCTATTTCCAATTTCTCAAATTCCTTCAGTAATTCATTAGTCTCCGTGAACACATTCAATCTTTCTTTTCGACTTAGCGCATCTGCAACCACGTTCGCTTTTCCTGGGTGATAGTTGATAGTACAGTCATAATCTTTTATTAGCTCTAACCATCTTCACTATCTGATGTTTAACTCTTTTTGCGTGAAAATATACTTCAAGCTTTTGTGATCGGTGTAGATTTCACACTTCTCTCCGTAAAGATAATGTCTCCACAATTTCAATGCGAACACTATAGCTGCTAGTTCCAAATCATGCGTAGGGTACCTTTGTTCATGTGGCTTGAGCTGTCTGGAAGCGTATGCGATTACCTTATTGTGCTGCATTAAAACACACCCAAGTCCTTTGAGTGACGCGTCGCTATATATTACAAAATTTCCTTTATCATCCGGTAAAACCAACACAGGGGCAGTTACCAATCTTTGTTTAAGTTCCTGAAAACTATTCTCGCACTTATCATTCCATTCAAACTTCTCATTCTTTCGAGTCAACTTCGTTAATGGCACAGAAATCTTAGAAAAATCCTTCACAAATCTTCGATAATACCCAGCTAATCCTAAGAAACTTCTAACTTCTGTCGGTGTCCTTGGTCTTCCCACTTTGTTACTGCTTCAATCTTGGTTGGATCCACTTTAATACCTTCACTACTAATTATGTGTCCTAGAAATTGCACTTCCTTAAGCCAAAATTCACACTTAGAAAATTTTGCATATAACTTCTCTTTCCTCAAAACTTCCAAAGTTAATCTCAAATGTTCTGCATGCTCTTCTTCCGTCTTAGAATAAATCAATATGTCATCGATGAAGACTATCACAAACTTATCTAAATACTTCTTAAACACTCGATTCATCAAGTCCATGAAAGCTACGGGTGCATTTGTTAATCCAAAAGCCATCAATAAAAACTCATAATGTCCGTATCTCGTCCTGAATGCTATTTTCGGCACATCTTCCGGTTTAATCTTCAGTTGATGGTATCCCGAGCGTAAATCAATCTTCGAGAAATTTGTTGCTCCTTTTAACTGATCAAACAAGTCATCGATCCTTGGTAACGGATATTTGTTCTTGATAGTTAACTTATTCAACTCGCGATAATCGATGCACAATCTCATGCTTCCATCTTTCTTCTTCACAAACAGAACTGGAGCTCCCCACGGTGACGTACTCGGCCTTATAACTCCCTTATCCAACAAATCTTGTAACTGCAACGATAACTCTTTCATTTCCACTGGGGCCATACGATACGGGGCTTTCGACACTGGTTCTGTACCAGGAGCTAACTCAATCGAGAACTCAATTTGTCGATCTAGAGGTAAACCTGGTAACTCGTCAGGAAACACGTCTGGAAACTCGTTGACAACAGGAATATCTTCTAACTTAGGTTCTTCCGTACTCTTATCTACCACACACGCAAGATAAGCTTCGCACCCGTGTCTCATTAACCTTTTAGCTTGCATCATCGTAAGAAATAACTTATTCTGCTTCTGACCTTTAAAAATCACCTTCTTACCTTTTAACATCTTCAAAATAATTTTCTTATTTTTACAATCAATCTGCGCGTTATGCTCAATTAACCAATCCATTCCAAGTATAATGTCAAATTCTCCTAATTGAAAAGGTATCAACGTGACAGGGAAAAGATAACCTCCTATACTAACTTCACAATTCGGACAAACTTGATTAACGTGCACATGTTCCTGATTAGCTAATACTATATTCAACATTCCCTCTAACCTTACTATTTCACATCCCAACCTCTCTACAAAATCTCTAGACACAAATGACCTAGTTGCACCGGTATCAATCAATACTTTCGCTGGAGTAGAATTTACAAGAAGCGTACCTGCTACCACCTCGGGATTCTGTATTGCCTCTCGAATGTTCATGTTCAACGTGTTGACCTGATCTGAGAAATTCGGAGTCTAATATCCTAAGAGTCTTTGTTTTGGAAATTGAGCTACAGATTCATAACTCATCATCGAAGGAGCTGGCTGGATCACATATGGTACTGGAGCTGCTGCTAACCTCATCAAGTTATTATTCTTCACCGGAACTCTACATTCCTTAGAAATATGCCCTACTTTTCCACACTTGAAACATGTCACATTTGGCCTCTGAATTTGACTCGCATTTGGACATTCTCTGGAATAATGTCCTATAGCATTACACTTATAACAAATAACACCAGCTTTCGTACACACTCCCGTATGTTTCTTCAAACAAATCTTACACTCTGGAATAGTCACTTGTTGGGTCCTCTGTTGTTGCCCTTGATTTCCTTGACTCTGCATCTTGTTCCCTTGATTCCTATTGTTATTGTAAGACCCCTATATTTTTATGCTTATTTTAAAAAAAATAGTTTTATTCATCGATTAGTCAGATATTAAAAGTGAATATGCGTCTACAATTTTTGACATGTTTAAAAGTAAGTTGATCCTTAATTACATAGATTTATAGTTTTAAGTATAATTATTTGATTGTCAATCTCTTTTATTATGTGAAAACTTGTTGTACACATTTTGTATAATGTTAAAGTTGTTTCACTTGCACTCTTCTACATTAAACAAGATTATGTGTACTTTAATAAAATAGAATTGCATATAGCTTATTTAAAAATGATCACAAAATTATGTAATCTTTTGTTTGTGTTAGAATTAGAATTTTAATTAGCAACTTGGTTGTCTTCCTTGTTAACTTTTAATAATATTTGTTTGTCCTGCATTAACATGTGCACAGTACATTAATTAGGTTAATGAAGAGTTTAGAGTTACCATTTTATTTAATTACTTTTCTAAAATATGTAAGCATGCATGTAGGCAGCCAATGATAGAAAGAAGAATGAAAAATGAATTTATTTTGTTAATTTCATTTGGCTGATTCCATTTTCTCTCTTATGACTTATTTTCATTTATGCATTATTTGTCAAAAACAAAATGTAACCTGATGACCAGTGTTAATCTGGATTTATTAATATCATAATTAGATGTAATCGGTTACAATTGCCATATTTTTTATTTGTGTATCTTTGGCATATGGGTAATCATCATTGTGAATCACCTGATTATACAAATATGTGCTCCTTGTGGTTAGTTAAATAAACTCAACCAAATTCTGTCCAAGTTACATCATAAAATCAACTCGTGTCATCATTTAATTGCATATCTTCTTGACCCAAAAATTAGTTGAGCTGAGTGTTTCTAGGCCATAGTTTCGATGTATGAGTTAGTTCTTGATCCATGTGATATCAATTTGTATGAGTTTATATTTAATTTTTAATGGGTAAAGGAGGAAAGTGGTTTTATATTCAGACAAAACTCGAGGTCGGGATCTTAAGTCTTGAGTTATGGGTACTGGTTGGATCGGTGATTTCAATTTCTTGTTCGATTTTTTGGTAAGTTTTCTATCCGAATTTTCTAGTTATTTCAAAATTATATTTATATGTTTTAAATTTTGAAATTATATTGTTTATTGTGATTCCGCTTTATTTTATTGATACGAAAATCTAGGTCAAGTGCTATTATTTTGAAGAGCATGATTTTGGATTTTATAAGAATATACGAGCTTTGAGACCCCAGTTGAATCTATGATCTGAACCCCTTAGTATCTGCGCATAGTTCCGGAACTAAATTCTGATACCTCTCTAGGGCGCACTTTGGTGCAACTTCTGATACCTTATTGAGGGACGCAATACTAAATTCTGGACCACGTCACCGGTTTATAGTGACTTCTGAACTTCTGGACCATGTCACCGGTTTGTAGTGACCTTAGTTAGACTGGGTGTTAAAAAGTTATCGTTTTTGAGTTATGAATTTCTGAAAATTATTATCGTTTTATACTGTATTTTATTTATTGGATTTGACCCGCTGGTTTGTTTGGTTAGTTTGCTTGCTGGGCTTGTTAGCTCACTCTTTTAATATTTCAGGTTTTTGTTCGGTTCATTGGATTTGCAAGGAGCGTGTAGTTGGATTTTCTTAGATTGTGTCAAATATATTTGGGTAGCTGCTCGTCTGTTTTATGTGATTCAATTTGTAATACAATTGTAGTAGTTTTCTGTTAGAATTTTCGAGATTAGATTTTTGTATTTTACTTTTGGCTCGAACTAACATTCCGAAATAGTGTGGGATGTTACAGTTATTGTGATTCTTTTGAAAACTTCCTACTCCACTAGTTGACTGAAATCCTGGCTTCTTTACAAACTTACTTGTTGCTTCATTCTGACTTGATCCTTCATCTTTTTGTCCAAACTTCCTTTTTCTGTCAAATCTTTCCTTCTGACCTTGCTCACTTTCTCCTTCCACTATAATCGCCTTCTGAATGACCTCAGCATAAGTATTCAGTTCCAACATAGCTATTCTTCCTCTAATCCATGATTTTTAGACCTTGCTGAAATCTCCTTGCTTTCTTCTCTTCTGAATCCACATATTCTGGCACAAATCTTGCCAACTCTGTAAACTGCTTCTCATATTCTGCCACACTCATGTTGTTCTGCTTTAACTCGAAAAACTTCAATTCCATCTTAGCCTTCATATACCTAGGAAAATACTTGTCTAGAAACAAATTCTTAAATCGATCCCAAGGTATCACTACATCTACTTCCAAAGCCTTAGTTGATTCCCACCAATAATTAGCTTCACCTTTCAAAAGATAACCAGCAAACTTCGTCTTTTGTTCCTCACTAACCTGGATCAACTCAAACACTTTCTCAATCTCTTTTAACCACTTTTGGGCTTCTACTGGATCTATCGAACCTTGGAATTCGGGAGGTTTAACCGCTTGAAAAGCTTTAAAAGTTACTACAGACTGGTTAGGTTGTTGCTGATGCAATTGTTGTTGTTGTTGTTGAATAATCTGTTGTTGTTGGGCAAGAGTAGCAGTCTGTTGTTGTAAAAGTTGAACAAGTTGACTCAGGTCTACAACATCATGATTTCCTGGATTGTCATGGTTATCTTGGTTATGTTGGTTCGAATTTGTAGCGGAATGAGCTGAAGTTCTAGCGGTTCTTCCGCCTCTCCTTCTGGGTGGCATAGTCTGATAATAGCTATAAGAGATAAGAAAAAAAAATAGGTTTACAACATTGATGATATAGATATGTATAAGGTGAACAACAGTCATGGTATCAACAATTTAAATGGTGGATCACAAGGTATATGTAATGGACATTAGGTATACGTTACGTAATATATAAAGATGCAAATATTAGAACTACTCGTAGAACAATGGCAACACTCCCACACGATAAATATAATCCGATACAAAATCCCACAACCATAGGTCTACAATTCGATAAAAAAAATCCTACATAGCGATAAAATGATAAAACGATAATAAAAGATAGCACAGCTGTCCATTAGACCAAGTCCATATAGCAAATACCAACACTAATCACGTCTGAAGCGGATTCACTATCCTCTAAAGCTCATCGATCACTAGCTGGCATACAATACGTCCCGAACCATACCTCACTTTAATGATCCTAAAATAAAACTTATAAACTACCTATTTTGAGTTACGAGATTAAGGGTTATGGCAAATCCTAACAACTCAACATATCCTAAGTATCTACTCATTTGTTATAACTATCTTATTAATTTACTCTAATCTTATTAACCTAATCTTATATTGTTTCAGTGACTCAAACCTGTGGCTCGGATACCAACTTGTAACACCCCCAAATTTACCATAATAATAATTACATCATTAACATAATACCACTGATAAACATAATTAACTTAATAAAAGTTTACAACCAAAACACCCACCAACGTAGGATGCCAACAGGTCCGAGTATGAAAACAACATCTATTATCATTACAAACCTTGATTACAACTCCAAAAGATTACATCAAAACTAAACTATGGTGACTAGCCCTGCTACTGACATCCTACCTGCCTCACAAACTGCTCATGATATGCTCAACCTCACCCTCCAGTTGCTTACAAGTGGTTTGCTAGGTTCGCACCATCTTCTAGTCTAGCTGAAAAAGGTTAGATAGCAAGGTAATAAGCCAAATGCTCAGCATGTGCAAATAAATCAGCAATAAACTTTATCAGGCTCAACTAATAATAATGTTTTAATTATGAAACGTAACAAGGGTATTCAACAAAGTTCTAATGAATAAAGTTCTAATGAATAAGAAATATCCAAATCTGGTTTAAGTTCTGAAGAACTGAATCATAAGGAATGAGATACCAAGATAAGAGTTTACAACTTTAAACATCAATTTAAAAACCTTATGAAAACCTGGGATTTCAACTTGAACGAAACGAGCTAGCCGGGTGATCAGCCCGCGAATAGCTCCGGATATCACACCCGTACATGTGACTCCTCCTTTATTGTAGGATCCTAGTGGCACTTATTGACATTGGCCATGGCATAAAGCCATATAATAACAGATCGACATCACGGTCTAAAACATTTTCATTTTTATCCCACTCAATCCTTTTTAAAAATCAAGTTGATCATAAATCAACAATTTCAATATCAGAGTATTCAAAACAATCCTCATACTTACTGACAAAAGATCAGCCTAGTATAAGGTAATTTAAGTTATAAAAAGAAATTGTACTATTCCACAATCGATAAGTATAAATCTGAATAACTTGGTCAGATGTATTCAAGGGATTGAACAAAGGTATTATATCAATTTGAAATGGTCGATCAAAGTTTCAACAAAATATTAACTGTGATTGGGTTCAAGGTATAACAAAGGTATTATCATTACAAAGGTATCACAAGAGCAATCTCAATAATCAATAAGGTTTAATCTGCAAGGTTTAAACAAGAGAAAGAGGTTAACACTTGCCTTATCGAGCTGCTTTACTAAGACCCTCGGACTTTCTCACTGGCTTCACTACCGGCTCTTTACCTTTCCTGCTAATGCTCGGACCTATAATCATATATATATGTATATAATATTAGACTCTATATATTAATGTATAATACATCATCTATATAAGCATACACATAACACATAGCACGAAATTACTATATTATATATATATATATATAATATATTATAATATTATTATAATTTAATGAACTTAGACTTGTACCTATATCAATTAGTATCTAAAGTATTCCGATTGGTATATAATAACTAGCAGTAGAGCGTGCCGATAATGTTTTGAAAAGGTTAAGGGATTTTTAGAAAAATTTTGCAGCACTTCCCCGCTTATACTACACTCCCAGTCGGAATACAATTGACACAACAACAACCACTTCACATACTAATGACATAATCAAGCATTCAACTTACTACTATAGTTATTTAACATTACTTACCATCATACTTGTGACCACAATTCACAATACACCCAAAATGACTATTATACTTAAAAATCTACTATGACCAGTTCTGAAAGAAACTCATTTTACTATATCAAGATGATCCTAAATTAAAAATCAGAACACAACATTTGAAGACAATTCCGAGACCTTTCCAAAATGATAGGCCTCATTAAAAACGGATAAGTAATGAATTCAGAAATAATAAAAATGTGAACTGTTAGAACAGAAACAGAACCTGTGCACTCTAGTATTTTGAAATTTAACCAGCTAATATTACAGAACTTGACCATGGAATGTAAATGAAAAACATAGGTTGTGAAAAGAGCTTTCCAGAAAGCTATTGCCCAGAAAATTTGAAGGTATGTTCAATTTACTATGAATTTTTGAAAACAAGACTCTCAATGACCAAATCATTCTGGTCGAATTTTAAAGTGCAGAAAACTGCTACTTCTGAGTGGAATTTCAGAAAACACAGAACATGAAACTTGTAGCAACTGAAATACCACTCTACAGATTCAAAAATCAACTCCATCCGATCATTTTTCGATTTTATATAAATTTTACAAGATCACAGACCTGGACATCTAAGCAATCCAAAATTTAAATGCGTACTACTAATACTACTACACAAGTCAAGAGGAACAATTAACATCATTACTAAACCAAGTAAACACTTTCTTATCATATGACACTAACACAATAGACTTGCATAAAATCTTTAGTACACTAACTCTTGATACTTACAAGTACTAACATCAATATAACAAGTACTTGGCATATACATCACTTATTTACTAATCAAGATCTTTCACTAGGCTACTTATAAATCAAACAAACACCTTACCCAAACACACACATACTCTTGGCACATACCATATATATATACACAATAATCAATTTTATCACAATTTAATTTACAAAGTATCCCCAAGAACAAACATACATATAACATGAGTTCCCCCATTAAAACTAACCACACACCTTCAAATACTCTTATACATATACTTTAACAAATCTGAATTTTTATAAAACCATCCCAAAATTGACATACAACTCAATTCCTTTCACAAAAATCATCAACAACATCATCCTATTACTAACCCATATCAAAATCATGATTTACAAAGTTACAACTCAAAACCCTTAACAAGAAATTAACATACAATACCTCCAAACTCAATTTAAATGTTAATCCATCACTAATTAACATCAAATAAACCTTTTATCATACTTGAATGTAAGTTTTAATCCCTCCCCAACCCATATATACATACCGAACACATATATACATACCAACACATAAAAACTCATCAAACAAGAACACCCACTCTTGATCATCACTTATACAATAAAACAAACTAGCAAGTAATTGGATAATAGCTTGAATAAAAACCTAATATTTAAAGAGCAAAGGAGAGAGGGAAGAGAACTCACGCGAGAGAGAAGGGGGAGAGAAAAGGATCGGCCAGGTGAAAAGAAAAGAACGGGGAATGGGTTTTATATGACCCAAGGCAAATTTAATAATCCACTAACCAACTATATCTATAAATACAATACTTTATTTACCATTTAAAATAAAAAAAATAAATAAATGGCTTTTGATAAAGATTCTAAAATTTTTTTATATCTTAAAATAAAATTTACCCAATAATGATCACAAGCATATTTTTTAAAATATTATTAGGGCTTATAAACAATAAGATATGAATTTTACAAGAATAGGTTTTTAAAGATGAAAATTGATATATAAAATCTTTTAAAAAATCTTTATCACCCAAAAATAAATAAATTCTCATTTATATAATCAAGAGTATAAAATTAGAGACACATATATATAAAGATCATATTTTTATGACTTATAAATATTTAACTAGAGATTTTACGAATTAAACCCTCTAAAATAAAATCATACTTTAAAAATTCATAATAAATCATTGGAGCCTAACAAAAAAAATTAACTTATACATTTAAAACGTCTCTACATGTAAATGACACACCATAAAGAAGATTTCATGATTTTTAGATACTCTAATGATTTTATAAAAATAAAACAGTTCAACAAAATGCTTTTAAAAAAATAACTAAAAATCTATAAAACAATTATTCATATAGACACCACAAATAATTCACATAATCACAATTACAAGTCATCACTTCTCACAAGCAATATTATATCTCTAATCAAGATACAACCTCTTAATATATAAATAAACAAAATAAATCGATTGCTCGCGTCATTAATATTAAAATATTATAGATCTATACTGTTATATTACAAAAGCCAAAGCCTTTATCTCATCAAGCAAAGATTGGCGGACTTTACACTGTGATACAAGCAGAAACGCCAGAAAAAAACTATACCCAGGAAGCGAGGAGCGCACCCCTCACAAATGTGTACAAACTTAGCGAAAGGCCTCCCAAGCTCTTTAAAGGGTAAACAACTTATATAACATTCACTGAAGAGAATGCCAGGCATGTTCATCATCCCCACAATGATGCATAGGTGATTAAGGTTGCGATTGGAGGCCTGAATGTACACCGAGTATTGGTGGATAACGGATGCTCCGTGAATATTATATAGAGCACTTACCAGAAAATGGGGTTACTTGATAAGGAAATGGCTCCTTTCTACAATGAGTTATATGGTTTTACTGGGAACCCTGTGCAAATTGTGGGACGAGTAGAACTCCCTATTACCTTGGGAAAGGAACCCCGGTATGCCACACAAGTGGCTGAGATCATGGTGGTGAATGAAGATATTTCTTATAATGGAATACTTTGAAGGTCGTTGCTTAAAGAGATGCGAGTGGTAACTTCCATCTATCACTTGTCTATGAAGTTTCCGACTCCTTGCGAAACTGGATGCATTCAAGGATGTCAGTCTGATTCTAGAGAGTGCTATAGGAAAGCTTTGCACGCAGCTGAGCAGGCCTACAAGCACCTGTTGCTTGTAGATGTGGGTTCCACCGAGCAATGTTACCACTACTTGGAATCTGTCGAAGGACAAGGGGACAAATCCTTACACCGAAAGGAGACAAAACCAGCAAGGGAGACGTGTAATGCTATCATGATTGTACAACATCTAGGCGAAGAGCCCTATATTGATGTTGCAATTTTTCGAGGGGTAGATACCCACAATAAGGTACTGATGTTGGAAGTCCCAAAATCTCAGGGTTCAAAAATAGTTGAACCCCTAACTGCGGGAATGATTGAAGAGGTTATTGATAGTGACATTGAAGGCCTGGATAATGAGAATGATTCAAGGGATATGGAGGAGGCTAATGCCAAAAAAATCAAAGGACAGTTGTTGAAGCCTAGCCAGGGTACGAGCGAGGCGAACCTTGTTGAGATTGATCTGGATCCACGTATGCCAGAAACCAAGGAGAAACTGGGGCAGCTGGAGATACAATGTCTATCCTAGTTGATGCAGCTAATACCACTAAGGAAATAAAGGTTGGTAAACAGTTGACCCTAAGATAAGGGAAGCCCTGGTTTCATTCTTAAAAGAAAATCTAGACATATTTGCTTGGAGCCACGAGGACATAGTGGGAATAGACCCAAGGGTGATGTGCCATCGGTTGAACATTGACCTAGAAAGGAAGGTCGTAAGGTAGAAAAGGAGAGCAATAAGCAGGGAAAGAGCCGTCGCATTAAAGGACGAAGTGGATAGTCTGTTAAAGGCTGGGCTGGTGAAAGAGTCCTTTTATCCTATGTGGTTAGCAAACCAGGTCTTGGTAAAGAAGCCCAGTGGCATATGTGCATGGACTTTAATGACTTGAATAAAGCATGCCCCCAAAGACAGTTTTTCACTCCCACGTATTGACCAACTGGTTGATGCTATGGCCGACCATGCTCTTTTATGCTTCATGGCCATTAAGCAAGAAGTTGACAAGCTTTTGGAAGCTGGATTTATTGAGGAGATTCAGTTTCCTGAATGGTTGGCTAATCCCGTCATGGTCAAAAAAGTGAATGGAAAGTGGAGAATGTGTATCGACTTCACAGATTTAAATGATGCATGCCCAAAGGATTGTTTCCCTCTACCAAGGATTGACACCCTAATAGATGCCACAGCTGGACACGAGATGTTGAGTTTCATGGATGGTTTCAGTGGTTACAATCAAATTAAGATGCACAAGGATGACATCCCAAAGGTATCTTTTATTACTGATTTTGGTGTTTTCTGTTATCTTGTTATGGCTTTTGGTCTCAAGAATGCAGGAGCTACTTATCAACGATTGGTGAATAAGATATTCACTCATCTGATTGGAAAAACCATGGAGGTCTATGTTGATGACATGTTAGTCAAGAGCCTACTCAAGGCTCACCATATTGAGCACCTCAGAGAGGCATTCGAAGTGCTGAGGCACCACAAGATGATGTTGAATCCAGCCAAGTGTGCTTTTGGTGTTGGGTCGGGAAAATTTTTGGGGCTGATGGTTTCCAAGAGAGGCATAGAGGCCAACCCGGACAAGATTAAGGCTATTCTGGATATGGAGCCACCCCGCTCAATACGAGATGTACAGAAATTAACTGGCCGAGTTGCGGCCCTCGGGAGATTCATCTCCAAATCTGGTGAAAAATGTTTGCCTTTCTTTCAGGCATTAAAGAAAGTGAAAAATTTTGAGTGGACAACAGAGAGCCAAGAGGCCTTTGAGCAGTTGAAGAAATACATGGCTGAAGCCCCGTTGTTGGCCAAACCTAGTCCTGGGGAGATTCTTTACCTATACTTGGCGGTATCCGAACAAGCATTGAGTGCTGTTCTTGTCAAAGAAGAAAAGAAAGTTCAGAAACCCATCTACTATGTGAGTAAGGTGCTACATGGGGCGGAGTTGAATAACTCTCCCATCGAGAAGTTTGCATTGGCATTGACTACTGCCTCAAGGAAATTGAGACCGTACTTCCAGGCTCACAAAATCGAAGTCTTGACAGATCAACAATTGAGAAGCATATTGCACAGCCCGAAAGCAAGTGAAAGATTGATCAAATGGGCCATAGAGCTTGGAGAGTTTGATATCAAGTATAAGCCTCGGACAGCCATCAAGGCTCAGGCATTGGCTAACTTCGTGGTTGAATGCACCATTGACAACCAAGAAGTCGGGGGGCAGGAGATGATAACCACCCCTGAGAACGAAGATAAAAATGAAGAACTTATAGCTGACCAGAAAGAGTATTGGGTGCTCTATTTTGATGGAGCATCAAAAACAAAATCTAGTGGTGCAGGTTTGGTTTTGCAAAGCCCCGATGGGTTCACAGTTGAATATGCTTTGAAGTTGGACTTTCCGACAACCAACAATGAAGCTGAGTATGAGGCATCAATAGCCGGATTGGGATTGGCCAGAGTCATGAGGGTCAAGAACCTCAAAGTGTGTGGAGATTCAAGACTGGTAGTCTCGCAAGTGAATGGTGAGTTTGAGGCCAAGGATGAAACTATGGCAAAATACCTCAGAGTCGTGAAAGCTGTTATGACTCAGTTTGAGGAGTGTTATGTTGAGCACATTCCTAGGGAAGAGAACGTTAAGGCCGATGCTCTCTCTAAGTTCGCTTCTTCTGAGATAGAGAATTATGCAGGAAGTGTTTACTTCCAGGTCTTGAAGGCCCCGACCGTCAACTCTAAGTTGGTAGCACCGATTGATGTTGGAAGCTGTTGGATAGATCCTATTAAAGCTCATCTAGAAACCGGATGGCTCCCTGACAATGCCTTGGAGGCACGAAAATTGTCAGTGAGAGCATTGAGATATGCCTTGATTGAGGGCATCCTATACAAGAGATCGTTTGTCGTTCCCTACTTGAAGTGCTTAAGGCCCCAAGAGGCAAGAGAAGCATTGGAAGAAGTTCATGAAGGGATCTGTGGGCAACACTTGGGGGGCAGAGCCCTAGCCCACAAGATTACCCGCCTAGGATTCTATTGGCCAGAGATGTTGGCAGATGCCCAGGATTATGTCAAGAAGTGTGACAGATGTCAAAAACACGCCCCTGTTATAAGGCAGCCGCCTGAGAGATTAACCTCAATCAGCTCTCCCATTCCGTTTGCAATGTGGGGATGGACATTCTTGGTCCTTTCCCTATGGCTTCAGCACAAAGGAAGTTTCTGATTGTCGCCATTGATTACTTCACTAAGTGGATTGAGGCTAAGCCTTTAGCCAAGATAACCACCAAGCAAGTTTCCCAGTTCTTTTGGGAGAACATAATTTGTAGGTATGGAATCCCGCGAATCCTTGTGACGGATAATGGGACACAGTTTAACAATGAGGAATTCAAGAAGTATTGTGAGGAAAACGCTATTGAGCTTCGTTTTACCTCAGTGGCACATCCACAAGCAAATGGGCAGGCCGAGGTGGCCAATCGAATCATCCTGGATGGGTTAAAGAAAAGGGTCGAACGCTTGAGGAATACTTGGGTGGATGAGTTGCTGCCTATACTCTGGGCGTATCGCACCACCTGTAAGGTCACAACGGGAGCAACCCCGTTTTTGCTAGCTTATGGAGCTGAGGCAGTTGTACCACTAGAAATCATGCATGCATCACCTCGAGTTGAGGCATTTGAACCTGAGACTAATGAAGAAGGCATGAAGCTCGCCCTAGACCTGATTGATGAAGTCAGGGACGAGGCAAACGCCAGAAATGCGGAGCATCAAAAGAAAGCATCCTTCTATTACAACCACAGGGTTAAGGAGAGGTTCTTTCAGCAAGGTGACTTGGTTCTTAGGAAGATCGAGGCTTCTGGAGTTGGCCAGAAGGGAAAACTAGCCCCAAACTGGGAAGGGCCATATCGAGTTAGGAAGACATTGGGACGAGGATCATATAAGTTGGAGACCTTGGACGGGGTTGAGGTGCCCCGTACTTGGCATGCCTTGAACCTCAAGATTTATTATATTTAAGTTGCCTCTGCAACGATGTAGCTTTTTATTTATTTAGTAGGAGGAGTAGAAATAAGGTTCGATGAAACCATTCCAGGGATTAATTCCCCGAGTAGGACAATAATAAGCTATGTAAGGGTTGAACCCATTTGAGTTATTAATGCAAAGTTTGTTTTTCATTCTGAAAAGTCTATGTTTTGTTTAAGTACCTAGCACCTGCTGAGTGCAAATCTAGAAAGATCAAGTACCGAAAAATAAATGAACATACGAATGAAAGAAACGAGTGCATAAATAAAGACCCCGAAGGGCCGACAGTTAAATTACAACGAGCAAATAAGAGTTAAGTCCCGAAGGACATTGATTGAAAGCTGATAAAATAAAGCCACAAACGGCTAGATAAGGGCCGTGCAAGGCCATAGGGGAACCCATCCTACTTAGCTGGGGATTCTTCCTCGCTGCTCTCCTCGCCCGACTCCTCCTCATCTGAATCCTCTTCCTCGCCGGAATCTTCACCTGAAGTTTCTTCCTCGGCACCGCCTTGATCAACAACCGCCATAGGCTGAGCGGTAGTCTCCACATCTTCGGTTTCCTCCTCCCCGGGATCATCCTCTTGCCTGGGATCGGTTGTCGAACAACTCCAACTTTCCTGGTAGGCGGGAGCTTCTTTCCACGGGATCCCGAAGAGCTTGAGTCTTGACTAGCAACTGGAAGACGTCTCTTGGGTCCCGATGATCTATGGCTACCTCTAGAACCCGAACCTGATGCTTGAGGAACAATCTTGGTCCCCGATCCAGAAGCAAGGGTTGCACGGTTCTCGCCACCCGTGGTCCAGAAAGGGCAAGGAAAGTCAGAATGGATGAATATTGAGGGATGTTTATTACTCACAGCATTGATTGCCTTGTCCCAACCAACAGACATGTTGTAAGGGCGCACCTCATCATCATGTTCATCTATGAAACTCAGAAATTCCTCAGAATTATGATAGGCTTTGATCACCTTGTTGGCATCATCCATCCTCTTTTGAGCTAAAGAGGCAAGTTGTTTTCGGGAAGATAGAGCATTCGCTTCAGCGCGGGCAACCTGAGAATGTAGATCATCAATTTCTTCCTTGAACCTTGCTGAATCAGTTTTTAAGGATATATTCTCATCCCTGAAAGCCAAGCCTTGGGTGGAAACCGCCTGAAAATAGGCATTAGCCTGCAACGAAAAATTGACAAGGCATAAGAAATTTATAAAGGCTAAATCACACCGAACTTATTAAAAGGAGTGTCATACCTGATATAAGGCTTGAGCGCCCAGAAGTCGATTTTCATTCATCTTATCCCCGGCATGTAAAGTCACTCTGTCAGGAGGAGTAATCGAGAGCTTGGACCAGTCTAGAGCTAGGTCAGGACTCCCACAAACCGAATCTTGCTCACATATACCCCATGACGGGATAAAAGGGGTCCTGATAACCCCATCAGCATTCCGGGATCTTTTCCCGCCTTGGGAACAGCCTTCCAAGAAGTGAGGGACTCTAGGCTTAGTGGGATTCAGTAGCTCCGGAGCCTTTTTCTTCATCCTTTGAGTCACAGTCGGTTGATTCTGAGGACGACTGTCAATCTCCTCAGCAGCTGAAATGCAACGAGAAAAACATCGGGATAAGAACAAACAGAGGTCATAATATGGTTAAGTAAGAAATTTACCCTCAATGGAAAGAAAGCTAAGGCCAGTCTCAACAAGATTCTTTTCATTCAGAAAAGTTTTGTAATGGGTACAACCATCATCAGCTAGGAGCTTATCTCAGTCTAGTAACTCCGAATCTGTAAGATCACACACGAAATGTGAACTATCTTCCACATGTCCAAATCTCTTCACAAAATAGTGGCCCCAGTCACCACCTTCCCATTCAAGGATTACAAACTCCCTTTCCCAGAAATGTTGGGAATCTGGAAAAGAAAAGGGATTCACTAAATGCCGTAGTTTGGCTCGGTGTTGAAGGCTGATCCATCCTTTTTTGCAGTCAGTAGAGTTTCTGGCCCCGAAGATACTCCGAAACATCGTGGTAGACAGTGGGATGCTCAGCTGAAGGCATCTTATTATAAAAATAATGATGTACCTCCAGGCATTGGGATACAATTGACAAGGGTGAATTTGATACTCCGCCAACAATCTGATGATAAAATCATCAACTGGAAATCTGAATCCAGCATCTAGGGCACCCCCAGGGAACGCAAATTCTCTCAGGATGCCAGTTACAAGTTCTGTCAATTAGACTGGGAAGTCGAACTTTAATAGCATCTGGGAAGTAGTATGTTCTCCTGATCTTTTCGACATCTTTCTCCGTTAACTTGCATGGACTATGGAATGAATCAAAGCTTGCACTATTTGGGAACGCGTCCCTCATGATGTTTAGCAGATCTAGTAAAGATTCAAATTTATGCTCAACGTATGAAGGGGTTTTTATTTTTTCTTTACCTTTTGCTGTCCTCATCTTGCTCCTTTTGGGCAAATGCTTCCATCATGGAGACCGGAGGGGCAACTGGTCGGCTGTTCTCTGACATCTTGCTCTTGAAACTTGAACTTGAAGCTGCGAACTTGATCTGGAATCTTGATCCCCGATTGGGACTAAAAATCTACAGAGCTAAAGAACTTGAAAACTTTGAAAATGAAGAAGTGATTGAAATGAAGGCTACCACTCTTCTTTTATAGAAGAAACATGAACTGTTGTATCAGATCAAGGTTCAGCTTGATTCGCGTTTACAGGTCATCTATCGTTTAAAGATGAAAAAAAGGATAGAAACTACTCGTTTTATACAGAAAGGATCGTTATAATTCATACGAGCTGAGGAGAAACAATCGATATAATTGTTAAAGCTGCAATACAAAAGCTAATTACGCTTAAGGAGTTAATCCAGGAGATCAGCCATAAGTGTAAAGTTAGCAATGCTAATTAAGGAGTAATATCGTTAGAAGTCACGAGTGACCAAAACAATGACTTGAGATCAAGATCAAGAATCTTGATCCTTAAGATGATGAATGACTTGAGATCAAGATCAAGAATCTTGATCCTTAAGATGACGAATGACTTGAGATCAAGATCAAGAATCTTGATCCTTAAGATGACGAATGACTTGAGATCAAGACCACGGAGTGGCCAACCACGGAGTGGAAGACCACGAAGCGGCCGACCACCCCATTTTAAAGGCCTTCGGCCGACCACGGAGTGGCCAACCACGGAGTGGAAGATCACGAAGCGGCCGACCACCCCATTTTAAAGGCCTTCGGCCGACCACGGAGTGGCCAACCACGGAGTGGAAGACCACGGAGCGGCCGACCACCCCATTTTAAAGGCCTTCGGCCGACCACGGAGTGGCCAACCACGGAGTGGAAGACCACGAAGCGGCCGACCACCCCATTTTAAAGGCCGTCGGCCGACCACGGAGTGGCCAACCACGGGACGGCCGACCACCACACCCGAGGGAGCAGCAGCCGACCACGAGACGGCCGACCACCGCACCCGGGGATGTGCCAGCCGACCACGGACAAGAAGACCACCGTTTGGCCGACCTCCGTGGAACGAACCCGTCCGGCCGATCACCGTGTGGCCGACCACGGTGAATCGAACCCCTCCGGCCGATCACCGTGTGGCCGACCACGGTGAATCGAGCCCCTCAGGCCGATCACGGGCTAGCCGACCACGAGCTACCCGTTGATCCGGCCGATCACGGGTAGTTTGTGGTCCTAGAACCCGACTTTTTCAGCAGTTCTCGGATAGTTTCTAGACCTGAATCTCGACTTTTTCAGCGAATTTCGGATGATTTTCAGTACTGAAACGAGATTAAGATTAAGCACATATTAATGCCGATTAAGCACAGATTAGTGCCGATTAGCACAGATTAGTGCAGATTAAGCACAGATTAGTGCCGATTAAGCACAGATTAGTGCCGATTAGCACAGATTAGTGCAGATTAAGCACAGATTAGTGCCGATTAAGCATAGATTAGTGCCGATTAGCACAGATTAGTGCAGATTAAGCACATATTAGTGTAGATTAGCACAGATTAGTGCCGATTAAGCATAGATTAGTGCCGATAAGCACAGATTAGCACCAATTAGTGCTGTTAGTGCCGTTTTATGCCGTTTAACATCGTTTAACACTGTTTAAACGTTGTTTGAGGCTGATTAGCGTTGTGTAATGCCGTGTAACACTGATTAGTGTCGTTCAACATCGTCGTAAATGCGTCGGTCGCTCCACGCTTTACATCAAGATGATATTGTTGAAAATACTCGCTCAAGAGTAATAAACCCTGACCCGAGTCTCGGAAAAGGCCGTTAAAACTTCAAGGAAAACCTGATCAGTTTTCCTAGAAGTTGGGGGGCAAATGATATGGGCTAAAAATAAGCCCTAAAGACACATTTAATGTGGCATTAATTAAACCTAGAATGGTCCAAACGTGGGGCCCACCAGATGGGCCCAAACCCTAATTATAATATTAATTTCGTAATTAATATTAAGGGTAGTAAAACAGCTCAGCAAATAAGAGTCAAATAAGAATATGATTCTTGCCTGACTTAGCCTCTAAGATACATATCTCAACATGGAAACTGATTCATACATGGAAGGAGACTAGAACCTTCTTCTAGTCGGTGACTTGCTCACTAAGTCACCTAACCCTACTACGATTTTAGGGCTTCTCAACCTATATAAAGGGTCTAACCCCTCATCTCAGAACTACGTTTTCTTGGCTTGATTCTCTAATACAGAGATACGTAGGCATTCTGTGAGGACCGTTTAGTCTCGAACGCAGAAGCAGCCATTAAAGCACGAAGCTACCGAACCCTAGCCGTCATAATCATAACCTAGTTTTTATTCCACAACAATATCTTCTAATCACTAACAAAATATAATAGAAATCTGTATATTACGAATAATGACCATTAAACTTTTAGTAAAAATCAGAATCATTAGATCTAATGATTAAATATATTATATAATTAAATTAATTTACTAAAATTTCAAGATTCGAATTCTATCGACGACATATTTATTTCAAAATTTTATAATATAAGTTTTAAATGGTGCATATCATTAATTGAATTTATATTAAATTATTAATATTGAAATTAAAATAAAATATTGTAAATAATAATTATATAAAAATATAATTGTAATATAAAATAAAATTTGTTATATATCAAAAAAATTCGTGCATCGCAAGATTATAAGGTAATTGAATTAAACTCCAAACCTTAGTAATATTTCAAATTCGATCCCTTAATTATAGTACAAGTCAAACTCTAACATAATTTATATACTCAGCTGATTTTTTATACTCGTGTCTGATAGGAAAAAAAACATGTATTCTAGTAATTTCGTATACTGAGGGGGTGGTATTGTATCAAGATTTTTAAAGATTTTTAATGATTTTAAAAGTCATGGGGTATTCAATTCTAACTTTTAAAGAGTCTTTAAAAGTATGGTGTTATTCAATTAAGACTTTTAAGAAGTATTTAAAAGTAGGGTGGTATTGAATTTAGACATTTATAGACTCTTTATAAGTATCGTGTTATTCAAAAAGTCAATGACTTTTAATGACAATGACTTTTAATGACTTTTAACAAAAATTATAACTACATCCGTAAGAAAAAAAGTCATGAGCTTTTTGATAAGATTTCACATGACTTCTAATAATTCCATAAAAATCATCTTGAATAAAATTGTTTCATTGTATTTTTAACGATATTGTTTTAATTAATAATATGTTGTTGACGGAAATTGAACTCGTGACAGTAGTTTATAAAATAATATATATGTTTAATAAAGATATGTTGTTGGTGGGATTCGAACTTGGAACCTATAATAGTATTTTAAATATTAGAAAATGAATATTCTTTTAGCATTAAATCCGTCGGTTCTGATTTATTTCTTAAAATCTAACGGTTGTTATTGAGTGTACCAAAAAAAAGTGTACCAAACCGACAACCAAATATACCCTGTTTCGCTTATAATAGTATAATAATTTTTTTAAAATTTTCTGTCGCTTTTCTTATATTTCTTCCTCTTCTTCCATCTCTTTTTCTTCCTCTTCTTGGTTTTCAATTTCCATATTTATATTCATTTTAATAAACAATATTATTGAGGGTGCGACGATCTTTTGCAATTTTGTAAAACTAGATCATCTTTTGCAATTTTGTAAAATTAGATCATAAAACACAAAGTAAAATAAGAATCCATCAAACATTATAGTAATTGATGGGCGTATAAAAATATCATGCTCGCAAAATTCACATAAAACACCAATTAAATAGCTTTGCATCATAAAAATATTGCTGGCTAATGACATAGCTCTTCACTTTCATTAGTTATGAATAGTGACAAATATAAAATTCTCAGATAAAAATATGCAATGAATACTCAATTTAGCAAGAAATATACCTTGTACTCAATTTTTTGGTGGTCGAATTAATCAAAAAATACACGATCGAAATTGGATTGTAGTAAAAAAAAAAAGGTTAAAGGATTTCATAGCATAGGCTAATATATGATCTTTGTAGTTAGTCTAGTAAACCACAAAATCTATCAAAAAGTCTATGAAAGTTTTTAGAAGTCATTTCATTAGAAATCATCAAAAGTATTTCAAAATTTTTAGTGACTCAACAAGAATCATTAAGAGTCATTAAAAGTCTATAAAATCCATAAAAGTCATTATCACAAGAATTGTCATTAAAAGTTATAATACAATACCACCCCTAAAACTTGTTTGATACTTGTCTGAATTTTACTTTTGTGTTGGTTAAGTTAATTTATGGCAGTAAATTTAACATTTGCTTCGAGGTTGCCTTTTTAACATTGAACTAGCTTCAATTCCAGTGCAAGGCACGAGATTGTTCTATTTTATATTGTAATTATTATTTTTTTCTCGTTATGTTTTGATATTAATATTAGCAATTGATATTGTGATGTCTAAAATTCTTTTCAGTTTATCGCATTTTTTTTAACCAACATTAATTTTGTCCCCTTTTCAAGATCTCCCATTTTGATTAAAACATTCAGATGTGCTTTTTATTTTTCCAAAGTGCTTAAATCATGTATATGTTGTATTTGATATTACAAATTGTCAAGTAATGCACCGGAGCCAAGAAAGCATAAAAAAAATACTGTATTAGACACATTTCTATAAAGTAAAAATACTAAATTACAGTACACAAAATTAATTTATTCTTAATTTATTCTGTAAATTGTATAGCAAAAATATATATGCTGTTAGCAATCTGAAGTTAATGTTCCAATATTATTTCTTCAATAATGTTAGATCACTTATAATGAGTTGTAAGGCTCTTTACTCGTACGACACACAAATTTCTTCGAATGGTTAGTTAATTGCAACATAACAAAAGTGTTATAATTAAGTAGATAGTATTAAATGATGTATAATAATGAATATACATATTAAATACGAATTTTAATTGATGTGCATTAATGAATGCAGAAGGTCAAAATAGTAATTTAAGTTGATATAATAGAGGGTCATTAATATTATTTTATTAAATCGAATAATTTCAAAATATATAGTTTCACTAAATACCATATATCACTCATTTATACTAAACTATAACATAATAAAATATAAAAATGTAAATGTAAAACGAAGAAAAATGATTAAAATATCTTAGAAATCAAAATACCAAAGATTCTTCATTCATCACCCAACATACATAGCATATTTTATGACTTACTCCCTCCGTCCCAAATTCTAAGACATGGTTTGACTTTCACGGAGATTAAGAAAATACTATTTGACTTGCTAGGTGGTAGCATGTGGTTAGTTGGTTGTGAAAGTGGGTGTAAGTGGGTGTATAAAAAATGGGTAAAGTAGGAAAGTAGTGGGTGTAATAGTGTTTATTTAATAAAAAGGAAGTATAAAATAGAGAAGTAGTGGGAGTAATAGTGAAAAGTAATGTTCAAAAATAGTAAGTTTAGTAGGTTCATTCTTTTTTGGACGTCCAAAAAGGAATAAGTGTCTTATAAAATGGGACGGAGGGAGTATAAAACATGTGATGTGTTAGCCTAGTGGTAAGGTGATGTGCAAATGAACCTAAAAACTTCGATTCTCATGAGCAACAATTTTTTGAAAAAAATTTAATTCATAGAGGATCAAAATAGTAATTTAAGTTGGATTAAAATGGTACATGTTGTGCCATTATATATATAATAGATTAATATAGAAGCATGAAACTTGACCCAGGATTTACAGAAAAGCTTCCATACGTGGTTTGAAGTCACAACTTCACTCTTTTGTTTAGGTGACATTTCTGTTATTTTAAATAAAATAAAAAAACGGCACCGGCACCGCTACCGCTGTTCATTCCTTTATTGCAACTTTACTCTTGCCCCAAGGTTTTTGATATTTGGTTCCATTTTCGAGGGCTCTTCCACACGTACAGTAGTATGTTAGGTTGTTTTTCTTGTATTATCGACCCATACTCTTGCCGCGTATAAAGATGTTTAAGTTGTTTTTCTTGTAACGTATGCCCTATCGGTACATGTTAGTTTTGTCTTTTTATACCAACTCCTTGGAGCTAAATGTTGACCGTGACCGCCCGACTTTTCTTCTCACCAGTCCCTAACAGTTTCGAATCTCTTATTAATTTTATTACAATGCATATTCTAATCCTAGATTTCTTGTAACATCACAAACCCCCACTGCATTGAATAGTAATGTGCCATACGAGTAACTAACGTATGTGAACAACATCCATATAAGTTGATCAAATTAAGCTTGCAAGACATGGTGGTACTACAAATTCGGGCAGAAGAAACATTTAGATTTGAATAAACAAAAATCCGGGTGTACATTTATGAAAAGTAACTGAGACAAGATACGACCGGAACTGTCAGCAGCAGCAGATACATATTCGAGAACAATTCTGGCGAAACAAAAAGACAAGTTACAATGCAATTGCATTCCATTTGCCCAAGAAACTGTAATTTGGTAGCAATTTCTCACATCAGACAGTCTCTTGAAGATATGCTGAGAGAAACAAAACTACTGCACCTAGAGAAAGAGCTAACAGAAGGCCTGCTGGCACTATCTTCCGAGTAGCTGCCAAGCGTATACCTTCATAAAATATTTTTTTTTTTAAAAAGTTACTACATGTGCACCAACAAGTACAAATAGGATTAACAAAATGCTTGATAGCTGCGGCATGTAATCCTTGCAACAATGGAGATTATTAAAGCAATAGTACATAAAATTAAATTGTTTACCAAAAACACTGGAAAAGAGGAGAGCAGATCCAAAAGCAAGGGCTTCACCCAAATCCTTTGTATCGGGAGCTAGCATTAAGAAGGATGCCTATATAAAGAAAATAACATATTTATATATGTTAACTGCTAATGTGACAAAGTATTAATGTTTTTACCAGCAGAAGATATTGGTTAATTTACAAGTGTACAGACCTTTACAGTAGAGTGTCAGATTTCTAGTAGATAAGATACTTGCACTTTAAGGCTATGTTCACTTGGATTGAATGGAATGAGGGGAGAATGGAATGAAATTTATACTATTATTTGGGGGAGATTGGGGAAAATGTTTATAAATTTCATTCCTTGCTTCATTCCTCTCCAAATAATTTGAACTAGAATTCTAACCCACATGTTTTGGAAAGAATGCTCCATTCCCAATCTTCATCATTTTCCTTGCAATCTTCATCATAAAAATCTTCTTCTCTATCATATTTGTTCATTATTTCCCCCAACATCCCCCTTTCTTCATAAATTTTGTTTACAATTTTCATTCCATTCCTACCCCATTCCATTCTTTTTAAGTAAACACACCCTAAGAGTCCATAATCTAAGTTTTTTTGGTGGTTTCTACTTTGTGCAGGAATTGTTTTTTTCATTACCCACATATAAAAAGAAAGTGAAACTTTGACTTTAGTCCAGGCTTACTACAGACTTTGCCTCAACCATCATGGACTAGGTATTTGCTCAGTATGGATTCTGCAGAGGGTTGTCCATTATCTTGCCCTCTTGCGAAAGATATTCTCGCTGTGCTGGTGAATGACAGGTCACAACAAACATCTATTTTAAAAGAGAACAGATCCTTGCACAGAAACTCAGACATCACAGAGTATATTATACACTAGGTGATCAAGTTACGTAAACCTTCTAGGTCAATCTTCTCGGACTAGGCCTTGATTTTTGTGAAAGACTTATGAGTGCCTTTATTCAAGACTGTTGTTATAGAAATTTAGGAACAACAAATTATGGAGATATTGCTGGAAATGATAGAAATTCAATCCACTACCACTAACATCTAATCGCTAATTGCCAAACAGGGCCTTAATCTCGAAATATATTGGGGTAGGGTAATTCTGATCGTCCATCCTCAAATTGCATACATACCATGTATATAGGGATCAATTCACTCTTGGAGTTGATCAGGGGTAGCCATGACCTGACTATGACAAAGACCATGTGGACTATAGTGAAGCTAAGCACAGACTGTAAATATCAAGCAGATGGGTACACTGAGAGGGTAAATTAGTGCTTTATAAGGTAGCTAAGATTTATCAAACAAAAAATGTAACTAAGACATACTTTAGCAAAAATTATAAAAGCTAAAGATTTACACTGAAAAGATACCTAGTCCATGATGCAAGTGGTTATCTGATTGATGCTGACACAATACATATATTCAAGACGTCTACCTACCAGGTTTTGTATAACCAGAAACCGCACTTGCTAGCAATGATCTCTTGTTAAGATTCTTACAGTCGATCAAATATCTCAAACAGAGTAGCTATATTATAGTCACTGATGGACAAACTTGCTAAGTTTTATTAATGAATAGATAGTATGCATAGAAGGGATGACAGGGTAGTGCCATGAGCTTTGCAACTGACAATGAGATTTCAATGAAGCTTTAAACTATGTTGCACGGGGACGCCTCCGGGGTAACGTATCCAAGTTTGGGGACGTCCCGGGGACGGGTACGGCATGGGGACGGCTTGGGGACGTCCCCAAAATTCTGGGGACGGCAGCTCAAAAATGGGGACGTTTCTGGGGCTAAAATGACTAAAATATCCGTCCCCCACTTAAAATAAAACTCCAAAATCCTGATTTTTTACTTAACTTAGCCTCTGCTTCTTCTCTCCTTCATATATATAGATCAATCCTCTCTCTCCATCAAATATACACCTCGCATATAAATATTTTTTTCATATATATATTTTCATCATTTACTTTTCAAGGGGTTTGTAGAGCTTACACTTGATGAGCTTGAAATGGATATAGAGTTGATATCCGAAAATGTTAATAATTGAGAATGAATGATGTCTTTTATGTATAATCTTTTGGATGTTCAATAAATTGCCTCTATCTTATATATAAATAATTTTTATATTAATATATTTACTGCCGTACCCGTACCCTAAAATTTTAAAATTGCCGTTTCGCGTCCCCGTCCCAGTACCCGTATATGTTCCCGTACCCGTCTCCGTGCAACATAGGCTTTAAACATAGTAAAATCCAATCAAAGATAACATAATTATGAATCGATAACATCTCGAAAATAAAATAGATTTGCAAACATAGTATTTCTAGTAACAATACTTGTATTTGAAACAACACGAAACCAAAGCAAATTAAAAAAGTTATAAAACTAAATTAATTACAATATATAAGATCTTGTAGTCCTATTTCCTTGGTAAATTTCTATCATCAAATGAATTATCGGCATAACTTCAAAGAGATACTGCTACATAATAATGTAAAATGTATGCTCACAATAAATCAAGACCAGTTAATGACCTCATAATTATTTTTTAGATTGTATTTTCTTGTAAATACTTATAAACAACAATACACACAAAGAAAAGAAGTCGACTGTGGAAGAAGAAGAATAAAGAAGGAAGAATGGAGGAGGATGTGATGGTTGGAGTTGGAGAATTTGGCCGACCTGCAACTTTATTTTCCAGTAAAATAGGTAAAACTGGACTCCACTTTACTGAGAGCCGCCTTGTGCCTCATCAAGTGAAGCACAGGTATAATTGAGGTGATCTTAAAGAGCCTGGTGTCGCCTATTGCTTAGGTGCACATTAACAAGTAACAACACCAGATCAAATGTGAAATTAGCTAGGTGGCAAGTAGCTTAAGTGGAAATGAACATTCAAAACACTGAAACATTACTTTTTTAAGTTATATACACCAGTTGAGCTGTACTGAAACAAGAATTAGTAGCCTGACTATTTGTATGACACTCTTGATAAATGACGGTTTCATCGTTAGGCGTTTGAACCAATTCAGAGACTGAAAAATGGAATGCACAATATTACCAATATAATCAATAATCATACTAAAGCATATTAGTACTTACAGCACCCATGAGAGCAGCCCCAGCAAGTCCACCTGAAAGTGACCCTTTACTCTCAGTTCTTGTATCTGCTCACACAAATGAAGATAACATAACAAGCAAACCTAGAGATAGAGAGAGAGAGAGAGAGAGAGAGAGAGAATAACCCATCTTACAAACTCATACTAAAAAATAGAGGGAGAGAGAGAGAGAGAGAGATTACAAGCAAATAGACCACCACCAAGAAGCAAAACACCATAAGCTGCGGATGCAAGAGGGACAATCTCCTCAGAACTCAACTGAGACCTGCAACGAAAACTACAAGTAGAATAATGTTGATAATGGGGTTTTACTTTAACATATGAAATTGAACTTGTTTTCTTGACAGAAACACCCCCCAATTGAAATGCTTGTGTTGTTCTTATTTCGGGTTGATTAACAAGTAATGAATGCATTTGCAATTTCGTACACACACTCCAACAACTCAACATATTGTTTCTTTCGATAATGCAAATGTTATAGCCTTGGTCCGGTGGGCTGCCTTATGAAGATGCGTCTGATTAATTAAACTGGAGATGCCAAGTAAACTCCTGCTGATTTTTGCCCATTTTTTAAAGGAAATGCTAAGTTCGCCAATACTCCCTCCGTCCCAAGTGTTTGTTTACGTTTGCTTTTAGCACGGATACCAAGATATCCAATTAAAATAAGTGAAGTAGTGGGTGTAATAGTGATTTTATGGTTAAAATAAGTGAAGTAGTGGGTGTAATAGTGATTTTATTGTTAAAATAAGTGAAGTAGTGGGTGTAATAGTGTAAAGTATTGTTAAAATAAGTGAAGTAGTGGGTGTAATAGTGTTAAAACTTACTATTTTAGGAAACGTAAAGAATTGGTTGGGACGTCCCAAAAAGGAAAGTGTAAACAATTGGTTGGGACAGAGGGAGTATCTTTTTCCCAAAAATTGTCTCAAATAATGTGTGTCAATTGGCTATAAGGGTATTAGTTTAATATGTCCCAAATTAACAAGTCAATTATAAATATATCCCTCTTCAATATATATATATAAAGGAGGGTACGCGGGAGTTTAGGTGGCGCTCTAAGATCGTCTCAATCTATTTTTCTAATTTTCTAGAATTTTAGAATTTTAAACACTCAATATATATATATAAAGGAGGGTACGCGGGAGTTTAGGTGGCGCTCTAAGATCGTCTCAATCTATTTTTCTAATTTTCTTGAATTTTAGAATTTTAAACACTTATAAATATAAAAATATCATTTAACATATTAGAAGTAGAATAGGTGTTCGAATTTATAGTGGTGAAGAGTTCGAATTTATAGAAAGACATATGATTAGAAGTTCTATTGTAAGTAGAATAAGTATTTATAAAGTATATGATTAAAAGTTCTATTGAAAGTAGAATATAGGAGTTCGAATTTATAGAGATAAGAGTTCAAATTTATAGAAAAAACATATAAATAAAAGTTTCTATTGGAAGTAGAATAAGTATTTATAAAGCATACGATTAAAAGTTCTATTGAAAGTAGAATAGGAGTTTGAATTTATAGAGAATAAGAGTTCGAATTTATAGAAAAACATATAAATAAAAGTTCTATTAGAAGTAGAATATGTGTTTGAATATATAGAGCATCCAAATAACTAAATATTTTATAGAAAGTACGATCTTCTTAAATTATATATTTTTTATATAAGTTAATTATACTTTTATTAGGAAAATTTATTCATCGAATTTATAGTGGTGAAGAGTTCGAATTTATAGAAAGACATATGATTAGAAGTTCTATTGTAAGTAGAATAAGTATTTATAAAGCATATGATTAAAAGTTCTATTGAAAGTAGAATATAGGAGTTCGAATTTATAGAGATAAGAGTTCAAATTTATAGAAAAAACATATAAATAAAAGTTTCTATTGGAAGTAGAATAAGTATTTATAAAGCATACGATTAAAAGTTCTATTGAAAGTAGAATAGGAGTTTGAATTTATAGAGAATAAGAGTTCGAATTTATAGAAAAACATATAAATAAAAGTTCTATTAGAAGTAGAATATGTGTTTGAATATATAGAGCATCCAAATAACTAAATATTTTATAGAAAGTACGATCTTCTTAAATTATATATTTTTTATATAAGTTAATTATACTTTTATTAGGAAAATTTATTCATCGAATTTATAGTGGTGAAGAGTTCGAATTTATAGAAAGACATATGATTAGAAGTTCTATTGTAAGTAGAATAAGTATTTATAAAGCATATGATTAAAAGTTCTATTGAAAGTAGAATATAGGAGTTCGAATTTATAGAGATAAGAGTTCAAATTTATAGAAAAAACATATAAATAAAAGTTTCTATTGGAAGTAGAATAAGTATTTATAAAGCATACGATTAAAAGTTCTATTGAAAGTAGAATAGGAGTTTGAATTTATAGAGAATAAGAGTTCGAATTTATAGAAAAACATATAAATAAAAGTTCTATTAGAAGTAGAATATGTGTTTGAATATATAGAGCATCCATATAACTAAATATTTTATAGAAAGTACGATCTTCTTAAATTATATATTTTTTATATAAGTTAATTATACTTCTATTAGGAAAATTTATTCATAAATCCAATACTATTATCATAAAAAAGTCATCGTATTTAAAAGAAAAGAATTGATGTGTTAACATTATAATAGAACATTCTCATGCAGGAATCCTAAATAAAAATAGGAGTATCTATAATATAAAGAGAAAATAAGATGTGCTTTAATTTTCTAAAACTCCATAAATTTTAGAAAGTCTAGATAAAGTATAAATTGGAATTCACTCTATTTTTTAGGTTTTAATTTTAATGAAAAAAGTTGTTGTGTAAGATAAGTATCAATAATAATATGTAATGAATTTGGAATTTCAACCCAAACGAGAGCGGCTCGAAACGTGTTTAACAGGAAGACGGCTCACTATAAAAGATTGTATTAGCTATTAAAATATCATTTTGATGTTATAAATTTTATTTTATTTTTAGGATTTGATTTTTAGTTAGGTTTTTGGTCTTAACTAGGGAGCAGATAAATAGTAATAACCGTGTTTAACGAGAAAGCGATTCATTAGAGAAGACCGTATAAAAATGTTTGAATATATAAGGAATACATAAAATAGAAATGTTTTATTAATAGAAGTAGAATACGAGGACGGTGGAGACGTCTTACACGATTTTTAAAATTATATATCTTTTTTCCTAGAAATCCTTTATTTTATCTTTTTTATACAAGTTAATTATACTTGCATTAGAAAAATATATCTATAAATTTAATATTATTCCCGTAACGAAAAGTCTTCGAATTTAATTTTTTTATATGTTAACATAACAGAAAGACATTCTCATGTAGAAGTTGTAAATAAGTACATGAATATCTATAATATACAGAAAAAATAAGATGTATTTTCATTTTTAAAACTCTATAAATATTAGAAAGTTTAAAGAATATAAAAATTGGAATTTACTTTCTTTATATAATTAGTTAGAATTTCGGTTCCAAATAAGAGCGACTCAAAACGTATTTAACGAGAAGACGACTCACTAGAAAAGATTGTATTAGCTATTAGAATTTGATATTGATGTCATAATTTTTTTTATTGTTCGATTTTATGGATAAAAAATATTATATAAGTCTTTATAATATATGTTAAAGTTGAGATTTTGATTTTAATGAGAGAGCGGCTCAATCGAAAGAATCGTGTTTAACAAGAAATCGATTCATTAGAAAAGGATATTTAATTATTAAAATTTAAAATTAATATTACAATATAACGTAAATGTATTAATTTTTTTTAAAAAAATTTATAACGCCGCCGCGAAGCGCGGCTTTATCAACTAGTTATTGAATAATTATGAATACTATGTCCCATGATTAAATTTAACTCATATACTCCCTCCGTCCCAATTTACATGTCCCTTTTCTAAAAAACACACATATTAAGATAAAGTTAGTTGAATAATTTTTTTCAACTAATACACTTATTTAATACATTGGTAAATGAGAATAGAGTTAAGTTTAAAAAAGTCAAAATTTTGATACAATAAATGTAGGGATAATTTTGTAAAACTACACTTAAATTTGCATTGAAAAGAGAAAAGGGACATGTAATTTGGGACAAATTTGTTTTAGAAAAGGGACATGTATTTTGGGACGGAGGAAGTACAACTTAGATACATATAATTATATACTAAATAAGACTATAATACCCTTTTCTCTTTCTCTTCCACCAATCCACTCCTCCTCCTCTTAGCCCCCATCTATTTCTCTCCTACTAATCGACCCACTCACCTCCCTTCCCCTATTGGCCCCGCAGGGGCACAACTTTGGCTCTGCTGAAATACAAAAAATCGTCTCCGTGGGAACTTTAGGTATGGCTTTGTTGACTGAAGAGGTCGTTAAGTAAATGGAAGTGCTCCTGGCGGTTAGGAAATATGAAGTGAAAATTCAAGATAACTCTTATGACAATATTGGAATTTCACCAGTTTTAATGGACTCCAGTCAAGAAAAACGGAGGATAACAAGCTTTTCAACTTCATAGGAAAATCCAACCCTTTACATGGATGTACATGATTCGGTTATTGAAGACAAAATGATAAGGGGAATTGAATGGGGTGTATTAACATGAGGACAAGAATGTCTTTTACAATGTGTAGTTAATAAGTTAATCATAGTTAAACTAAAAAATGGGACATTAGAGAAAGATGGGATATATTATTAGTTATAAATAAATAAGGGACATATTCATAATTGACTAGTTAAAATGGGATATATTAGAAAAATACCCTAATTTTAATGATCCGCTAGGATCATATCAATCTCACCAATTAAAATAATTCATAATGCCAACTCATTTATGCCACATCATTTGGAACAATTTTTGGGAAAAAAAATTGAGATCCCTAACATTACTCTTTTTATAATTACAAAATCTTTGGGTATTAAGAAAAATTGATTTTTCGTCTTTTTTTTGGGTAATGGCCCTTTATATATCATAACTAGCATAATTATCTTAGAATTGTGGGATGATGGGTTTACTACAATTTAATGTTAATCGACCTTTGTTTGTTTATTACTATGAAAAAAACATCAAAATTTAATGTTAATGGACCTTTGTTTATTTAGGACTTGTTTTGTTATAATATTCTTACTTCATTTCGTGTGTAATATAATTTATTCTAATTTAGCTAAAAATTAGAAATAGTATGAAATAAAACATTTAAATACATTTGAGATTGTAGAATACATTTCGAATAATTTAGGAGGATTGTCAATTTTAGTTACATTATTGGTAATCACGAAAACTATTTAATAAATCAGTATCTATATCTAGACTATTATATAAATTCCGAAACATTGAAAGTTTTGGTACCTATTTTTTGGTACTAAGTGAATTTACTTATTTACCCTTCATTATAAAAAAAATATATATGATATCTACACTATTCAAACTTCTAAAATAAATAATAACATAATATAAATTATTGGTAAGTAATCAATTACCTTTTTTCGCATTTACTTTTAATTGAAGATATTACCTTTTATTAACTTCTAAAAACATCAATCGTATCATATCTTCCAATCATTAATATTTTCTTCCAAATTAAAACAAGTTACCCTTTTTATTTAAAACTAATCTTATAATCATTAATATATTAAAAGTCCTAATTGAATTTACTTATTTACCCTTCATTATAAAAAATATATATATATATATATATAATATCTATACTATTAAAACTTCTAAAATAAATAATAACATAATATAAATTAATGGTAAGTAATCAATTGCCTTTTTTCGCATTTACTTTTAATTGAAGATATTACCTTTTATTAACTCCTAAAAACATCAATAGTATCATATCTTCCAATCATTAATATTTTCTTCCAAATTAAAGCACGTTACCCTTTTAATTTAAAACTAATATTATAATCATTAATATATTAAAAGTCTGACTTCGAGTGGGTTTTTGATGGTTTTGATTACATACATGCATAGATTGGTGCATATAAAGATGTTGTGTATGTGACGACCCGACATTTTACACTAATAATTGTCAATTAAAAATAAAACCGAGTCTTGAATGTCATAAATTGTTGAACATAATATCCAAATTTAACATTAAAATCGATCTAGGGTGAATAGTCTGATACAAATCCAAATAAAAGAAAAAACTCCAAAAGAAAAATATGATCACTAAAGCATTATTCCAAAGTACTTGCTCATATAATATCCATTTTCTGCCCGTTTCCAAAAACTAAGCACCTGAAAATTTGTAAGTAATGAGCTATGCAAGCCCACCAAGAAAACAATTCGGAAACTAGTGGATCAAGTATCAAATTTTTCATAGAGCCAAAACATTATTCAAAAATCCATAGTTCAAACACATACATTAATTCCACAGCTTGCTAAGGTCACGAATACCCGGTGACACGGTATCATAAGTTCATAGTTTGTCAATAATGCGCCCCTTACTAAGGTATCATAAAGTGTGCACCCCCGAATGCATCATAAATGGCACCCCCTAGTAAGGTATCATAGGCTAGTTCCGGAACTATACGCAATTACTAACGGTTCATAAGTCAGAGCTCACTGGGAATTCTTATTTCTAAAACAATATACTTGATCCATAATTTAGAAATAAAAACAATGCAAAAATATTTAAAAGATTTCAAAATAAAATAAAAGTCCGAAAAGTTAACTTACCTTAATTGAGCTTTTGAACAATCCAGAAATATTGACAAATAAATCCTAAATTTTCATTGATCAAATCAAACAAAAGTAATTAATAACTTTATCAATTTATAAAATAAGATGAGTACGTACGTTAATATCTTATAACAATTTATACAAAAATATTTGGTGAGTTGTGAGACTTAAGCTAATCAAGTAATATACATATGCAAGTTAATATAGTATATGCACACTGTGAAAACAAAACATATATAGACTTAATATTAACACATGTTTTTAAATATCAAATAATTAATTAATAATTATCAATCCATACCCAATAAATAATCAATAACGATTTTTACATAAAAATTTAATATAATAATTATGTCAAAATATTATAAATTCATTTTCTTAAATAAAACAAAATTTCTAATTTTCTAATATTATCCAACCAAATAATATGTAATATTAAATGTAATAATAATAATGATAAAAATCATACAAGTAAGTGAATACATGATATACAATTATAATTAAAGTCATACCATAACACTACGTACATGTAGTTCCAGGTTCATATTTTACTAATTTAATAAATGTCTTGAGATATTTAAAACACACACATGTACATACATATAAACACATTAATAACATTAAAACATGAAATTAAATCTAATATCTTGATTCCAACAGATATGACATAATTATATATATATAATTATTGAAAAGAAAATTTTAAAACAAATTGTTGAGTTAAAAAGAAATATGTATTTAACACATTGAAATCACAACACTCTCTTATTTCCTTTGTATAAAAAAGTATTAAATTTACATATTATAAAACATTTTATAATTAACATATATAAAGATTTGCATTAATAAAGCTTTATATTACATATACATGTACTTGAACTTGCCCTGAAAAACAATACCAATATTTACTTATAAAACCATTGGAAAATAATTAAGATAAAACTCTTTAGAATAATAATATATAAACATGCATGGATTAATTATACATAACAAACCTTAAAATGATGTTTGTAACAAAATAATCACAATATTAAAATTTAATCACTACTGAAAGAAGAATAAATGAAAACAGGATATATAGATGATTATGTATTAATAAAAAGAATCATTTAAGCATATAAAAGAGTTACAGAATAATGAGATAGACATGTAAAAAGAGTTAAACATGTAAAAGATGAGATAGAAGAAAAGTACGAGAAAAGCTGTACAAAGAATAAATGAAGGTAACTTAGGGGTCATTTGTTAAATACTATCATCTGTCCAACGTATCCCCTAATTTAATGCATACACTACACCCACTTTTTAAAACTGAAACCCACGTAATTTTCTTTTTAAACTGATGCACCTCATCTACTCAACTATTTTTTTTAATTACTGTTGTTAATTAGCTAAGGCACTACACATTATAAAGTAACTATTTTATTTACAAAACCATTCATATAAGCAATCATTTTTTTTATATATAACTTAAATAATTAAAATCACATCACATACATTTTTAATATTAAAATGCAGGGTTTCACATTGTATATGTATAGATTAATATAATATCATATTTTTAATTATTAATAAATATATTAAAAATATGTATACGTTGTTTATAATAAGATAACATTAAAAATTTTGAAACTTATTTTTTGGTATATGTTTCTTAGTATATCGTGAATTTACTTATTTAACCTTTATTATAAAGAAAAATATATACAATATCTATACTATTAAAACACCTAAAATAAATAATAACATAATATAATTACGGTAATTAGTCGATTGTGTTTTTCACATTTACTTTTAGTTGAAGATATTACCTTTTATAAACACCTAAAAACATCAATCATATCATATCTTCCAATCATATCATATCTAGCAATAATTAATATATACCAAATCTTCCAATCATATCATATCTAGCAATAATTAATATATACCAAAAAATTTCTCCTCATATCTTCTAATCATTAACAAAATATAATAAAAATCTGTGTACTACGAATAATGACCATTAGATTTTTAGTAAAAACTCAAAATCGTTAGATCTAATGATTAAATATACTATATTCAAGGTTCGAATCCTATCAACGACATATTTATTTTAAAATGTTATAATATAAGTTTTAAACCATCCATATCATTAATTAAATTTATATTAAATTATTAATATTAAAATTAAAATAAAATATTATAAATAATGATTATATAAAAATATGTTTATAACATAAAATAAAATTTGTTACATATCAAAAAAAACTGTGCATCGCACGGATTATAAGCTAGTATATACTAATAGCAGGAGATCAGAAAGTTTCCAGGTTTCTTTAAAATAGTTTTCTTGCAATCTTAAAAATAGTCATTTTTTAATTTTAATCATTTTTTATTTGATTTTACCTTAATTTATTAAATGATTTATTAAATGAAGGTAAATGCCATTAAAGTCGTTTCTTCTTGGATGTGGGACTTGCATTGAGGCATTGACATTTTCCTAATTTATCTCTCTCTTTTATTTTCTTTTGCAGATTCATGATAACATTAATCTTTTTTGTAAAGCTCGAAATAACATTGAAAAACTAGTCAACTCACAAGTCACAACATTATAACCCAAACTCACCCATCTCACATTCCCAATCCAACAAACCAAATAAAATTTATATATCTATATATCTATATATATTATAATGCCTGAAGATCGGAAATGCATCAGAAGAATTCAAGGTATTTTTCTTGAATTTTCGTTTTTTTGATTTTTTTTTAATTAAAATTATTTTTTTGCATTAAATAGTTGTTAATGATATTTTAATTAGTCATTAATTATACCTGTTAAACATATATTAAATTTACTCTATTTAATTTGTTTAAAAATTAGCAAATTTTATTTGAACATTATAGTTTTTATTTCAATATTAAATATTAATTATATATAGTTAAGTTTATTTTTAGGTAAAATGATAACTAAAAATTGTTTATATCCCTATTCAAGATCACTACTGTACTTTCTTTTCAGATGATTGTGAATCATGGATCGATTTTAACTTCTCAAGCAATTTTTATTATCAATAATTATGAAAGTCGTAATAAATTATAGAAGTACAAGATCTTTACTTAATATCTAGAATTTGTATTCAAACAACATATACAAATTTTTAATTTTGCACTTGAAAAAATTACACATGGATTATGATCAATCGATTAAATTTAACAAACCCAGCCATTTTATCGGAAGATAAAATTGATAAAAAAAGCTATACACCCATTGTTTCATCATATTGTGTCGAAATAAATTAATATTTTAATTAAATAAATTTTTACACTATTATTGATATGTACATTATGAGAGGGGTGTCGGCTTAAAAAAACGTTATTAACCTTAACTTCTCAAGCAATCTTTATTATCAATGATTGTGGAAGTCGTAATAAATTATGGAAGTACACAGTTCTGTATTTAATATATAAAATTTGTATACAAATAGACAGATTTTTACTTTTGAACATGAATAAATTACACATGAATCATGACCAAACTAATTAAACTAAACAAACCCAACCATTTTATCGGAAATCGATAAAAAATTTATACACCCATTGTTTCATTATATTATGTCAAAATAAAAATAATATCCTAATTAAATAAATTCTTACACTATTATTGAACATGTATATTACGAGAGGGGCGTCGGCTTTAAAAAACATTATTAAGTTATATTCAATATTTGTAACTTTTGATCGTAAAGATTACATTCGTATTGTAATTTTTATTTTTATATGTTTGTGATATTTTTAAGATTATCCCTACTTTAGATATATAATGAGAGTATTTTTACAACTAATAATTCATGTAAATTGTGTTTAAATCAATTTTTTTAGGGAAATTCATAAGAGATCACTCAATTTTTAAAAATAATAGAAATTAATTTATCTATTTTAAATACTTTAAAGTAAAAATTTATAAATCGCGCGAAGCACGGATAAATTATAATAGCAGGAGATCGAAAAGGCTTTCACTCTGAAATTTCAAAATATCTTTCTTAATTTTTTTATTAAATAATTCCTTCCATTTAATATGATTATAATTAGTCATTAATTGTACCTATTAAAGTTATATTAAATATACTTTATTTTATACTTAAAACAAAAGTTTAGCCAATAATTATTATAATTATCTATATAAAATATTTAAATTATTATTGTTTGTTTATTAGAACATTTTAATTATTATATTAATACAAAATATTAATTATCCATATAAAAGTGCAATTAATTCAAATTAAAATGATAAAATAGAATTATTTATATAGTTCATTTCTAATCCTTATTCAAAATCACTAAAAAAAAATCGACAATAATAAATAAACGGTTTTAATTTTTCGATAAATTCGTAATCAGTGACTGTAAGAATCATGACAAGTTACAGAAGTATATAAATTTTCCAATTAAAATCTACAATTTAAAATACAAGTAATATTATATAATTTACTTTTACACATGAACAAAATTACACATGGGATGTTATCAACTCGATTAAATTGAACCAATCCAACCTTTTTCTTTACTGATTAAATTAATAAAAAGGTTATGCATCCGCTGTTTCAATATATTATGTTGGAATAAATTAATATTCTAACTAAACACATTCTTATACTATTATTAATCAATTAATAGCGCATGTATGTTTTGAGATAGGCGTCGGCTTTGAATAACATTTTATTTAATATTTATAAATTTTTATTACAAAAATTACGTTGACATTGTAATTTGGTAGGAAAAAAAATAAGAGGCCTTTATGTAGTTGTTGAAGTTGATAATATGTTGATAATATGAAGCATGACCTAGCATTTGAATTCTATTTTTTTTGTCATACAACCAAATTTATCGACAAGTTAAGTCAATCATACTTTTAATCACATTTACATTTTGCTTCGTTTTTCCGTCATACAAACAAATTATCAACAAATTATGCAATCACGTCTTTCATAATGACATCGACAACAAAAATATTTCAAAAGTGTTACTTTTACTTATCTATTGTCAAACTTTACAAATATTTATCAATTGAATTTCAAAAGCATTTTTTATGCAATAAAATATATGTCATCAATATTTTCGAAAATATTATTATTAACACTTAAGAGTTTGACTAAAACATGTTTTCTTTCTGCTAATTATTTTCTCTATTTAATTACATTTACACAAGTTTCAATTTATTATATAAACTTTCAAATATTAAAACTCAACGAACAATAACGTTATATATATATTTTTTAAAAATATTTTCGTGCCGCGCGTAGCGCGGCTTTATTACCTAGTAATATTAAAGTGTTATCTTCAAAAAGATGTTAGAGCATCTACAATGGTAGAGAGCCCTGTACGTGGCAAATGATATAGATAATATGTAAAATATTAAGCACTCCAATGCATCAAAACCTTTAGCAAAAATTATAGACAATCATTTTTCATTGGCTATATTTGTCAAACATGTATTACCCCTTAGCAAAAATATACACAATTTGTATTATAGCTAACACCATTGGAGTTCCCCCATCCTCCTTGTGCAAAATTTTAACTATTTCCTATTTTAATTTTTTTTTAGCCAATCAATATAGATATTGTCATTGGAGATGCTCACAGTATTGTTATATGAAAGTTAGTTTATTTTTTGTGCGGTACAATATTTGTTTATGAATGAATATGGTGTAATGTCTTAAGTATAACAAATACAACTTGATTGATTATTAGTGCGTGTGATTTGTATGAGATGTTACTAACCTGCAAAACACTGCTAATTTAGTTGATTGATGGAATGATCATTTTCTTGTTTCGGCCTTATAATATATCTATACTATATTATAATAGTCGAAACATTAAAACTTTGGCCGATCGGTACGGTATTGATTTTTTTACTTAATTATTCTTACTTAATTTTTTATAGTTATTAATAACGAATAAATTTTCTTTCTTAATTGAAACATGTTACCATTTTCATTTTTTGATAGTTATTAATTACCAGTAACTAATTAATTTCTCTATTCAAGTAAAACATGTTGTCTTTTCAATTTTTCAACAACTGATCAATTTCTTTTTTAGGTAAAACACATTATCTTTTATATTTTGTAAAGCTAAAATTTCTCCTTTTCGAAAAATATTACGTGCAATTTAATTTAATAAAATAAAACGTATCATATTTCTGTATTTTCAAATTAATTTTTTTATCTAAAAATATCGCTATGAACATATGCATAATTATAAAAAATTACCTTTTCGAACTAAAACGTATCATATTTACTACATTTTCAAACTAAAATCCATATTTTTCTAAAAATATCGCGTACAACATATGCATAATTATTATCAAATAAAATCATTTAAAATTTTAAGGCTACAAAATTTGTGTCTTAAAAGCTTCAATTTAAATTGAAAAAAATTATATAATATTGAAGAAAATACGTGCATCGTACGGGTTTTAAGCTAATATCCTCTAAATAAATAGAAGTATTGTAGTCAACGTACATTTCTTTATATGCAAAAGACTAAAAATTATTTTTCGATAACTAATCAATTTCTTTTTCTAGGTAAAATACATTATCTTTTATATTTTGTATAACTAAAATTTCTCAATTTCGAAAAATATTTCATGAAATTCAATTTAATAAAATAAAATAATTATATTATCATACTTTTAAATAACCAAATACAATTTTCAACTAAAACACGTTACCTTTTCTAGTTTTTTCTAACTAAATCATATTCTTTTTCAATATATAACGGGTAGTATTATTTAAATAAATTAAATAATAATATTATAATAACTAATAACTAACCAATTACCTTTTTGAACTAAAACTTATCATATTTCCTCTATTTTCAAACTAATTTTTTTTTTCTAAAAATATTGATGGGAACATATGCATAATCATAACATTTTTAAGCTATAACATATCATATTTACTATATTTTCAAACTAAAATCCATTTTTTCTAAAAATATCGTGGACAACATATGCATAATTTTTATCAAATAATATCATTTAAAATTTTAAGTTTACAAAATTTGTGTCTTAAAAGTTTCAATCGAAATTGAATTTTTTTTATATAATGTTGAAGAAAAACCGTGCATCGCAAGAATTTTAAGCTAGTATTCTCTAAATGAACAGAAGTAATATAGTCATCATACATTTGTTTATATATTAATACGTAAAATGAGTTGGCCAATATGTCTATATTGAAATACATTTTATATTCAAATAGTAGTGAAATTTGACATATTTAAATTTGTGAGTTGTATGTATATTTGTAAGTATCTATTATAACTAATCATGTACCACAAGCTGACTATTACAAGAACTTGTATTAGAAATAAGCTTTCAAATTATTTAATTTTGTGTTTGATATTAGATTTCCCAATCTCAGTTGTTTAATTGTTTAATTGATCTCTTAACTTTTTGTTTCAAAGATATTTTTCAAAATCAGATCAAATCCCAATCTTAATCCGTCACATGTTTAGCTAGATATTTTCATGCAAATATTCCAATTTCATTGGACAATGTCATTTTCGACGTCATTTTCAGTTGCTTTGATTTTTTTTAATAACGTGACTAAAAGTTGCGTTTGTATATAATAGCAAGGGTCATTTATTTGAATAGTGATATATTGGCATTTTAATTCCAAATTATGATTAAAAGGATCCTTTCTCAATTTTTTCGAATCGGATGACCCGAAAGTTTTAATTTCATTTTTTGTGCTCTATGTATGATATTTGTAGTTTTTTTTATCGATTAACACAATGGAAAGACCTTTCAAATTTGTTCAATTGTTCTAACAAAAAAAAATTAAAAATATGGATAACATGTAGAAAGAATAGTTTAAGGAAACTAAAATTTATGAATTTTCTACTTCGAAAAAATAACGATTAATAATATGTTTAAGCACTTACTACTTTCTTTGAGCAGTTGAATAACTTAATATTTGATTTATCATGGTATATATAAATATTCAAAATTTCATTGTGCAAAATTTTTCAAATCTTAAGAGAACTAAAATTATTCTCATCTCATGTAAAAAAAACGGGTGAAGGCCCAAAATATCTAATTTTCAGCAAAACATGATCAAATACCAATATTCAGTAAACATGACCCTAAATACCCGTTAGATACTACACTAATGATGGAGTATTAGGATGATATGTTGTCATTCCCAAAGGAGTACCGGGAATATAATCTATTATTGTTAGAGTATTAGGTCGGATACTTCACTAACGGTGGAGTATCAGAACGCCTGATACTTTTCTAGTAATGGAGTATCACTCCTGACCCTCCATTGGGTGAGAAGTATCAACTCAAATACTACGCTGATAATGGAGTATGTGGTAGAAGTGGGTATTTTAGTTAATATTTCTGAAAATGGATATTTTGGACAAACACCAAGAATTAGGTATTTTGGTCAATTTCTCTAAAGAAAACTAATTAATTCTCATATTTTTTTCTTGAAGTAAATTACTCTCATCTTTTAGTAAATACTTATTCAAACTTATTTTTATGTAGGTCATTTTAATTAACTGGGTGATCTAATTTTTAACGAGTTTGATACATAATCTATTTTTACTTAGGGTAGTTCGTGCATAAAAAAATTATTCGATTTTAAAAATTAGATTGTTTCTAAATGTATTTGAAATGGCGTACCATATTTTATTTTTTTTTTTGACGAAAAGCATTGTTTCATTAAAAATAATATAATACAGTCAGAACAAATCTCCAACTGCCATTACAACCAGGTTGAGAAACAAATAACAAACTAAACATAATTAGCTGATTTGTTTTCTGATCGTTTAACACATAGAAATTAAAATTTCTTGAAATTAAAAACGAAGTTGAAGACATCCCGAGCAATCCATATTGCACCAACATCCCGGAAAGCAGCAGCATCACAAATGACCATATCACATAAAAACAATTGTTAGCCCAGTGTTCAACAACCCCAAGTGTAGGAGCGACACCCCAGCTATCTACATGCCGGATACCAGCTATAGACATGCCGAAAATGGATTCTTCACCCCAGCTATCTACATGCCGGATACCAGCTATAAACATGCCGAAAGTGAAAACCGATAACGAATGAACAATCTTTAATTGTGAAAGGTGAGCTCTTGCAATAATCACCACCAATCCAGTTTCAATGCGGGTTTTCCAGATTCTCCAAAACATCAACAAAATCATTTTCAACAAAACCCCGCTCACAATTAAGAAGCGAAAACCAAAACTCTCACATAGGAGAGACATACAACCACCCAAAAAGATGGACGAAAATAATCAAAATCTCACCCAGAGATGAAGATTAATGAACTTATTAACAAGAAAAAAGAGAGAATATGAAGTAGATCTGGAAGAGGGGATGGAAATGTGAGGATAAAGAGGGGGAAGGATGAAGAAGATGAGGAAGAAGGGAGGGAGGAAGGAATTAGAAGATCGGGGGGAGAGGTGGGGGCGGGGAAGATATGAAGAGGAAGAAGGGGGGGAAGGCGGGGGAGGTTAGATGGGGAGGTCGACTCTCATAGGATGCTTAAGTCTTTGGATTCTAAACAATCTGTTATTGTTAAAACCGCGTACCATATTTTATATTCTCATTTTAGACTCATATTACAGATTTCAAAACATCATTTTAATATTAATTATAGACCAAGTATGAGATCATTATAAAACTCTAGCTTTAGAAAGTAAAGTTATAAATGAAAGGATTTTAGAATATAATTATAATATTTTTTTTCGTCTTTCACCTTTCATTTTCTTCTTCATTATCAATATAAGTGAAATGTTAATTTGTAACAAACTTTTCTATTGTGATTTTTGAGGCGAACGATTTCAAGAATCATAGAAGGATGATATTTTGGCAGTTGTAAAAGAACTTGTGGGAATCTGAGCATCCTTATGCGAATTCATAGTATCCTCTGCAGCATTCTTCCTTTCATCACCGACTTTAAACTCCACCATACGACCCATATTTAACGATCCCTAAGCCACTTACCTACCGGCGGCCATTTCTGATCTCTAGTTTTATTGGGGAGTCACCTAGTTGAGGCAAGCTAAGATACATCTTAGTATCGACCCCATCTGGTGGCGCATGAGCTTCGTTTGCTGTGGCGCGTGAGTTGGGTAAGTAACGGTAAAACCAACGGGCGTAGAAGAACAAGAAAATGACGAGAATCAGTTCAATCATTTTCGAGGTGGTTCAAGTTGAGTTCGACAACAATGAAAAAATGGGTCAACTCGACGACTCAAACGGTGGTTTCCAGGCGAGTCAAGGGCGAGTTCATGGCGTTCAAAGCAGCAGCAGTTCATTTTTGTAAGAAAAATCGATGGATCAGTCTTATTTCGATGAAATCAGTTCAACTCAGTCAACTCGGGTGAGTCAACTCAGTCGAGTCAAAGCGGTTCAACTCAATCAAGTGTGTCTGGTTTGTTGTCTCAGTTCCACAAACCAGGCTTAATCATAAACCCTTGCATTTACATTAAACTACATTAACTGCTTGATATATTGGTTTATTACTTGTTGTCATTGGCTTAGAATTGTTATGAGTAGTTGATATTTTGAATGTGTTGGTTTGCTTTGTCAGTTCTTTGGTTAGTTATTGCAATGCAGTTGATTTTCTCAGTTTTATATCCCCTTGTGCGTTGTTGTTAACTGTCCAGTGAACTTTCTGATGATCATTGTCACTTTTACTTGATATTGTGAGCTTGTGTGCATTTAAGTGCAGTGCTATTACAATTATAGAGTTAGTTGAGTTAACATTCTATATGTCCTCTTGGTTTATTCTTGAGGGTCGGTCTCCTTATTATTACTGCAGTAGAATGTGAGTCTTGTTGAGGCTATTTGAGGAAGTCAACTAAGCTTATTGAGTTTGTATTATTCATGCAGTTATGGGTGTTAACCGATAAGCATGTTTGTATATGTTTTTGTTTTAGCTAAGCTACACTTTGTAACATTTGCTTGTATTGGAATTTATTGCTATCCATTTATGTTAGTTTGGTCAGTTCAGTTGTAGTGCTAGCTATATGTTTAACTTTGCCATATTATATCTTGTGTGCTCTCTGTATCTGTCTATATAACATGAATCATTTGCAAGTTTTCATTTAGTTCATCTGTTATATTAAGTCCTAATTTTTTAAAATTGAACTATGTGTATTTTGTGACTTAATTATATTCATAGATCGTTTTTCTGCATCGTTGTGTTTTTTGGCCAGAGTTTTCCGATGGTTGATCGGTTTTCGATTTACCGGTTCTGTTTCAGGTTTGCTAGTTTTTGGGGTTGGTGTTGTATAGAACTGGTTTATTTCATGTAGTTTTGTAATTAGCATGAATTTAGTGTGTACCATCTGAATTATCAATTGTTTTAATAACTTTTACTTGCCCTTCATGAAAATTATTGCACGCTTGCGTTGCGCTAAGGTGTTTTATGAGTACTTGTTTTGCAGTAATTGTCTTTGAACTAGATGTAAGAATGTCATCTTCTTGTATACGGGGGCTCTGCTCAGCACCAATCTGGGATATATGCTTTCTGACAGTTTATTTGTTTGGTGGGTTCATCAGTATTTCAGCGAGAGGGCACTCTTTTTCCCCCTTGACTTTTTTTCCCATTGGGTTTTACTCTTGTGGGGTTTTAAAGAGGCCCCTTTTGCTAGGAATAATAGTGGTTCATCATTTGAGGATCAGGCAGTTTCTGTAGAAGCTTCAGAGGTGGATTGGGAGATTGTTGGCAGATGCTAAAAGCAACAAGAGATTGCAGGTTCAGAATTTTTATAGTGTTTTAGAGCGACATTCTTCATTGATGTGTATAAAAAACCAACTATAATTAGAACCCCGATTCTTAATCTATAGTGTCTTTAGAGCGTCATTCTTGACAAATGCGATCTAGAAACCAACTATAAGCCTTTATAGTGTCTATAGATCAATAATAAGGATTGATGCGATCTAAAACCCAACTTTAGACAGAATTCAGGTTCAAATTTTTATAGTGTCTTTAGGTCGCTTTTTGTGATTCATAACACTCAATGGTAGTATGTGACTTAAAAACCAACTATAATTAGAACTCTGGTTCTAAATCTCTATAGTGTCTTTAGGTTGTCATTCTGGACTTATTTGATCTATGTTAGGAATAATTCATAAGTTGTGATGTTAAGAATAGAATTTACACATTATACTTCTTGTAATCCTGATCTTGTAAAGGATTTAGCACTGTATATAGGTTTTATGTGTAAAACAGTTATCTGTATAGTTTAGTCAGGAATGAACAGTGTATCGGAGACTACATGTCAGGAACAGAGAGCAAATCCTGATGACGGTCCAATACTGATGGTTGATCAGATACTGATGCAGTGTACAGATCCTGATATCAGTCATGTTACTGATGATGTCATTATAGATACTACAGAAACTGGCAAGTGCTATAAAACAGGATCGTTGTTTGAAGAACAAGCAAGAAGACATTATGAAGGAAAGAGTTTTCTATTGAAGGAAACTATCGACTAGAAGGCAGAACATTGTCATGTATAGATTATATCTTTCTGTTATTAGTTGATAGGTAGCATTATAAATACTCTCTCAATATCATTGTAAAGAGCGACGAAGTTGTAAGTTCGAGTGCGTAGCTCTGTATAAGGTTTGTATTCGAGAGTTCGAAACAAACAGAGAGATATTTGTATTGTCAGCAGCTGCTAAAGGTATTGTACACCTTTGGTGGAGTTTGTATTTGATCTTATTAATACAAACAAGAGTTTGATTCATTCGTTTATTCTTGTTCATATAATCAAGCAAAAATCAGACACGATTATATAACTTGTATTCAACCCCCCCCTTCTACAAGTTATTCGAGTTAACAATTGGTATCAGAGCGGGTTGATTTCGAATAATCATAAAGATCTGCAATCATGTCTGGTTACAAGGATGGGAATACTAAAATTCCTATGCTCAAGAGAAACGAATATACTCTATGGGAAGTAAAGATGTTGCATCATCTGGAAGCAACAGATCCTGATTATCTTGACAGAATCAGATAAGGACAAGGAGAATGTTCTCAAAGATGCTAAAGTGAGAAACATATTATTCAACAGTCTTGATTCTGTTCTCACTAACTATGTTCTCTCTTGTAAAACTGCTAAGGATATATGGGACAATCTTAAGGTTCACTGTGAAGGAACTAAGCCTGTCAGGAAGAATATGAGGACATTACTTATACAACAGTATGAGTACTTTGAATCCAAGTCTGGTGAGTCACTTACTGATACCTTTGATAGGTTTACAAAACTCATCAATGAGATGGCCATGCATGGTAAATATTACGACTTGGAGGACATGAATACAAAGTTCATGAAATCTTTGCCTGATTTCTACAATGAGAAGATATCTGCAATTGAGGAAGCTAATGATCTGGATGAGATTTCATTAGAGGCAGTATATGGAAAATTGAGAGCTTATGAACTTGACAAGCAGCAGAAGAAGAGCAGGAGTGAAGGAAAGATGAAGACTATTGCACTTACTGCTCAATCTGAAGTTAAGAAGCTTCCTGAAGAACAGCATGAAGAGATTGCTGTAAAAAATTCAAGGAAGAAGAAAAGCAAAGAAAGTTCTGAGTCAGAGACTACTGATATGGACTCTGACAACAATGATTCTGAATCTGAGATGCAAGAACTCTTTGCTATGTTTGCTAAAGCTTTCAAGAAAGGAAAATTCAACAGGAGAAGATTTAGCAAAGGACCTTTTCAAAAGAAGGAGGAGAAGAAGAGTGACAAAAGCAAAAGTACAATTGTCAAGCTTGATAAGGCCAAGATCAAGTGCTTTAACTGCAGCGAGCTTGGACACTTTGCTAGTGAGTGTAAGAAGCCTAGGAAATCAGGAAAGGGTAATGCACTTATGGTCACACAGAAGGATTGGGCTGATTCCAATGACTCTAAAGATGAATTGGATTATGACAACATTGCATTGATGGCCAATAGTTCAGACAAACCTGGATCTCCAAAGAAAATTTCTCCATCCTCTGTTAAGGTATCACTTCACTCTCTTGATTCATTTGATAGCTTAAATTCTGATGAAATTAGATCTATCCATGCTGAGTTTAAAAATCTTATGACTAATTTTAGAATTCTTACTTGTGAAAGAGATGAATTTAAGGTTAAGAATGATAAATTAGTTGATAGAAATAATTTTCTTGAATCTGAATTAATTCAAATGGAAGAATACAAGTTGAGTTCTGATAAAGCTAAGCATGATTATAGTGTAATTCTTGAGGCTTATGACTATGTCAGAAAAGAACTAGAAGAAGAGAGAGATGTGATTAAGACCATTAACAATTCCAGTAAGAAGACAATAGAAATCTTTGAGAGTGGAATTCGTGGTAAGGTTAATGGTTTAGGTTTTGATAAGGCTAGACAAGAAGAAAAACTAGCTATTGTCAATGATGATAGTAAGGTAGAAGCTAACACATTTAAATCTGAAGGTAAGAAAATTGTTTCTGAACATAATCATGTTAAATTTGTTGATTCAAAAGGTACCCCTGTTGTACACAAAAGGATTAACAATAGTTATTCAGATGAGAAAGTGTTAGAGAAACCTAAGAATGTAAACATAGGGTTTCTGTCTAAGTCTCAGTTGAAACAGAGATTAGATGGTCTTTCAGAGTCTAGCAAGATCAAAAGAAATAGGAATGGAAAAGAAGGTATTAACAAAGAGAATAATTACAAGAATGTACCTGATGCACCTAGGAAAAAATGCTATAAGTGTGGAAATCATAATCATTTGGCCCTAGACTGCAATCAAAAACCTTCTTGGAAAACTGAGTCCAGATTCCCCAAGACTCAAAAAATTCAATACCAACCACAAAAAGCTTGTTATCATTGTGGTAGTTTACTTCATTCCATTTACATGTGTAGAGAATATCATGAACTGTATTATGACTATTATTCTTTGAAATCTGAAACTCCTAGTCACAAACAGTTTGTGAGATCAGAGTCTAAAGTTGACTCTGCAATAGGTAAAATAAAAGCAAAATCTTCAAAGTCTGTTGTCTCTAAATCTAGTAAGAAAGGATCCAATCAAAGTTGGGTCCTAAAAAATTCTAACTAGTTACTTTTTGTTTGCAGGGCACAGGAAAGAAGCATTCAATTATCTTGGACAGTGGATGCTCTGGACATATGACTGGAAAGAAGTCCCTGCTTACAAAGTTTGAGAGGAAAGCTGGCCCAGTAATATCTTTTGGAGATGGCAACAAAGGAGAAACTCTGGGATATGGCTCAATTATTTTGGGGAATGTCATCATAGAAAATGTAGCACTGGTTGAAGGCTTGAAACATACTCTTTTAAGCATAAGTCAACTGGGTGATAAAGGTTACAAATCAATCTTTGACAGAGAAGGATGCAAAGTCTTGAATATGCAGAATGGAGACATTGTTCTAACTGGTCAAAGACATGGTAACATATATGAAGCCAGCTTAAGTGATACATCTAAAGGAATTGTTAGATGTCTTTACAGCAAAGCAACAAATGATGAAAGCTGAAATTGGCACAAGAAGCTCTCACATCTTAATTTCAAGAAGCTTAATCAACTTGTTAAACACAATTTGGTGAGAGGCCTACCTCAGGCAAATTTTGTGCAAGATGGACTTTGTGATGCATGTCAGCTTGGAAAGCAGAGAAGAACCACTTTCAAGAGCAAGACTGAAAATTCAATTACTGAACCATTTCACATGCTACATCTTGATCTGTTTGGTCCAGTAAACATTATGTCTATCAGCAAGAAAAGATATGCTCTAGTTATGGTGGATGATTTCACAAGGTTCACATGGGTGTTCTTTCTACACAAGAAGGATGAAGCTCCTCAGCAAATCATTGAACTCATCAAGAATATTCAGAACAATTCTGAGTACAAAGTTAAAGTACTTAGGAGTGACAATGGTACAGAATTCAAGAATTCTACAATGGAGGGGTTTTGTGCAGACAATGGAATCACTCAACAGTTTTCTGCACCTGGTACACCTCAGCAAAATGGTGTAGTGGAAAGAAAGAACAGGACTCTCATAGAGGCAGCAAGAACCATGCTTGCAGATGCAAAACTTCCAACCTACTTTTGGGCAGAAGCTATTAACACTGCATGTTTCACTCAGAACTGTACTTTGGTAAATAGTCATGGAAAAACTCCCTATGAGATGATCAAAGGAAAGAAACCAAGTGTGAAATACTTTCACATCTTTGGATGCAAATGCTATGTCCTAAAAGTTCATCCAGAACAACTTGGAAAATTTGAAGCCAAATCGGATGAAGCAATTTTTCTAGGATATTCAGCATCTAAGGCCTTCAAAGTTTATAATCTCAGAACTCACATTGTTATGGAATCAATTCATGTTGCATTTGATGATAAGAAATTTGGAATTTTGCAAACTGATGAAAGCCATGACAAATTGGAATTTGAAAATCTGAAGAATTCTGAGATACTCTCAAGTGATGATGAAGGTTCTCCAGAAGGAATTTCTATTGCTTCTCAAAGGAATGCTACTGTTGAGGGGGAGCAAATAAATCAGAGAGAACACAGTGATCATCAGGAGCAGACTAGTCTTTCAGAGTCTATTCCATCAGGAATTGATGTTTCAAAGTCTACTCCATCAGGAACTGACCTTTCAGAGTCTACTGAGGAAAGATCAGTAACTAGCAGCAATATGGAATCTACTGATTCTATTGATCAAAGGAGAGTTTTTGAAGGTAGAGAGAATTCTTCTACAAGAGATACCACTAACTTAGGGGGAGAGACTAGCAGAGTTGATTTACCACCTGTTAGAAAATGGACAAAGGATCATACTGAAGATTTGATAATTGGTGATCCAAATAGTGGTGTTCGAACTAGAAGATCAATTCAAAATGAATGCTTGTATAGTTGTTTTCTCTCAAAGAATGAACCTAAGAAGGTTGAAGAAGCCTTACAGGATCCTGATTGGGTAATTGCAATGCAGGAGGAGTTAAATGAGTTTGAGAGAAACAAAGTTTGGAAACTGGTACCAAGACCTAAAGATAGATCTATTGTTGGTGCAAGATGGGTTTTCAGAAACAAGCTAGATGAATCTGGTATGATTGTAAGAAACAAAGCAAGACTGGTGGCCAAGGGTTATTCTCAGGAAGAAGGCATTGATTATGATGAGACCTTTGCACCTGTAGCAAGATTGGAAGCAATCAGAATGTTTCTTGCATTTGCAGCTCATTCAAAATTTAAGGTATACCAGATGGATGTAAAGAGTGCTTTTCTAAATGGAAAACTTGATGAAGAAGTGTATGTAGAACAGCCACCTGGATTTGTTGATCCAAAGTTTCCAAATCATGTCTACAAACTTGACAAGGCACTCTATGGACTAAAGCAGGCACCAAGAGCATGGTATGAGACTTTGTCTAAATTTCTTCTTGAAAATGGCTTCACAAGAGGTACAATTGACAAAACTCTATTCTTTAGAAAGATAAAAGGTGAATTGCTTTTAGTTCAAGTTTATGTTGATGATATTATTTTTGGTTCTACAAATGAAAAGTTGTGTGCTAAGTTTAGCAAGCTTATGCAGTCTAAGTATCAGATGAGCATGATGGGTGAACTAAATTATTTCTTAGGCTTGCAGGTCAAACAGACTGAGACTGGTATTTTCATTAATCAGTCAAAGTATATCAAAGATCTTTTAAGAAGGTTTGACTTTCAAGACTGTGCAGTTGCAAAAACACCCATGGCAACAGCCACTAAACTAGACTCTGATCCTAAAGGGAAGAGTGTGGATAATACTAGTTATAGAGGCATGATAGGCTCATTGTTATATCTAACTGCAAGTAGGCCAGATATAATGTTTTCTACCTGTTTATGTGCTAGATTCCAAAGTGATCCTAAGGAATCTCATTTAATTGCTGTGAAGAGAATTTTTAGATATCTCAAAGGAACTCCAAATCTTGGTTTGTGGTATCCTAGAGAATCTGATTTCTTTCTAATTGGCTATTCAGACTCTGATTATGCAGGGTGTAAGATAGACAGGAAAAGCACTACAGGTACATGTCAATTTTCGGGAAATAGATTGATTTCTTGGGCAAGCAAGAAGCAACAATCTGTTTCAACCTCAACTGCAGAAGCTGAGTACATAGCAGCAGGCAGTTGTTGTGCACAGCTCCTTTGGATAAGAAATCAGTTGCTGGATTATGGTATGACACTTAGTAATATACCTATGTTTTGTGATAATACTAGTGCTATTAAAATTGCAGAAAATCCAGTTCAACATTCAAGGACTAAGCACATTGATGTCAGGTATCATTTTATTAGAGAACATATTGAGAATGGTACTGTGGAACTTCATTTTGTTCCTACTGACAAACAGCTTGCAGATATTCTAACTAAACCACTTGATGAGACTACATTCAGTAGATTAGTAAGTGAGTTAGGAATGTTAAATTTTTAAATTTTAACATCTGCAAAAGTAGCAAGGTATGTTGTTCTTAGCTTATAGACTTGATATTCCTGTCAGGATCTATATTTGATTGTTAAATGTTAGAGCTATAACACATTGCCTTGATAAATTTCAGTATGATAGACTTGTTAATAATAATCAGGATTAGATTTGTTATCAGGATGCTGACGTCATCAGTATTGTGTCAGTATCAGGATTATGAAAATTGTTTCAGATCCTGACGTTTACTTTGTGTAATGATCTGATTCTGTGATATGTTAAGTCTATGCTAGCAAGTTTTGATATTTGCATACTGATAATTTATACATCATTCAAAAATCAAAAGACAAGCAGATAACAAAAAATTGTATTTTCATTAATAGAAATCATTACATAGAAATGAAATACATCATCTTTCTGTCTAAATTTCTATTGATAATTCTATACTTGTCTATTGATATGAACTCTGAGGTACAGGACAAGGAGCATCTCAAGAAATCTATCAGGGGATGAAAGCCTCATTTGCTCTTGAATTCCTTGTCTGGGCGACTTGAATGAGAGCAGCTAACTTAAATGAATAGCATCTCCATCAAGATCAACCTCAGACTCTCGGCCAAATTCTTCATCCTCAAGTTTTGAGGAGGTTAGGGGAAGATTGTATCCAACAGATGGATGTTCTAGGAGAAACCTCTGGATATTTTCGAAAACCAATCCATTCATGATTAGTTCGATGAGAAGAGTCATTTGTTCAAAGAGATGATCAAGAACAGGATGTTCATCAATCAAGAAAAATCTGGAAAATGGGTTTGAAGGGATTTTTGGTTTGAGAAGCATTGTTGAGAAGAAAAGAAATTGAAAGGTTATGGAGAATGGCATAAAGCGTTTGGTTCCTTTAAAGAAAGACGTGAGAAGCTGAGCAGTCACTTGGAAGTTTTAATGAAGTCAAATGCTAATTATTGCATGAGACTGTATTTCTTGTTTCAAGAAATATTGAAAATATCTAACCAATTGATTTTCTGTTCAGATTAATTGTTTATTTTCTTTTTCAGATAAAAGAAAAATGCCACGTGGAAACTCCATATTAAGTCGCTAATAATATTGGTCAGGATTTCATGTGTGACCATCAGGATTTGAAAATTATATTTTTAAATCACATTACATTTTGTGATTATTTTGATGAGAGGTCATCAGGAAAAGGAAGCTGATCAGTATTGCTTATTTATACCCTGATTTATTTCATGAAAATCAATTTTGGATTTTATTTTTCAAAAAATCATGGGTAACCGCATTTTTCAGGGACTAACACCTGTCAATCTACGTGTCAACGTGGGATAGTGGTCTGAAAGATTTGTGAAATATATTTGTTTTGAAACTCTAATCGTGTAATTGCTTTCTCTAATTTTACATTCTCTAAAGCAAAAATCACTCTTGAGTTTTCAAAATCACTAATCCATTTCAAGAATTTTTCAAGTTTCTTTTCAGATCAAAAATGGCAGCTCAGAGAAGATTACCTAAATCAGTAGCCTTCAAGTTTGGTGACTTTGATTTTATGACAAACAATCATGTTGCAGCTATCATCAACAAGGAAGGAGTGTCATCTGATTTTCATCCAATCATGGACTTTCTGGTGAATGGACCATTAAGTTATGCATTGACAGCATCTCCACAGATTAATCAAGTAGCTGTTTCACAAGCTTGGAAGAATGCTGAGGTAATTGATTCTACTCAGAGTCAATCAGGTAAGATTGTTCTACATTTAGGACAAGATTCATTTGACATTACTGAATCTGTTGTTAATTCAGTACTTTGCTTACCTGTTACTGATAGTTATGAGAATGTACCATCTGATGATAATATAAGAACTATGTTGTCTGAATTAGGTTATAGTGGACCTCTAGATAACATGAGCCAGTTGAATAGGTCTTTTCTTAGAAAGGAATGGTCTTTTTATTTTGATCAAATTGCTAAATGTTTTACTGGCAAATGTAGTTCTTTTCAGCAAATTACTTCTGTTACATCACATATTGCTTATAGTTTGCTTTATGACAGAATAATCAACATTGGTCATATTATCTTAAGTCAGATGAGTATTAAACTTGGGTTAAGAGATCAAAACAGGAAAATGGTTTATTATCATAGATTTATGCAAATGTTTGTTAACCATTTCATTCCTGATGTTGAAGCTAGATTTGGAAGGGAACATTGTGTTTCTTCTTATGAACAGCAAAAGAGAATTTTCTCTGATATTACAAAGAAGGACAATGAAAAGAATCTAGATGAAATACCTGTAATTCATTATCCATATCATGTTCAGGTAATTCTTAAAACTCATCTTCCTACTTTCTACAATTCTTCTTTCTTTTGTGGTGAAATGGCTCAGGAATCTCAATTGGAGGAGAACCCACCTGTGTCTACCCAAGTAGCCCAAAACATTATAGTCTCTGAAACAATTCAAGGACCAAATTTTGATCCACAGCCTATTGTTTCAAAGAAACCAACCTCTGGTGTTTCTCAAAAGACATCAGTTGTAAGGAAGAGAAGATTTGTTGTGTCAAGTAGTAGTAGTAATTCTAGTGAAGAAGATGATGATTTAACTCTTGCTGAGAGAGCAGAATTGAAGGCTGCAATTCAACTTTCTTTGTTAGCACAAAGAGATGAAAAACCTAGTCACAGTCAGGCTGCAGTCTCCCAAAAGGCTGTAGTTCTTAAAAAGGGAAAACAGTTACTGGATACTGTCTCTCAAAAGACTGTGTCTATTGAACAAAGATCTTATCCCAAGATCACTTCTGTGTCTACACCTCTTGAGTCTTCTCAGGATAAATCTTTTGCTCACTATACCAGGAGAACAAGGAGAAAGATTCAATTGTCACCTACACACACAGAGTCTAGTCCAACTAATATCATGCAGGTTTCTACAAATCAAGCTACATCTATGTCAGTATTTGACAAGAGAGATCTGGATATTGATTCTTCATGGGAAACTACATTATCATACAGACTGGCTATGGGACTAATTTCTCTCAAAGTGAAGTTGTCAAGGCCTGTTCTAGATTTTCTGGTTGAAAGAGTACCAAGACTTTTATTTCCAGATGAATATGGACTTCTACATCAAAGACTTGACTTAATGAAGATGTATTTCTATGTATCTGTCAGAAGACAATTAGTCAAGAAATTTGGACTCTCGAAGCATGTTGCACTTCAATCACTTCATGCATATTTATTTGACAAGGATGTCATTATTGAAGATGCTTTAGCTAAAGGTGAAAAACTGGAGGAAGTAGATAGAGGAAAGCAGTCAACAGAAGGTACTATTGCACCAGTGGTGAATAGTAGGAAAGATCAGATCACAGTCACTGCAACACAAGAACCATCTAGTCAGAGGAAGGATGACTCAGGAGCTGTGATAGCTGATGTTGAAAGGTCTTCTGTGATGACTGAGAATGCAAGTGAGATACCCTATGATATGGGAGGAATGACTTTGGTTGATTTTTCTGAAGATCAAACAAATTTTGTTCAGTCAGAGTCTATTCACCTTGAGGGTGTGTCTCAGCAAACAACACTTAAAGACGGTGATGTACTAACTATGGTGTCTAATGAAGTATTACTGAAGACATCAGAGTCTAGTAAAGAACCTGAAAGTGGTATACTGGAGCCTGTAGTTTCTGAAAGGAAAGAAGATGATTGTATGGGTTCAGAGACTATAGCAGCTCACTCCTTGGAGAAAACCTCAAGCCACATGCCATATGAGGAACCCTCTCTCCATGTGAGTTCAGGTATAAAAACTCCTTCTAAACTCTATTTTTCTGTAGGTCATGAGAGCACTTATCTAAATTTGAGTGATACAGTTGAAAAGATGGACTTAGATCCACAATTTGAGCGGCTGGCTCCTGACCAGGCAAAAGGTGAGGTAGAAAGAGTGTTGACTTTAGTAAGTCAAAGTGAGAATGAGGGTATGGATGATCAACTCCATAGTAAGGGAGAGAAAATTAGGAAACCATCATTTGATTTCTGGGATCAGGTTTTTCCTGAATCTTGGTCTGAAAATTTGGGTATGGATGCTGGTACTTATTCATTCATCAAAATGTATCAGAAGAATGACCTAGCACATCACAATGCAAAGCCAGAAGTTAAAGCTCAGAAGCAAAAAGAGAGGCTTGCAGAAATCATTAACAGAAGAGGTGCCAGGATAAAGCAATCTCTTGATACATATGTACCAGATGAAGATCCTAATGATCCTAGTGTTCCTTTGTATGTACTTCCAATATCAGCTAGAATTGAGACATCAACAGTCTCTGATCACTCTAAGGAGGAGTCAGGATTTGAAGATGTTAGTACACAGAATACTGGTGAAGGAGATGATGATCATGTTTCAGTTCCAGAACAGAAAGATGAAGATGTTGATACTTCTAATCAGGTTTTATTACTTGAATATCATACAACTCAAGCAACTTCTTCTACAAGACTTGAAGATACAGTTCTTTCTGATTCTGATACTGAAGATACTAGAAGCACTTCCAACATTGAAGTTCATTCTGATGTTTTGAAAGATATTCAGAATTCTCAAATTGTTATTCAAACAAGACTTCAATCACTTGAAGATAACCAAGTCACAATTATGGAAAATCAAGCAGTTCTTATGAATCTCATTTGTTCTGTTTCTGAATCTCTTGGAATTAATGTTGCTGATGTCAAAAAGGGGGAGATAAAGACAATTCAAAGACAACAACAACACCACCAGACTGAAGATAAAGCTGGGGGAGATAAAGATCAGACAAAGGATAGTAAAAAGAAGAACCAGGAGTGACAGTGGTGAATCTCAGCTAGGAAGAGGTAAAGGAAGAGCAGCATTAATAGTTAAAATTCTTTCTTCTAAGTACTAGATAAACGTCTACATCTGAGAAGGAGGTACTTAAACTTCATAATTCTACATTCATAAATTCTATTCTGGTTGTATTGTTATATGTTTTGACATCCACAACTTAGATTTATGCTTCAGATTTTAAAGCATAAATAGGGGGAGATTGTTAGGAATAATTCATAAGTTGTGATGTTAAGAATAGAATTTACACATTATACTTCTTGTAATCCTGATCTTGTAAAGGATTTAGCACTGTATATAGGTTTTATGTGTAAAACAGTTATCTGTATAGTTTAGTCAGGAATGAACAGTGTATCAGAGACTACATGTCAGGAACAGAGAGCAAATCCTGATGACGGTCCAATACTGATGGTTGATCAGATACTGATGCAGTGTACAGATCCTGATATCAGTCATGTTACTGATGATGTCATTATAGATACTACAGAAACTGGCAAGTGCTATAAAACAGGATCGTTGTTTGAAGAACAAGCAAGAAGACATTATGAAGGAAAGAGTTTTCTATTGAAGGAAACTATCGACTAGAAGGCAGAACATTGTCATGTATAGATTATATCTTTCTGTTATTAGTTGATAGGTAGCATTATAAATACTCTCTCAATATCATTGTAAAGAGCGACGAAGTTGTAAGTTCGAGTGCGTAGCTCTGTATAAGGTTTGTATTCGAGAGTTCGAAACAAACAGAGAGATATTTGTATTGTCAGCAGCTGCTAAAGGTATTGTACACCTTTGGTAGAGTTTGTATTTGATCTTATTAATACAAACAAGAGTTTGATTCATTCGTTTATTCTTGTTCATATAATCAAGCAAAAATCAGACACGATTATATAACTTGTATTCAACCCCCCCTTCTACAAGTTATTCGAGTTAACAATCTACAAACCGCCTATAAATAAAACTAGGGTTCTAAATTAGTATAGTGTCCATAGATCATTACTCGTGATTTACGTGATCTAGAAACCAACTATATATAGAACTCGGGTTCTATAGTTTCTTTATAGTGTTTTTAGATCGTTTATCGTGATTTATACGATCTTTAAACCAACTATAATTACAACTAAGGCTGAATAATTTTCTTATAGTGTCTTTAGATCATAAATCGTGATAAATGCGGTCTAAAAACCCAACTATAATTAAATCAAAGGTTCTGAACAGTGATCCTGGAATTGCTCCATTGGTGTTTGGCATTACTAAAATTGAAGACCAAATTCTGTGGAAAGTATGTTCAGCGGTAGTTATTTTGAAGACCAGATTTCAGTGGTAGTATGTTCAATGGGAATTTGTACCAGTGGTAGTTTAAGTTAGTGGGAATTTGTATCAGTGGTTTATCATGTGTGGCCTTATGGATTTTTCTAATAAAATCTTTGCCTATAAAAAAATGGATGATTTTTAATTATTTATTTTTATTCATAATTTAGTAACCCTTTTTGTTAGTTAAAAAATAAATTATAAAATATAATAAAATATAGTAATATATATAAAATGTGTTTGATAGTATTCTAAACACAATTGTTTTGTTTGTTTCTTGTAAACTGATAATATAAATTTTTAAATACAATAAGTTGTTGATCGTAATTAAACTTTAAACTTTTGTGAATAGTTTATAAAAAAATAAATGTTTAATACTAGTTTGATGAAAATTGATAATATAAAATTTAAATTATAATGTGTTATTGAGAAGATCCAAACCTTGAATTTTTAGGAATATTTTATAAGATGATACCAAATTTTAAAAATAATAAGTTGTTGACGGGATTCAAACCTTAAACAAATGGAAGTATTCTAAATAATATTAAAAAGAAATATTTTTTTAGCATTACATCCATTGATTCTTATTTATCTGTCTTAAAATTTTATGATAATTAATTAATATATCAAATTTAGTGTACGAAACCAACAACCAACCAAATATCTAATGTTTTGCTTATAATAATTATATCCTATTATATAATAAGAGTAAGAGGGATAATAAACGAGTACTACCATAGGTCAAGGGTTCGACCCCTAACAACAACATATATTTTATAAATTAAATTTAAAATCACTAATACAAAGGTTAATTAATAAGTGCACTAAGTTTAAACTTTTGATTTGTATATTATATCCTATTATACAGTAGAAGTGAGAGAGATAATAAAAAAGTATTATCGTAGGTCAAGTATTCGATTCTCATATATAACATATTAATTATAATATTTATGTTAAGCGTTACACATGTTAAGCGATACATGCTTAATGATAGTGTAGAATTCAATTAAAATATGAACAGATTAAGCTTTCTACTTTCGTTAGAATTTACGGCGGCAACTTGCAATGGAGTTATGGTTGGTTAGCCTTTGTGAATTAGTAATACGGGAGGATTTGCCAATAATCTTCGGTGTTTGGTGTACGCATTGAAAGCTTAAACCTAACCATTTTCTGATAGAAATAGAACCAAAGTTAGCATTCTGATAGAACCAAAGTGAGCATTCTACTTCCTTGGTTTTAATTAGATTATTATGGTGTTATTTAAGTTACAGATATTTAAATCATAATAAATATGAAAAGAGCGATCTATCTTTTAAGCAAGTTTGTATTAAGTCAATCTTCTTGGCCATATTCCACGTCAAAAAAAAAACATTCATGCACTTCTCAAAAACCTAGAACTCGATTCGATTTTGCTCACACAAACATGAGCTTACAGAAGTCACTTTTATTAGAATCACCAATAAAACCACATTGTAAACAAAATTGGCACCAATAAACAATCTACTCGGAAAAATCACATTCCAAATTAACCAGAAATAGAATAAGCATAAAAAAGATCTTATTCATAATTTTGGTTACCAGAATAATCTCAATCGTCGAATTTAATATTTTTAAAAATATACGATCAAGATTATATCATATCGAAACGAAAATTATAATCTAAAAAGGTTATAATTAGAAAAGGATGCATTAGAATTGAATTTTTTGAAAAATTATAATCTAAAAAAGATTGTATTATAATTGAATTTTGAAAAGAAAATTGTAATCTGAAAAGGATATAAATTAAAAAAGGTTGTATTAAAAATAAATTTTATTAATTTTTTTATTAGTATTAAAAAAATTCAAATTTACTATTTGAGTTTTTAAAAACTATCCAGTACTATCTATACTTTTTGTATACTTATATATAATTATATCCTTATTATATCTTTATATATAATTATATCCTATTATATTATATCCTATTATATAATAAGAGTAAAAGGGATAATAAAGGAGTACTACCATAAGTCAAGGGTTCGATTCTCATCGATGACATATTAATATTAATACTTTATTTTCAAAGCACTTTAAAAGTGTAGAATTCAATTCGATTACTAATTATATTTTTTTTATATTAATAAATTAAGAAAAATATTATGTATGTACTATCGTACATTAAGAGTAGTTGATAACAAATACTAATAAGAATTTTGTACTTTTACATGATTACACATACATAAATTATATATAAATTTGTGTGTACTATTAGTTTTATTTGTTAGATTTTTCTAATTTATATTCCAAGATGTAACTTCAACACCGAAATATAGAGTACGACAAGTCACGAGTCATGATTGAGAAAGACAGAAAGAAGCTGATCAAGAATGATGTTTATATTAATAGTGTTAATACAAGTGTGCGAGCTTTGTATCAATATTATGGAACGTTCCATGTCGATTCAATTTGGAAGTAGTGATTACTAATTAGTTACTCCATCCGTCCCATCCATTTGTTTATACTTTTTTTGTCACTTTCTGGTACGCATTTTAAGGTGGATTTTAAGGATAATTCTATAACTTATTTTTAAAATTTTCTTTTTTTGTATAAAAATAGGATTGTTCTATTTTTATACAAAAAAAATTCAAAAATAAGTTATGGAACTATCCTTAAAATCCACCTTAAAATGCGTGTCAGACACCCTATTTGGAAATGATAACAAATGGGCGGGACGGAGGGAGTACAAAATACTATAAATTTTTAGTCAAACAAATCTAAAAAATTATTATATTTATATAATAAGTATAATTGAATTTTATCCATAATATTGGTTCATATACCGTTAAAATAAACTCAATCATCAAATTTAATATTTTAAAAATAGATGATCAAGATTATATCATATCAAAAAAAAATTATAATCTAAAAAGAATATAATTTAAAAAGTTTGCGTTAAAATTGAATTTAATAAAAATTATAATCTAAAAAAGATATAATTATAAAGGTTGTATTAGAATTAAATTTTATTTATTTGTTAATATTAAAAAATTCATATTTACTATTTGCGCTCTATCCTAAAATCTAGAAATTAGATTTAGATGATTTTACAGCCACATGAAACTCATAAAATTAAATTTTATGTACTAATGATATAACAATTATTATTCAAATGGAAACACTCAAAATCTCAAGAAAACAAATATAATTACGAATTTTACATTCATCATATTCAATGTAGAAAACCTACATTGATAATCTTATTCAATCTGTAAAACCTAATTATATATACATTTTTTCGTAATTCAATATAAATACAATTTTTAGTTTATATATTAAAATAAAAAAATTATGCTATAACCAACAGTTTACATCTATTTATTTTAAGATCTAACGATTCTTATTTATTTTGTCGTACTGAGGAACATTTCAAGATTTAATGGTTCTTATTTATTTTGTCGTGATAAGGACCAAAGTTTTGGAAAAAATTACTCTTACACTTATTATTAAAACTGTATTTGGTTGTTAGTAGAATTATCTTTACATATATAAAAATGGTATTTTGATAATTAAAACGAATATAAGTAGATTTCCTAAATTGAATAAAATTTTCAACGTAAAAAATCGTCAATTTTTTTCCTCTTTCATTTTTGGGTAATTTTAATTGGAAAATAATTATTAAACTATCACTAAATTAAAAACTATTTTGTTAATTTCACGTTGGTTGTAAAATCGTCCAAATCAAACTTCAATAATTCAAGACAGAACATAATTAGTAAATTGAACATGTAAAATATTATATATATTAAATTTTAAACAACAATTTGATGCGTAAACTAATAACATATATATATTAAAAAAATTTAATTAAAGATATTAAAAAAGAAGCCGTGCGTTGCACGGGTTATAAGCTAGTATAGTATAAATAGATAGTATAGATATATATATATATATGAGGAAAAAAGAGAAGACGATGAATTAAGAATTTTAAATCTAAATTTTTTTTACACATCGGGTATTTAGTGGAAAGGATAAATTATTCTTACCAATTTATTAAATTAGACTTGTAATCAATAACTTTAATCTCCACCACCCACAAATTTTAATTTATTGATTATAAAAAATCTATTTAATTTATAATTTATAAATTTTTTACTGAAATTCACCCTAAATGTGCGCTTTTCTTAATTTCATAACAATTAGAAAATTTTATGTTTTTCTGTATGCAAAAGGAAGAGGCAAAAGATAACATAAAAAAAAAGAGTTGTGTAATTGAAAAAAGAAAAGGTTTATCATTTTTTTGTTTCATAATTTAAAGCTAATTCTGCTCCCCTCCACCTGTTCTTGCTTTTTTTTTTTTACTTACATTACCAACATTACTTTTCTTTGTAGACTTGGCCTTTTGTGTTGTCTGTTTTTCTCCTAATTTATAATCTATACTGCTATTGCTGCTTCTTGATGTACTTGAGGAATATATACTTTCATCATCCGATACTTCCATCACCTTTCCTTTCTTTGAATTGCTTGATTTTATCCTAATATTTTGTTCAACTTCATCATCATCATAGGCTTCACCTATCGATATGTCAGATAAACTATTTCTATTGTCAAGCTCAATTGTAAGTGCAGTGTCCTCGTCATCCAAAGAATAACAACTCATGTCATCATGAATATCATCAATGTTATCCTTGTCACTCGTAAAACCAACACGATCATCAGCATGAGTTTTAGTAATTTTTTCACTGTCCTTGTGATCCGGAGAAACACCAGCACACAATACTTTGTTACCATTTTCGTTTTCATGATCCAAGGAGTTCCTGCTACACTTATCATCATCATTATCATCGTTAATATTTTCTTCATGATTGGAAGAGCTATTACTCTTGTTGTTTTCGTCGTCATCCTCCTCCTCCTCCTCCTCGTCATCATCTTCATCATTTCTAACATCATCTTCCTGATTTAAGGAACTACTTTCTCTTTCATTATCTGATTGGTCTCCATCATTAGCATCTTTGTTATCTTCCTGATTGGTGAAACAACTTTCACTTTCATTATCTGAATGGTCTCCATCATCAACATCTTCCTGATTTGAGAAACTACCTTCACTTTCATTATATGATTGGTCTCCATCATCAACATCTTCTATAGATTTGTTACCTAAAGAAGGTAGTGAAGATGGTGAAGGTTCATTTGCATCAAAATCAAGAAAGCTAAGAGCAGTAACAACATCTGTGATGTACGGGCGGACTGTTGGTTCCTCCTGAAGACACATAGCTGCAACCCCAACTACTTGATTTAAACTTTTCACTGAAAAATCCAACCTAAGAAGTGGATCTGCCACTTCAGGAAATCTTCTTGGATCCCTAAATATCGGTTGTGCCTGTTCATGAGCAATATATATATGGTTAACATGTACGAAATTCGGGGGTAGGATTGTTTCATTTGTATGTTAAGTATATTTAAAATATCATTTTAGTTGTCAGCTCAGTCAATCTATCATGTTCTTATTTTGGTACATAAAAGGTACTATATCCCAACATAAATTTTGTGCCTTCTTAAAAAAAATGATAATCGGATCGTTTGATGAATATTATTGAAACCATATGTCTAAATATTGGAGTATTCTGTAATGAGAGTTGAAACAAGCTAGGGAGTGTAGGAGATAATGTAGAGAATATTACTCTGTGTATGCATACGTACCCAAGTAACTAGATTTTGCTCGTTAGCTGGTCGATCTGGATCGATGGCGCGACGACCACTGATAAGCTCAAGCAAGACAACTCCAAAACTATATATATCCGACTTTAGTGTGAGCTCCCCTGTACTTACATACTCGGGAGCACTATGACCATATGTCCCCATCACCCTTGGAGGTACGTCACTAGTTATATTCCCTGATTCTGCACATTTTACAAGCCCAAAATCCCATAGTCTTGGATTGAATTCTTCATCCAACAAGATATTGGCCGATCTAAAATCGCGGAATATAAGAGGGGGATTTGCCTCTTCATGCAAGTACTGTAGACCTTGAGCTGCACCTGTGGCTATTTTCATCCTTGTTACCCAATCTAAAGGACTTTCATCTACTGGTCTTTCTGCATTTTTACAATTGTTATGTATTAAAGCAATTTACTTCTTAAGAAGATAAAAGGTTGTTCAATCAGATGAGATATGTATGCAAACACTTTGACATTACTCAAAAAGTGTCATATGCAATCACTTGTCAAGCCCTATGGATTTGTGGATAAAATATTACATGTATGAGATTGATATGTATGAATTTCATATACCTAGCAGATGAGATTCAAGGGAACCTAATGACATGTACTCATATACCAAAATTCTCTGATCTCCATCGTTACAATATCCAAGAAGGCTAGTTAGATTTGGGTGTTTGAGAGGACTCAAGGCTGCCACTTCATCAAGAAATTCCTTGCTTCCTTTTATTCCATTTCTATCCAGTTGTTTAATAGCCACAACCTGTACAAGTTTGATAAATAAAAATTAAATTTCTAATTTAATAAACTGACTATCAAAGAAAAACAAGTAGTCCAATTAAAGTGCATGTGCTTGTGTCACATACCTCTCCACTTGGTTTAAGTGTCCCTTTAAAAACTTTTCCAAATCCATCATCAAATATTACACATTCTTGTCTAAAATTTCTAGTTGCAATGGCCATTTCTCTGAATGTAAAAGCTTTTACTGTGATATTGCATTTCTCTGCAGGTTGTCTATCCTCTGCATGCACAAGAAAACGTATTTTCGTGAAATAGGAACAAAAACCATCACTAATTCTTTTGTGAAGATTTTATAAACATCCTTGTTTGATCATATTACGTCAAATTGGTCAACTGTTAAATTTGAAAATGAATGTGATTAGAATATCGCTAAGCACTAATCTTTGATTTTGCTAAAAACAAATACAAAAAAAAAAAAACAAATGAAGAAGTTACCAGTATCAGGGATTTGTGATGGTAATAATGACGCTCCCACCTCTTTCAGCTGCGCGATAGGCAACTGCTTCTCCTCGCCTTCTTCTTCGGAGTTAGATTTCTCACTTGAAAAACATGGGAAGCAATTCATATCTAGATACAATAAAAATAGCTTGCCTTACAAATACTTTTTTCCCACACAGCAAAACAATAACCATTCAATGTAGTTACATGGGATATGATGCCATCGGAAAAATTAAAAGTTCATGAAATCACATAAATTGGAGACGATACAAGAATACAAAATTTATAAAACAACACAACGCGGTTGAATGGGTGGCAATTCGAGAGAATAAAATTCATGAAACAAAAAATTGAAAGGAGAAAGGAGGGGGTCCCCCAGCAGCAAGAAGTTGAAGGAGGACCCCAAGGGCAAAAGGTTGTGAAGTAGAAGAAAAGTGGAAAAAAAATAAGTCGTCATTAGGGAGAGAGGGAATGGGAGTTGTTTTCTTTTTTGGGATGGTGGATTAGCAAATACACCTGAGAATTTGAGACACCAAGAGATTATTTGGGAACAGATATGTGGACATTTTTTTGTCTTTCATTCCTTCCTCTGTTTTCCTCCCTTTTTTTTATACACATGCATACACCTTATGTATTTTTTTTTTTGTGGCAATTTGGTGAACTTTAGAGAGAATGGAAACATTAGAGTTTTATTAAAATTAACTTCTTACCAATTATAATACAAATTATAAGATAGGTTTAATAAGCACATATACACAAGAAAAATGCTAGAGATCCCAATAATAAAAGCAAGCATGATGTCCTATTAAATTACAACTAGCATAATAATCCGTGCGAGGCACTGGTCAATTTTTTTTTTTTTTTGTATAACACGTAATAATAACATTCTTAAATTGTTTGTTTATTGATAATATGTATAATATTTTAGATATACCAAATATAAGGTGACTAAGTATCAATGCTTCTAATTTACTAATTTGCGTAGCGTTGGTAATTTAGCTCATAAAGCGAATAATACATTTTCTTATCCGTGACATGTAATCTGCAGGTATTAAATGAGTACAAATAATGTAGTTTATTATTGAGTATGAAATATACATTGAAATATATAGGGGAGAGGGTGAATGTATTTTCTAAACTTTTCTTGATTTTCTTTAACTTGTCAACCTATTGAATCTATGGTGTTAGTGTGTGTAGCTTGAAAGTGTGTTTGATGAACATGCAATGTGGAAATAAGAACACAACACTACTAAAAAAAGTATAATAGCACACATTAGATATCGCTTACAAATGCAGCCGATGTCTAAAGACTTTTTAACATCGCAAATTTTAACATCACTGGATTATAAATCGATGTATTAAATGCACTTTAAAATTTTTAGATCCCGCTCCTAATTAAAATTTCCCCCTTAGAACTACTCCCTCCGTCCCAACGATTTGTTATCGTTTGCTTTTAACACGGAGACCAAGAACTAAGATTAAAATAAGTGAAGTAGTGGGTGTAATAGTGATTTTATTGTTAAAATAAATGAAGTAGTGGGTGTAATAGTGATTTTATTGTTAAAATAAGTGAAGTAGTGGGTGTAATAGTGTAAAGTATTGTTAAAATAAGTGAAGTAGTGGGTGTAATAGTGTTAAAACTTACTATATTAGGAAACGTAAAGAATTAGTTGGGACATCCCAAAAAGGAAAGTGTAAACAATTGGTTGGGACAGAGGGAGTAAAATATAACATTTTCCCGCCCCTTAACCAATTTTTGTTCCCCCGTTTTTTTTCAGATCCTCGCAAAAACAAAACAAATTAAACACAAAAACAATTGAACACAAACACAAATTAAACCCAAAACACTAAACTCTCTCCCACTCTCGACACTCACAATACTGAAGAACCCTAATTTCAAACTCTCTTTCACTTTCTCATTGGACACTCACACTCGAATCCGCTCTCTCCCACTACCCAATTCCGCTCGAAAGCTATTTGTTCAAAGCTTGAATTAGTTCGATTTATGAATGGGTAAGCTTGATTTTGTAATAAAAGTTCGATTAGTTCAATTTCATTATAAATTGGGGGTTTTAAATCGAAACCCTAAGTTTTTAATTCGTTTCTTTTTGTTTTTAATACAGGAGCAGGTATGACGCTTGGAAAATTACTTTCATTGTTCCCGGTAATGTATTTATCAGGAGGAACATGTGTTTTCCTGGTTATTAATTGAGGAAGTTATTCATGTATTTATCACCGTGTATAGTTTGTTTATAAGATGTGTTGGTGATGCAGGGACAATATCAACTTCTAAAAACCGACCATCAAAAGGGCCAATGAACAGAGAGTGTCACCGAGCAAAGTGGTAATAAAACGTTGATAATCTTTGAGGATGTCGATGCTGATCTATGTGAAGATCGTGGTTTCATTAATACAATACAACAGCTTGCAGAAACAACAAAGCATCCTCTGATATTGACTAGCAATAGTAAGATTCTTATTTAGAGAAAACTGGGCCTGAGGACAACCTCAGGGATCTCCCCTGAGGTTATAAGAAATATTACTTATAAAGTAAGGGGCCCCGCAGGGGCAGTTTTGTAAATCTAAATTTTTTATCAGTAATTTACACAAATGCCCTTAAATTTTGTATTGATTTGTTCTATCCTCAGGGTTCTAACCTGAGGTCATCCTTAGGCACATGAAACCCTTTAACGTTATGTGTTTTTTTTGTTTTTTTAAATCGAACTTCTGATGGAAAATCATGTCAGTGCAAGTAAAAGACATCAATATATTCTGAAAACTCACTTTTAGTTGTTTAAGTTTGTTCAGGGTCGTAAATGCTTCGAATACAAAAGAGGTCACCTTGCCAGAGACTGCCTTGAAGAACCATTGGGCAAAAAAATTTCAGACATTTGTTTGAAATGTGGGAATTCAGGACGTCATATGTTTTCATGTCAAAGTGACTATTCATATGAAGATCTAAAGGTCAATTTTCTGGATAGTTGAATAGATTGTATTTACCAAGTAGTTAGAATTTTCCAAACTGTGATATCATTGCTTAGTAAAACGGTGATTACAACTAATACATGTCATAAAATTGGGTTTCAGACTTTCGGGCACTCTCTTCCGCATACGGGTATATTGGTAACTATATTTTAAAATTAAGTTACTTAGAGTCTTCACCAGTGTGGTGTCATAATGCTTGATGATTATCCTGTGCCCAACAATGAGGTTTATATGAACTTTTCGTTGTTGTTTTAAATGACTTTTACGTATTTCGATCTCGCACTATTTTCATATTATTTTTTGGTTTTTCATTGCTGCTTATATAGATGCATGGTAGGTTTTTCAAATTATGACACTTAAATAAAACAAATCAGTAAATTGATTTCGGTGTGATATTACATAATTGTTTTAATTCTGTTGTAATAATTTATTTATAAATTTTTGTATCTGTGTGTAATGATATGTGCTTTTGTTACTTAAACTTTGGTTGGAACTGGTTTTCAGGAAGCTGTTAAGCTCAAAAAAACATTTTCAAATACATTTTTCAACCTGTGTAATGTGTAGAAGGTAAGTTGCCGTCGTAGTTGATAACTTTCCACGCCAGGAAAGCAACTCTAGGTAAGTTTTTGTTATATCTTCCAGGCTCTGGGAATGCCTCAATAGGCTATCATCATTCTCTTCAGGCGCGCGCTAATTATGCAATGGCCTTTGGTGGCACCTTTCTGCATATTTTCTAGACATTTCTATCCATGCCTTCTGCATTCATGTATATCTTGTGCTAAAAATGACTCTAAAGTTTTAATTTTGATGTTATCTTTAGTTTTAATTTGGCGATTGAATTATGCAGGTAAATCTTCTAGTATATTATATGAGCAAGGGAAAATGGACATGGCAATTTTCAACTACAAGCGAGCCATGCTTGTGATTCTGGGTTCTTGGAGGCATATAAGTATTTGGTTTGCTCAGCAACATCCAGTTTTGGTCTTTTATCATGAAATTGATTCACTGAAGGATGCTAGTAGAGTTGGGGAAGCTAGTCACTGCTATCGTGTATGTTTTTTTTGTATTACTGTCTTGGTTCTTCCTAAATTTCCTTTTTTAGCTTGCATTCGGATAAACGAACATGTGTTATTTTGTTTAAATATGCCTTGCACTACAAGCAACCCATCCTTAGGATCTAACTAAGCTAGGAAATATTTATATGCAATGGTATGTTTTAGCTGATGGCTATTGTGCCCCTTTTAATTTCAGTGGAAATGTGTTCCTGTGCATAACTTGACATGGAAAAGTATATTATTGATTCTATCTCATTTAGGAACATTACCCTGCTGCGGCACAGTGTTACAAGGCAACATTATCCATTTCAACAGGACTTTCCGCACCATTGAAAATTTTAGCAATCCTATACCTTGTTCAATTATTTATGCATTCTCTCTCACTTGCACTGCAGACTCTCTTATATATGTTGATCCTGTCATATTAATATGTTGATTTACGTTAAACATTTTCTTTTATATACCAGATAGTTTTAATCCACTATTTCCTAGACAAATCTTTGTAGTTGATTTTATTATGTCTTTACAATTCTGATTAGAGTGTAATAAATACCCATTTCAACTCCAAGAATATCTTCGGGCAAAACTTTCGAAGGCATTTGTGACAACCCGGGTCAAATCCCGAGCATTTTTCGAAAATCGGGTCAAGTCCCGATCACGAATCCGAAATAAGCCAAAGTAAACTGGCCCAAATGCTGCCAACTTGGGTAATACACAAGCCCACCACAGGCCCCCAAAAGATCATGATTTGTTGGTATACTTAGTATTATTACTTTGCCTTATAAACTGAAAAGAAGCCCCAAATCTCCTCGATGTGGGATTGGGGTGTTACAAACTCCCCCACTTAAATTCCTGACATCATCGTCAAGCCTGAATGGATATCCCATAGGTCCGGATCGTTCCTCTCTATCCATTGTGGGATGATACCGGCTGGCTTCGTGTCCCCACCTCCGGACCTCTATCCATTGTGGGATAATACCACCAGCCTTCGTGTCCCCACCTCCGGCAACTTGACGAATCAAGCTTTCGAGACGAATCAAGCTTTCGAGAGTCAGCTTTGATACCATATTTGACAATCCAGGTCAAATCCCGAGCTTTTTTCGAAAATTGAGTCAAGTCCCGATCACGAATCCGAAATAAGCCAGAGTAAACTGGCCCAAATGCTGCCAACTTGGGTAATCCACAAGCCCACCACAGCCCCCAAAAGATCATGATTTGTTGGTACACTTAGTAGTATTACTTTGCCTTATAAACTGAACAGAAGTCCCAAATTTCCTGGATGTGTGACTTGGGTGTTACAGCATTTCACAGGGAAAGTGTATTTACAGGAAAACAAGCATTCTGCAACAAGGTCAGTTCTTAAGTCATCAGATTATCGGGCCTCTTTAGCTCGGTGTAGAAACATTGATAATAAATCTTTTAAAATGTTTGGAATGTGGGAAGTTCCATTTAATTATTTGTGTTGACAGCTCTTTTCATTTGTTAAGCTTGTAGTAAATATTTTGTTCCATCATTTATTTTGTGCTATCTGTTGTCTGTTAATTGCGTTGCTTAGATAGCAAATTTGATAAATGAACTTTTAAAATATAAGAAATGTTCTAAATCATTTATTACTTCCAAGTTCCAATTAATTAAATCAAGTTCATGTGTTTTTCAGTCATCCGTCACCTACAACAGTCAGTCCTGCACTTCGAGAAGGTGGAAACTTTGCGACAGGGGATGATGCTCAAACTCAACCAAAGCGTACAATGAGTTTAGTTGTTTTTTGGATGGTAGCTAGTAGTATATATTTATGTTGGTTTAGCGAATTTAATGTGTAGCAATGTGATACTTCGGGTTGGGCTAGTTCCATAGACATTATAGATTGTTATTATAGATCATTTAGGATTATGGTATGAATATTTGGATTATGGTTTTTTGAATGACATTGCTTAAATATTTTTGTCGCTGACAACTTGACTAATTATACACACTTTTGTTTTTGTGGGTACCATTTTTATGAATAAAATCAAATTCTGAAAATAATAAATCGCCGTTTTGAGGTAATAAACGGTGTCAAAAGCCTTATAGACGAGTCGATGATAGCTTTGCTGTCAGTTTTATTCAGACGCTCATTTTCCTTTCCGAAAAGGTACTCTTTCGTCAAATTCGGACACCGGACAGATTTCACCAGATCTGCGCAACTTTTCAGACATCATATCAAATATGATTCTCGTAACAAGAACAGACATATATCATGTATATATCAGTATATATACAGATTATATGATCATCATCAACACATCATAACATATCATATCCAATATGATCTAATAAGTTTTAACTCAAATTTTTTTTTTCAAAATTAAACCAGAAAACCATAAATCGCTGTTTACAGGTAGTAAACTGCGTTAAACGGCTTACAGATGCGAACCTGACTATTTCAGTCTTGTTCAATGGCCCAATTAAAAAACATATCTTTTCTCTGAAAATCAGACAAAGTACGCAAATTTCACTAAATCTGCACAATTTTTCGGAAATGGTATCGTATACAATCTCCAAAAATAATAACAAGCATGTATCATATACACTCAGCATATATACAATCATCCCATGATTATACAATCCACTAATATATCATATGTTCAAAACATATACATACACATCTTGTATAAAATCGAAACTCAATCGCAGCTGGATCCATGTAAAACAAGACGTTTAATTCGTAGTTATATGCACTCTATGGGTTTTACCCCATCAGGTGGTGCAACCAAAGTCCATACTGTTTTTCATACATGGAATCCATCTAAGATTTCATGGCCTCCGGCCATCTTTGAGAATCTGAATTATTCATAGCATCCTTGTAGGTGAGAGGCTCATCATTATCTATAAGCATCAAATCGCCACTTGCGGAAAGCAATAATTAAAACAATAAAATCGAAACCCAATCGTAGGATCCATGCAAAATGAAGCTTTAACAGTTGATGAACGTTTAATTCGTAGTGATGAACGTTTACCTTGAAACGAAGCTTTAACAGTTGATGACGGATGGAGGTCAAAAGCAATCACCACGCAGCCCTCTTCGAGATCTACGTTGCAAAAGAACTACGATCACCGGAGCCAGTACTAGCCGAAGAACCTGCCTCTCTCTCTCTAGCCTCTTACCCGTTTTAACGAATTGCAAAATGGTGTGTCCCTAAACAATACATCATAATGTATTTATAGGGAAGAGAGATTGGGCTAAAACCCTAAATCGAATTGGGCTTCTCCAAACCCATTTTGATTTGGTTTTATTATTAAATTCAAATTCTCTTTAATAATTAATTAAGATCAGCTCAATTAATTAATAACCAATTTCGAATTTAATGATTTAACTAATGGTAGTATTGAGCGTTACAAAGCTTGTTTGGTTGTTAAAGGTTTTACTCAAAAAACAGGTATAAATTATACCGAGACTTTCTCTCCAGTAGTAAAAATGACCACTATTCGTAGCCTAATTGTTGTAGCTGTTAAAAAAGGATGGAAAATGTTTCGATTGGATGTCAATAACGCATTTCTTCATGGCGATCTCCATGAAGATGTTTACATGCAAATTCCTCTAGGACTTTTTGTTTCTGATCCTACTCTTGTCTACAAGCTTCTTAAGTCTCTATATGGTCTTAAACAAGCTTCACGAAATTGGTTTGAAAAACTGACCACTGCTCTGTTTTCCTTGGGTTACTCTACCTCACAGAATGATTATATTCTTTGATGTACAAAAAGTTTGGTTTTTCTATGGTTTATGTAGACATTTATGTTGATGACATTCTACTGGTGGGAAATGATAATGCTGAAATCTCTAACATCAAGCATTTTCTAGACTCCACGTTTAAGATCAAGGATCTTGGTACTCCTCACTACTTTCTGGGTTTAGAATTACAACATGTTTACTTTCTAAAAATAAATTCACACGTGATCTATTGTCTGAATTTGAGCGTGACAAACTTTCTTCAGTAGTATGCCCTCTTGACCTTACTATTAAACTTCATCCAGACGCAGGAGATTTGTATTCAGCTCCATCTCAATATCGAACTCTTGTGGGCAAATTAAACTTTCTGACAAACACACGTCCAAACCTCTCTTTTGCAGTACAACATCTGAGCCAATTTATGGCTTCCCCTCGTATTCCTCACTAGGAGGCAGCCATTCATGTTCTCAGATATCTCAAGAATAATCCTTCTCAAGGCTTATCTCTTAACTCTTCTCCCTCATTTGCTCTTGGAGCTTATTGTGATGCTGACTGGGTAGCATGTTCACATACTCGAAAGCAGTTAGTGGTTATGCTATTCTTTTCGTTGGGACTCTTATTTCGTGGAAATCTAAAAAGCAACACATTGTATCTCTATCTTCATCCGAGGCTGATTATCGGTCTCTTCGACGAATAACTGTAGAATTAGCTTGGTTATCAAGACTATTACATGAATTTGAAGTTCATGATGTTCTTCCAGTTCCTGTCAAATGTGACAACCAAGCTGCCATTTACATTGCCAAAAATCCCGTTTTCCACAAACGTGCGAAGCACGTGACAACCAAGCTGCCATTAACATTGCCAAAAAACCCATTTTCCACGAACGTGCGAAGCACATCGACTTGGATTGTCATTTTGTTCACACTAAATTGCTCTCTGGTCATCACAGTCTTCTTGGCAAGTTAGGAATGGCTACTTCCCCTTTCCAGTCATATTACTTGACACGTGATAGTTCATTCTATAAATTAATGTGAATAGTTAGTTAGTTAGTATAACAGACTTTCCCGCCACAATTGTGGGCTTGTATTTAAACACTCTATATAACGATCTGTGATTTTGCAATTAGATAATTAAATGTTACGTGTTAATTATATGAGAATATTTATTAAATATTAAAATGATGTGTTATGTGGTTTAAACATGTCATATGTGCATGCTAGTATGTGTGGTTATAATCGTCATTATTATTATTATAGCTATTTCTTAATAGTTTATTAATTTCGTAAAAATGAGATTTTAGAAAAAGAATTAAGAAAAATACAAAATCATTTTGAAAATTCTTTTCAATGCTTTCTAATGGTAATAATCATTTTTAGGACTTTTCAAAAATACAAAAATATTATTTTTGTAGAAATTCGATTTTTAAATGATTTAATATTAGTTTTTACTTCTAAATTACGTAATAAATTCACAAATGATTCAATAATTCTGAAAAATTATTTATAAGAATTTTATAATATTATAATGCTTAGAAAAAAATCATAATTTTTAGAGAATTTTACGAATAAAATTTATATCGTGTTTAAACGTTATAAGTGGTACGGAAAATAGAATAATACGAAACAAAGGACACATGGCAACATTAGGGAACTGAAATCATGCATGTGTGACACATGACACGTGCTAAAGGACCCAAAGGGGTGAGTCACCCTCTAGTGTGTGTGCATGTGTGACATATGTCCTTACTAAAAAAAAAAGAGAAAGACAAAACGCACACAAACACTCTCATTCTCTCACTCTCCTCTCCACTCTCACCCTCGACTATCTCCTCTAACCCCCGAATCACCACTTCCCTACCACCAAGCCACCAATACAATTTCTTATTCTTTTCCATCATTCCATTAGTAGCCTTAATTCAATAACAATTTTCGGAGAAAGAGTTTTCGGTTTTCTTCTCGGAAGTTATTCAAGTCAAAGTGCAAAATACACTATCTCCTCTCTTTTCTCATTTCCGAATTAAGGGTATAAATCAAGACCCTCAAATATTATTTTATTCATTTTTTTCGGATTAAATGTCTAGTTTATGATAATTGTTAAGTTCTTGTGATTAATTAATATCTTAAAGTATGCTATGCTTATATGGGTTGTGATTATCAAAAGTGTACCTTGTATGTGAACAAATGTTATGTATTTGATTTCATTTATATGATTACTTCAACTAGGATGAACAAAATAACATGTCTTGAATGATCATTCGAATTTTTGAGATTATTAATGTGCGGGTTAGTTTGTATATGTGAATATGAATTACCCTATTTTCATATCATCAGTTGACTGACATACAAATAGTATTGGGTGATGAAACTTGGTCAAAATGTGTACTTTGGAGTCTACTTTCCACTGGTTTTGAAATTAGAACAAATGAGTTTTTGGTTACAAAAATATTGATGTTTTACTGCACCTTGGTTCTGAACTCGGATTCAGCAACAACTCTGTTTTTGTGTAACTATTTAAGTAATCTACCAATGGTATTTAGTGATGAATTTTGGTGAGAAAGTGTATCTTGGATTCTAGATTCTTAGGGTTCAAGAATCAGAACAATTGGCTTTGTGGTTACATATATAAATGCAAATTACTGCACCTTGGTCTGAAATTTTGACACTACAGCGACCCTGTTTTGTATGCCTTGTTTGGCTGACTTAGACTTAGTATTTGCATCTCAAAATTTTACTGTAGTTAGGACCAGAGCCTAGGAAGATCTCATATAAATTTGACCATAAAACAATGATTTTTCAATTTACTAAAATTCGTGGAGTGCAAACTGTCCAAGTAGGATTATTACAGTTTTAATTAAATACTTGAGTTGTGTTATGATTTGAACAATGTGATAATGTACTAGGGGTATAAGGTTGAAACTATATGGTTACGTGCTACATGCTTATGACTTGTTGGACGTGTATATGGTGGATTTAAGTTGAATTGAATGATTGTGGATATTTACTTTTGGGCTAGTCCTATTTATAGGGGAGATGCTGCCGAAATTTCGTCAGAACTTTAGTTAATAAACATTACGTGTATAAATTGTTTATGTGATATAATTACATGCTATGTGGTAATGTGGACTGTATTGTGTGACAAAGGGGGTAATAGTATCTTAGTATGAGGATATATTAAGTTAGAACCGGCAATTAAAGACATAGTCTTTTGGTTCTGTAGGTTCTTGTCAGCAGTAGTTATAAAGACCCAGAAATTTTCGCGATATTTAAATGCTTATTTAATTGTTAAATGTGGAAGTTATGTGAATTATATGACGAATATATTTTTGTGAAGTCAAGTTATGTGTGAAAACATGATTATGTGATTATATGATGCTTTGTATATGTCCTATGTGCTCATGGAATTTTATTTATATTTTTAGAGCATTAAAAGTATTTTTAAAGTGCATTTTAACCTTTTAAAATCATATAAAATCATTGGAGTTGATTTAAATTATGAAATCTTTTGCATTATCATCTTTGTGATATTGTGAAGCTATGAAAATTAGTGTGGATATTTAATTATGTAATTTGGTATTTTAAAATGATTTAAAAGGCATTATTTCTATTAAAGAATCTTTACTTCGAAAATTCATATAAAATCCATTTTTGATCCAAATATTATTTTAAAAATATGGGGATGCTTCTAAATTCATAAACTTTATTTTAAAAAATTTTCATAAATATTTTCTCCCCATTAATTATTTAATTTCGAATTTATGGTTATTTAAAATTAAATTTTTCAGAAAGTAAATAGTGATTAGCAATTGACTCTTTTTTGCCCTCATTTTGTTGACAAGAGGCGAAGCCTCTTCTCCCCTTCTTCTCATTCTCTCACCTGTTATCTCTATTTCTCTCTCTCGGTGAGCTCTTCACCTCGGTTCTCGTGAACCATTGCATGCAAGCCTCGATTCTTGCTGGTTTGCTTTGATTTTTACATAAATTTGATCCTTACACCTTCTATTATCTATCTACCGAGCCATTTTTCTGATTCTTGCGAGTTGGGTTGAGTCGATATATGTGTATACGTATGTATATGCGGGTATCGTTGTGATTTGGCTTTGATATTGAACTGATTACTCTTGTTCTTGCTATACAGTCGATGTTAGTGTTGATTTGGTGGAGTTTGGGAAGGAAACCCGATTGTTGGGCACCCCCGAACGCCGCCGGCGGTGAACTCCGGTGAGCCGGCGGGAGAGGCGGTGATGAAATTTCTGAGCCTAATACATATTTTTAACCTTGTTTGAATTGATGCATGTTGATTGTATGATGATTTTGTGGATTTTCAAATTTTAATAATTTAAATTCGATATATATGTATCGTTAAATGTTGATAATTATTCGATATTGTTACAAAATAATTTGATATGAATTTTCTGAGTCAATTCTAAAGTTTATAGGCTGCATAAATAAATTTCGGATTATTATGTGGTTAAACTCGAATTTATATGCATGTATATGAAATGTTCGGTTTATTATGAATGCTTGTTGAAGATTTCGAATTAAGTAGTATAAATATTTTGATATTAGTAATCCTTGGGCTTGTAGATGGATTTTGAATCCATCGTCGGTACTTGAATGTATTGGAGCCGGATATTTTCCGAGGAATAGTCTATATTACAAAGGAGACTCTGCCCGATTTTTGTAAAATTTATAAATAATAAAATGTATGTTAATTAGCATGAATGCTTATAGATTTTTTCGCATCTGTTAAGTGCTAAGCGGTTTACGTGAATTGCATGACTTATGTGCTATGTGTTAAGTGCTAAATGATAACTGAACTGCGAGTCAATATAATAAGATGTCAGGTACGTATGATATATGTTAAGTATCGATGCGTTATAGGAATCGTTTGGGTAGATTAAGATGAAACGATTAAGGAATATAGTATTCTGAAGTAGTGATATTGGTTTATGTAGATACGAAGGACATAGGCCCTAGCAACAAAGGGAAAGCTAAGGTTGAGTTTCAGTAGACTGAGCTAAGCTGTTGCATTCTACCGGAGGCAAGTAACTCTGTCTTTACTTGCAGTTTCTATTCCTGGTTGATATATTGTGTTGAGCATGCCTATCTTATACCATGTTGAACACAAATCCTTTATAACCTGATTCTTTTAATTGATTCTTGACCATATGTGCCATTCTGTTTTCTAAAGTCAAACTAAATTGGCTGACGGATAAACCCTGTTTTAAATAAACCATGTTGACCTTGAAACTTGGAAATCCTGATCAATTGCCTTGATACCCTGAGTCTATATCATCTTGATCCAGACTTGTATTTTTTATCCTTTAATGTTAGAAACCCTAGTCAAACCCTTTGACTTTCATCATTGTAAATCAAAATGAGTTGTTTTCTTAAAACTACCTTGAAGTTTTTTTTTTTTGCTAATTAAAAAAATTATACCAAAGGAAAACGATTACACATCTAGGGGCATACCCCGCGAAAGATAAACGTTAGCCATCGGAACAACAAAGCCACTTGTTAAACTAGTTTACAAAGGATCAGTGACAACTATAACAGTTCTACAAAGAAGAAGGTAGCAAACTGCTAAGGCACTACCCAACTAACACCACATAAAACCAACATTTCCATAGGCCAACAATTTGACAGCTGCTAAAAGAGGAACAGAACAAGGGACGGATCTTTCCGAACCCACTTTTGAAAGGAAGCACAAGTGAACATTTTCTCCCGCACTGTGGATTTGATGGTCAAGTTAAGCACAGTCGTTGGGTGCCCAGGCCCTGCGTTGTGCATTCTAAAGTTTCTTTCCTTCCAGACATTATAAATGCACGTTGTAAGGTAGACTCCTATTATTCTCTTCAACTTTCCAGAAAGATTAGAAGAGAAAAAATCTTCTTGCTGCCACCTTGTCCAATCAACGCTCACCTGGAAAGGGATTACATTACTCAAGAGCCTAAAATATGGGCAATTCGTAAACAGGTGGCTTACAGATTCCACTCCATTCCCACACAGCACACAAGAGGGATCCACCGCCATACCAAACGAAAGCATACGATCTCTAGTAAGTAACCTGTTTCTCACAGCAAGCCAAGCAATGAAGGTACACTTCGGAATATTGAACGAGTTCCACACCACTTCTCCCCAGCTTACAGGTTGACCAATATCCCGAATAGAGTTCCATATAGTTGCCAGCTTTACCAATTTAGTCTGCATGCCATTCCAAGTAATTTTGTCAGTCCGGTGAATTTGGACTTGGGATGCTCTCCTTCGGACACCTATGACATCCATGTGGTTAGACTGGGGAAGTCTCCACACTCCATCTTGGAGGTAAAAGCTGATAGGGGCCATGGCAGTGGACTCAGCATTAGAGATTACAAAGGACGAGATGAATGCCAGAGGTTTCTTATCAACCCAGGGGTCTTGCCAGAAGAGAAATCTAGAGTTTCGCCCCACATTATACCCAACAAATTATAAGGCCTGCTGCCTAGCATTAAAAATCTTTCAAGCATCCAGCAACACCTATAGGGCATTGTAGCAGTCCAGAAGGCTTTGTTTCGTAACAGCACATTGTGAAACTAGGCTATCCAAAGAGAGTCTGAAGTGGGTTGGAGCAGGCGCCAAAGCTGGTGCAAAACTGCTGCCTGGTTCCATTCAAAGATGATTTTGATCCCTAGACCACCCTCATTTTTAGGCTTGCAACAATCCTCCGAGGACACCTTGTAGTGGCACCAACCTGATTCCTTATGGAACCCTCCTCATAAAAATTTAAACAAAAGACTATTGATCGCCTTAAGGACTGACTTGGGAAGGAAAATGTACATGCTCCAGTATCCCACAATACAAACCATGATTGCTTTGATTAGCATCAAACGACTAGTAAAGTTAAGAAATCTCACCATCCAGGACTCCACTCGATTGCATAACTTTGCCACCAGAATGTTGCATAGACTGGGCTGATCTGTTATCAGAGAGTCGAAAGTACTTCGAGGTAAGAATTTTTGAAAGGTTAAAGAGTCGAAATGTTTTATGATGATAAATTAAGTTTTATAAAGTGAAATGATTTTAAAATGAAAAGTTTTATAAAACATAATAGGAACTCCATCTAAATGGTTTCCACGGATTCCTGACGATTGGAGAGACGGGTCAACGGGTAATGCCGGTACCGTCAGTTTTAAGGTGTATTCTTTGTGTAATTCTGGTCTGTCCAGTTCAACACTTTTTTTAGGCCAATGTGTTGCCTCTTGGGAACCCAAGCTATCCTAATGAAAGGAATTGATGTCCAGAGGGACTTTGTGTCCGGTATGGGGACTTTATGGGCTGATCACCCGTAGTGTCTGTTAAGGTGAAATAAAACTCCAATCAGTTTTCTTAAATTATGAACTCTTGCTTTAATTAGAAAATGGAAATTTGTTTACCAATGAAATTACATTTTGTTTCACAGCTTTGAAGTTTACATATTGCTATCACTATCGGACAACCATGCTATACTTTAAATTAATGTCACTTTATTTAAATATTATATCCTATTGTTCAGTTGAGACTTTAGTTACTTGCTAAACGTTGGCTCATTATTATTCTGTGTCTAACCTTTTGATAGTAATAATAAGCATCATGGTTCGTACTATGCAAACCGCGAGGAAGCGCACCTTTCATGAACCCGACTTGGTTCATTTCTACGTAGCTCCCGAGGTAGATGCAATATCAGCTCAGTGAGGAGATCTTAAGTTAGTTGTGAGAACTGGCAGTAGTACTTTGAGAACTTTGGTTATAATAATAATATTTTGAATTCAGGTTTGTAATAATAATAACTAGTTAGATGATGGCTTGCTTGTTTCATACCATTTACCTGTGATGGATCTTGGTTAGTTGTAGGGGCCAGTCTGCATGTGGTAATTATATTGTTATATTAGGTTGTATGCATCTAGATGTGTGTCAGTGACCCTCCGATCGGGGCCCCTGGTCGGGAGGGCGTCACAGGTTGGTATCAGAGCGACGGGTTTTGGTCACTGAAACAAGTTAGGAATTTAGGATCATTAATAAAAGAAGTAGATACAATTAGGTTGCAAGAGTGATTGATGTTAGGGAGTGATTATAGGTTTCGATTTTCTTTTCGCGTTAGATTTTAGGACTAATTTAGTTTAACTTGTTTTATATTCTGCGTGTATATATATATGATTATCAGGACATGGATCTTCCCGACGATGCACCTCCCTTACCTTCCGATTCTGGTAGCTCTTCCGGGGAGTCTGACCCTTCCGAGGCGATGTCTGATGTTGATGATAAGACGGAGTCTGATGCGCTAGTATCCGATTCTGAGGTTAAGAGTCTCATGGCCCGTTCCGACACTCCTGCCCCTATCACCGAGCCTGTATCTGAGCTTGTCTCTGACCCCGTGCCTGTTTCGGTCCCAGTACCAGTCATGACCCCTTTTGCGATTGAGCACGGCGAGTCATCTACCGGACCCTACTCACTTCCTGAGGTTGCACCTTTGCATTCGTACTTGTGAGAATTTGACGAGCAGGAAGGATGAGCTTTCGGCATTGATCAAGCAAATGAAGGATGAGGCACAGCGCCAGGTTGACTTATCTACGATTGATTGGGACAGTCGTATTGAGTTAGCCCAAAGGATCACCAAGTAGCGATTTCTCGAGGTCCCCCTGTCTAGGCCTGCTTATGACGAGCTTCGCCGACTTTCGGGCTTGATTGCATGGATGACGTGTGAGCACGGTGTGACCCAACGCCCTCGTGACTAAGGGTGGTTAATATGAAGATGGTGGTGAGTGGGACATTTGGTGGAGCCCATTCGTTTCAGCCTGAGTACTACTAGATAGGATATTTTTCCATTTTTCCTAATGCTAGTAGACGGATTGTTGTTTTAGTTATTTTCTTCAGATTCTGTTGTGGAAGGGTTGAATACCCTTAACTTTATGCTGGTTTATTATCGTCTGAGAGACACATGTTTATTCGTATATCTTTGTGATCACCGCTTTACTTATCACTCTTCCATACCGTCTTTACATATTGTATTCCCATACATATTGATCCGTTCATATAAAACTTGTTGCATAAATTTTCAACTGCACCCATATCATATTAATTACTGGAACCCATCGTCTATTGGTATCAGACGGAGGAACCCTTTTTCTTTTAAATACATACATATTTGTTGTTTACCAAACTGTTTACCTTCTTATCAGAAAGATGCCTCCCAGAAGAAAACCTACTAACAATAATGATAACCAAGATCAACAAGGCAAAGACAACCCAACTATGGCCCAGATGTTCCAATTACTTCAACAACAAACTGCAGCTTTTGATCAACACCAACAGCAACAAGCTGCCAAACCAGCCGTTGCTTTGAAATCTTTTCAAGCTGTCTGTAAGAACCCAGATTTTTGGGTAGAATTAAAACTTTTACTGTGTATTGATGAAAGAATGAACAGTGACTCCGACTACAAGGTATTAACAAAGAATGTGAACGGGTATAGATTTAAATGATCATATGTCATGAAGAATACTGTTGATTGATAGCATAAATAAGAATAATCTATCTCCTAAGGATATAAGTTATATTATTCCAAGAAAGATTATTCTTGTGTCATCCAAATCAATATCTATTATAAGTCCAGCGGTTCCGTAAAAAGGTTAAGAAGCACTCGAGAGTAAACCAGGTTCATTTTCCCAATTATAGGAATTAAATAAAAAATAAGTGATGAATAGTGATTTTGGTGGAATTTAGAATATTAGTATAATAATGCTATATCCGGTATTCGGAACGGATTTCCGAGTTCGTATTAGTGATCCGAGGGGAAAATAAGTGTATGTAAAGACTGTCGGATTCTGAAAAACAGCACTTTCATTTTCTCCGAGATTTTCCCTAGACACTGATAGATTAAGGATTTAATATTTAATATTTAAGGTATTTAAATTCGAGAAGTATTAAGAAAGATGGAGATTGGTATTATAAATATTAAGAAGGTTTTCGGTAAAACCCTAACTAGAAATGAATGAGTTATTCTCTCGAACAATCAGTCGAATTAAGCAATAACCGGACGAAAGAACAAGCAGAGGACTAAGATACATACATGTGCAAGTGGGTGGAGTAAGTAACTAAGCTAGTGGCAAGGAGTAACTAGCACACTTAGGATTAAACCAAGCATACAAGATATTATCTCTTAAGATGCTACTTGTCCACTTGATTTATGAAGCTTCCTTGACACACCACTTTTAAGAAAGCCACTTTATGGCCTTGATATTATTTGGATGCATCAATAATGCAAGGAACCAAGCAAGTTTCATACATACAAGCACAATTGGAAACAAACTAAACTAGTTGGCATGAGTATGCAACATAAGGCACCAATACTTGCTCACATGTTATCAAACCCTTAACCAAGCCTTAACCATCAACTAGACCATGGTTAACCAAGCAAATATCTAGCATTATTGGTCACATTTACAAGATGAGATCAAGAGCAAGCCAAGCAAGAAACTTCATCCTCTCCATTTCTCTTCCAAACCATTCGGTTGGAATTTTTCCAAAACCAAACCCCACTTCCAACCATCAAACAATTACAAGATAAATCATGGGAGTCTTATAAATCATAAGAAAGATCTCCTAGAAATCTTAGCCTCAAAATCCATTCCTAGCCTAGCTAATAAAATCATCAAAGATGATGATGAATAGTAACCTCAAGAACAAAATTCATGGATCTTGATTTTGGTTGATGATCCAAGCTTCATGGAGGCTATACAAGGACTATACAAGGCTTAGTAAGGCTATATCACTCTCTAAGGAAGGTATAACCTCTTGAAACCCTAACTCTTGTTTGAGAATTAAGCATGTTTATGATGGATATAGCTTAGTTATGGTTATGTTAAGGTTAAAGCATGATTAAGATTGGGTTTTGATAAATGTTAAAAATAGCTTAGATGAACGGAAAGGCATTGCTTGGCCTCAGTTCGTGGTTATAAATCATGTATATGTTGTTTGGTGTAGATGTCATGATTATTGGGAGTTTTGGAATTTGGTAAATATCCGATTTATAGCCGTCGTAATGCCGAAATTTCGTTAACCTTAAGAACACGAGTTTGACAGTAGGTATAAGTCACTGATTAGCTTCGATTTCTTCCATGATAAGCTAGATTATGTTATAAGCTTCGTTTTGATATAAAGATCGTATGAAATGGACTTACGGTTTAGGAGTTATGATTAAATTCGTAAAAGAGGTTCGAAACCGTAATAGAAAGTTCGTAACGGAAATTGGAATCCCTTAACATGACTAAGTCAGTGACGAATCATGGTAATTAAATATTAGAGGTCATAAGGAAGGCGTGAGAGAAAACCACAAGTAAAATGGATCGTTTTACGATTTTATAAAAATGTTCGAATCGAGGATAAGTGCGAAGAAACCACTTTTCGGAGGTAACATTATTCATTAAAACCTCCTGCCCTGTTTTGGCAAAAATCCGAAAACTTAATCTTCTGATCTAAGTCCAATTTTGAGTTAGCTACCTTCTAGACATTCTCTAGATCATGTACACGAAAACGGTGCGTCATTTGAGTTAACGGTTACCGAGTTATGAACGTTTTAGTGAAAGAGGTGTGAATAGTAAAGATCCGTAGTCGACCGAACTTCGAAAATACATTTCACCTATCTAGACCCGTGGCTTCGAATTGGAAATTTTATGATAAATATTACAAATACCAAAGATGATTTTAGAAGTGGTTTCGTAATTAAATACATTTCCAGTGATTTATTAAAAGTGTTGAAGTGCGAGTCACGGAATAGTGATTCTCAGAAAAGTCACCTCTAGGGATACTACTTTGGCCACCCTTTATGGCTAAGTTAAAAAAGGGAATTTCGAGTCGACTAAAACACGAAACTTGTGAAGAATTATCAAGACCACATATTGGTGCAAAGAACGAGGTTAAAATTGATTAAGTAAGATATACGAAAAATCTGACATTAAGGGTGGGTTCGAGGTGTGTTTTGGACTAAACTTACATGACTTAAGTTAAGTTATACTTAACCTTCGAAATGTTAAGTGATTGACCTCGGTTGTTGTGACTATTTATAGATCACTGGATCGACACGAGACACACTACCCCTACAGGATTACCAGGCAAGTTTCCAATACTTGGAACTGTTGTTGTGATTATATATATAATGATTGTTGTATACCTATGCCATAACATGCATGCCTACTTTCAAGTCTATTGATATGCTTGTTCCCTGAATTGATATTGGCTTATAGACTAGATATGAATTATCAGTTATAAGCAAGATTGTTTTGCTAAGACCCTTAGTGAAGGGCGTATGATATTCATTCTTTAAATATAAGACCGGGAGTCAGTATTTTGTGATATATAGATAGCCGTGGAAACCCGGAGGGATTCCAGCGGCAGAGTAGTACTCATTTTGAGGAATGTTATTAGTAAACATTATTTATATTTTCATAAAGTATTGATTACTTGGAAATTACTCGAGGAATGCTATTTGGATATTATCTCAATCGAGAGGTACTATATGAATATTATTTTGAATATTCATTCGCGTATATTTATTTGCTGAATATTATTTTAATATTCATTCGAGCTTTAATTACTTAAATGAATATTAGTTTCGAATATTCGTTTAGAGTTTGATTATTCAATGAGTAATTACTTTAGTATTCTTGGAAATTTATTTATTAAATGAATATTATCGTGAATATTCATTTAAGATTTTATGTACTTGATGAATATTATTTTAAGATATTCATTCGAAGTTCTATTTACTTAAGGAATATTGCTTCGAATATTCCTTTAAAGTTTGATTGCTAAAAGAATATTATTTGGATATTTATTTAGAATATTAATTATTAAATGAATATTATTTTCAAATATTCATTTAATGTTTGATTTATTTAGTGAATATTATTTTAAACATTTACTTGGGCTTATTTAATTAATGAATATTATTTTGAATATTCATTTAAAGAAGAGAGTTATTTAGTAAATAATTCTATGTATTTATTCGAGGATTACTTACGAGCAATATTATGATTTAATCATATTCCTTAATTATTATTGATTTAATAAATATTCTTGGAATATTTATTTAAATTCTTTTAAGTTCTTTTTATAATAATTCATATTATTCAAAGATTATCTGTCATCTTCAGATATGGTGTAAAATAGTTCGGAGTATTTTATGACTATTTTTGTCAAGGGGAGGTTCCCAAAACTTTATTTCCATTTAAATCTATCTTATAAGAAGATTTAAATACTCGCTCAACTTCCAAAAATATATAAGGGGACCTCACTTGAGAGATGTTATTTATTGGGCTGCCTGGTCCTATACTTGCTAAAACTATCTTGTCACTCACATCTTGATTCTTTCAAGCATCGATATGAGTCTGTTTGGTTACCTCCTCAACGCTCGAGGGGTAAGAATTGATGAAACAAGTTTATATCCATTAACAAGCATCAGCTTGGGAAATATTGGTGATTTTTCCTTTCTAACTAGATACGACTACTTTGTGGAGTCCTATCAACAAGTAATATACTTGGGGAAAGGGGGAGGAACTTCACGTTTCAAGGTTATGGATGTGAAATGAACTAGGAGATGCGTAAGTGACCCAGTGGCGCCGGTCCAGCAAATGGCCCAACCGTTGGCCGGGGGGTTCCAGAGGGCGGTAGACAAGTAAATCCGTCGGTGCTTCCTTCTACATGTAGTAAACAAGAGGTGGGGAGCATAACATGCGACTGATCATCGTGTAAATGCTATGTCTCCTGGCGCGTCAAACTCCAGTATTATTTCATCTCTCAATGTTGGAAATTTCCTGCAACCTTATCATTATTGGCAGGTTTGAAAAGTGTTTGAATTGGAATTGCAATATTCTTCCTGCAAGTTCCTCTATTATGAAAAGTTGATAATATCTGGCTCATCTTTGACATAGCAGATATTTATTCAAAACAAATATATTTTGAGTTACCTTGTAACTTCATCTCATACCTTATATTGGTACTACATCGTTAATGCATGGCATATGGTTTCAAAGATATTTTGGACTGTTATATATTATCACTGTTCAATTATATTTTTGGTGGGCTATTGCTCACCCTTGCTTTATTTATTTATATCACAACAACAGCTAGATCAGATGGCCGCGCAAGGCGTGCTCAGCATAGGCAGGTATCAGCCGTCAGAGGATTAACCGCTGAGGTCATAGCAACCATTGCTAAGGATGCAGCCTCTGGTAGGCTAGTTGTTAGTATTTGTGCATCAAATGTATTTATATATATGGCATATACCAATGGATGGCAAAGAGCATGTAATTGTAAAATTGTAATTCTTTGGGTTGTAAGAGCTCAAACTTGTGATTAATAATATTGGCGATTACTCTGATTTCATCTCTAGGACTATAACGGGTGTGTTTTATGTTGTTGTTTTGGGTCACAAGGTTGTAATTTAAATTATGTTGATTTTGTGGTTGGATATTGAGACCGTAACGACCAGATCCCTGACCCTGGATCTGGGGGTGTTACAGAAATGGTATCAGAGAGAGCGTTATATATCCCAGAGATGACGCGACGTTAAAACAATAAATTTATTAAGATAATAAGAACTCTTGCCAAGTTCATAGTCGGACTACTTAATGTAGTATTGACATATAAAACCCTTATGGGAACTATTAAGTATCATGATAGTAACTTAGCTCGTTCTTGTACCGACTAGTAAGGCGACAGACCTTGAGGCATACGAGCAGCTGCACGATGATGCCTGATTATATGCTGACGATCGGATGGTGAATGCGATAGAGTACCCTACTGAGGACCCGGAAGAGGTTCCAGCAGAGGGGGAGAATCCTGTTAGAGACAGGGAAGTTTACCTTGAGGAGATGAGGGCTGCAGCCAGAGAGACTGTAAGAATCTAGATATAGTGCTCAGAGAAGTGAGCGTAAAGAACTGATATATTATGAAGAGAATTAAAGAGGTATATTGGATCTATAGCTGGACTGCCGGATAAAGTACCAGCAAACAAAACAGATTCCGGGAATTACTTGAGATCTTATATGGGGTTAGATAAGAATCCTTAGAGACTTCCAGATCAGAGGGAAAAGAGTGAGAATGATGCATGATTATCAAAGGCATCAATATATGTCAGGGAGCAGAGTCTCCAGGAGCAGTTGAGATAGAGGCATCAAGTGCCACATTATTTGATAAATGGATTATTGTGAATCTTATTAATGATAATTCGCCATGAGAAGGCAGATTTCCTAGGTTATAATTTATACAGTCAATTGGGATTGATGAGGTGGTTTGGTTCAGGGAAATGTTCATTTTACGAATGGATCAACTTAGAAAATAAAGACATTGGAAGGTGATGGTATGATTGGATAAAGTATATAAGGAAGTAGTAAGCGAGACAATGATCTCAGAACATACAAGAGGAGAAGACCAGTGAGTCTGTGATAAACTAGTAATAAGGCTATCGTCAGGAACCAAGTATAAGTCTAGTTCAATTCAGTGAAATGATGAACCAGAAACATTAGATGCATGTGATTCAAAGGAATATTAAATTTTTTTCTGTTCCTTGAATGGATTATGGTAGTTACCTTAAGTTTATTCTGACACTGAATCATAAAGGGATTAGGCAAGGCAAGCGGTGGTTGAGATGTAATTGAGAATGCTTTTAGATGCAACCTGAAAGAACATGTGTAGAACATGTTCTCGAAATAAGAGTTTTAGCAAAATGAAGTCCAGCAATAGGACACATGATCAATAAGAGTAGTGTTGGTCGGCCCTACCAAGTTAAAGACAGTTTCAAATGGAGATTGGCCAACCACACTGGCAAAGGTGAGAAATTTCATAAGATTCACAAGGTATTACCAAAGATTTGCTCAGGACGTTATAGAGAGTGCAGTCCCGTAACCCGACTTATTGTAAGGATAAAAGTTTGAATGGACAAGATAAATGGGGGAAAATCTCCCTGGAGTTAAAGATAAAAACTGGTGATGACCCAGCATTGGCGTTACCTAATGGAAGAAGGAGAATTTTGGAATATATTAGGATGCACCTCGTACAGGTTTAGGTGTTGTGCTTGTGCAACATGACAACATAATTTTCAAATACAATTGGACAACACGGTTCACCAGATTCGGATGACCTTGGTAGTGCCAATTCTGGGAAGCGACTGACCCCGATGGTAGCGTTCCTTCTGAGACTAGTTGTTAAGTAGACTGGTATTCGGTAGTATCGACTATTAGGACAAGCATGTATCGGGGAGGTATGGCATGTTTAGTTTGAAACTTTTGATTCCCCTTCTAAGGACGATGTATATTTGGTTTCCTTCTAATGATTAAACTCCCAGCTTTATGTCAATCATTTCGCTACTGTAACTGTTTATGGTTCGACCAGCTCGGATGTTCATAGAAATATTCTTTGGGTATCGAAATGGATTTTCTTAATGTAACCAGTGGGTGGATAGATTGACTGAAGTTTCCCTAATCCTGGAAAGGAATTGGACAAAATTTGGCAAACCTTGTCATTCGGATTATCTGAATACATCACTGAGGAGTCGATTGAGACTTATATGGAGTGAAGTTTTTGAAAAGATCAAAAGGTATCAAGTAGAAGGCACTATGCCAGCAATTGCTAGAAAAGTAATGCTATTAGCCGACCCCTAAACTCACATATTTTAGCATGGCCAGTGGGGCCAAGTCACTAAGGATTATCAAGTGATTGAACCAGCAATGTAAGGACAAAGCGGGGTGCTTCTAACAAAGTGCCAACCGCGAGAACTTTTGATGTAAAATGAATTGAGATACATGAGGATGGATTTTATAAATACCCTAGATGTATTAGGCACTAAGAAATTCACGTTGATCACGACCAATATCTTCCAGAACATCCTTGCTACCATTACCAAGTTCTGTAAGAAAGACAGATAGACATATGTTGTCTTTTGGAAAGTCATATAGACTAACATTCGTTTGAAAGGAGAGGTAACATTAAGCTACCTATAGATTATCAAGATTGGAATGATTGAAAACAGACCCTTATTATGGATATATGATTAAAATTGCCAAGTACAGGATGTAAGTATTCCTCGAAAATGGAATTGAGGATAGAATGTCCATAGATTAATACGAACCCTGGGGGATGCACAAAGGATAGCATCACCCCTAACAAAGACATTATGAATTCAGACGATATAAGTTGAATCGACCAAAGTATCAATAACTTGTAAGGATTTGTGGAAAGGAGTCTCCAAAAGTACATAGACAGAGATGTTATAGAATTGACTAATGATGTTTGATATACCCTGTAACCAGGAGATGCATGAGGAATGATGAGGATGGCCTAAGAAACCTTATAAGGGAAGTGCTAATATTCTAAACTTCAAACGGGAAGTTTGGTAAGGAATGTATGACATAGTAACAATAAGGCCAGATGAAGCATGTGTGAAACCATGTAAAAGTATGGATTGAACCAATAAGGTTGAGATTATCCTAAAAACAAGAAGGGAGTTAAGTAAGGAAATATCCTAGGTATGATTTGGAGTACCTGTAGTCAAGATCGCACTAGAAAGGTGGAAGCAATGACTTTTGGAAAAGACTGATAGATGCTTTCTCTCATTCAGCAGAATTTAAGGGAGAATGCTTCCACCCTGAGTTGGAATAGATCCAGAAAACATGGATCTCAAGAAATTATTATAATCAGGAAAGGCCAACGAGGTGGCCGACACTTTAAGTATAGGGGAGTAAGTATAAATGCTCAGACCAAAGAAATAGAATGATAATGTAAGGACCTTGATGGTAATAATGTGGTAGAGGAAGTTACATTCCGTCTAATGATTTTTCCAGGATTAACTATAAGAATAGTTTAAGTAAAGATTCGATTCCTGATGTTGCCAGTAGCACATTACCAACATTAGGAGGCTCTACGACAGACCAGACCAAATTCCCCAAGAGACTCGCCTTTTCTTTGGAAAGAGAGAGGGGAGGTTAAGTAACAATGAATTGGTAGTAAATGACCAGAAATAGAGAGGGTACAAATACTGATAAGCCAAATGGCACGATGATGAATGACAAGCAAGTTTATGTTGGTGTATTTCTGTGCAAACAAGATAGAGAATTATGAGGTTGGCAAGCGATTAAGCAAACCGCTAAGCTTTTAGTCTTCTACCGGAAATATATGATTAATAATCTCACCAGCTTGTTTCAGCTGCGATGCTGGAAGCTCTTTTGCAATTTTATCTGCTTCATGTAATATCTACGTCAAGTTCAGGAAGCATTCCCTATGGATAGGGAATAGTGATTATTTTGTTTTCCTAGAGGATCTTGAATTGACAATTATGAAACCCGTACGTTTAGTTATTCAATCACTGCGTAAACGATAAGCGATGGTGATCCTTCTGAGAAATTAGGTGGTAACGACTGTGGAAATGTCGAATTGAATCTAAGTTAGAGAAATCATCCAGGTTTATTTCGGATGGTGTAATTTCTGGAACGACGGGATATTTAAAATGAAGAATTAGGTTATGATGGTTCATAAATGATTATGGTAGAAATAAAAACAAGAGACTGATAGAGATGGAAATAGAATTGGGAATTAATAAGAGAGTCAGATAGGCGTACTCATGAGAATCTCCAGTAATGAAGCGAGAAAAGTATGGAATTGGCAAGGTAAGGGTATTGGCCAAAACGGAAAGTTGGAATTAGGAGCATGAATGACATACAAATTGACTCCTTTTAAGTTTGGAAAATCCGAGGAAATATGGAATAGTTGATTGAGGAATAAAGAGACTCATGGAATGAGAAAGTGAAATCTAGATGGTTGAACAAAGGAAAATTCGACCCCAAACGTGTAACACGTATTGAGTAAAGGTGGCGAGTGTCTCAACACTGAGATGACGATAGAGTTAAACAACAAGAGTAATTAAGAATTAGACAATATGAAGGATGTGATTGATAAAGAAAAGATTGGGAAATAATTATGGAATGTGAAGCAAGGAATGTTATGAATGGAGTGATGAATGGGTTTTCTTAACGAGCTCTCGGAATGACAACCTGATAGTGTTAGAATTATGAGTATGAAAGAGCCAGTGTCGGGGCATGAAATGTGAGTAATAATAATATCAAGCGGGAAATCCAAGATTTAACCTGAGAGGTTGAAGGATTTTCCAAAAAGTTAGTGGTGCTAATATCGAGCAAGAGTATAGGTCCATAGAATGATGGACAGAGCAGCAAGGACATGTGATATGTGAGATTACGAAAAAGTAGTATTTAATACGAATATGATTATTTTCTTCTCTAATAAACCTCTATAGTTCAGAGGAAAATTCTAAGTATGATATTTTGACAATCATGAAAACTTTCTTATATGATTCTTTGAAATTCGTTCCTTTTCTTTTCCCTTATTTATCTTCTTCTAAACTGAGAAGAACAACCCTTTAAGGAGGGGAGGTAATACTACGTGACTCTCTGTCTGTGTGATAGGAGTCTAAGTGGAATGCCATTAATTGTTTAATTGCTTGTCAAGTACTAAAGGCTGGCCCCCTTCTGTACTAGCTATGCAATATAACAAATGTTCATTGATCACAGTGATCTCTCGATAAATTTTCCACCTAAATATATATACATCGAGATTGCGAAGATTAAAGCGATTAGGAATTGCAAAATTTCGAGTGAGGTTATCTCCGGACTTCGTAGCGCGTTAGTGATACCGAAGTCACTGCACGTACCAATAAGGTTAATAGTATAAGAATGGACAAGAGCGTATACTGGATGATGTGTTATGCGAAAGTATCAAAGAATTGGTAGAACGGATAAAGGGTGTATTGTAACACCAGTATGATGTGCTTTAGAAAGATTGGAATGTGTAAAGATCGACCAGAGAATTGGAAAGCGAAATAACCAACAAGTACCCAATTGTCTTTTACCTGATTCCGGGACGGAATCCTTTTAAGGAGGGGAGACTGTAAGAACCCAGATTTTTGGGTAGAATTAAAACTTTTACTGTGTATTGATGAAAGAATGAACAGTGACTCCGACTACAAGGTATTAACAAAGAATGTGAACGGGTATAGATTTAAATGATCATATGTCATGAAGAATACTATTGGTTGATAGCATAAATAAGAATAATCTATCTCCTAAGGATATAAGTTATATTATTCCAAGAAAGATTATTCTTGTGTCATCCAAATCAATATCTATTATAAGTCCAGCGGTTCCGTAAAAAGGTTAAGAAGCACTCGAGAGTAAACCAGGTTCATTTTCCCAATTATAGGAATTAAATAAAAAATAAGTGATGAATAGTGATTTTGGTGGAATTTAGAATATTAGTATAATAATGCTATATCCGGTATTCGGAACGGATTTCCGAGTTCGTATTAGTGATCCGAGGGGAAAATAAGGGTATGTAAAGACTGTCGGATTCTGAAAAACAGCACTTTCATTTTCTCCGAGATTTTCCCTAGACACTGATAGATTAAGGATTTAATATTTAATATTTAAGGTATTTAAATTCTAGAAGTATTAAGAAAGATGGAGATTGGTATTATAAATATTAAGAAGGTTTTCGGTAAAACCCTAACTAGAAACGAATGAGTTATTCTCTCGAACAATCAGTCGAATTAAGCAATAACCGGACGAAAGAACAAGCAGAGGACTAAGATACATACATGTGCAAGTGGGTGGAGTAAGTAACTAAGCTAGTGGCAAGGAGTAACTAGCACACTTAGGATTAAACCAAGCATACAAGATATTATCTCTTAAGATGCTACTTGTCCACTTGATTTATGAAGCTTCCTTGACACACCACTTTTAATAAAGCCACTTTATGGCCTTGATATTATTTGGATGCATCAATAATGCAAGGAACCAAGCAAGTTTCATACATACAAGCACAATTGGAAACAAACTAAACTAGTTGGCATGAGTATGCAACATAAGGCACCAATACTTGCTCACATGTTATCAAACCCTTAACCAAGCCTTAACCATCAACTAGACCATGGTTAACCAAGCAAATATCTAGCATTATTGGTCACATTTACAAGATGAGATCAAGAGCAAGCCAAGCAAGAAACTTCATCCTCTCCATTTCTCTTCCAAACCATTCGGTTGGAATTTTTCCAAAACCAAACCCCACTTCCAACCATCAAACAATTACAAGATAAATCATGGGAGTCTTATAAATCATAAGAAAGATCTCCTAGAAATCTTAGCCTCAAAATCCATTCCTAGCCTAGCTAATAAAATCATCAAAGATGATGATGAATAGTAACCTCAAGAACAAAATTCATGGATCTTGATTTTGGTTGATGATCCAAGCTTCATGGAGGCTATACAAGGACTATACAAGGCTTAGTAAGGCTATATCACTCTCTACGGAAGGTATAACCTCTTGAAACCCTAACTCTTGTTTGAGATTTAAGCATGTTTATGATGGATATAGCTTAGTTATGGTTATGTTAAGGTTAAAGCATGATTAAGATTGGGTTTTGATAAATGTTAAAAATAGCTTAGATGAACGGAAAGGAATTGCTTGGCCTCAGTTCGTGGTTATAAATCATGTATATGTTGTTTGGTGTAGATGTCATGATTATTGGGAGTTTTGGAATTTGGTAAATATCCGATTTATAGCCTTCGTAATGCCGAAATTTCGTTAACCTTAAGAACACGAGTTTGACAGTAGGTATAAGTCACTGATTAGCTTCGATTTCTTCCATGATAAGCTAGATTATGTTATAAGCTTCGTTTTGATATAAAGATCGTATGAAATGGACTTACGGTTTAGGAGTTATGATTAAATTCGTAAAAGAGGTTCGAAACCGTAATAGAAAGTTCGTAACGGAAATTGGAATCCCTTAACATGACTAAGTCAGTGACGAATCATGGTAATTAAATATTAGAGGTCATAAGGAAGGCGTGAGAGAAAACCACAAGTAAAATGGATCGTTTTACGATTTTATAAAAATGTTCGAATCGAGGATAAGTGCGAAGAAACCACTTTTCGGAGGTAACATTATTCATTAAAACCTCCTGCCCTGTTTTGGCAAAAATCCGAAAAATTAATCTTCTGATCTAAGTCCAATTTTGAGTTAGCTACCTTCTAGACATTCTCTAGATCATGTACACGAAAACGGTGCGTCATTTGAGTTAACGGTTACCGAGTTATGAACGTTTTAGTGAAAGAGGTGTGAATAGTAAAGATCCGTAGTCGACCGAACTTCGAAAATACATTTCACCTATCTAGACCCGTGGCTTCGAATTGGAAATTTTATGATAAATATTACAAATACCAAAGATGATTTTAGAAGTGGTTTCGTAATTAAATACGTTTCCAGTGATTTATTAAAAGTGTTGAAGTGCGAGTCACGGAATAGTGATTCTCAGAAAAGTCACCTCTAGGGATACTACTTTGGCCACCCTTTATGGCTAAGTTAAAAAAGGGAATTTCGAGTCGACTAAAACACGAAACTTGTGAAGAATTATCAAGACCACATATTGGTGCAAAGAACGAGGTTAAAATTGATTAAGTAAGATATACGAAAAATCTGACATTAAGGGTGGGTTCGAGGTGTGTTTTGGACTAAACTTACATGACTTAAGTTAAGTTATACTTAACCTTCGAAATGTTAAGTGATTGACCTCGGTTGTTGTGACTATTTATAGATCACTGGATCGACACGAGACACACTACCCCTACAGGATTACCAGGCAAGTTTCCAATACTTGGAACTGTTGTTGTGATAATATATATAATGATTGTTGTATACCTATGCCATAACATGCATGCCTACTTTCAAGTCTATTGATATGCTTGTTCCCTGAATTGATATTGGCTTATAGACTAGATATGAATTATCAGTTATAAGCAAGATTGTTTTGCTAAGACCCTTAGTGAAGGGCGTATGATATTCATTCTTTAAATATAAGACCGGGAGTCAGTATTTTGTGATATATAGATAGCCGTGGAAACCCGGAGGGATTCCAGCGGCAGAGTAGTACTCATTTTGAGGAATGTTATTAGTAAACATTATTTATATTTTCATAAAGTATTGATTACTTGGAAATTACTCGAGGAATGCTATTTGGATATTATCTCAATCGAGAGGTACTATATGAATATTATTTTGAATATTCATTCGCGTATATTTATTTGCTGAATATTATTTTAATATTCATTCGAGCTTTAATTACTTAAATGAATATTAGTTTCGAATATTCGTTTAGAGTTTGATTATTCAATGAGTAATTACTTTAGTATTCTTGGAAATTTATTTATTAAATGAATATTATCGTGAATATTCATTTATGATTTTATGTACTTGATGAATATTATTTTAAGATATTCATTCGAAGTTCTATTTACTTAAGAAATATTGCTTCGAATATTCCTTTAAAGTTTGATTGCTAAAAGAATATTATTTGGATATTTATTTAGAATATTAATTATTAAATGAATATTATTTTCAAATATTCATTTAATTTTTGATTTATTTAGTGAATATTATTTTAAACATTTACTTGGGCTTATTTAATTAATGAATATTATTTTGAATATTCATTTAAAGAAGAGAGTTATTTAGTAAATAATTCTATGTATTTATTCGAGGATTACTTACGAGCAATATTATGATTTAATCATATTCCTTAATTATTATTGATTTAATAAATATTCTTGGAATATTTATTTAAATTCTTTTAAGTTCTTTTTATAATAATTCATATTATTCAAAGATTATCTGTCATCTTCAGATATGGTGTAAAATAGTTCGGAGTATTTTATGACTATTTTTGTCAAGGGGAGGTTCCCAAAACTTTATTTCCATTTAAATCTATCTTATAAGAAGATTTAAATACTCGCTCAACTTCCAAAAATATATAAGGGGACCTCACTTGAGAGATGTTATTTATTGGGCTGCCCGGTCCTATACTTGCTAAAACTATCTTGTCACTCACATCTTGATTCTTTCAAGCATCGATATGAGTCTGTTTGGTTACCTCCTCAACGCTCGAGGGGTAAGAATTGATGGAACAAGTTTATATCCATTAACAAGCATCAGCTTGGGAAATATTGGTGATTTTTCCTTTCCAACTAGATACGACTACTTTGTGGAGTCCTATCAACAAGTAATATACTTGGGGAAAGGGGGAGGAACTTCACGTTTCAAGGTTATGGATGTGAAATGAACTAGGAGATGCGTAAGTGACCCAGTGGCGCCGGTCCAGCAAATGGCCCAACCGTTGGCCGGGGGGTTCCAGAGGGCGGTAGACAAGTAAATCCGTCGGTGCTTCCTTCTACATGTAGTAAACAAGAGGTGGGGAGCATAACATGCGACTGATCATCGTGTAAATGCTATGTCTCCTGGCGCGTCAAACTCCAGTATTAGTTCATCTCTCAATGTTGGAAATTTCCTGCAACCTTATCATTATTGGCAGGTTTGAAAAGTGTTTGAATTGGAATTGCAATATTCTTCCTGCAAGTTCCTCTATTATGAAAAGTTGATAATATCTGGCTCATCTTTGACATAGCAGATATTTATTCAAAACAAATATATTTTGAGTTACCTTGTAACTTCATCTCATACCTTATATTGGTACTACATCGTTAATGCATGGCATATGGTTTCAAAGATATTTTGGACTGTTATATATTATCACTGTTCAATTATATTTTTGGTGGGCTATTGCTCACCCTTGCTTTATTTATTTATATCATAACAACAGCTAGATCAGATGGCCGCGCAAGGCGTGCTCAGCATAGGCAGGTGTCAGCCGTCAGAGGATTAACCGCTGAGGTCATAGCTACCATTGCTAAGGATGCAGCCTCTGGTAGGCTAGTTGTTAGTATTTGTGCATCAAATGTATTTATATATATGGCATATACCAATGGATGGCAAAGAGCATGTAATTGTAAAATTGTAATTCTTTGGGTTGTAAGAGCTCAAACTTGTGATTAATAATATTGGCGATTACTCTGATTTCATCTCTGGGACTATAACGGGTGTGTTTTATGTTGTTGTTTTGGGTCACAAGGTTGTAATTTAAATTATGTTGATTTTGTGGTTGGATATTGAGACCGTAACGACCAGATCCCTGACCCTGGATCTGGGGGTGTTACACTGTCCATCCCCCAGAATTCAAAGGTACCCTTAACCCTATCGAGGCCAAGTCATGGCTGATGGATATCGAGAAGTCCTTTACGTTAGTTAGGGTTGATGAAATTCAGAAAGTAGAGTTTGCTAGTTTCTATTTGAGGGCAGAAGCGAACTTCTGGTGGGAATCAAAACTACAAAAGGAGATGCCATTACATGACCCAGATTTGTGGAGTTGTTTACTAAGAAGTATTTGCCGGGATATTTACAAGATCAGTTAGAGATTCAGTTCATGGAGTTGAAGCAGGAAGGAATGACCGTTGCAGAGTATGAGGTTAAGTTTACCGAGTTGTCTAGGTTTGCACCCCAGTATGTTGGGAATGAAGCTAGTAAGGCTAAGAAGTTTCAGCATCGATTAAAGGCTTGGTTAAGAAGTCGAGTTGCTGCGTTTGAATTGAGGACTTATGTCGCTGTTGTGCAGAAGGCGATGATTATCGAAGGGGAAAGTGATCTGAATCAGAAAGAGAAAGCTGGTAAGAAGAGGAAGTTTGATAGAGTGGAGAAAAGCCAAGATGCGGAAGGCCAAAAGAGTTTTTCGAGCAAGGGAAGGTTTGGAGATCGACCAGGAGGTCAGAAAAATTTTCAAAAATTTGGGAGTGGTAACGGAGGACAGGACCGTCGACCCCAGGGAGTAAACCAGCAGGCTGTAACAAGACCCGTACTACCAGATTGCAAAATTTGTGGAAGCTAGGAAGCACCCGGGTATCTACAATAAGCCTAACATCGTTTGCTACAAGTGTGGGAAGAAGGGGCACTATGCTCAAGAATGCCCTGATGCGAAGCATGTGGGAATGATCTGTTACAAGTGTGGCAAGGTTGGCCATATAACGAGGAATTGTAAAGAGCATGTTCAGACTTCTAACGTGTTAAGGATTGTCGCGCCACCAGTTCAACCACAAGCACCGTACCAAGCACCTCAAACTAGAGCTCGCACCTTCAATATGTCTGTTAAGGATGCTGTCAATAATGTCGATGTGGTTGCAGGTACGCTTCCTATCAACTCTTTTGAAGCTAAAGTTTTAATTGATTCTGGAGCAACTAGATCATTTATATTTGAGAGATTTCTTAATAAAGTATGTTGTGAGATTTGTCCATTAGAAAAGCCGCTAGTAATAGAAGTGGCTAACTAGGATAAGTTAGTTGTGGACCAGGAGTGCCCTAACTGCAATATTGAAATAGGAGAATTTCTTTTTTATGCGGATTTGTTACCCTTTAGATTGGGAGAGTTTGATGTTATTCTTGGAATGGATTGGTTGACTGAGTGTGATGCTCAGATTGACTGTAGAAAGAAGCAAGTGAAATTGGTTGCTGAAGATGGTAGTGAGGTAGTGTTTCAAGGACAGAAGCAAGATAAGAAGTTTTTGACGTTTATGCAAGCTAAGAGATTATTGAAACAAGGGTGTGAAGCTTATTTAGCACATGTAGTCGATACGGAGAAACAAGTCCCTAATATGGAAGACATCCCAGTAGTGAATGAGTTCCCTGACGTATTTCTTGACGAATTGCCCGGATTACCTCCAGATAAAGAAGTTGAATTTCTGATTGAGTTAGCACCTGGAATGGAACCCGTATCTAAAGCACCTTATCGAATGGCACCAGCTGAGATGAAGGAGTTAGCTGTTCAATTGCATGATCTGTTGGATAAAGGAGTTATAAGGCCGAGTGTGTCTCCATGGGAAGCACCAGTGTTGTTAGTCAAAAAGAAGGATGGAAGCATGAGACTTTGTATTGATTATCGAGAGCTTAACAAATTGACAATCAAGAACAAGTATCCATTGCCAAGGATTGATGATTTGTTCGACCAACTAAAGGATGCTGCGTACATTATGAATTTTTAGTGATGGCCTTCGGACTGACGAATGCGCCAGCGGTGTTTATGGATTTGATGAATGGGGTGTTCAAGAGGTATTTGGATAAATTCATTATTGTATTTATTGATGACATCCTTATATACTCAAAAAACCCTGAGGAGCATGCCGAGAATTTGAGAATAGCATTGGAGACTTTAAGGAAGAAAAGATTATATGCAAAGTTTTCTAAGTGTAAGTTTTGGTTACAAGAAGTGCAATTTCTAAGACATGTGCTTAGTAAGGAGGGGGTTAGAGTGGACCCTGCTAAGATTGAAGCCGTTGTAGATTGGAGTAGACCAAGAACTCCTACTGAAGTAAGAAGTTTCTTAGGATTGGCTGGTTATTACTAAAGATTTGTGCAAGATTTTTCAAAGATTGCTACACCATTGACGAAGTTGACCAGAAAGAATGAAAAGTTTATTTGGAGTGATAAGTGTGAAGAAAGTTTTCAAGAATTGAAGAAGAGGTTAGTTACCGCACCAGTGTTGGTACTACCTGATGATAAACGAAATTTTGTTATCTATAGCGATGCCTCGCATAAAGGATTAGGTTGTGTTTTGATGCAACACGAAAATGTTATTGCGTACGCTTCGAGACAACTTAAGCAGCACGAGCAAAAGTACCCGACACACGATTTAGAGTTAGCTGCGATTGTATTCGCGTTGAAGATTTGGAGACATTATCTGTACGGAGAGAAAGTGAAATTTTCACTGACCATAAGAGTTTGAAATACATCTTTACTCAGAAAGAATTGAATATGAGACAGAGAAGGTAGTTGGAATTGATTAAGGATTATGATTGCACGATAAGTTATCATCCTGGAAAGGCGAATGTTGTTGCTGATGTGTTGAGTAGAAAGGAGAGATTGAATGCATTGACGATGAATTACGAAGTGAATACGTTGACTGGAGAAGAGATTTGTACTCAGAAGGATGATCAAGGTATTTTGAGATTTTGGAAAAGGATATGGATCCCTAATGTTTTGGAGTTGAAGAATGAGATTTTAGGCGACGCCCATAGTTCAAGATATTCTATTCATCCTAGAAGTACGAAGATGTACCGCGATTTAAAAGAAAATTTTTGGTGGCTAGATATAAAACGTGAGATAGCCGATTGGATAAGTAAGTGTTATACCTGTCAGAGGTTAAAGGCGAAACACCAGAAACCAAGCGGATTACTGCAGCCGTTGAATATTCCCGAATGGAAGTGGGAGCACCTTGCTATGGATTTTGTAGTGGGATTACCGAGAACTAAAGCGAATCACGATGCAATTTGGGTAATTATTGATAGATTGACGAAGTATGCTCATTTTCTCCCGATTAACGAAAGGTTCTCGTTGGACAAGTTGGTACATTTGTATCTTAAGGAAATAGTGTCACGTCATGGAGTTCCTGTTTCGATAGTATCTGATCGAGACCCAAGATTTAACTCAAGGTTTTGGCGGCAATTTCAAGAATGTTTAGGAACCCAACTCAAGATGAGCACAGCCTATCACCCACAAACGGACGGACAAAGTGAAAGGACTATTCAGACTATTGAAGATATGCTTAGAGCTTGTGCACTAGATTTTGAAGGAAGTTAGGATGACCATGTACTAGGGGTGTTCACGGATCGGGTTGGGGGGGGGGGTTGGGAGGATTTTTGACCCAACCCAATTTAATCGGTTTACAAAATTTTCAACCCAACCCATAAAAATAGAATTTGTAAACCAACCCATTTAATGTATTACGGTTTGGATCGGTTTGGATCAGATTGATCGGGTTAGTAAATATATAAATAAATTTTTTTATCAAAAAATAAAACTAAAAATTAGAATGCAAAATAAATCGGAAATAATTCAACAAAATATTACAATCATTCATGCTAACACAAATAGCATATAGGTCTTAAATATCCGAAATTCTGAATTTTAACACATAAAAAGAAATTGACAGTAAACATAGATGAATGATTCATCATGAATCAATCATTAAACTTCAATGATGTTCACATTCCTGGCCATGGTCTCAGACTCCTTGCCATGTTCATGTTCCTTCTTCTCTGCCAAATAGAAGGAATAAAAAAAAATCAGTTCAAGCTAAAAAAATAATTCTAAAAAAATATAAGATAAAACCACTAACCAGTACCTTCAAGAAACTGATAAGAATGTGAATCATCCACATAATTATCCAATTTTAGTCCCCCTTGTTGACCTTTTAACCAACTTTGAGTGCAGACTAACGCCTCCACCATTTCAGGACTCAACGAACTCCTAAACGGATCCAAAATCCACCCGCTTGTGCTAAAGGCAGATTCGAAAGCAATAGTCGAAACCTGAATAGCAAGTACATCTTTAGCGATCATTGATAAAATTTTGTACCTTTTTGAATTGTCCTTCCACCAATTTAAAATATTGAAAGAAGAGGTCATTGGATTGAGCGGTTCATCAGTCAAGTATAGATCAACATCATTCTTCTTTTCAGTAATATCCATTTTTTGCTGATGCAAGTAGCCTTCCAATAGCCTCCTCCTATTTGTTTCATTGCCCAGATTTGGTGGTGTGTTGCTTTGATGAGCCTGTCATAGGAAGAGTTAAAGTCCAATAAGAATAACTGGACATTATCAAATACACTGAACTGGACAGTCATAGTAATGCTCTAACAACATATTCTTATAACATTATTATCACATGGCAAGCAAGTAATGTCTCTAAGTAACTGGACAGGCATTTGCAAGGTTCAGTGGCTTTTAACATTATTTGCAAGCAACACAAACATAAATAACATGGAGGTACCCTAGAGATACATTTCCTGCCTTTAACGTGATCTTAAAAGTTCCTAGACAAAATTCATTATTTCTCTATACCATTGTACTGGTTATTAAGCCAAATTACACAACCAAGGCCTACAAATATCATGCACAGAAATAAGATGCTACATAGGTGAATATGCTACATATGCACAGAAATATTACGAGACCTGTTCATGCAGCCACACAAGCCACCCCCAGTCTGCACCAAATACAAGGGCACCAGCACTAACATGTATTAAGTAAGGGATGTGAACATCACAAACTCTCTAATCAAATACCAGTATAAACTAAGGACACGGAAGATCAAACATCAAAAGCCAGGGAAAAGCACTTCAAGCACAAACAACACTTGAAGCCAAGGGAAAAGCACAAGCGCACACACACATCTATGATCTAACAGAAATCAGTACTAATCAACCCCATGAATTCTATCCAAAACCTAAACAAATAATTGTAAAGCACTTCAAATACCAGTATAAACAAATAATAACCATTATTACAGAAATCACAATTACCTTGGAGGCTTCACCATCACCAGCATAGGCATTGTACAATCGTTGAAGTAGGGACTCCACCTTCATTACAATTCTGGAAACCAATTCAGCATCATAGATACTTTCAAAACAGTACTTCAAATACCTCATCTTGTAGCGTGGATCGAGTACAACAGCTACAAACAATAAAGGGTTAATTTCCTCCGCATCTCCCCAATATTTATTATATTTCTCCTTCATGCTCCCAGCCATTGAAGATAGCAAAGGGTCCCCACTAGAAACCAGATCACTTAATATGGTATGGACCTCGCATATCTCATGATAGAAATTATTTGAAGTTACATTTAAAGTGCTGCTGAATTTCAGAGTGACTTCATAGAAAGTAGCTAAGAATTTTACAAAGATGGAAGCAGCTTGCCAATCAGTAGGAACAGGTGGACCGATCCTCGTCTTACCATTTTCTTTTTCATTGAAGTAACTCACAAATTTATCATCCTCTTCCTCATACCTTGCAAATGCCTTTTCGAATTTCAAAGCAACGTCTAACATCATATAGGTTAAATTCCACCTGGTTTGCACATCCAAAACAAGCCCTCCTTTGTACTCAATTTTCTCTTTTTCAGCACATATTCTGAATTTTTGCAGCCTTGACGGTGATGACCTAATGTATCTCACACTATTTCTAATGGCAGCTATCGAATCGTGCATCTCTTTTAGGCCCTCATTTACAATCAAATTCATAATATGAGCTCCACACCTCATGTGCATATTCTCTCCACCAAGGACAGCCCCCTTCCATGCATTCACCCTTCTTCTAACAAAAGCAACAGCCTCTTTGTTGGCTGAAGCATTGTCAAGAGTCACCGTAAAGACCTTTTTTATTCCCCAACCAAGCAAACAAGTTTCATTTGCCTTACCAATGGTATCGCCTTTGTGATTCGATATTTGACAAAAATTAATAAATTTTTTTTGCAATTTCCAGTCAGAATCAACGTAGTGCGCCGTGAGACACATATATGACATTTGTGTTCTTGATGTCCAGCAATCGGTAGTCAAGCATACTCTTTGGCCAATGGTAGTAAGAACCTCCATCAATTTCTCCATCTCTTTGGAAAATAAGTGATGTACATCCCTGACAGTGGTTAATCTACCAGGGACAACAAACATAGGTTGTAATTCTTGTAGAAGCTCCCTAAAACCTTCACCCTCCACAACTTTAAAAGCTTGCTCGTCCTTCACCACAAATTTAGCCAATGCATTTTGACACCTCACCTTGTTAAAAGTAACAACCAACAAATTCCTACCTCAATCCGTTTCCTTTTTAAAGCTAAGTATTTTTTGCTGCTTATCCACTCCCCTTTCCGGATTCTTCTTACAACTTTTAAAGTGAGACCATAAACTGCTTGTGCCATTGACAGTGAGACAACTATAATCAGCCCCACAGTAGTTGCATTTGCATCTAGGATTCTTTGGATTGCCACCAATCACTTTAGTAAAATGCGCCCAAATATCAGATGTTCTCACCGGTTATCTCTTGTGTTTATCGTCGCCTTCTTTTTTAGGTGATTTAAGCTCTATAGGAGGAGTGTTAAGGGTGACTTCTGGATTTGTGTTTGTGGTGAGTTCTGGAGTTGGATTTGGGATGGGTATTGTTGGAGTGTTTGGGATGGGTATTGTTGGAGTGTTTGGGATCGGATCTGTGACTTCCCTCTCAGTCGAAAAAACAAACTGGTCCATTACCTATACAACAAGTGAACAAGTCAACATGAATCACAGAATCTAACACCCAATGTTACAACATAATAACATATACATAACAAATCAGAGTATCAATCTATCAGAGTATCAGGCATCAGCTAAAAAAGGTTCCAACAAAATCTAACACCCAATGTTACAACATAATAACAAATCTACTTTCTTCTTTATCAGTGTTTATCAGTTAAGTACAAACTAATGTTCCTTAAGTAAACAATAAACATATACATCTGCACCAATGTTAACCGAAGCATGTTATCAGTTACACAATCTAAACGAGTCAGAATTCAAATACTATCAAGTAAAGATGTAAAGATATCGAACTTATTAATACCCAATACACATAAGTACATAACAAATAATATGAAAATTTAAAGATAAACAAAGATACTAAGAGAATAGAAATTAATAGTTTCATACCTGCTTGTTTTAGAAATTGGATATGGAGACTGGAGTGGAGAGTGGAGAGTGGAGACTGGAGAGTGGAAAGGATCTTAATCTCTAGGGTTTTTTGTTTTGGTGAGAGGCTGAGACTTGAGAGAGTGAGAGCGGCGAGTCAATATATGACTAGTGTATTTGTAAATTGTAATACGTGATATAGGGTAAATTGTGATTGGACCGGATTCTATGTCTAATGGGTTGGGCTTGGGCTATATTTTAATTATCTTGTTGCAGATCGTGTCGGGTTGGTTTGGATCGGGTTTTAAAAACCGAAACCCATATCCAACCCATTAAAATCGGGTTGATGTTTTTTCAACCCGAGTATACATCGGGTTGGAAAAATTCGGTTTGGTTCGGCCGAAAAGTGCCCGATTTATATCGGATTGGTCGGGTTGGCCAAACCGTGAACACCCCTACCATCTACCGTTGGTGGAATTTTCTTATAATAATAGTTATCATGCGAGTATTGGAATGCCACCTTATGAAGCCTTGTATGGAAGAAAGTGTAGATCTCCGGTGTATTGGGAAGAGGTTGGTGAAAAGAAGATATTAGGACCCGAGCTGCTACAGCAAACAAAAGAAAAGGTTGAAGTTATTCAGAAGAGGTTGATTACTGCTCAGGATCGTCAGAGGAAATATGCTGATTTGAAAAGAAAATATGTGAGTTTTGAGATAGGTGATCAGGTTTTGTTAAAAGTGTCACAATGGAAATGAGTTACAAGGTTTGGTAAGAAAGGGAAGTTGAGTCCAAGATATGTAGGACTTTTTGAGATTCTGAAGAAAATTGGAAAGGTTACGAATTGGCGTTGCCACCGCACATGCACCATATTCACAATGTATTCCACGTATCTATGCTTAAGAAGTACAATCCCGATGCGAGTCATATAATTGAGTATGAGCCTATTGAGATTCAGCCGGATTTGTCTTATGAAGAGCAGCCAGTAGGGATTCAGGATAGAAGTGATAGAAAGCTTAGAAATAAAGTTGTTAGATTAGGTAAGGTTTTGTGGAGGAATCCTAGAGTTGAAGAGTCGACTTAGGAACTTGAAAGCGAAATTCTTGCCAAGTATCCTCATCTGTTTACTTAGGTGAGATTCTGGGGACAGAATCCTTTTAAGGGGGGAAGGCTATAACGACCTAGAAATTTTCGCGATATTTAAATGCTTATTTAATTGTTTAATGTGGAAGTTATGTGAATTATATGACAGATATATTTTTGTGAAGTCAAGTTATGTGTGCAAACATGATTATGTGATTATATGATGTTTGTATATGTCCTATGTGCTCATGGAATTTTATTTAAATGATTATATGATTATGTGATTATGTGATTATATGATTATGTTATCTCTGTTTTTCTCTCTCGGTGAGCTCTTCACGTCGGTTCTCGTGAACCATTGCATGCAAGCCTCGATTCTTACTGATTTGCTTTGATTTTTACATAAATATGATCCTTACACCTTCTATTATCTATCTACCGAGCCATTTTTATGATTCTTGCGATTTGGGTTGAGTCGATATATGTGTATACGTATGTATATGCGGGTATCGTTGTGATTTGGCTTTGATATTGAACTGATTACTCTTGTTCTTGCTATACAGTCGATGTTAGTGTTGATTTGGTGGAGTTTGGGAAGGAAACCCGATTGTTGGGCACCCCCGAACGCCGCCACCGCCGGCGGTGAACTCCGGTGAGCCGGCGGGAGAGGCGGTGATGAAATTTCTGAGTCTAATACATATTTTTAACCTTGTTTGAATTGATACATGTTGATTGTATGATGATTTTGTGGATTTTCGAATTTTAATAATTTAAATTCGATATATGTGTATCGTTAAATGTTGATAATTATTCGATATTGTTACGAAATAATTTGATATGAATTTTCTGAGTCAATTCTAAAGTTTATAGGCTGCATAAATAAATTTCGGATTATTATGTGGTTAAACTCGAATTTATATGCATGTATATAAAATGTTCGGTTTATTATGAATGCTTGTTGAAGATTTCGAATTAAGTAGTATAAATATTTTGATATTAGTAATCCTTGGGCTTGTAGGTGGATTTTAAATCCATCGTAGGTACTTGATTATGTATTGGAGCCGGATATTTTCCGAGGAATAGTCTATATTACAAAGGAGACTCTGCCCAATTTTCGTAAAATTTATAAATAATAAAAGGTATGTTAATTAGCATGAATGCTTATAGATTTTTGCGCATCTGTTAAGTGCTAAGCGGTTTACGTGAATTGCAAGACTTATGTGCTATGTGTTAAGTGCTAAATGATAACTGAACTGCGAGTCAATATAATAAGATGTCAGGTACGTATGATTTATGTTAAGTATCGTTGCGTTATAAGAATCGTTTAGGTAGATTAAGATGAAACGATTAAGGAATATAGTATTCTGAAGTAGTGATATTGGTTTATGTAGATACGAAGGACGTAGGCCCTAGCAACAAAGGGAAAGCTAAGGTTGAGTTTCAGTAGACTGGGCTGAGCTGTTGCATTCTACCGGAGGCAAGTAACTCTGTCTTTACTTGCAGTTTCTATTCCTGGTTGATATATTGTGTTGAGCATGCCTATCTTATACCATGTTGAACACAAATCCTTTATAACCTGATTCTTTTAATTGCTTCTTGACCATATGTGCCATTCTGTTTTCTAAAGTCAAACTAAATTGGCTGATGGATAAACCCTGTTTTAAATAAACCATGTTGACCTTGAAACTTGGAAATCCTGATCAATTGCCTTGATACCCTGAGTCTATATCATCTTGATCCAGACTTGTATTTTTGATCCTTTAATGTTAGAAACCCTAGTCAAAGCCTTTGACTTTCATCATTGCAAATCAAAATGAGTTGTTTTCTTAAAACTACCTTGAAGTTACCTAGACTGGGCTGATCTGTTATCAGAGAGTCGAAAGTACTTCGAGGTAAGAATTTTTGAAAGGTTAAAGAGTTGAAATGTTTTATGAAGATAAATTAAGTTTTATAAAGTGAAATGATTTTAAAATGAAAAGTTTTATAAAACATAATAGGAACTCCGTCTAAATGGTTTCCACGGATTCCTGACGATTGGAGAGACGAGTCAACGGGTAATGCCGGTACCGTCAGTTTTAAGGTGTATTCTTTGTGTAGTTCTGGTCTGTCCAGTTCAACACTTTTATAGGCCAATGTGTTGCCTCTTGGGAACCCAAGCTATCCTAATGAATGGAATTGATGTCCAGAGGGACTTTGTGTCCGGTATGGGGACTTTATGGGCTGATCACCCATATTGTCTGTTAAGGTGAAATAAAACTCCAAACAGTTTTCTTAAATTATGAACTCTTGCTTTAATTAGAAAATGGAAATTTGTTTACCAATGAAATTACATTTTGTTTCACAGCTTTGAAGTTTACATATTGCTATCACTGTTGGACAACCATGCTATACTTTAAATTAATGTCACTTTATTTAAATATTATATCCTATTGTTCAGTTGAGACTTTAGTTGCTTGCTGAGCGTTGGCTCATTATTATTCTGTGTCTATCCTTTTGATAGTAATAATAAGCATCATGGTTCGTACTATGCAAACCGCAAGGAAGCGCACCTTTCATGAACCCGACTTGGTTCATTTCTACGTAGCTCCCGAGGTAGATGCAATATCAGCTCAGTGAGGAGATCTTAAGTTAGTTGTGAGAACTGGCAGTAGTACTTTGAGAACTTTGGTTATAATAATAATATTTTGAATTCAGGTTTGTAATAATAATAACTAGTTGGATGATGGCTTGCTTGTTTCATACCATTACCTGTGATGGATCTTGGTTAGTTGTAGGGGCCATTCTGCATGTGGTAATTACATTGTTATATTAGGTTGTATGCATCTAGATGTGTGTCAGTGACCCTCCGATCGGGGCCCCTGGTCGGGAGGGCGTCACAGGTTGGTATCAAAGTGACGGGTTTTGGTCACTGAAACAAGCCAGGAATTTAGGATCATTAATAAAAGAGTAGATACAATTAGGTTGCAAGAGTGATAGATGTTAGGGAGTGATTATAGGTTCCGATTTTCTTTTCGCGTTAGATTTTAGGACTAATTTAGTTTAACTCGTTTTATATTCTGCGTGTATATATATAATTATCAGGACATGGATCTTCCCGACGATGCACCTCCCTTACCTTCCGATTCTTGTAGCTCTTCCGGGGAGTCTGACCCTTCCGAGGCGATATCTGATGTTGATGATAAGACGGAGTCTGATGCGCTAGTATCCGATTCTGAGGTTAAGAGTCTCATGCCGACACTCCTGCCCCTATCACCGAGCCTGTATCTGAGCATGTCTCTAACCCCGTGCCTTTTTCGGTCCCAGTACCAGTCGTGACCCTTTTTGCGATTGAGCACAACGAGTCATCTACCGGACCCTACTCACTTCCTGAGGTTGCACCTTTGCACACCTACGCTGAGATAGTCCGTACTTGTGAGAATTTGACGAGCAGGAAGGATGAGCTTTCGGTATTGATCAAGCAAATGAAGGACGAGGCACATCGCTAGGTTGACTTATCTACGATTTATTGGGATAGTCGTATTGAGTTAGCCCAGAGGATCACCCAGCAGCGATTTCTCGAGGTCCCCTGTCTAGGCCTGCTTATGACGAGCTTCACCGACTTTCGGGCTTGATTGCATGGATGATGTGTGAGCACGGTGTGACCCAACGCCCTCGTGACTAAGGGTGGTTAATATGAAGATGATGGTGAGTGGGACATTTGGTGGAACCCATTCATTGCGGCCTGAGTACTACTAGTATAGGATATTTTTCCAGTTTTCCTAATGCTAGTAGACGGATTGTTGTTTTAGTTATTTTCTTCAGATTCTGTTATGGAAGGGTTGAATACCCTTAACTTTATGATGGTTTATTATCGTCCGAGAGACGCATGTTTATTCGTATATCTTTGTGATCACCGTTTTACTTATTGCTCTTCCATACTGTCTTTACATATTATATTCCCATACATATTGATCCGTTCATATAAAACCTGTTGTATAAATTTTCAACTGCACCCATATCATATTAATTGCTGGAACCGATTGTCTATTGGTATCAGACGGAGGAACCCTTTTCCTTTTAAATACATACCTATTTGTTGTTTACCAAACTGTTTACCTTCTTATCAGAAAGATGTCTCCCAGAAGAAGGCCTACTAACAATAATGATAACCAAGATCAACAAGGCCAAGACAACCCAACTATGGCCCAGATGTTCCAATTACTTCAACAACAAACTGCTGCTTTTGTTCAACACCAACAGCAATAAGCTGCCCAACCAGCCATTGCTTTTAATCTTTTCAAGCTATCCATCCCCCAGAATTCAAAGGTACCCTTAACCCTATCGAGGCCAAGTCATGGCTGATGGATATCGAGAAGTCCTTTACGTTAGTTAGGGTTGATGAAATTCAGAAAGTAGAGTTTGCTAGTTTCTATTTGAGGGCGGAAGCGAACTTCTGGTGGGAATCGGTTAAAACTGCAGAAGGAGATGCCATTACATGGCCCAGATTTGTGGAGTTATTTACTGAGAAGTATTTGCCGGGATATTTACAAGATCAGTTAGAGATTCAGTTCATGGAGTTGAAGCAGGAAGGAATGACCGTTGCAGAGTATGAGGCTAAGTTTACCGAGTTGTCTAGGATTGCACCCCAGTATGTTGGGAATGAAGCTAGTAAGGCTAAGAAGTTTCAGCATGGATTAAAGCCTTGGTTAAGAAGTCGAGTTGCTGCGTTTGAATTGAGGACTTATGTCGCTGTTATGCAGAAGGCGATGATTATCGAAGGGGAAAGTGATCTGAATCAGAAAGAGAAAGCTGGTAAGAAGAGGAAGTTTGATATAGTGGAGAAAAGCCAATAGGCGGAAGGCCAAAAGAGTTTTTCGAGCAAGGGAAGGTTTGGATATTGACCAGGAGGTCAGAAAAATTTTCAAAAATTTGGGAGTGGTAACGGAGGACAGGACCGTCGACCCTAGGGAGTAAACCAGCAGGCTGTAACAAGACCCGTACTACCAGATTGCAAAATTTATGGAAGGAAGCACCCGGGTATCTGCAATAAGCCTAACATCGTTTGCTACAAGTGTGGGAAGAAGGGGCACTATGATCAAGAATGCCCTGATGCGAAGCAGGTGGGAATGATCTGTTAGAAGTGTGGCAAGGTTGGCCATATAGCGAGGAATTGTAAGGAGCCTGTTCAGACTTCTAACGTGTTAAGGGTTGTCGCGCCACCAGTTCAGCCACAAGCACCGTACCAAGCACCTCAAACCAGAGCTCGCACTTTCAATATGTCTGTTAAGGATGCTGTCAATGATGTCGACGTGGTTGCAGGTACGCTTCCTGTCAACTCTTTTGAAGCTAAAGTTTTAATTGATTCTGGAGCAACTAGATCATTTATATCTGAGAGATTTCTTAATAAAGTATGTTGTGAGATTCGTCCATTAGAAAAGCCGCTAGTAATAGAAGTGGCTAACCAGGATAAGATAGTTGTGGACCAGGAGTGCCCTAACTGCAATATTGAGATAGGAGAATTTCTTTTCTATGCGGATTTGTTACCCTTTAGATTGGGAGAGTTTGATGTTATTCTTGAAATGGATTGGTTGACTGAGTGTGATGCTCAGATTGACTGTAGAAAGAAGCAAGTGAAATTGGTTGCTGAAGATGGTAGTGAGGTAGTGTTTCATGGACAGAAGCAAGATAAGAAGTTTTTGACGTTTATGCAAGCTAAGAGATTATTGAAGCAAGGATGTGAAGCTTATTTAGCGCATGTAGTCGATACGGAGAAACAAGTCCCTAATATGGAAGACCTCCCAGTAGTGAATGAGTTCCCTGACGTATTTTCTGACGAATTGCCTGGATTACCTCCAGATAGAGAAGTTGAATTTCCGATTTAGCACCTGGAACGGAACCCGTTGATAAGTGGATTTTATATCCACATGGAGCGTTCCATATCGGCTTAAATTGATTGTTTTGGACTCAAGTTTGTTGTAGTTTTGATGTGTTTTGTGTAGTGTGCAGATTTACAAGAATGGTGATTAAGGTTGATGCTTCTATCGTTTTTGGAGGATTAAATTGATTAAAATTCGGATTTTCCGGGAAGGTTGCGCAGTCTACACTGTTTTGGCCATATCTGGAGTTCTAGAAGTCCGTTTTCAGCGATCTTACTGCCCACGCGAAGCTTGGGAGATTTTCTACAACCTTGGATAGGTCTTCCATGCGCAGGCTGCACGTGGTGGGCGCAGGCAGAGCGACAAACAGACTGATGGGCGCAGGTTGCACGCGCGCAGTGCTGAAAAATTACAGTTTTTACTATTTTGGCCATATCTTGAGTTCTACAAGTCCGTTTTGGACGATCTTACAGTCCACGCGAAGATAACGGAATTATCTTTCATTCTAAAGTGGTCCAGAGGTCCAATTACAAATGGAACGGCCTAGAAATATTGAAGACAAGTCAGCTACGAATTTTCCTTAAAAACAGAATCAGTTTAGGAAACGTATTCTGCATAAATTCTATTTTAACTCTATTTTGGGGAATTTCTTGCTGGGCAAGACTTTTAGAGCCTATATAAACACATCCTACCATTATAATTTGTATAACCATTACATATCAATTACTTAGGTTTATTTGTATTTTTTTCATACTATGTTTTTATCATGGTTTCATCAGATCCCATGATGACGAGCGGTTCAATTATGAACTAATCATTGTCATGGGATTCTAATGAATTTATTTATGGAGCTTTAGTATCTTGATGCTTTAAAGATCTGTGTGTGATGTATATTTGATATCCTCGTATGGTTGTGCTTTATGAATTTAGATGCGTAGCTAACATCTAATTTGTTAATCTCTTGTGAAGTGAAAGTGGATCTTGAGATTTAGAACTTGCCATGCTAGCATAGGTTCATAATTATTTATCAATATGATTCGTAGTGTAAGATAAAAATACTTATACTGCCCTATGTGATCTTAATAGACAACTTGTTCTTCAACCGTTATGTTTTCAAATCTTATAGAGATATAGGGTCTAAGCATAATTGGTGTCTATTCATCTTCTATCTCTTTTATAGATGTATGTTTAGTTTGGTATTCGTATACTGAGAAGTAGCGTGTACTTGTTTCGTGTTGTCCGATCAGATATCATAATCATTGCATATAGTGATTAAAGGCGTCAGATCTAAGCGAAGTATTTAATGAAGTTAGGATCCCATGTTTTCTCTTGCATAAGTAATTTGATTTAAATTCTCGTTAGTTAGTTAATTCTTAGTTTGTTAATTTACATCTTAGTTAATTTTAGTTAATCAATCCCAATCTTGTTAATTGTCTTAGCAGTGAATAAAAACCATACATTGTTGCATAGGTACATTAACTGAATTGAAGCCTAACCAGATCTCTGTGGGAACGAACTTGACTTATTCATATATTACTTGTGACCACGTACGCTTGCATGATTTAGTGTTAACACCCGTATCTAAAGCACCTTATCAAATGGCACCAGCTGAGATGAAGGAGTTAGCTGTTCTATTGCAAGATCTGTTGGATAAAGGAGTTATAAGGCCGAGTATGTCTCCATGGGAAGCACCAGTGTTGTTTGTCAAAAAGAAGGATGGAAGCATGAGACTTTGTATTGATTATCGGGAGCTTAACAAATTGACAATCAAGAACAAGTATCCGTTGCCAAGGATTGATGATTTGTTCGACCAACTAAAGGATGCTGCGTACATTATGAATTTTTAGTGATGGCCTTCGGACTGACGAATGCGCCAGCGGTGTTTATGGATTTAATGAATAGGGTGTTCAAGAGGTATTTGGATAAATTCATTATTGTATTTATTGATGACATCCTTATATACTCAAGAAACCCTGAGGAGCATGCCGAGAATTTGAGAATAGCATTGGAGACTTTAAGGAAGGAAATATTATATGCAAAGTTTTCTAAGTGTGAGTTTTGGTTACAAGAAGTGCAATTTCTAGGACATGTGATTAGTAAGGAGGGGGTTAGAGTGGACCCTCCTAAGATTGAAGCCGTTGTAGATTGGAGTAGACCAAGAACTCCTACTGAAGTGAGAAGTTTCTTAGGATTGGCTGGTTATTACCGAAGATTTGTGCAAGATTTTTCAAAGATTGCTACCCCGCGATTAGTAGAACGCCAACCTAACGGAACAACATCAAACAACTTAAAAAGTCAACAACAAGAAACTAGTTAGACTAGTTCATCAATCATAAACTAAGGGCCAACCCCCTGATTAATCTAAAGAAACCCTATGCCAGCTACATCTTTCGCCTTGACGACCCCATCCAGGTCCATGTTATACAAATCCCCACTTGCAACAACTTCCCGCATAATAGGGATAACCATTTACGAAGTTGACCAGAAAGAATGAAAAGTTTATTTGGAGTGATAAGTGTGAAGAAAGTTTTCAAGAATTAAAGAAGAGGTTAGTTACCGCACCAGTGTTGGTACTACCTGATGATAAAGGAAATTTTGTTATCTATAGCGATGCCTCGCATAAAGGATTAGGTTGTGTTTTGATGCAACACGGAAATGTTATTGCGTATGCTTCGAGACAACTTAAGCCGCACGAGCAAAAGTACCCGACACACGATTTAGAGTTAGCTGCGATTGTATTCGCGTTGAAGATTTGGAGACATTATCTGTACGGAGAGAAATGTGAAATTTTCACTGACCACAAGAGTTTGAAGTACATCTTTACTCAGAAAGAATTGAATATGAGATAGAGAAGGTAGTTGGAATTGATTAAGGATTATGATTGCACGATAAGTTATCATCTCCATAAATCCATCAGATCTAAACATCTCCTTCCTAAATCCACCTTCCATTTTCTTATCCCCCACCTTTATCCCAAAATTTCTTTGTATTTATTTCAAATGGTTTCGTTTTCGTCGCCTCTTTCTTCTGTACGAAGATTTTTTAGTTGTATGGAGTTTTTCGATGGGATTTTGGAAGATGGCATGGCTATCCACTCATCTTCGAGGACTCTTGCCACTCTCGCAGTGGATTCTGTCGCTGAAAGCCTTAGAGGATATTTGTTGAGGTCTTCGAAGGTTCACACCGGAGAAGACTTGCACTATGATTGGAATGGTCTTGGCCTTTCATCCTTGCCTTTCTTGTGTTTTCAAGGTAGAGAAAAGGTTGTTTAGTGCTAGAGATGGCTTCTTCCAATTTGGTGAATTGTTGATGGAATCTGTGGTTTTCATGGGTTTCTTTCGGCTTAAAAATGAGATTCACTTCTCCCTTATCCTCATTGAGGACGAGTACGCCCCTCGTTTGACTTTTAATTATGGGAAATCGGATGCTACCTTGGTGGTGAATCCATTTTTTAGCAATAATCGATGCATTTTCAAGGTGTCTGTTGTGACAGGATGCGAAACCCTAGGCCTGTTCTCTGATGTCGCGGTTCAAGGAACGTTCTTGAAGGTATCATATGTTGGTTATGGGTCCTACAATCTCAGGTATGGAGTCTTAAATGACTCTATTGCGAATCTAGTGGTACTCGATGGTGGGTGCCATGGATCCCTGATTTTGGGGGTTACGAATGCTAGCCAGATGTTTGATGAAAGTTCTAAGAAAGAGAATGAGTTTCATGGGAATCTCTTATTGGAAGAGGGTCTTGCTCTGGTTGGAAACTCTGCTCGAGTTTTGAATGATAACGGTAATGTGTCTGTTGGGTTTATTGTGAGTTTATTGGTTGAGATCTCCTCTTGTGTAGGAGGAGATGTTATCAACGTGTTTGTTGGCGCTTTGGTTAACACTACTTACATTGAAGGAGACAAAGATGCCAAAGGTCTCCAGATGTTTGATGATTTGTTGCATAGAATTATTGCAAATTATGTTATGGCTCGAAGTTATGTGACAAGGCCTACTCTGTGTACTTATGGTGACTGGATTCAGCTTGTGGCGCGGGGGACGCCTGGTCTTTTAGTTGGTGGTTGTGCAGGGATGCCATGGGTGCAGTGTGCCTGGTCTGTTTGGAACATGGTCATTGATATGCTGCTGCAGGTTTTCATTGTCTTTAGCAAGGGGTCTTCCGATGTTTTGTCATTCCGACTTGATTTGTCTAGCTTGTTTAGGGTGAATATGAATTATTCAGCAAAGCAAAATAGGCGGACCATGCGTGTCAAATTAGGAGCTGATTCTTTCAGTTTCGCTAATTTGATATGGGTTTCGATGAACCAGCTAAGTGGATATCCTGATGGTGTTAAAGCCAGAACGAGTATCCTCATTGCACAAGGCTTGTGGTTGGGTTCTAATGTTGGTTTCCCTGGTGGAGTGAATCATGATTTCGTATGTATGATTTCTATTCGAAGGATTATTCATTGTTGTATCGCGAGACACTCGGAGTGCCTAATGTTCGATGGTATGTCCAAGCAAGATCTTGGAGTTTGTCAATGGACTGTAGGTGATGACCTTAATGCTTTCTCTATATACTATGTTGGGTTCATTTCGGAACAGGAGGGTAATTGCCGTGTTAATGAAGTTGGTGTGTATTTGTGTAACGTTGGGGTTGTTCTGGGGATATACAATGATGAGCGGTTTAACAACCATGGGGCTGGACTTGCGTCAAATTGCAAGTATGTAGGATTTAGCAATGTTATGGGCTTGAAACCTGCTGGAAATGATATCTGGGTATATGGGATAATCTTAGGGAGGATGGGGGAAGTTGGGGAGGGACCACTTTGTTGCTAGTGGTTTTTTTAAATTTTGTGTTATGACTCTAGTTTAACTAGTTTATCTGTGGGCTAGTTGGTTATGCTACTTCGATTGATGGGTCGATTTGTTAGGTTTCTTTTGTCTGTAATGTTTAGATGTTGATTTCGCGGGGTATGCCCCTAGATGTGTATTCGTTGTTCCTTTTTGGTATAAATATTTAATTAGCAAAAAAAAAAAGTTATCATCCTGGAAAGGCGAATGTTGTTGTTAATGCGTTGAGTAGAAAGGAAAGATTGAATGCATTGACGATGAATTGCGAAGTGAATACATTGACTGGAGAAGAGATTTGTACTCAGAAGGATGATCAAGGTATTTTGAGATTTGGTAAAAGGATATGGATCCCTAATGTTTTGGAGTTGAAGAATGAGATTTTAGGCGACGCCCATAGTTCAAGATATTCTATTCATCCTGGAAGTACGAAGATGTACCACGATTTAAAAGAAAATTTTTGGTGGCCAGATATAAAACGTGAGATAGCCGATTGGATAAGTAAGTGTTATACCTGTCAGAGGATAAAGGCGGAACACCAGAAACCAAGCGGATTACTACAGCCATTGGATATTCCCGAATGGAAGTGGGAGCACCTTGCTATGGATTTTGTAGTGGGATTACCGAGAACTAAAGCGAATCACGATGCAATTTGGGTAATTATTGATAGATTGACGAAGTATGCTCATTTTCTCCCGATTAACGAAAGGTTCTCGTTGGACAAGTTGGTACATTTGTATCTGAAGGAAATATTGTCACGTCATGGAGTTCCTGTTTCGATAGTATCTGATCGAGACCCAAGATTTAACTCAAGGTTTTGGCGGAAATTTCAAGAATGTTTAGGAACCCAACTCAAGATGAGCACAACCTATCACCCACAAACGGACGGACAAAGTGAAAGGACTATTCAGACTAAAGAAGATATGCTTAGAGCTTGTGCACTAGATTTTGAAGGAAGTTGGGATGACCATCTACCGTTGGTGGAATTTTTTTATAATAATAGTTATCATGCGAGTATTGGAATGCCACCTTATGAAGCCTTGTATGAAAGAAAGTGTAGATCTCCGGTGTATTGGGAAGAGGTTGGTGAAAGGAAGATATTAGGACCCGAGCTGCTACAGCAAACAAAAGAAAAGGTTGAAGTTATTCAGAAGAGGTTGATTACTGCTCAGGATCGTCAGAGGAAATATGCTGATTTGAAAAGAAAAGATGTGAGTTTTGAGATAGGTGATCAGGTTTTGTTAAAAGTGTCACCATGGAAAGGAGTTACAAGGTTTGGTAAGAAAGGGAAGTTGAGTCCAAGATATGTAGGACCTTTTGAGATTCTGAAGAAAATTGGAAAGGTTGCTTACGAATTGGCGTTGCCACCGCACATGCACCATATTCACAATGTATTCCACGTATCTATGCTTAAGAAGTACAATCCCGATGCGAGTCATATAATTGAGTATGATGATACTCCTATGGTTTTGATGATCACATTCAGCAAGCTATTTGCTTGTAGTTTGATATAAAACATTGTGTTATGGTTGTACTAACTTGGTTTTGCAGGGTATATTAAGTCTACTAACTGTTTACAGAGAATATATAAACAACAAGCCATTTGGTGTTACAACAGAGACAGTTTGGCAAGCCATTTTCACTGACAGACACAAACAGCAAGCCATTTGCAAACTGCCAGAAATCCTGAAGATATATATCAAGACAAATTCTCATGGATGTAATTCAGGAAATATATTGTGAGGATTCTTTATTATATAATACGTACACAATATATTCTAGAGCTCAAATCTTTTCAAATATCTTTCTTTAAAACATTTTATAAAACTTATGGAAGTTTCCTTATTTAAAAGATCTCTTTCTACAAAATCTCCTATACACGTTTTATATTCATACGAACAGAAGGGATATGTTTTTCATCGATCTCTTTCTCTCAAACCCTCTGTCTAACGTTCATAAGAACGTTTGTAAAATCTCTAACCAATTGAACGTTGGAAATTGATTTCAAATCGTTCGAATAATTGGTGATTGATTTTCTGAACGTTGGTGTGAAGCTTTATAAACCTGTTCTTGTGTTCACTCGTTTCTAACAATCCAGAGAAAAAATATTCAAGCACACAAGAACACAAACAACTCAGTTTTCCATTGCTATATCTTTCGTTCTCTCGAGCTCTTAATATATTATATACGTGCTATATTTTAGAGAGTTCATAGTTTGAGTTGTATTCATCTTTTGATTGTATTGTTCAATTTGTAAGGTTTAGTTGTTGGACAAGTTGGCTTGGGAACTAGGGTTTGGTGATCGTTGCTAGAGAAGTATACTTGGGAAGTATAGCTTAGAGAGCAATTTCAGAAACAGGAGTTCAGCACGCCATTTGTCAACAGCTGGGCATTAAGGGAGATATATTATTGTATCTTGTAATTGGTTTTATTTCAGTGATCAATAATATATTCTCTTACCAAGTTGGTAAGGGACCAGGACGTAGACCATAGGGGTTAGGGGTCGAACCTGGCTAAAAGTCTCTGTGTTCTTTATTTTCTGCTCTTTACTTACTGTGTTAGGTCGAATTCACAATAGTTAATCAAATACTGTATGAGTAACTTAACAAGAACACACTGTTTAATACTTAAAAACTGTTTGGAATTAACAATTCCTCTCTCAGTGATGTAAAATATCACAGAGAGCTGCTTAGGTTACAATCAATGAATTTTTCAATGTTCGACTACCCTTCTAGGGTTAACCTAACTGTATTTATAGAACATACAGCTTCGTACAATCAGTAACTGATTCTCCTATAATCAAGCTATACAATTGATATTAATCACGATTGCTCCAGTCTTCCAAGTCAACTCAATCTCTTTGACAGCTTTCCAATCTTCAAAGATATTGCTTCCAAATTTATCTTGTATCAATCTTCAAACACTGTTGACTCTTCAGACAATACCGCTACAGAGTTTAACAATCTATGTTGCGCTTCCAGTCAGTGTTTAACTAAACTCTGACCGCTTCCATCTAAACTCTGTTTTATCACTTTAGTTTCCAAACACTGTTCTCATCAATCATTTCTAACAATCTCCCCCAACTTGTCCATTAGCAAAAATGTACAAGTTTTACAGTAAATGATGATGTCAAAACAAATACAAAGTTTACAATGTTTAACATACAAACAGAGTTTAAGCTATTACTTAACAATTTCTACAGAAAATAAGAAAATTCTTACAGACTTTAATTTCTAATCTCTTGAAGATCAGGCATTGTTCTGAGATAGTCTATAAGCAATCTTCTTTCAGCATTTTCAAGCTCTATCTGCATAGCTTCCTTGATTTCTCTCAACTGAGGATCATTCTCATCAGTCTGATAGATAGCAGCTCTAAGATCGTAGATTTTGTTTCTTCTCATTTCATTTCCCAGCCTGATGTATTTCACTTCCTCAGATTTCACATTAAAATCCAGAACAGTGATTCCAAGATCAGTCTTCAGCTTTGTAGTCCCCTTCTCCATTTCTATCAGATTTCCATTCCAATCTCTATACTTAGGAACATACTTACTGTTGATCTTCATTTGTCTTCTTGCAAGGTTCTGAATCATCCTTTGTCTGAGCACATTTGCAACTGACTGAGCTCTTTGATTTCTCACTCTGAAAATATACAGGACATATTCAAGTTCTTCCCCGTATTTTAATTCAATATCCTTTTCAGAAACTTTAAATACTGTTCCATCAGCCATGAAATATAGCAGGAAATCCTTCTCTAAACTCTTCTGATATACAAGCTGTACTGACTCCAGTCTGTCTAAACTCTCTTGAGTGACACCACGACCTGGAACAGACAGTGAAGAAGGATCTCTGGGACCAACATATTGCCTTTTGTCTCTGTGTGATCCTATACCTTCTTTGTTGTATCCAACTTTACCAGATAAAGCTCTACTATCAGTAAAATCCATTGGAACTGTAGCTTCTAGCCTTGAATCATGAAGAACACCCTTTCCAAATGTTGATTTCAACTGAGAAGACAATAATGGTGTGGTCACAACTTGTGCAGTAACAGAGGTTGTGTCTTCATTCTTCTGTACAACATGTGTATCAACAGAGGTTGTAACAATACTTTTCAGCTTTTGCTTAGCTTCTACATCTGTTGGTTTTCTGAACACTTGCATTCTTTGATTTGTACCAACTGGTTCTTTGATTTGAATACCTTTAAGAACAGGCTTTGCAGCTTTAGCAACTTTCACATTCTTCTTCAGTTTATCAGACTTTAAAGCCTTCAGATGCTTTTCTTGCAGACTCTTCTCTTCAGCTTTAGCATCTTCTATAGTAACTCCTTCTGCATTCTCTTCCATGAAAAGCTTAACAGCTAACTCCTCATCAGTCTTTGGGTTTGATATTAATTCCAAACTCTTGGTTTTTGAAGTACCTTGAGTTTCAGTGTTTATTCCAACAGACTGTGACTTAAGAGATTTGCCAGATCTCAGAGTTAGTGTTTCAGAGTTTAAAACCTTACTCTTTTCACTTGCCCCTCCATCTCCAGCATCATCCTTTTGAGACAGAGTTTGAGAAACTTTGCATTTAGACTTAGCATTAGCAACTCTCTCCCCCTTTTTGACATCATCAGGAATGAGTATAGATGTAATGAGCTCCAAAGAATTAGCAATAGAATCAACCTTAGCAAACAAGGCAATTTGATTCTCTTCAACCTTTCCTAGCCTGGAAAAGAGAGTATCTTGAACTTTAGACAGCTGTGCAGCTTTGATTTTGGACTCTCTTTCCATCTTCATTTCTCTTGACTGAATCTCAGTCTTCAAAGAAGCAATTTCTTGTTTTGTTTCAGCAAAATTTCCATCCAGAGTTTTGACTTGTACCACAGTTGCCTTTAAACATGATAAAATATCTGGATTTGAAATTTGCTTTGCAGTCTGCTTAACAAAATCAGCTGCTCTCCCTTTTGGAAAAATACAGTCTTGTTTATACCAATTAGCAGCATATTTAGCAAGATGCTCTACTTCAATTGCATGAGATGGACAAGGCTGATCAAAAGGTTTATGTTTATTTTCAGTCTGTGCTGGTGCACTCAGAAAAGAATCAGAGTTTGCACTACTGTCAGATTCATCTTCAGCACTTGCATCTTTAGCTTGAGCATCTTTTAAAGAACCACTGTGCTGAGCTGTGTCAGCCACAGTTTCTGCAACAACTTCTGCAATCTTTTCAACAGTCTCCTCATGTTGCACAGGCTCTGCAACAGAGTTTGTTTTTGTAGCTTCAACAGGCATAGATTCAGAAATTTTCTTAGTTGCCTGATCAACCTCATCACCTTTGTCTGGAATTAGAGAAGCATTAGATATCAGCTCTGTGTGTGATGCTGCAACTTTAGTTAAATTAATTGCAGGCTCATCAACAACACCAGGAGCTTCAACATGAACAACAGGTGAGATAGGATCAAGAATTGGTTGAAATGAATCATGAATATCATTCACTGGTGAAAAACCATCTCTGTGATCCTCTTCTACAGGCATGTTATCCTCTGTAGGTACTTCAACATTGACAGTATCCTCTGCAGGCATTTCAACCTCTGCAGGTATTTCAATATTGACAGCCACAGTATCCTCTGCAGGCATTTCAACCTCTGCAGGTATAGCAACATTGTCTGCAACCTCAACAGTAGGTGTTTGTTGTGAAACCATCTCTGGAGCTTCAACAACATTCTCATCATCCGATTCTGAAAGAATTAATCTTCTCTTCTTGATTTGAGGCACTACAATCTCCTCTTCTTCTTCACTAGAGCTCTCTTTAGGTGGTGAAAGTGAAGGTCTGTTTGCCTTTTGTTTCATTCTTCTAGTATAAACAGCTCCAGGTAATGTCTGTTTAGCCTTTGAGTGTTTAGTGTTTTGGGCGGTGTGTATTTTCCTTTTTGGTTTGGATTTGGCTTTTTCAGTAGGTGCTGGCTCAGAGTTTAAGGTTTCAGTGTCTAAGGTTTCAGAGTTTATTGGTGAAGAGTTTATGTGTTCTGGTTGTGATTGATGAGATGTAGTGGGTACAGTGGTTGTGGATGTTGTGGGTGTTGGTTCAGAATTTATGGTGTCTAATGGTTCAGGCATGTGTTGTGGTGATTGAGAATCTTGAGGTTGGTTTGCATAGTTCTGTAAGGCTAGTGGCATAAACATATCAGGTATGTGCTGTTTAGTAACATCTTTGTTTGTCAAATCAGAAAACATTCTTTTAGCAACTTGAAAAGGCTGAATCACATCAGCTTCGTCAATTGGAATGTTAGGCACACAAGCAGTAAATAGCATTTGACAAAAACGAGCAAAATAAACAGAAGTAGGCTCAGACAAACGCTCTCCCAGATTCATTAGCACTAATCTACCAAAATCGAAATTACCTCCATATAGTAGAGCATGACCAATTTGGAGAGTGTCAAGAGGAAGTGCATCCCAGTTTGTTGTCTTCTTGCCAAAAGCTCTTGTAATGCAATCGAAAAAGAAACTCCATTCCTTTCTCAAAAGTGGCCTTCGCAAAGATCCCAGCTTATTCAAATTGCCTGCACATCCAATTTGCTGCAACATTGTCCTCAAGCGATCATGACCAACAACACTGTAAGAAGTGTGAGTCTCAAAATCCAGAGCATCTCTAACTGTAGTTGGAGTAATAATATACTCTGATTCATCATGAGTGAAAGTGATTGTTGGAGTGCCAGACTCTTCTCCATCATCATATACAGAGTTTGTCCAGAAGGTAGCAATTTGTGAAGCAGAGAGTATTGATGGTGCAGTTAAAGCCTTCCCTATTTCAGAATCTTTCAAGAAATTTTGGAACACATGAAACGCCTCTGGAGCATTTGCAGTCTCCAGTGGTGCTGCATAGTTGCTAGGAAGAAAAACTAACCCTGCTGCATCAAACGCTTTAGTTGCCATTAGTAAGATGTGATTCGAAGATATTCAGAGAAGAGATGTATGGTAAGTGTTTACCAAAATGTGAAGGAGAGTGTATGAGATTTTTGAAAGTGAATGAATATGCAAGTAACTGTGAGTGGGTGAATATTAATCGATGTGAAGTGAGAGAACAAAAACGATTAGAGTAAAACTAAAACTCAATCGTTTATTCAGTAAAAGCGCGCAACTGATTGTAGAGTAATGTGTGAGTGGGACACTATCATGGGACACGTGTCAAACAACCAATGGATCACTTAATAATTACCACTGTCATTCCTATAATCACGACACTTTGACATATTTACACTAATTAACAGTTGTCAACTACCCCAATTACTCCAAAATTGTCAAATCATCTCAATGAAACTTTACCTTAGAGTACTTAACACAACTCAACAGTGTTTATCAATTATCCAACTTTATCACTAAAACCCTTTCAAAAATTGCACAGTTATGAATATGAGTGTGTGTGAAGCAGAGTTTACCATAATCAATTTTTAGAGCATCTAATATTTCATAAAATCCATAACAAAAATCAATAAACACTGAATGCACAAACTCTCATAGTAAACACTGATTGTTTGATGAATGCTAAACTCTGTAGTTACTGTAATACAGAAATCTGAAAACTTCTATTCCCTTTGATGTCCATGATTATCCAAGTAAGCACACAGTCTTTGAAGACAAAAAGATCAAGAGATAGAAATCAGAGCATCATTCAGTGAATAACAGTCATGAATTTGATAAACTCTCAAACTCTCAAAGCACACAAGTGTTTAGGTGAAATGTTTACACTCTCATTCATTCAGAAATAGCAGATTCTACCATATGCTTGAATGTCCACCAAATCTACACTACTTTGAGTACATGTATCCACAAATCAAAAGGACTTTATTCAGGGTTTAAATGAAGTAAGATCAAACAGATGAAAAAGATGTTTTATTCATGAGTGAATTCAAGCTGAACATTTTAATAGACCAAAGTGTTCAGTCACAATGTTAGTACATATTTGTACAAGATCAGTATATATGCCTTTTTTTTATTATTATTATTATTATTTTTTATTTAGCATATATACTGAGTAAACTTTTCTTTTCTTGAGAAATACTCATCTGCTTGATTTTTTTTTTAAAAGAATATAACTGCTCTTAATACTTCAGAGTATAAGAAAATGAGCAGTTAATTAGGCTCAAAGGGGTTTACTAAGGATGGTATTTATGAACAGTGTTTATACAGTGATTGAACAGAGTTCAAAAGAATCTTGAACAGTGTTTGAAGGAATGGTAAATCCTATTGCCTTTATCATTTTCATGCACACACATATCATGTAGTCTCAAAATGGTTTAATACAAGTTCTAGAGAAACATACTTCCTGATGAATATCACACAACAATAAATACTGATTGATAGAAAATGTATCAATCACTGATTTGGCTCAAACTCTCACAGGGTGTAGACATGAACCTGAACTCACCAAACTAATCAATGACACATCTCAAGTTCTATGGTTTTCACAAGTACAAACAAGGAATCATCAGGAACCATACCTTTGGAAACAGAATGTCACTTATCAGAGTTTAGAGTTCATCAATAACAGAAATTATTTATGAGAGGCAATGCACACAATATTCATAGACTCAGAGTTTAGGACTGAATAAACTAAGAGATGCTATAAATATGAAATAGTATCATGCTGTGTTGATTTACTGCACAAAGACTGATTAGATTATAGTGACTCAGAAAGAATCATGATTTATTTACTGAGAATCATGCTTCATACATTTTTTTTTTGCTAATTAATTTTTTATACCATAGGAAAATGATTACATCTCTAGGGGCATACCCCGCGATAAATAATACATCCGCCTAACGGAACAACAAGGAAAAAACAACAATAGAGCTAGATAAACTAGCAGTCAACAAACCAACGAAATTAAGCTAGCGATTATTCTGGCGCCTTAACTAAACTTGAGACTAGGCACATGTCTCACAAAGCCCATAGTGATAAGCAGCATAGACCATGCATTCCATTCGCCAACTCCAGTGACGAGACATGTAAACACCACACACCTTGTAGTCATTCGGACATTATAATCTGGCACCACCATGCGAACAGAAATCTCCATTCTTCTACAATCAACCTGTCCCAAAACTGAGTAAGCAGGCACAATCTCCGAAGCTCCAGTGTATCTTGCACCAGCACAATCCTGCACCTTAAAGCCTACAGTGCAGACCTGGGAGGAGACCTCCACAAGGGAATCCCCAATCCAAGATGACTTTTGCGTAACGTCAGCATTTGCCATCCCACCATTCTGAGCACCACAAAACCCAACAGCTGGAACAAACGTTGAGCCGCATAGCATGGGAAATAACACAACTCCCATCAAGTCTGGCCATTCTAACATAAGCCCCATATCCACACCAACAAGATCAGTGATAAACCACTTCCTGATCTCATCTCCTTGAATTACAAATACTTGCAAACTGAATCTTTTAACAGATTCCTTATCAGAGAAATTCAACCGCAAAGCCAAATTCCAGATCATAGTTACCAATACATTAACAATGAACCCACCGTTCAGCATAGAAATATAGAGTACTGGACCTCCAAAAACCGTGATAGCACTTCTCACACCTGGTACTGAAATAGTACTGAAATAGCACTTCTCACACCGTGATACCCTAGTACTGAAATAGCACTTCTCACACCTGAGTTGAGACCAACATAAGAATTGCAATATTCTCTCCTCAACCGTGGCTTCAAGGCTGTTGAAGTGGCCATCTGTTGAAGTGCCTTCAAGGCTATTGGACTTGCAAACCATGTCCTCACGCCTTAGATACTCAGCAGCAGTGAGCAGGTATCCCATTTGATAAAAGTCTTGAAACCTGCAAACATTAACCAAACCTGTCATCACCTGGTTCACGGCATCCGAATCTTTCACCCAGTTCTGACCTCCTCCGCATAACTCATAATAAGCTCCAAAGCCGGAAGCTCTAGAATCAATGTACTCTAAGCTGTTAGTTCTTCCTATACACAAAATAATCCACAGCAGTTGCCCGTCCATAGTTCGAAAACTACCTTGAAAGAGACGAGCCCAACCATTGCAAATGCACATTCTACAAATCATTGTATTCACATTTCTAACATCAGAAATGTAGCACACTACGCCGGAACATAGCACCTTACCCATATTCATCACCATCCATGTCCTCTTAGCTGCAAAAAGCCTTGTGGACATAAAACTACCTATACCCATCCCCCAAACTTCCTTCACTATTTGGGGCATTTCATCGAACACTTCGTAGACCATGCTCATACCTCCAACAATGGAATTTATCAGAGGTAAAAATCCTCCATTAAAGCGCTTTCCGCTATAATGATTCACCACATACCCCAATAAAAGGATCAAGGGTACATTCGAAAAAACCCAATCTATCTCAGCATAGATCTCAACCTTACCATAAATAACAGACCTCATCTTCCAAAAAGGTGAAGGCTTAGAATGACTCACCAGCCCTGTGGGTATAGAAGACCCACTTCTCGCAGACGAGCTTCCCTCCTGAACTGAAACCAGCCCCAAAAGGTTGTTCAAACATACATCATACAAGAGAGCCGAATAAAGGCTTTCTATCACGGTAGACACCTTAAAGGTGAATCGTTCACTAGTAGTAGATGGAGACGCCACCAGGCAAGGCCCCAAGTTCACAGATTTGAAATCCGAACAACGTTTCCTTCCACCATCGCAAGGAAGAGATGAGGCTGAATTCCCTCGGTCAACTACCCCTTGTCTTTCACTGTCCTTTTTTTCCGGGACATCCTCCAAAAGGTATACAGTCACCAAGTTCTCCGAAAAGGAGACCCTCTTCGGACTCCTAATCGGACTACCCACCGGGAGGCAATCTGCAGAACCTCTCACACGGGGAGGAATCACAGTCTCCAAGTTCTCCGAAAAAGAGACCCTCTTCGGACTCCTATTCGAACTACCCACAGGAAGGCAATCTGCGGAACCTCTCACACGGGGAGGAATCACAGTCACCAAGTTCTCAGAAAAGGAGACTCTCTTCATTAAATAATAACTTTATAGTAAGAAATATGGTGTTTTAGGTGGGAGATTTGAAGGAGGAAGATGAATTTAGGAGGGATTAATTGTGGATCTGGTGAAGAAAAGGTGAAGATTAAGGCTAAGATTTAGTGGCGGCTGGGATTTTCTAGAGAGAGAAAACGACTCTCATTTTCTACGTTCAAAATTCCCTAGATGAGCTGGATCCCTCATGAGATGTTACAGGGTCATCATGCTTCATACATTTTTCTTCATTGGTGTTTTCATTCAGACAATAATCAATTCTGAATTCACTGAGTGTATCCAACATGTTAACAGTGTTTAACAGACAGACATGCTGACAGAGTTTAACAAGGTTTAGACATAAGCATGCATAACAGAGTTTAATACTAAGGTTCACATAGCACTTAACAATTTGTATAACATGAGCAATGAGTTTTTGAGTCTAACCAACATCTCTAGTCAAAACTAGAGACCATTCCTAGTTCATTGACCAGTCTTGTAAATGTAGCTTCACTCAATGGCTTGGTGAAGATATCTGCAAGTTGTTGTTCTGTAGACACAAAGTGAAGCTCAATGTTTCCTTCCTCTACATGTTCTCTGATGAAGTGATACCTTATGCTGATGTGCTTTGTCATTGAATGTTGTACTGGATTACCTGTCATTGCAATAGCACTTTGATTATCACAGTAAATAGGTATTTTGGTATACCTTAATCCATAATCCAGCAGTTGATTCTTCATCCATAAAATCTGTGCACAGCAGCTACCAGCAGCAATATACTCTACTTCAGCTGTAGATGTAGATATTGACTTCTGTTTCTTGCTGTACCAGGAAACAAGTCTGTCACCCAGAAATTGACAACTTCCACTTGTGCTTTTTCTGTCTGTCTTACATCCTGCAAAGTCTGCATCTGAATAACCAAGTAGTTTAAACTCTGATTCTCTTGGATACCATAGCCCCAAAGTCATAGTGCCCTTGAGATACTTAAAAATCCTCTTTACCGCTGTTAAATGTGGTTCTCTTGGATCTGCCTGGAACCTTGCACACAAACAAGTTGCATACATGATATCAGGTCTGCTAGCTGTCAAATAGAGTAGAGAACCAATCATTCCTCTGTAACATGTCATATCTACTGATGACCCTGCATCTTTGTCCAATTTTGTTGCAGTTGCCATGGGAGTTGTTGCAGATGAACAGTCAAGCATACCAAATTTCTTGAGAAGATTTCTGGTATATTTTGCTTGATTTATAAAAATTCCATCATCTGTTTGCTTCACCTGTAGGCCTAGAAAATAACTAAGCTCTCCCATCATACTCATTTGATATCTTGACTGCATGAGTTTGGCAAACTTCTTACAGAGTTTATCATTAGTAGATCCAAAAATGATGTCATCTACATATATCTGAACTAAGAGCAAGTCACTACCAGATTGGAAATAAAACAGAGTTTTGTCAATAGTACCTCTGTGAAATCCACTTTCTAGTAGAAATTTGGCAAGGGTTTCATACCATGCCCTTGGTGCCTGCTTAAGTCCATAGAGTGCCTTGTCTAACCTGTAGACATGGTTTGGATATTTTGGATCTACAAAACCTGGTGGTTGTTCCACAAACACTTCTTCTTCAAGTTTTCCATTTAAAAATGCACTTTTCACATCCATCTGAAACACTTTGAATTTCTTATGAGAGGCATATGCTAGAAAGATTCTGATTGCCTCCAATCTAGCAACTGGAGCAAATGTTTCATCATAGTCTATTCCTTCCTGTTGTGAATAGCCTTTTGCAACCAGTCTTGCTTTGTTTCTTGTGATAACACCCTCACTGTCAGTTTTATTTCTGAAAACCCATTTAGTACCAACAATGGATCTGTTCTTAGGCCTTGGTACAAGGGTCCACACTTCATTTCTTTCAAATTCATTTAGCTCTTCTTGCATTGCTGTTATCCAGTCAGCATCTTTAAGAGCTTCTTCCACTTTCTTTGGCTCAGATTGTGACAAGAATGCATGAAACAGACATTCATTTGTTGTTGCACTTCTTGTCCTTACTTTTGCATCAGGATCACCAATAATCAAATCAGGTGTGTGAGATTTAGTCCATTTTCTTGCAGAAGGCAAATTGCTTCTGTCATCATGTGATCCTCCCCCTTGATCCATGCTCTCCTGATTTTCTTGGTGCCTCTCTTCAATCTCTGATCCTCCCCCTGAATGTGACTGCTCAGAATTATCAACAGAGTTTGAATCAACAGAGTTTGATTCAACAGAGTTTGATTCAGAATTATCAACTGAGTCACTTTCAGTGTTTGAATTATCACTTTGATGTGATTCTTCATGCTCCCCCTCAACTGGTTCTTCCCTTGTTTCTGATTGAAGAGTTTCTTCAGTATTTACCAGTAGAGGTTCAGATTTTAGATCAACAGAGTTTGTCAGATCAGTCTGATCAGAGTTTACTTTTTCAGAGAATAAATCTTCATTTTCAAAGTGCAGTTGATCATGTTCATTGACATCTTCAAGTCCAGTTATTTTCTTGTCATCAAATGACACATGAATTGATTCCATGATCACTCTGGTTCTCAGATTATAAACTCTGAATGCCTTAGTTGACAGTGGATAGCCAACAAAAATTCCTTCATCTGCCTTTAGGTCAAACTTGGTCAACTGTTCAGGATGAGTCTTCAACACAAAGCATTTGCATCCAAAAATATGAAAATATTTTAGATTTGGCTTTTTCTTCTTCACCATTTCATATGGTGTTTTACCATGCTTGTTGATCAGTGTTGCATTTTGAGTAAAACAAGCAGTTTGAACTGCTTCTGCCCAGAAATATGTTGGCAATTTTGCTTCATCTAGCATGGTTCTGGCAGCTTCTATCAAGGTTCTGTTCTTCCTCTCCACTACACCATTTTGTTGTGGAGTGCTAGGTGCAGAAAACTCTTGTTTGATTCCTTTACTCTTGTAAAATTCTTCCATTGATGAATTCCTGAATTCAGTTCCATTGTCACTTCTGATTATCTTCACTTGATTTTCTGACCCTTTGTCCAGTTGTAATATATGTTCTGTCAGTGTTAATGCAGTTTCATCCTTCTTTGCAAGAAAATATACCCATGTGTACCTGGTATATTCATCAACAATGACTAGAGCATATTTCTTCTTTCCAAGAGACATGACATTCACTGGTCCAAAAAGATCAACATGTAGGAGATGATAAGGATCAACAATTGAAGACTCAGATTTGCTTTTGAAGGAGGCTTTTCTCTGTTTGGCCTTTTGATAAGAATCACACAAGCCTTCTACATTCAACAAAGACCTTGGTAGACCTCTTACAAGATCATTCTTTATTAGCTCATTGATGTTGTTCAGATTTAAATGAGAGAGTTTCTTGTGCCACTTCCAACTCTCTTCACTGGACATTCTTGTTGACAGACACACTGCTTTACCATCAGTGTTTGTTGACAATTTAATTTCATAGATGTTATTGTGTCTGTTTCCAACTAGAGCAACTTTCCCTGTAGATTTACTGATCACTTGACAATATTCAGGCTGAAAATCTACATGATATCCTCTGTCACAGATTTGACTCACAGATAGCAGATCATGCTTGAGTCCTGGAACCAGCGCTACATTTGTGATGATGACACTCCCAAGATTAATATTGCCATATCCCAGAGTATGTCCTATGTTGCCATCTCCATAGGAAACTTTTGGGCCAGCCTTCTCCTCATACTCTGATAGCAGGGCTTTATTTCCTGTCATGTGTCCTGAACATCCACTGTCCACGACTAGGGTACTGACCCTGTTGCCCTGCAATCACAAACAATCACTGATTATTAGTTTTAAGGATCCAGACTTGCTTGGATCCTTTGGCTTTCTTAATTCTGTTAGCTTTTGCAGCGGAATTCACATTATCAGAGTTTAAGCTAACTTTTTCAGAGTTTACATTTGCAGAGTTTACTTTAACCCATTTCAAATTTGGCTTGGGTTCATAGTAATTATAGTAAATAGCATGATAATCTCTGCAAGTGTAAATAGAATGCCATGTACTTCCACAGTGTTTACATAAAGTCTGTGGTCTTGTCCTCACATAATCATTTTTAACTGCAGTTTTAGAGGGCAAAGAATTTATGTTCTTATTCTTACTGCAGAAACTAGCAAGATGATTAGTGCTACCACAACTAAAGCATGTTTTTCTAGGAGCTAATGAAGCAAGCATTGGCTTAATTCCTGATGTTATGCCTACCTTTCCATTTTTGTTTTTCTTAGGCATTCTCTGTTTGTTGACAGATTTTATCTCTTTAAGCTTATGCTTGAGTTGTTTATCTGTCATTGAACCAATGTTAACCTCTTTAACAAAAGTCTTAGCATATGATTCTTTAATAGCTTTTTTTTCAGCTTCAGTCTTAGGTCCACCTGTTCCCATAACATTACCTTCAGATGAACGATGTGGTCTAACTTTTACCAAATTTTCAAATCTAAGTTCATCTCCTTCACAGTAACCTAGACCTACTGTATCTGACTGAAACACTTCTTGAGTATCTTTACCAGAGTGTGTCCAAGTTTTAATGATGTGTTTAGTATCCTCCAATTCAGATTCTAGTTGCTTATACTTACCTAGCAACTCCTGTTCGATAAACACTGCATCATCTCTCTCTTTCTGAATTTTATTCATGTTCTCTAGCTGTTCCTCAACAAGTTTATTTCTTTCTTTGAGTTGAGAGCACTCATTCTTTATCCTCTCATTTTCTAAAGTCTGATCCCTATAACTGATATGCAATGCTTTAAGATAAATTCTCAATTCAGTTATATTATCAGTATTATAAGCATAGGTAGTTGGGGGTACCTTGAGATCATCATCTTCATTTTGAGTAGTAGCCATGAGTGCATAGTTGACTTCTTCATCTGAATCTGAAGTGTCTGCCCAATCTCTGCCTTTGGTGTAGAGTGCCTTTTCAGTTTTACCCTTCTTGCACTCAGGAGCATAGTGACCCATCTCCTTACACTTGTAGCATTGGATCTCAGACTTATCTTTCTTACCAGATTTGAAGTCCTTTCCCTCAGATTTCTTGAAATTCTTCTTGTCAAACTTAGAGTAGTCCTTGGAGAATCTCTTTCCCTTCTTGAAGTTCTTGTATCCCATCTTCTTGAAGGTCTTTACCATCAATGCAGCCATTTGCATCATCTCTTCATCATCTTCAGAATCAGATGTTCCATCTGTGTTTGAGTCAACATCAGAGTTTGATGACTCACTTTCTGAGTGTATGACTAAAGCTTTTCCTTTTGCCTTTTTCCTTGATGCTTCCTTCTTTGATGGTTTCTCCTCAACCTTAAGAGCAACAGACTTTGACTTTCTACTTGATCTCTTGTTTCTCTGCTCCAATTCCAATTCATGGGTTTTGAGCAGTCCATAAATTTCATCAATCTCTGTTTCACCAAGTTCATAATTATCTCTTATAGTGGTTGTTTTCACATCCCACTTTTCAGGTAGAGAAAGAAGAAACTTGAGATTTGAGTCTTCTAAATCATACTCTTTGTTAACCGATGACAAATCATTGAGCAGTTTACAGAATCTGTCAAATGTTTCTGTCATGGTTTCTTCAGACTTTGCCTCAAAGTGATCATACTCCTGAGTGAGTATGTTTCTTCTATTTTTCTTGATTGCAGGAGTTCCTTGACACCTAACCTCAAGTGCATCCCATATTTCCTTTGCAGTTGTGCAGTTAATCACTTTATTAGACATAACATTGTCTAATGCACTGTGAAGTAAATGTCTCACTTTTGCATCCTTTGCAATAGATGAAAGATCCTCAGCAGTTAGATCTTTCTTTTCTTTTGGAATGACCTTTGATTCCTCACCAGCAGCAGCAGCAGATAACTTTGTAGGTTTGTGAGGACCTTCATATATTCTATCAAGATATTCTGGATCTGTGGCTTCCAAAAACATGGTCATTTTTACCTTCCAGATTGCATACTCTGATGGCCTAAGTATAGGAACCCTTATTGTTTCATACCTACTAACAGTAGTAGGAGCTTTCTCAGATGGTGGAGGTATCTCTGCCATTGATTACTATTGTGTTTGGATCTTTAACTGTAATAAAGTAACAGATTGGCTCTGATACCACTTGTTAGGTCGAATTCACAATAGTTAATCAAATACTGTATGAGTAACTTAACAAGAACACACTGTTTAATACTTAAAAACTGTTTGGAATTAACAATTCCTCTCTCAGTGATGTAAAATATCACAGAGAGCTGCTTAGGTTACAATCAATGAATTTTTCAATGTTCGACTACCCTTCTAGGGTTAACCTAACTGTATTTATAGAACATACAGCTTCGTACAATCAGTAACTGATTCTCCTATAATCAAGCTATACAATTGATATTAATCACGATTGCTCCAGTCTTCCAAGTCAACTCAATCTCTTTGACAGCTTTCCAATCTTCAAAGATATTGCTTCCAAATTTATCTTGTATCAATCTTCAAACACTGTTGACTCTTCAGACAATACCGCTACAGAGTTTAACAATCTCTGTTGCGCTTCCAGTCAGTGTTTAACTAAACTCTGACCGCTTCCAGCTAAACTCTGTTTTGTCACTTTAGTTTCCAAACACTGTTCTCATCAATCATTTCTAACATACTGTTTGCATTTAGCTTACTGTTTATGCACTCTTCTGTACTTATTGTCTTTACATTCAGCATACTGTTTGCAATCAGCATACCATTTGTCTCTGCATAAAACGAAATCAGTAAGCTATTTCTGGTAATTTTTAAAATCGGTTTTAGTTAAACATAGTTAGCCATTTACACCTATTCACCCCCCTCTAGGTGTGCATTTTCATTTGGTATCAGAGCTTTGGTATACTAACAATTCTGTAACAGGAAAGTATTCGATCATAATGGCTGAAAACTATCCCGAAGGAAAATCTGATTTTAGGCCTCCACTTCTTCATGGCACACACAACTACCACTGGTGGAAAAGCAGCATGGAAACTCACTTATCCAGAGATCCATTAGTTCTGAGAGTTGTGCAAAAAGGTCCTTATGTCTTTCTTGATAAAGATGGCAAACCAAAGGATGTTGATGATCTTACTCCGGACGAATTAATCAAACTTGGCTACAATGGAAAGGCTAGGAGTTCTCTTATGAATGGTTTGAACCAGGCTGAATATGATAAAGTATCTTCACTCAAATCAGCAAAAGAAATGTGGGATGCTTTGGAGACTTATCATGAAGGTTCGAAATCTCTAAAGAAGGTAAAACTTAGCAAGCTAATGAATGACTTTGGAAACTTCAAGCTTAATGAAGGTGAAACTATCAAGGATAGTCAAGTACGGTTTCAAGTTACTATTAACTCACTGAAGAGGCTTGGAAAATCTATACCACAAGATGAAATCAATATGAAGGTCTTAAGTGCAGTACCATTTATCTACGAAGCCAAAGTTACTGCCTTGGAATCCTCACCACTTATTGATACTATGGATCACTTGGCTGTATTTGCTGAGCTAGAGCAATTTGAAAGCAAAATAAATGGAAATCAGGTGGGAAGTTCAAGTGTTAAAGCTCCAACAGAAAAGATGAAGAATATGGCTCTCCATTCTAAAAACAGCAAGCCAATTGACTCTAATGGTGAATCTGATTCAGATGAGGAACTTGCACTTATTTCAAAGAAGATCAAGAGGCTGATAGAAAAGAAGAACATGATGAAAAGGGAAAGAGGTGGCTACTACAACAACAAGAAAGGCTCAAAAGACTCTAAGGAGGAAACTTGTTTCGAATGTGGCAAGCCAGGTCATTATAAAAGGAACTGCTACAAACTGAAGTCAAAACAGCCTACTGTTTTCAAGGATAAGAAGAAATCAAAGGCTCTACTGACTTGGAGTGATGATGATTCAGATTCCAGTGATGACTCAAGTGAAGAAATGGTGAACTTAGCACTTGTTGGAATCGAAGATGAATCTACTCAAGGAAATTCTGAAGGAGTCTATGCCGAAACTGATTCTGAAGAAGATCAAAGTGAGGGTAAATTCTCTTAATGATTATGTATCTTCAGATGATACTATGTTAGATACACTAACAATGCAGGAACATACAAATATAAGCACTGTGGAGTTCATGGAACTAAAGGCTGAAAAAGATGAGTTTGAAAAGACAAATGCTCATTTAAAGAAAATCATTTCTGATCTCATGACCCAAAAGACTCCAGCTAGAAATGATGATAAAATGGTTATGGATCTAAAGGCAAAAGTCTCTCAACTTGAGGGAGTAAATCGTATGGTTCTAAAAAGAAATGATGTACTAATGGAGGAACTCAAAGAGAGGATGAATGAAATCAAAGGGCTCAGATCTGATGTTAAAATGAAAGACAAAGCATTGGAATCATACAAGATGAAGGAATCTAGTCAAGCCGAATCCTCAAAAACTGCTGAAAAGAGAGTTCAGCAAGCTAAACTCATCAAACAGCAAGCTGAAGTGATCACCCTCTTAGAAACAGAAGTTATAGATCTCAAGAAGGGCATGGAAACTTTTGTTCAAGGTGAAGACACTTTAAAAACAATGATGAAGAAGGCAAATGTACCTTTGGTCAGAGAAGGTGTTGGTCTAAACTTCAACAAGAAAGATAAGGTGCTCAAATATGATGGAAGGAATGGCATACCCTATGACTATGCTATGCCCTGGAAGACATGCAACAAATGTGGTGCAAAAGGTCATCTGGAAAAACATTGTGTGGTTCAAGTAAATCATAAAGTGAAAATAGCTTACCAGAATGGACCAGTCAGGCGACAAACAGCTTACCAGAATGGACCAGTCAGGCGACAAACAGCATACCAGAATGCAAATAGCAGAAGACAAACAGCTTACCAACAGAATGATCAGTCCCCAAAAGTGGTCCAAATGTGGATCAAGAAATCTGATTTAAATGCTTTATATATTCTTGCTACTAACCAACCTGGACCCAAACCTATATGGGTACCAAAACATTGAGTTATTTTTGTTTGTTTTGTAGATGTGCCTTGCTGCTAAGGTCAAGTCAAAGCAATGGATCTTGGATAGTGGATGCACAAGACATATGTGTGGAGACAAATCTCAGTTTATGAATCTCAAAATGAAAAAGGGAGGAAGAGTGACAATTTGGAATAGCAAAACTCTTCAAATCCTTGGTACCGGTTCTATTGGTAATAGTAATATTTCAATTGATAAAGTTCAATATGTCAAAGGTCTTACTTATAATTTGCTTAGTGTCACTCAATTATTTGATAATGGACATCATGTTGAATTGGGCATTGATAAAGCTATTATTACTATTGGTACTAACAAAATCCCCCTAGTTGCTAGAAGGGAAGGAAATATATATGTATTAGACTTCGATTTGCAGGAAACAGCATGCTGTTTGGCTGCAATAGATAATAACCCATATATTTGGAATAGAAGATTGGGACACGCACACATGGACTTGCTCAGAAAGTTATCAAGCAAGAAACTAGTGAGAGGGCTGCCCAAGCTAAAGTATGTCAAAACAGAAGTCTGTTCAGCTTGCCAATTGGGAAAACAGCTTCGAAGTACTCACAAATCAAAGAAAATGGTATCTACTTCTAAACCCTTAGAGCTTCTGCATTTGGACTTATTTGGTCCAGAAGCTTACAAGAGTATTGGAGGTAAACAATATGGTTTTGTGATTGTAGATGATTATTCTAGATTTACATGGGTATTATTTCTTCGTACTAAAGATTGTGCTTTTGATGAGTTTAAGAAGCTAATCAAATTACTTGAGAACAAGTTGAATACAAAGCTTGTAGGTATAAGGAGTGATAGAGGAGGTGAATTTCTCAACAAAGACTTCATTGCTTATTGTGAAAAAAGAGGAATTACACATGAATTTTCTGCACCAAGGACTCCACAACAAAATGGAGTGGTAGAAAGGAAGAACAGGTCACTACAAGAAACAGCAAGGACTTTATTGCAAGAAAGCAAGCTGCCTAGAAGTTTTTGGGCAGAAGCAGTGAATACAGCGTGCTATTTGTTGAACAGAGTCATAATCAGGCCTATTTTGAACAAAACTCCGTATGAATTGTTGAGGAAAAAGAAGCCAAACATTAGTTACTTCAAAATCTTTGGCTCAAAGTGTTTTGTGCTCAAGACAATTGATAATGATGGTAAATTCGATGCTAAATCTTATGAAGCTATTTTTCTTGGCTATTCTTTAACTAGTAGAGCATATAGAGTTTATAACTTAAATAAACGTATAGTTGAAGAATCTATTGATGTTACTTTTCAAGAGCCTAACAATGATCTACCAAGAGACGAGGAAGAATTTGCAGGTAAAGTTAATAACATACAACCTCAAGTTACTGGAAATCAGCAAGCTAACAATAATGCTGAAACTGGAAGTCAGCAAGCCAACAACACTACTGAGAATGCAAAACAGCAAGCTGGAACTGCAAATCAGCAAGCTGAAGTGGTCAGAATCACTTCACAGGAAGAAATTGCTCAACATTCTCTACCAAAAGCTACAAGGAAATATCTCAGATGGAATCACAACAAGGAGAGGAAAAGCAAACTTTTGTGCTTATGCTGCCTTTTTAGCTCAAGAAGAACCCAAAAATATCAAAGAAGCATTAGAAGATGAAAATTGGATCATGGCAATGCAAGAGGAACTCAACCAATTCGAGAGATGTGATGTTTGGGAACTTGTAAAACCACCAGAAGATGCTTCTATCATAGGAACCAAATGGGTGTTCAAGAACAAAGTGGATGAATTTGGAACAGTTACTCGAAATAAAGCAAGGCTCGTGGCTCAAGGCTATAATCAACAAGAAGGAATTGATTTTGAAGAAACATATGCACCTGTAGCTCATTTAGAATCAATCAGAATGCTTCTTGCTTATGCATGCTACAAGAAATTCAAGTTATATCAAATGGACGTAAAGAGTGCATTCCTAAATGGCGTGCTGGATGAGGAAGTCTATGTCAAACAGCCTCCTGGATTCGAACATGAGAAGTTTCATGATTATGTTTACAAGCTCAAGAAGGCATTATATGGTTTAAGGCAGGCCCCTAGAGCATGGTATGAGAGGCTTAGTAAGTTTCTTCTCAAAAATGGATTCATTCGAGGTAATATCGATCCCACATTATTTACAAAGCAAAATGGTAAAGATATTCTTGTTGTACAAATATATGTGGATGATATTGTATTCGGTGCTACTAATGAATCTATGTGTGAGTGGTTTTCTAAGTGCATGTACAATGAATTTGACATGAGCATGATGGGGGAACTCAATTATTTCTTGGGTCTTCAAATCAAGCAAACCATTGATGGTATTTATGTGCATCAATCAAAGTATACAAAGAATCTGCTCAAAAGATTTGGTTATGAAGATGTCAAAGCAAAAACAACTCCTATGACTCAAAATAGCAAGCTGTTTGTAGATGAGAATGGTAAGGATGTGGATGTCAAACGGTATAGAGGTATGATTGGAAGTTTATTATATTTAACTGCCTCAAGACCTGATATCATGTATAGTGTATGTGTTTGTGCAAGGTTTCAATCCAACCCTAAAGAGTCTCACTTAAATGCGATTAAAAGAATATTTAGATATTTAAGTGGTTCTATAAATCTTGGTTTGTTCTATCCTATCACAAATACTTTTGATCTTGTTGGGTATAGTGATGCAGATTATGCAGGGTCTCAAACTGATAGAAAGAGTACAAGTGGTGTTTGTGCATTCCTTGGACAAAGCTTGGTTTCTTGGCAATGCAAAAAGCAAGCTTCTGTTGCTTTATCCACGGCTGAAGGAGAATATCTAGCAGCTGGTAGCTGTTGTTCTCAGATTTTATGGATGATTCAAACACTAAAGGACTTTGATATCAAGTGTGGCAAGATTCCAATATATTGTGACAACACAAGTGCCATCAATATTTCGAAGAATCCGGTGAATCACTCAAGAACAAAACATATTGATGTTCGACACCATTTCTTGAGAGATAATGTTGCTAAAGGAAAGATTGAGTTGGAATTTGTCTCAACAGAATTTCAATGAGCGGATATCTTCACGAAGCCATTAGCTGAAGAAAGATTCTCATTCTTACGAAGGGAGCTTGGCATGTGTACTGTGTAGTCAGTAAGTTGACAAACACAGAATGGGTAATGTTGGCTTACCATTTGTATCTGAACTGTTTATATGCCATTACCATGATTTGATTTTTTAATTTTATTTGTCGATGCTTATTCCAGACCTGGACTAATATTTTTTTTTTTGTTTGTTGAATTTTTGATGGATTAAGGGGGAGAAATTTAGGAGAACTTATTTGCTTGTTTGGTCAAGATATTCGATTTGGATATGATTGATTATGCTTGTTTATCTTGAATCTGTTTTATATCAAAATGTACTAATATGCAGGGATTTAGGGGGAGCTTTCTTATTCTCCTAAATATTGTGTAATCATCAAAAAGGGGGAGATTGATACTCCTATGGTTTTGATGATCACATTCAGCAAGCTATTTGCTTGTAGTTTGATATAAAACATTGTGTTATGGTTGTACTAACTTGGTTTTGCAGGGTATATTAAGTCTACTAACTGTTTACAGAGAATATATAAACAGCAAGCCATTTGGTGTTACAACAGAGACAGTTTGGCAAGCCATTTGCACTGACAGACACAAACAGCAAGCCATTTGCAAACTGCCAGAAATCCTGAAGATATATATCAAGACAAATTCTCATGGATGTAATTCAGGAAATATATTGTGAGGATTCTTTATTATATAATACGTACACAATATATTCTAGAGCTCAAATCTTTTCAAATATCTTTCTTTAAAACATTTTATAAAACTTATGGGAGTTTCCTTATTTAAAAGATCTCTTTCTACAAAATCTCCTATACACGTTTTATATTCATACGAACAGAAGGGATATGTTTTTCATCGATCTCTTTCTCTCAAACCCTCTGTCTAACGTTCACAAGAACGTTTGTAAAATCTCTAACCAATTGAACGTTGGAAATTGATTTCAAATCGTTCGAATAATTGGTGATTGATTTTCTGAACGTTGGTGTGAAGCTTTATAAACCTGTTCTTGTGTTCATTCGTTTCTAACAATCCAGAGAAAAAATATTCAAGCACACAAGAACACAAACAACTCAGTTTTCCATTGCTATATCTTTCGTTCTCTCGAGCTCTTAATATATTATATACGTGCTATATTTTAGAGAGTTCATAGTTTGAGTTGTCTTCATCTTTTGATTGTATTGTTCAATTTGTAAGGTTTAGTTGTTGGACAAGTTGGCTTGGGAACTAGGGTTTGGTGATCGTTGCTAGAGAAGTATACTTGGGAGTATAGCTTAGAGAGCAAGTTCAGAAACAGGAGTTCAGCACGCCATTTGTCAACAACTGGGAATTAAGGGAGATATATTATTGTATCTTGTAATTGGTTTTATTTCAGTGATCAATAATATATTCTCTTACCAAGTTGGTAAGGGACCAGGACGTAGACCATAGGGGTTAGGGGTCGAACCTGGCTAAAAGTCTCTGTGTTCTTTATTTTCTGCTCTTTACTTACTGTTTGCATTTAGCTTACTGTTTATGCACTTTTCTGTACTTATTGTCTTTACATTCAGCATACTGTTTGCAATCAGCATACCATTTGTCTCTGCATAAAACGAAATCAGTAAGCTGTTTCTGGTAATTTTTAAAATCAGTTTTAGTTAAACATAGTTAGCCATTTACACCTATTCACCCCCCTCTAGGTGTGCATTTTCATATGAGCCTATTGAGATTCAGCCGGATTTGTCTTATGAAGAGCAGCGAGTAGAGATTCAGGATAGAAGTGATAGAAAGCTTAGAAATAAAGTTGTTAGATTAGTTAAGGTTTTGTGAAAGAATCCTAGAGTTGAAGAGTCGACTTAGGAACTTGAAAGCGAAATGCTTGCTAAGTATCCTCATCTGTTTACTTAGGTGAGATTCTGGGGACAGAATCCTTTCAAGGGGGGAAGGCTATAACGACCTAGAAATTTTCGCGATATTTAAATGCTTATTTAATTGTTAAATGTGGAAGTTATGTGAATTATATGACGGATATATTTTTGTGAAGTCAAGTTATGTGTGCAAACATGATTATGTGATTATATGATGCTTGGTATATGTCCTATGTGCTCATGGAATTTTATTTATATTTATAGAGCATTAAAAGTATTTTTAAAGTGCATTTTAACCTTTTAAAAATCATATAAAATCATTGGAGTTGATTTAAATTATGAAATCTTTTGCATTATCATCTTTGTGATATTGTGAAGCTATGAAAATTAGTGTGGATATTTAATTATGTAATATGGTATTTTAAAATGATTTAAAAGGCATTATTTCTATTAAAGAACCTTTACTTCGAAAATTCATATAAAATCCATTTTTGATCCAAATATTATTTTAAAAATATGGGGATGCTTCTAAATTCATAAACTTTATTTTAAAAAATTTTCATAAAATATTTTCTCCCCATTAATTATTTAATTTCGAATTTATGGTGATTTAAAAGTAAATTTTTCAGAAAGTAAATAGTGATTAGCAAATGACTCTTTTGCCCTCATTTTGTTGACAAGAGGCGAAGCCTCTTCTCCCTTTCTTCTCATTCTCTCGCCTGTTATCTCTGTTTCTCTCTCTCGGTGAGCTCTTCACCTCGGTTCTCGTGAACCATTGCACGCAAGCCTCGATTCTTGCTGGTTTGCTTTGATTTTTACATAAATATGATCCTTACACCTTCTATTATCTATATATCGAGCCGTTTTTCTGATTCTTGCGAGTTGGGTTGAGTCGATATATGTGTATACGTATGTATATACGGGTATCGTTGTGATTTGGCTTTGATATTGAATTGATTACTCTTGTTCTTGCTATACAGTCGATGTTAGTGTTGATTTGGTGGAGTTTGGGAAGGAAACCCAATTGTTGGGCACCCCCGAACGCCGCCACCACCGGCGGTGAACTCCGGTGAGCCGGCGGGAGAGGCGGTGATGAAATTTCTGAGCCTAATATATATTTTTATCCTTGTTTGAATTGATGCATGTTGATTGTATAATGATTTTGTGGATTTTCAAATTTTAATAATTTAAATTCGATATATATGTATCGTTAAATGTTGATAATTATTCGATATTGTTACGAAATAATTTGATATGAACTTTCTGAGTCAATTCTAAAGTTTATAGGCTGCATAAATAAATTTCGGATTATTATGTGGTTAAACTCGAATTTATATGCATGTATATGAAATGTTCGGTTTATTATGAATGCTTGTTGAAGATTTCCATTAAGTAGTATAAATATTTTGATATTACTAATCCTTGGGCTTGTAGGTGGATTTTAAATCCATCGTAGGTACTTGATTATGTATTGGAGCCGGATATTTTCCGAGGAATAGTCTATATTACAAAGGAGACTCTGCCCGATTTTCGTAAAATTTATAAATAATAAAATGTATGTTAATTAGCATGAATCGTTTGGGTAGATTAAGATGAAACGATTAAGGAATATAGTATTCTGAAGTAGTGATATTGGTTTATGTAGATACGAAGGACGTAGGCCCTAACAACAAAAGGAAAGCTAAGGTTGAGTTTCAGTAGACTGAGCTGAGCTATTGCATTCTACCGGAGGCTAGTAACTCTGTCTTTACTTGTAGTTTCTATTCCTGGTTGATATATTGTGTTGAGCATGCCTATCTTATACCATGTTGAACACAAATCCTTTATAACCGATTCTTTTAATTGCTTCTTGACCATATGTGCCATTCTGTTTTCTAAAGTCAAACTAAATTAGCTGACGGATAAACCCTGTTTTAAATAAACCATGTTGACCTTGAAACTTGGAAATCCTGATCAATTGCCTTGATACCCTGAGTCTATATCATCTTGATCCAGACTTGTATTTTTGATCCTTTAATGTTAGAAACCCTAGTCAAACCCTTTGACTTTCATCATTGCAAATCAAAATGAGTTGTTTTCTTAAAACTACCTTGAAGTTACCTAGACTGGGCTGATCTGTTATCAGAGAGTCGAAAGTACTTCGAGGTAAGAATTTTTGAAAGGTTAAAGAGTCGAAATGTTTTATGAAGATAAATTAAGTTTTATAAAGTGAAATGATTTTAAAATGAAAAGTTTTATAAAACATAATAGGAACTCTGTCTAAATGGTTTCCACGGATTCCTGACGATTGGAGAGACGGGTCAACGGGTAATGCCGGTACCATCAGTTTTAAGGTGTATTCTTTGTGTAGTTCTGGTCTGTCCAGTTCTACACTTTTATAGGCCAATGTGTTGCCTCTTGGGAACCCAAGCTATTCTAATGAAAGGAATTGATGTCCAGAGGGACTTTGTGTCCGGTATGGGGACTTTATGGGCTGATCACCCGTATTGTCTGTTAAGGTGAAATAAAACTCCAATCAATTTTCTTAAATTATGAACTCTTGCTTTAATTAGAAAATGGAAATTTGTTAACCAATGAAATTACATTTTGTTTCACAGCTTTGAAGTTTACATATTGCTATCACTATCGGACAACCATGCTATACTTTAAATTACTGTCACTTTATTTAAATATTATATCCTATTGTTCAGTTGAGACTTTAGTTACTTGCAGAGCGTTGGCTCATTATTATTTTGTGTCTAACCTTTTGACAGTAATAATAAGCATCATGGTTCGTACTATGCAAACCGCAAAGAAGCACACCTTTCATGAACCCGACTTGGTTCATTTCTACGTAGCTCCCGAGGTAGATGCAATATCAGCTCAGTGAGGAGATCTTAAGTTAGTTGTGAGAACTGGCAGTAGTACTTTGAGAACTTTGGTTGTAATAATAATATTTTGAATTCAGGTTTGTAATAATAATAACTAGTTAGATGATGGCTTGCTTGTTTCATACCATTACCTGTGATGGATCTTGGTTAGTTGTAGGGGCCAGTCTGCATGTGGCAATTATATTGTTATACTAGGTTGTATGCATCTAGATGTGTGTCAGTGACCCTCCGATCGGGGCCCCTGGTCGGGAGGGCATCACAGTAGTATTCAGCACCTAGATACTTATTCCCTACTTCACTATCCAGGCAAGTGTTCCTATCCTTATCTTATACATATGTGCAAATGCATTTATACAAATCTTCTTATAAGTTTCTGTACTTATGTACCATATTTTCCTTAATAAACACTTTACCCTCTATTGACAAAACAAGTTAGTTCCTCTGAATGTAAGGCTTATTTGTTATAAGTATACTTCTAAAGGAAAGAACTATTTCTTTACTACTTGGAAGAGTGGTTTAAAATATAAAGTTATTCGAAAGAAGGCTCAAAAATTTGAATAGATTATTGGATATAGTTTTCTGTAAGAGGACTGTAGGCGCCAGATCCAAGATGTCACTACACCATAAATAGCCTACGGTAACATAAAAAAAATGTTACAGCAGGTACATTATATGTTACCTTAGGCCCATAAAGTAGCTAAGGTAACATTTTTCTGATGATAGCTCTCAGCATGTTGCCTTAGGTGTCTAAGGTAACATTTTTGATCCCTAAGGTAACATGGGATTTTATATTACCATAGCTTGCTATAGCAACAAAAGTGAGGGCTATGGCAACTTAATATATATGTTACCTTAGAGGCCTAGATTTTTTTAAAAATAGTGGGCCCCATAGTGGGGCCCACAAATGGGATCCACCTAGATAGGCATATATATATTTTACATCACAAAATTTTACGTGAAAAAATTGAATAAAACTGCATATTTATTATACATCCCAAAATAATCCAATTCACCAATACATTACACAATCAACATACTAAATCTCCCAAAACATCCTAATCCACCAGTTACATCATACAAAATCCCCCCAATACAGTCAAAAAGAAGTTAAACGGAGAAAGTTCACAGCATCAAAATGTTTAAGGCAACCACAAAGTTAAACAGGTGACTTTGGCCACTGAGAAAGAGCGCATTATGTTGTCACAGCTTCGAACATCCAACCATTGCAACTGGCCTGCAATAAACAAGTAGCTTTCAATAATTAAACTATCTATATAAATCCTAGAGCTAGGACAGTAACTTTCAACTGCTTATCTATACATGAAATAAGAAGAATAACAACTTATTATCATACCAAGGACGTTAAATTTGCTATCATTCCGATTCACCTATTGATTATTTTAAGATAAAGTACACAGTAGCAAATTAATTTTTTTAAAACATGGATGCCCAAGGTAAAATGTTAGAAAGTACAAATATATAATACTCATGCTTTGGATGGAAAAAGTGTGTGCTATTAAATTTCTACTTTAAAGAGGTCTGCCTTTCGATACGTCATGTTCTGGCACTCAAAGTCCAAGCTAGTAGATTTCACATTCCATCCAAATTATCAACTCAGGTTAACTACATGTCACTTATGATTAAGCACGAAAGTTTCGGACACATAACCTGTTAGTGAGCAAACTTATTATTGGAAAGTTTAAAAAGAGATGAATTCATAACATGATTGATAAATGGCTTACATAGATCATTAGAGCTTAAAAGCTGCAAATATACGTACATAGGGAAAAATGAAACATGAGACATGATAGACTTGTACACATCTGAGTGTAACTGAATTGCATGCAAATGAATCTTTTTCTTACCTTGATTTGGAGTTGCAAAAACTTAACATATTGAACAGCCTCTTCAAGCATTGTGCTAATGTCAACCTGTCATGTGAAACACAGTACTTGTATAAGGTTTTTGACCTCTAATGATCATAGCCAACAGTTGATCATTGTTGTAGTATTTTCAGTTAACTACTAGTTCCTACCTTAGTCCCATTGGGCACAAGGTTCTGTAATGTCCTTAATCGTTCATTTATTCTTTCTCTTCGTTTCTGCAACAAAATTGTATAAAGGATCAGTTAATCAATTGCACAAATTATGCAGCACTGGTAGAGGCATATATGCGTGTACATATTTAGTTACCCTTGCATAGATACTTTGGGGATCATTAGCTACACCTCCTTTAATTCGTGTTTTTTTGCCATTTGTGTCGACAGATGCAGCCCTTTGCGACTCTGAATTAGTTGAAGCCATCGGCAGTCCTCCAATAACAGCATTTGGTTCATCATCGTCGTCTGAGCTGTAGCTGCTCAAGCTTTGTCTGGAGACCTCACAGTTCATATCTTTATCATTAATCTTGCTACTTGAGTCAAGCTTCTGCTTCTTCCTCGGCTTCACAGTTCTTTTGTTCTTTTGAACCTGCATTATTGAACATCATTCAGAAAAAGGAAATTACAAACCAAAACAATACAACTAAATTTAAAAATGTGTACAATTTCTCCCGTGTTGTAGCATATTTTCTTCGATTTCTGCACTGGATGCTTCAACTCAATATCTTTGCATGGCTCCGCAAAAGGAGCTTCCTTTGCCTGCAAAATTAAAGAGATAGGACTTAGCACAGTTTGCCTATAAACTGGGGGGGATAGTTTGTCTCTCTAAGTGGTCTTTACATGTGCAAAATGCAAGTCACAATGTCTCTCAGCAATGAAATTAAGTCAAGCTTATGTTACATGTAACGCCCCCAAATCCACCCTGATAGGGGACCCGGGTCGTCACATTGTCTCATTATCCTGCAGCACACGATAACGCAATAATAAAATATTTATTTCAACGGAACACAAATGTCCCACTCCGCAGTTCCAAGATCGTCTCACAAAATAATACAATCCAACTTATTTCATCTCTGGATAATATCTTACATAAGTTCATAAAAATAGAAAATAAAGGTTCCAGCGGGATAATCTAATTCTTGTCAGCATAGTCTGAAGCTTTTCCCTTTCCTCTGGATTCCAGGCTGGACATCTCGCATCTTTCCATCTTGACAGCTGAACAAAATGTTTTAAAGCAAAAATGAGCAACTATAGTGCTCAACAAGTTCTTTCATTGCTCGGGGTATAAATATAATAATATTTACCGAAAGAAATACTCAAAATTTTAATATAGGATATCACAATCTGAATTGGCTCAAACTCATCTCGAAAATAGCATACTTGAAAGACTCAATACTCATCTCGAAACAAAATACTCGAAAGAATCAATACTCTTCTCGAAACAGAATACTTGAAAAACTCAATACTCATCTCGAAACAGAATACTTGAAAAACTCAATACTCATCTCGAAACAGAATACTCAAAAGACTCATTTGATATAACTCTGATAACTCATGATTTAAGAATCAACTGGTCTTCCACCTCACGGTATCTCGGTGGGGCGATCAACTATCCGACCGAGAATACCGCCTCCAATGACACCGCACTTCGCCCGATCACGGCTACAATACGATATCAACTATAATATATATGTATGAATGCTAGCATCATAATGGTTATCAATTCAACCAAGGCAATAAATGCCTAATTATTCTCGGTACGTATAACGGTACACGAGTCTCTAGTTCTCTATAAGGGGCCTCTTGCCCAAAATTGACCAGTAGAATACAGAATTCCCGAATATTTGGGGTACAGATAACTTGAAATAATTCATCCAGAAAATATTTACAAATCTGACGGACTGCCAATCTGACTCGATTTTACCACCAATCCGAACAATAGACTGATGCAAATTCTCAATAATAATAATTTATCGGTTAACACGAACAAAATGCCAAACCTTGACAATAAAATCAACTATCTCGAAATTATGAGAATAGTCTTAAAATTGAAGTAATTAGGAGTCGTACTGAACAAATAGTACTTCTCAATATTTATAATACTCAACATTGATGAACGTTTAAATAGAATATTTTTCACTTGATCAACGAATACAATAAAAATCTCTAACAATTATAATTTTTAAACTCTTATCGGTTAATTCGAACGAGGAACTAACTAAAAGATAATCAATAAATAACGGTTGAATTTGTAAAATAAATTCAATCGAAAAGAATGAAGGTAACTATCTCAGACGAATGAGATTAGTTTCACTGAATCAAAATAATAGTCGTCTCGAATTAATGAGATCGACCCGATAGCAATTAAATTATTTATACGCTTATAGAGATTATAATTCTCAAATAAACTAAATTAACAGTATAATAATATTTAACGAGAGATAATGCTCAAAAGAAATTATTGCATCATACGGAGCAACAGATAAATCTCAACATATAATATCTCGAAAATAATTAAGGAATTAAATAACACGAACAGAAATTTCACAGTTTCCAAAGGTTAGGGTAGGAATGAACTTGCCTCGATCTCGAAGTGCAAATAATGCAGATAAAAATTATACTCTACCCGTGAACTTGGCGTCGATCTACGTCTCGAGAATTATTCTCTAAAAATGGCAACCAGAAATACGTGAGCGATTCTTCAGAATAAAATATTCTCGATCCAATAATATAATTAATAATAATATAATATCTCATAAAAAATCTCCTGAATAAATAACAGAAATTAATTCCGGGATAATAAATATCTCTTCGAACTCAGAAATTAAATCTGGAGAATATATCCTATTTTTTTAATATCTGGAAATCTAAATTCTTACTCAAAATGAAAAATTCAAACATCCATTTTTTATTCAATTTAAATCCAAAATAATTATTCTAATTTTTAAAATAATTCATCAAAGAATTCCACTTTTAATAAACCTCACAAATCCTAATTTATTTAATAAAATATTAAATTTGACTCGATCCGGTTAATAAAAAAATAAACCGGAAAATATTAAAAACAGCTTTCCAGAATAAAACCATAAATTATTCTATTTATTCACAAATATAACCTTTTTATTGTAAATTAATAAATCTCTAATTTGTTTTCAAAATCACATAATAATACTTATTTAATTAATAAACCAATCACTATGTTGATTAAATAACTCATTATTAATAAAACTATTTAATCTTCTAAATTTAATAACGTTCCAATTTTAACGGTCCTATTTAATTAAAACACGAATAAAACGTATGGTCCTAAATTGGGTACGTTAATATTATATGATATTCTACAGCAGCGTGGGCCCACCTGTGGGGCCCACCTGTTCAACCTCCCCTTCCCCTGTCTCTCTGCAATCCCATTCGACTCTCTCTCCCAAAAATCTCTCTGTCAATCTCTCTCCCTCTCCTAGTTCTCTCTCTCTCTCTCTCCAATCTCTCCCCCTCTTTCTCGCATCTCTCTCTCAGACTAACAACAATCGACAATCACTTTCACAATCTCTCTTGTAACCGAACACAATTACAATCTCTCCCTCGATTCCCCTTCTTCGACCTCTCTTTTCTCTCTATGTAATCTCTCGATCCTCCTCACCATCTCCCTTGTTCGAACACCACAACAACAATTCAACTCTGCACTCCCTCTCTCTCGTCGAACACAACACCCAACAACTATCTCGGCATCTCTCTCTAACTCACCTCTCTAATTCTCCGATTGCCTCTCTCGATTTTCACCAATCTCTCCCAGCCTCTCTCGGATTAAACCACCACCAATCAACAATGACAATCTCTTCTTTCACTCCCCTCAATCTCTCATCAATCTCCCTCGCCTCTCTCACTCTATCTCGATTACTCTCTCCCTGGCTTCGTCGCTCTCTCTCACTGTCTCTCAACCCTCTGTCTCTACACCAACAACAATACAACCATCACAATCCACAACAATCACAGCCCACACACGCACGAATCATCTCTCTTCGTCGTCTCTCGAATTCAACAACCTCGACCCAACACAAAACTCACACGCACAAAACCAAATCGTTCCTACCAGAATCATACAACAATTAATTGAGAAAAGAAGAAAACAAACTACCTGTGTTTGGACTGTTCGTGTGTATAGATATATATGGTCGAATTGATTTTGAGTTTAAAGAGGAGTGGAATTGGTTTTATCAGGAGCAAAAGACTGCAGTGCTCTGTTTTGTTTTTGTATGTGTAAGTATATACTCGAGCTTCTCTGTTTTGACTAAAAGAAATGCTGCATGAATTTTATACTAAACGAATCAACTCATCAACTGTATCCTCATTATGCATAACAATAATGCAGTTTAAAAAACTTAAAAAGATAAAATCGTGGAAACAAAATCATTGCAAAAATGTTTAGTGGACAATAAAGCCTAATCATTATTAATTAAGTGGTAATTAATAAATAAAAAAAAAAATTAAAATGGGGGACAAATATAATGATGGAAATATTTAATATAAATATTTAATAAAAAGATTTCGTTTTTCTCCCGCTGACTAATTAAAACGAGACTCTAAAATTCGGCTCAAAATTAAAAATATATTTCGAAAATTTACGGTTATTACAGTCTTCCCCCCTTATAGGATTCCGTCCTCGGAATCAAAACTATGCACTAAACAATTCCGGATATTTATTTCTCATTTCGCTTTCTAATTCCCACGTGGCTTCCTCAACTTGGTGGTTTCTCCAAAGTACTTTCACTAAATTTATTTTCTTAGTTCTTAACTCTTGTACTTTGTAATCTAGGATCTCTACTGGCTTTTCTTCGTACGATAAATCAGGACGTATCTCCACTGGCTCGTAGGTTATAACATGTCTGAAACCAGAATGGCATTCTCTTAACACAGAAACATGAAACACATCATGGATATGCTGAAGGTCTGGAGGTAGGGCCAACTGATAAGCTAGTGGTCCTATCTTCTTAAGAATCTCAAAAGGTCCTATATATCTGGGGCTTAACTTGCCTTTCTTTCCGAATCTCATTACTCCCTTCCAAGGTGAAACTTTCAACATCACTTTATCTCCCACTTCAAATGCTTTGTCTTTTTTCTTTTGATTTGCATACTTCCTCTGTTGATCTTGAGCTGCAACTAACCTTTTTCGAATAACTTCGGTTGTTTGTTTAGTTTGTTGAAGTAATTCTGGTCCTAGTATCTTTCTTTCTCCTACTTCGTCCCAATATAACGGTGATCTACACTTCCTTCCGTACAAAGCTTCATAAGGTGCCATACATATGCTCGAATCGTAACTATTATTGTAAGCAAATTCGACTAGGGGCAAATGCTCATCCCAACTTCCTTTAAAATCAAGTGCACAAGCTCTTAACATATCTTCAACTGTTTGAATCGTCCTTTCACTTTGTCCGTCGGTCTGTGGATGATATGCAGTGCTCAAATTTAACTTCGTGCCAAAACATTCCTGAAAGCTTTTCCAAAATCGCGAAGTAAAACGGGCATCTCTATCAGATACAATTGAAACAGGTACTCCGTGCTGAACCACAATCTCCTTTAGGTATATGCTCACCAATCTCTCAACGGAATATTTATCACTAATTGGTAGGAAATGCGCAAACTCAGTGAGTCGGTCGACAATAACCCAAATAGCATCGTGGCTCGCTCTAGTTCGGGGCAATCCTACGACAAAATCCATGGAAATATGCTCCCATTTCCACTCGGGTATCTCTAAAGGTTGTAGAAGTCCACTTGGTCGTTGATGTTCTGCCTTCACTTTCTGACATGTCAAACACTTACTTACCCATTCTGCAATCTCCCTCTTCATGTTGGGCCACCAATAATTCAACTTGATGTCTTGATACATTTTTGTGCTTCCTGGGTGAATGGAATATCTCGAGTTATGCGCTTCACTCATAATTTCTTCCTTTAACTCTGTAACATTAGGAATCCATATTCTCGATGCAAATCGCTTAATTCCCTTATCATCTTTTGAACTTAGAAATTCTTCTCCGGTCAACTCCGATCTTCTTTCTTCCATCACTTGTTCCTGACAACGTCGAATTTTCTCGAGTAACTCCGGTTGAAACTAAATGTTGTACACTTTTTCATTGTTTTGGACTGGGACCTTGACCTCTAATTCCATTTTCTCAAATTCTCTCACCAATTCTTCTGAGGTTGTCAACAGGTTGAGTCTCTTCTTTCTATTTTATGCATCAGCTACAACATTAGCCTTCCCTGGGTGGTAGTTTATCGAGCAATCATAGTCTTTGATCAATTCCAACCATCTTCTCTATCTCATGTTTAATTCCTTCTGCGTGAATATATACTTTAAGCTCTTATGATCCGTGTAAATCTCGCATTTCTCTCCATAAAGGTAATGTCTCCAAATCTTGAGGGCAAAAACAATAGCAGCAAGTTCTAAATCGTGAGTAGGGTAACGGGACTCATACTCCTTCAATTGTCGAGAGGCATAAGCTATTACTTTTCTGTGTTGCATCAAAACACATCCTAAACCCTTGTGAGAAGCATCGCTGAAAATTACGAAATTGTCCTTTTCGTTGGGTAAAGTCAACACCGGGGCAATAGTCAATCTCTTCTTCAATTCTTGAAAGTTGTCTTCGCATTTGGGGGTCCACTCGAATTTTTCACTCTTTCTGGTAAGTCGAGTCAGTGGCGTAGCTATCTTTGAGAAATCCTTCACGAATCTACGATAGTATCCGGCCAATCCAAGGAAACTTCTAACTTCGGTTGGAGTCTTGGGTCTCTCCCAATCTACTACAGCTTCTATCTTTGCGGGGTCTACAGAAATCCCTTCGCCGCTTACAATGTGTCCCAAAAATTGAACTTCTTTTAGCCAGAATTCACACTTTGAAAATTTCGCATATAGCTTTTCCTTTCTCAGCGCTTCCAGTACTAAACGGAGATGTTCAGCATGTTCCTCATGAGACTTCGAGTATATCAATATGTCATCAATAAATACAATCACGAACTTATCTAAGTATCTCTTGAGCACACGATTCATCAAATTCATAAAAGCATCTAGAGCATTCGTCAATCCAAAAGACATAACTAAGAATTCGTAATGTCCACATCGGGTCCTAAAGGCGGTTTTAGGAATATCCTCAGGCTTGATCTTTAGTTGATGATAGCCGGATCTCAAATCAATCTTTGAAAAATATATAGTTCCCTTAAGTTGGTCAAACAGATCGTCGATTCAAGGTAGAGGGTACTTGATCTTGATAGTCATCTTGTTCAATTCACGGTAATCAATACATAATCTCATAGATCCGTCCTTCTTCTTCAAGAACAATACTGGAGCTCCTCACGGGAATACACTTAGTCTGATTACACCTTTTTCTAGCAATTCTTGCAGTTACGTTGCCAATTCCTTCATTTCCACTGGTGCCATTCTGTACGGCGTGTTTAAGATTGGTGCAATTCCAGGTGCTGGTTCGTTTGTGAATTCTATCTCTCGATCTGGTGGAATTCCAGGCAGCTCGTCAGGAAAATATCTTCAAATTGATTAACTATAGGGACTTATCAGATCGTAGGGTTTTGTTTCTCGGTCTCTATCATATGAGCCATATAGGCTTGACATCCTTGCCGGAGTAATCTTTTAGCTCGAATTATTGACATAAAATCCTTAGTCGGTTTCAGTATGTGAAAATAAATTCTTATACCATTAGGTCCACTTAAGCTGACCCTCTTACGACGACAATTTATTTGGGAATCATAGCGCGCTAAACAATCCATTCCTAGGATTACGTCAAATTTCATTAACTTAAAAGGAATGAAGTCTACATCAAAACGTTGAACATGTATCTCTATATAGCAATTCAAACACAACTCGGTTCACTGGTATAACTTCCTGATTATTCATTTCTATATTAAGAATTCCCTCTAAGAGCACAGACTCAAAATTTAAATTATTCATGAAATTTTCCGAAATAAAATATTTTGTAGCTCCAGAATCAACTAGAACACACGCATCCTCAGAGTTTACTAGAAGCGAACCTGCGATCATATTGCTCTAGTCAATGGCATCTCTTACAATCGTGTTGAAAGTTCTTGTTGTTAGAAGGTGCTGTAAATCAAGGCACTGGTTTCTCCTTCAAAGGTTGTCTGAATTCTCGGGACACGGGACCTTATGATCCTTGATAACATCTGTCATACTCATATAAAAAAAATGTATACTTGGCTTGTCTTCTAGAGGTGTAGCCAATCTTATAACTATGTTTTCTCTCGGTTTAATAATATTTTTCGTCCAAAATCCCCATTCCTTCCTCATTTGAAGTACGAATAACCTTCTTTTCGTAGTTTTTAAATAATAATACTGACCCTCTCCAAAAATATATATATATTCTGCTCATATGGTCTTAGATGCTTTCGATTTAAGGAGCTTGATCCTCCTATGATTCACAATATACTTAAAATAGTACTTGCTAAATATCAACTAAATAATTCTAACTTAAGATATCACCATCGTGCCTTCAATAGTTCTCTTTTTGCCTTCCACTAATAATTTTATTTACCATAACATATTAACAGAGATAGTCATAGCTTATTCAACACTATACAAAGAAAATATTCTACATTTCTCTCAACCATGTTCTCATTTCTTTTCCTATATGAAAAACTATCACTCTTTCATCAACAAGTAATATATCATCAATGTATACTCAGTATCGACTCGCTTCTCACTTTTAAAGGATTGTTCCGCATTCAAACCAAATTCTTAGTACTTTAACACATAACCCTGAGACACTACATAGGCTTTCGAATATCTGACCAGCGAATAATTAGCGTAATAGTCTATTCATATTTAGAAATTGGCACTCAAACTCGAGTTGTTGAAATTCTCTTTTCTGGGAGTAACGTTTCATCACATTCAAATTTCAGTATACCTCTTTGAAATTCTTAGACGCCGATCATTTTAGGATCCATAAGAACATTGAATAGAGATAACTCATAAAGGAATTAATGGTAACAACAACATGTGAATACTCAATTCTTGATAGTGATAATCTTAATAAGGGATTAACTGAGAGATCATGATGATCATTGAACATCTGTTTTGTTGCATGTGTCATTAGGACAACCGTCATAGTACACAAGGTGGCCAGCCTTTAGTACTCTAATGACAAACAACATTACAAACGGTGGCGTCCCACCAGACTTCAATCACAGAGACTGATAGTCTTCCCCTATATATAGGGTTGTTCATCTCAATATCTCAAAGGGTATCAAATATAGGAATGGGTATTAAAGGGATTTGTATTTATGAAAGTACATGATGATGGGTAACTTAACCTCTAAACAACATAGGTCTTTTTTTCAAATATGGTAGAAATTGCCTGAATAAATTCGAATGGTAAGATTTATCGATAATCATTGGTAAGGAAGTTATTTAAAAAAAAAACGATTTCCTAGCTCAAAGTAAGCTCGTAGGAACAACTATTAAATCTCGAATAAAAGCGACACTTGCAGACCCTGGTAACTCGTCAGGGAAGAAAATCTCTAAAAGGGAATGTACGAAAAACACATCAACACAGAGAACTATTTCAACCTCTATAAGTTATATCTCTAGAAAAATAATGTCGATCACGAAATCGTTTAAGAATTTAGCCTCAAACTTGGAACACATAGTTGCATCCCTCTTTAAGTCCATCTCTGGTGCACGCACCTCATGCTAGTCCAACTCTGACCGGTAAAGATATTGACAACATCTACAAAATGTGGAAACTCTCTGCAGGGTAACATCCAATCTTAACAATAATGGAAACTTAGGCATCCTATCCTAAATCAATTGGGAACTAGGGATCTGTGCGGATAAGGTGTAGGAGATCTGTCTCGAATAGGACGAAAGGCAACAAATCCGGAAATAGACATCTACAAAGGTACAAAAAGTTTCGGTCACAAACAGGTTCTAGTCGACTATAAACGCATATAAATATATAAGGGTGTAAGGCACTTAGTACTTAAAATCTCAACATCTTATTAAATCTCTGAATTCTCACATCGTGTCATATTCCTAGGCTCTCACGTTTCCTAAAAATATAACTATTGCTCTGATACCAAAACTGTAACGCCCCCAAATCCACCCTGATAGGGGACCCGGGTCGTCACATTGTCTCATTATCCTGCAGCACACGATAACGCAATAATAAAATATTTATTTCAACGGAACACAAATGTCCCACTCCGCAGTTCCAAGATCGTCTCACAAAATAATACAATCCAACTTATTTCATCTCTGGATAATATCTTACATAAGTTCATAAAAATAGAAAATAAAGGTTCCAGCGGGATAATCTAATTCTTGTCAGCATAGTCTGAAGCTTTTCCCTTTCCTCTGGATTCCAGGCTGGACATCTCGCATCTTTCCATCTTGACAGCTGAACAAAATGTTTTAAAGCAAAAATGAGCAACTATAGTGCTCAACAAGTTCTTTCATTGCTCGGGGTATAAATATAATAATATTTACCGAAAGAAATACTCAAAATTTTAATATAGGATATCACAATCTGAATTGGCTCAAACTCATCTCGAAAATAGCATACTTGAAAGACTCAATACTCATCTCGAAACAAAATACTCGAAAGAATCAATACTCTTCTCGAAACAGAATACTTGAAAAACTCAATACTCATCTCGAAACAGAATACTTGAAAAACTCAATACTCATCTCGAAACAGAATACTCAAAAGACTCATTTGATATAACTCTGATAACTCATGATTTAAGAATCAACTGGTCTTCCACCTCACGGTATCTCGGTGGGGCGATCAACTATCCGACCGAGAATACCGCCTCCAATGACACCGCACTTCGCCCGATCACGGCTACAATACGATATCAACTATAATATATATGTATGAATGCTAGCATCATAATGGTTATCAATTCAACCAAGGCAATAAATGCCTAATTATTCTCGGTACGTATAACGGTACACGAGTCTCTAGTTCTCTATAAGGGGCCTCTTGCCCAAAATTGACCAGTAGAATACAGAATTCCCGAATATTTGGGGTACAGATAACTTGAAATAATTCATCCAGAAAATATTTACAAATCTGACGGACTGCCAATCTGACTCGATTTTACCACCAATCCGAACAATAGACTGATGCAAATTCTCAATAATAATAATTTATCGGTTAACACGAACAAAATGCCAAACCTTGACAATAAAATCAACTATCTCGAAATTATGAGAATAGTCTTAAAATTGAAGTAATTAGGAGTCGTACTGAACAAATAGTACTTCTCAATATTTATAATACTCAACATTGATGAACGTTTAAATAGAATATTTTTCACTTGATCAACGAATACAATAAAAATCTCTAACAATTATAATTTTTAAACTCTTATCGGTTAATTCGAACGAGGAACTAACTAAAAGATAATCAATAAATAACGGTTGAATTTGTAAAATAAATTCAATCGAAAAGAATGAAGGTAACTATCTCAGACGAATGAGATTAGTTTCACTGAATCAAAATAATAGTCGTCTCGAATTAATGAGATCGACCCGATAGCAATTAAATTATTTATACGCTTATAGAGATTATAATTCTCAAATAAACTAAATTAACAGTATAATAATATTTAACGAGAGATAATGCTCAAAAGAAATTATTGCATCATACGGAGCAACAGATAAATCTCAACATATAATATCTCGAAAATAATTAAGGAATTAAATAACACGAACAGAAATTTCACAGTTTCCAAAGGTTAGGGTAGGAATGAACTTGCCTCGATCTCGAAGTGCAAATAATGCAGATAAAAATTATACTCTACCCGTGAACTTGGCGTCGATCTACGTCTCGAGAATTATTCTCTAAAAATGGCAACCAGAAATACGTGAGCGATTCTTCAGAATAAAATATTCTCGATCCAATAATATAATTAATAATAATATAATATCTCATAAAAAATCTCCTGAATAAATAACAGAAATTAATTCCGGGATAATAAATATCTCTTCGAACTCAGAAATTAAATCTGGAGAATATATCCTATTTTTTTAATATCTGGAAATCTAAATTCTTACTCAAAATGAAAAATTCAAACATCCATTTTTTATTCAATTTAAATCCAAAATAATTATTCTAATTTTTAAAATAATTCATCAAAGAATTCCACTTTTAATAAACCTCACAAATCCTAATTTATTTAATAAAATATTAAATCTGACTCGATCCGGTTAATAAAAAAATAAACCGGAAAAATATTAAAAACAGCTTTCCAGAATAAAACCATAAATTATTCTATTTATTCACAAATATAACCTTTTTATTGTAAATTAATAAATCTCTAATTTGTTTTCAAAATCACATAATAATACTTATTTAATTAATAAACCAATCACTATGTTGATTAAATAACTCATTATTAATAAAACTATTTAATCTTCTAAATTTAATAACGTTCCAATTTTAACGGTCCTATTTAATTAAAACACGAATAAAACGTATGGTCCTAAATTGGGTACGTTAATATTATATGATATTCTACAGCAGCGTGGGCCCACCTGTGGGGCCCACCTGTTCAACCTCCCCTTCCCCTGTCTCTCTGCAATCCCATTCGACTCTCTCTCCCAAAAATCTCTCTGTCAATCTCTCTCCCTCTCCTAGTTCTCTCTCTCTCTCTCTCTCCAATCTCTCCCCCTCTTTCTCGCATCTCTCTCTCAGACTAACAACAATCGACAATCACTTTCACAATCTCTCTTGTAACCGAACACAATTACAATCTCTCCCTCGATTCCCCTTCTTCGACCTCTCTTTTCTCTCTATGTAATCTCTCGATCCTCCTCACCATCTCCCTTGTTCGAACACCACAACAACAATTCAACTCTGCACTCCCTCTCTCTCGTCGAACACAACACCCAACAACTATCTCGGCATCTCTCTCTAACTCACCTCTCTAATTCTCCGATTGCCTCTCTCGATTTTCACCAATCTCTCCCAGCCTCTCTCGGATTAAACCACCACCAATCAACAATGACAATCTCTTCTTTCACTCCCCTCAATCTCTCATCAATCTCCCTCGCCTCTCTCACTCTATCTCGATTACTCTCTCCCTGGCTTCGTCGCTCTCTCTCACTGTCTCTCAACCCTCTGTCTCTACACCAACAACAATACAACCATCACAATCCACAACAATCACAGCCCACACACGCACGAATCATCTCTCTTCGTCGTCTCTCGAATTCAACAACCTCGACCCAACACAAAACTCACACGCACAAAACCAAATCGTTCCTACCAGAATCATACAACAATTAATTGAGAAAAGAAGAAAACAAACTACCTGTGTTTGGACTGTTCGTGTGTATAGATATATATGGTCGAATTGATTTTGAGTTTAAAGAGGAGTGGAATTGGTTTTATCAGGAGCAAAAGACTGCAGTGCTCTGTTTTGTTTTTGTATGTGTAAGTATATACTCGAGCTTCTCTGTTTTGACTAAAAGAAATGCTGCATGAATTTTATACTAAACGAATCAACTCATCAACTGTATCCTCATTATGCATAACAATAATGCAGTTTAAAAAACTTAAAAAGATAAAATCGTGGAAACAAAATCATTGCAAAAATGTTTAGTGGACAATAAAGCCTAATCATTATTAATTAAGTGGTAATTAATAAATAAAAAAAAATTAAAATGGGGGACAAATATAATGATGGAAATATTTAATATAAATATTTAATAAAAAGATTTCGTTTTTCTCCCGCTGACTAATTAAAACGAGACTCTAAAATTCGGCTCAAAATTAAAAATATATTTCGAAAATTTACGGTTATTACATTACATGTACTTTGTAAACTTTTCCAACTTTTATTCTAGGTTTAATATAAAAAATGAAAAGAGAATACCTTAATCGATACAACAAAATGGCCTCCAACATTGAGACAGTAAGATGCATTCGAATTTCGAAGCCAATATTTTAGCCTGCAAATATAATTACATGCTACTACTCAATAAAGTATGCTAGATATGTAATAATAGGCCAAAACAATGCAATCTTCTAGCAGATGCAACTTGACAACAATATGTGTGTGTGTGTGTGTGTGTGTGTGTATGTATGCTGTTTAGAACTATTCTTGTAATGTAACCGTGCCTCCAACAGGTTAAGTACATGAACTAACATTACGTAAAAATAATTAAAACTTGAAATAACTAGGCATGAGCATCTCCCGTAACTTTAACCTCGCCATAAATTCTGCATTTCCCCAGGACAATATCTGTTCCACGACCTGCCATATTGGTTGCAATCGTAACAGACCCAAGTCGACCACTCTGTGCTACAATTTCATCTTCTTTCTCCACATTTTCTGGTTTTGCAATGAGAACCTTTACATAAATGTAGTCAGTAAAAATATTTCTAGAATGCTAAACTTATATTCGCTCACACGGTAAGCAATTAATATGAACCAGTGATAGAGGGAATGCATAAATAGATTATTCTGATCTTCTATTCTCTAAAAAAATTCACTTTCCACATACACTTTCCACATACATACACTTATAAATTTCATCTATAACAGACATACACTTTCCACATATATCAGTTTCCACATGAAATAAATTTCAGCAAAGCCTTTGGTCTAAAAACATCTACTAATAAAACATCTATAACATTACTAAAATTATAAGCATTTTAACAAAGATGCATACAAACAAACAGATGCATTCATACAAATAATCGAAGGAGAGAAAGGAGGGAAACATACAAACAGATAATCGAAAACAAATCATAAACATACAAACATATGCATACAAACAATTGAAAACTAACACAACACAACAGATACATACAAACAGATGCATACATACAAATAATCGAATGAGAGAAAAGAGAGGAAGGGGTAATACTTACGAATCTAGCCTAAAAACCACTTAATTGAAGCCCCAAATCCACTTAATCGAACCCCAAATCGACAGCACAAATTGGAGAAGGCCTGAAATTGAAAGTAAACAACAATTAGTTGAAGTTTAAATGCAAAACATGAATCAATTAAATAGAGGGGTATATTCAATGGAAGAAACCGAAAAAGCCCCAATTGAAAGAAACCCTAAATTGAAGAAGCCCTAATTTGAAGCCTCAAACTGAGGGGTATATTCAATTGAGCAGCATAATTTGAAGCCTCAAACTAATTTAGAGAAGATTGAGATGGGAAGAGAGGTTTACGAGAGAGAGAGAGAGAGAGCGAGAGAGCAAGAGAGTGAGGTTTAAATTTTTTTAAGTGAGTGAGGTTTACATTGTAAAGATTTCAGACAGGCGGGATAAATGCCGCTAAAATATTTCACTAGGAACCGTGCTGTTACAATTATTTTTCCAGCTTTTACAATTACTTTTCTATTTTTTTGATTTTTTTTGATTTTTTTGATTTTTTTGATTTTGTTTTTTATAATATGCATTTTACATTTAATAATAAATAGAACCTAAAAAATAATAAAAATTAAATACCTTGATATTCGAAAAAAAATCTCATTCAATTGGTAAACTCTTACTTTTTTAAAAACTAAAATATCATAGAGGTAAATGTGATTTTTAAATAATTAAATAATTTTTTGGTTAAAAAAATTCAAAATTGAGTTTATTAATGATCTAAGGTAACATTTCATGTATATTGCTAACATCCAACACTTTAAAGCTAAGGTAACATTATGTTTGTGGCTAAGGTAACACAAAAAACAAAATGTTATATTAATTCCAAAGTAACATGCTAAGGTAACATATTCTAGCAACATCCATGAAAAATATGTAACGATAACCCATCTATGGCGTAGTGTGTGAAAAAGACTGGCTGTCGAAGCCAGAAGTTAGCTTAACAACGGTGGATCCACAGAAACCGACAATACTTCGGTAAGTGTCGGGGTTGCAAAGGATTGATCACCTTTTGCAGGCCAAGCATCGGGTTAAATCCAATATCATTATTATTCAAAGTTTTGTTCTTAAAAGTGGAAGATTTATGCTTTAATCTTGTCAAAAGTTTAGATTGTGCTCAATGAAGGGTAACGACTTTATTTACTTCAGATTTGCAAATGCTCTTGTACTTTGTACGCATGCTTTTTATATCGATAATGCACTTGCTGAGCGTTCTTTTAGCTCATACTTGTTTTGTTCCACCCTAACCATTTCAGATGGCTCGTGTCAATAAAAACTTGCCGTAAGAGTACCTCAGGTTCTACTTCAGGTTCCCTGTTCAGACTTGGTAGCTTTCAGGTAGATTCAGGCTGACATGAATATTGTATAGACTAGGTTTTTGAGTTGTGGTTGTATCTTAAGTTAGACATTCAAGCTATGGTGTAACAATTGTAGAAGGGGGGTTGAATACAATTGTATAAGATTTTCGACTTAAACAGAAATAACACAAGTATGAATCAATAACAGCTTTATTAATTCTGATATAAAACTATTACAAACTCTCTTAAGAAATCCTTATGTTCTTAAGAGCTGCTAGGTTACAAAATAACTCGTGTAAGCGATTACAATAATGTAAAACCTAAACTGTGTTTATATAGTGTACACCGTTACACTATCAATTACAAGATATTCTAAATCAATTACATATCACACTGAATGCATATCTTGTATGATAGCTGCCTGACATTTCCATAAACTGACAAAATAATATGTCCATTTTTTTAAATATCAGGGAAGTATTTCTCGGCAGATTTAATACCCTTTAAGTTAGGAGAGTTCGATGTTATTTTGGGAATGGATTGGTTGTCACAACACAAGGCTAACATAGATTGTAGAAATAAAGAAGTAATGTTGAGTACTTTGGAAGGAGAAAAGGTAATATTTAAAGGTCAGAAGCAAGAGAAGAAGTTTTTAACCAGCATGGAGGCAAGAAAGTTGTTAAGGCAAGGATGCGAGGCGTATTTAGCACATGTGATAGATACCAAGAAGGAAGCACTTAGTTTAGGAGAAGTACCAGTAGTAAATGAATTTCCAGAAGTCTTTCCGGATGAGTTACCAGGATTACCTCTGGATCGAGAGATAGAGTTCTCAATTGAGTTAGCCCCAGGAGTAGAACCAGTTTCTAAAGCATCGTATCGTATGGCACCCGTGGAAATGAAGGAATTAGCTAAGCAGTTACAAGAATTGTTGGATAAGGGTTTGATTAGACCAAGTGTGTCTCCATGGGGAGCACCAGTTTTGTTTGTAAAGAAGAAGGATGGAACCATGAGATTGTGTATTGATTATAGGGAATTGAATAAGTTAACCATCAAGAACAAGTACCCTTTACCAAGGATTGATGATTTATTTGACCAACTTAAAGGAGCTAGTTGTTTCTCGAAGATTGATCTAAGGTCCGGATATCATCAGTTGAAGATTAAGCCGAAAGATATATCGAAAACGGCCTTCAGAACTAGATATGGACATTATGAGTTTTTAGTAATGTCATTTGGATTAACCAACGTGCCAGCAGCTTTCATAGATTTGATGAATAGGGTGTTTAAGGAATATTTGGACAAGTTTGTGATTGTTTTTATCGATGACATTCTAATATATTCAAGATCAAAAGAAGAGCACGCAGAACATTTGAGAATCGCTTTGCAAATGTTAAAGGAAAAGAAGTTGTATGCCAAGTTTTCAAAGTGTGAATTTTGGTTGGAGGAATTACAGTTTTTAGGTCACACTGTAGGTAAAGATGGTATAAAAGTAGATCCAGCAAAGATTGAAGCTGTAGCCAAGTGGGAGCAACTCAAGATGCCGACTGAAGTAAGAAGTTTCCTTGGATTGGCAGTTATTATCGGAGATTCGTAAAGGATTTTGCAAAGATTTTCGCGCCCCTGACTAAGCTAACGAGGAAGAAAGAGAAGTTCATTTGGAATGATAAGTGTGAGAGAAGTTTTTTAGAATTAAAAGAAAGATTGGTGATAGCTCTAGTGTTAACATTGCCAGACGAGAAAGGGAACTTTGTAATCTTTAGTGATGCTTCTTTAAAAGGTTTAGGCTGTGTGTTGATGCAACATGATAAAGTCATTGCGTATGCATCCAGACAGTTAAAGCCTCATGAGCTGAAGTATCCAACGCATGATTTAGAGTTAGCGACAATTGTGTTTGCGCTTAAGCTATGGAGACACTACTTATATAGAGAAAAGTGTGATATCTACACGGGTCATAAGAGCCTGAAGTACATCTTTACCCAGAAGGAACTGAACATGAGACATAGAAGATGGTTGGAATTGATCAAGGACTATGATTGTACTATAAGTTACCACCCGGGCAAAGCAAATGTTGTAACAGACGCGTTAAGTAGAAAAAAGAAATTGAATATGATTGTGACGGAAAAAGAATTGTCAAGAGAGTTGGAGAAGTTGAATATTGAGGTATGTGTGCCGGGAATGGTTCAAGCAAGATTGTATGAGATCACTTTTCGACCAGAATTGATGGAGAAAATTAAGAAATGTCAAGACGAAGTGATGAATCAGGAGTTGGATACATAGACTGGAGAAGAGATTTGCACGCAAAAAGATGAAAAATGGATATCTAGTTTTTCAAACCGGATATGGATTCCTAACGTAGCAGAGTTGAAGAATGAGATTCTACGAGAAGCGCATAGCTCAAGATTTTCTATACATCCAGGGAGCACCAAGATGTACCAAGATCTGAAGAGAAACTTTTGGTGGCCAGGAATGAAGAAAGGAGTAGCTGATTGGGTTAGTAAGTGTCACACTTGTCAAAACGTTAAAGCAGAACATCATCGACCAAGTGGATTACTGCAACCTTTAGAGATTCCAAAGTGGAAATGGGAAGAGATTGCTATGGATTTTGTGGTAGGATTGCCAAGAACCAAGAAAGGACACGATGCCATATGGATCATTATTGATAGATTAACTAAGTCAGCACACTTCCTTCCGATCAATGAAAGATACCCATTAGACAAGCTGGTTAAGTTATATTTGGATGATATTGTGACGAGACATGGAGTTCGGGTATCAATTATGTCAGATAGAGACCCAAGGTTCAATTCAAGATTTTGGATTAAGTTTCAGGAATGCTTGGGAACCAAGTTAAAGATGAGTACTGCGTATCACCCTCAGACAGATGGACAAAGTGAAAGGACGATCTATACAATAGAAGACATGTTGAGAGTGTGTGCTTTGGATTTTAAGGGGAATTGTGATGAACATTTACCACTGATCGAGTTTTCTTATAACAACAGTTACCATGCCAGCATTGGAATGCCACCTTATGAAGCTTTGTATGGAAGAAAGTGTAGATCCCCAGTCTATTGAGAAGAAGTTGGAGAACGACAGATAATAGGTTCAGAATTGGTACAACGAACAAAAGAAGTGGTTCAACTAATTCAAAAGAGATTAATTGCGGCTCAAGACTGACAGAAGAAGAATGCTGATCTTCACAGAAAAGATATTGAGTTTGAGGTTGGGAGTTTGGTGTTGTTAAAAGTGTCACCATGGAAGGGATTAGTAAGATTTGGACAAAAAGGGAAGTTAAGTCCCAGATTTATTGGACCTTACGAGGTTTTGAAGAGAATTGGAAAGGTTGCATACGAGATAGCGTTGCCTCCTCACTTGCATCATATTCATAATGTTTTCCACGTGTCAATGTTAAAGAAATATAATCCAGACTCGAATCAGCTGATATAATACGAGCCCGTAGAGATCCAACCTGACTTGTCATATGTCGAGCAACCCATAGAGGTCTTGGATAGAAAAGAGAAAGTGCTTAGAAATAGAACGGTACCTATAGTTAAGGTTTTGTGGAGAAATCCTAGAGTAGAAGAATATACTTTTTTTGCTAAATTAGAAGAATATACTTGGGAATTAGAAAGTGAGATGTTAGAAAAATATCCTCATTTGTTTGGCTAGGTCAGATTCTGAGGACATAATCTATTTAAGGGGGGAAGGTTATAAAAATCTGTAATTTTGCAATTAGATAATTAAATGTTAACTGTTAATTATATGAGAATATTTATTAAATATTAAAATTATGTGTTATTTGATTTAAACATGTCATATGTGCATGCTAGTGTGTGTGGTTATAATCGTCATTATTATTATAGCTATTTCTTAATAGTTTATGAATTTCGTAAAAATGAGATTTTAGAAAAAGAATTATGAAAAATATAAAATCACTTTGAAAAATTCTTTTCAATGCTTTCTAATGATAATAATTATTTTTAGGACTTTTCAAAAATACAAAAATATTATTTTTGTAGAAATTCAATTTTTAAATTATTTAATATTAGTTTTTACTTCTAAATTACGTAATAAATTCAAAAATGAGTCAATAATTCTGAAACATTATTTATAAGAATTTTATAATATTATAATGCTTAGGAAAAATTTTCATAATTTTTAGAGAATTTTTCGAATAAAATTTATATCGTGTTTAAACGTATTAAGTGGTACGAAAAATAGAATAATACGAAACAAAAAACACATGGCAACGTTAGGGAACTGAAATCATGCATGTGTGACACATGTCATGTCACGTGCTAAAGGACCAAAAGGGGTGAGTCACCCTCTAGTGTGTGTGCATGTGTGACATGTGTCCTTACTAAAAAAAAAAGAAAGACAAAACACACACAAACACTCTTCTCTCACTCTCCTCTCCACTCTCACCCTCGACTATCTCCTCTCCCTCTAACCCCCGAATCACCACCTCCCTACCACCAAGCCACCATTCCAATTTTTATTCTTCTCCATCATTTCATTAGTAGCCTTAATTCAATAACAATTTTCGGAGCAAGAGTTTTCGGTTTCGGTTTTCATCTCGGAAGTTATTCAAGTCAAAGTGAAAAATACACTCTCTCCTCTCTTTTCTCATTTCCGAATTAAGGGTATAAATCAAGACCCTCAAATATTATTTTATTCATTTTTTTTCGGATTAAATGTCTAGTTTATGATAATTGTTAAGTTCTTGTGATTAATTAATATCTTAAAGTATGCTATGCTTATATGGGTTGTGATTATCAAAAGTGTACCTTGTATGTGAACAAATGTTATGGACTTGATTTCATTTATATGATTACTTCAACTAGGATGAACAAAATTACATGTCTTGAATGATCATTCGAATTTTTGAGATTATTAATGTGCGGGTTAGTTTGTATGTGTGAATCTGAATTACCCTGTTTTCATATCATTAGTTGACTGACCTACAAATAGTATTGGGTGATGAAACTTGGTCAAAATGTGTACTTTGGAGTCTACTTTCCACTGGTTTTGAAATTAGAACAAATGAGTTTTTGGTTACAAAAATATTGATGTTTTACTGCACCTTGGTTCTGAACTCGGATTCTGCAACAACTCTGTTTTTGTGTAACTATTTAACTAATCTACCAATGGTATTTAGTGATGAATTTTGGTGAGAAAGTGTATCTTGGAGTCTAAATTCTTTGGGTTCAAGAATCAGAACAATTGGCTTTGTGGTTACATATATAAAGGCAAATTACTGCACCTTGGTCTGAAATTTTGACACTACAGCGACCCTGTTTTGTATGCCCTGTTTGACTGACTTAGACTTGGTATTTGCATCTCACAATTTTACTGTAGTTAGGACCAGAGCCTAGGAAGATCTCATATAAATTTGACCGTAAAACAATGATTTTTCAATTTACTAAAATTCGTGGAGTGCAAACTGTCCAAGTAGGATTATTATAGTTTTAATTAAATACTTGAGTTGTGTTATGATTTGAACATTGTGATAATGTACTAGGGGTATAAGGTTGAAACTATATGGTTACGTGCTACATGCTTATGACTTGTTGAACGTGTATATGGTGGATTTAAGTTGAATTGAATGATTGTGGATATTTACTTTTGGGCTAGTCCTATTTATAGGGGAGATGCTGCCGAAATTTCGTTAGAACTTTAGTTAATAAATATTACGTGTATAAATTGTTTATGTGATATAATTACATGCTATGTGGTAATGTGGACTGTATTGTGTGACAAAGGGGGTAATAGTATCTTAGTATGAGGATATATTAAGTTAGAACCGGCAATTAAAGACATAGTCTTTTGGTTCTGTAGGTTCTTGTCAGCAGTAGTATTCAGCACCTAGATACTTATTCCCTACTTCACTATCCAGGCAAGTGTTCCTATCCTTATCTTATACATATGTGCAAATGCATTTATACAAATCTTCTTATAAGTTTCTGTACTTATGTACCATATTTTCCTTAATAAACGCTTTACCCTCTATTGACAAAACAAGTTAGTTAGTTCCTCTGAATGTAAGGCTTATTTGTTATAAGTATACTTCTGAAGGAAAGAACTATTTCTTTACTACTTGGAAGAGTGGTTTAAAATATAAAGTTATTCGAAAGAAGGCTTAAAAATTTGAATAGATTATTGGATATAGTTTTCTATAAGAGGACTATAGGCGCCAGTTGCAAGATGTGAAACAGACTGGCTGTCGAAACCAGAAGTTAGCTTAACTGCTGTGGATCCACAGAAACGGACAATACTTCGGTAAGTGTCGGGGTTGCAAAGGATTGATCACCTTTTGCAGGCCAAGCGTCGGGTTAAATCCAATATCATTATTATTCAAAGTTTTGTTCTTAAAAGTGGAAGATTTATGCTTTAATCTTGTCAAAAGTTTAGATTGTGCTCAATGAAGGGTAACAACTTTATTTACTTCAGATTTGCAAATGCTCTTGTACTATGTACGCATGCTTTTTATATCGATAATGCGCTTGCTGAGCGTTCTTTTAGCTCATACTTGTTTTGTTCCACCCTAACCTTTTCAGATGGCTCGTGTCAATAAAAACTTGCCGTAAGAGTACCTCAGGTTCTACTTCAGGTTCCCTGTTCGGACTTGATAGCTTTCAGGTAGATTCAGGCTAACATGAATCTTGTATAGACTAGGCTTTTGAGTTGTGGTTGTATCTTAAGTTAAACATTCAAGCTATGGTGTAGTCTCATGTAGAGACGGTCACATACCTTGTGTTGGTTTGTAATAAGATGTTGTAACCTATTTCATACTTAAACTTGGAGAGATCCTAGTGTTGGGGTTTGTTGTATAACTTTTGACATTATTAGTTTGAAGATACTTTTATTTGTATCTTATAATTTGTGTAGTGGCACCAAATTCTAACCCCAGGTTTGGGTCGTCACACTCTATCTCCGTACATTTCAAAGCTAAGCAATTATAATGTAATTTCAAAAAATTCTTTTATTCTTCCTGCACATATATATATACATATATATACTTACAACAAATCCACAAGTTTTACATAGTCCACCATTATTATGGCTGCCAATTATTGGGCACTTCCTTGCAATTCCTAAATGCTCTTTAACATTGTGGTCTTGCTCTACAGAATCAGTTGCTTTCCTAGGACAGAATGTGTCGCTTTGGATGAATGTAAACCCAGTTTGCTTATTTTGCAGTGTGGATAATGAAAATGCTGAACACTTGTTTTACACTTTTCCATTTGCTTCGAGTATTTTACGATATCTGCAGCTCCTGTCTCTATTTGCTCCTGGTCAGTTATTCTTGCTGGACAAATATGCAAAGTTAGAAAGTGGCTTGCTTGGCTATATATTGCAGTAGCCACTCATTAAATTTGGCAACAAAGGAATTTCGACTGCATAACCTAAACCAGAGACAAGCTTCTAAGCTTATTGTTCAAGATGTTAAGAGAATGATTTTGGAGAAAAAGTCTTCGCCTGCATTTTTTTTAATAAGGTGGTTGCTAAAGATCTTACATTATTAACCCCATTCCTTTATTAGATTGTTTCTCTTGTCGTAGAATGTTTTTTTTTCTTTTCATGCTTACTTGATTATAGGGGTGAGAAAAAAAAACCGAAAAACCGAAACCGATCCGAAAAACCGAAAAACCGTACCGAAAATAACCGTAACCGAAAAAACCCGTAAAAAACCGTAACCGCACCGAACCGATACTTCGGTTAGGTTACGGTTTCGGTTTTGGCCTATAAACCGAACCGAGAAACCGAACCGCCAATATATTATTTTTTTAAAAAAATATTTTATTTTACACCTATATATCATATACTTAGTCAGCAACCCTAATTTATTCCAATACAGCAATACGCCTCTTTCCCTCATTCACAGACCAGGCACGCCTCTTTCTCATTTTTCTCTCAAGAAGTCGACCACTCAACCATTGTCCAAACTCCAAACTTCAAATTAATCCCCAAGTTTGTTCAAGGTATTTACTTTATCTTTAATTGATCTTATAGATTTGAATCTTCTGCATATTGAAACAAACTAAAGTGAAAAAGATAAGCATAACTACTTAATTAGGGTTCATTTATCTACAAATTCTTCAAATTAATGTGAAGTATGTCTAGTTCCCCGTCCTTGAATTGATGCAACAGTGGTCAAAACTCAAAATGATGTCCTCTTTTTCTTCCTGGTCAAAACTCAAGTTGATTATGTATCAGTGTTGATGTCTCAGTAGCTTGCTTAGTTTGTTTTCATTGCAGGGTATGCCCCTGGACTTCGTTTCTGGTTGTTCTGAGGAATTAATTTTTTATTTATCAGAAAAAAAACATCGAACAAAGAGAATGTGGACAAGTGTTAGGTCCTAAACAAGGGACCCTTTGACGCAGCGGAATAACACCCCAAACAGAACACTACAACCACAAGTTATAAGCTATAACAAGATAATAATCAAAGTACACACACAAAGAACAAGGAATTTGTTGGCCAAGTGAAAGATCCATTTTTTCTTGTATATATTGATACGTTTCTGTTTCTGTATACAATGTCACAATCATTAAACCTAGCTAATTCACTACCGTTTACATATCATATTAACTATGGGCCTAGTTTAAGAATTAACCCAAAAACACTTTTGGGCCAACAATACCCGCTCCTCACCACGGGGAGCTTATTCCACACCGTGGTGCAAAAACTCCTGCCCCTACCTCAATAAACAGGCCTTCTGCACCTCCAAATCCGATCTCCATCGTTCAGAATTTAGATACATGAGTAAGGAAGATGCTGTCCAAAATTCAGGACGATCCGACCGTTGGAACTCCGGGAAACGCAAAAACAAAACAGCTAACACAACAAGAAAAATTTCTGCGAATTTTTCACATTAGCACCAAAAAAACTAACCCAACCTTTCAATCTCACAATTCTCCACCTCGTACATCATTTGATCAACCTCAAATTATGGACGAACACTGAGAATACCATGAAAGCCTTGATATGTAAACCCCAACCGACTGCGTCATATTACCATGACTGCCTACGTACCCTTAACCGGGATCAAGCCACCGTAGTTCACACCATGGGGTGAAATCTCCACCTCACCCCAACACCGCCCCGAAGGGCAATCAATACCGGATGATATTGAGCAAGTCCAAGCAATGTTGAATCTTGCTTAATCCACAGCGTGGTACAAAAACTCCTGCCCCTACCTCAATAAACAGGCTTTCTGGACCTCCAAATCCGATCTTCATCGTTCAGAATTTAGATACATGAGTAAGGAAGACGCTATCCAAAATTTAGGGCGATCCGACCGTTGGAACTCCGGGAAACGTAAAAACAAAACAGATAACGCAACCAGAAAATTTTCTGCGAATTTTTCACATTAGTACCAAAAAGGGAAACGCAAAAACAAAACAGCTAACGCAACTAGAAGAATTTCTACGAATTTTTCACATTAGCACCAAAAAACTAGCCCAACCTTTCAATCTCACAACATGCCCACACAATCTTGAATCTGGAGACAAATCCAGGTTCCAGCAAGAAATTAAAATTTATAATCAAAAACATCTATCGAAAATTTAAAGTATACTCAAGCCAACAATATTAATATAAAGATAAAACCAGACCAGGAATTTTCTTAAGTTTTTTCCGAAAATCTTGCTGCTAAATATTTTGCTTCGAACAATCTCCAGAATCCTGCTTGGAATGTGAGGTGGCAGATGCTTATCTCCTGAAAATTTTCTGTTATTTCGCTTTCGCCTAAGAGAGTAGACTGCTACTGCAATATGGATGAAGGCTGCTGATGTGCTTTGAATTCCATTTGGCATCATATATACAATTAAAATAGTGTCAGTCCAGTTAATCCCAACTGGGCGGGATTGGCATGTCTTCTTTTCAGTTTTCTCATTAGCCTTTTTCCGCTTTTGTGCGTCCTTGTTTGATATTAGACGTATTAATTATCTAATTCTTTGCAAAACAAAAGCTATGTTTTTAATTTATTGTATTAGCTATTTTTTTAGCAAATTAAAGATGCAAGTTTAATAGGAAGTTTAGCAAATATTTGAAGATCCGGACCAAATGCTTCCCTACTGCCTAATTTAGATTAACATCTCTACTTCTCTAGCTATTATGCATGATATCTAATACCTGTGATGTGCCAACAGTATTGAGCTTAAGAAATATATCTGTACTGTTAACTGTGCACAATTCTGCATAGCCTTTGGTATGACCAGATGGAATTATAATGTGAGTAATAACTTTACATCTGATCTAAGTTGAATAGTCAGGTGAACTGTTATTGTTTAGGATGGAAGATAGCATGTTTTGAGGGTTGGGAGTTGATCAACACTCTTCCTTCTTATAACTTCTGTGTTAAAAAACAAAATTTATTTGCTGCATTACTGCATCCTTATTATTATCACTTTCTTTCAATAAAAGGTTTGTCATGTTTATCCAGAATATACATAAAAAAAAAAAATCTGTGCCAAATAATTGCAGTCGGAAGCGTTTTAGTGAGAAACTAGCAGAACAATGGTGGCCAAAGAACCGAGGGCCAATATATGGAAAGTAAATGTGATCGACAAGTCAAGTGTTTTGTAACACATAACTTGTACATGAAAATTTTCCCTTTTTTACTTTCTTCCCTCTTTTAGCAGTTGGAAGGAAATTCGTATTGATAAATTATTCAGCTGACATCACATTATGGTCGGAAGCGTGCAATGAGGAATACGATAGTAAAGAGGTTGTTCATTCTTTTTGCTGAGGGAGCAAGATTGAGGTTTTACATAAGGAAGCTGGGTAAAATTTGTTAGATAATAATGTAGTTCAGAAGTGTTCTTTTCTTCTGGTTACAGTGGTCTGTTTTCCGGTTACTGTTGGTCTCTTTTCTGGACACTATTGGCATGCAGTTGGAAATACACAATTGGTCAATGAACTAAAAACTACATAATTGACTTGTTCTTCCCATAAGTCGGTGACAAATCTTATTATCCTTCCATCCTAGTTGCGTTCGCTTGCTTCAAGTCTGATTCCAGTTAGATAACAGCAGTCAATAATACATATATAGTCTCCACTGTTCTTACCAGCTGATGAAATTTGCTGATTTCCTAGTCCTTGTCCCTCAAGATTTGTCTTTTGAAGTTAAAGGAGCATGCAAGAAGATGCAACTTGGCTCGTATTACAAAAAAATTAACAATTGAGACATTTGTGTAAAGCCAGGTGAGTTGATACAAATATTAAAAAGTAGAAATTAATCTTGTAGCATCAAAAGTAAGTTCTATCAAGGACCAAATTTATACTTAAAACAAAGGGAATTAGCTCGCCCTCCCAATCATAATTTTTGTTTTGTTTTGTATTTAATTACTTCTAACACCGTACGTCTATTTAGCAATACCCCTTTAAGTCCTCTCGTGTCTTGACTTGTTGCAGCTTGCAGGTGCTGAAAGCCTAAAATAATAAGTAAGAAGGATAAAAAACAAGAGTACTCTCTCCTTCCCGTCCATTTGTTATCATTTCAAAATAGGGTATCGATACACATTTTAATTTTTAAGGTGGATTTTAAGGATAGTTCCATAACTTATTTTTGAAAGTTTCTTTTTTTGTATAAAAATAAAACAATCCTATTTTTATACAAAAAAAGAAACTTTCAAAAATAAGTTATGGAACTATCCTTAAAATCCACCTTAAAATGCGTGCTAGAAAATGATAAAAAAGTGTAAATAAATGGATGGGACAGAGGGAGTAACATTGTTCTAGTAGCAAAAGAAAACAATAGCATTGCTCTAGGAGGTTTAAAGTGAAATACACGTGTATATCTAGGACGGTAAATGAATCGAGCCAAGTCGAGCTTGAAACAAGCCAAACTTAATTCTTTTTTTTAACAAACTGAGTCGAGCCGATCTCGAGTCCTTAACGTACAACTCGTGAATAGTAAAATTTAACATGAAAAAAAAGAAGTTTAAACCCAATTTACCCAACTAATTATCAGTTTCGACTCAAACCCAACTTCAAATTTTAATCTATTATTCTCAAAGGATTCACGATTTAGATATTATTTGGATTGTAATTTTAAATTTAACATGTGATGATTTTATGAAAAATTACAATACATGTAATTTTTTTCGAGTTTTAACGAGCCGAACAATTTCGCGCTAATAGTTCGGCTCAAACTCGTTAACTTAATGCATATATCTTTGTGTTCGAGCTCGAGGTCTTAAAGAACCAAACCGAATTGAGCCGAGTTCGAGCTTGTTCACGAATAACTCAATTCACTTACTGCTGTATATCTGTCTGTGTCATTCAGGTGCTCAAGTACCTTTATATTGGCCAGTAGTAGAATTGTATAAACAAACACTGACACACATAGAAGGTTGCCATTCACCAGACCTTTGGTTGTCGAAAACAACGTTATTATTCTAGTAATAGTGGAACAAAAAGAGACCATCCAACGTTAAACAGTGAGACAAGTATTCACTTAATTTCAGTCCACAAACAAACTTAGCAGCATATGTACGTTGCAACCATGCATCCAAAACCATTCAAAACAGAATATCATGCGTACTAATTGAATTTGTTCTACCAAACAAAATTGCATAACGTTCCGAATATATTAAACAAGCCAACACATTTGAGGCTGGTATATATTCTCTATCTACTTATATATTATATTATATGCTTATCCGTTGCCATCATATTTCAAGAATTTATAAATTTTCAATTATTTTTTGGTTTTTAACTCTGTTACTGGTGATTTGTCAGTGTGTTAATAACCATGCATATATACTTGAATGGTGAGTTGCTACGAACAGCTCAACACAATACATTTTAACCTTTTACTTTAACTGTTTGTTGCTTGCTAGGTAATTATAAAATGAAACCTCTTTCAATCATACGTTTTTACGGGAATTATTATATTTGATTATATGAATATCCTAATTTCATTATATTTTAAAATTTATTATTTTTCAAACTTTGTTATATGAATATCCTAATTTCATTAATAATTTTGAAAACCATGTATATTTTGCAATATGTTCATCTTGAAAATTCTTTATGTTTTGCAATTGGAACATATATGTTTTGCAACACAAATGTGTTTCATAGAACAATTCGTTTTGAAATATTTTGTTAGCAAAATATACAAAATTTTCAAGATTTTCGATGAAATAATGATATTCACATAATAATCTTTGCAAAATAATAAAATTTACAAAATTTTGAATACAAAACGTATATATACTCCAAATACTCCAATTAAAACAGTTCTTCATAGAACTTTACTCATATTTTATATATTTTATTTTATTAGGCCTGTAATTTACTCGATCTACCTCTGAGTATAGGTACTCATCACCAACAAAAAAAAGGTACTCCTATATATTTGATTACATCAATATATTTACCCTTCCCCTCTTGATATTATAAGGGGCCTGTTTGGGGTTCATTATAAGTTGAAGCTTATGCTTTATAAGGCCATAAGTACTTATGGGGGGTGTTTGCCAAAATAAGTTTTGGCTCAACTTATAACTTATAATCCCATAAGTTGAATGTTAGGAAATCCTAACATTCAACTTATGCTTATAACTTATTTCTCGATATACGCAATATATAATATCCTTCAAATCTTCAAAATCATATATCTCTCGATCCATTCATTAGAAAATTGATATGTATATCTCAAATTTCTCTACTCATCGAGATCTATTCATTGACATCCATTGTTAAATATAAAAAAACAAATATTTTGAAAACTATAGAAAAAAAGTTAACTTATAAATTCTGATTTACCCAAACAGTTTACTGATTATAAGTTCTGATTTACCAAACACTTTACTGACTTATAAGTTATGCTCTACTTATCACTTATATGACATAAGTGCTTATAAGTCATAAGCTACATTTTTTAAGATACCCCAAACACCCACAAGGTAACGTGGGTGCACAAAACATACAAGTACATGAGACTATTAGTGGATTACAAGAAATATTTTGACGCAAAAAGTTGGATTAAACGAGTGCTCGGTGACAAGCATAGTGAATTTACAAGTTACATGGAGATCTAACTTGAGCTCCATTATCTTTGTACTCACCAATACATTAACTACCAATCAACCAACACATTATAAAAATGTAAATAAAAAAAGAGAGAGAGCATATTTTGGCGTTTTTGCTCAAGTACTCCATGCTTCAATATACAGGTGGATCGCTATTACCCCTCCGTCCCATTTTATAAGATCCTTATTTCTTTTTGGGACGTCCCAAAAAGAATGAACTTATTATACTTATTATTTTTGAAAAGTAATTTTCACTATTCCATCCACTACTTTTCTATTTTATACTCTCTTTTTATTCAATAAACACTATTACACCCACTACTTTCTCACATAACCCATTTTTTATACACTTACTTTCACAACTAGCCAATCAAATATTGTCATTTAGCAAGTCAAACTCATTTTTCTTAATCTTTGTGTAAATTTGACAGTATCATTATTTATGGGACGGGGGACTATATTGTAAGCCCCGTAGAGAAGTGAAAGTTTGTCTTTGTGGGGTTAAAAATAATTTTGCAACTAAACAAGCTAGCTAGTTGCGAAGAATGTGAGGATGAGAATAAGTTGCAACGCAATTCCCCACATATATATATATTCCTATAATCAGAAAACCAAATGGGCAAATAGTGGATGGAATATATAGCTGGACCTCATTCGTTTATTCCATGTAATTGCTGACCACGAGTCACTACTAGACTTGAAATATATTGCTAAATTTGTTATATATCTGAGTAAAGTGATACTCCCTCTATTTCTTTATAACTTTTCCCTTTTGACTTTGTTACTATTCATTATAAGCGATTGACTACTAATTTACGGATAATTTATAAAATAAAATATAGTCATGAGTGATCTTGTTGGATTCGTATTTATGAGTACTTTAATACAGTGAAGTTTTTATATTTAGTACTAATACGAAATTCAAGATATTAACGATCAAAAGTGTGCATTGATAAACGTGTTTTTAAAAAGAGGAAACTTATTATGAAACGGAGGGAGTATATCGTTTTGGTTCAACTAAGTGACCATTTCACTTCACTGGATGTACGTAATAATGTTATACAGGTTTCCGGGAATTATTCCTACGCCTCTACGAATTTATTTCTATTAAATGAAATACTAAATGACAAAAACATTAAACTTATCCTCTAATATATGAGTAGTGCTAGCAGTAATATCAAATTGGGTACCAAAAATTGTTACCAAATGATATGATACTAATTATTTGGTATTTTCGGATGTTTTAATTGGTGAAAATTCATGTGAATGCATGGGGCACAATTATTATTTGCATTGTAGCCAATCAATTTATGACACGTGTCATTTGGGATCCGTTTTGTGAATCAATTAGGGGTCTTTAACATTTTCCCTAATATATTTACTCCGTCCTGTCCATTTATTAACATTTCAAAATAGTGTGTTTGACACGCATTTTAAGGTAAATTTTAAGGATTGTTCGATAACTTATTTTTGAAATTTTCTTTTGTATAAAAATAGAACAATTCTATTTTTACACAAAAAAAGAGAAAATTTTAAAAATAAATTACGGAACTATCCTTCAAATTCACCTTAAAATGCGTGCCAAAAAGTGACAAAAAAATGTTAACAATTGGGTGGGACGGAGGGAATATCTACTTATTATTATTCAGTCAATTTTAATGTCATAATTAATACTCCCTCCGTCCCAATCAATTCTTTACCTTTTGTTTTTACACTTTCTGGCATGCATTTTAAGGTGTATTTTAAAGATAGTTCCATAACTTATTTTTTAATTTTTTTAATATATATATATAGAGGGCTATTCCATTGAGACCCCTGCTATAATGAGAATTGCACATTGGGCCACAAATTAGGCCCAATAAGTAAAACACGCACGCGACACTACATTCTTCAAATTAAAAAAACGGACAAATGCTAACTGCCTTCTTTATTATTCACCACTATCGATGAAACCACCTCTCTCTGTTGCACGATTATTCACCATTTTCTCTGTTGCTCACACCTTCTAATCACCCCCAAATTTGCCCTAATCGAGCCTCTAAACCGTTGAAGATCTTCATAACACTGCAATATCTCGACTGTTGTTGTGGAATAAAAACTAGGTTATTAGATTGCGGCTAGGGTTTGATGTATTTAATGCTAGGGTGTGTGAGCTTCGTGCTTTAATGGCTGCTTCTGCGTTCGAGACTTGAACGGTCCTCACAGAATGCCTACGTATCTCTGTATTAAGAGAATCAAGCCAAAAAACATAGTTCTGAGTTGAGGGGTCTGACCCTTTATATAGGCTGAGAAGCCTCAGAATTAGGGTAGGGTTAGGAGACTTGGTGGGCAAGTCAGCCTTGAGGAAGGTTCTAGACTCCTTCCTTGTAGGAATCTGTTTCCTTGTATGACTGTGTGGCTTGGAGGCTACTCTTTGTAGAGATAACGTCCTTATCTGACTTGTATCTCCCAGCTGTTAATTACCCCCAAATATTAATTACGAAATTAATATTATAATTGGGATTTGGGCCCATCTGGTGGGCCCCACGTTTGGACCATTCTAGGTCTAATTAATGCCACATTAAATGTGTCTTTAGGGCTTACTTTTAGCCCATATCATTTGCCCCCCAACTTCTAGGAAAACTGATCAGGTTTTCCTTGAAGTTATAACGGTCTTTTCTGAGACTTGGGTCAGGGTTTATTGCTCGTACGCGAGTATTAACAATATCATCTTAATGCAAAGCGTGGAGCGACCGACGCTTTTACGATGATGTTAAATGGCACTAGACAGCGCTAATCAGCCTTAAACGATGTTTAAACAATGTTAAATGGCATAAAATGACACTAAACGGCGTTCAACGGCACTAAACGGTGCTTAAATGTAAAATTTTTCCATGTTTCTGGAATTTTTTAAGCTTTCTTCTTTTTTATTTCTCTCTCTCTTTTTTTTTTTTAGCTCAATTTCGAGCTCAGTTTCGAGCTCAATTTTCGAGCTCAAACTGTCCCAGGTCGTGGCTTTTTTCGAGCTCGTTTAGTTCATTTTCGACCTGAGCTTTTCGAGCTCATCTAGTACAATTTCGAGCTCAATGGACGAGCTCAAACAGTCCCAGGTCGTATCCTTTTGACCTATTTTTCAAGTCATTTTCGACCTGGAAGTTTCAGGCTCAATTTGTTCAATTTCGAGCTCAAAAAACGAGCTCAAATAGGGGCCAAATCGTGGCTTTTTTCGTAGAAATCCAGTGTTTTTTCGACCTGAAATTATCGAGCTCAAATAACGTTAAAACGACCTCAAAATTAATCCTAGGTCGTTAGGAATTTCCATATTTTCTAGTTCATTTTCGAGCTCAGACTCACGATCTTAATTTTAAGGAATATCGACCTCAAATGGGTTTCAAGTCGTATGGATTTTTCGTGACTTTCTGTTCTTTTTCGACCTCAAATTTACGACTTAGCCATAGCATATTTTCGACCTCGAATTTAAGACTTTTCTGGTCGTTTGATTGAGCTCGGAAATGTACTACAAAGTGAGGTCGTTGGTTTCGACCTCAGTCAACTTTGTTGGGGACTCTTGTTTGGTTTTGGGCCTTAGGCTCATGAGAATTTGGGACCTCTCCTCGTGGGCCCTAATTACATGTTTGGGCTTTCCTTTATTGGAACCTTAGTTGACTTTGACTTGGGCCTTAACAGGCCTGGTGCTGTTTGGGCCTTTTAGAGCCCACTTTGTATTAATGGCCCACAAAGGTTTCAAATGGGTTACAACCGGTTGATATTCACTTTAACCGGTTGATATTCACCCTTAACAGGTTGGGATGCTTTATATTTTTGCCTATATAAAGATCAAGGCTTTCACTTTCATTTCACCACAAAAGTTTCTAAAAAACTCTCTCAAAAGTTCCAAATTTCTTTAAGAAATTTTCTCTGAGTTTGATCCTCTTTCTTTGAAGATTCAAAGGCCTCCTTCAAGTTTCCTGGCGATTTTTCTTCCAATCTTTGAAGATTTGAAGATTACTCAAGAATTTCTGGGAATTTTTCTAGAAATTTTCCAATTGCTATTGAAGATTCGAAGAACACTCAAGGTACTTCCCAGAATTTCTAGTTTGAAGAGTACCCTTTTTCTAGGTTTTTTTCTTCAATTCCTTTGAAGATTTGAAGATTGTTCTAAAAATTCCTTCGTTCTTTGCAGATTTCCTCTGATCATCAAAATTTTTCTTTGAAGATTTGAAGAAATGGCTGAAGATCGTGCTACTCAACGTTTCCAGAAACTGCAAGTGGCCTCAAAAAGAGGTATCATCATTCGTTCTCCCCTCATGAGTTTACAGGATATGATTTTAAATCGTAGAGAAGACTTTCCATCCCTGTCACACCTTGATTCTTTTAATCATAGCAACATTTTCCATGACGTAGAAAAAATCACTGACTATAATAGGATGTATAAAATAGAATCACCCTATAGGCTTATCCCAGCTGAGCCTGGGGATCGATCTTGCCATTGGCGCCCCAATGCACTTTGTATTTACAGGGGTGCCATTGTCGCAGGGGTTCGATTCCCTTTTCATGAGTTTATCCCTAGGCTTTTAGCAGATGTAGGAGTTAACCCTTGTCAACTTCCTCCCAATTCTTGGAGGGTGATCAACTGTTTTCTGGTCCTCTGCCTTAAAAACAAATTCCCTCTTTCTGTAGCTCTTTTTAGGAAAATTTTTCAATTTAAAAATTCTGCTGAAGCTACCCCGGGTTGGGTTTACATTAGTCACCGTTCTTCTACTCCTCCAATCTTTCACCCCCAATCTATTCCTGACTCCAACCCAAAGTGGAAGAAGGAGTTCATGTACTTGATATGGGAAGGTGGAGATTGGGGCAATGTTTTCCGTAGTACCTTTGGTAAGGTCGTAGATGGAAGTGCCAGTGATATTGAGCTGAATGAGGAAGAGACCTTTGCCTACCAGGAGCTCATCAAAGATAATTATTCTACTATGGCTTGGGATCTCCTGAATGAGTTCCAGCTTAAAACTTTGGGACTTTCCCGAGTGGGCAATAAGGGTAATTTCCTTTCTTTTTGCATTCCTTTATTTGAATATGATTGTCTCATACCCATTATTTGTCTTTTGTTTTGTAATTGCAGCTGCAGCTTTTATCAACAAGACTAATGAGCCAGAAGATGGGGACACTGCTAGGTTGAAAAGAGCTCGTTCAGGGAAAGATCCTCGAGCCCCAACAGCCACGGATGCCTACTTGAGGCCCCATGTAGCTGATGTTGAGGAGATAGATGGCTCTTCCAAGAGTGCTTGGCGTCCTAACTGGGGTATTAGGAAGAAGGACTCCATTGTTGGAGACTGCAGGCATGCTATGGACTGGTCCTATCACTCCATAACCCCTGGTGACTTCAAGGATTATGTATCTGGCTCCACTCTTGAAGGAGCTGAAAGTGCTGTTGCTCAGGCCTTTGCTGTGGTAAGCTCCTTACTATTCACTCTCTTATATACTTGTTTTATTATTTGAGTCGTGGTTTTAACTTTGTCTTTTGTAGGCTAATGCCAACTTCCAGGGGGCCATATTCCAGGCTAAGACTTGGCGTTCCAACTATAAGACTTACAAGGCTAAGTATGATGACTCCCAGGATGAACTGGGCTCTGTCAAGGCTACCTTAGCGAGGAGGGAGAAGGAGCTTCTAGAGTCTCAGGCTGAAAATGTCACTCTCAGGAAGGACAAGGACGACCTGATTGATGACTACCTCTCCTCCCAGGAGTATGTGGGCTTCATGGAGAAGCATGACGACTCTTTGTTCCCTTACCAGTTTACTCAGGGATGGGACGGAGCTCTTGCTGAGGTTACTAGGAGATTTCCTGGTACCCTCAATGTTTCGGACTTTCCTAGCCCCCATGCTCCTATGGCCTTGACAGTGCAGGACACCCAGGAGGAGGACCAGGAGGATGATGAGAGGATCCTGGAGCCAGATTCCTCTGCTCATCTTGGCGTAGCTGGAGAGGATGAGCATACTGGAGATGCTTAGTAGTTGATATCTTTATCCATCTATTTATGTACTCTGCCTTTGGGCATGACTTTGCACTCTTGTTAACTTATTTTGAGATAATCGTTTATGTATTCTGCCTTCGGGCATAACTTCTAAATTCGTAATTTATTGTCCTTGATGCTTCTCAACTTATTCATATTCGCATGTGTAGTCTAGCATTTTGTGCATATATTTCAATAAGTAAGGTTCATATCTTATGCGAAAATGTAGGATAGTCTTATTAATATGAAGAAATGGGCACAGCCCTTACATAGATACTCTTTTTCCAATATCTCAAGTTTTAAAAACTTGGAATGGTTTCATCGACCTTATTTCTACTTCTATTACATAGGCAAAAAGCTAGGTCCTTTTCAGGAGAGCTTAAACATAGTAAACCTTGAGGTTCAATGCATGCCAAGTCCGGGGCACCTCAACCCCGTCCAAGGTTTCCAGTTTGTAAGATCCTCGTCCTAGCGTCTTCTTGACTCGATACGGCCCTTCCCAGTTCGGGGCTAACTTTCCCTTTTGTCCAACTCCAGAAGCCTCGATCTTCCTAAGAACCAAGTCACCTTGTTGAAAGAACCTCTCCTTAACCCTGTGGTTGTAGTAGAAAGATGCTTTCTTTTGATGCTCCGCATTTCTGGCATTTGCCTCGTCCCTGACTTCATCAATCAAATCTAAGGCGAGCCTCATGCCTTCTTCATTAGTCTCTGGTTCGAATGCTTCAATTCTAGGTGATGCATGCATGACTTCTAGTGGTACAACTGCCTCGGCTCCATAAGCTAGTAGGAAAGGAGTTTCCCCAGTTGTTACTTTGCTAGTACGATATGCCCAAAGTATAGGCAATAATTCATCCACCCAAGTATTTCTCGATCGTTCGACCCTCTTCTTGAGTCCATCAAGAATAATCCGATTGGCTACCTCAGCCTGTCCATTGGCTTGCGGGTGAACTACCGAAGTAAAACGAAGCTCGATAGCATTTTCCTCACAGTACTTTCTGAACTCTTCATTGTTGAATTGTGTCCCATTATCTGTCACAAGGATTCGGGGAATTCCATACCTGCAGATTATGTTCTCCCAAAAGAACTGGGAAACTTGCTTGGTGGTTATCTTGGCTAAAGGCTTAGCCTCAATCCATTTAGTGAAGTAATCAATGGCGACAATCAGAAACTTCCTTTGTGCAGCCATGGGGAAAGGACCAAGAATGTCCATCCCCCACATTGCAAACGGAATGGGAGAGCTGATTGAGGTTAACCTTTCAGGCGGCTGCCTTACAACAGGGGCATGTTTCTGACATCTGTCACACTTCTTGACATAATCCTGGGCATCTGCTAACATCTCCGGCCAATAGAATCCCAGGCGGGTAATCTTGTGAGCTAGGGCTCTGCCCCCCAAGTGCTGCCCACAGATCCCTTCATGAACTTCCTCCAATGCTTCTCTTGCCTCTTGGGGCCTTAAGCACTTCAAGTACGGGATGACAAACGATCTCTTGTATAAGATGCCTTCAATCAAGGCATATCTCAATGCTCTCACTGACAATTTTCGTGCCTCCAAGGCATCATTAGGGAGCCACCCGGTTTCTAGATGAGCTTTAATAGGATCTATCCAACAGCTTCCAACATCGATAGGTGCTACCAACTTAGAATTGATGGTCGGGGCCTTCAAGACCTGGAAGTAAACACTACCTGCATAATTCTCTATTTCAGAAGAAGCGAACTTAGAGAGGGCATCGGCCTTAACGTTCTCTTCCCTAGGAATGTGCTCCAAATAACACTCCTCAAACTGAGTCATAACAGCTTTCACAACTCTGAGGTATTTTGCCATAGTTTCATCCTTGGCCTCAAACTCACCATTCACTTGCGAGACTACCAGTCTTGAATCTCCACACACTTTGAGGTTTTTGACTCTCATAACTCTGGCCAGTCCCAATCCAGCTATTAATGCTTCATACTCAGCTTCATTGTTGGTTGTAGGAAAGTCCAACTTTAAAGCGTATTCAACTGTGAACCCATCGGGGCTTTGCAAAACCAAACCTGCACCACTAGATTTTGTTTTTGATGCTCCATCAAAATAGAGCACCCAATACTCTTTCTGATCAGGTACAAGTTCTTCATCCTTACTCTCAACTCCAGGGGTGGTTACTATCTCCTGCCCCCCGACTTCTTGGTTGCCAATGGTACATTCCACCAAGAAGTCAGCTAATGCCTGAGCCTTGATGGCTGTCCGAGGCTTATATGCAATGTCAAATTCTCCGAGTTCGATTGCCCACTTAATTAGCCTTCCACTGACCTTAGGGCTGTGCAAGATACTTCTCAACTGCTGGTCCGTCAGGACTTCAATCTTGTGTGACTGAAAATAAGGTCGTAGTTTCCTTGAAGCTGTTACCAATGCTAAAGCAAACTTCTCAATGGTAGAATAGTTCAACTCAGCTCCATGTAACACCTTACTCACGTAGTAGATGGGTTTCTGAACCTTATTCTCTTCCTTTATGAGGACGGCACTCAATGCTTGCTCGGATACCGCCAGGTATAGGTAAAGAGTCTCTCCAATGTTAGGCTTGGCCAACAGCGGGGCTTCGGCCATGTATTTCTTCAACTGTTCAAAGGCCTCTTGGCTTTCAGGTGTCCATTCAAAATTCTTTACCTTCTTTAATGTTTGAAAGAAAGGTAAACACTTATCACCCGACTTGGAGATAAATCTTCCTAAGGCTGCCACTCGGCCGGTCAACTTCTGCACATCTCTTACAGAACGTGGTGGTTCCATGTCTAAAATCGCTTTGATCTTGTCAGGATTGGCCTCAATGCCTCTCTTTGAAACCATCAGCCCTAAAAACTTTCCAGATCCAACGCCAAAGGCACACTTAGCGGGATTCAACATCATCTTATGGTGCCTCAGCACTTCAAATGCCTCTTCGAGGTGCTTAATATGATCAGCCTTGAGTAGGCTCTTGACTAACATGTCATCAACATACACCTCCATGGTTTTTCCAATCAGATGGGCAAATATCTTGTTCACCAAGCGTTGGTAAGTAGCTCCTGCATTCTTTAGACCAAATGCCATAACAAGATAACAGAAGACACCAAAGTCAGTTATGAAAGATACCTTAGGGATGTCATCTTTGTGCATCTTAATCTGATTATAGCCGCTGAATCCATCCATGAAGCTTAACATCTCATGTCCAGCTGTGGCATCTATCAACATGTCAATCCTTGGCAGGGGGAAACAATCTTTTGGACATGCATCATTCAGGTCAGTGAAGTCTATACACATCCTCCACTTCCCATTCGCTTTTTTGACCATCACAGGGTTTGCTAACCACTCGGGAAACTGAATCTCTTCAATGAAACCAGCTTCCAAGAGCTTATCCACTTCTTGCTTAATGGCCTCTTGCCTCTCCGGGGCAAAGTTTCTCTTTTTCTGCTTTATTGTCTTCCTCTTGGGGTCAATATTCAACTTATGAGTTATAAGTTGGGGGTCAATCCCTGGCATATCAGCTGCTGTCCAAGCGAACACGTCGCTATTCTTTTGTAAGAATTCTATCAACTTGCCCTTCAATGGTTCTTTCAGAGATGCTCCAACATAAGTAACTTTTTCAGGATCATTCGGCTCTAGGGGTATGGGAATCAAATCCTCTGCTGGCTTCCCTCAATGCTCTTCATCGTCACGGACATCCATGTCTTCAATTGGAAGGACCTGCCCCCCGACTCCATCGGCCCTCAAAGCGGCTACATAGCAACTTCTTGCCATCTTCTGATCACCCTTTTGTTCTCCGACACCATTCCGTGTCGGGAACTTAATCTTCATATGATAGGAAGAGGCCACAGCCTTAAACGCATGTAATCCAGTCCTTCCAAGGATTGCGTTGTATGTTGAAGATGCCTTAATCACCAAGAAATTCAGCATCTGAGTCGCCTCCTTAGGCTCCTGCCCAATAGTCATGGGCAACTGAATAGTCCCTTCAACGTTGGACTCCACTCCATTAAATCCGTATATAGGCATGTTTACAGGGGTCAACTGAGAGTCGTTGTATCCCATCTTCACAAACGCATCATGAAACAAAATATCCACAGAAGCTCCATTGTCTATCAAGACTCGTTTTACTTCTGAATTTCCAATCACAGGAGTTATGACCAGTGGGTCATCATGGGGGAACTTCACCCCTTCCAAGTCTGAATCATCGAAACCAATTACCATCTCAGTTTTGGCACACTTCGGGGCTTCTCCCACAATGTGCATTACTTCTCTTGCGTATGCCTTTCGAGAGTTTCGAGTTGTACCGGCCGCTGTCGGGCCTCCCCAGATCATGTTGATAACTGGCCCTCGGGGCTGCGTGCTACGATCACGATCATTATCCCTTCTGTCATTGTTTCTCTTGTTGTAATCCCCTCTTTGGGTTCCATGATCTCCACCCTTTGTGAAATTGTTTAGCTTTCCTTTACGGATCAAGAATTCAATCTCGTCCTTCAACTGTCTGCAATCATCCGTGTCATGTCCTACATCTCGGTGGAACCTACAGTACTGATCCTTATTCCTCTTTGCGGGGTCTCCCCTGAGTGGCTTTGGCCATCGGAAGTCCTTATCCTTCTCAATTTCCAACAAGATTTGACTTCTAGGAGCATTCAACCTTGCATAGTCAGAGAACCTTGGTCCCAAGTTCTTTTTTGGTGGCGAATCAGAGTCTCTGCTAGTTCGGGGATACTTGTCCCTAGCATCGTACTCCTGCCCTTGCTTACGCTTTTTTGTATCATTGTTTCCCTGACCATTGCCTAATGTGACTTCCTTCTTCGTGCTATCCTCGGCCTTGATGTACTTATCAGCCCTTCGTTGGAGATCAGCCATATTCTCCGGGGGATGCTTTGCCAACGATCTCTTAAAGTATAGGTCGGTGGTACCATGCTCCAAGGCTACCATTGCAACCTTATTGTCCAGATCAGTGATGTTCAGAGTCTCCTTGGTGAACCTCTTAAGATAGTCTCTCAGACTTTCGTTCTTCCCTTGTACCACATACATAAGAGATGCAGAGCTTTTCTCATGCGTTCTTCCGCTGATAAATTGACTAATGAAAGCAGCACTCAACTCCTTAAAGGAACCAATCGAGTTTGCAGGAAGTCGACTATACCATCTTTGAGCCATGCCTGACAAAGTTTGAGGGAAAGCCCTACACTTCAAAGCGTCGCTTGCGGGCTGCAACAGCAGTGCGTTTGAAAACGTTCTAACGTGGTTTGCAGGATCACCCATTCCATCATAAGCTTTGATTGTTGGCATCTTAAACTTCTTTGAGATACGAGCATTCATCACGTCCTCAGTAAACGGAGGTGTGGGATCATCAGGGTCCCCAAGTGGCATCAGATCCTTGGGGTTGCTTTTAGGGGTTTCCACCCTTGTAGTTCTTTCAGGTGGGACGGTAGTCCTTCTTTGCCTCCTTGGAGGCCTCTCCAGATCTATGAAGGGAATCGGTCCTGACGTGGGAGGTGGCAAAGTCTGATTTGATCTGGCTTGCTCCCTGGCCATATCTTCCTTTAACTTTAAGATCTCGGCTTCATAAGCCTTAATCCTCTCAGCAGCTGTTGAAGTGAGTCCATCATGGATAGTCCGAGTTCTCCCCATAGGCTCTTTACTTGCACGTCGCCTCCTCGGAGCTTCATCACGCTCGTAATCATCGCCAGAAGATGATTCATCTGAATAAGGACCAGAAAAATCGCGATAATCTCGATCTCGAATATATAGGGCATGACCACTCGGTCCAGCTCCGTAATTGGGCATCCCATACATTGGATTAGTGCTTATGGGGAGATCCGTGGTGTGGATCTGAACCCCTCGTGTAGGGTTGTTGGGGTCTACAATCAGGGAAGAAATCCCCGGGTTAGTCCCTGGAATTGTGTGGACGATAGGAGGTAGCGTACTCTCAACATGGGTAGTCGTCCCTAGGGGTTGAGAAACTTGATATGGAATGATAGTCCCGGATGTTGGAGGTACTTGCTCAGATGTCGGTAGCACTTGTTCAGTAAGGGGCGGAGCAGAGCTAAGAGGTAGAGCCTCGGTAGCGATTGGCTCCGTAGTGCTTGGTGCAGTTCTTCGTGTTTGAACCATGGTTGATGTCTTCTTCCCACAGACGGCGCCAAATGTTGTGGAATAAAAACTAGGTTATTAGATTGCGGCTAGGGTTTGATGTATTTAATGCTAGGGTGTGTGAGCTTCGTGCTTTAATGGCTGCTTCTGCGTTCGAGACTTGAACGGTCCTCACAGAATGCCTACGTATCTCTGTATTAAGAGAATCAAGCCAAAAAACGTAGTTCTGAGTTGAGGGGTCTGACCCTTTATATAGGCTGAGAAGCCTCAGAATTAGGGTAGGGTTAGGAGACTTGGTGGGCAAGTCAGCCTTGAGGAAGGTTCTAGACTCCTTCCTTGTAGGAATCTGTTTCCTTGTATGACTGTGTGGCTTGGAGGCTACTCTTTGTAGAGATAACGTCCTTATCTGACTTGTATCTCCCAGCTGTTAATTACCCCCAAATATTAATTACGAAATTAATATTATAATTGGGATTTGGGCCCATCTGGTGGGCCCCACGTTTGGACCATTCTAGGTCTAATTAATGCCACATTAAATGTGTCTTTAGGGCTTACTTTTAGCCCATATCAACTGTAAGTATAAAAAACGATATACTCTTCAATATTGTGAAAAATACGTGTATAAATCACTTTGTTACATTGTTGTAGAAGATGATTTCGCTCATACTTTGCTTGAATCAGGTTTTATTTGCCTGAATTACGTTTTATTTGCTTGAATCACGTTTTATTATACTTGAATCAGGTTTTATTTGCCTGAATTACGATTTTAAGTGATTTTTTGCATGTTACAACATAGAATATTTTCGTTTTTTATGTTTTGGTTTGTTCCAGTTGATATTGTTGTTTTACTTTCATTTTTTAAGTGATTCTAATATTAATGTGTGTCCATTACTCTTTATTGCAGGATCTATTAACAAATACTTTACTTCAATGGATAATACGAAAGAAGGTAATATATTATTACTATTAGTAATTAATGATTATTAGAAACTAGTGATTTTCTGTATAAAACTATTGATTTGTGATGATATTAAGTGACTAGTAAGTTGTGGTTTGTAAGTTGTGATTAATAGTAATTTTTGATACAAAAACAGTGATTTCTTATAATAAAAGGTGATTTGTGACTTGTAATAAGTGATTATATTGTTCTTTTTTCTATATAGTTTATTGATTTGTTTGAATGCTAGATTTTTTTAAAAGTGTTAAGAAAAAAGGTGATTTCTTATTAAAAAAAAAGGTGATCTGTAACTTGTAATTTATGCTTATATAGTGACTTGTAATCTGTTCTAGTTTAAAGTGTTATAAAAAGAGTGATTTCTTACAATAAAAGGTGATTCGTGAGTTGTTATTCTATTGTGCTTTTTTGTATATAGTTTATTGATTTGTTTGAATGCTAGATCTTTTTAAAAGTGTTATAAAAAGAGTGATTTCTTGTAATAAAAGGTGATCTACAACTTGTAATTTACGCTTATATAGTGACTTGTAAGCTGTTCCGTTTTAAAGTGATCTAAAACAGTGATTTATAATGTTTGGTTTATTAATATTGTGTGTTAATTATACAGGTTCTAGTGCAAGAAAAAGCAAGATATTGCACCAGATGAAGTTTCCAAAAACATCTTACAGTCATCCACAAAATATTGATGATAGTGGACCTACGATCATTGATGTGGGAGGTAATTATTTGCTTTGTCATCGACAAAAACATTGTTTGGTATGTAGTGATCTTAAAGTAGTACTGATTTGCAGGTTCTAGTACAAGACAAAGCAAGAGATCAAAACAAATTAAATTTGATGAGATTAAAGCAAGAGATAGTAGAAATGGGAGTGATACTGATGATGATTTTGAACTACCATAAAAAACCAAAAATAAAGACAGATATGATACAGAGCTTGTATCAGAAAGTGGTTTACGAAGAGAACGTAAGTCGAAGCATGCAGCAGATGTTCCAGCACAAAAGCCAAAACAAAAGCCACAGAGTGTTGAAGCCCTCAAAAAGCAAAATAAGAAATACAAAATCAGAGCAAATATGCACAAAAAGGATCAAGCTCCCAGGAAAAGAGATGAACTGAAACGAAAACTTGATTTTGAGGTACATTCCAATCGACCAACTTTGTAGCATTACAGATTATATTAGAACAATATAGTGATTGGCCAAAAATGTGGAGCAAGAAGTTGAAGAACAGGGGCCTGGAAAGAAACTAATTGATAAAACTAAAAGGGCAAACCTCAGACTTGTCGATGAGGTAAATATTATTTTGCTTATAGATGATTTCATCTACAACTTTTTTTACCATAATGTTGCATGATTTTTGGTGTTTTTTGTATGAAAGACAACTGATGAAGATGAACCACCGAAAGCAAATGAAAATGAAAAATGGAAGCAGAAAGAAAAGGTGACTGAAAAGGTAAATATTACGCGAAAGTCACTTTTAAAAAAATCACCTTACTGATCAATAATTACCATGTCTTATTTAATTTATCTAACTATTATCAGGAAGCAGATAAGAATCCCAGTAAAAAGAAAAAGGAGAATATATGCAATATCTTCAAGTTAAGAAACTCGCCTTCTAACTTGACAGAAATGATATCTGCGCTTTCTTACCAACAAAAGGTATGGGTAAGAAGAACCGGTTTTGGCCATCTGTTGGATTTCTCGATGGGAAAGATACCACATAGACTGGCTTATTACGTGTTCCAGTCATTTGATGCTTCAAGCCGAGCCTTAAAGCTTCCTGCTGGATCAATCACAATAACAGATCAAGATGTGCATGATGTTTTGGGACTACCTGTTGGACAGCAAAGTTTTAACTACTCAACAACATCAGAAAGAAAGAAGCTATGGACATCACAGTTCCCTGGAAAACCAGAGTATAATATCCCACCATCAACGGTGATTGATGTAATGAAAGACATGACTGAAGACAGTGAGTTGTTCAAGCTAAATTTTTTGATGATAGTCTCCAATGGATTGATCGAACGAAACAAAACATCATACATGATTAGAGATATCCTGGACTATGACATTGATCTAGACAATTGTGCTGCATATAATTGGGGGGAGTACTTGATTTCATGCCTAGTGAAAACGAAAAACAGTTGGAGTTCCCTAAAATCACTGTTTTATCCTGGCCCAATAGTGTTTCTCACTGTAAGCACCTTTTACACATAATTTTTTATTTGAAAATAGCTTGTCCATTATTTTAATTTGTGTTTCTGATAACTTTTCAGATATTCTATGTTGATCGTGTCCTCAAAGGCGAGGCAGAGATAGAACGACAGTTTCCGGCTTTTAAAGGATGGACAACGCAACTTTTAAAAGCAAGGCAAGCAGAAGAATTGAAGTCTGATTGTTTTGGAAGTGGGAAAATAATTGAAGCTAGATCAGAACAACAAAGAGCTCAAGTAAGGAACATAAAACTCTACTAGTATTTTCCCACAAATACAAAAATATTTTGCACAAAGCACTATAATATTTGCACAAAACACTAAAAACATATATATGTAAAGGATGACAATGCAGTTGAAGAAAATGAAAAGGGAGAATATGCAGCTGACAACGAGCATGTACAACAGGTATGGGTAAAAAAAAAATTTAAATCACTATAGTTTTTTAGTGATTTGCTTAGACAAATTTATTTTTTATCCACTACAAAAGTGAATAAGTACTTTGGTGAGTTGAATAGGAAAATGTAGAGAATGATGATTTTGTCTATGCTGAACAACAAACGGATTCAACAATACAGTGCTCACAACCTAGACCACAATCTGAACCAACGCAAGAGGTATAATACGAAAAATTTATTAGTTTTGGGAATATAAGGCATGCACTATGTAATTTAAAAAAATCTCATTTCTCCAAGTTTACCTTGTTTAATAGAACATGGACAAAGATGCAGCAGGACAAGAAGAGCAACCTCCAAACACTAAACCAACAGAAGAGGTATATATTGTTTGATTTATTTTTAAAGAAATTGCACAAATATACCGTTTTATTATAACTTCTTATTATTTTAATCAGGACTGGTTTGAAAGATTAAGTGTGAAGGCTGTCACGTTATTGGATGCACTTGAGGCATATAAAACTGAAATGGGAGAGGTAAAAGTTAAGCATCCAAATGAAATCACTGTTTCAGATATCGAGTGGAAAGTGACTGAACGTATACAGAAAATGGTGCAAAACTCAACAGAACAGAGAGATGGTAATATATCTGAATCTGAAAGTGAACATGAAATGGAAGATCAACATAATGAGAAAGATGTTGAGATAGAACAAAATGTTGAGATTGAAAAAGATGTTGTGATGGAACCAGAATTTGAGATGGAACCAGCTGAAATAGATCCAGATGTACTCGAACGTGTGGAGTTGATTGAGTATTTATACTCTTCACAGGGGAAAAAAGATATTGATGACTATATGGATGACGTGTCGGTTCCTTCTTTTTCACTTGGAATAAATGATTACATAATGAATGTATGCAAGGATATCAACAACGATCATGGAGAGTCACAGCCTAAGGCACAAGGTGATGATAATGATATGGTGACACCAGCACCCGCAGAACATGAGAAAAAGGATAAGAGGGAAACGAAACTTGCTGCTCCTTATCGGTCACCATATGTTCGCAGGATAATAGACTTGAAAGCAAAATACACAACTCAAAATTATGCTATATGGAGATGGATAATACAGGAGGGACAAGATTTATTGTAAGTATGCAGTTAAAATTTGCATGAATTGCCACAAAAAAATCACCACAGAAGCATCATTTTTTTAGTTTGTGATCTAATAATATTTTTCTTAATTATATACTTACAGAGAACATGTGTTTGTGGCTGGTGATTTGTTCTGCATTCGTAAGCACATGGCAACACTGAGACCAAGAGAGCGGTTATATTACTCAGTGATAGATGTCTGGTCTGCTCTAATGAATGAGAAAGAAACATACAAAGCACCAGAATCACCAATGTGCTTGTTCTTCAACATTGGCCTATCGGTAAATATAAATTTACATTATAGTCAATTTAGTTTGTATAACACTATACTAACTTCATTATCCTTATGAATGTACAGATTGCACCTTTGGATGAGAGAAAATCAGAAGATGAACAATACAAAATATTTGTCACAGAGATGGATCACTTTCTTCTAAAATACCCAAATGCAAAGTTCAACAATTATGACCTGGTATATATTCATCTCTTAGATTTTACTTCCCTTTCCTAAATATACAACTTATCTTATTTAGAAATTAATATTACGTCCTAATATTTGCAGATATTTTTTCCTATCATGGCATATGAGCATTTCTACCTCATTTGCTTAAACTTGAAGGCAAAACAATGGGATGTGATTGATAACATAAGACACAGCAAGGCAGCTAATAATGCATATACCGCGAAACTCCATCAACTGGTAAGCATGCACAAATCACCCTATGTTTTTGAATCACTTTTTTTTATAATGAATGTGACACTTTCAAATGCAAAATTTAGAAAAAACACTTTGCAAAGTACCTGAAAGAGAAAGACCAGTCATCGTTCGCAAACTATATCACTCGAATGAAGACATATTGCGTCACAATGCCTTGGCAAACATTAAAAAATAGCACAGATTGTGGTGTGTTTCTGATGAGGCACATGGAGACATATAAAGGAGAAAGAAAGAACTGGGACACCGAATTCAAATCTGAAGACCAAGCAGGGCACCAAGAACAACTGGTTCGATTGAGAATAAAATATGCAGATGCTATTTTGACCTCGCATGTGAATGAGAAAAGAAACTTTGTTGTCAAAGAATCAAAATTCCTATACAACAAATTAGCAGGACAAGGACTACTCAAAGCGATCATCGAATCAAGTAAGAAAAAGCCAAAAGCAAGACATATTAAGAAGGGAACTGTGCTGTTTCCAGAAGATGATGCAGATGATGTTAATGCAAATGCAGATGATGATGTTGCCAAAACAAAGGAATGAAATGAGTGATTTACTGGACAGTAAAAGAAAGAATTTACATTCTGCATCTTGTATATGTTCAAATTTGATTTTAGTTGTTATCGTTGACAGTGGTTTTCATTTGAAATTATTCCATTCAGAGAAAATCACTTGACATTAAGTATGCGTTGGTTAAATGTAATTTTACAGTTGGAAATTTCTTTCGTATTGGCTTCGTTTTATATTTTTGGACAATTTGTCTTGGTGTTTCCATGGAAAACATAAGATTGTTATTATCAAGTCACCTTTAATTCATATTTTAAAAAGAAATCACTGTTTTTGATAAGAAGGTAACAAAAAAAATAAAAAGAGATCACTTTAAAACCAAAAATTATATATAAATCACCTTTTTTCCAGAAAAGTCACCAAAAGTGTAACCATTTTTTTTTACTAAAATATTTATTTGCAAACACTATTAAACAACTTTTAATCAAATGGTCAATCCATATTATGTTTTTTTACCGAATTTGGCGGCATGATCTTTTTACCGAATTCAGAAACACTAAGTTTGGGATACGATTTATTCGTCGTTCCGAATAATAATAAAACCCAAAATGGAATTATTGAACCCTAAAGGTTAACTATTGAACCCCCGAGGAATTACAGATTAAATTTAAAAATTTTAATTTAAAGTTTATTTTTAAAACCCCAAAAGAAAATTTATTGGTTACTCTTTAAACAGAAATTACTTTAAAATGTAAAAGCAAATCACCTTTTACAATTACAAGTCACCAAAAAAAAAACTCATTCAAATTAACCAAAGTCACTAAAAATGACATTAACAACTGGATACCAATTTATACAAAGTTCTTGTGTCTGGATAGAAAAGTGAAATATGAAGTTCTCATTGTCACACCATATGTATAAAGATAGATCTCTACATTGAATATAATAGGATAAAATTTTGTACTAAGTATTTAATGTTGATTGATCTTCATTTGGTGCATCAACTGTTACTTGATCTTCATTTGCTCCATCAACTGTTGCTCGATCTTCATTTGCACCATCAACTGTTACTTGGTCTTTATTTGTTGAATCAACCTTGGCACCCAATGTACGTAGTTGGTTTTATTCTTCGTGAACAGGTTCTAGAATCATGCACAGTTGAATTACATAACTTGCACTGCCTAGGTTTTTTTTCTTCCTTCTCTAATTGCCTTCTCCCTTTGACTGACCAACCTCTTCAAACCAGAACCCTTGTTTTTACATTGATTTGGTGCATGAATGGTAATTTTTTCAGTCGGTTGTGGCCCCATCATCACTTCCATATGAGCTTGCTTTGTCATACCACTTTCATCACCAAGATCTGAATTCAATTGCTTCACTACTTTTTCCACGTGAGAGAGCTTTTCAACATCTACACCTGCCTTGTTCATAGATTTTTGAAAATTAAACCATATGTTAATCCACTGTATGAGATATATTTTCCATCTTTCTGAAATCATCAGAAACCCCAGTATACTTCGACGAAGATGGTCTATTTTCTGCAGTCCTGCTCCATCTATTTAGCACAAGATTCCTTGGTATTTTGGTCACTTCGAAATGGTTAAGTGCACAAAAAGCATGTCTGCAAAGTATTCCACACATGACAAATTTTTTACAAGAACATTCAGCATGGTTTTGACTGACTTGAACCTGAAATGGTAAGTACATGGTGAACAAATCACTAAAAAAAACTTACAAATCACTAAAAAATATAGTCTGCATTAAAAAAACAGAATATATTACCTTAAACAATTGGTCCTTTATCAACACATCTTTCATTATATAGCATTTAACCCCATCTAACAACGGACCAATTTCCTGAATTCTCATGTTATAACAGGATGCCAAAATCTCTTCTTGAATTTTATAGAAAATTGGACGAGTGTACAATTGTGCCGCATCAGCCTCAATAAACAACTTCGAAACTGTCGAAGGTATTGTAGATAAATCCTCCTGATTCAGCCGGGTATACTCATATCGCTGTCTGTCCATTGCACTTCCAAAACGAAGGTAAAACTCGCATAACGTATCACTTTGCTTATGAAACTGACTAAAGAAACTGTTTTCACTTTCAGACCTTGATGTTGTCCTCATTAGGCCAAACATAGGTTTATCCCTAAAAAAAGCTGGGATCCATGAAGTTCTAATCGCATACATCTCCCAAAGCCATTTGTTACCTTCCAACTTGAACTCTTTCAATACTGATTTCCACCCTTTTTCAAACTCAGCAGGTTCCAAAGTGGAAGACCAGATATATTTTTTCATTTTTTCCATAAAATCAGTTTCCTTACACAAGTAATTTCCAAGCTCTAAATAAAGAAAGAACAAGTAAACAAAAAGGGCATATAAATATAAATGAAAAGCCCTACAAGCTGAAAATGTATACACACCTTCATAGGGAACTTTTCCATAATATGCCACATGCATAAACGATGCCTCGTAGCAGGGAATTCATCACTGGCAGCAAACGAAGTCGGAATATCTTGCTTCATAGCAGGGCACTGGTCAATCACAATAACAACGGGATTACGACCCATTGCCTTTACAAAATGATCAAAAGCCCATCGGAAATGTGGAATATCTTCCTTAGAGAGAAGGGCAAATGCAAAAGTAACGCATTTATCATGTTTATCAACACCAGTGAATGGACAAAACACCATGTTATACCTATAATTAGGGCAAACATACACAAATCAGTGTAGGAACTATTACAAAATAGAGACAAAACACTTAAATTTGAATACCACTGTAAATAAAAAAAAACAGAAATCACTAAAACTTACATATTGGTATTGAATGTCGCATCAAAAGAAACAGCATCACCATAGATCTCATAATTCTTTCTAGCAACTGTGTCCGCCCAAAATAATTTGGTCAAATGGCCTTCTGAATCAACACCATATGCATAATAAAAGGACTCACAACTGTCATGTTTCGATTTAAATTTGTCAATTATCATTTGTGCATCACGTTCCCCAACATAAGCCTTCAAATCTCTACTAAAATTCCTAAACTCTCTAACTGTAGCACCCACATTAGCATACCCACCAACCAACTCTTTCATAAGGCTGTGAGACTTGCTTACTCCGATATTAACATTGGCAGCATCAAAAGCAAACTTTCGTGAAATACTAGACATTTGACGACTTACTTTAAAAAACTGCCTAGCATTTTTCGGAACAAGATCGTGATTATGTTTCTCAACAAATGTGGTTATTCTATACAACGTACCCGACATAAGCCTCAAAACTATCTTTGCAGGACAGCCACACCTATTAGAAGCTGTTCTTCGCCGACACACTTTACTTTTACTATCAGCCACAATCAATTTCTTTTCATTATACCCAGCCCTGTTACAAACCACATATTTACAAATGATTGTTTCAGGATCATCATCAGCCGCCTTCTCCGTGCTACGACGTGCATCAAAGCCAGATAATCGACCATATTCCTGATAAAATACCATACCTTTCTCCAAGCAATCAAACACCTTATTAACAACTGGTATGCAAGCCTCATCAATACACACAGGAACATAGTATCTCCTACCACCTGGTGTGATAGTACATTTTGATATTGCATCATCGCTTTCATTTGAACCAGATTGATTAGCGGAACTAGACTGATTAACATTATCAATAAGGTGGATAAAATTTGAAGAATCACCACTGCTAACACCTAAACGGAAAACATAAAAACACACATATAATGAGTTATAAGGAAGACAATTGCACATCACTAAACAAAGACAAATCACCAAAATAAGAACAACAAATCACTTAAAAATATGTGATTATATATTTACAGAATAAATTCATGTAAGCTGATGTAAACTTGTTAAAAATGCAAATTACTAAAACAGATCACTAATAGACTAACAAATAATTAAAAACAACTTAGTTTGTAGCTAATCAGCGGATAAGAAGAAAAACAAAATCTCAAGCTAAATCTGTTAACAAATTAAATGAACAACAAATCGATTAATCATAAAAATAAATATACTAACAAAAATTGGAAAAAAGTACATTGATTACTGCTAATTCGCAACAAATCGTCGGTAATCATGATGAAAACAACTGTAAAAGAAGAGATACCACCGGAGATGTGAAATTCGTCCAAAATTGATATGAATCGAAGCTAAAATTGATATAGATCGATGCTAAAACAAAGAGAACAGAGAGAAGACAAATTCGAAAGCTAGAATTGATGTAAATCGAAGTTAAAACTGATCGGTAGAGACGAGAAAATACAGAGAAGAGAGATTAGTGAGAGTCTGAGAGAGAGGTGTTAATTAATACGGAATATACGTATTAATTACTATGTATCTTTGTCTGTTATAGGATTAGCGTTAACGGATCAGATTAGAAGTTAACAGTAAAAAAGGAAGGGCTGAGATTAATTCTCAGTTCTCATAATAAGGGGGGGTCTCATTTGAGCACAAGCCTATATATATATATAGGGTCTTACTCAAATAGAAACCAAATTAAAATAGAAACTAGAAACTAAACCCTAACCTAATATTTAAAGCTAATCTAATGATCAAACTAGGGGGACCCCAATACAAAAAGTTCATAATATTCTTGGCTCCATCCAGCAAAAAAAAAAAAAAAAAAAATACTGTTCACTGCTGACGTGGCAGTGACGTCAGCGTGAACAGTAATTTTTTTTTTTTTTTTTTTTTTTTTTTTTTGCTGGATGGAGCCAATAATTTTAAACACTTTTTGTGAAGGTGCCCCTGGCGGGGCCATTAGAATGAATGAAATAGAATTTATTTAATGTTAGTTTCTAGTTTCTATTTAAGAGTTGGTTTCTATTTGATACTTTGCCTATATATATATATATATATATTATATTTTTATAAAAAAAAGAAAATTTTAAAAATAATTTATGGAACTACCCTTAAAATGCGCGTAAAAAACATTAAAGAATGAGGGAGTACTATTTTGTATTTTAAGAATTGCAGACAAGTCTTATGAACTCCAACCCGACTTGGATCAAGGTCATAAATTTTAAGAATTGGAAGGTCGACAAATGCAAAAAATAATTTTAAGAATTATTAAAATACAAGGATGAAGGCCTTTATAATTGGAAGGCTCTGTTCTAAAAATCCCCGATTTAGCCGATTAATCCTCGATTAATCTTCTGGAAGGTAACCAACCGATTCGATTTTTGAAATCCGATTAATCCTTTTAATTTATTTAAAATGATATGTCTAATTGTAAATTAGACTAATATATTAAATATTATTATAATATCCGATTAATGCTCCGATTAATCCATCCGATTAATCCCCGCCTACCCGATTAGGCGCTAGGCGGTACCCCGGCCGCCCTGAACCGCCTAGCGATTTCTGGAACACTGTTGGAAGGTCTAAAACAACGACTTTAATGACCTTATGGTCGAGCCGCCTGTGCTATCACTTTGTCTTATGAACTCCAAGTCGGGTTAAGCTCGACAAAGCCATAAATTTTAAATGCAAAAAATTGGTTTTGCTAAATATTCGATATGTATGAATTAATTTGGTTCAAAAGCTTGAATTAACTTTTACTATATATTCAGAAAAGTTCAAATGCAGTAAGTTCGGTTCGAGTTTGGCTCAAATTCAGCTTAAATTAAATTTGATTAAATATGTAATAAATATATAAATAAATCTTTACGTAATATTAAATATTTTTATGTAATTACATGAATGATTAAATTCAATTTGATAAATTATTCGAATAGTTCGAGTTCGAGCTCGACTCAATTATTCTCGAATCGAACTCGAATATTTCATGAACAAAACTAGAATAACTGACTAACAATTTATCTCATTTACACATCCTTACTCATACCTCAGTGATCTTTTAAACCAGACTGAGCTAAAAAAATTTACACAACAACTTTTTTTTTTTCTCGTAATGAGTTATATACTTTATAATATAAAGTAAAATATAAAATATAGTTATTTTTATTACTACAATCATAGAGTTTATATATTTATATATATATTTGAGGGGATAAAAATGAAATCCCATAAATATTTTAACATTAAATATAAATATGAGAGTAGGGAGCCTGAGATATATTTCATGTAAGTTTCCTGAGATAGTATAATTTTATATGTAAATATGGGGGGGCATTTTTATAAAATCAAGATTTGTTTAAAATTTTATTAATTAACCCTACGGGCCTAATAATAAATTTTAAAGAGTACCTGAGGAAAGTTTACTGAAATTAATATCATGATCCTTTTTTTCTAAAAATATATAAATTATTATTGAGAATGATGTACCTGAGATTACTTTTTCCCGGAGATACTTCCATAAAATTAAAAAAAATCTCATGGGTAATATAATTTTCACAAAATTACCGTATGAGGCCACTTATTTTATAAGGATTTAAGGAAAGTACCTAATTTCAAAAGAGAAACTGGGCCTGAGGACAACCTCAGGGATCTCCCCTGAGGTTATAAGAAATATTGTTTATAAAATAAAGGGCCCCGTAGGGGCAGTTTTGTAAATCTAAATTTTTATCAGTAATTTACACAAATGCCCTTAAAATTTGTATTGATTTGTTCTATCCTCAGCTTCTAACCTGAGGTCATCCTCAGGCACATGAAACCCATTTCAAAAACATTATTCTCTAAATATTTTTATGAATTTTCCTATTAATTTTATGAATATACTTGGGAGGCACCCTTCGCCGCTCCGTTCTTGTATCCAAATTCATGCAATTAACATAAATTAAAAGAGTAAGTACAGTTCGTAGTTGTTACAGATGGTTGCAGGGAGAACATGATGTTGTTTACTCGACATTTTGGAGGAAACTATGGTCATTGAGGATTCCTGGAAAAGTAGCTAATTTCGTTTGGAGAGTATGCAAAGGGTGCTTACCAACAGCTGTAGCGCTAATAACGAAAAGAGTGAATATCAATGATAGGTGCCCATGGTGTCATAATGCCAAAGAAACAGATATGCATGTCCTGTTTCAGTGTGACTTTGCACAGACGGTCTGGCATCTGTCTGGTCTTCAGGTAATAAACACGATCATGCCTGATGAATCAGTGTTCACTGTTCTGAGACGTATGTTTGATGGACTGTCAAGGGACCAATGCATTTGGCTTTGTTTGATTTGTTGGAGCATCTGGATCGGAGAAATAAATAGGTCTGGGACAAAGCGAATGGTTCCGCCTTTGGAGTTAAAGCAGCTGCATTGCAAATGTTACAGGACTGGAGAAAAGCATAGGAATCGCAGGTGAAACAGCACTCGGTCAGGAACAATATTGCTGATAGAAAATGGAACAAGCCGCCTGATGATTGGTTTAAAATCAATGTTGACGCAACAGGAGCTCAGAATGGGTATATTGGTTTTGGTTATGTTATTCGGAACTCCCAGGGGAAATTTATTGCAGCGAGATGTGGTCGTATTAGGGGTAATTGGAATTCAAAGGAGGCTGAAGCATTAAGTTTAAAGGAAGCTATCATATGGCTCAAGCATTTGCAGATGGATTGTTGCATCTTTGAAACCGATTCTCAGAGCCTAGCGTATGCTTGCTATGGTGAGGATGGTTATGCTTATTTCAACACTATTGTGGGTGATTGTAAGCTTGTTTTAAAGCACTTTAATCATGTGCTAGTTAAGTTTATATTTAGGTCTGCGAATTGTGTGGCTCATGAGCTAGCTCGAACCGCACTTTCTATGTCTGACCTTGGAGAGTGGCATGTCACTCCTCCTGATTTCTTAAATCATGTACTTGTTTCTGATTTATTATGATTAATGCAAGTACGTAAGTTTCAAAAAAAAAAAAGAGTAAGTTTCATCCAAAAAATAAATCATTTAATTGTATATTTCTTTTTTTGAAATTTTACATTTTTCATAATTATATAATATTATAATTAAAATCGAAATATTGAAGAGCTGGGTCGGTTTGCATGCTTTTTTATTTTAAAATTTACTTTAACAGACCTAATGATTTTAAACTTTTATACTAAACACATAAGCTGGCCTACGGTCTTTTTATTTCAATAATTATTTTAACGGATCAGAATATTTTTAAAAAGTTATGCTAAATAAAATATATTAAATATTCTACAGCCTCATTTTTAGTAAAAATTATTTTAACAAATCAAATTCTCAAAATTGTTGTTTATACATTTTTTTAAAACTAAAATAGATGTAATTATTGAATTTGAAATATACATCTAAATGATAGAAATAAAATAAAAAATATTAAATGTATGTTGCGCATACATGCAGTACTTTTATACTATATCTATACTATATTATTATAAGTCAAATAAAATATATTTGATTGTAGGTTTGGTACACTTAATAACAACAGTTAGATTTTAAGATAATTAAATACAGTAAAACCTCGTTATATTAATATTCGATACCACGATAAATTAATATTTTGAATGCAGATTTTTGGTCCCAATATAATAGCAATAGTATAAATTTTATCTCGATTAATTAATAATCTCTATAAATTAATAAAATTTACCGAAATATGCTGGTCCCAACATTATTAATTTATAGAGGTTTTACTGTAAGAACTGTTGGATATAATTCTAAAATAATATTCATTTTCTAATATTTGAAATACCCTTACAGTTTCCAAGTTCGATCTCACCAACAACAAATTTCTATTGAACATATATATTATTTTATAAACTACTCTCACGAGTTTAAAATTCAATTTCCGTCAATAACATATTATTAATTATTAAAATAATATTGTTAAAAATACTATCAAACATGTATTTCAATATTGTATAATCTTCTATAATTTATTTTCCTTCTAATTGAAAAATATATATGAAAATATGGATAATAAAACAAAAAATATTAAAAAAATACATCCATGCATCACACGAGTAATAAGCTATATAATAAAAAAATTCACAAAATATGGAAAACACTGAAAATTTTGTATAAAAATCGAAAAAAAGTCTAAATGATTAGATAAATTTAACTTTTTCTATTAAATAAAAGTTAAATGCCCGTGCTTCGCACACGGGAGCTCATATTTTAAATAAATTTTATTTTAAATTTTACTAAATTATGTGTAGTTTTTTAATGTAGAAATGAAAAATGATAGTAGTACTAAAAAGTTGCCTACTTTAATAGTTAAATATGTTAATTTCTTGATGAACATGAGGTGTTTTGATATTTTAAATTACAATTAGTATAACAAATTTTTTTTTTTTTTGAAACTCAGTATAACAAATTATTAATACAATAATCAATTTTTGAAAGATCAAAAAATTGAACATTGTAACATTATTTTAGTAGTGTCAACTATATCATGTTTTATAACTATAGTAGATAAAAAGAATAAATTAAAACAATTAAATCATAACTAAGTAGTACATTAGGTTTTATATAGTTGAGGTGGTGACAGTAATATGAGAAATATGGAATACAATAATTAATGTGGCTAATCGATCCCATATCATTGCTTAAATTATGGATGTTAAAAGTATCTAAAGCAATCTTTTTATTAAAAAAGGAAACAGTTGACGATAATACCAACTACCAACAAAAATTAACAATTGTTAGAAAGTAAATAATTTTTGGCAAGAAAAAAATTTGTGATTTATCAAGGAAGTTATCAAGGAAATAATTTTTGGCAAGAAAATAATTTGTGGTTTGTCATGATTACAAAAATTAACAATTGTTAGAAAGTAAATACTTTTTGGCAAAAAAATAATTTGTGGTTTGTCAAGGAAGTTATCAAAGAAATAATTTTTGGCAAGAAAATAATTTGTGGTTTGTCATGATAACAAAAAGGGTAAAAGGAGCCTAAAGTTAACTTTAGGAGAATTCCTAAAGTGAACTTATCAAATGATGACAGATAGATACATTCATTAATGCCCGTGCGGGGCCCTTATAAATAAAAGGTAAAAGCTAATTCAAATTAAGTAATTTTAAAGGTTAACTTTAGGAAATCCCCTAAAGTTAACTTTAGAAACCTTTTTCTCTAACAAAAATTAACAATTGTTAGAAAGTAAATAATTTTTGGTAAGAAAATAATTTGTGGTTTGTCAAGGAAATAATTTTTGGCAAGAAAATAATTTGTGGTTTGTTATGATGTGTACTTTATATAATGTCAATTATTTGAGTAATTAAAGATACTAAAATGGGTACCAAAATTTGTTACCAATTATTTGGTATTAAGGAAGTTATCAATGAAGTTATCAAGGAAATAATTTTTGGCATGAAAATAATTTGTGGTTTGTCATGATGTGTATTTTATATAATATCAATTATTTGAGTAATTAAAGGTACTAAAATGGGTACCAAAATTTGTTACCAATTATTTGGTATTAATAATAACAACTGCCAAGAAAAATTGACAATTGTTAGAAAGGAAATAATTTTTGGCAAGAAAATAATTTTTGGTTTGTCAAGGAAATAATTTTTCGAGTCAATATATTTTAAAATATGAATCATATTATATAATTGGATGGGTAATATAAACGGATTTGGCAAGAATTTTTTAATTGAATGGCCCTGGCGGGCCCATTATAATTATAATTGACAATTGTTAGAAAGGAAATAATTTTTAGAAACAAAATAATTCGTGTTTTGTGAAGGAATTTTTTTTTGGCAAGATTGTTTTTGTCAAGGAAATTTTTTTTAGAAAGATTGTTTTAATTGGAAGGAAATTATTTTTGGCAAGAAAATAATTTGTGGTTTGTCAAGGAAATAATTTTTGGCAAGAAAATAATTTGTGGTTTGTCATGATGTGTATTTTATATAATATCAATTATTTGAGTAATTAAAAGTACTAAATTGGGTACCAAAATTTGTTACCAACAACGACACACATCATTAAACAAAATAATTGTTAGAAAGGAAATAATTTTTGGAAACAAAATAATTCGTGTTTTGTCAATGAAATTTTTTTTGGCAAGAATGTTTTAATTGGATGGTCTTGGCGGGCCCATTATAATTATAACCAATTATTTGGCATTAATAATAACAACTGCCAAGAAAAATTGACAATTGTTAGAAAGGAAATAATGTTTGGCAAGAAAATAATTTGTGTTTTATGAAGGAAATAATTATTTGGCATTTTGGAATATTTTAATTTGATGGCCCTGGCGGGCCCATTATAATTATAACCAATCAAAATTATTTTTTAACAATTTTTGGTATTATCAAGGATATAATTTTTGGCAAGAAAATAATTTGTGGTTTGTCATGAATCATGATGTGTATTTTAAGTAATATCGGGACAATATATTTTAAAATATGAATTATAATTATAACCAATTATTCGGCATTAATAATAACAATTGCCAAGAAAAATTGACAATTGTTAGAAAGGAAATAATGTTTGGCAAGAAAATAATTTGTGTTTTGTGAAGGAAATAATTATTTGACATTTTGGAATATTTTAATTGGATGGCCCTGGCGACCCATTGTAATTATAACCAATTAAAATCATTTGTTAACAATTTTTGGTATTATCAAGGAAATAATTTTTGGCAAGAGTGGTTTTTCGGGTCAATATATTTTAAAATAGGGATCATATCATATAACTGGATGGGTAATATAAACGGATCCCATCCGAAAATGACGCCGCAAAAGTGATAATACGCTAGCTTCAAGAAACGCTCCCTTCTCTCTCAACAAAACCCACCGGATTTAACTAGCCGCCTCCAATATCACCTCCGGCGGGGGCTTCTCCGCCGCCATCGACCGGAGGAACCCTTCATAGCTTTTATTTTACAGTTCTATTTATCCTATTTTCAGCTTTTTCTCAATAAGAGGAGATCACTCTTTTTCCCATAGAGGTTTTTTAACGAGGATCTCCTCACCTTGTCTATTACCCACTTGTCGCTGATTCTTTCTAAATCGTTGTTCATCTCCAGAAGCAGCTTGCAAATTATATTGGTACGCGAACTCCGCTCATCAACTCAACCGATCTATAAATTCAATCCACTCAGTTGAGATGCAGAGAGAGATTGAGTGTCTGCTTAACTGGGTGGCTCTGTTTGAGCCAATTTCGAATTGGGATAGGATACTCAGATTTGTTATGAAGTGCCGGATGTTATGGGCGTAAACCCATGGAGGTGGAAGGCAAGTGCTGATATAAATGATAGTGCTAAAAGGGGTTCTGATATCTAGAGGGTCAGTGGTTCAAGCTTATGTGGTTTGAGATTTTCTGCGCCTTCATTGGCAACTGGGTGGTCCGTTCACAGGGGCTGTATTGGTACCGATTGGTCTCCGTCTTGCCGTCTTCCCCACTACTTCTCTGCGCACAATCCTCTCTTGCTTCCCTGTCGCGACGACGTGTCGCCGGCCTTCGGTGGCGCGTGCAGGGTTTGTTACAGATTGGTTTTTGTAAGGATGTAGTGTAGGTTTTGGTTGGATGTTGACTGGAGTTTGAAAGGGACTGGGGTTTTTGTTGTGCGTGGGCTTGGTTTCAAGCGAGCTGAGTTTTTTCTTGGTGGTGGCATTGATAGGGGCAGCGAGTCAATATCGCGTTAAAGGTTACCGATCGGGTTCGAGGCCCGGTCGGATTTTAGGTTGCAGTGATTAGAGTTACCCGCTGTCAAAATGTTATCACTAGGGGGTGCTTTAGCGAGCTTGATGACGGGTTAACAAACGGCAATCACCTATTGACGGAGTATTGTTTGCTGCACGAATAGGGGGCGCATTGTTGGATCATGCTGCGTTTTTGATTCAGACTAGCTTGCCATCCTAAAATAATTACTTATTCCGGGGTAGTGGTAACTTAGTGAGTCAAATCTGGGCTTCATTCACGACTTATTAGTTTTGGACGAAGTTGGGGGATCTCTCGGTTTGGGTTTTTGTGCACACAACTATCCGATCTTCTTGAGCTCTATCTTTGACTGTCGAACTACGGCGACGGCGGTCTACCTATGGTAGCGCGTGTAGTGAAAACAATATTTGATATCTCTCGAGGGTTGGGCCAGTTTGTGTGCTCGAATTTCCCGTAGTGATCTTGATTTCTTCCACTGGCTTTTTTGGTCGGACACGCCTCCTTTCTCGAGCAGTGGACTTATTCTTGTACAATGTTTTTTATTCCTTTCTAGGGTACTGAATTTAGCTTCAGTGGGTCATTGTATTGCAATTTTCATTGTACCTCTTGTTGGGTTACAAGTTTAATCTTGTAATATTACCAACTCTTCTATAAATTATAAATCTATTGCCTATCAAAAAAAAAAAAATATGAACGGATCCCGAACCTAATCTTAAGCATATAATTTACTACTGTAATGGGTCATGAATATCTATCAAACCTGAATATGGATCCCGAACCTGAGGAAAGGGTTATCCAGCAATTTATAATATATAGATAAAAGTTAAAAAAAACAATTTTTATGTAATATTTATATGTATATATATACCTATGTATTTTAAAATAATAACTTAAAGCAACCGTGCATCGCACGGGTTATAAGCTAGTATATATCTATACTTACTATACTATAATAAGCGAAAGCGAATATAATTTGTAGTTTTGTAAACCCTTTTTTGGTTATCCCTCATCCACAATCGTTAGATCATTAACTCAAATAAATCATGACCGTTAGATATAGTAATACTAAAAGTTGTTATATACAGAGTTCTAATGTTCGATTCCCGCCAATAACATATTAATTTATATTTAATACTAAAAATTATTTTATACAAAGATTTAATTTGAATTCTTTCAATAACATATTAAAATTAAAATTTATAATTTTATATTACACTATAAACACTTTAGCATATGATATTGGTGGAGTAATGCGCGCAATTGATCTAGTTTTTGGTGTTTGATAATGCTGCTAAATAAATACTTTAGCATGAATTGATACGATTTAAGCAAACGAAACCATGAACGAACTGAATCAGAAGAATCTAGGTGGAGAATATACTGATGTAAGCATATGATAATTTTGTTTAATAGAGTATAATAAAACAGTGCTAGTACAAAGTCCACCCTCTTCATTCTGTCTCGCGTAAAATAAAATTATAAATATGTCATGTAACTATGTAAGTAAGTACTCCCTCCGTTCCTTATTTCTTTTCATGTTAATCATTATCACGCTTGCCAATGCACACTTTTAATCGTTAATATCTTCAATTTCATTATAGTACTAAATATAAAACCTCACTGTATTAAAGTACTCAAAAATACGAATCAAACAAAATCACTCATGACTATATTTTGTCTTATAAATTATGCATAAATGAGTAGTCAATCGCTTACAATGAACAGTGCAAAAAGTCAAAACAGGAAAAGTAAAAGGGAACAGAGGGAGTATTTTGTTTCAATTCTAAGGAATCCACGGCATAAAATCGTATGCATCCACTTTCATGCATATATGTGTAGGTGTGTTCAGGTCTCCGTGTACATTAAATTTATATAGGATGTTAATTTATACGCACCTTAAATTTATTCATGCACATTCTTTTCTCATTATTTGATTAAAATATCCTCTAACCATTTAATATACCATTACTCTTACTCAAAAATAGTTGTAGAAACATAACCGATCAGATAGACTTCTTTATATTTATTTTTTTGGCAATGCTATTAATTATTATATTAAATTAGTTTTTATCCTTTTACTATGACGAAGAGTAATAAATATAAAATAAAAAATATAAATAAACCTGAAACATTTTTCAAATAAGATAAAAATATTTCACATTTTTTCTTTGATGATAATATGGTCATGCAAGATCGTCACATTAATACGTTTGAAAATTAGGATTGAATGATCAAAAATAATTTTGTTCTTCATAAACATATTTTTTATATTTGAATAAAATTTAAAGAACTGAAATACATTTAGAAATATGAAATACATAAATCAATAAAAAAATTGATGCGAATATATAAGTTTTGTATTAGCCATGTACAAAACATTATTTTAAAATATAATAAAAATTAAGAAAAAATTAAATAAATTGAATTAAATTTGTCAACTTTCTTTCTTAAAAAAAAATAATATGAATGTGATACAAACAAAGTGAATAAATAAAATTTACTTTAGTTTATTAATTTACTTTCATACATTATTACTTGAAGGGATAACTCATTATATTTAATTTGGTAAATATCATTGTAAGTTATAGGTATAGCGGTACTAATGAAATTAAAGAAATAATAAAAATATAATAATTAAATTTAATTTAGAAATTTATAAAATAGTTTACAGAATGGTAAGATTACATGCCTGAAGGAAAAAACTAAAATAGATTTGATATATATGTTAAGGTTATTTTAGGTCTAAAATAAATTTAGGGTGTGTATGAATAAATTTGGAATGTGCATAAATCATCATCCTTTATGTAATGTCCTTCACTACATATATATATATATATATATATATATATATATATATATATAGGCAAGTGCTCAAATACAAACCACTCTTAAAATACAAACCTACAAACCAACACTAAATTAATTATATTTCATCTATTCTAAAGTTTCCGCCAAGGGTACCTTCACAAAAAATGCTTAAAATAATTGGCTCTATCCAACAAAAAAAAAAAAAAATCACTGTTCACGTGATGACGTGGCAGTGGATTTCACTGGTTAACGGTGCTTCGCACCTTCTTGTACGGCGCTTCGCGCCTTTACCATTCTAAAGTTGTAAGGAATGGCAATCAATGGTAAAGGCAATAGACGATTGACGGATGCGTCGAGAGCCTTCGGCTCTCATGACTACCTAACTCATCCGTTTACTGTCTTAAATGCTTCGCATTTCCACGGCAAGATTTTTTTTTTTTTTTTTGGAATTTTTTTTTTTTTGTTGGATAGAGCCAATTATTTTAAGCATTTTTTGTATTGGGTACCCCTAGTTTGGTCATTAGATTAGCTTGAAATATTAGATTATGCTTGGTTTGTAGGTTTGTATTTTAAGGAGGTTTGTATTGGAGTAGCCCCCTATATATATATATATAAGGTTGGACTCCATAAAGAACACTTTAAATAAAGAACAACAAAGAACACCTTATATCTAATAGATCCATTGCCCCTGGCGGGGCCACCCAATACAAAAAATTCTTATTTTTTTAGGCTCTATCCATCCAGGAAAAAAAAAAAAAAATTAAAAATTTTACTGTTCATCGATGACGTCATCAGTGACGTCATCATGAACAGTAAAATTTTCAATTTTTTTTTTTTTTTTTTGCTAGATGGATAGAGCCTAAAAAAATAAGAACTTTTTGTATTGGGTGTCCCTGGCGGGGCCAATGGATCTATTGGAATAAATGATTTTATAGTGTTCTTTATTGTTCTTTATATAAGAGTGTTTTTTATGGAGCAAAGGCCTATATATATATATATATATATATATATATATATATATATATATATATATATATATATATATATATATATACTCCTATGTATATGAGAATAAATTTCCTGAGATTATTCAGGAAAAATTTATCTGAGATAACATTATGAAGTTACCTTATTTTATGTATTTATATATATATATATATTAATTAAAAAATTATTCACTTTCCTTATATATAATACATGCACAAATTTAATATTTAAATCTAAATACTAAATACAAATGATATGTATCTCGTATAAGTTTCATGAGGTAATCTCCCGTTTACAAATTACAAAACATCCATGTTGCAAACGTAATGCTTAAGAAAATATGTCACGAAACCTTATATATAGGGGGTGTTTGGCATGCGAGAGAAATGGACTTATCTGAGGATAAGTCCGTTTCAACTTATTTCGGACCGTTTGCCTGTACAAGTAGAACGGACTTATTTTGCCAAATAAGTTGATAAGTGATAAGTTAGTAATGATGTACTTTTTTCCAACTTATTTCGTATTACTTGATTTTTTAACTTGTTTAATACTTTATATTTTTACTTTTATATTTATAAATGTCATATGCATGTACTGGGATTATTATATTAAATAATTAATATTTTTTAATTTAATTCAATAAAAATTTTACCAACTTATAAGTTAAACACCCAAACACGAAAATATAAGTTGTAAGTAACTTATTACTTACTTCATATAAGTTACTTACTTCATATAAGTGTTAAGTAACTTATTTTAAGATTTCCCAAACGGCCCCATAGTGTGCTGCATGCAGGGCAGTTGACTATAGTTTTCAAGTGCCGTAAAATTCGTTTATCGAATCTTATTAACATAGACTACATTGCAACCATTTCTTCATGTAATTAGACTACAATGACATTTATACTACTAATTTTGTCATATTATTTATATAGGATAAAATTTGTGAAACTTACCTAAAATAATAGAACAACTAAATAAAATGTTAGCATGACACATGTCATACGCATCTACATGAAAATATTATATTCTTACATGTAAAGAAAGAGGATAATTTTCTAACAAAAATTACATAAATGAGTGTATGAAGGTAATTTCATAATGGTACCTTTCATGATTCTTTATTCGCTCGATGACGAAAGTACATATTCTTAGTTATTACCTTAAAATTACTGTGAACCTGAAAACTACAACAGGACTATGTTGTCAGCAGGTTGAAAAATGAATGGTGTGTGTATCATGCTGCTTGCTGCCTAACAAATAATTGGATCGATCGTCTCCGGAGTGAATCATGCGAAATGTGTAGGAGCTCATGTTTGCATGCACCCTAGCTAGTTGTTACAATTTAAAGTTAAAAGCGTGACACTCACTCTATTTTACCGGCAACTTGTTATTTTATTCATTCATTCTAGTCTACTCTCCTCTGTAAACATGTATATAAATAGTAGCCCTTCCTCCCTTTCCAAATTATAAGTGTATATGTATAGCTAGTGATTAAACCACCCCTGTTCATTCACTGTACGTATATACAAATTAATATAATCTTATATAAGATGATAGGAATTGAAGATATATACAAAGTAATTGTAGCAACCACACCATTATATGTAGCACTGATTTTAGGCTACGGATCTGTTAAATGGTGGCATATTTTCACGAGCGAGCAATGTGATGCCATAAATTTGCTTGTTTGCTACATTACTCTTCCTCTTTTTACCTTCGAATTCACTGCTAATGTCGACCCATTTGCATGGAATTTTCTTCTCATTGGCGCTGATGCAATTTCCAAAGTTATAATTGTAGGAGTTTTGGGTCTTTGGGTTAAGTTTAGTAGCAAAGGGAGCTATGGTTGGTCTATAACAAGCTTCTCTTTGTCAACTTTAACCAATTCCCTTGTGGTAGGCGTTCCTTTATCACAGGCAATGTATGGTGCATCTGCAGTTGATTTAGTTGTTCAACTGTCTGTCGTTCAAGCCATTATTTGGTTAACGCTGTTGTTATTCGTGCTTGAATTTCGACGAACTCGAATTGGATGTATGGAAAGTGATCAAGAAATTCAAGTTAGGGACAAAGATTTGGAAGGAGATATGAGTGACGGTGATGAAATTGCTGTTGCTCCATCGTTTGGTTATGTAATGATGAAGGTGTGGCTCAAACTTGCAATGAATCCAAATTCTTATGCTTGTATTGTCGGAATCACTTGGGCATGTGTGGCTAACAGGTAAATCTTCATACCTACTGACCTGCAGACTGACTATCAAACCCCATCAACTATCAAATTTTCAATGTCTCGATTTTAATAATATAGTATAAATAATTATCAGTTAATTACTTATATATATGGAATGAATTGACTAAACATGCAGGTGGCATTTAGAGATGCCAAGCATCTTGGAAGGCTCTATATTGATCATGTCCAGAGCTGGAACAGGGACTGCTATGTTCAGCATGGGTGAGCTGATCTTTTTATTACTATTGTTTTAATTACTGACAAACTAGATGAATTATTAATTAAAAATGATAAATATGGGGATTTGGATGCAGGACTGTTCATGGCTAGGCAAAAGAAAGTAGTAGCATGTGGGTCCAGTCTTACAGCCTTAGGAATGGTTCTGAAGTTTGTTGCGGGTCCAGCTGCCATGGCCATTGCTTGCGTTGCTGTAGGTTTGCATGGAGATGTTTTACGTGTTGCAATCATTCAGGTGATTATGCTTAATAAATTTTTCCTGCACTACACAAATTTGAGTACTTTATTCCTTCCAATTTATCTGTTTGATTTTGTGTGATCAAATTGATCCAACTTTGACCATAAATTATAAATCATTCTTTCATAATTTTGAAAAACTGAAATATAAATTTCAAAATAGATTAAATGCACTTTCAATGATATAATTTTTAAAAAAAATTTCGATTGTACAATATATGAAATTTCGAGTTAAAATTTAATAAATTTGTTACAAAAAGTCAAACATGACAGATAATTCGGAACAAAACCAATATTAACTAATACCTTAATTGGTTGGTTGCTACAATATTATTCTTTCTTTTCTGTAATTAACTGCAAGCATATATCTATTTTGATATTAAAAGGGAAAAAAAGGCAAAAGTTTGTAAAAATAAGATTTATTGTTGTTGCCCGCAGGCTGCATTGCCCCAATCCATCACTTCTTTCATCTACGCCAAAGAGTATGGCCTGCATGCTGATGTACTCAGCACCGCGTAAGTTGTCCTTTTTTTTTTAGTACAGTTAAACCTCGATAAATGAATCCACTTGGGATCAAATTTTTTTATTCATTAATTGAGATTATTCATTTATCGAGATAAAAAATACATTGTCTCTATTATGTCGGGATCGGAAAAAATTATTCATTTGATGATGTTATTCGTTTATCGAATATTTATTTATCGAGGTTTTAATGTACTAACTTATAGCCCGTGCTTTGCACAGACTATTTTTTTTTTTCAATTTTCTTATAATATAGTATAATATAATAAATATTAATTTAATATGTTATTTGCAAGTTACTTTTAAATTGGTTTACTTTGTTTATAGTGTAGTGGTATTATTAATGTTAATTTTACTATGTTTTTAGCGGGATTTGAACCTTAGATCTTTGTACAGAACAACTTTTAGTATTATATATATAATTAATATGTCGTTGACGGGAATCGAACCTTAGATCTTTGTATATAATAATTTTTAGTATTGTTATATCTAACGATCATGATCTATTTGAGTTAAAAAATTTACGATTGTGAATGAGGGATAACCAAAATTAGGGGATAACCAAACTACAAATTATACCCCATTTTACTTAGTATAATATAGTATAGATATCTATCTATATGTACTATTCTATACTATAGTGTTATAAGCCAAACATGATATATTTGGTAATCGGCTTGTTATAATTTTTTTGGTACACTCAATAACAATCGTTAGATTTTAAGATAAATAAATGAGACTCGTTGGATGTAATGCTAGAAGAATATTCCTTTTCTAATATTTGAAATACAATTAGAGGTTCCAAGTTCGAATCCCACCAATAACATATCTCTATTAAACATATATATTATTTTATATACTATTCTCAGGAGTTTAGGATCCAATTTTCGTCAACAACATATTATTAATTATTAAAACATTATCGTTAAAAATATCATCAAACATGTATTATAATATTTTATTGTCTTCTATAATTTATTTTACTACTAATTAAAAAAAAATATATGAAATATGTATAATAAAACAAAAAATATTAAAAAAAACATCCGTGCATCACACGATTAATAAGCTATATAGTAAAAAATTACACAAAATCTGGAAAACACTTATCATATAGAAAATTTTGTATAAAAATCAAAAAAAGGTCTACATGATTAGATAAATAAACTATATATGTATGTATTTTAAAGTAACAATTCAAAATAAATAATCTTAACAATATTAATATACATGAGATTTATAAAGTTAAAAAATTATTTTAATAATAAAAAATATATATAACTTAAAACTTTAATGATAAAATATAATAAAAAAGTTTACAAGTAACCGTGCATCGTACGGGTTATAGGATTATATATATATATATATATATATATATATGAGTTGCACTCCATGAAAAGCACCTTATATAAAGAACAATAAAGAACACCTTTTTTAAAAAAAATAAATTAAATTATGATGAACAGTACCTGCCACGTCAGCAGTGTTGACGTGGCACTGCTAGCGTGGAACTGCCACGTCATCACCTCTGGGGGGCACCTACTGACGTGGTACTACCACGTCAGCATGCCACGTGGCAGTGCAGACATGGCAGTGCTGTCATGGCACTATTGACGTGGCAGGTACTATTCACCGATTTTTTTTTGAGAATCTAGTATATGAGGGTGCATTTTAATTGTGTGGGTGCCCCTGGCCGGACCATTAGATCATAATAGAATCAATGGTTTAGATTGATATAAGGGTGTTCGTTATTGTTCATTATATAAGGGTGTTCTTTATAGAGCAATGACCTATATATGTGTGTGTGTGTGTGCGCGCGCGCGTGTGTATGTGTATGTATGAGATTAGGGAGCCTAAGATACGTCTCAACTAAGTTTCCTGAGATAGACAGATTTTAGGGGTTTTATATCAAAGTGACCACTCGGTTTGTCAAAAACTATCACTTAACCCACCGTACTCATCAAGATTTCATTTAAACCACTAAACTAAGAAAACTTATCATTTGCCCCCCTCTATATCACTTAGACCACCATAAATTTTATTATTTTTGTGAATGTAAGGGGGGCAAATGATATATTTTCTTTGTTTAGTGGTTTCAATGAGACCCCAGTGAATACGGTAGGTTAAGTGATAGTTTTTGACGAATCGAGTGGCCACTTTGATATAAAACCCACAGATTTTATATGCAAATATGGGATAAGCATTTTTGAAAATTGGGATAATATTATTAATTAGCCGTGCGGGTTCAATAAATTTTAAAGCTTATTTTTTTAAGTATTTCAGGAAAGTTTCCACAGTTTAATCTCATGATTCTTATTCAATGCATAAATCCTTTTGACAAAAAAAAACCCTTAATTAAGTTATCACAACACCTATTTTCAAAAAAAAAAAAAAGTTATCACAACACCAAATGAACTAGGAGTACGATTGTTAAAAAATATATACTACTCTTACATTCAAATATCCGGGAAGCCAGTGAACCCCCGGACCACACTGTTCTCGTCACTTTTTAGGATAAAAATATAAATTTCTCAAATTCGAAGGATTAAAAGTACGTTTTGATAGTTTAAGAACTTATGTGTTTAATTCTTCATAATTTAAAGATGAAAATGTCATTCAAACTAATCTCTATAACTTTTTTAATGTTATGTATACATAATCGTGGAAACTAAACTTTTACTTGATTTTGCAGGGTTATATTTGGAATGCTAGTGTCACTTCCTCTGTTAATTGGATATTACGCAATTTTGGCATTTTTACACTGAACACTAAGTGTTGTACTGGTTTTTATTTAAGTTCAGAGTAAAGGGAAAACGAGAGTGTTTTAGGACTTTTCTTTATTTGTATACTCATATTTAAGTTCCAACAAAGTCTATCAATTTTATACTTTCATGCAAATTTTTTTTTTTGTCAAGTGGAATCTATTCCATAGATGGATTGCATCGAATACAATATTCGTAAGGTGTTTTTTTCATTCAAGAAAATTTATTATCTAACCAGAAAACACGTATGTTGTCTCTAGACGCTTAGACAATAGAACTTTAATGTCTGAGAAGAGACCACCCGATTGGTAAGAACTTTACAAAAAAAACGAAAAACTAGAAGGAAAAGGGAAAAAAACTACAAGTCCAACACTCCAAAAAAAAAATGTATCATTGCCGATCTTCAAAATTCTCAAAACCCAAGTCACCAAAGTCCTAACTTTTCCAAAATTTGTCACCAGCCCACTATGAAAATCTGCATTTCTGCTTATCAACCCAATCAATAGGGACACAAAGGGAACAAAGAAGGGCCTCGTTAAAACCCACAAGAGCAAAACCCTTTGGGAAAAAAACTCAAGTGGGAAAAGAGTGCCCTCCATGAAACACAAACTCAAACCACCATTTGCCTATAGCTTTGCTTCTAAGAAATTGGTTTTCTGTCCATTCTCCACCTGGCTAAAGCAAACTCTTCCATGAAATTTAAAAGAAAAAACAATTTTCAATATCCATTCAACACAAACTTTAATAAGAGCTCCGAAAGTAACTCAATACTATACTAACGTCCCAACCAAAGGGAATACCTTTGGTTAGACAAAACACCTACAAACAACTGGTTTACAAATTTTTCTTAATAAGCCAACAAAAGACACATTATTACCTCTTAAAGGCCCAACAAACCAAGCCATCAATCATGGCCACCCATAAATAGTACAAAAACTTAAAATATTTTTAAAAGTCAATAATTGATATGTCATTTAAACTCAATAAACACAAATTTAAGACTAATCAAAGTATCAATCAAATCAAAATCTTAAGCACAATCAACAAAACACTGATTAGCCAAAAAGCTCAATCAAATAACAATCAATCAATTAGTACTTACTAATAAAACTGATTTCAATTTCCTAATTAATGCTATTAAACCAAAAAACAGTCAAACATAACCGATATTAAATTCTTAATAAATGTTATTATATAATTAATATTATTAATAATATAATAAACACGAAATCAGTTAAAGATACCATTCAAAGAAAACATAACCGAAATCATTATTGGTACAATAATTACGAAATCAATTAATCAAAATCCAAAAAACACTATTCCTAAAATTTTTATCTCCAAACATGAATCAAACACACACTCACTCCAAAAAATCAAAAACTCAAGAACACTCTATCAACCCCAACACACAAATCAGTACCTACAAATCGAATTAAACACACTCATAAATAAAGAATAAATCTGGAATCTTTGAATCCACGAATTGAATATGAGCAAAAAATAAAACATGAAAGGATATTTTCGATATAATATTTATTTTGGTATTTGTACGATCTAACATAAATTTTAAATACACGTAGAATCCTCTCCACTAGGTCATATATTTAATTGATTCGGTCAAAAGTCAAATGGTTAACTCTAGCAAAATCTATCATCCTATTTTAGAATATAAAGAGATATTCCATTTCGCTAAAAAAAATCAAAATATATTTTACGGACTATATCTTGACACCAAGGCAATAAGATCGAACAAGAAATATCAAATATTGATATTTTTTAGATCTCAGTTGCAATATTAATAAGGCAACAGGCTTGAACAAAGAATATTCGAGATTTAACGTTCTTTAGAGAACTCGTGCTAAATTTAAAAATGATCAGTATTTATTCAAAAAATATTCTTTCTCCACACTTAAAATATTTTTCTCATCCTACAAAAGACTTTTTACCCTCAGGAATAGTTTCCTCTCGTTTCAAAAATATTTAAAGTAATTTTTCTCCCGTTTCGTAATTGTTTCATATTTCGGAGAAAATTATTTTAATCGCTCAAAAATATTTCCTTCACTCTCAAAATATTTTATATATTAGGGAATATATTCTAAGTATTTATTCTAGTCAAAACATTGGTCAAAATATTTATTTATTTCAAGAAAAGACCAATCGTATTTTATTCGGAACCGAAAGCTGATTTAATCGTTTTAAATCCAAACAAAATACTTCCACTTGCTAGAATGACTTGAAACTTGAGATTGATCATTTAAATACTATTTTATATGCATGGTTAAATTTTCGTAATTTTTCGGGAATTTTGGTCCAGGCACGAAAACCGAGGTAATTAGTCAACAGTTGACCACGTTTGACCAAGTCAACCTTGACCAAATTTGACCAAACTTTCTAGAATATTATTTTATAATATTCCTAAATGCTCCATAATTTTAGAATTATTTATTAGGTGTTTTCGTATTTATCGGGTATTTAATTAACGATACTTGGTTCGTATTTATTCGTTAATTAGAACGAATGATATATTATATTATAAATTCAAAAGGGTGCTGAGATATTTAGTTCATCCACTGGCAAATCTACTTTACATGTTGGCAATCCAAGTGAAAGCCAAGTCACCAATCCAAGTGAAATCAATCTCAACCACTCCCTTACATCTAAATCTCCACCATTCATTCCACCCAACTCTTTCTATAAATACCCCCCTCTACACACCCATTTAAACACAAGCTAAGAGCCATAGAATTGCTGGGATTTTTGAAGTACACTATATCTTTCAATATTCAAACACTCTCTTCATCTACTTCATCTCAAAAACCTTCTCTCTCTTAAATATATATCCATATATACAAGGTTTTTGTTCATAAAGCTTAGTTCCACCCAACCAAGCTTTATCCCACCAAACAAGCTCATCTATTACCACATTCCGGCCTCCCGAAGGGCTGCCCAAGTTCGACCAAGTGCCAAAATCCGGCCGAACCTCCGCCAAATTTTTCCGGCGAACTTTTCCGATCATTTTCCAAAGGTGGTAAGTTTTAGCTTCGTCTTTGTGTCTTAACCGACCATATTTATATTTGAGATTTGCGCTTAACTTCTATACTTCATTTTAATCTCTATTCTTGGATCTATAAGATTCCAAAGGTCTCTTTATTAAAAGAGAAAGAAATTATCCGACAAAAGTCGAGGTTGTAACGATTAAGTATTTTTACGGATTCCCAACTAACATCTTTAGTGCTCCGTGGGATATTCTTTAAAGAAATACTTCGTTCAACAAATACTTCTTTTAGCACAAGTTTACCCACTTGTTTATCACAAGTGCTTTTTATTTGTTAGTGGCTATAACTAATCTAGTGCAAGAAGTAAAAGAAGATTATACTTTGACACTCGTATTTAGTCAAAAGAAAGTATACATCTTAAAAGCCTTAAGCATATTAGCTTAAAGGACTTTACATATTATCAAACTTCGAGATCTATATTTTTCTCATCTTACCGGAGTATTGATATTTGACATAAGTCAAGTTGTAACGAAAAGTATTTATACGAATTCCAAACTAGCATCTACAGTGCTCCGTGGGTTATTCTTGAAAGATACTTCGTACAACATAAACTTCTATTAAGCACAACCTAGCCACTTGTTTTTATTACAATTACGCTTAGTGATTGTAGTGGTACGTGCAAGAAGTTATCTGTATACCTTGACCTAAGCCACTTGTTTTTATTACAATTACGTTTAGTGATTGTAGTGGCTCGTGAAAGAAATTATACGTGTATCTTGACTTTATATTAGTCTAAGAAAGATATACATATTGAAGCCTTAAAGCACTATAGATTTTATTAAGGTCTTCCAATATTACTCGATCCATCTTTATATTTATTTGGAGTAATCAAAAGTATACTTTGATTATAATTTAATATCAAAGGAAGTATACTTAAATCATAAACAATATAACTTAACATTCTTATACGAATATTAAAGTTAACTTTGGATCTAGTACTGTAACATACTAATCCAAACTTTATATATCATTCATCATATTTGTTACGTAGATATTGTTGTCTAACTTTTGTAGTGAGGTGAAGTTGAAGTGAGGTGATTCTCGTTCTAAGACCCAAGTCCTAGGCACTAGTGGGGAGTTAGTGGCCTTTGCACCGTGAAGAAGAGGAAAGACCCATGACCTATCATCTTAAACCCAAGACCGACAAAAGCCAAGAATCAATAGTCTACACCAAAGGTTCTACATCAACTTTGAAGAAATAGCGGGGAGTTATTGTCTAAGATAAGTTGTGTAGGTTTTTACAACAACTTTGAGGTGGTGACGGGTAGTTACGCACCAAGACGAGTCTTGTATTTGTTTGCATTTATTGTGAGGTAGTAACGGGTAGTTACGTACTAAGACAAATACTTGTAGGGTTGTAAAGGCTTCTCCGCCTACTAAAGGAGCGAGTTTATTTTTAAAGGGAAAATCTCGAGTCCGGAGAGGAGCTCGGGGACTGGAGTAGGGGTGAGCGAATCCATTAAGGGTTGCGTCATCGCGAACCAGGATAAAATCTCCTGCGTGGAATTTTTCTTTACTTGTCGTTTATTTTCCGCACTTATAAACTGCTAACGGCTCGGTAAAATATTTTAAAAAGGGAAAAATATTTTAAAACGCCATAATAATTTTTTTAATTAGATATTAAGCTATTCAACCCCCCTTCTATCTTAAAATAGCCCTCATACGGGACCTAACAATTGGTATCAAAGCAGTGCTTTTTAATGTGTTTGTTGAGTGATTTGCAGGTCTACAGGCACAATAAAAAGTGATCCTACATGGCGTATCTAAATACCATCGGTTGTGGCCGGTGAAGGCCTATCTAGCTCTCGCCCTCCTCTATTTGATGGCACAAACTTTGCAACATGGAAAACGAGGTTTCGCATCTATGCTAGATCTCAAGGAGTCAAAGTTTGGATGGCCATAGAAGACGGAATCGTTATTCCTACCGAAACTATCGACGGTGTCGTTGTTGAAAAGATGGTTAGCGAATATACTCTCGCCGAAGAAAATATGACGAATATTGTCGCAAAGGCGGAAATGGTTTTCACAAGTGCACTTGCCGAAAAAGAATATAAACGAGTAAACAATTGCAAGTCGGCACAAGAAATGTGGAACAAATTAGTGGTAATCTACGAAGGAACCATTGATATGAAAGATTCTCGAATGGACATTTTGATCCAAGAATACGAGAACTTTAAACTCCAAGAAGGAGAAAATATTATCGATATGGAAACAAGATTTACTCGTATCATCGATGAATTATCACAACTCGGAAAGAGTTATACCCGAAATGAAAAGAATCGACGGGTTCTTAAATCTTTACCTCCTAGTTGGAAGGTTAAAGTTACAACTATTAAAGAAATGCATAATCTAAATGATTATGACATTGATAGTTTATTCGGGAACCTTCGTGCATACGAAGAGGATAATATACCGGATAAGGTCATTCCAAAAGTGGAAGACAAAAAGAAAAATATGGCACTAAAAGCCATATTAATCAATGAAAATGAAAACGACGAGGAGTTGAACGAAGAACTCCAAGATCTCGATGAAAGTGAAATTACTTTATTAACGAGACAACTTCGTCGTGTGCTTCAAAGCAAAGCTCAAAGATACGGGAAAGGCTTCCTAAAATCCAATAACCAACAAAGAGTTTTCAACTCTAACGGAAGGCCAAACTACTCTCAAAATTATACTCCTAAGTATAAGAGTAATTTTCCAACAACGAGCTATAACAAAGGCAAAGGCGCTCAAAATACTAATGCCTATAATAATGCCAATGCCAACAATAATCCTACTTACACTCCTCCAAAGCACAAGGAACAAACTCCGGAGGAAACCCAAGAAGTATGTTTCGAGTGTAAGCAACCGGGTCATTTTAAAAGAGAAAGTCCTAAGCTTTCAAAAGGACGAATTCTCGTGGCCAAAAACGGTTGGGATTTAAGTAAAGATGAAGAAGCTCCGGAAGCTAGTGAAGAAGTTGTTAATCTATGTTTAATGGCTATCGGAGACGAAGCTACATCAACACAAGCCTCCACTTCAAATCAAGAGGTAAACGCTAATCTCAACTATATTTCAAATAAGTTGCAATTAGATGAATCTAATTTGAATCTAGTTGATATGAGTAAGCATGATTTGATTGTGCTTGTAGTAGGTATCAACAACAAATATAAAGATGTTGATAAAAGGCTTCATTTATTATGGTCCGAGAAAATGAAACTCGAAGAAATGCATTTTATGCAAAGTAAAGAGTTCACTCGGATGATGGATTCAAAAATCCAAGATGAAAGTGAAATAATGACCTTGAATGACTAAAACCATCTCTTGAAAGGTGAAGTCAATCAATTCAAAAATAATGCTCTCAAACTTGAAGTAGAAAATATGGCTTTAGTACTTCAAGTTGAAGAGTTGGAAAATGAGAAGTTACAACTCAATGACAACATTAGTAAACTTAATGTTGATCTTTTGAATTTAAAAATTCAAAACGAATCAATTATTCGAAACAATGTAACATCTAAATCTCATGAAAACAATCTTGAAAAAGAGAATGAGCTTTCACAAGTCTTTGAGTCAAAAGAAAAGGAATTACAAGAAGAAACTCAAAGATTGAAAGAAGAAAATTTCAAACTCATGTCTCAAGTTATGGATCAAACAAGATTTCTTTAACAACAAGATTGATGCCTTAGAAAGAGAAAACGAAAACCTTGAAACGGTTGTTCAAAGATTTATTAAAGGCAATGAGATGTTAGACCGAATGGTACACTCTCAAGTATCCCGTAACCGTGAAGGTTTAGGATATGATAGGAACACTCCCCCTGTGCGAAATGTTCAATCAAGAGTGCAACCTAATATTGCTCCTCCTCAATCACAAATTTTAAGATGCACCATTGTAACAAAGATGGACATTCTGTCTTTGATTGCAAATATAAGAGTGGTGAGATTAAGGGGAAGCATGTATGGGTTCGTAAAGGATCAAACCCATACAATACGGTTGAAAGACAAGTACCATTAAATAGAGTTGCTAATAATGATCAAAGGCAACAAAGGTTTCAACTGTAATAACTCGAATTTTCAGAGAATAATTTTATTATTAATTTAAGATTAATAATGATTTTCCTAAAATGAGGAGAATTTTTTTTATTATTTAATTATTTTCGGTTAAGTGGAACCGGGTCCCTTTTTAAAATTTTATTGACCAAGTAGATATCTCGAGTCAATAGTTTATTTGGGCAAAGATTTAATTTTGGAGTGTGGAATTATTCAGTAAAGATTTTATTTTAAATTATTGAATAATTTGGAGGTTTTAAAATCCTTAGAAAATGATTATTTTAATTATTTGAGGATTTGTAGAAATTACTCGATTAATTTATAAAATCGAGAATTCAAGGTTTTACTAAAACAATAATGTTTGGTGGTAAATTATAAAGTCCTATAAATTGTGAATTATGAATCACAATTATTATTTTTATGAATTGTTTTTATAAATTATTAATATTCGTAAAATGCATATCAATTTAGAAAATTTAGATTTAATTATACTTCTTTCTCCAAAAATCTTTAAAAGTATTCTAGTATTTAATTATGCTAGAAAATTTATTTTTACAAATTAGATTTATTTACTCCAAATATTATTTAAAGTGTGTAGTAATTAATTGGGTGTTTAATTTGTTATTGGGCCTAAAGCCCATTAGGGTTGATAAAAACACACACAACACATCACAGCAGATATTATATACGCACATAACCAACACAACCGCACAAACAAGAAACAGCAAGGAGAGAGAACGTGAGATTGGGGGATTGTAATTGAAGGAGAAGAAGAGGGGATGAGTGTGTGTGTGTGTATATATATATATATATATATATATATATATATATATATATATATATTCGCGTATGTGTGTGTGTTGTGTGTAAAATCGCTTGTATATGTGTGTGTATGAGTCGGGTGTGTGTGGGTGTCGGTGTGTTGATGTGCTGCGCACGGTGGAGCAGCAGTAGCGTGGAGGAGTGGCGCGGCAGTAGCACGGTCTAACCGGCGGTGAGGGCCTGCCGTGCCGGTGATGGTGGTCAAGCAGAAACAAGGAGGAAAGCAGGTAGAGGGGAGAGGTCAGCTGGGTTAGAGAGAGAGAGAGAGAGAGAGAGAGAGAATGGAGAGAGATAGTGGAAATTGTTCCGGTGGATTGATTTTCCGGCGGGTCGGATTGGAACCAAATGGTATCCTTTTTTGGTTATTAATTTATTTAATTTTGTTTTAGATTAAAAATGCAATTTATGTAGAATTATGATAATTATCGGGGATTTAACTTCGAGAACCCGATAAATGTTTGGGTTTAAATGGTCTGAAAAATTATCGATTATTTTGTGGTGGATTTTATGTGTTTATAGGTGGTTAAATTGTTTAGTCGAGTTATCGATATTGATGGAGGTCAAAGTGTTAGTACTTAGTTAAAGCTGTAATAGAGTATTATTAATTTGGTAAAAGTTGGAAATTGTTGGAATGTTGAGATTGGATTAATATTGAATTGCTTGGGATTGTTTGTTGAGGGGTTGTGACCCCGGGATAGTCCTATTTACGAATATTTCATGCCGAAATTTTCTAAAAATCCTATGTAGTTAAATTTAGTTAACTTGTTTAATTTCAATGGTATAAAAGGCATGTTATGAGTGTTAATTATTTATGTATATAGGTGTTATAGGATTTATATCGAGGATTAAGTGCGCTTTGAGATTTATTTGTTAATTTAAATTTTTATAATATAATGTTAGTGGTTCTGAAAATGGTTAATATCGAGGATATAAACGTTTTGGGGAAACAGCTGTTTTAAATGCTATTTTTAAAATGATTGTTTTAGATAAATGTTAAAATTGTTATTTGATTAAAAGTATTAATCAGTTAATTATTTAATTAATTGATTAAATATTTGTTATTAAAAATTTTAAATATTTCAAAAGTATTTAATTATAAATCTTAATTAATAATTTAATTAGTTTAATTAATCGATTGATTGTATTATTAATTGGTTAATTTTATTAATTATTAATGATTTTTAAAAAAAATGATTTATGGTTTTAAAGTGGATTTAAAAATGAATTGTAGTTCGTTTTAAACGAATACAAGATTTATAAAAGAAAAGAGATGTGATAATTGAATTGTCGGAGATATTGTTCTTTCAAGGATTAATTGTTTGTCTCGAGCGTTAACTGTTTAATTATATTTCTTGATCGAGGATTTATGTGCATTAATTGGTAGTAGAGTAGTCAGCAACAGGGAGGACACCTATAGTTTGACTTTATTTGATTTAGTGATGATCCTGAGTCGTGTCTACTCGAGATACGAGGTTGGACTGACACGTGCTCGTAACCGTTTCAGTACCGGCAAGACGGGATCAAGTTGGAGCGACGTGTATCAAAAAGGAAGGATCGAGGCGTCGTGTAAAGTTTATGGAACTACTTGGGCGAAACGCCAAGGATTTATTCGCGGTGTTCCGTTTGGTGCTAAGGACCAGAGACAAGTTTATTTATACATACTCTATCGTTCAGAGTATATTTATTTTGAAATATATGAAATGTGTGGAATAAGACTTCAGTCCATAATTGCAAGATTTCTTCTATCTTTATCTTGATAAATTGTTTACTTTTAAGTAAAATGGTTTGACTGGAAATATATGTGATATGGAGAGAGTGATATACCATAAGGAATAAATTGATATGGGAAGAAATGGTATCAGTTGTTATTTATGGTTATTTTTATGATATTATGGTATCAGTTATTATCTATAGTTATTTTATAATATTACAATTATGTGTAAATTGGAGATATTTGAGTTCTAAACTGTTTCAGACGTTATTAATAAATATTTTGTTATATAAGGGGACAAGGGCTGATATTTACAGATTTTCTAAAAATGGATTTACATGTAAAGTATTTTAGTTGGTGTACTTTAAAGGTATTGATATATGAATGGAAAAATGTAATATATGAACGGAAAAATGGAAGGGGTTATCTTGTAATGTATATTTTCGAAAACCCGGACAAAGTTTTTAGAAAGAATTTCGCAATAATTAACCTAATGGCAACATCACTAATAAAATTGTGTTTATTTAATTAGTAGATACCTCTTGAAGCATCTACTGATTAAATGAACCTTATTCGTCTAATTAAATTTATTTAATTAGATGAATATTATTTTTAAAACGTTTTCTTACAATCGCTTTGTTCCGGAATAATAATAATAAAGATATTTCGATGGTTATAAATGAGACATTTTTGGTTAAAAATATCTGGAATGATATTGAGAAATGTTATTTTAAGGGTTATTTAATTTAATGAATATTAATTATAATATTCATTTAAAAAGGGATTATTGAATAGTTATTCTTTAGATAATTTAAATGTTTTAAGGGTGATTAAATATTGTTAAAAGGTTTAAGGAATTTCATAGTGAAATGAATGTATGTCTTGAATTGATACACTGATGATATATGGAAATGGAAATGGAAATGATATATGGAAATAGAAATGATATATGTGAATGTGAAATGGAATTGGAAATGACATATGTGACTGGGAATGGAAACGGAAAAATGGAAAATATGGAATGATGTTTTATAAATGGAATAACGATTTGAAAAAGGGGGATTGCAACAATATGCGTAAGAGGCTGTGTGGGAGTTGCATAGTCCGGCACCCAATATTTTATTACGGTCCAAGAGTTGCCGAAGGAGGATGTAGCAGGTGGCCTTCCTCCAGGGATGTTTGACATTCCTTCTACTAGTAGTAAACAGAGAGCAGGTACGTTTAGGCGACTGATCATCGTCCTAACGTATCTGGCGCTAGCAGAATCCCCAAAATAATTAAAGAAAGAATTGATAATGGTTACAGTCATAAATACTGAAAAAGGAAAAATGGTATAAAGTTATGGAATTGTTTTATGGATTGAAGAGAAACTGATTTTATATTACTTTTATATACAATTGTGGTATAAAAGGAAATGGAAAGATTATATTGAGAGCTTGATTTTAAATGTTATATTACCTTGAGATATTATACTAAGATGATGTATTGATTATTACCTTGTTATAGAAGAGAAACTGATATTATATTACCAATAAGTAAGTGATTTCATATTGAATAACCAGCAAGTTTATGTTGGTGTATTACTGCGCAAACAAGATGTGGCTATTTATAGTAATAATCTATTTAATTACCTTGTAACGACATCTTTTATATTATATTGATACATTGTTCAGTTGATATTATTTTCAAACATTATACTTTCCCTATAGAATTTCGTGGTTATAAATGTTTCAAGAATGATATTAAGTATCAGGTGAATGTTGGAAACCCATGCACATGATGGGATATTTTGTTAAACTCTAGTAATAACTTGCTGAGCAATTCTTTCGCTCATACTTGCTCGTTTTCAAATATTAACTTTTCAGTGGAAGGTAGCCGGGCGAGGTTATCTGCATGGCTTAGATGCAGCGGGCAGTGTGCCCTTATGAAGACGATATGATCTAGAAAGTTTATAGCTGGAGTAACTTATATGTAAGTATATTGATGTGTAATATATATGTTACTTTGCGCAAAATAGTACTAGTTGCTGGTGTACTTCTCAACGAAGTTATGCTAGTAGTAAGGAGTTGATTCTTGTTTCTAGCCCTATAACCTAAAAGATGCTTGGTGGTTGGGGTCTCAAATTTTGTAACTCAATTATAAATGACTACAGATGGTTTAATATGGTTAAACAGGTGATTTGTTATTAAGGATTTCCGCGTGACGACCAAATCCCTAACCCCGGATTTGGGGCTGTCACATCAACAACCTAGGGTGTTTCAAAATAGAAACATAATGTATCATAACAATGTTAGTAGGTATGCATCTAGAAATCAATATGCTCCTAATTGGAATGTCTATCCTCAATATGCTCCCTACTTTCAAATGATAGATATAATGTGTGAAAGGCATATGATGTAGCCTATTTGTATTTCGAGGATACAACTCAACTTAAACAAGATTGTAATATTGAATAGTACATAGACTGTCACAAGGAATCTCAGATTGTATTATCTGTTAGAAGAAAAAGATCAAGGTCAATCGACAGACTTGAGGAATTACTACATTGAAAGAAGCTCAGTCATCTGATCAAGCCTCAGTGAAGTATTCGTTAAGAAGTGGATTCGTTTAAAGTGACAGAGATTTCAAGGTGACAGAGACAGTACAGAAGATTAAAGAGAGAGAGGAGAAAAGAAAAGGAACCAGATTTTAAAGTCAATATATGAAGAACAGTCATTGCAGTTAGTCACTCATGAACCAGACAGTACATCGAGTGTCAACATTAAACAGTGGTTGTTCATCATTAAATTCAGTGGTTCAAGATATCAAGACTGGTATGAGAGGAAATCTTTGTGCAAGCAACAAGAGTGCTAAATTAATTAACCACAAGGATTTTATTATCAAGTGGACTAGTTACGAAGAAAAAGAATTATCATAAAGAAATTCTAACTGATATATTCTTAATGCTGAAACTCCGGTTTGAATTGATATATTTTTTGTTAAGCAAAAGGAGTCCGGTTCCAGACGCTCAGGTAACCGCAGTTTATAGTTTAAGTATAATTTTATATTAATAAATATTTTATTTATTTAAAAAATTATATTTATAAATATCTAATAATATTAGATATTTATTTTTATAATTTCTGGATTAAAATAATTATTTATTAATTAAAGATTATAAGTTGTGCGGGTTAAAAAGCATTTCAATGGAGCCTCTCTTAATTAGTTAAAAGATGGCCACGAATTGATCAAGAAAGGTTGTGTTAATTGATAAACAGATTAAACAAATCAATTTGATTTGTTAGAATTGTTTGTTGGCAGGCACATGTACTGGAATAAACAACCAAGTGTAATTTCAGACTGTCATAATGGAGAGTCATATCAAGAGTAATATTGATCAGTCATAACAGCTCCTCAAGTGTCATATTGAAGTTTATTGGAACTGTCATGATGCTGACTGTCATAGTGAAGTTTATTGGAACTGTCATGATGCTGACTGTCATAGTGAAGTTTATTGGAACTATCATGATGCTGACTGTCATAATGAAGTTTATTGGAACTGTCATAATCAACTGTCATAGCCGCCTGGAAGGTGTCATAGAAGCCCAGAAAACTGTCATAGAGAGTGTCATAATAGTGTTAAAGTTGGACATTATGACAGTTGACATGTTTTGGTTAAATAGAGACAGAAGCCAGTGAATTCATTTGAAGACATACACGGACACAACATTATAAAAAACACTCCCAGAAGCTCATCTCTCTCATCAAGAACACACCCGGCAAGAGTTTAAAAAATTCGTAGAAAATCAAGTTATCAATATTTGTAATATCTGATCCGATAGAACTTGATCAATTGCATCTCTTGTACTACTAGCGAGTTTTTACTCCTAGTTCTTATCTTGATTTTTATTAACTAAATTAGAAAAGTTCATGTCGAATTTTCTAATTAGTTATTAATTACTTGATAATAATCTGTACTGAAATTGTAACACCCATCAAGTTAATATATTGTTATATTCAACTTGAAATTTGTTTCAATTTATTCCGCATAAATTTGTTCAAGTTAAATTTTATTTAAAGGACAAATTTCGATAAATTTGTATAGATTGTATTCAACCCCCCTTCTACAATCTTATCGGACCTAACAATTGGTATCAGAGCCTATTGATTGATACACAGATCAAGATCCTATTTTTATTCAATCAAAAATTTATCTCGAATTTTTAACTCACTTAAAAATTCATCATGTCTTCAAAAGCCATTGTTAAGATTCCCATATTTAATAAGGATAATTATGATATGTGGAAAAATAAAATGGAGTTGTTTCTTGATGTTACAAATCCAAAATATTTGTGGGTTTTGAAAAATGGACCAAAAATTCCTATGGTTCATGAAGAACAAACTGTTACTGATGGAGTTGTTACAACACCTGCTAGAACCTATGAAAAGGATCCTAAGGTATATTATGGTGATGAAAAGGAGGATGCTGGATTGGACAAAAATCTGAGACTCATTCTAATAGATTCCCTGGATGCTGTAATGTATAGCCATGTGATGAATTGTAAAACTGCTAAGCACATCTGGGAAACTATTGAGACTATTAATGAAGGAACTGATGAAGTCAGGGAAAACAGACTTCAAATTTTGACCTCTGAATATGAACACTTTAGAGCTGGCCCCAATGAAGGCATTTAGGAAGTGTTCGAAAGGTATAACAAAATAATCAACAACTTGCAAGTTCATGGCAAGCAATATACCCAGAAGGAGATCAACATGAAGTTTTTACTGACTATGCCTACTCACTTAGAGCATAGAATAACTGCCATCAGAGAATCTAGAGATTTAAATAAGATTGCTCTTGAAAGGCTGTTTGGTGTTCTGAAAACGTATGAACTAGAACAAGTACAGCAGAAGGAGTTCTCTGGCAAAGGCAGAGTGGCAAGTTCTTCTACAGCTCTAGTAGTTGAGGTTCCTAAGGAAGTGGAAGCTAAAGTTGTTCAACCTAACAGCTTCAACAAGGAACAAACTGAAGTGGAACATGGCCAGACACCAGCCACTGAAGATGGTGGAGAATTTTATTCACTTGAAGAGCTGGATCAATTAGAAGATGAATCTATGGCAATGATGGTGAGACAATTCAGTAACTTCAGATTCAGAAGAAATCCCAAGTTCAGGTTTAAGTCAAATAACAGATTTCAGAGAGGAGGTTCTTCATCCTCTAGTAATAGGGGAGGTTACAAAACTGGAACAGTTGACAGAAGCAAAATTCGTTGCTTCAACTGTAATGAGTTGGGACACTTTGCTACTGAATGTCAGAAACCCAAGCAAGCACAGAAAAAGGACTATGCTTCTGAAAAGAAGAAAACTGGAAGAGCTTATGTAGCTGCCGGTAAAAGATGGGATGACACAGATAGCGAAGACGAAGAATATGGAAACTTTGCGCTGGTGGCAAATGCTGAAACATCAACTCGTTATACTACACCGGTAATTCTTACTGACGCTGAGTTGATTCATAGCTTATATAATTCCATGGGTATTGCACAGAAACAAATTGAAAGAATAACTCTATTAAACACTAAACTTGAAAATGAAGTGTTAGAATTAAAAAAGGTGCATGTTAATCAAGATAAGCATATAGAGGAAATAGCTCGACTTAACTACAAAGAAAAGTCACTAGGAGAATACATGGTAAAACAAGTTGATAGGATTGCTGAACAAGAAACCAGGATTAGAGAACTTGAAACAGAGATTAGAGCTTGTTATAATTCTGTTAAAGTTTCTAAAGAGCACTTCAACAAACAAGCTGTAGAACGAACTGTAGGAATAGGGTTTGGTTACAAAGAAGCTGTTGGTTCTTTGAGCAATCATTCTGCTAATCCCATTCATGCTAAAGAAAGAGGTATACCATATGTACTCAAAGATGTGGAAAAACCTATGTTTAAAACCTCTATTGCTGAACCACCAAATATGTATTCTATTGTGATTCAAGAAGAAATGAGAAATGAGGACAGTGCTAATGGAATATTCATTGATAATGAAAAATCTGTTAAGGCACCTACAACCAAAAATGTTAAATCTAATAAGGTTGTTTCTATGAAACCAGTGAAGTTTGTTCCCAGTTCATCTAAAATTGAGTTAGGTGATAACAAGTTGGAGCAGAATATTAACATGTCTAACATGAATACCATGCCTATCATTGATTCTAATCATAAAGCATGTGGTGTTGTTAATTGTATGTCTTGTGCTTTTAATGTCATGTCTACTTACTTTAATGGTAATCATGCATGTGCTGATAAGACTACCCCTCGACAACATATGAACAGAAACACAAATGTTAGATCAAAGACTGCTAGTCCTTCTAATGTTAGGAGAGAGACATTTGTACCTAAGCCTAAACAAAGTTTTACTAAGGCTGTCTACAAGGTCAAATGTCCAGTCAATGAAAAAAATGTTATTGCTGCTAAACAAACATGGATACCCAAAATGAAACAAAAGATTGTCAAATCTGTTTATAGGGTAAAATGTTTGTTGACTAATGGTAAAATTGGTGTTAAGGTGAAAAATGTTGTTTTGCCTGACAAAGGCCAATTCTTTAAGTATTCTGGACCCAATCAAATTTGGGTTCCGAAGAATGTTTAATCCATTTGTTATTGCAGGGTGTTGAGCAGGTTGAACGAGTGACTTGGATCCTGGACAGTGGATGTTCAAGGCATATGACTGGTGATAGAACCCTGCTGACAAATGTGGTGGAGAAGGCCGGCCCAGTAGTTACCTTTGGAGATAACAAAAAAGGTAGAACTGATGGATATGGCAGACTTGAAGCTGGAAATGTTATCATTGATGAAGTCTCTTTTGTGAAAGGACTTGAGCACAATTTGCTCAGTGTCAGTCAATTCTGTGACAAAGGATATGAAGTTTATTTCAACAAGAAGAATTGTCTAATTTCACACAAGAGACATGAAAAGCCACAACTGACAGGAGTTAGAAAAGGCAATCTGTATGTAGCCAATATGAACTCAGGAAGCACTGAAGAAATTACTTGCTTCTATACTAAAGCATCTAATGACGAGAGTTGGCTATGGCACAAGAAACTTTCTCATCTCAATTTCAAAACAATGAATTCTCTAGTTAAAAGAAAATTGGTGAGAGGTTTGCCTTCAATGGAATTCACTCAAGAAGGACTTTGTGATGCATGTCAAAAAGGCAAGCTAAAAAGGGCAACTCACAGGAGCACTGACACATCTTCAATAAATGAACCATTACAACTACTTCATATGGATTTGTTTTGTCCAGTTAATGTGATATCCATGTCAAGGAAGAGATATGCTCTAGTGATTGTTGATGATTTTTGAATTCTAAAGATGAGACTCCACAACTGGTGATTGATCACATCAAGTTAATTGAGCGAGATTCTACATATCCAGTGAGAGCCATAAGATCAGACAATGGAACTGAATTCAAGAATGCAGTTCTAAATGATTTTTGCACTCAGAAGGGTATAACCAGACAATACTCAGCTCCAAGAACTCCTCAGCAAAATGGGGTAGTGGAAAGAAAGAATAGAACCTTGATTGAAGCTGCACATACTATGTTAAGTGAATCAAGTCTTCCATTGTACTTTTGGGCTGAAGCTGTCAACACTGCATGCTATACCCAGAATTGAACTCTAATCAATAAAGACCAAATGAAGACACCCTATGAAATTATGGCTGATAAGCCATCACTCGAATACTTTCATGTATTTGGGGCAAAATGTTTTGTGCTTAAAGAAGGTGATGATCAAGGTGGTAAATTCGATGCCAAAGCATTTGAAGCAATTTTTATTGGTTATACAATGAGAGCATACATGGTGTATGTGATTGATGAACAGAAGATGATGGAAAGTGTCAATGTAACTTTTGATGACACTAAACTCCCTAGTATCCAAACTGAGGATTCATCTGAAAAGTTATCTTTCGATGACATGACAAATACAGATTCAGATGATGACAATCCACCTGAGATTTTTGCTGATGCTAATGACAACAATGATAATAATGATGATGATCAGGGTAATGGTGGTGAAAATAATGATAATACTGAAGATACACCTGACACTCCTGAACATTCATCTAGTCAACCTGGCAATAACTCAGTGGGAGACAATGAAGGGTCAACTGGTCACACACAACATCAAAATGAAGAACAAGGCGAATCATCAAGATCTGATCTTCCCAGATAGACTGTTTGGAATAGAGCTCATCCTTTTGAGCTAATCATTGGTGATCCAGATGTTGGTGTGAAAACTAGAAGAGCTTATCAGAATCAATGTAATTATTCAGGGTTCCTGTCTGAAATGGAACCTAAGAAAAATGAAGAAGCTCTTTCTGATCCTGATTGGGTGATTACTATGCAAGATGAACTCAATCAATTCAAACAACAAGAAGTATGGAAGCTGGTACCCAGACCCAAAGACAGGAAAGTGGTTGACACAAGGTGGGTATTCAGAAACAAGCTAGATGAAGATGGTACAGTGACAAGAAATAAAGCAAGACTGGTAGCAAAGGGTTACTCACAATCTGAAGGTATTGATTATGATGAGACCTATGCTCCAGTGGCTAGACTTGAGGCTATCAGAATATTCTTGGCATTCGCAGCATTCTCAAACTTTAAGATTTATCAAATGGATGTCAAGAGTGCTTTTCTGAATGGTAAGCTAGATGAAGAGGTATATGTAGAACAGCCCCTGGCTTTGAAGATCCAGAATTCATGGATTATGTCTACTTTCTCTTCAAAGCTATTTATGGTCTCAAGCAAGCACCAAGGAAATGGTATGACACTCTATCTGAATTCTTACTTGAAAATGGTTTTGTTAGAGGTGTCATAGACAAAACTCTCTTCACAAAGAAACATAAGAATGATACAATACTAGTCCAAATATATGTGGATGATATAATATTCGGGTCTACTAATGATTTTCTTTGCAAGAAATTTGCTAAGTTAATGCAGGGTAAGTTTGAAATGAGCATGATGGGTGAGCTGAAGTTCTTTCTTGGATTGCAAGTAAGTCAAAGGACAGATGGAATATTTATCTGTCAATCCAATTATGTTAGAGAGCTCCTCAAGAAATATCAAATGGAGGACTCATCTTCAGCAAGAACACCATCATCTACAGCTGTCAAATTTGGAGCATGTGAAAATTCTGCTATGGTAGATATCATAAGTTACAAAGGTATGATAGGCTCATTACTTTACCTTACTGCAAGTAGACCAGATATTATGTATGCTACATGCTTGTGTGCAAGGTTCCAAGCGAATCCTAGAGATGTTCATCTCATTGTTGTAAAACGAATCTTGAGATATCTTAAGGGTACGCCTAACTTAGGCATCTGGTACCCTAAAGATTCTGGTTTTAATCTTGTTGGATATACAGATTCAGATTATGCAGGAAGTGTTGTAGATAGGAAAAACACCTCTGGAAGTTGTCAATTCCTAGGTGGCATGTTGGTTTCCTGGTACAGCAAGAAACAGCAAACAGTTTCCAACTCCACAGCTGAAGCTGAATATATAGCTGCTGGAAGCTGTTGTGCACAGATCTTGTGGATTAGGAATCAGCTAAGGGACTATGGCTTTGTACTTGACAGGATTCCTATCCTGTGTGACAATACAAGTGCCATAGCAATCTCAAACAATCCTGTGCAGCATACTAGGACAAAGCACATCGATATCAGGTATCATTTTATTCGAGAGCATGTCATGAATGGTACCGTGGAGTTACATTTTGTACCCACGGAAGAACAAACAGCAGATATTTTTACTAAGTCTCTTGACGAATCCACATTCACCAGAATTGTTGGTGAATTGGGTATGTTAAATAGTCCTAGTAATTAAACTAGTTAATATCTGAGGTTTGCTTTTTAATAATTTATAAGTGATTACTTTGTAAATATTTGTTATTAAAATCACTTGTATAATTATTTTATCAACTTATTTTCTTACTTGTTAATTCTTAAATCATTGTCATTATCTTTTTAATATATTCCTACTTACTTCTTTTAATTTTAGAATATTTTAATTTTCTCTAAAAATATTTTTCTCAAATTTTACAAGTTGAAATTAGTGAGAAATCTATTTTTGTTAAAAATTACTTTTGAATATTTGTGTTGATTTAATAAGTCATATTTTCTCTTTAAATGATTTTCTATAAGAAAGTTACTTTATTAAGAAAATATATAGATTTATTAATTTACTACAAATATTTATGTAAATAGTTAATAGTTTATTAAATGGTTTGTAGTGTTTGTCCTTTTGTTATTAATGTTTGATTTCGTAAAAAGGATAACCTATGGTATTTTTAGTATTTTCTTATTTTCTATTTAGCTGTTTTTAAGTAGTTATATTGTCGTAAATATTTTTGTAAATTATTATCTTTTATCTTTAATATTCTGTAAATAGTATTATTACAATCATTTTTTAATATAAAAAAAATATAATTAATAAAATAAAATAATAAAAAAACGAATTTTTCTTTTCTTTTTAGTTTTATTTTATATAATTAATATGTATATTATTTCTTATTTTTGTATATTCTTTTTCATGTGTATATAAATAGTTTGTATAGTTTTTACAGTTTAGTCACTATACTTTCAAAACTTACAAACAGGTCCCTGTACTTGGTTCTTTTGTACTTCTTCTGTTTAACACACACATATCATGATGTTTTAACTTCTAATATTTGTTGTGTTGTTGTTATTAACAGAATTTCTTATATAGGACCATTATTGGTATCAAATTGGTATATGTCAATTCAATTGTTTAGGAACTAACGTTTGATTTTCAGGTTCTAACAATTGGAAGACAAGACCTAACAAGTGTTAACAAGTGGTAACAATTGGTATCTAACATACAGGATCTAAAACATGATAAAATAGTTTTGTTTGTATTGGTTTAAACATTAACATATATTAATTCGATTTATATCTATTAATTGGATTTTTGTCTTTGTTTTTGTTTGGTAAAATCGGCTCAAGATCTCTTTAACTTTCTAACTCAAAATCTCTTTCTATAGTTGTGATTGCTTATATGTTAAACCTTTTGAAATCACAACTGTACATCATTTCTCTTGAGATAAATGCAATATTTTCCAAGAAAACTTTTCAATGTTAAAAATGCATTATATCTCTATATTGCACATATTCTGTGATGCAGGTTCATCTAAATGGAATTTTGTTTTCTCACATGATTATTCATAAAGTTGTAAACCCAACAACTTTTATCCCAGACTACAGTCAAACTCAAACACATTCTGACTTACCCCCTAAAAGGAAGTTACCTATCAGACTAAAGGTCACCAGGGAGTAACTGCATCTGATGCAGCAAATAAGGATGTGTGGGATATTCAGTTGGAGAGTCACTACCTTATACACTATCCAAAATATTTCATATGCACAAAGTGAGAATGCACACACTAAGAATGAATTGAAGGAAACTTGTAATCCAACCATTTTACGGTTAGGATTATAAGTTAAAGGTTCTTTAATGAACTAATTGTCTTCACAGACATTAGAAGGGAATCTTGATCTCAATGCTAAATTTATATCATTGTTTACCTTCTCAGAATTCAAATCTGAAAACCCTAAAAAGGGAAAATTAGCAACTTGTAGATTATGACTCAGATTCGTCTGACGAGTCTAACAAGGATTTGGGATTTACGAACTCCCATTGCACCATTACTGACCTCTCTTGAAGAGGCTAGGGTGATTTTTCCTTGCAGGTACACTAATGGATGTTGGAGCTATGAGTGATATGAGTGATACACCAGTGAACAAGAGTGTAAACATAGAGAGAAGTGAGACACTCAACACAAATGAGTGGAGAGAAGAGTGAAACACTTGTAAGGTACACTAAACACTATCACACACTCACAGTGAGGAAGAAAATGAAACTTCCTTTCTAAGAAAGAACTCTATAATTGGTACAACTACTTTGTCAACTAGTTGATTGGAGGATTCCTCAACTAAGGGGGAGAAGTAAAGGGGTACAAGAAAAAGGAGAGCAGGTTAGAAAGGGGGAGCATTTACAGATTGTGCTTTGGAAGAGAAGCAAGTCAAGTAACTAAGGGGAAGCCTTAGATGGAGAAGTAAAGGGGAGATTCAGTTGTGAAGAAAGGGGAGATATAAGGAGAAGCTTACATCACAATACTATTCTATTAGTCTTTCAATGTACTATGTATAAAGGCTAACTGGAGGAGTAATAGATTTCCTAGAAGTTATAGAAATGGTATTGATTCACCATTGTCTATATAGTAGGAGCAGTTGTTTTTCTTAAGTGAGAAAAGCTGAGTCAGAAAAGGGAAGTGATTGTAAATCAAGAACTGCAGATAATCACCAATGTAAGATGTGAAGGATTATCAGGCAGAGATATGAAGAATCAAAAATGAAGATGAGTTATCTATTGAAGATCAGTTCAGTGCTAGAGGAACAATCATCTATCATTTCATCAACTGAAAATTCTGGAAATGTTATATTTAAACCAGAGAAAATTTTTTTAATGTACTATTTACTAAGCTCTTAAATGCTTAATCTTTTTCTTGTTTAAGTGAGTTAGTTGAGTTATCCTCTAGGTATTTGCTTGTTATTGTCTAACAAACAAATAGGGGGAGATTGAAAGGCATATGATGTAGCCTATTTGTATTTCGAGGATACAACTCAACTTAAACAAGATTGTAATAGTGAATAGTGCATAGACTGTCACAAGGAATCTCAGATTGTATTATCTGTTAGAAGAAAAAGATCAAGGTCAATCTATAGACTTGAGGATTTACTACATTGAAAGAAGCTCAGTCATCTGATCAAGCCTCAGTGAAGTATTCGTTAAGAAGTGGATTCTTTTAAAGTGACAGAGATTTCAAGGTGACAGAGACAGTACAGAAGATTAAAGAGAGAGAGGAGAAAAGAAAAGGAACCAGATTTTAAAGTAAATATATGAAGATCAGTCATTGCGGTTAGTCACTCATGAACCAGACAATACATCGAGTCAACATTAAATAGTGGTTGTTCATCATTAAATTCAGTGGTTCAAGATATCAAGACTGGTATGAGAGGAAATCTTTGTGCAAGCAACAAGAGTGCTAAATTAATTAACCACAAGGATTTCCTTATCAAGTGGACTGGTTACGAAGAAAAAGAATTATCATAAAGAAATTCTAAGTGATATATTCTTAATGCTGAAACTCCGGTTTGAATTGATATATTTTTTGTTAAGCAAAAGGAGTCCGGTTCCAGACGCTCAGGTAACCGCAGTTTAGAGTTTAAGTATAATTTTATATTAATAAATATTTTATTTATTTAGAAAATTATATTTATAAATATCTAATAATATTAGATATTTATTTTTATAATTTCTGGATTAAAATAATTATTTATTAATTAAAGATTATAAGTTGTGCGGTTTAAAAAGCATTTCAACGGAGCCTCTCTTAATTAGTTAAAAGATGGCCACGAATTGATCAAGAAAGGTTGTGTTAATTGATAAACAGATTAAACAAATCAATTTGATTTGTTAGAATTGTTTGTTGGCAGGCACATGTACTGGATAAACAACCAAGTGTAATTTCAGACTGTCATAATGGAGAGTCATATCAAGAGTAATATTGATCAGTCATAACAGCTCCTCAAGTGTCATATTGAAGTTTATTGGAACTGTCATGATGCTGACTGTCATAGTGAAGTTTATTGGAACTGTCATGATGCTGACTGTCATAATGAAGTTTATTGGAATTGTCATGATCAACTATCATAGCCGCCTGGAAGGTGTCATAGAAGCCCAGAAAACTGTCATAGAGAGTGTCATAATAGTGTTAAAGTTGGACATTATGACAGTTGACATGTTTTGGTTAAATAGAGACAGAAGCCAGTGAATTCATTTGAAGACATACACGGACACAACATTATAAAAAACACTCCCAGAAGCTCATCTCTCTCATCAAGAACACACCCGGCAAGAGTTTAAAAAATTCATAGAAAATCAAGTTATCAATATTTGTAATATCTGATCCGATAGAACTTGATCAATTGTATCTCTTGTACTACTAGCGAGTTTTTACTCCTAGTTCTTATCTTGATTTTTATTAACTAAATTAGAAAAGTTCATGTCGAATTTTCTAATTAGTTATTAATTACTTGATAATAATCTGTACTGAAATTGTAACACCCATCAAGTTAATATATTGTTATATCCAACTTGAAATTTGTTTCAATTTATTTCGCATAAATTTGTTCAAGTTAAATTTTATTTAAAGGACAAATTTCGATAAATTTGTATAGATTGTATTCAACCCCCCCTTCTACAATCTTATCGGACCTAACAATGTGCATCGTGATAACGCTAGACCTACACATCATGCTAGACATTATGCACCGAGAAATCTATACATGCCTAACAATGATTATTCTATGCCTAGATTTTATCATGCCAATGTTGATTATGATGTACTAACCCCAGGACCCTCAAGACGAAAGGGTACCTATAAATTTAATTAATTTATTTTGTAGGTTTGTCTTGCCGCGAAACAAGACATGTGGTACCTTGATAGTGGTTGTTCAAGACACATGACCGGTAATAAGTCACTTTTGAGCAACATTAAAAAGGTCACCGCGGGAAGTGTTACATTCGGAGATAGTAGTAAAGGAATCATTATCGGAATAGGAGACATCGGGAATAGTCGATTCAAGATCTCAAACGTACAACTAGTCTCGGGACTAAGGTACAATCTACTCTCGATTAGTCAACTTTGCGACAATGATTACAAGGTAATTTTCTATACTACTCGTTGTTGTATTTTAGATAAAGATTGGAAATTAGTTCTTACTTGTCCCCGAAACAAAAATGTCTACACATGTGACATGAGCAAACATGAGAATGTATGCCTAATCACTACAAACGATGACCCGTGGCTTTGGCATCGAAGATTAGGACATGCTAATTTGAAGTTGATTAAGAATATATCAACAAAAGATCATGTACGAGGTATACCAAAGTTGAATTATCAAAAAGATCATACTTGCGAGGCTTGCGAAATTGGAAAACAAATTCGAGCCTCTCACAAAGCAAAGTTTATGATATTTACCTCTAGACCTCTCGAGCTTTTACATATGGATCTAATTGGTCCGGTTCCTATTCAAAGCCTCGAAGGTTGCTCATACACGTTAGTAATCGTTGATGATTATTCACGATACACGTGGACGGAATTTCTCAAAAACAAAAGTGATGCTTTTGAATCTTTCTCTTCCCTATGTAAAAAGATTCAAAATCAACAAAATAGTACCATCGTCTATATAAGGACTAACCATGGTAAAGAATTTGAGAATTCCAGTTTTACCAATTTTTGTGATGAAAATGGTATTACACATAATTTTTCCGCTCCTTATACTCCACAATCAAACGGAGTTGTTGAAAGGAAAAATATAACTTTACAAGAAATGGCTAGCACAATGCTTAACGATTATCGTCGACCTAAATATTTTTGGGTCGAAGCTATGTCTACCGCTTTCCATATTCTTAATCGGGTTTTGTTAAGGCTTATAAAGCAAAAGACTCCATACGAGCTTTACTTTGGCAAAACACCGAAACTAATCTAGTTTCGAGTATTTGGAAGTAAGTGCTTCATACTAAACTCGAAAGATTACCTTACTAAATTTGACCCTAAGTCAAGTGAAGGTATATTTCTTGGATACTCTACAAATAGTAAAGCCTATCGAGTATTCAATCTCAAATCACTTGTGGTGGAAGAATCAATGAATGTAGCATTAGATGAAAGTAAACCTCCACCAAAGTACAAAGATCTTGTTGAAAAAGACGATGTCGAACAAGATGATGTAGAAAATATGATTCGACAATTTGAAAATATGGATCTCGGGACCCCTGTTCCAAGAAACCAATTAGAATTAGTCGAAACGGAAGTTGAACTCCCAAAAGAAATTCCTATAATTAGAAGTCATCCCTTGGACAATGTTCTTGGAGACTTACATAAAGGAGTTCAAACAAGGTCATAAGTACAAAACGTTGTGAATCATATTAGCCTTCTATCTCAAATAGAACCTAAGACCACTAAAGAAGCTTTGCTAGACGAGGATTGGATCTCAGCAATGCAAGATGAATTATTACAATTCACTCGTAGCAAAGTTTGGGAACTTGTTCCAAAACCCGAAGATACTTCCATAATTAGAACTAAGTGGGTTTTTAGAAACAAGTTAGATGAAAATGGAACTGTTGTTCGAAACAAAGTGAGATTAGTCGCTCAAGGCTATACCCAAATGGAAGGTATAGACTTCGATGAAACTTATGCACCCGTAGCTCGAATTGAATCGATTCGTATGTTATTAGCTTACGCGTGTAATAAAGATTTCAAAATATACCAAATGGATGTCAAATCGGCTTTCTTAAACGGGATATTAGAAGAAGAAGTTTACGTAAAACAACCTCCCGGTTTCGAAGATGCCACACATCCGGAGTACGTATATAAATTATACAAAGCTCTATATGGTTTGAAACAAGCTCCGAGAGCGTGGTACGAAAGGCTAAGCAAGTTCCTATTAGAGAATAATTTCAAAATGGGAACTGCTGATAAAACCTTATTTACGAGACAAGAAAAAGATGATATCTTACTCGTACAAATATACGTGGATGACATCATTTTTGGGTCAACCAATGATGCACTATGTAAGGAATTCTCTGATAATATGAGCAAAGAATTCGAAATGAGTATGATGGGAGAATTAAATTTCTTTCTAGGATTGCAAATTAGGCAATCTAACGAAGGCATCCATATCTCTCAATCCAAGTATTGTAAAGAGATGTTAAAGAAATTCGAAATGGATAATGCCAAACCCATATCTACTCCTATGTCTACTTCTGAGAAATTAACAGAAGATCCCAACGGGATTCCCGTAGACACTAAGAAATATCGTGGTATGATCGGTAGCTTGCTTTACATAACTGCAAGTCATACCGATATACAATACATGCTAGATTCCAAGTAGCACCTAAAGAATCTCATCTATCCGCGGTAAAAAGGATTTTGAGATATCTAAAAGGAACCACTAACGTAGGTCTTTGGTATCCAAAAGGAGTACCATTTGAATTAGTATGTTTTTCTGATTCGGACTATGCCGGGCATTTAGTCGACAGAAAAAGTACAAGTGGAACATGTCAGTTTCAGGGAGGATGCTTGGTCTCTTGGATTTCCAAGAAACAAAATTCGGTATCTATCTCCACTACAGAAGCTGAATATATAGCGGCTGCTAAGTGTTGTGCTCAAATATTGTGGATGAATCAAACACTAGCCGACTATAATATGAAATTTGATGTAATATCCATCTAATGTGATAACACGAGTGCTATTGATCTTAGCAAAAATCCCGTGTTACATTCAAGATCCAAGCATATAGATGTGAGACATCATTTCCTGCGTGATCATGTCAATAAAGGCGATATAAAAATGACTCATATCGAAACTGAGTATAATCTCGCTGACATTTTCACAAAACCATTAAATTCCGAAAGATTCGCTAAACTCCCCTTGGATTTAGGAATGTTGGAATTACCAAAATAATGGTTTATACATTTATATAAATATTATCTATATTTATATATATTTTGTGAAAATATTTATCATAATTATCTCAAGAAAAAGAGATCTTCTTGATCGAATTCTAAGGGACTCTAAAACTCAGATTCATCGATAACGATAACATATGAAACTTTATCGATCGGGTTTTATTGAGATTCTTATTATTTTATCAATTAGATAAAACTATTCGAATAAATATTTTTGAATTAATTTCGAAAATACTTATGAGATATTAATTGTGATATTTAAATTCACATACAAAGAATCAAAACATTAGAATATTTTCAAATATCTATATATTATTAAATATTATATATATATATATATATATATATATTGATTCTACAAAATTAGTTTCATAAAAATATATTATTTTCTAAATATTTTGGTTATATGTTGACCTAGTCCATATGACCAAGCCCAATCCAGCTTACATGATCTCTTAACCCGGCCCAAGCTATTCAAAACCCTACCATCTCGTCCGTTCATTTATATGATGGATTAATCCTGACCCTTGATCTCAGAAAATACATATACAATACTTACACGACTTGTTCATTTTGTAGAGTACTGTTTACGCCTCTCTCTCTTTTCCTCTAACCCTAAATCTCTCTGTTCTCTCTTCTCGCGCCTCTCTCATTTCTCTTCGATTCTCGCCTTAGAACCCTAGTTTTCTTAATCTCTCTAGCAATTAAACACTCTATATATTATATATATTTATCTGTGTATCCTTTAATCGAACTCGATACTTTCAAGCTGAGATTGGTTAAAATGAAAGGATTTGAGATATTTGTCTTCAATTTTCTTCGTAAATCGATGGATTCAACTCAGATTTGACATATATATATGATATATACACTCGAACACACATTCACTGATTGTTTATCTTGATTACTTTCAAAACCCTAACAAGTTTCTATGAAAGAGTGATTGCAGGTACTCGATTCGTTCATAAGACATGAATTCAAGTAGAGAAATAAGAGGACTGTGATGGAATCGTTGCTAACTCGGTTAAAACTCGACCGATCTAGTATGACTCAGTGAGTTGACTCGGGCGCTTCGTGTCAACTCAGTGAGTTGAATCATGAAGTTAACCCAGTCCGCGACTGAGTTAACCAGGTAAGATCCTTGAGACTTGGTTAAGTCCTTGGACTCAGGTATCCATCCATATCTCAAACTCACTTGAGTCACTAACTGTTCAAACTTATGATTGTAATGCTATATGGTGAATCAAGTTGAAGAATTTCGATTAATCGAGTCTTGCATGTTCGTAGTATGAGTATATCTTGATTTTTTTGTGAATGATGTGCTTTAAGTTGTTCAAGTGTTGATTTGATTTGTCACTATTGCGAGATTATGGTTCAAAGTGCTCATTTCAATTGATTGAGTAAACCTGTGACTGGATCTCTCGTTTGACCAATAGAGTTCAAGTTTTGACTTAACTGTTCCTCATGGATTTATAATATTAATCAAATGTTGATCTTACTATCTTGCATGATCTGTCTTGTTGAAGACACAAATTGGTATACAACATTTGACTGGTATCTTGATTTTTGAAATTAGATATACTTTGATACATTATGTGTACATCCTTGGTTCGAATGAGGTACCTGTACTACGTGCTCAGTAATTCTTGTGATAATTAGTTGCTTATGTCCAGTATTTCATTGCTACTAATTGACTTATGTGTGACTTTGATTTATAAATCATTTTATAATTGAAATTCCTAGAATAAGACCATGCATGTCACTACACATACAATGCCCTTGCACTAAGACCTGGCTGGGAATCCCTTAGAGAATCCCAGTATCTGGATCACTGGTGTATTCGGCCACATAGAAATTAGGAACATTTCTTTATGCTTTCTTTGATAAATTACTCTAAAATGTATGTTACATTTTTTCTGGTATGTTTATGTTGCACTGCACTACCCTACGTGTTAACAGATGCATTATGTGTAACAAAATTTTGTGTTGATAAGTGTTGCATGATTCACAGTGGGCATCTAGACTATAAAATCTTAATTTGACCCTTCAAAGCATCTTGCAACTTTTAAAGAGTGTCAACTTCACATCAATCATTTGTACAACATTAAATGCTTAGTACGCATTTACAAAAGACCTGCACTTGTTTTAAAAAACTACATGACATCACAGTGGGGTCCTTGTCCTTTTTGTGTCCTTTTTCAACAGTCTTTGTCTGCTGTGCTTTACAAAACAGTGCTTGCAATGTACTATGTTCTGTTTTAAGAAGACTTTTGGTTCTATACCTTCTTAATTATATTCCTTATTCCCTTATTATAACTATATGCATGCATTATACTATCTGTCCATTTATATCTATATATGCTGCATTGGTTTTCAAAGTCTGCATCTTGGCCTTATACTAAAATGAAAAGATATATCCGGATTTCAAACACTTATCCACTGCATTTTAGTTTGAATTCAATTTTTTTTATCTATATGTGTGCATGAATAGTACTTAATTGATAATTCAAATTTCTGAATTTATCTATAAAAAGCATGTCATTACAGTCAGTCATTCACACACACACACACACTCCAACCTGCACCCTTACTCATCTGAATTCTCCTAACCCAAACACTTATCCAAAAACATGGAGTTTCACAAACTCTCACCCAACCCTAACCCTAAAACTAATTCCTCTAGTCCATTTCTTCTTGAAGACATGGAAAAGAATCAGTTCATCCATTCCAACTCTTCTTACTTTAGAGTAATCCCACCAAGAATACAAAAAATCAGAAACTAGAAAGCCAAGAAAAGCTTTAAGAGTCCATCTATTCCCTTTTACCAAAGTTCAAAATTTCAAATACCAAACATGTCTAGCCCTAGACCTAGAAAGCCTTATTGGCCTAAGGTCTACACAAGAAACCTGTCTCACAAACCACTTCCCACAACTTCACCAAAAACCTCTCCCCCTCCTCAACTCATTGACATTGCACACACTAAGAAGTTCATGGATATGCTTAAAAATGTTCAACCAGGTATTAACATTGAGGTTAGTGGTGAGGTAGAAACCATTATTAAAACTGCTAGGTGGGGAGGGTTAGTTTCACACCTAGGAAAGAGGTATTTTCCACACCTCATGGGAGAGTTTTATTGTAACATGAGAATCATCAAAGGTTTAGATGGAGTCATGCATTTCACTACATCAGTCAACAAGAAAACCATATTAGTGGACCGTAAGACCATTAATATTGCATTGCATCTTCCTGCTCATTTGATTGATACTAGTCATCCATGCATTGATATTTATGATTGCTTCATTTTTAACCGAGATGAATTTAAACTCATGCTTTCAACCTTTTGTGATTCTGATGTACCACTTGGTCTATGTGACAAATACTATGGTATTCACTACTAACACTTCACTCGTGTTTTTCAAAATCTGGCCTTGTTTATTCGTGCTAATGTTTTGCCAAAACCAAATCAAAGTAAGTTCTTTGATTTCTTTGATATGAAGGTCATGTTTAAGTTGCTTCTTAACAAGATTGATTTCAACATTTCTTATGTGATTTTGATCAATGCTAATCTTGTCGGTTATATGCCCTATGGACTTATGATCTCCTCTCTCTTTAACATTTGCCATATTCAGTCACATACTGATCACTCCTTACTTGCTGACTCTCAAATCACAACTGATCATATTAGACCTCAAGTGCCCTTAATTATGTGTCAACCTCAAGAAGTCTTTGCTACTGACCTCCCTAGGATCATTAGGGAAGAGGACATATTCCTTAATAAGACTCAATCTGCTAGAATAATGTTTGAAGAACAAAATCTAGAGATTAGGAGGTTAAGAGAGGAAAATGAGGACATTAAAAGGAGACTAGGTTTTATTGAGAGCTTGGCTACCTTTACAATAGGTCAAAATGGGGTAAGGGACATGGAAATTATCAGTTCTTATTAGGTCCAAATGGTAAATGATGAGGAAATGGTAAATGAATTGGAAAATATAGGTGCTAATGCTGAAAATCTTGATGCTAATGGTTTACCTAATTTGGTTGGTGAATATGGGTTTGTTGATGCTATGGAGGATGCCATTGCTTGACTGTGTTGCTTGGTTTTGTGATTGAATGATGCTGTTACTAATCTCTACTGTTGTTTCTGATCTTTGCTCAAGTGGGTTACTGATCTACTTGTTGATTTGACTATGATGCTGTTGTCTGGTTGTTTTAACCACTTTTACTGTTCTTGGTTGTAATCTCTGCTTGTAATGTTGTCATTTGTTTTTGGAAGTCTGTTAAGACTTATATGTAATATGGTTGCTGGGTTGTCTTATTTCTCAGTTTCATTATCTGTAATAGTTGGGACATGACTTGTTTAAGTTATGGAGTTGGTTTTTAAGTTGAAGATGCTTGTAGGAACTTGTTCTAGATAATCAGTATGTGATATTGATTAATATGAACAATTTTGAAGTGTAATATATCCTGCAGATTGTCTCCCTGGTTGTGTAATTGTTTTTTTTCCTAATGCCTCTATTTCACTTTGATAAAATCTGCAATCTGACAAGAATTACAGATATGAAGTAATAATTTACAAGGCATTTACTCTTTCAAATACTCACGTGTTGGTATCACACTGGTAAGACCCATGTAATTTAATTCTTCTTAGCATATCAGTAAGATTCTATAGATTGTATTAGCAGTAACATATGTAAAGCATGGTTCCAGGATTTATCCTTGTAATAGTTGATTAATTCAGGTTGTATTAGCTTTTTCTATGTAAAATTCTGTAACCTGTAAGGGATGTAACACCTGGTAATGATTGTAACAGTCCGACTAGAATGGTATGATTTATAAGGTTTGTATTAGTACAATTTTTTTGGGGTTGTAAGATATACAAATTTGTGATCTCTCGAGAACAGCATATCTTAACATGTCAATTAATTGCTAGCACTACATGAATGGATCTCGTGTTAATCAGTATGCCTTGATACGACTTAATCTACACAGAAGGTTTTCATAAATTTAGACTAAAACGATGATAATTTTTGCGTGCTAACTTACTTGACAGTAAAACGCTTTAGTATCATGTCTATCTTGAACTCATATTGTTAAATCAAACTTTTAAATATCTACGCGCACTATGTCATTCTCTAGCATGCTAATTACAAATTTTACTAAAAGGAGAAGAGAGAATGAATGATCCATGCTTGTTCTAAATAAATTGATCCATGTTTTCTCACAATTAGTTAAGTATATGCTCATAAAGTTATATTTTACAAAAGGGAAGAAAGATCGTTCTAAACAGTAAGTAAATTCTTGTTGAAACAAAAGGGGAAGTTTTAGAAGTAGTTTTTGGTACTATACCAAACAAAAGGGGAAAAGAGAAATATAGTGTCACTATTTCGAAAATTTTAAATTTTTTATAGTATATCTCTTTCTATACACCATCTGACTATTGTTTAATTTTGTAGGAATCAATTAATGTCTTTAAAGAGGAATCAATAAGTAATTTTTCTCCTTGCTCAATATGTGCGAAAATATTTTTCAAATATCATGCATACACCAAGGGGAAGCACACACTTTTAAAAATTTAAATTTTATGTTTGTTTGGCAAATACCAAAAAGGGGAAGATTGAAAGGATATCTTCGATATAATATTTATTTTGGTATTTGTACAATTTAACATAAAATTTAAATACATGTAGAATCCTCTCCACTAGGTCATATATTTAATTAATTCGGTCAAAAGTCAAATGGTTAACTCTAGAAAAATCTATCATCCTATTTTAGAATATTAAGAGATATTCCAATTCGCTAAAAAAAAATCAAAATATATTTTATGGACTATATCTCGACACCAAGGCAATAAGATCGTACAAGAAATATCAAAGATTGATATTTTTTAGATCTCAGTTGCAATATTAATAAGGCAACAGGCTCGAACAAAGAATATTCGAGATTTAACGTTCTTTAGAGAACTCGTGCTAAATTTAAAAACGATCAGTATTTATTTGAAATATATTCTGTCTCCACACTCAAAATATTTTTCTCAACCTAGAAAAGACTTTTTACCCTCAGGAATAGTTTCCTCTCGTTCCAAAAATATTTAAAGTAATTTTTCTCCCTTTTCGTAATTGTTTCATATTTCGGAGAAAATTATTTTAATCGCTCAAAAATATTTCCTTCACTATCAAAATATTTTATATATTAGGGACTATATTGTAAGTATTTATTCTAGTCAAAACATTGGTCAAAAGATTTATTTATTTCAAGAAAAGACCAATCGTATTTTATTCGGAACCGAAAGCTGATTTAATCGTTTTAAATCCAAATAAAATACTTCCACTTGCTAGAATGACTTGAAACTTGAGATTTATCATTTAAATACTACTCCCTCCGTCCCTATTTATATGTCCATTTTGACTTTTACGCGTAGTTTAAGGTGCATTGACCGCATAGTTATATAAATTATTTTTTTAAAAAAAATTTGTGAATAAAAATTCAAATATTAAACTTCTATTCACAAAAAGAATTTTTTTAAAATAATTTATGTAACTATGCGGTCAATGCACCTTAAACTACGCGTAAAAGTCAAAATGGACATATAAATAGGGACGGAGGTAGTATTTTATATGCATGGTTAAAGTTTCGTAATTTTTCAGGAATTTTGGTCCAGGCACGAAAATCGAGGTAATTAGTCAACAGTTGACCACATTTGACCAAGTCAACCTTGACCAAATTTGACCAAATTTCCAGAATATTATTTTATAATATTCCTAAATGCTCCATAATTTTAGAATTATTTATTAGGTGTTTTCGTATTTATCGGGTATTTAATTAACGATACTTGGTTCGTATTTATTCGTTAATTAGAACGAATGGTATATTATATTATAAATTCAAAAGGGTGCTGGGATATTTAGTTCATCCACTTGCAAAGCTACTTTACATGTTTGCAATCCAAGTGAAAGCCAAGTCACCAATCCAAGTGAAATCAATCTCAACCACTCCCTTACATCTAAATCTCCACCATTCATTCCACCCAACTCTTTCTATAAATACCCCCCCTCTACACACCCATTTAAACACAAGCTAAGAGCCATAGAATTGCTGGGATTTTTGAAGTAGACTCTCTCTTTCAATATTCAAAGACTCTCTTCGTCTACTTCATCTTAAAAACCTTCTCTCTCTTAAATATATATCCATATATACAAGGTTTTTGTTCATCAAACTTAGTTCCACCCAACCAAGCTTTATCCCACCAAACAAGCTCATCTACTACCACTTTCCGGCCTCCCGAAGGGCTGCCCAAGTTCGACCAAGTGCCAAAATTCGGCCGAACCTCCGACGAATTTTTCCGGCGAACTTTTCCGATCGTTTTCCAAAGGTGGTAAGTTTTAGCTTCGTCTTTATGTCTTAACCGACCATATTTATATTTGAGATTTGCGCTTAACTTCTATACTTCATCTTAATCTCTATTCTTGGATCTATAAGATTCCAAAGGTCTCTTTATTAAAAGAGAAAAAAATTATCCGACAAAAGTCTAGGTTGTAACAATTAAGTATTTTTACGGATTCCCAACTAGCATCTTTAGTGCTCCGTGGGATATTCTTTAAAGAAATACTTCGTTCAACAAATACTTCTTTTAGCACAAGTTTAGCCACTTGTTTATCACAAGTACTTTTTATTTGTTAGTGGCTATAACTAATCTAGTGCAAGAAGTAAAAGAAGGTTATACTTTGACACTCGTATTTAGTCAAAAGAAAGTATACATCTTAAAAGCCTTAAGCATATTAGCTTAAAGGACTTTACATATTATCAAACTCCGAGATCTATATTTTTCACATCTTACCGGAGTATTGATATTTATCATAAGTCAAGTTGTAGCGAAAAGTATTTATACGAATTCCGAACTAGCATCTACAGTGCTCCGTGGGTTATTCTTGAAAGATACTTTGTACAACATAAACTTCTATTAAGCACAACCTAGCCACTTGTTTTTATTACAATTACGCTTAATGATTGTAGTGGTACGTGCAAGAAGTTATCCGTATACCTTGACCTAAGCGACTTGTTTTTATTACAATTACGTTTAGTGATTGTAGTGGCTCGTGCAAGAAATTATACGTGTATCTTGACTTTATATTAGTCTAAGAAAGATATACATATTGAAGCCTTAAAGCACTATAGATTTTATTAAGGTCTTCCAATATTACTCCATCCATCTTTATATTTATTTTGAGTAATCAAAAGTATACTTTGATTATAATTTAATATCAAAGGAAGTATACTTAAATCATAAATAATATAACTTAATATTCTTATACGAATATTAAAGTTAACTTTGGATCTAGTACCGTAACATACTAATCCAAACTTTATATATCATTCATCATATTTGTTTCGTAGATATTGTTGTCTAACTTTTGTAGTGAGGTGAAGTTGAAGTGAGGTGATTCTCGTTCTAAGACCCGAGTCCTAGGCACTAGCGGGGAGTCAGTGGCCTTTGCACCGTGAAGAAGAGGAAAGACCCAAGACCTATCATCTAAGACCCAAGACCGACAAAAGCCAAGAATCAATAGTCTACACCAAAGGTTCTACATCAACTTTGAAGAAATAGCGGGGAGTTATTGTCTAAGATAAGTTGTGTAGGTTTTTACAACGACTTTAAGGTGGTGACGGGTAGTTACGTACCAAGACGAGTCTTGTATTTGTTTACATTTATTTTGAGGTGGTAACGGGTAGTTACGTACCAAGACAAATACTTGTAGGGTTGTAAAGGCTTCTCGGCCTACTAAAGGAGCGAGTTTATTTTTAAAGGGAAAATCTTGAGTCCGGAGAGGAGCTCGGGGACTGGAGTAGGGGTGAGCGAATCCATTAGGGGTTGCGCCATCGCGAACCAGGATAAAATCTCTTGCGTGGTATTTTTCTTTACTTGTCATTTATTTTCCGCACTTATAAACTGCTAACGACTCGGTAAAATATTTTAAAAAGGGAAAAATATTTTAAAACGCCATAATAATGTTTTAAATTATATATTAAGCTATTCAACCCCCCTTCTATCTTAAAATAGCCCTCGTACAGGACCTAACAAAACAATTGAATAATAGTTGAAACAAAACAAAGATTTTTATGTAGATGATGAAAATATATTAAGCTCTACATATAAAATCCATATAATTGAATACCGTACATTCTCTTTATAAGTCACAAAACTCATTTGATCAAAATCATCATATATCAACCAAGTAATATCAGGAAACTGGAAATAGACAATCAGATATCCCATTTTCCACTTCATCCAAAGAGGATATATGTAAATCTTCTGGGTGTGACTCATACCTGAGCCCAAGACTTCAAAACTCTTGGGAACTCACCTCTTTTCCCCTAATAAACGAGTATTTTTCGTCAATTCGATTCCAAAGTCACCATCAGGAAAAATACTTCGAAAGACACATAGTAATTGAAGAATTGATGTAGGAGATAGGCGTCCTTAATTGGACTGACGATGAAAGAGAGAAGCGTCGCAAGAAAAATGATGAAGAGGCAGTCTACTGAAGTTGCTCTTGTAATACATCTCTTACATACATGATACATCTTTCCTGACTTTATTTGTAAATTGCAATTCCTTGCCTTGATTAAGAATACATATTATTTAAGTTAGTTGACAATGAAGTATTTAAGTTCTTTACTTTCATGCAATTTTTAGATAAAGTTTATCCATCATTAACTTTTCAAAGACGGTAATTTCATTTTATTTTTGGAAAAGGAATACGGAGCCTGATTCAATTTTTAAAAAAGTTTAATTACAAAGATTTATTAAACGAACTATAAACATCAAATTACAACTAATGAGTAATTGAGTACCGAGTATATAATAAGGGAGCTGATATGTGCACATCCTCTGCTTATAGGTGTACATCCTTTATTGAGACTTAGACCAAATTATCTTTCTACATCTTTTTCTATTTTTCTATTTTTTTTTTGCTAATTGAAATTGTATTAGAAGAGAAAAAATAAATAATCTAGGGGCATACCCCGCGGAAAGAAAAGGCCTCAGGACCCGACCTCACTGCTATTAAACACAAGAGTCATTAGCTCAAAACAGTCGAGCTAATTACACTACATCTGCAAGAGAAGCTAAAATAGCTAAGAGAAACTAATACAAGAACTGAGAGAGCTGAGGGTTTTTGGAAATCTTTTTCTTTAGTGCCTTGACCGAGAAGATTTTTTCTCGCACCATACGCTTGTTCAGGGTGATAAGCAAATCAACATTGAGGATTTTGTCCGAAGCATGAACCCTACTATTCCTTTCTCTCCATATGTTTTTTTTTTGCTAATTAAATTTTATACCATAGGAAAATGATTACATCTCCAGGGGCATACCCCACTTTTCTCCATATGTTGTATATCATAGCAGATATATAGAGATATCCAATGTTTTTCTCCAGGTTTGTAAGCTGGTCCTGGTCTTGGAAAAAATCACCTTGCTGCCAATCACTCCAACGAGTATTCAGTCTAACAGGGCTTTGACGAATGATTAAGTATGAGACAGGGCACTCGAAGAATATATGTTCAGCTGTTTCTGCTTCACTCCAACACATTACACACCTTGTATCATCCTGCATTCCAAAAGACAACATCCGATCCTTTGTTAATAGCCTATTCCTCAAAGCCACCTGTGACAGCCCCAAATCCGGGGTCATGAATCCGAGCCGTCACGGACCAATTTCCATTCAATATCAATATCTCTTGGGTCTTTTTTTTCCAATTAATATATATAACAATCAATACCTATGCAATTGACCCCGCAATAATACACACACACACACACCAGTCATATGCTCAGAGAACAACATTCACCATAATAAAAGTTTAGAGTTGAGAGTTAAAATAGTTATTACAAACCAGGATCATACTTAAGTACATTGTTGAATAAGACTTCGACATGAAGCGTTCCAACAACCAAAAGTTTATTACATGTCTTCATACTTAATTATACATAAGCCCTCAGAACCCATCTGCCTCTACGCTACCTCAGGAATCGGTGCTAGCGTGCTCTCAGAAGGTCACCTTCCCCCTACCCTCTTGCGGGGCATTCTGCGAAGTCTTGGCATACATAGCTGTATATACATAAGTAGCAAGATTGAGCTATAATAGCTCAGCACATAATTTCTATCAACTAGCATCAAATGAAAAATAAATCATCATATATATATATATTAACAAAACAATTTTTAATTATTATGAAAAGACTTCTATTTTCGTTCAGGACGTATATTTTTCAATTATCCTTGCACAAAAGGAATATATAGTATTGTTCTATAAATCTCTCTTTTAATATTATATAACAATCCATATACCATCTCAGTGTACTTTTCCAAAATAAACTGAATTTGAACAAATCTTTCACTATCTTCTTCTCATGTCCTTCTTATGCAACCAGTATATATATTAATATAAAATCAGTTTCTCTTCATCTGTAACAATAATTCCATCACTTCAAATCATGTTTCTGTTTTCAGTATAAAATTCTGAAAACCATTTTCCAAATCTTTCTTTTTAAGTTTGGGGATCTCTGCTGGCGCCAGATACGTAGGACGATGATCAGTCGCCTGGCCGTATCCGCTCTCTGTTTACTACTAGTAGAAGGGATGACCCTACCTGGTATCAACCCTGGAGGAAGGCTACCTGCTACATCCTCCCTTGGCATCTTCGTGCCGTAAGAAAATATTGAATGCTGGACTGTGCCACTCCCACACAGCCTCTTACGCTTACTGTTGCAATCCCCCTCTTTGTAAAAACAATATTCCATTCACATTTATCCTTTCATCATTTCCATGTATCATCACTTTTAAAATATGTATATATATATATCAAAATACTTTGATTATGACTCAGACTTCTTCTCTGTATTTAATGAAATCAATATGCTCTTATATATATAAAGTATTCCATTTATTAATAATACTCAATAACATTTATCATAACATTTAGAAAGAATATTCTTAAAATAATATTATCAATTATATAACCCTAGATAATAACTGATACCATTCCTTTATATATATAACTTTAGATAACAACTGATACCATTCCCTTATATAACTCTAGATAACAACTGATACCATTCCTCATATTCTCTTAATCATAAGGTATGCTCACTTCATTCATAATCATCTCTAGGTATATTCATATCATACTCATATACCTTCCCTTTTAACCTCATTAATCAAGGAAAACAAATTCTTAACAATATAGTAACAATAGCACCACATATCTATATATATTCCATAAAATCAAGTTTCTTTGAAGATAAATAATTTCCAAGTAAGGATAGAAAAGATCTTGCCTCGGTTTCGGTATCCTGACGGTATGGCTCGTGTCTCTTCCGGAGTTTCTATAAACACAAAAGAACCGTCGTTAGAATACCACATCTCTTACTCACTACACTCTTGTATAACAAGACCCTTGACACTTCAATATATGCTTAACATATCATTATTACCCCAAAGGTTCAAGAACTTAACCATTTATAAACTCAATCGAAGTTTCAGGGGTTTTTCACCATTTCCCCTAACGATCACACTTAACTGTAAAAATTCTCAGAAAATATGGATTTCGAATTTTACCATAAGGCCAACTGGTAATGCCTCTTTGACTACCCTACTACCATATCCCAAAATTTCATAATTTTTAAAAATGTCTAAGTATGATAGTTATAGCCTCAAAGTTGGTACAACTACGGTTTCTCGACTTTCGAACGTCTTTCACTAAAACTGACTTTTCTCCTAAACCGTTCATCAGATTTTAACGAACCTTATATCAAAACGATCTATGAACTAAGCTCTATCTCATCATGGTCACAAGAGGGTCTGGACAGTAAGGTACCATACGTGTATAAATGCTAAAAACAGGGCAGTTTAGGAATCTAACGAAAATCGGACATTATAACGGCTATATTTTCATACTTTCCAAAATCAAACTCCTCCAAATCAATCATCCACCTTATACACCATCACCTACACCATGTGGTCTACATCTCAACCATGGTTACAAGTCCACAACACACAATTTCCAAATCAAAACAAACCATTTATAACACATAATCATCATAAACTAGACATTTACACCACTTAACTACTAACCAACTCAATTTCCACCATAAATACAAAAAGGGCAAGAGTAGTTATACCTTCTTGAAGCTTTAAAGATCCCTAATAAACCTTGGGCACTCCTTAAACAACCTTAGATTAACTTGAATCAACTAAAGAAACCATTAAAACAAAGTTAACACTTGAAAATTACTATTCATTCACTATTCATCTTCAACTTTCATGTTTTTATTACCTTGCTAAATGATGTTGGTTGGCCTTGAAACTTTGTTCTAGTCTTAATCTATCCTACAAGAAGCTCCATGATTTTTCTCTTGATTTCTTGTTGATTTTTGCTAGGGTTTTTATTTTCTTTTTCTCCTTTTTCTTTGTCTTGGTCGAATGGTGTATTCAAGAAGGGGGAGAGAGTTTTGTGTTTTGTTGTTCTTATCTTGGCTTAATCTTGATCCTTCTAGCTTGTCTTGGAAGCTTGGTAAGATATTTTGTGGTTAAAATCATGTTAAAAGACTAATCTACCCCTTAAAACAATGTTAGTGGATGATGATGTCATTAATCCTTCTTTAATCTCATTATATTGTTTTTCTAAGTATTATGCTAATAATCTTGGATAATAATAATGTGGTATGTATCCTTGTTATATTACTAATCTTGGTTGCTTGGTCTCCATACTCGTCTACTTGTGATTCGTTTCGAATGTACCTCATTATCTCAGTGATTCTGAAATCATTTAACAATCCAAATTCCTTTGATATTCTCTTAACTTAATAATCCCCTGGTTTAATCTAAATTCACTAACCCCTCAATATATAATTCTTATAATATTTCCATGCTCCTTAATATCCAATAGAAGCTCTTTGGAAGTCAAAATCCTCAAAAATCCATATTTAGGAATTGCTGAAATCCATTGTCATTTCGAGTCACTTATTTTCGTAGTACAACACTAATATGGTTTCTGTTTATTCGTTTTCTGTTTCCATGGCAGAGTACCTACATACCATTTCTCTAAATCCTCCTATTCATGGGATCACTGTAGTATTGCAAGAGTTAGGGTTATTACACCACCCATGTGAAAAAAGCACATTTAGGAATACGTAGGGGATGCCATATGGCATTGACCCACAATGGAGGGTTATGTCTTCTTCTTATCGAATCCCATATAATTGAGATCCCCATCACTTTATGTCCATCCCATAGAATATTGTCACTAGAACTGATTTGCCAGGAATTAAGAAGGTGGCGAAGTTCTATTGCAAGAACATATTTCGAACCATTAGTGGCCCACGACCCATTAGATAAAAAAGTACTAACTTGTGCCAGGTTTGTAGACTCTAATGCAGAGATGAGAGATGATTCAAAGCATTCAATGAGAGGCCTGTTGTTCATCCATGGGTCGTGCCAGAATAGGAAACTAGATTGAGGTCCCAGCTGATATTGCAGATGTTGTTTCGCTTCATGTCTAAGATTCATCATCTTCTTTACATTCCAAGGACAACAATAAGGCTTCGGTGCTGTCCAGAAAGATTTGTTTTTGAAAAGACATTGTTGAATCCAAGCAATCCAAAGAGACTCGGGGTTTGGCAAAGAGACTCGCCAAATTTGATAGAGAACAACAACTTTATTCCACTCAAATACATCTCTGATTCCCAATCCACCTTCACCCTTTGAGAGACAACAATCACTCCATGACACTTTGTGATGCCCAAAATACGTGTTAGGTCTGCCACCCCATAAAAATCTAGCCATACACCTCTGAATTTGCTTAAAAACACATTTTTGCATAAAAAGATAAGCTACCCAGAAGCCTTGAATCCCAAATAACACCGATTTAATGAGTAATAATCTCCCTGAATACCTGAGAAACCGAGAAGTCCAGTTCTCAATTTTTTGACATAATCTTTGGACCAAAGGAACATAGTCCACTGTTTTTTAATCTCGTAGCAATAAGAGGAAGACCCAGGTATTTAATGGGTAGACATCCTTGTTGAATCCCAGAAGTTTCAATTGCAAAATGCTTAACAGCAGGTGGGACATTACAAAAGAACCACTGACTCTTTCCAGTGTTTGCATTTAGACCTGAGGCCATGGAGAAACGAGAGACATAATTGAGTAGAGCTGAGATAGAAGTCTGATCACCCTTGAAAAATAGCAAAATATCATCTGCAAATGTTAAGTGGGTAAGGTCTATCTCTTTAGTACGCCAGTGATGGGAGAAACCCGATTGCTGAGATAAATCATGCTTAAGATAGCACGAGAGAACCTCTAATTATCCATGATCCATTTATTCACTACTTAAACTATCACGATTGAGTTTCTAAACTCTAATTATCATCTTAATTCCATAGCCGTGCAAATGGAGGATAACAATAACGATGAAGAACTAGGTGAACTGAATGAAATCATCAATCTTATAAATTCTAATAGCGCTGAAGAGATATCACAATATTTCCAAACACTCAACAAAAGGGATCTTAGTGATAGAGGTGAGTTAGACTTGGTATCATAACGATTATGTACAAATTATTATTTTGTGTGTGTATGTCACATGAGAAATTTTCTTGTAGTTCATGATATCTAAATGAATAGTACTATAATACTATAATGTAACTAAATAGTGAATCGTGTTAACTGGTAACAAAAGGAATTCTATCACAAAAGGAATTATTGTGAATAGAAAAAAATTGAAAAATAGAAAAAGGTGTATAAGGGTAATTTGGTCTAAGTCTCAATAAAGGGTGTGTACCTAAAGGAAGAGAAAGATCAAAGTAGCAGATTTCCACCACCACCTCCAGTTTTACCTTCCAGAAATCTTTGTAGACTCAAAATATACCCGTCACTTGTAGTAACCTGTACATAAAACGTACTCGAAAGAAAAATGTACGTGACAATATAATCAATAACATTTTATTTACATGAAAAAAAATCAAGAAAATCAAGAAATGGTGTAACACCCCCAGATCCGGGGTCAGGGATCTGGTCGTTACGGTCTCAATATCCATCAACAAAACCAACATAATTAAATTACAACCTTGTGACCCAAAACAACAACATAAAACACACCCGTTATAGTCCTAGAGATGACCATCAATATTATTAATCATAAGTTTGAGTTCTTACAACCCAAAGAATTACAATTTTACCATTACATACTCTTTGCCATTCATTAATATATGCCATATAATAAATACATTTGATGTTCAAATGCTAACACTAGCCTACCAGAAACTGCAACCTCAGCAATGGTAGCTATGACCTCAGCGGTTAATCCTCTGATGACTGACACCTGCCTATGCTGGGTACACCTTGCGCGGCCATCTGATCTAGCTGTTGTTGTGATATAGATAAATAAAGCAAAGGTGAGCAATAGTCCACCTAAAAGAATATAACTGAACAGTAATAATATATAATAGTTCAAATATCTTTGATACCATATGCCATGCATTAACGATCGTAGTACCAATATAAGGTATAAGATGAAGTTACAAGGTAACTCAAAATGTAATTGTTCCGTGGAAATATCTGCTATGTCAAAGATAAGCAAGATATTATCAATTTTCATAATAGAGGAACTTGCAGGAAGAACATTGCAATTCCAGTTCAAACACTTTTCAACCCTGCCAACAATGATAATGTTGCAGATAAATTCCCAATTTGGAAGATGAACTAATACGGGAGCTTGCCGCGCCAGGAGCCACAACATTTACGATGATCAGTCGCATGTCATGCTCCCCATCATTTGTTCTCTACATGTAGAAGGAACCACCGACGGATCGCCCGCCCTTTGGAACCCCCCGGCCAACGGTTGGGCCATTGCTGGACCAGCGCCACTCGGCCACTTACGCGTCTCCTAGTTCGAATAACATCCATAACTCTGAAACATAAAGTTCATCCCCCTTTCCCCAAGTATATTACTTGTTGATAGGACTCCACAAAGTAGTCGTATCTAATTGGAAAGGAAAATTTCACCAATATTTCCCAAGCTGATGCTTGTTAATGGATATAAACTTGTTCCATCAATCTTACCCCTCGAGCGTTGAGGAGGTAACCAACAAGATTCATATCGATGTTTGAAAGAATCAAGATGTGAGTGACAAGATAGTTTAGCAAGAACATGACCGGGCAGTCAAATAAATAATAACTCTCAAGTGAGGTCCCCTTATATGTTTTTGGAGGTTTGAGCGAGTATTTAAATCTTCTTATAAGATAGATTCAAATGAAAATAGAGTTTTGGGAACCTCTCCTTGATAAAATAGTCATAAAAGACTCCGAAATGTTTTACATAATATCTGAAGGTGAAAGATAACCTTTGAATAGTATAAATCATTATAAAAAAAATTCAAAATAATTTAATTAAATATTCCAAGAATATTTACTAAGTCAATAATAATTACGGAATATTATTAAATCATAATATTGCTTGTAAGTACTCCTCGAATGAATATATAGAATTATTTACTAAATAAATCTCTTCTTAAATAAATATTCAAAATAACATTCATTAAATAAATATACTTCAATAAATATTTAAAATAATATTTACTCAATACATCAAACCTTAAATGAATATTTGAAAATAGTATTCATTTAACAATTAACATTCCAAATGAATATCCAAATAATATTCATTAAACAAATAATATTCTAAAAGAATATTCAAATAATATTCATTAAACAAATAATAATCTAAATGAATATCCAAATAGTATTCATTTAACAAATAACATTCTAAATGAATATCCAAATAATATTCATTTAACAAATAACATTCTAAATGAATATCCAAATAATATTCATTTAACAAATAACATTTTAAATGAATATCCAAATAATATTCATTTAACAAATAATATTCTAAATGAATATCAAAATAATATTCATTTAACAAATAATATTCTAAATGAATATCCAAATAATATTCATTTAGTAATCAAAACTTTAAAGGAATATTCGAAATAATATTCCTTGAGTAATTAGAACTTCCAAAGAATACTTTTAAAACAATATTTATCAAGTACATAAACCTTAAATTAATATTTGAAAGTAATATTCATTTAATGAATAGAATTCCAATGAATATTAAAGTAATTATTCATTAAATAATCAAACTCTAATGAATATTGAAAAATAATATTCATCTAATATTCCTTGACTGAGATAATACTCAAATAACATTTCTCGAAAGATTTCCAAGTAGTTGATACTTTTATGGAAATATAAATAATGTTTAATAATTACATTCCTCAAAATGAATACCACTCTATCGCTGGAATCCCTCCGGGTTTCCACGACTATATATATATCACAAAATACTGACTCCCGGTCTTATATTTAAAGACTGAATATCATACGCCCTTCACTAAGAGTCTTAACAAAACAATCCTTCTTATAACTAATAATTCGTATCTAGTCTATAAGCCAATATCAATTCAGGGAACAAGCATATCAATAGACTTGAAAGTAGGCATGCACGCTATGGCATATGTATACAACAATCATCATATATATTATCACAACAACAGTTCCAAGTATTGGAAACTTGCCTGGTAATCCTGTAGGGGTAGTGTGCCTCGTGTCAATCCCATGATCTATAAATAGTTATAATAACCGAGGTCACTCACTTAACATTTCGAAAGGCTAAGTATAACTTAACTTAAGTCGAAACACATTTTTGAATTATCTCGTTATACACCTCTTAGTGTAACTCCCTTTATTATCACTATGACCCGACATTCGACCGCTACTAATAGATGGTATTCTGGGATTGTAATAGCCAGAGTTAAAGTGCATGCATTCGCAGAATACTAACCAGAAGATATTTAACCTTAGGATTTCTGTTTACACGTCCAATTTAAGCATTGTAAGATTGGACAGCTCTGTAGAAGAGTATTAATTAAGAATAGTATTAAACCCGAGAAATCCACGACTTATATATATATATATATCAAAATCAGAGGATCAAAAAGTATTACCGTACTAATGTTACTTCTAGCGCTTCAAACTTGTTGGAATGCAATGGATTGAGAATGAAAATTTCAGATTCCGAAATCAATACCAAAATCCAATGATAGCTGTTTTTATATGATAAAATAATCAGTTAGATTTTAAAATTATTATATAAAGTTACAACTACCACAAATACTAGTCTTAACTGTAAATACTACCACAACTACCACAACTACCACAAATACTATAAGTATAAACACTAGATAGATAGGCTTACTATTCATTATGAGGCAAGAATAATATCCGAGAAGGTGCAGCCATCAGCCTATTAACAATGTAAACTTCAGAATCATCATTCAATTTGTAAGTGACTCCAGGATCAGCAAACGCAAACATATCCAACTTCCTTTCAACAACCACATGAGTAGACAAATACCTACATATTAAATATAAACATTTTGAAGTCACTTACAAACTGATGCAACACGTATAGAAAAATTTGAGACAAAAGGGGAAAAAATTACGCCATGTAAGTTGATATAACGGCCCCCCCCGCCAATCATTCCAAACTTTAACAAATCTATTATATTCCATGCAACACGTATAGAGTTTTTGCCACTCCGAACACATTTTCATCACAATCAATCTGAATGGAATCTCCTTTCTCTGCCATAAAGGTAACAGCATGCTTGTACAACAACTTAAAGCGATGAGGAACTTTTTTATCGGGATTCACATTTGCAAACATGTCATGCAGCCTGTCCAATTCAATTTTTGGCTTCGTTTTGGACTGAACTTCATTTTTCCTTTTCTGCAAATAAACAATAAAATGATATCTAAATATAATTGTTATTATGCAAGTTCATCTACATATTATTCAAGTCAACTGTAAAGTTTCCTTAATTATCTCTACATGCCTTAGCAGTTGTCGAGGTGCAGAAGGAGATCATGTCCTGAGGCCACGCTAAATAAGACCCAACAGCTTGGCGGACGGTCTCAATTTCACCAACTACGGGCACCGGAACCAAGGCATCTCCCTTGATGACTCCATCCACCGAGACATGAACATGTCCCGGTTGCAGAGGCATTCCATGTACCGACATACCCGTGTCTCCTTCAGGTACAACCCTACCAAAAGCTACCTTATTGTCTATGTTATCAACTGCCAGCTTACATTTTCTTGGACCCTAGATATATGCGTTAAATTGTAAGTATCCGTCATCACAAACCATATCCCATTAAAACCTTGACTTGTATTTATATATCTGTGTGTGCGTAATTGTTTTACCTTGCTTCCAGGTGGAGAAGGGGGGGCGTGCGGGATCAGGTGCAATAAAATTATCATCATCCTCATTGTTGGCCATCAATTCATCAAGTTGTTCTACTCGACAACTTGCTTTGTCAGATAAATTTGGTGATTGAAGACTAGCCATCATGGCCTTCAACTCGTTAATCTGTGATGAAAATTCGGTCTTTGTTCTTTCAAGCTCAGCCTTTATTTTTTCAAGCTCATCCTTCATCTCTTTTTCAGCTGAAGAACTTTGGTTCTTTCTCTTTTTTGGCATGTTAAAGTATTTTGATGGACTTATGAAGCTTCCAAATCCCCTTACCCTACCTGAATGCTCAGGTGTTTGCAATGCAGTACTCAGCACATCATTCATTCCTCTAGGAACAAATTCACCCGTACTCTTCTTTTCGAGCAAATCATCATGTTAACGCATGACTCAAATTATGGACTGCTCTTAAATTCGACGTGAAATAATAAAGTAAAAAAGGAAAAAAAAACTTACAATTCTGCCATATATCTCAGCCAGTTCTTCATTATCCTCATTATCTTTCATACGACCAATTTTCCATAAAATTGCCCGATCAGGATCTTCCTCGGGATCCATCCGTCCTACCGCCTCCTGCCAAAAAGAATTAAACAAAAAAATTGTCACCAAGCACTTAACAAATGAAAATGCTTGAAAAAGTATTATTAATTTTTTGTATAAATGCATACTTCCTCCTCTAACACACTAACATATCCTTTCCTTGACATCTTGTGGGGATATTTTCGCTGACTCACTCTCTCACTTTGGTCTTTATTAAGTGACTGCATAAAATTAAATTTTTGAATCAGTATGCATAAAATTATTCAAAGTTCCCGCATCATACTTCATATATTACTACCCTATAATGCATACCTTCCAATCATCGGTGCTCCTGATTGCAACAAATCTTTTCCATGCCTCCTTACCAACATAAGCATACTTCTTCGGGGGCTTCGCTAGCTTTTTCTTTTGACCAATAAAAGGCATCACATAATCACTAGTTAACTTGGACTTGAACTGTCTCCACTTTGCACCAGCAGACATCAAAATATAATGCTCACTTTCCGGTTCCACTATGAACGTACCTTGAAGGAAAAACAGAAGAAAATCAATTATTCTACCATTTCTAACATTTTTAAATGGTCATATGCTATAATTCAAAAATAAAAACACCTTTTAATTCTACCTGAACATCACTCCATATTTTTGCTTTTAAATCATCATCCACTTTTGGCCATGATGGTACACCGATCGGTGCCATTGTCCTGGCTAGCATGCCTACATAGGACTGCAACGTGCGTCTAGTATCTCCAATAGAAACACCACTACGATTGTACCTAGTTTTGAACTTCTTCCCTTGTGCTTTCTTAATGGCAACTTTGTGCATTGCACAAACACCTCGCACTGATCTCTTTTTTGCAGATTCGGTACTAGTAACTGTGCCCGTGTTTGAGTCTATAGGGGTGGGGGAGGCAGCTTTTGTAGAGTTTTTAGAGTGTTTAGAGTTTTCTCCTTGACCTTTCAATGCTTTCACCTCCACCTGCTTTCCATCATCCTCCACCTGCTGCTTTTCTTCAGTGTTTATGATGGGAGGGTCTGCACCATCTGCATGCCTCTTAACTGTCTTTCCCAATTGTTTTTCGCATTTCTTCTGCTTCTTTGCCATTCCTTGTAACTCCTTATACTTTCTACAAATTCCTGAAATATAAGTGCTTAATTAAAATTGAAGATAAAAAAATAGTAAATTAAAATATAAATGCATAATTTAAACACACAGTGAATCGACTAGTATGGCTCCTATTAACTCTTATCCCTAGAATGGGACTTGGAGGCTTCCCAATTCAAATCATATGGATGTATTGGAGGTCAGAAGAAGGGCATCTCAAACTCAACTTCATAGCTGTGATCAGATCACCTGGGATGGACTCCAGCCTAATATGATTAAAATATCATCCATTTGGGCAACCATTCATGAAACTGGGCAAGGGGTCAACTGGGTTGGCCTGGTTTGGAACTCTTTTAACATTCCGAAATGCTCCTTTATTTCGTGGTTGGCAATCAAAAATAGGTTACTTACAAAGGACCGTATGATAACATTTGGCATGAGGGTTGACCCAGAGTGTGTCCTATGTAGAACATGCAGGGAGTCTATAAGCCATTTGTTTACTACCTGTCCGTATTTTAACCTCCTTAGTAAGGTTGTGCCATACCGGCTCAATGATGACTGGGTAAGGTGGCAGCAAGGTGACTTCTTTCAATCTTCCTTATCAGAACAGCAGAAGGTTATTGCAGGGGTGTACTTAACAACGTGCATATATAGTGTATGGAAGGAGCGAAATTTTAGAATCCATAATGCAGGTCCAGGACAAGAGACGCAAGTGCTTAGTCTGAAGCTTAAGTGCCTTGTTAGGGAGAAGCTATTTTCATGTTCTTCATTCCAGAAATGGGTTCGAAAGGACCCATCCCTTGTTTTATTACTTTATTGACAGGCCTAGTACTTAGTTGAGCTTGGTTGGTCATGTTGACCCTTTGTAGGTGTGTCTGTAGGTGTTGTCTGGGGTATGCCCCTGCTCTTCATGTAGCTCCATTTTGGTGAAATTTAATTTATTAACTTAGCAAAAAAAAAATAAAGTATAATGGTGCAGATCAAAATTCACAGTAAATTAAAATATAAATGCATAATTAAAATTCACCGTACACTATTGCAGATCATAATTCACAGTAAAATATTGCATTAAAAAATGAAATTAAAACCTAGAATCATGCATCCTTAATATTACAGAAAATGTCCTCAAAGCTAACACAAATTCAAATTTAAATTTAACAGTACGTAGACAAAGAGTGGGACAACATAAATTATAATGTTACATAGAACGAATCACTTTTTAATCCAAATTCCCTCAACTTTCGATCTTTGATTTCCAAGACTAGGATCATCATCTCCATCAGGAGAAACATCGACTGTTGGGATTTTAGAGTAGAATGGAGGATTTTCCATTATAGTGTCTTTTTTTTTTTGCTAATTAAAATTTTATACCAAGAAGGAACAACTTACACAAATCTGGGGGCATACCCCGCGAAATCAACATTCAGACAACAAAGCCAAACAACATTAAGTCATTTCACAATCAACAAACAAAGAACTAAGCCTATTACAAACTTAATCTGGTGCCTCCAGCAATCCTAAAAATTGGCCACCCAATTCCATGAATGGCTCAACATTTTCCTTCGAAATTACCATCTTAGCCGCAAGCAGGCTGTTCCAACTACACACAGTCCCAATGAAACCCTTCGCTGGGATGGCCTCCATGCTAGTAACCATTACATTTCCTACCTTTTTGACATCCCTATAGTCCGCCACATCAGCCAATTTCCCCCCTCCCCGTTTCTGCAAACTCAGGTCAGAGAGAGCTCCAGTGGTTGGGTCCTCATGAAAGGGCTCCAACCCATTCCTTCTAATAAAAGCCTGTAGTAGAAGATCACAACAAACCAGGCTCACCAGCTCCGGGGGCCTCCTACCATGAAACCATCCCAACTCATCCTTGAAAGGGTCATGACCACTGACCATAGTAAATTCCTTAACAGCAGGAATTTTTAATCCCCTTCTGTCAATGTCATTCATCAGCTTATCAGTATGAACCAAGGTCTCGATCAAAGGATCTCGAAGACCATCACTATACTCAGTAGTACCAACCTCTTGATTAGGAGCGGACCCCTCTATCCCCTCATCCTTATCCCCCCTTACCAGGACAGTAGCAAGACCTGTTACCTTAGAATCATCTTGTTGCTTCTTCCTTTCCTTCATGAGCCCAAAATCTACCGTGCCATCATTCTGAGCACCAGTATCCATCAAACCATCACAAATGGTTTGCCCCACTCCAAGGGGACTCTCCATAACAGAGACACTAAGCACCGAAGAATTAACTTCTAATTCCTCAGTACCCGCGTCCACAGGAAGATTATTAATTGAGTCATATAACTCGATAGGTACCTTAACATCAGTACTAACGAAACCATGAGAATCACTATCACTAGGAATCTCCGACACCAGGTTCTCCGCAAAAGAAACCCTTTTAAGCCTCATAGTCGATACCAACCCCTCCTGGGTCTTCTTCGACATCCCCTTCAAACCTTGAGCCAACTTAGTGGTACAAGCAAAAACCTTACCTTCAAACAATTGGAGGTTGCGAAAGCTACAAGCCCTCCAACCAGCCTCTAAATCAACAATTTCACAATCTCTCTTTCCACAAACATTCGTCTTCTGGATAAGGCCAACCATGGACCCCGAACTGTCCTTACCATGACAATACTCCATTTGTTTGACACCCAATTTCCTCTCGGGTCGACCCGCCTTCACAGGACTTTCGTCGACCAGTTGGCGGTCGGTCTTTATAAGTTCCTCTTTGCAAAGAGAAACCTCACCATTTATCACAAGAGGATGAGACCCACAACCATCTGAGCCTAGAAGGTTGCTATCGCAAACATACTCCAGCTGCTTGTAACCAGTAGGCTGCAACCTCTCACCAGACTGAGTCGACTGAGTCGACAAATCCTGCTGCCCATTATCTAACCCAGAAGAAAGACGAGGGTAATAAACCCTGACCTCTGGTGAAAAAGTGACCTTCTTCGGAACCTGCTCCCCCTTAACTACCTCAGTAGTAGGGACACCGTGCAAACACTCAAGAGGACTAGGGTAAAGAACCCTAACCTCCAGCGAGAAAGAAACTCTCTTCGGACTCATTCTCACAACTATTATAGCTAATATATATATAAAATAAGAAATATGGTGTATAGGTGGGAGATTTGAGATGGAAGATGGAATTATGAAGGTCGATTGTATAGATCTGATGGGAATTTGTGTTAGAATTAAAGGCGGCTAAGAAGGGTTTTAGAGAGAGAGGATAGAGAGAAGGCAGAGGACGACTCTCATTTTTTATATTTCGGATGTTATCCTTCCATTATAGTGTCTCCTAAATCATCGTCGTTGTAAATCTCGTGATAGTCTCGACATGTTGAAGTTAGTACGACTGACCGGGTAGGATCAACCGGATCTTCAACAAAGAAAATTTCCTTGACTTGTTCAACGGATACGTATTTATCATTCTTGTGGCCTTGTCGACTAAGGTCGACAAGTGTGAAGCCAATATCATCGACCTTTACACCTCTATCACTTTCAGCCCATTTACACAAGAACAATGGGGCTTTGAACGCATAGTAATCCAACTCCCATATTTCTTCAATTATGCCATAAAATGTCATTTCAGTTTCCACGGGATTTAAATCCTTCGAACTAGAGACTTGGACTGTCCTTGCAAGTAAAGAGGCGCCACTATTTTGGACAACCCTTACATCATCTCTATGCTTTGTCAAGTAGCGAACGCCATCAACTAGAAAACCTTCATAAGTCAAAACTGTGAATGACGGTTTGCCTTCCAACCATCTTATTGTTTCTGAAACCTCTTCTTGATCCTCGATCATTTTACTAACTTTTTTCTAAACCAATCAGCAAATAGCCGATTGTGTTCTCCAATCAACCACTGTGCCGACTTTTTTTTTTCCCTCGATACATTCCTTCAAGATATTCCTTATGTATCCTTGCAAAATTAATATATAAATAAATTATTGACTAAAAGAAAATATTACTGAAAACAATAAATAGGAAAAAAAAATCTAACTTACATAATATACGGATACACTTCAGCGTTGTTTTGTAGAACATGTAGATGCGCCTCATCACGTTCTTTTTCTTCCACCGACTTCATTATTGCAGCAGATAAGGGACCAAAGAGCTTGTCCTTCTCCTTTGGAAGGCCGGCAGTTGTACAACTCTTTTGAATAAACTCCGTACAAAATTCCACAGATTCTTCTCCTAAATAACTCTCAGCTATACAACCTTCCGGGTAACAGCGGTTCCGTACATAACTTTTCAACACTTTATTGAAGCGTTCAAATGGATACATCCATCTATAAAAAACAGGTCCACACAAACGCAATTCTCTAACCAAGTGGACCGTGAGATGTATCATTACATCAAAAAACGACGGAGGAAATATCTTTTCAAGCTCACACAAGGTCAACACCTCATCTGCTTGCATTTTATCCAACTTTGATACATCGACGACTTTGTTGCACAAAGAGTTGAAAAAGAAACACAGTCTGATTATGCTAACCCTCACATGTCTTGGAAGAATAGATCGAATTGAAACTGGAAGTAGTTGTTGAAGAAGTATGTGACAGTCATGGGATTTGCACCCAGAGAACTTCAAATCTGGCAAAGATACACAACTTTTTATGTTCGACGAATGTCCGTATGGAAGTTTCATCGATGCGAGTGATGATAGCATTTTTCTTTTTTCTGCCTTTGAAAGAGTGTAAGATGCAGGGGCAAATAAGTTTTTTTTCCTACTTTTTGTGGAGCCAAATCTGTCCTAAAACCCATTGCAATCATATCATTACGGGAAGCCTCACTATCTTTGGACTTATATTTTATATTTAGTAAAGTCCCGATCAGATTATCGCACACGTTTTTCTCAACGTGCATCACATCGAGACAATGACGAACATGATGATATTTCCAAAATTCTAACTCAAAAAATATTGACTTTTTCTTCCAAGGACAGTCCACCTTCTTTGACTTCTTTGCTTCATTTCTAAAAGAAAAAACAATGCGCTCCTGCCGCCTTAACACCTCTTCTCCAGAAAGGGGTTCTTGTTTCTCATTGAACTCTTGTTCACCATTAAAAGCTACCTTCTTCTTTCTATAAGGGTGATGTCGAGGCAAATAACGATGATGACCTTGAAAGCACATTTTTCTACTATGAGGTAAATATTTAGCCACCGTATCCTCACCACATAAAGGACAAGCCATATAACCTTGATTTACACAACCTGATAGATTTCCGTATGTAAAAAACTAAAAGAAATGAGAGTCGTCTAGAGAGAGAAACGCTCCTTCTTTTCTCTAGGGACCCTTTTTTCAGCCGCCTTCAATCTTACACCTTTTTTTCATCAGATCTACAAATCAGCCATTCGTAATTCCATCCTTCATCTCAAATCCTTCACCCTCACACCATATTCTTAATTATATTTATATAGTTTAGTCTATTTATGTCTCCAAAAGTTGTATATGTTACTTCCGATGGAGATATTTGGTTCGGTTTAATGAAGGGAAATTGTTCTTTGAACGATTTGTTCGACCTTTTGGGAGAATCTATGATGGTTAATCTAGATATTTCCTCACATGGGCTCCTGGGTTTAGAGTTTTTCGTTATGGTCAAAGTATGGAAGGATGGCTATCAACACTCGTTGTGTTTGAGAGACATCTTTAACTTGACGGTTGATGTGGATGGTGCTGGTAGCCCATATCTTTTCAAAGTGGTGCTTGCATTCACCTTAGTTCGAGAGCAATGCATTTGGTTGGAGGTTGAACCTCGGGTCTGTGTTTTCTTTACACCAATTGTTATGAGAATTTCAGAATGGGTAAGGTTCTCAATTATGTTGGAATTGCTGAGTCTGGACTCTATTATGGAGATGGTAGTCATCACTTTAGCCTCCTTCCCTACTGTTGGGGTTGGTGGGTTCCTTGGGAACCAGAGGTTTGTCTCTAGTTTGGAAGGTTCCCTTGTTCGATGGAAGGATGAACATGTTGTTACTCTTCCTGATCTGGAAGGTAAAGAGAAGGCTGAGGCTAGTTCGACTGTACTATCTTCAATCTTGGTGTTGGATGTTGGGGTGGGTTCTCCCACCCACGTCATTCTCATGGAGAAATGCTTCGTTGATGCGAACGTCTTCCAAGTTCCTCATTCTCTTCTGGAGATGATTGTTATTGTTATGTATAGTGTTTCTTTCGGGAAAGACAAGGACATTGTTGGTACTACACCCCAGGTGTTTGATGCTATGCCTCTGAGAAATATGGGTCACAGAATGGTGGGCTTCAGCCATGGATTCATTTGTGATTTTATTGGGCTTGCTGATTCTTTCTTCGGAGAGGATGTTAATTCAGTGTGGATAGTCGTGGTTCTGCCGTTGATAACGGAAGTGAGGAGAAACACTTTGTTTGGATTTTTCTTGCTGGATGGTCGAGCTGAGTCTGTGAATAAACTCCACATGTTGGATAGAATGGCTGTAAGAGCTGTTGGAAATTATGTAGATGATTTTTCTTTTAACGTTACAAAGCTGAATGTGGAAATCAAGGTTCTTTTCCTGGTGGCACTTGTTTGTTATGTTGGTGCTATCTTAGAGGACATTGGGATTCCTAGACTAAGTGGTGCTGATGGGTTGTCAAGGGGAGATGTAAGCCGGAAACAATCGGATGTTAAGCAAATGGATTATGTGGGAACTAAACTGGTGGCTGCTGTGAACAGGTTGGGTTCGCATTATGTTGCGATGCAGGGGCCAAAGATGATGCCCGTTGTACATCAGTGGACTGAAAATAATGGTTGTTTTGTCAATCGGAGTTATTGATGGTGGCCAAGCGTCACTGGATGTTCTATTTTGGTCTCGGCCGAGAGGAGTGAGATGTCTTATGGATATCTTCTGGAACACCTTGTGCACTGCATTCTTAGCGGTGTCGTTCAACAGGGGTGGTTTAACATTACTCCTGTCATGAAAATGCTGAGATTTCTTTCTGCAAGTGGGGTTTATGTGGCTTTAGATATGTGTGCCCTGAATGGTAAGTTATGCTGTTGGAAATTGCGGTCAATGAATTATGGTGTGAAGCATTAAACCGTTGGTGCTATTATTTAAGTACAGCCCATGGGGAGGCCCATTTTGTGTGGCATTGCAAGGTTAGAATTAGTGATGCAGGAGGGTCATCCTCTTTTTGGGTCAACCAGGACTCTTTCATCTGGTATTATCATGTGCAAGTGATGGAACCATACGAGTTTGGTTCGGAAAATCTGGAGGCTACGGTTGTGAAGCTGATGCAGAAACTGGTGCTCAGAATTCTAGGATATGATCCTGGAGGTTCAACTTTTTCATCTATTACTTACCATTGTTAGGATCTTGTATTTAAGCTATTTTAACTAGCTTCTTTATGTTGACTTGTTTGGTTCGGCTGGACATTTTATATTGATGTTTGGATGTTGATTTCGCGGGGTATGCCCCTAGACTTGTATCAGTTGTTCCTTATGGTTTAATTTTTAATTAGCAAAAAAAAAAAGATTTCCATATGCTGGAAAGTCATTTATGGTCCACATCAATATTGCCCTTAGAGTAAAAAAAGACTTGGTGTAGGCATCGTAAACATTTGGTTCACCTTCTGGCCAAAGTTTTTTCAAATCTTCAATCAACTGTTGTAAGAACACGTCAATGTTATTACCCGGTTCATGTGGACCAGAGACTAAAATTGTTAGCATCATAAACTTCCTCTTCATGCATAACCATGGAGGAAGATTATAGGTAGTTAGTACTACTGGCCAGCAAAAATACCTATTGTTTAGGCCATTGTTATGCGGGTTTATACCATCCGCCGCCAAAGCTAAGCGTATGTTTCTTGGCTCACTACCAAAGTCTGGCCAAAGGTAATCAACATTCCGCCATGAAGGGGAGTCAGCTGGATGGCGCATTAGTCCATCTTCAACTCTTTGCTCAGCATGCCAAGTCATCAATTTCGCGGTAGAGGCCGATTTAAACAGTCGTTTAAATCTAGGAATGATTGGGAAATACCACATAACTTTGGCCGGAATGTCAATCCTCGGCTTACCATCCTTCCCTTTCTTCCACCGAGATACACGACACTTGGGGCACTCGGTAGCATCGACATTTACACCCCAATACAGAATGCATTCGTTGGGGGCAAGCATGGATTTTTGTATATTCGAGGCCCAAGTTAGATAGGGTTTTCTTTGCTTCGTAAGAAGTAACCGGCAAGACATTATATTTAGGAAGTAAGGACCCAACAGAACTAAGTAATTCGGTAAAAGCATTATCACTAATACCAAATCTCGCTTTCCAGTTATGCAGTTTTAGCATTGAATCTAGTTTAGTGGAATCACTGCCCTCATACAGAGGTTGTTCAGCATCCTCCACGAACCTCTTGAAGTCATATGTCTCTTTGTCTAAATCCTCATAGGCTGCTTCACAAACATTAGGCATTCCCGATTCAGCATCAGGAATATGGTCTTCTGAAGAAGAGTCGGAAGCAGAAGAGACGGAAGCAGAAGAGGCGGAAGAAGCAAAAAAGAAAGTCGGTAATTTACTATCCCCTCTAGTAGTCTTCTCCCCATGCCAAATCCAATTGGTGTACCCCAAACAAAAACCTTTTTCATACAAATGTCCTCTAATTATTTTTATTGAAAATTTCTTGAAATTAACGCATCGTGTACAAGGACAGGGTATTTTCTTAGGATCTTCGCAATTTTGTTCGGCATACATCAAGAACTTCTCAACACCAACTTCATATTCTAATGTTTCTCTATTCGCTGAAATCCACGACTTATCCATATTTTGCAACAGCTATAGCCTACCTACAATTTCCGATATCAAATGGCAGAAAATTTTATAAGTGCACACACGAGTTCCCTAAATATCTCTCACATTATGTTCATTTTTGTCGCATATTATGTTTTTCAGGAATTTATATAAATAGACAACTTAGTAATAATTTATATATATATATATATCCACTTAAATTGAAATAGTACGTTAAATTATTCTAATTAAGGCTTATTGTATTTATATTTATTTAATTGATATTATTCACTAGTTATAGATCTTATATAAATTATGTAATTATGTTCCTTTTTAATTAGGAACTGTGTCTTTTATAAAACCCTAAAGCCTAAGTGAACATACACGGAATTATTCACAAGGTGCATCAAACAAGTAATATGAGGTTAATTAAGCTTGAAAAATAGAGGTACAAACAGAGCACCTCTTTATATGTGTTCAAAAGCAGAACCAGAAAACAATATCAATTGCATATAATTATCAGTTGTCAAACAAGTATGCAAAATCACTTCAAACAACAAACTCCATATGAATTGCATATGAATTGCATATAATTATTAAAAAAATATCACTTCAAACAAACTCCATATGAATTGCATATAATTATCAATTGTCAAACAAGTATGCAAAATCCCAAAAATGCACATTTATCATTTATTAAAAAGAAAAATAGACATGCATACATCTATATTCATGTACAAACAACAAAGCAAATAAATAAAAACACAAAAAGAGAAATTAGAGACTTACAAAATCTGAGCCAAATAAGAACAAAATCTGTGTCTAAACAAGAACAAAAGCTGAGTCCAAACAAACACAGCTAAGCCCTACAAACAACATGCAGACATTAACAGATCTGAACAATCTATAACATTACAAACATAAATTACAAGAAAAATAGACATGCATACATCTATTACAGTAAATATGAACAATCACTTACTTTTGGAGATGACCCAAGCTTAAGAATCAACAGATCTGTCAAAAAAACTTAAATTAAAAACCAAAATTTGAATGTTCAAACAAAAGTAAAATACTTACTAATTTGAGCGGATTATTCGAGATAGATAAGGGTATTGAGCAGATTTAACCTTCCTCTATAACCAATTAACAGAATCGAAAGCTAATTGGTTCGGCCTAATTGGGTTTTGAATTTGGGGGCTTGTAAGCTAATTGGGTTCGACCTAATTGGGTTTGAATTTGGGGGTTGTAAACTAACTAGGGTTCTTCAAAGTAGCTAGTTTGTGAGTGAATTAGTTTGAGTGAGATGGAATGGGTGAGATGAGCGGGGAAATGTTTTAGTAGAGATAGCGGGAGAGATGAAATGTTTCTAAGGGGGGGGGGGAATGAAAAAAGAAATGGGCAATTTTCTAAGTAATAGAGGGAAAACCTGCTTCCGCGTGTTTTTTTATTTTTTTAAAAAGTGGTTGAGACATCGGTTTAAAGGGTAGCTGATGTCTAAAACATGCTTTAACATCAGTTATTGAGAAACCGATGTAAAACATACCTTTAACATCGGTCAAAAATGCAACCGATGTTAAAGGGGTGATGTCTATTAACTGTTTTCTTGTAGTGTAAACTTGCTTGTCATTCATCATCATGCCAATTAGCTTATCTATATCAATACCAATCTTTCTTCTGTATGCAGTCATGCCTTGTTACCTCATCTCTCCTCTTTCTTTCTAAAATACAGAAGTCGAATGTTTACTTAAACTATCCTTATAGTTGGTTCTCGCACAATCATCAGGGGAACGTAAATTCTTCCATCACATTCTGACCTTCCAGGCCCTTCTCATTTTCACGCTATTTCTTTAGTATGAGCATATATACTTACTTCCTTATACTTAAAGTGTCAGCCACCTCATTGGCCTTTCCTGAATATAATAATTTCTTGAGATCAATGTTTTCCGGATCTATTCCAACTCAGGATGGGAGCATTCTCCCGTAAATTCTGCTGAATGAGAGAAAGCATATATCAATCTTTTCCAAAAGTCATTGCTTCCACCTTTCTGGTGTGTACTTTACTACAGGTACTCCCAATCATACCTGGGATACTTCCTTACTTAACTCCCTTCTTGTTTTAGGATAATCTCAACCTTATTGGTTTAATCCATACTTTTTCATGGTTTCACACATGCTTCATCTGGCCTTATTGTTACTATGTCCTACATTCCTTACCAAACTTCCCTTTTTGAAGTTCAGAATTTTACCTCTTTCCTTATAAGGTTTCTTAGGTCATCCTCATCATTCCTCCTGTATCTTCTAGTTACAGGGTATATCAAACATCATTAATCAATTCTATAACAACTCAGTCTATGTACTTTTCGAGACTCCTTTCCACTAATCCTTACAGGTTATTGATACCTTGGTCGATTCAACTTATATCGTCTGATTTCACAATGTCTTTATTAGGGGTGATGCTATCCTTTGTGCATCCCCCAATGGTTCGTCTTAATCTAAGGACATTCTATCCTCAATTCTATTTTCAAGGAATACTGACATCCTGTACTTGGCAATTCAATCATATATCCTTAATAAGGATCTCTTTTCAATCATTCTCATCTTGATAGTCTATAGGTATCCTAGTGCTAACCTCTTCTTTCAAACGACATGCCGGTCTACATGACCTTCCAAAAGACAACATCTGTCTATCTATTTTTCTTACAGAACTTGATAATGGTAGCAAGGATGTTCTGGAAGATATTGGTCGTGTTCAACGTGAATCTCTTAGTGCCTAATGCTCCTCTTGAGGACACTAAGTCTCAGATAACATTTATGCATCATACTACACCATCTTTGACAATCTTCGTAACTCTTCATTGGTCACTATCCTCAATCCCAATACGTCCATGGTATATATAAAATCCATCATCATGTATCTCAATTCATTTTATATCAAAAGTCCTCGTGGTTGGCACTTGGTTAGAAGCACCCCGCTTTGTCCTTACATTGCTGGTTTAGTCACTTGATAATCCTTAGTGACTTGGCCCCAACTGGCCATGCTAAAATATGTGAGTTTAGGGGTTGGCTAATAGTAGTACTTTTCTAGAAATTGCTGGCATAGTGCCTTCTACTTTGATACCTTTTGATCTTTTCAAAACTTTAATCCATATAAGTCTCAATCAACTTCTCGGTACCGTCTCCGGTCACCTTCCTTTACTTTTATCATTTCAACTATTCTTATTAATTCCATGTGCCACAAAAGTTTACACTCATGGCATTACAGCTTTTTCATTTAAGTCAAACCCGGAATTTCCCCTTTTTTCGTCCGTTCTCAACTTCATAATTTTATCCCTATAACCAGTCATAATAATCGGGGTCTGTCTACCAGCCCGCATAGCGGCTACCCTACCTAATCCATAGGGTTCGCTCCAGTTTCCATTCTCTTCGGTGACGTATTCAGATAATCAGAAAGACAAGGTTTACAAAATTTTGTCCAATTCCTTTCCAGGATTAGGGAAATTTCAGTCAATCTATCCACCCACTGGTAACATTAAGAAGATCCATTTCGATACCCGAAGAATATTTCTAGGAACATCCGAGCTGGTCGAACCATAAACAGTTATAGTAATGAAAATGATTGGCATAAAGTTGGGAGTTTAAGGAAAGAAACCAAATATATACCTCCCCTAGAAGGGAAATCAAAAGTTTCAAACTAAAACATGCCACATCTTCCCGATACATATTCGTCATAATCATCGATACTACCGAATACTGGTCTTTCTAATAACTAGTTTCAGAAGGAACACTACCGTCGGAGTTAGTCGTTCCTCAACATTGGCACTACCAAGGCCATCCGAATCTGATGAACAGTGTTTTTTTTTGCTAATTAAAATTTTATACCAAAAAGGAACAACTAGTACAAATCTAGGGGCATACCCCGCGAAAAGCAACAATTAAACAAAGCAAAGACACAACATCAGTAAGTCACCCTACTGTCAACAAAAACAAGAATTAAGATAAATTGCTACAAAACAACTAAGTCATGAACATCCAGGGAAGCATTGCATCAATCAGATGCTCGGCATGAGGTAAGAAAATGAGCAAGATATTCCAATAGGCATTCCAACTCCTGGCCATTAACGTGGATAATCCCACGAACCAACCTTTACCATTGACCATGCCATTTCCTGGCAAGTCCCATCCACATGCTTGCCTTGAGTATCCTGCTCCATGCCAATCAGATTGGTATCCAGCTACAGCTTTGCAAATCACATTGACAAGGTCACCATCACACCTGTTCTTCAAATCAGGTTCCAATCCCATCCCTAGCTCACAACCCGGGAGACTATGCACTGGCTTCTTCATTGACTTCCCAACAGTAATGTTGACCGCGCATGGTTCAACACAATAGTAGCCTCCCAGCTGCAAACCGCACTGTCATGACCACCGCCCCCATTTAGCATCAAACCATAGCTATTACCACACAATAGCTCAGTTGCCCTCTCATCAATGGTGTGCTCAAAGCACTCTATCCACGTTCTGCTCACAGCATTCCGAACAAGCAAAACACACCATCTATTTCTATCAGAAATAAAGGTCTTCTTCATTGCACCTACTCCACTGTTCCCTATAACAGTCTCAGAATGATTTAACACCAATTGAGTTGTCTTTAACAACTGAGTAAATTCTTCATGCTTCCTTGCTACTGCAGAGAGACCACCCCTCTTCACCCAATTTGGGTCACCTTTACTGTATATAAAATACATGTGGATTACTGCTCTGCTCCAAATCCCCATTTCAAAATCCCTCCAGCTGTTACACAAGTGTAGGCAACCACAATACTTGGTGACCCACTCAACATGACAATCCCAACCCTGAGTGGACACCACATTAGCATCCGCAAGAGCAACACTTTGGCCCTGCTGTGTGTTCCCATGATTACAAATAACCAAAACCAGACCTACAACCATCCTTTCCATCTCCAGGATCTCATAGCTACTAACAAGCATAGAAAAATCGTAATCCCCTGCATCAATACCCTTCAAGCCGTGACCAGCAGTTCCAAAAGTTGCCGCATCACCCTCACAGATTCCGTTCCTATTGCTAAATCCATCACGAGTTCCAGAATGACTCATTAAAGGTTCAAAGTGACACCACACACTAGCACTGGTGTTAGTAAGAAGAGAGTAACAACCCCTCCTCTTGCCATCATCATTTAAGATTAACTGAAACTTCACCTCCGTGAAACTCGAAGTTTCACAAACTTGAACAACCATCATCAAAATAAGATGCAATAGACGATCGTCCATAGCACACTCAACACTTATAGGCAGCATCAAAACCAAACCGCAAGTTGCAAGCCTATTAATGAAATCAGACATGTCCGGAATTACCAGAAGCTTGAATTCAAAACAACATTCAAAACAACATTTGAAACTACTGCTTCCTAAAATAACTTCAAAATTCTCCTTGCAATAGCCATTAAGCACCTGGCTAGCCTTTCCAATATCAGTCATTTAGGAAGACCCAACACTAGCAACAACATAATGGGAGACCCCAAGACAGTCCCATCCGTTGACCGCTTCCATAGTGCCTAAGACACCCAGAGAAACAAGTCTCCCCAACCTTATTCGTTCAAGCAAATCAACGAACAATATGTTACCTTGCACAAAGAAATGTGCAAGTATTCCCACACTATAGACAAAATCACTGGGTTCGACCTCTTCAACATACATACAGAGTAAGACATCCAGAAAGAAGGATAGTCTCATCCAAAACTTCCAAGAACCGTGCAAAACCATCGATGGGAACAGAAGAGTATAATTTTCATTCAAGAGAACTTCTATAATCTTCTCCCCAGAAACTGAAACGGGTTTCTCATCATTAAATAGACCCACAAAACCAGAGAATTCATGGTAATGAACCCTCACCCACCATTGAGACGAAACGCCAAACACCTTGTCTACCTTCATGATCTGACCTTTTACAGTAGTATTATCAAGTGCTATGCATTCCACATCCACTTGCCTCTTCACAAAACCAATATGTAAGTCAACAAGGGAGAAAGAAACCCTCCCATCCTGACCTACAATCATCTTCATCCTCATAAACCTACTAACCCCCTTAAAGAGGATCTCCAACAACAAACAATAACGTTGTGCCTTCCAATCTTGCACAACAAAGGCTCCCCGAACAATGAGCTCAACAGATATAACACCACCCTGTTCAACAAGGATCCCCATACTACGAGCAAAGCTACCACTCTGAGTATTTAACCCAGCAGTCAATCTTCCAACAGAAGAAAAATTCTCCGATAGCAAACCCATTAAAAAACTCTGAAAATAATTAAATAAGATATAAGAAATATAGTAGATGAGGTGAGAGATAAGAAGAAGAAGGTGAATTTATGAAGGAAAAGCTTTGATCTGGTGAAGAAATGGGGTAGATTAAGGCTAGATTTTGTGGCGGCTAGGTTTTTAGGAGAGAGAACAGAGCGACTCTCATTAGATTTTTTTTTTGTCCAAATGTATTCGAAATTACGCTGTCGTACTGCATAAGCACCGAATCTATACCTGTATGAGTTGCATCATAATATATCCCTAAGTTTCCTTCTTCCATATTAGGCAACGCCCACCCTGGTCGTCACCAACTTCATCTTTAGCTCAAGGAAGATCTTCTCACGTTTATCTTGTCCATTCAAACTTTTAGTCTTACAATAAGTCGTGTTACGGGACTGCACTCTCTGTAAAGTCCTGAGCAAATCTTTGGTAATACCTTGTGAATCTTATGAAATTTCTCACCTTTGCCAGTGTGGTTGGCCAATCTCCATTGGAAACTGTCTTCAACTTGGTGGGGTCGACCAACACTACTCCTATTGATCATATGTCCTATTAACTGGACTTCATTTTGCCAAAACTCTTACTTCGAGAACTTGGCCTACACCTGTTCTTTCAGGTTTCATCTAAAACCATTCTCAATTACATCTCAACCACTGCTCGCCTTACCTAATCCATTTATGATTCAGTGTTAGAATAAACTTAAGGTAACTACCATAATCCATTCAAGGAAAAGAAAGAATTTAATATTCCTTTGAATCACATGCATCTAATATTTTTGGTTCATCATTCCACTGAATTGAACTAAACTTATACTTGGTTTCTGACGATAGCCTCATTACTAGTTTATTATAGACTCACTGGTCTTCTCCTCTTGTAGGTTCTAAGATCATTGTCTCGCTTACTACTTCCTTATATACTTTATCCAATCATACCATCACCTTCCAATGTCTTTACTTTCTAAGTTGATCCATTCCTAAATGAACATTTCCCCAAATAAAACCACTTTATCAATCTCTATTTGACTTCATAAATTATAACCTATGAAATCTGCCTTCTCAGGGTGATTTACTAATGACAGTATTTACAATAATCCTTTTATCCAATGATACGACACTTGCTGCCTTTATCTCAACTGCTCCTGGAGACTCTACTCTCCTTTCTATATCGATGTCTTTGATATGCATCATACTAACTCTTTTCTCGTTAGTCTGAAAGTCTATAAGAGTTCTTATCTATCCCCATATAGGATCTAAAGTTGTTCTTCCAATACAACCTACTTGCTGGTACTACACTGGTAGTCCGGCTGGGAATCCAATATTGCATCTTCAGATCTCTTAATAATATCTCAGTTCTTTACGCTCACTTCTCCGAGCACTATACCTTAATTCTTGCAGTCTCTCTGGCTGCAGCCCTCATTTCCTCAAGGGTAACTCCTTATCCTTAACAGGATTCTCCTCCTTAGCTGGAACCTCCTTCGGGTCCTCAGTAGGGTACTCTATCAAGTCTTCAAGCCGATTGTCAACATATAATAAAGCATCCTCGTGGTGCTGCTCGTAAGCCTCAAGGTTCGTCGCCTTACTCGTCGATACGATATCGAGCTAAATTACTATAATGATACTTAAGAGTTCCCATAAGGGTTTTATATGTCAGTACTACATTAAGTAGTCCCACTATGAACTTGGAAAGAGTTCTTATTATCTTAGTGAATTTATCGTTTTAACGTCGCGTCATCTCTGGGGTTTATAACGTAACTCTCTGATACCATTTCTGTAACACCCCCAGATCCGGGGTCAGGGATCTGGTCGTTACGGTCTCAATATCCATCCACAAAACCAACATAATTAAATTACAACCTTGTGACCCAAAACAACAACATAAAACACACCCGTTATAGTCCTAGAGATGAAATCAGAGTAATCATCAATATTATTAATAAAAAATTTGAGTTCTTACAACCCAAAAAATTACAATTTTACCATTACATACTCTTTGCCATCCATTAATATATGCCATATAATAAATACATTTGATGTTCAAATGCTAACACTAGCCTACCAGAAATTGCAACCTCAGCAATGGTAGCTATGACCTCAGCGGTTAATCCTCTGACGACTAACACCTGCCTATGCTGGGTACACCTTGCGCGGCCATCTGATCTAGCTGTTGTTGTGATATAGATAAATAAAGCAAGGGTGAGCAATAGCCCACCTAAAAGAATATAACTGAACAGTAATAATATATAACAGTTCAAATATCTTTGATACCATATGCTATGCATTAACGATCGTAGTACCAATAAAAGGTATAAGATGAAGTTACAAGGTAACTCAAAATATAATTTTTCCGTGGAAATATCTGCTATGTCAAAGATAAGCAAGATATTATCAATTTTCATAATAGAGGAACTTGCAGGAAGAACATTGCAATTCCAGTTCAAACACTTTTCAACCCTGCCAACAATGATAATGTTGCAGATAAATTCCCAATTTGGAAGATGAACTAATACGGGATCTTGCCGCGCCAGGAGCCACAACATTTACGATGATCAGTCGCATGTCATGCTCCCCATCATTTTTTCTCTACATGTAGAAGGAAGCACCGATGGATCGCCCGCCCTCTGGAACCCCCCGGCCAACGGTTGGGCCATTGCTGGACCGGCGCCACTCGACCACTTACGCGTCTCCTAGTTCGAATAACATCCATAACTCTGAAACATAAAGTTCGTTCCCCTTTCCCCAAGTATAGTACTTGTTGATAGGACTCCATAAAGTAGTCGTATCTAATTGGAAAGGAAAATTTCACCAATATTTCCCAAGCTGATGCTTGTTAATGGATATAAACTTGTTCCATCAATCTTACCCCTCTAGCGTTGAGGAGGTAACCAACAAGATTCATATCGAATCAAGATGTGAGTGACAAGATAGTTTAGCAAGAACATGACCGGGCAGTCAAATAAATAACAGCTCTCAAGTGAGGTCCCCTTATATGTTTTTGGAGGTTTGATCGAGTATTTAAATCTTCTTATAAGATAGATTTAAATGAAAATAGAATTTTGGGAACCTCCCCTTGATAAAATAGTCATAAAAGACTCCGAAATGTTTTACATAATATCTGAAGGTGAAGGATAACCTTTGAATAGTATAAATCATTATAAAAAAAATTCAAAAGAATTTAATTAAATATTTCAAGAATATTTATTAAGTCAATAATAATTACGGAATATTATTAAATCATAATATTGCTCGTAAGTACTCCTCGAATGAATATATAGAATTATTTACTAAATAAATCTCTTCTTAAATGAATATTCAAAATAATATTCATTAAATAAATAAACTTCAATAAATATTTAAATAATATTTACTGAATACATCAAACCTTAAATGAATATTTGAAAATAATATTCATTTAACAATTAACATTCCAAATGAATATCCAAATAATATTCATTAATCAAATAATATTATAAATGAATATCCAAATAATATTCATTAAACAAATAATAATATAAATGAATATCAAAATAGTATTCACTTAACAAATAATATTATAAATGAATATCCAAATAATATTCATTAAACAAATAATAATCTAAATGAATATCCAAATAGTATTCATTTAGCATATAACATTCTAAATGAATATCCAAATAATATTCATTTAACAAATAACATTCTAAATGAATATCCAAATAATATTCATTTAACAAATAACATTCTAAATGAATATCCAAATAATATTCTAAATGAATATCCAAATAATATTCATTTAACAAATAATATTCTAAATGAATATCCAAATAATATTCATTTAGTAATCAAAACTTTAAAGGAATATTCGAAATAATATTCCTTGAGTAATTAGAACTTCCAAAGAATACTTTTAAAACAATATTTATCAAGTACATAAACCTTAAATGAATATTTGAAAGTAATATTCATTTAATGAATAGAATTCCAATGAATATCAAAGTAATTATTTATTAAATAATCAAACTCTAATGAATATTGAAAAAAAATATTCATCTAATATTCCTCGACTGAGATAATACTCAAATAACATTTCTCGAAAGATTTCCAAGTAGTTGATACTTTTATGGAAATATAAATAATGTTTAATAATTACATTCCTCAAAATGAATACTACTCTGTCGCTGGAATCCCTCCGGGTTTCCACGACTATCTATATATCACAAAATACCGACTCCCGGTCTTATATTTAAAGACTAAATATCATACGCCCTTCACTAAGAGTCTTAACAAAACAATCCTACTTATAACTAATAATTCGTATCTAGTCTATAAGCCAATATCAATTCAGGGAACAAGCATATCAATAGACTTGAAAGTAGGCATGCACGCAATGGCATATGTATACAACAATCATCATATATATTATCACAACAACAGTTCCAAGTATTAGAAACTTTCCTGGTAATCCTATAGGGGTAGTGTGCCTCGTGTCAATCCAACGATCTATAAATAGTTACAATAACCGAGGTCACTCACTTAACATTTCGAAAGGCTAAGTATAACTTAACTTAAGTCGAAACACGTTTTCGAATTATCTCGTTATACACCTCTTAGTGTAACTCCCTTTATTATCACTATGACCTGACATTCGACCGCTACTAAGACATGTCACTATACTTACACTTGGTATATACTTAAGTCATGTAAGTTTTAAGGTTGGTCATTTACGAACCAAGATTATACCTCGAGATTTATCGCTCGTTTTCTAAGTCATTTACCAAAGTCATAAACAAGTATGCTTCTAAGGGTTCGTTCGCGTTTAACCTTGATTCGAACATTTTTATAAAATTGGAAAATGATCCATTCGACATGTGGTTTTCTCTCACACCTTCCTTTTTACCTCTAATATTTAATTATCAAGATTCGCCACTGATTTCGTAGTATTAAAGTGGTCCAATTTCAGTTACGAACTTTCGGTTACAGTTTCGAACCACTTTTACGAATTTAACCATAACTCCTAAACCGTAAATCCATTTCACACGATCTTTATATCAAAATGAAGATTATAACATAATCTATCTTGTATTGGTATAATATGAAACTGGACAGTGAGTTAAGGCTACTGTAAAACACGGTTTCTTAAGGTTTAACGAAAATCGGGCATTACGACGGCTATAAATCGAACGTTCCAAAAATCGTAACATCAATACCAAGCCACACCGGGCATCCATAAAACTCATATACATGATTATCAACTTAACAAGTCCAGAAGTTCATCACTTATTCATCATATGTATCATATTGCTTAATCACTAAATTACTAGCAAACTATGCTAATAATCATCATCATAACCTTAACTACACTAACTATCAAGAACATGCTTAAATCTTCAAAACAAAAGCTAGGGTTTTGATGAGATATACCTTCCTTGGTGAGTGCTAGAGCCTTACTAAGCCTTGAATAATCCTTGTACAACCTTAACTAAGCTTGATCTAACAAGAAACATCAAGGATATAATTAAAGATTTTCGGATCTGCTATAACTCAGTGGAAAGATCATGAAAAACGAGGGCCTTACCAATATTTTATGGACAAGGCTTCTAAAGGAGAGTTGTAGAGAATCCAGCCAGATTTCCAACAAGCTAAATAAAACCAAATTCCATTGATTAATGAAGGAGATATGGCTGATTGAAAATCGTCACAGAAACTGTCAACAATCTGGACAGTTTGCTTCTTCAACTTAGGGAGGTGATTTGCCTAGGCTATACTACTTTGATTGCTATGAAATTTGGAGAGAATATTACCCATGGAGTGGAGAGGTTGTGGTTAAAATTTAGTGATTTTATCATGGATAGAAATGGAGATATAAATTTTTCGTTGAGGGTTGGTTCTGCTGGACAGTTTGTGGAGAAATGGAGAGATGGAGTTTTCTTTGTGTTTTGTTATGTGTAATGACTTAATATATGTAATATCTATCTATATTTGGATCATCCTCTCCTTTTGTGTTGTCACTCATCCATTAGTTCATGTGTTACTCCTTGATTTGGCCAAGTGGTTGGCTAGAAACATGCAACTCCATTTTTTGGCAAAGTGCAACTACACCATTCACTTGTTTGTTGACTTTTCCTTTGATCACCTTAGTTTCTTATTCCCCCACCAATTTGCACATGTTCATCTCTTGGTTCTCTGCTTGTTTCTTTGCCCGGCTATTGCTCAATTTCATTGATCGTTCGGAGGAATATCTCAAGCATTTCTCGTTAAGGTTTTACCGGAAACCTTCTTAATATCTATACTACTATCTTTAATCCTCCTTTATAATCCTTGAATTTAAATCCCTTAGTCTTTTCATTATCTCCTTAAATCCTTCAGTGTCCAGGGAAATCTCGGAGAAAATAAAAGTGATATTTTTCTGAATCTGATATCGTTTACATACACTTATTTCGTCCACTAATCATGAATACGAATTCAGAAATCCGTTCTGAATACTTCTATATAGTGTCGTCTAATAATATTCTTATTTCCACCAAAAATACTATCATTCTTTATTCCATCTTTATACCTTATATTTATAAAAATGTCCTTGTTCTCTTTCGGGCATTCCTTAACCCTTTTACGGAACCACTGGACTAACAACAGATATTGATTTGGATGACACAAGAATATCTCCTTCTTCTTTGGAGTGCCATAACTTATTTCTTAGGAGATAGATTATTCTAATCTAGGTTGTCGACCCATTGCATTCTTCATGACATATAATCATTTAAATCTATACCAATTCACATTCATTGTTAATACCTTGTAGTCGGAGTCACTGTTCATTCTTTCATCAATATATAAAAAGTTTTAATTCTACCGAAAATTCGGGTTCTTACAAATGGTTCACCTCACTAAAAGACCCTGGAAAGGAGCTTAAATTGCTAAAACCGTTACTATTAGACTGATTCTAAACCAAATACTGTGACTTTTTAAGCTGTATAATACAGTTACAAAATTATAAGATGCAGAAATACATTTACACAGTTTATAAAGTAGAAATTCCTTAAAGTCGAACAAGTACTCTCACAAAACCTAAACAAGTATTTTGAGAAAACATAAACAAGTACTCACAGAACATAAAATAGTACTCACAAAACATAAGTCCAAATGCTCCGAAAACATAAGATATGGAAATACCTTAAAGTCGAGCCCCTAAATCGAACACCAGTGAAACCCTAATTTCAAAGCCCCAAATTGAACCCAATGATCAAGCCCCAAATTTACCCGCCATTTAAAGTCCTAACTTGAAATTAATCATGAGAACATAAAAAAAGCGCCATATTAGTGAATTAAAGCCCCAAATTGAACTAATTGAACCAATTGATAGAGGTGAGACCAGAGAATATGAGAGTGTAAATATAACACAGAATGTGAGAGAGAAGAGAGAGGAGAGAAAGACATGAGAGTGGAAAGTGAACTGTGTGAGCGGAGAGAAAAGAGACCAGAGAGAGACTAGAAAGAGTGAGAGCAGAGAGAACTTAGTGAAATTATTTGTGTGTCTGAAAACTTAGCGGGTCTAAAATTGGTTGGGCGGTATTTTTGCCGCTCACTAATTTTTAGGCCAGATTTTCAATTTTTTTTTAATAATTTTACTTTTTTGTTTTTTATTTATTTAGGAAAACAATTTTTTTTCATTAAATATCAATTTCTTTTTTTTTTCCTAAATGATTCATGTTACATAATTTGATTTAAATATTTTTAATCATATACAAAAATATTTTTATTTTAGTGATATATTAAAATATATTTAGGAAAAAATTATTTAAAAAATTTTGTTTAATAAGATTTAACGAATATAAAAATAAAATTATTCATCTTAAAATGTTTTAACATTTTTATTGAAATATTCACTTTTACTGAAATATTCTTAATTTTTATAAAAACATTTTGATTATTTTTATCCATATAAATTAATTTCCATGTGAAAAAACGTTAAACTTTTATTTTTAGTAAAAAATGTAAAATTTTATTCATTGTAAAATTGTGGCAATACAATTTGATACCTACAGCAACATGGCAACACTTTTATTCTATAGCAACATAATTTTACTACTTGAGGCAACACTAAAATGACAATGTTGCCTTAGCAAACAACATCATGGCAAAGGCAACATATTTGATGGCAACGCATGATAAAAATATTGTCGTAGGCCTTTTATGGTGTAGTGGATGTACACATATCAGCTCCCAATAATAATAATAAATAATAAAAGAGATACAATGTTGAAATTGCATCCACTATTGATGTACTATAAATTAAGATTTTAAATTGCAAGCGCACAATTCAGTCATTTTAATACTTGAGATATCGATCCACAGAGATTAATATTTTCGCAAACCTTAACTTTTAATTTAGGCGAATTAGGACAAGTGGGTTTTAGAAAATTTTGAATTTTACTATTTAATTTTACTAATTAATTATAAATGAGAAAAACAAAACTTAAATTAATCTAAAAATTCTAAGTTCGAATTAAAACTAAATTTTATTCTAGAAATCCTTGTTAATCAAAATTTATTTATTAGAAACACTTGGCATCATAAATTCTTAAATCGAGCAGCCATTAATACAATCCACACAAAAACTTCCATCGAAAAATAAAGACATAGACAAAGACAATAACGTTAATAACAGATTACAGCTTAATAAAATTCAAAAATAAGACAATCGATCAAACAAAAATCTAAGACAAACAGTAGGAAAAAAATGCTACAGACCATAGCACAACTCGAAGATTCAAACAACTCGGACAACTCACAGGCTACAGACCACAGCAACATTCATTCGCCAATAATAAAACCAGAAACTTAACAAATGCAGCACGGTTCAGACTCGACTAATTAACTCAGAAATCGTAGCACAAAAACTCAAACTCTAAAACTCAGCAGCAAACAAATTCAACAAGCAGCATTTCGATTCTAAACCAACACTCAATGAAAACAACGAACAAAATGAACTCAAATCTGACTACACTAAACCCAGAGACTAGCAACATTCAACACCATTCGAGGAGACAACGATTAAACATCAAAAAGAAACTCTAAGAACCGGCGACACCAGGAAAGCGCAGACAACTCAGACATAAACCGATCCAGACTCAGTACTTAGCAAACCGAAAAAAAACTAAACTGGGAAGGGGAGTTGTAGATCAAAAGGACTCAGACTACACAGCAATTCTAAACTCAAAACTTGAATTACAAATCTCAGAAAAAAAAAGCAAAACTCAGCTACGTAACAAGAACTCGTAGAGAACAAAACCAAGCAGCAAAAGCAGAACACAATAGCATTACTTGACTCTCAAAACAACAAACCTAGCAACATCACAATGACTCGCGAATTCAACTCAACAAAATAGTCGACTTAGGGACTCAGTAACAACCCATAAGAATTCTAACGAAAAACAACGACCGGACTCTAATCAAAACTCAAATGCGAATTAAAATGTAACTCAGCAAACACATCACAGATAAAACAAGCAGAAGAAATCAGTAACAAAAACAAAGAAACTCGACTAAGAACAAAGTAAAACGAAGAAGAAGGGTGAAGGAAGGGGGATGATTTTAAGATTTGTTGATGGTTATTCGAATAAAAAGGACAGGGGGGTTGGCTGTGTGATTGTTTGAAAAGGGAGAAGAAAACAGGCTGCTGGGTTTTGTGAAATAAAACAGGGGAAGAGACTCGTTTGTTTTCTGAAAAGTAAAATAAAACAGAGCAGAAGGAAATCAAGGCTTCAACTCAACAAAAATAAGACAGGTAATTAAAAACTGAAAATTATGAAAATTACTAATATTTTTGTGTTTTTTTTATACTAACATATAAAACATGAAAAGTAGATCTACAATTAAAATGATGAAACCCACAATAAAATGGAGATTTAAAGGGGCACAAATACGATTATTAACTAAGTGCACGAAATTAAAAATCGTTATTTTCAACCCCAAGTGGTTAGCATTTCGCTACTTTGTCCACTAAACGGATTTATGAAAATAACGAAGGCAAGGCAACATAAACAAGAGAGCAAGACAAGAAATTAAAGGAAATTAAAATTTTCATTAATTGAAAGAGGAGTGTTTACAAAATTTAGAACTACAAAACAATAAATGAAATCTACCCTAAAACTACACTACACTAAAATCTAGGTTCTAATCTAAGTTGTTAAATACAAGGGGGATGAGGGGGTATTTTTTTTTTTTTGCTAATTGAAATTTTATTCCACGAAGGAACAACAGAAAACAGACCTAGGGGCATACCCCGCGGAATCAACAAATGCTAGAAACGGTAAGTTACCTTACTGTCAACATAAACAACATAATAAGCTAGTTATCCTAGCTTAACACAAGTTCGTAACTGAAATTTAAACAAACATAACTATGCCGAGGAGGCATCACAGCTGTAGGCGAGAGTCATGAGGGGGTATTTATATGATGAGAATTAGGGTTTAGGGGTGTGTTGGGTTAATCTTGGCCCTACACCTTCATAATGTGGTGGAGAAATCCTAGCCATCTAATTGTTTCCTTCCCCTTTAAGCTTTGTAGAGTGTATCTAGGCCATACACTTATTTAGTGTGTTGGGATGATCTCCACCTTCCACTTGTCTTGAGATATTCCTTTTGCTCCAAGCTCCTAATTCTTTTCCTTCTTTCATTTTTGGTCCTTTTTCTTCCACTTTTTCCCTTCCTTGCTCTTTATTTCTTTATTTTGCCATTACTTTATTTATTTACGGATTTCCTGAAATGCAATAAAATAATATATTAAATTATGAGTTCAAGCAATAAATAGGTAATAAAAATATGCAAAAATATGCACTAATCAAATGCCCCATACCTATCTTTTGCTCGTCCTCGAGTAAAACAAAAACAAAAAGGAAATCTAGATAAAAAGTCCTATACTCCTTTTCATAGGTGTGACGGTTGCATTTGGCATATGCAACAAGCCCTTTAAACCCCTAGGCAGCCCTAGTGGACGAGTGAGGTCTCGTGAGGGCCTATGGTGAATGTACCCACAAAATCCATCTAGTTCGTGTAAAAGATTACATGGCAATGCAACACCACACATACATGTCCTCTCATGACACATCAACTTAAGAATCAAAATGAATTTGCAAAGTCTTGGTGTGGAAAGTATAAGGATTCACATAGTCTACTTAAAGAAGCATGCAAGAGTGATTAAAAGTTCATGTCAAGTTCAAAAATTATTGGAAACCATGCTAAGTCTACAAGAGCACAGCTTAGAGTCAAAACTTGAGATCTCTTATGCCAAAAACAAACAAGCAATACCTCACCTTTCACTCACAAAAGAATATTCACTCAAAAACAAGGGTAAGTGTATCACTCAATTCCAACAAAATCAAATGCATGCTTGACACTTGGTATCATCCCAACTTAAATCACAACATACATTAATAATGACAATCAAAAGGTCTTTGTTAGGGTTGTAATGGGGCTAGGGACAAGGTATGTCAAGAAAGGCCGCAATAAGGTGAAGTGGCAAAAGCTAGTAGTCACCAAGAATATCATGCACAATACCTCCCCACATAATTATTATTCTTTTCAACAAAAGGACTTGACTAGTCGAATAAAGGAGGATTACAAAAAACATAAGTATGCTCTCATATGTATTTTTTTCTTTTTTTTTTTTCATTTTTTTCCCTTTTTTTTCTCTATTTTATGAGAGCTACGATAAATGTAAACAACAATAATCCTCCTTTAGATTTAAGTTGAAAATCGACTAGCAAGGTAACCAACATATATTTCCTCAAAAGTTATGAACAAAAGTAAACCATATTTCACACACCTTATTGCTCCCTCAAGTTCCTACTAGCCTTTGACAAATTGGGATCAAGTATACGTAAGGCTATACAAGAAAAAAGGTCTTAGGCGAGTAATGTGGTGTGTCACCGAAATAATATGATTAAGCTCAAAGGGTTAACTAATGGATCACATAAAAATGGTGTGGATATTTTTGGAATTACAGGTTATTCCTAAGTGCCTTTATCATTTTATCATCAACCAATGTCATGCTTTTCAAGATAGAACACAAACAAGGGCTAGCAATGCAAATGACAAGTGGACACTCAAGCAAAAAAATATAAATGCAAAAGATGTGCATATAGGCTCAAAACTCACTTGGTGTAGTAAAACATAATCAATCTCAAGTAATGGTATCCTCAATGCACCTACTTGTACTCAAAGCATGAAGACCAAATCATCTTACACTTAATCATGAACTTCTAATTTCATGCACAATTCAAATAAGTTTACTAGCTTCACCTTACTAGTGTAAGTGTGTGAACAAGAACTTTAGCAAATCACTTCTCAAACAAAAGCTAATGGATCATAAGATTATCAATACATGCAAGGGTGCATCAAGCAACTAGCAATCAATTAACAAGACTAGAATAAAATTAGAACTCTTTTTGTGATTTTTCATTTTTTTAATTTTTTTGGATTTTTCAATTTTTATATTTACACTAAAAACTTGCCCCATACCTAAATCATGCATTGTCCTCAATGTATGCAAATGCGAGAGAAATGAGTAATGAGAAAGAAGAAAGTTGAGGAAATACCTGATAAGGGATGACGGAGACTGAAAATTTCTAAAAACTACGAAATAAAACAACTCACACATGCACACAAATCCTCCCTCATACCTATCTTACACGAGGGGAGGCAAAAGAATAAAACCGAATTAGCCGATGTCGGTAGGAAAATTAGGGTGCAACTTTGAGAAAATATCAAGAAATTTATGAAAATTTCGATTAGAACAGATTTTCTCAATCAACGTAGAATCATTTAACCCTAAAGAACAATTGTCACTAATGTTCTCCCTAAACCAACTTAAGGCTTCTTTATTTTGTTTAAGCAAATTAGAAATAATGAAAGTTTGGTTAGGGGTTGAATCAATAGGAATGACATAAGACAAGGATTCATCTTTCCCTAAAGGTTGTTGATCAAATTTGGGATGATAAAGAGTTGATTCAAATGCGGGTGGTGTTTCAACGGAAGTTTTAAGAACGGGCTCAATACTAACAACCTCGGGTGGGGTCACCCACTTGGAACAAATTTCATTCGAATTTTGTAAGGACTTATCAAATGTAGGTGGTTCACCAACGGGAGTTTGAACAATAAGAATTGGTTGACAAGAGACCTCCACAGGTTTGGTTTCCCACTTAGAACAAATATCGTCCAATTCCCTCAACATCTCTTCCGAGGTCATATCCCTATACGACTCTTGAAGCTCACGATTGGTTTCCTGATTTCTTTTGAAATCCTCAACAAGAAGAGACTCAATCTCACTATCCTCAAGGTTTGACCAATTAACAATGTCATCAACAAGATTGACCCATATTGATTGTTCATAAAGCTCGTTGGGTTCTTTCTCGACATTAAAGATATTAATGTTAATGGTCATATTACAAAAAGTGAGTTTCATCGAACCATCCCTACAATTAATCAAGGCATTGGATGTAGCAAGAAAAGGTCGTCCTAGAATGATCGGGATTTGGTTCTTAAGATTCGTGACGGGTTGAGTCTCGAGGACAACAAAATCAACCGGAAAGATGAATTCACCAACCTTAATTAGCACATCTTCAATTATTCCCTTAGGCATTTTGATAGAACGATCGGCTAATTGAATTGTCATGTTCGTCTTTTGAAGTTCGCCTAAACCTAGGGCTTGATAGACCTAAAATGGAAGGAGATTCACAGTAGCGCCTAAGTCAAGTAACGCCTTGTCCACAAAAGTATTGCCTATGACACATGAAATTTTAGGACAATCGGGGTCCTTATATTTCACGGGAATTTGATTCGAAAAAATTGAACTAACTTGAGAAGTCAAAAAGGCTTTCTTAGGGACGTGGGTAGAATGTTTGTGAGAGCATAAATCTTTTAGACACTTGGCATAAGAAGGGACTTGTTGAATGGCATCTAAAAGAGGAATGTTTATCTTGAATTGTTTGAAAATTTCCAAAACTTGGTCCATTTGAGCCGATTGTTTGTTCGAAATGAGTCATTGAGGATAAGGAGCTTTTGGCTTAAAGACTTGTTCGCTAGGTTCTTCGGGAATAGATATTAAAGGTTGTTTGCTCAAAAATGGAGGCTCACTTGGTGAAGGTGGTGTTCTAGACGATGAAGGCTCGCTAGAGGAAGGTTGTTTGATAGGTGAAACAACAAACTTAGAGTTCTCGGGATTCTCCGTTTGATTTAGTGAAAGATTAAGTTCAGAGTTCGATTCCTCTTCTTTTTTTTTTTGCTAAGTCAAAAGTAAATACCACAAGAAAAAGAATACAATTCTAGGGGCATACCCCGCGAAAAGCAAAACATCCCCTTAGCGGAACAGCAAAGATATGCTAGAAATGCTAGCAAACAACATCAAAGGAAATACATAACGATCAATACAAATAAATCAGCTTGGTCAAATATCATCCATCTGCTAATAGAGCAGTAGCACCAGTGACGGTTCTTTCCGAGCCCACCTTTGGAATGAAGCACAAGAGAACAGCTTCTCCCGGACCATGGTCTTAACAATCAAGCTAAGTGTTGTAGTTGGATGCCCAGGCCCTGAGTTGTGCACTATATGGTTCCTCTCCTTCCATATATTGTAGATACAAGTTGTAAGATAAACCCCCGCTATCTTCTTCAACTTTCCAGAAAGGCCATATGAGAAGAAATCACCTTGCTTTCCTCTTCTTCTTCCTCTTCGGGAGACTCGACACCTACTTGATTATCGACATGATTCCCCGACCTTAAAGAAATGATGACGTTTACATTTTCATTTGGCCTTTGGTTGAGAGGAAATTTAGGGTTGACCTCGGGTTGACTCGGGAACTTGTTCTTCTCTCGCTCACACATGGCGTTGGCTAATTGGCTCACTTGAACCTCTAACTTAGATATGGCTTGATTACTAGCATTCAAAATTTGCCTATCTTGAGTCATGGTTTGCATGAAAGTTTGTTGACATTGAGCCAAATTAGTCGTTGATTTTAAAAGCGCATCAAGAGTCTTTTCCAAAGAATTAATTCTCTTATCCGACTCATGAAAGCCGGGAGGGTGGGTGTTTGCTTGAGTCGGATAAGGACCGTGATTTTGAGTCGGGTTTGGAAAAGGACCTTGGTTTGAAGTCGAGTAAGAATTTTGATTGGGCCTTTGAAAAGAAGGTTGAAACGAAGGTGGAGGAGATTGGTAATTTTGGTCTTGGTTCCACGAGAAATTTGGGTGATTCTTCCACCCGGGATTGTAAGTAGGAGCAAAAGGATAATTCCTAGGGGTTGGTTGAAACACCGCATTAATTTGATCATAGCCGGGAAATTCAGAAAAACCTTGATTATAATTGGAGCACATAGACACATTTGAGGGGGCCTTACTAGTTTCTAGGGCTTCGAGTCTTCTAGTTAGAGTGGCTAATTTGGCATCGGTTGCAATCGAATTCCTAATCGAATGCAAACCCCTAGATGAACTAGACGACTCATTAGACTTATTAGGTTCCCTAGTAGACTCCCACAACATGGTATTCTCGGTTAATTCTTCAAATAATTTCCAACCCTCGTCCTCATCTTTCTCCATGAATTTTCCTTGGCACATAGACTTCAAAAATGCGGTTGTTGGACCATCTAAGGCCTCGTAGACGATCTTACAAAGTCTCCATTTTTCTATTCCGTGGTGGGGGCATTGTGATAAAAGATTTTTAAAACGGTCAAAATATTTCCAAAAAGACTCGTTTTCCTTTTGATGAAATTGATTTATTTCGTTTGTAATCCTCGTAGTCTTATGGTTTGGAAAATATTTCTTTAGAAAAATGGCCACAAATCCTTCCCACGTGGAAATAGAATTAACGGGTAGACTATACAACCATTTTTTAGCATTTTCTTTTAAAGCGAAGTTGATAAGTCTTAGTCTAATGGAGTCTTCGGAAAGATTTTAATTGGAGTTTTTGCAATGCACAAACCTCCTCGAATTCATGAAGAAAGAGATACGGGTCCTCACCATCGCTCCCGTTAAACTTTGGTAACATACTAATATGGTGAGCTTTAATCTCGAAATTATTACCATTAACTGAAGGAAGAGTGATACATGATGGTTGGGCGGAACTGGTAGGATAGCAACGGTCCCTAAGAGACATGGCCATGTTTACTACTGGATCGGAGGTATCTAAAGACTCGGAATCAGACGAGGAAGAAATCTCAAATGATCTCACTAGTCTAGAAGAATTATCCCTAATCCACGTAGTTCGCATAAACCACAAAAGAAAACACGTAGCAAATAAGTGCGAAAAATTTAAACAAACAAAAAGAAAGGGTGTCAAATTAAAAGAAAAATTCTAAACCTAGGTTCCCTAATAAAATAACTAGACCTTGCTCCTAACCGTAAGGACCACCAAAAACTCGGTAAATCAGAATTTATTCGGACCGATTTGGCCAGATATGTGCAAGCATTGCCAAGAGGCTACACCAGTCTAGACACCAGATCTTAATTGGCCAGGTAAGCTCTCGCTTGCCTAGACACAAAGAGTCGGAATAATTAATGATTACTTCGTTTCTTAGGTACCTTCCTAATTGAGCGCGAATTCCTAGGGGCAAACGTCTAATTAATTTTATTAAAGGCTAGGGAATGCAAAATGAATGATTTATTGTTTTGGGCTAAGGAAAGAGTGATGAAATCCCTTCCCTTATCTTGTAGTGGTTTTGCCCTTAAGATTTATTTACAAATGATGCAACAAACAACGAAATAAAAAAAATTATAAACATTTATGGATGCTTAACTACGTGTTCTAAATAAAGAAAAGAAGAATTTAACGTACCTTTGGGTCCTCCAGCGATCACCACAATTTAAGGTACGAAAAATTAAAAACAAAAAATAAAATCTAGCATGATGTGCTCCTAAGTGATTAAATGCATGATGCAACAATTATGTAATTTCTAACTAATTTATTATTTTTTTTTATTTTTTTTTGATTTTTTTTTTTGTGATTTTTCAAAATTTAAAAAGGTGAAAAGAGTGAGATACGGGTTACCGAAGCACGCTTCCAAGAATTCCAATTTGTTCCAAGCTTCGTGAGAAGATTCCCGAAATTTCAAACTTTCCTAAAAAAACGAGACAAAAATAAGGCAAGAGAAAAAAAAACTAATCCGAAAAACTAAAAATTAAGGGGCGAAAATTAATTTGTCCCGGGCAATGGCGCCAAAAACTTGATGTGCTAGAAATTAAGATTTTAAATTGCAAGCGCACAATTCAGTCATTTTAATACTTGAGATATCGATCCACAGAGACTAATATTTTCGCAAAACTAAAAAATGAGAGTCGTTTCTCTCTAACTTCTCTCTAACCTCTCTCTAAAAACCCTAAATTTCTTCTAGCCGCCATGATTTTTCAGCCCAATCTACACCTTAAATCCATCAGATCTAAATATCTCCTTCCTAAATCCATCTCCCCCTTACTTATCTCCCACCTTTACCACAGATTTTCTTTGTTGCGCGAGGTTCCTCCCCATTGTTGATTGAAGAGGAATTCTTCAATCTCAATCATGGTGTTTGTCACGAAGATTTGACTGTTGAGCCTACTATTTCTAGTGGGTTTCTTGCTGGGCTATGGGTCTTTTCTAAAGAATCCCTTATTCAGCTGAATGATGTGGTCCCCCGTGTGGATTACTTGAAGGATACTAAGGTTCTTGGTACTAGGAGTACTTCTGAGTCCCTTATTGAGTGTCTTTTGATGGGCTGTGTTGTCATCCTGTTCGATGGCAAGATTCAAAAGTTATGGTTGGACCCGATGGAAAGCTCGTTCATTCCTTCTTCTAGTAGAAGTTTGAAGAGTTCTTTGGAATCCACCCTTGTGGATGTTCATTCTTCGATTAGAAGATTGATGAGGTTATACGAATTCACGTTTGTGGATTTGGAAAATGGAATGATTGTCCTTTTCTAGGACATTGCTTTGCCCGAAGCTTGGGGTTTAGGGATCCCATGTATGGGGTTTGTTCTTGGAATGTCCCTTACGGGATTGATGCTGTTCTGTTCTACTATGACCCTTGCGAGGTCTTTAGACCATGAACTGTTTGATGGGTTGTTAGAGAGAGACTCTAAGAGGCTGATGGGTATCCTAGCCCACTTGTGTGCTGTGCACTGGTCTGGCCACAAAATGCAGATGGGAGTTACTAAGGTTGAGCTTCTTCATCCGGAGGTGTTCCCCTGTATTGAGCGGGTATTGACTGACCTTCCTTCTCATGGAGATGGTGCTGATAGCCCATATATTTTCAAAGCTTTTCTTGAGCTTTTCCTTGATGTAATTCGAAGTTTAGTTGATGATGGTCTACTGCTTGATGGAATGTCTAAAAGAATTGTCACACTGTTAACGAGATTTTGTGTAATTTCTTTTTTTTTTGCTAATTAAAAGTTTATACCAAAAGGAACAACTTGATACAATTCTAGGGGCATACCCCGCGGAAACAACAACCTACTAATACCGAGGACATTAAAATGCCTTACAGTAAACCAAGACAAAGGTTAGCCCACTTGCCTAGCAACATCAGGATAAGTAAAAGCTAGTTAAACTTGCTAACAACACAAAAAGAGACTAGGCACATGTCTCACAAAGCCCACAGTAAGCAGATAGTGCACCATGAATGATACAGGTACAATCCAACAGCATACATCAATCGTGATAAAATTAAAGACTCCAACTTCAATGGACAATGGACTGTCAATTCAGAGCATTTTTCATGGCCCTGCTAGGGCATGTCTGATCACCCTTACGAAGTCGGCAGCGCTTGATCCTTGCCCTAGTCCATTGAACCCGGGCCTCCTTGTCCCCTTCCATACCTTTCTCACCTTGAATCTCTCCCTGGGGCGAGTCCTGCTTGGGATCCTCCTGTATTTTCTCTGGATCAACATGGATAGTCACATCCCCAACAAGACTAAACAGAAGCCCCAAGTACTGCATATTACCCTGAATTGGCTCCTTTGTGCTGCTTCCTCCCACCCCTAGCTCCTTGGAGAGGTTTGCGTCCCTTCCTCCAGCTAGAGGGCTTTGCTTTGGCTCAGTCATTAGATCAATCCCCAAATCAATCAGGTAGTCCCTCAACTGAATGGATCGGCAAGTTAAGTCATGGAGCTCCACTTCCTCAAGATCTCTCAAACCACGAGCAGAGGCACTAAATTCCCTATCCTGGGACCCTTTAACCAAAGGGATTTCCTTACCTATCAAGGTAATGAACATCTTCAGTTGATCTAGATTACGCCTCGCTACCACCAGAGCCTTCTTCTTCAGATCGGAGTTGAATAGGGTGTGGTCTAATAGCCCCGCTATCTCCACCTCCGCTTCCATGTCCTGGATAATCTGGTCATCCTCCCCAAGCACCGGTAGGGAAATTCCATTCTTCCGAATATAGGTCCCAAGCTGCTTAATGCAATTTAGGGCTATCCCCAAGCCTCTCAAAATTTTTAAAGCAGGTCTCCTTTGCAAGCCATTTATACCATCTAAATCCCCCATATCGTGGGTACCTCATGTCCACATTGAACAATGCAGTCTCTCATGGTACTGATTACATTCATAGCAGTAGCTAGGCGCTCTTGCCATCGCTTTACTGAATCCTCCCAATCTGGGATTTCGTCTTCTTCTGTCACGTCATTACACACCGCCTTGCCCTTGTCTTTCATCCTGACTAACTCCGTATCTCCTATAGAGGACCCATCATTTTCCCCAAAATTCATAGTCTTACCACTCTCTCTACCCAAACCCATAACTAGATCAGAGGAATCCCCTTTTATGGAAGCATAATCCTTGGTCAATTCATTCCCAACCCCAATAGTGCCACCCATCTGGGTCTCATGCAAACACCTATCAGTTACTACACCTTCCCTAAACAACATTTCCTCTTCCATAGAGGGCTCCGACAAATCGACAAAGGAAGAAACATGGTAATCAACATCTATCATATTACTAGCAGATTTCTGTTGAGAGAAAACCTTACCATCAATTAATTGATGTTTGACCCTGCTACGAGTACGGGCAGACACCCTAGTCTTCAAAATCTCTGGAATTATCGTAACTAAGTCCTCAGCAAAAGAGACCCGCGTGACCTCCTTCTTGCCATCATTTGAAATACATGATCTTCCCAACTTCTTAGATCGAGTATCAACCGAAGGTATCTCCGATACCAACTCCGCCGCAAATGAGACCCTTTTCGGGCTCAAGACCGGGTTAAACCCCTCCTGGGTCATCACCTCATTATCCTTGACACAAGTCATCACCATGGGATCATCCACAAATGAAACCCTCTTACGACTCATGCTAGAAGAGAAAAACTAAGAAAGAAATTTTGTGTATAGGTGAGAGATTAGAAGGAGAAGATGAATTTAGGAAGGGAAAGATAGATCTGATGGAGAAAATTGCTTAGAATTTAGAGGATTTTAGAGAGAGGTTTTTAGAGAGAAGGTGGAGCGACTCTCATTTTTTTTGTAAACTACTTTTGTGTAATTTCTTCTCTGGGGTTTGATGTTGTGACGTTGAACTTGGACGAAATCTTGGTGACTTTTCCTTTGGTCCAAGTTTTGGTTGATGAGAGGTTGATGGGTGCCCCTGAGCTCTTTTCCGAAGGAGAACGGAGCATAGCGGATGTTAGTCAATTGTTTGATGAATTGTTTACAAGATTGGTTGAGCTGCTTGCGAGAGTTGCTGCCTTTTTTGACTCCATTAATCATGCTGTGATTGATATAAAGGTTGTGAATAATTTAGAAAGGTCATTTACGAGTGGGAAGCAGCGCAGTGCGTTCAATGTTAGTGACCACTTTGATGTGGTTTCTTATTTTTTCAAGGATGCTATTTATGTGATAACAAATAGAGGGAGGGTATTGTTAACCCCTGATTGTGAATCAGAGAGCTCCCTTGTTGGAGGTTTTTTTGCTGGTGTCCACCAAGTGTTTATACAACACTTTGTGTGTGAGGAATTCAAAACTGAAGAGGTAATGTTGGTCGACTCCTGGAATGACTTTGGCATATTTGATGAGGCACGCCATGTATTTGGCATATCTGAGTATTTTCGATGTTCTGTGGATCTGGTTGGTTTCTTGATGGGGTTTTTGTCCCTTGGTAATAAAAAAGTTGCTTGTGTGAACATCATCTTTAAGGAAGATATGATTGTTTTGGCTTATGGTGACCACCGAATGGTTGATAGTGTGTTTCTCCGAAAGGTTTTTGCTTGCAGTTTAGCAAAGTACAACAATGTTGTCTCTCTCTACCTTATGCTGATTTGGGAAGATGCCCAGGGAGATATCATGTCTTCGATTGAGGAAGGGGTCTCTCCACCTATTCCTGCTTCTGCTTGTGGTGCTGTGAACAAGTCGCGACCAATGTTGGTTTTGTGCTATGCTGTTGAAGATTGGGCGCAAAAGCAGGGGTATGCTAAACTCCTCATGGAAGCAGGGGTGGTCACCCCAAAAGTAGTTAATTTTTGGCGATTCTATTATCATGATTTTAGCTAGTTTATCTAGCGGCTTGTATGCATGCAGACTAGAAGTCTTTAGCTATCTGGTATTTATCACTGTAAGATGTTATGACCTTTGTAAGGTCTGGATGTTGATTTCGCGGGGTATGCCCCTAGACCTGTTTAAGTTGTTCCTTTTTGGTATAAAATTTTATTTAGCAAAAAAAAATATTTTCGCAAACCTTAACTTTTAATTTAGGCGAATTAGGACAAGTGGGTTTTAGAAAATTTTGAATTTTACTATTTAATTTTACTAATTAATTATAAATGAGAAGAACAAAACTTAAATTAATCTAAAAATTTTAAGTTCGAATTAAAACTAAATTTTATTCTAGAAATCCTTGTTAATCAAAATTTATTTATTAGAAACACTGGGCATCATAAATTCGTAAATCGAGCATCCATTAATACAATCCACACAAAAACTTCCATCGAAAAATAAAGACATAGAGAGTCAAAACTAGAAGTGCTACTCAATTTTGGACGAACCCAAGTGAGAGTCGTATTCTCTCTCTAGAAAACCTAGCCGCCACTTAATTCTAGCCTTAATCTTCACCCTTTCTCCATCAAATCCTCGTATAATCCTTCCTAAATCCATCATTCTTCTTCAAATCTATCACCTTTTACACAATATTTCTTCTTTTAATCCTTTTAGTATGGTTTTCTTGAGTGACTATTGCTTGATTCATGTAAGAGACGGGATATCTCTATTTACAAATGAAAGGGGGGGTTTTCTCTCTTTGTTACATGTTAAGGAGTTGTTATTGGGGTCGATGGGCTCTTGTTTAACAACTTATGTTGTTTTGAGAAGTGACATCGTTGTTGACCGAGGGGATTCTGGCTTTGGCCCCTTCGGTAAGTTTGAGAATGTTCGGATATGGGAATGTTCGGATAAACCTGTGATGGGTTTACTCCTTCATGATTTATCAATTACTCTCAGAGAGTTGTTCACCACGAATGGTGCGTGTATGGTGCTTGATGAAATGGCTCAACGAGGTTTCGTTGTTCTGATGTTGTAGATGGTTAATCTGGTGTCTCTCTCACCTGGGCTCTTAGGTTTGGAGATTGGTCCCTTAGATCCTGTTGGTGCTGGGTCTACACCTCCAAGAGCCAATGGTGATTACATGAGTTCCGCTATGGTAAAGGATAGAGAGAAAATTGCTCTGTACCTGCTTGATGGAAAGCCTCACAGTTGGTCCTTGATGAACGAGGTGCTAATTGAGCGTGTTGCTAACGGGGATGCTAGTCTTGATGACTACATAAATTGTATTGTTTTACTAATGGTGTTGAAAACTGCTGGGGGTCTCCTGTCTAAGGAGATCGTTTATACAAATGGTGTTTCCAATTCTCAGCACGATGCACTCCACAGGATGGTTTGGAGACCAATTACTGCTGATCTCGTCGCTCTTCGATTGGAGGAGAATGTGGTCATTCTGCGATTAGAGAAGAATGGAGACGTTAACTCTGTTCTCAACCCTATTGTTAAACGTCAGTGTGGTATTCAATGGGTATTCGATTTTGGATCGGATGTGAACCTGTCCTATGCAGATTTTGTTGTTGGGTCACTTGTTGATGCAAGTGGATATGAATGTTGGTACCATGTACTTGGTACTGAGAATGCTTCTGCTTCTTATTGGGTTCTTGCTAACTTGGCGCTATCGGTTTTTGATTTAATTCCGATAACTAAGGTAAATGTAAATGTTACTATGGAAATGTCTGGTCACATGGTGGTGGCTGATTATAAAATGAAACCTGTCTATAAGGTGCTCATGGGTCTGTAGGTGCAATGGTCTTCAAGACTGTTAGAGGACTCCTGTTTGAGGGGAATGTTTATGCTAACAGGGCAACTAATGACCTGTTTGTAAAGGAAAGGGAACTAATAACCGTTGATTTGGTTATTTTGCGAGTAATGAAGAATAGGCCTGATGGGAAAGGAAACTCGCACTCCAGGAGATTTCGTTCCATGTGGTTAAATGTTTTGATGCATACTTGGGATTCTAATGACCTCCAGAATGTCTCTGGTATTCAATGGACAAGCTCATCCAATCTGAGTTATTTTTCAGCGATTATGCTAGGTTTAGTAATCAGCAGTGGTGGTTTCTTTCGTGGTAGATTCAGGGGTGATCAATTTAGGTGCTCTGGATTGCTTTTGCCAATGGTGTGGAGGAACCCATTGGTGCCTTCAGTGGGGTTCTCTCTAAGGATTGTTCTGGAGGATAGTCTTGCACCTGTCCCTGGGGTTTTTATAGTAGCAAGGCAGGGATTCTTGATGAGGATTAGGCCTTTTGTTGGTCTGAATAGTTTTCAAACTCTGGGGATAGCAGTGTATGGGATGCACATGCTCTTCAAGTATGGCTGCAGATTAGAACGGTATGTGGCATCTGAGAGGATGAAGATGATGCAGGTTGATGCTGGTAAAATGCGCATCGGAGCTTGGGAGTTCGCGCTATTCAAATCTGTCTTAGGACAGAGTCACAAGATGGTTGCAGAATACAACTTCAAAATGATTGCAGGCTACCATGTTTTTAGTATGTGCAGATTATGGTTTGTGCTCTGGATGGGAATTCAAGGTGGATGCTTTTGCTCGGGATCCTGGGGTGTGAACCAGGAGTTTTTTAAAATAATTTCTTGGCATTGATATAACCTCTTTGTAATGTATTTAATCTAGTTCTTTCTGTAGACTAGATTAGTAACTCTATGTTGACTGTTAGTGTCCTAATGGTGTTATGACTTTGTATTGGAGTTGTTGATTTCGCGGGGTATGCCCCTAGAATTGTTTAAGTTGTTCCTTTTGGTATAAAATTCTAATTAGCAAAAAAAAAATAAAGACATAGACAAAGACAATAACATTAATAACATATTACAGCTTAGTAAAATTCAAAAATAAGACAATCGATCAAACAAAAATCTAAGACAAACAGTAGGAAAAAAATGCTACAGACCATAGCACAACTCGAAGATTCAAACAACTCGGACAACTCACAGGCTACAGACCACAGCAACATTCATTCGCTAACAATAAAACTAGAAACTTAGCAAATGCAGCACGGTTCAGACTCGACTAATTAACTCAGAAATCGTAGCACAAAAACTCAAACTCTAAAACTCAGCAGCAAACAAATTCAACAAGCAGCATTTCGATTCTAAACCAACACTCAATGAAAACAACGAACAAAATGAACTCAAATCTGACTACACTAAACCCAGAGACCAGCAACATTCAACACCATTCGAGGAGACAACGATTAAACATCAAAAAGAAACTCAAAGAACCGGCGACACCAGGAAAGCGCAGACAACTCAGACATAAACCGATCCAGACTCAGTACTTAGCAAACCGAAAAAAAACTAAACTGGGAAGGGGAGTTGTAGATCAAAAGGACTCAGACTACACATCAATTCTAAACTCAAAACTTGAATTGCAAATCTCCGAAAACAAAAGTAAAACTCAGCTACGTAACAAGAACTCGCAGAGAACAAAACTAAGCAGCAAAAGCAGAACACAATAGCATTACTTGACTCTTAAAACAACAAACCTAGCAACATCACAATGACTCGCAAATTCAACTCAACAAAATACTCGACTCAGTGACTCAGTAACAACCCATAAGAATTCAAAACAACGACCGGACTCTAATCAAAACTCAAATACGAATTAAAACGTAACTCAGCAAACACATCACAGATAAAACAAGCAGAAGAAAACAGTAACAAAAACAAAGAAACTCGACCAAGAACAAAGTAAAACGAAGAAGAAAGGTGAAGGAAGGGGGATGATTTTGAGATTTGTTGATGGTTATTCGAATAAAAAGGACAGGGGAGTTGGCTGTGTGATTATTTGAAAAGGGAGAAGAAAACAGGCTGCTGGGTTTTGTGAAATAAAACAGGGGAGGAGACTCGTTTGTTTTCTGAAAAGTAAAATAAAACAGAGCAGAAGGAAATCAAGGCTTCGACTTAACAAAAATAAGACAGGTAATTAAAAACTGAAAATTATGAAAATTACTAATATTTTTGTGTTTTTTTTATACTAACATATAAAACATGAAAAGTAGATCTACAATTAAAATGATGAAACCCACAATAAAATGGAGATTTAAAGGGGCACATATACGATTATTAACTAAGTGCACGAAATTAAAAATCGTTATTTTCAACCCCAAGTAGTTAGCATTTCGCTACTTTGTCCACTAAACGGATTTATGAAAATAACGAAGGCAAGGCAACATAAACAAGAGAGCAAGACAAGAAATTAAAGGAAATGAAAATTTGCATTAATTGAAAGAGGAGTGTTTACAAAATTTAGAACTACAAAACAAGAAATGAAATCTACCCTAAAACTACACTACACTAAAATCTAGGTTCTAATCTAAGTTGTTAAATACAAGGGGGATGAGGGGGTATTTATAGGATGAGAATTAGGGTTTAGGGGTGTGTTGGGTTAATCTTGGCCCTACACCTTCATAATGTGGTGGAGAAATCCTAGCCATCTAATTGTTACCTACCCTTTTAAGCTTTGTAGAGTGTATCTTGGCCATACACTTATTTAGTGTGTTGGGATGATCTCCACCTTCCACTTGTCTTGAGATATTCCTTTTGCTCCAAGCTCCTAATTCTTTTCCTTCTTTCATTTTTGGTCCTTTTTCTTCCACTTTTTCCCTTCCTTGCTCTTTATTTCTTTATTTTGCCATTTCTTTATTTATTTACGGATTTCCTGAAATGCAACAAAATAATATATTAAATTATGAGTTCAAGCAATAAATAGGTAATAAAAATATGCAAAAATATGCACTAATCAAATGCCCTCATACCTATCTTTTGCTCGTCCTCGAGTAAAACAAAAACAAAAAGGAAATCTAGATAAAAAGTCCTATACTCCTTTTCATAGGTGTGACGGTTGCATTTGGCATATGCAACAAGCCCTTTAAACCCTAGGCAGCCCTAGTGGACGAGTGAGGTCTCGTGAGGGACTATAGTGAATGTACCCACAAAATCCATCTAGTTTGTGTAAAAGATTACATGGCAATGCAACACCACACATACATGTCCTCTCATGACACATCAACTTAAGAATCAAAATGAATTTGCAAAGTCTTGGTGTGGAAAGTACAAGGATTCACATAGTCTACTTAAAGAAGCATGCAAGAGTGATTAAAAGTTCATGTCTGTCTCCACCATTGACTCAGAAGAAGTTGGAGGAGGAGAGTAAAGACGAGGGTGGTGTGACCGTGGTTAATGTAGAGAATGAGGGGTGGACTGAGGTCAAGAATAAGAGGAAACCTGTAGCCTCCCCTAGTGTTTCTACGGGAACTCCGTCTCCTCAGGGTTTCAAGAATGTTTTGGTGGATGAGGTGGATCGTAAATAGAGTAGTAAGAAAGCAAGATCAAAGGGAATCAAACGTGCGAAGCGGGGGTCTGGCCCCTCCCCTTGGAAGCATTAACTCAGTTTTTTTTAATGACTGATTTTTGTTCTTACAACATCCGTGGTCTCAACAATAAGGTTGATTTTATCAAGGATTTTATTTTTTTTAACAAGCTTTCCTTGATTAGCATTTTGGAAACCCATGTACAGCAGGATGTTGCCAAGATTATCTCTAAGGAGATTAACCCGCGTTTCAAGTGGTGCTTCAATTATGATCATCATGCGGGTTGCCGTATATGGCTTGGGTGGAACCCAGATTTTTGGAAAGTTGTGGTTATTGCTACTTCTGCTCAGCACATCACTTGTTTGCTCACTTCGTTAAATGCGAATTTGAGCTTTGTGGCATCTTTCATTTACGGGTATAATGGGGACATAGATCGGATAAGCTTATGGTCTGACTTAGCCAATGTCTCTCGGGGTCTTTCTAATAAGCCTTAAGTAATTTCTGGAGATTTTAACACTTGTATTAGATTGTCGGAGAAAAAGGGTGGCAATGAGAGCTGGACTTCATATATGAATGAATTTAAGGACTTCATTCTTGCTATGGGAATTACTGACCTTCGTAGTGTTGGGAATTTCCTGACTTGGTGGGACTGCAATGTGCACCATCCAAAGTTTAGAAAGCTGGATCTTGTTCTTGTCAATGCAGAGTGGCACAATTTGTTCCCTTGTTCGTACTCTGATTTCCGTGCTCGTGGTTTGTCTGACCATTGCCCCTCGCTTACTTTCTTGGGTTTGGAACGGCCTAATGTCCCCAAACCTTTCCAATTTTTTAACCACCTTATTGGGAATCCTGGCTTTCTTTCGGTGGTCCACAATGCTTGGTCCAATTTGGATACGGGAAATCCTTGGCAGGTGCTCTCGGCTAAACTTAAGAGGACTAAGGTTGGGCTGAAAGGGTTAAACAGATCTATGGGGAATTTGCAACAACTGGTCAAAGATACGAGAAGTGCTTTGTTGGCTTTCCAGAACGACATTCCTGCCTCCACATCTCCTGCTTATTTTGTGGAAGAGAGCAATCTCATGGATGCCTATGCTAAAGCTCTTCACTTGGAGGAGTGCTTTTTGAAGCAAAAGTCTAGAGTGCAATGGCTTAAGAATGGTGATAGTAATAACAAGTACTTTTTCAATGCTTGCAGAGGAAGATGGAATGTTAATAAAATTCTGTCCTTAGACAATCAGAATGGTGAGACAGTCACTGACCACGGAGACATGTCAAAGGTAGCTGTTGACTATTACAGAAACCTGCTGGGAAATAGTGGGGAGGTTTCCCAATTCCCGAATGATATCTCTTTGCCAAAGGTAACTGAGTCCCAGTCGATTTCCCTCATTGCTCCGTTTAAGGAGAGTGATATTCTGAACACTTTGAAGCGAATGGGAAAAAACAAGAGCCCAGGGCCTGATGGGTTTACGGTGGAATTCTTCTTAGCTGCATGGCACATTGTGGGGCCTGATGTAACAAGAGGTATCCTCTACTTTTTTGATTCTCTTACTATGCCTAGAATTATTAATGCGGCCTCGATCTGTTTGGTTAGAACCCATCCCAAATGCAGCACTTTCGGCCTATCTCTTGCTGTAATGTTTTGTATAAGTGCATCTCTAAGATGTTAGCAGCAAGGTTGAAGTCTGTGATGCCTTCCTTGATATCCAAACACCAATCTGCGTTTGTGGCAGGAAGATCAATTGGAGATAACATCTTCGTGGCACAAGCTTTATGCAAGGGTTATAATCGAAATGATGGCCAGGCCCGATGTGCTATTAAACTTGACATTCGCAAAGCCTTTGACTCACTCAATTGGAGTTTTGTCTTTGCAGTTATGGAACGGATGGGCCTTCCACACAAATTTGTTGATTGGGTTAGAGTGTGTATTACCACCACTATGTTTTTTAGTCAAGCTCAATGGAAGCTTGGAGGGTTTCTTTAAAGGGGAGTCTGGGTTACGACAAGGAGATCCCCTTTCTCCTTACCTCTTTGTTATGGCCATGGAAGCCCTCACCGCTTGTCTCAACAAGTCAATAGTGGGCTCTAATTTTAAGTTTCATTGGAGAACTAAGGAGGTGAACTTACATCATATCATCTTTGCAAATGATGTGTTTCTGTTTTGTCATGGTGATGTTCAATCTGTTTTGAGACTCATGGAAGGGATCCACCAATTTTATGGCCTATCAAACTTGGTTCCAAATCAGGCCAAATTGGTGTTTCTTTGCAAATGTGAGGACTGATGTAGCTGAGGATATCTTAAGGGTAACAGGCTTTCAAAGAGGCAATCTTTTTTTTTTTTTTTGCTAATTAAAATTTTATACCATAAAGGAACAACTGATACACTTCTAGGGGCATACCCCGCGAAGACAACATGCAAACAAAACAAATATCAAAGCATCATAAAGATCCAATCAACATACAAAGAGAACTAGAATAAGCTAGATTAAAATACTACTGATTATGCCTATTATGCTCGAATCCACTAGCCCCCAACTACGGGCCACCATCCAAACCAACTGTAGCAAATGCCAGCAATTAATCCAAACAAATCTTTTGACAAAGGTAGGGAAAACTACCGCAGGAGAGTTCATGTCAACAGAAACAATCACCCCAACAACTTTCACACTTGCAACATTTGAAAAACCACCCGGCTCAGTCACTACAGAAGCAAACCACCTAAAGTTTCTTCTATTCAAAGGACTCGTGCTATGAATAGCATTTACAACCTCAGTCCTTAAGATCTGAGTAACCATCAGTCTACACCCAAGCGCACTCGCCTGATGCTTCCCCCTAGTAAGTCGAGACAACTTAGAAGAGATGCATCCATAGGGGCTTCCCAGACACACAAACTGCTTCAACAACATCGCCTTAGACAATGTACCCTTCAAATCAAACCATTTCCTAGAAAGATTAACAACAGGTGGTCCCAAAATCATAGATACCCATTTGAAAATAGAACCAAACCTTGGCCCATCATATAACCATTTTTGGATTCGCAGGCCAATGGCTTGTAGCTCATTCATATTGAACACAACCCGGCATCCTAGATTTCTTTTTTTTGCTAATTAAAATGTTTATACCAAAAGGAAACAACTGATACAGATCTAGGGGCATACCCCGCGATCAAACATAACAAAGACATAACATCAGTAAGTCACCTTACTGTCAACATAACAACGAGAATAAGCAAAAGATTATTCTGGCGCCTTAAACAACCAAAAATTGAGACTAGGCACATGTCTCACAAAGCCCATAGTAATAAGAAGCAGCAGATAAACCATGTAGTAAACCATGTAGTGACACAGCCGCATTTCAGCAGAAGCATCCATATGACATCCATCAACATGAGAGTTGGCCTCCCAAAAAGCACCACCGGCTAACTTTTCATTATAAGGAGAACCAGCCCCCAGCTGATTAAAAAAACCCATATGACAGCCATCATACACAACCATTTTTGTTTCTTGCTTCCTGCTAATATAACGGAGATCCCTTTTTGCAGGCACGTCTAGGGATGTAATTTAAACCGAGCCGGCTCGAACTCGACTCGAGCTCGACTCGAAAAAATGGGCTCGACTCGGCTCGAACTCATTATCGAGCTCGAGTTCGAACACGTTTTCAGGCTCGATTAAAAACTCGAGTCGAGCCGAGTTTTTTGGAGCTCGACTCGAGCTCGACTCGATAAACTCGAACTCGAACTCGACTCGGCTCGAACTCGAACTCGATTAATTTTTTTTATTTTTTCTTAAAAATAATAATGTGTCTATTATTTTATCTGTCATCACTCAACTATTTATGAAAATTACTTTTAAACTTAACTTTATTTTTTTCATATGTTATGTACAATATTATATTATTAGTATAATTAGTGAAATTTTGAATTAAATTTGTTCTAATATGAGAATGGCGATCTAAATTAGAAGATATTAAATTGATGAAATAGCAATCAAGTTCGATTTCTGAATTTTACTTCCTTATATTTTGTCTTCATACAAACAACAAGATAGTAAGCAGCAAAATATTAAATAGTAACATCATAGACTTGTTGTATGCCATATTTCTATTCAATTATAAATAAATTTTATAAAATTACTAATGACTCTCGATGTAGGGTGCCTATTTGCGTATTTTGAAAAAAGTATAACACATATGAGCTAACAGTCAAAAAATGTTTCACATTTTATTATTCTTATTATCATCGTTTACTAGTTAAATACTTAGATATTTATATGCGTAATCTGTACTAAAGATATAATTTATCCGTAAATATAAGAATATAATAAACTAAAAGTTTACTTAATTGATTGGAAAAGTTGATTATCGAAATCAAAAAATATAAAATTTCGAAAGTTTATTATCATTTAAAATTGGGGAAATAATATAACAAATAGTTTTCATGGAGCTTAAGTCGAAACTCGAAAACTCGACAAGAACTCGATAAACTCGATAAGAACCCGATAAACTCGAAAACTCGGTAAAAACTCGAAAAACTCGAAAAACTCGAAAAATTCAATAAAACTCGATAAGCTCGAAAACTCGAAAACTCGGAAACTCGTTTAAAAACTCGATAAGCTCGAAAGCTCGGTTAAAAGCTCGATAAGCTCGAAAGCTCGATAACAGCTCGAACTCGACTCGTATAGTAAACGAGTCGAGTTCGAACACATATTTCAGGCTCGATAAATTTTAGGCTCGACTCGACTCGTGAAAAAAAAGCTCGAACTCGAAAAAAAAAAGCTCGAACTCGACTCGACTCGACTCGAATTACATCCCTAGGCACGTCAGACATCCAGCTCAACCATCTCATATTAACAACCAAAAGTTGTTCATTCTTTATTGTCAGCAATACCCTAAACCTCGCACAATTCCACCCAAGTAAACAGCAATAAGATGCAGTGTCCACACCATTCAAAGTGCTCATCATTACAACAACTGCAATGAAGTAAAACAACCTACACCTACTGAAAACTTCTTGGCTCCGTACTTTATAGAGTGTGGTTTGCAAAACCAACTCAGCAAACCCATAATTAAACCCACACACCAAAGTAGCAAGCACCACTTCCACAACGATCCCTGGCCTGCATAGTTGGTTAATCATGTACCAACAAGCCCATCCCCCATAACTTCTTAACAACCGAACATAGCAAACCTGCCGACCCAGGTTCAAGTCAGACGTACACACAATACCAGATGAGGGACTAAACTTACCATAATAGTCCCCTGCGTCCCCTGCATCTTTTAAATCCACCCTATAGCTACCAACATATAAAGTCCCACCAACTGGGTCATGAGACACTTTAGAATGTTCCACAGCATAGGCTTCTTTCCATACGGACCTCGCAAGTTCTACTACCCATCGAACCTCGTAGATCATCTTATCCATTGGAGCATTGTCGAGACTGCCCTTAACATGTGTCCACTCCATCATCAAACTGCTTGGCTTGGCATAAATAGGAATCCAAGCCCCCTTTACCTCCTGGATTACACAATCCATGACCCTAAGTGCCAAAATCATCATAGTAAAAGTAGAACACCAAGAATAATAGCCATACATCGGTGCCACAATCACCAAAGCAGCAGATTGACCATGCACAACACCTCGTATGTTGCTAAACCTCCCGCTAGCGCACATCAACATGACCAACAGTTCGCCCTGCTTCCCTTTAACAACATTCAAACCCAGTTGAATACTCTCCAGTAACAAAATTACGTAATACACGCAATTTTCTGCACTATCAGTCTCAAGCGAAGGAAACAATTCAGAGGACAAATCAATCGTGAAGTCGATGCGCTGCACAACAGGCACCTTATCAACATAACACAGAAATGGATTTTCAAGAGTAGATATAAACTCTACAATCCCCTTATTAACACGAACTTGACCAAAGCAGCTCATCAACTTGTTAGCATCAGTCACGGTGTCCTGGACCACATCTGTAACAGCAGCACCAATAAACAACCGAGACATATCTCCAAGCACCACATTATGAGACATCATTATCAACTGATAGTAGCAATCTACCAGTCTCCATTTCATTAACCTGCCCATATCAGCTGATTCATGATTTCTACAAATCCAACCCAGACTCGAGTTATAGAATCCCTGAAACATGTTGCAAGCATGTTGCTTATCCTCCGTAACCAATAGGTCTTCCTCAGTAAGCTCAAAAGAAGCATTGCATATAACCCAAGAATGGCAATCATATTGTAGATCAACAACGTAGTCCCCTACAACAGAGATTGCATCGAACACCTTGCGCTCGTCAGAAACAGCATCCCTTGAGCAAGGACATGAATCCCTCACATCGTAAACATCCTTTTCATCATTAACATCAGACTCATCCGTGACTCCTTCCCCTTTGCAAAGAACACCTATGACCGGTACCAAAGGGGCCCGTCTCACCAACCTTGCTGATCTCACAAAGGAATGTCCAAGAATTCCAACATACACGCAAATAAAGATGTCCATGTCGAAGAATTGACTCAACCAAACTTGCAAAGAGCCATTTAGATCCATCAATGGGAACACCACAACATAAATTTCTGTCATAGAAACTTCTATGGTCTTTTCCCCAAGACCCAAAGCAGGTTTCTCATCATTAACAAGACCCATAAACCCCAAATGGATCCGCATCACCCATTGAGACAAAACACCAAACACCTTGTCTTTCTTCACATCTGCAGTAGTATCATGTGCGCTATATTTCACATCCACTTTCACCTTTAGAAAGTCAGTAGGAAGGTTAGCAAAGGATAGAGATACCATGAAATCCATCGATTCCATCCGCAAGCCACCAGATCGGAAGTGCCCATTACACGCATCTATCCCACCTGCAAGACGCGAGATAGGCGATGACGTAGGACTACACTCCTTCCAATCGTAGGGCAAGTCTTCGTCGATGTAAACCTTCAAAGACCTCAACAAGTCGCCTGAAAGGCTTCCGTTCAATGAAACAATGTTCTTAGAAAACCAAGAACAATTACTCATCAGACGAAGAGAACAAACCAACTGGTTCTCCATAGAGCCCATTACTAAGTAATAATAATAAGAAATATAAGAGAAAAAGGTGAAAGAAAGAAGAGGGAAATGGATTAGTGAAGGGATTATGGACAGATTTGATGGCAAGAGGTTTAGATTTGGCTTAGATTTAGTGGCGGCTGGCTAGGGTTCCTAGAGAGAAAATGACTCTCATTTCTTTTTTTCCGGCATCCTAGATTTCCCGACACTGTCTTACATATCCTGGTAACATCCATCACCACACCTCTAACCCGCAAGTGGTCATCATGATAATCCCCCGAGACATTCCCGAGAGGCTCCTCAACAAGACTTAGAGCAAAGAAGTAACCTAGTTGCACCAAGGTTTCTTCCCATCCAATCCCGTAGGTCCAGGACACAATGCTTCCATGATTTCTTTGAAGAGACAAGAAAAACCAATTAATATCATTGTTGTTAGTGCTAGTAGAGGAAACTAGCAAAATAGCCTTTAGCAATAACTATCCACCATTGATTGGCAAAACAGCCTTTAGATCGCATGTGATCCTCTGGGGAAATATAACAAACACCTGGGGGGCGAGAAACAGGGCATTCATACCCGAATCTTTAGAATACAGTAGAGAACTGATCGTCCTCGCTGAACCGTCCGGAAATAATAGCCAAACATAATATACCATCAAGACCATACGCTGGGAGAAACCATCACATATCAATAGAAACATCGAATTCCTAGGGAGCTTCTTCTTCTTGCACAAATCATTCGTTCCTAATACAAAGGGGTCATCCACCACCAATTTCACCATACAAGCCACGAACAGATTATAAGGTACTAAAACCCCAACCAAACTATAGATGCTCACAAACCCATGAGCACATCCACAAGTCGTAGGAGTTTGGACAAGTCCAAATCTAACTGAACATCCATCTTGCAAGACAGATCTCAGCAAGAGAACAAAGCCACCATAACCGGTAAGCTCAACATAGTGGAATTCGTACAAACCCTTAACCTCCGAGAAGAGCATGATTCTTGCAAGGAGAAACAACTTAGACAAGCCCAGATCTATCAATTGCTCTGAGAAATTGCACAAATACAATGACTTTTGCGAAGCCAAATCCAGAAATTGTAGGAAATATGAATCTCCCACATCGACCCATGTAATCACAGTCCCTATAACATCAATGGAGATTCCACTAACAGTGAAACCCTCTAGGAAAGAGCCCGACCCAGCAGAGTTGAGCGAAATCCTCTTGAAAAAACACACGAGATGAGGTCCGTCTCAAACGAGACCACAAAACTACGAATAAACATAAATAATATCATATAATAAATATGGTGGAAGGTTAGAGATGAGTAGAAGGGATGGATTATTGAAGGTTAAAATTTAGATCTGATGAAAATGGTGAAGAAAGGGAGAATTTTGAGGTGGCTAGCAAGGGTTTTTAGAGAGAGGTTAGAGAGAAGCTAGAGAGAAAGTTGACTCTCATTTTTAAGTTTTACTTCGTCCAAAATGAAGTTTTTAAAGAGGCAATCTTCCAGTCACCTACCTGGGCCTCCCTCTCATTATTGGAAAGCTTAACAGCATGGATTGCAACATCCTGGTGGCAAAGTTATGCAATCGAGTGGAGTCCTGGATGGTGAGATTTCTTAACTTTGCTGGTCGTTTGATGCTAATCAAAGCAATCATGGTTAGTATTGTGGGATACTGGAGCATGTACATTTTCCTTCCCAAGTCAGTCCTTAAGGCGATCAATAGTCTTTTGTTTAAATTTTTATGGGGGGGGTTCTATAAGGAATCAGGTCGGTACCACTATAAGGTGTCCTGGGAGGATTGTTGCAAGCCTAAAAATGAGGGTGGTCTGGGGATCAAAAACATCTTTGAATGGAACCAGGCAGCTGTTTTGCACCAGCTTTGGCGCCTGCTCCAACCCACTTCAGACTCTCTTTGGATAGCCTGGTTTCACAATGTGTTGTTACGAAACAAAGCTACAATGCCCTATAGGTGTTGCTGGATTGCTCGAAAGATTTTTAATGCTAGGCAGCTGGCCTTGCAATTTATTGGGTATAATGTGGGGCGAAACTCTAGATTTCTCTTCTGGCAAGACCCCTGGGCTGATAAGAAACCTCTGGCATTCATCTCATCCTTTGTAATCTCTAATGCTGAGTCCATTTCCATGGCCCCTATCAGCTTTTACCTCCAAGATGGAGTGTGAAGACTTCCCCAGTCTAACCACATGGATGTCATAGGTGTCCGAAGGAGAGCATCCCAAGTCCAAATTCACCGGACTGACAAAATTACTTGGAATGGCATGCAGACTAAATTGGTAAAGCTGGCAATTACTCTAACCTCTCTCTAACTTCTCTCTAAAATTCTCAAACAATCTAAGCATCTTCTCCATCAGATCTAAAGTTCCACATCATAATCCATCTTCCCCTTCTCATCCCTCACCTAAACACCAAATTTCTTTTTTCTTGTTGGTTAGCATGAGCCGTAAAAGGGTTTCATTTGTGGATGATTCAGTGATGGAGGCTTCTGTCATTAATCGTGTGGCGATGTCCTAGGAGGGGTTGGACCCAGTTCCGAGCCCAAAAAGGGTCTCGTTTGCGGCTGATTTGGTATCGGAGATACCATCTATTGATATTCGATCTAGGAATGATGGCAAAAAGAGGGTCGCAAGGGTCTCCTTTGCTGACAACCTTGTCATGATGATCCCAGAGTCTGGGGTAGCTGCTCGCACCCGCAGTAGGGTCATGCACCACTTAATTGATGGTAAGGTTTTTTCCCAAATGAAACCTCCTAGTCTTAATTCAGTAGATGGGGGTCAGTGTGTTACTTCCTTTGTTGATCTGTCGGAGCCCTCCCCGGAAGAGTCCTTTATTGATCTAGTGAGAATGACCCAGAAGGGGTTGGAACCAGTTATGAGCCCAAAAAGGGTTTCTTTTGCAAGCGATTTGGTATTGGAGATACCATCTGTTGATACTCGATCTAAGAAGGTCGAAGGATTGAGTATGAAGAATGAGGGGACAAAAGGAGAAGTGAGGGTCTCTTTTGAGGATGTGGATTGTCATGTTACTCCATTTGTCGATTTGTTGGAGCCCTCTATGGCCCAGATAGGTGGTGCTGCTGGGGTTGGGAATGAATTGGGAAAGGATTATGCTTCCACAGAAGGGGATTCCTCTATTCCGGATATGGACCTGGGTAGAGAGAGTGGAAAGACTATGAATTTTGGGGAAAATGCTGGGTCCTCTGTCGAGGATACTGATAGGGTCAGGATGGAAGCCAAGGGCAAGGCGGTCTGTAATGACGCGATAGAAGTAGAACCAACCCCATGTAGGGATGGTTCAGTAAAGCGATGGCAAGAACGCCTAGCTATTGCTATGAATGTAATTGTTATTATGAGAGACAGCATTGTCCAGAGTGGACATGAAGTGCCTACGCTTTGGGGGACTGTTGACATGAGTGATATAGATTTCATTAAGAGCTTGCAAAGGAGACCAGATTTAAAGATTTTGAGAGACTTGGGTATAGCTCTGAATTGCATTAAGCAACTAGGGACCTATATACGAAAGAATGGAATCTCGCTCCTGGTTCTTGGGGAGGATGATCAGATTATCCAAGACATGGAAGAGGAGGTGGAGATAGCGGGGCTATTAGACCACACCCTATTAAACTCTGAGTTGAAGAAGAAGGCGCTAGTGGCAGCGAGGCGTAATCTAGAAAATTTGAAGATGTTCATTAGCTCGATAGGTAAGGAAATCCCGTTGGTTAAAGGGTCACATGATAGGGAATTCAGTGCCTCTGCTCGTGGTCTAAGAGGTTTCCAGGAAGTGGAGCTACATGACTTAATTTGCCGATCCATTCAACTGAGGGATTACCTGATTGATTTGGGGATTGATCTATCGACTGAGCCAAAGCCGTGCCCTCTTGCTAAAGGTAAGGATGCTAAACCGTCCAAGGATCCTTCCAAGGATTTAGGGGTGGGGGGAGCAGCGCAAAGGAGTCAATTCAGGGTAACATGCAGTATTTGGGGCCGCTGTTTAGTCTTGTCGGAGATGTGACTGTGCATATGCATGAGAATCCCAAGCAGGACTCTAACCTTAAAGAGTCTCAAGGCGAGAAAGGCATGGATGAGGACAAGGAGGTCACAGCTCGACGGACTAAGATGAGGATTAAGCGTTGCCGTCTTCGTACGGGAGATCAGCCAAGACCGGGCAGGACCATGAATGGAGGAGATCAAGGGGACCAGGCTGAAGAAATGGTGCCTGACTAGGGGTGGCCACTCTTGATTTCTGTTTATAGGGTTGTGTTACTTTGCAAATAGTTTGCTTATTTGTTGATTGTAAACAGCTTAAGACTGTTTAACATTATTTTCTGGTTGTTGATTTGAGGGGTATGCCCCCAAATGCTGTATGTTGTTCCTCTTTTGGTATAAAAATTTTTAATTAGCAAAAAAAAAAAAACTATATGGAACTCTATTCGGGATATTGGTCAACCTGTAAGTTGAGGAGAAGTGGTGTGGAACTCGTTCAATATTCCGAAGTGTACCTTCATTACTTGGCTTGCTGTGAGAAACAGGTTACTTACTAGAGATCGTATGATTTCGTTTGGTATGGAGGTGGATCCCTCTTGTGTGCTGTGTGGGAATGGAGTGGAATCTGTAAGCCACCTGTTTACGGATTGCCCATATTTTAGGCTCTTGAGTAATGTAATCCCTTTCCAGGTGAACATTGATTGGACAAGGTGGCAGCAAGGAGATATTTTCTCTTCTAATCTTTCTGGAAAGTTGAAGAGAATAGCAGGAGTCTACCTTACAACGTGCATTTATAATGTCTGGAAGGAAAGAAACTTTAGAATGCACAACGCAGGGCCTGGGCACCCAACGACTGTGCTTAGCTTGACCATCAAATCCACAGTGCGGGAGAAAATGTTCACTTATGCTTCCTTTCAAAAGTGGGTTCGGAAAGAACCGTCCCTTGTTCTGTTCCTCTTTTAGCAGCTGTCAAATTGTTGGCCTGTGGAAATGTTGGTTTTATGTGGTTTTAGTTGGGTAGTGCCTTAGTAGTTTGCTACCTTCTTCTTTGAAGAACTGTTATAGTTGTCATTGATCCTTTGTAAACTAGTTTAACTAGTGGCTTTGTTGTTCCGATGGCTAACGTTTATCTTTTGCGGGGTATGCCCCTAGATGTGTAATCGTTTTCCTTTGGTATAATTTTTTTTTAATTAGCAAAAAAAAAAAAAAAGTTCATGTCAAGTGCAAAAATTATTGGAAACCATGCTAAGTCTACAAGAGCACACCTTAGAGTCAAAACTTGAGATCTCTTATGCAAAAAACAAACAAGCAATACCTCACCTTTCACTCACAAAAGAATATTCACTCAAAAACAAGGGTAAGTGTATCAATCAATTCCAACAAAATCAAGTGCATGCTTGACACTTGGTATCATCCCAACTTAAATCACAACATACATTAATAATGACAATCAAAAGGTCTTTATTAGGGTTGTAATGGGGCTAGGGACAAGGTATGTCAAGAAAGGCCGCAATAAGGTGAAGTGGCAAAAGCTAGTAGTCACCAAGAATATCATGCACAATACCTCCCCACACAATTATTATTCTTTTCAACAAAAGGACTTGACTAGTTGAATGAAGGAGGATTACAAAAAACATAAGTATGCTCTCATATGTATTTTTTTTTCTTTTTTTTTCATTTTTTTCATTTTTTCCCCTTTTTTTCTCTATTTTATGAGAGCTACGATAAATGTAAGCAACAATAATCCTCCTTTAGATTTAAGTTGAAAATCGACTAGCAAGGTAACCAACATATATTTCCTCAAAAGTTATGAACAAAAGTAAACCCTATTTCACACACCTTATTGCTCCCTCAAGTTCCTACTAGCCTTTGACAAATTGGGATCAAGTATACGTAAGGCTATACAAGAAAAAAGGCCTTAGGCGAGTAATGTGGCGTGTCACCGAAATAATATGATTAAGCTCAAAGGGTTAACTAATGGATCAAATAAAAATGGTGTGGATATTTTTGGAAATACAGGTTATTCCTAAGTGCCTTTATCATTTTATCATCAATCAATGTCATGCATTTCAAGATAGAACTCAAACAAGGGCTAGCAATGCAAATGACAAGTGGACACTCAAGCAAAAGAATATAAATGCAAAAGATGTGCATATAGGCTCAAAACTCACTTGGTGTAGTAAAACATAACCAATCTCAAGTAATGGTATCCTCAATGCACCTACTTGTACTCAAAGCATGAAGACCAAATCATATTACACTTAATCATGAACTTCTAATTTCATGCACAATTCAAATAAGTTTACTAGCTTCACCTTGCTAGTGTAAGTGTGTGAACAAGAACTTTAACAAATCACTTCTCAAACAAAAGCTAATGGATCATAAGATTATCTATACATGCAAGGGTGCATCAAGCAACTAGCAATCAATTAACAAGACTAGAATAAAATTAGAACTCTTTTTGTGATTTTTCATTTTTTAAATTTTTTTGGATTTTTCAATTTTTATATTTACACTAAAAACCTGCCCCATACCTAAATCATGCACTGTCCTCAATGTATGCAAATGCGAGAGAAATGAGTAATGAGAAAGAAGAAAGTTGAGGAAATACCTGATAAGGGATGACGGAGACTGAAAATTTCTAAAAACTACGAAATAAAACAACTCACACATGCACACAAATCCTCCCCCATACCTATCTTACACGAGGGGAGGCAAAAGAATAAAACCGAATTAGCCGATGCCGGTAGGAAAATTAGGGTGCAACTTTGAGAAAATATCAAGAAATTTATGAAAATTTCGATTAGAACAGATTTTCTCAATCAACGTAGAATCATTTAACCCTAAAGAACAATTGTCACTAATGTTCTCCCTAAACCAACTTAAGGCTTCTTTATTTTGTTTAAGCAAATTAGAGATAATGAAAGTTTGGTTAGGGGTTGAATCAATAGGAATGACATAAGACAAGGATTCATCTTTCCCTAAAGGTTGTTGATCAAATTTGGGATGATAAAGAGTTGATTCAAATGCGGGTGGTGTTTCAACGGAAGTTTTAAGAACGGGCTCAATACTAACAACCTCGGGTGGGGTCACCCACTTGGAACAAATTTCATTCGAATTTTGTAAGGACTTATCAAATGTAGGTGGTTCACCAACGGGAGTTTGAACAATAAGAATTGGTTTACAAGAGACCTCCATAGGTTTGGTATCCCACTTAGAACAAATATCGTCCAATTCCCTCAACATCTCTTCCGAGGTCATATCCCTATACGACTCTTGAAGCTCACGATTGATTTCGTGATTTCTTTTGAAATCCTCAACAAGAAGAGACTCAATCTCACTATCCTCAAGGTTTGACCAATTAACAATGTCATCAACAAGATTGAACCATATTGATTGTTCATAAAGCTCGTTGGGTTCTTTCTCGACATTAAAGATATTAAGGTTAATGGTCATATTACCAAAAGTGAGTTTCATCGAACCATCCCTACAATTAATCAAGGCATTGGATGTAGCAAGAAAAGGTTGTCCTAGAATGATCGGGATTTGGTTCTTAAGATTCGTGATGGGTTGAGTCTCGAGGACAACAAAATCAACCGAAAAGATGAATTCACCAACCTTAATTAGCACATCTTCAATTATTCCCTTAGGCATTTTGATAGAATGATCGGCTAATTGAATTGTCATGTTCGTCTTTTGAAGTTCGCCTAAACCTAGGGCTTGATAGACCTAAAATGGAAGGAGATTCACACTAGCGCCTAAGTCAAGTAACGCCTTGTCCACAAAAGTATTGCCTATGACACATGAAATTTTAGGACAATCGGGGTCCTTATATTTCACGGGAATTTGATTCGAAAGAATTGAACTAACTTGAGAAGTCAAAAAGGCTTTCTTAGGTCAAGAAAAATGAGAGTCTAGAGAGAGAAGCTCCTCCTTCTCACTAGAATCTCTTTTAGCCGCCTCTATTTTCTACACAACTTCCATCAGATCTATACAATCAACCTTCAATAATCCACTTTCCATCTCAAATCCTTCACCTATACACAAAATTTCTTTCCTTAGTAGTTTGATTATGAGTCCAAAAAGGGTTTCCTTTTCGGAGCCTTTGGTATCGAAAATGTTTGCCCAGAAGGATGGGCTTTTTGCGTGTTCTAAGAGTGGCCTTTCTTCTGAGAAGGGGAAGAATGAATCGTTGATTCAGACTTCTAAAAGGTCGAAAGGTCCGGGTTCAGAACTGGTTGAGTCAGGGTGTGTCGATTATGGCGTCACTGGTTCGAAGGATGGTCTGAGGAAGCGGGAGGGTGTCCCCTTGCCCATATCTGGGATTGCTTCTAGAACTCGCAATTCTTGCAATCTGCAGTTGACTGAAGGTAAGTCCTTCTTTTCTAAGAAGAAGGTTACTTTTAGTAATATGGATACTGTGATTAGGGTTCAACCTATTGAGATGTCCGATTCTTCGGATCAAGAAGATAATGATAGTGATTTGGATGTTAATTCTTCTTTGGTGAATTTGGTTAATTCTCCTATGGTGAATTCGGTAGAGCCCACCATTAGGGTTTCTAATGATGTTGGCAATGAGGGATCTGGATGGAAGCGGGAGGGTGTTTTCATTCCAATATCTAGGATTGCTTCTAGATCGCGCAGCTCCTGCTATCTGCAGTTGATTGAAGGTAATCCCTTCTATTCTAAGAAGAGGGTTACTTTTAGTAATATGGATACGGTGATTAGGGTTTAGCCTATTGAGTTATCCGATTCTTCGGATCTGAATGATGATATTGATAGAGATAATCTGGATTTGGGTGTTTATTCTCATATGGTGAATTTGGTTAATTCTCCTATGGTAAATTCGGATGAGCCCTCCTTTAGGGTTGATTTTGTTTCTGAACAAGTGAGTGATGTTGGTAAGAAGATTGTTAATGAACACCGGCCTGGTGAGGAGCGGGTTACGGAACTCCGGCCTGGTTCTGATGATTCGAGTACGAGGAGGAAGAACTTTAGTGCTGATACTAAAGGGAAATTTAGTGCCTGTAAGGCTTGGGTTAGTCTGGATGGTCTTATTCAGATGGAGCAAACAGGGTATGTTGCTGTGTGCTTGCAGGAAGGTCTTCTTAAAGAATGTGATATTATGGGGAAGCTATGTGTTCGTGTTACTGAAAATGATTTGTCTGTTATTAGACTTTTGAAGATGGGTGCTAAGCAGGTTTTCTTACTGCTTTTGAGTGATAACCATGTTGTGAAGAGCCATCCATGGCACATTACATGGAAGGGCTTCATCTTTGATAGTGCCTGTGATGTTGATGAGATAACAAAGGGGCCTATTCAAGGCTTATTTGCTCTGTTTCTTTATACTTCTGCTGACAAATGCTGCGGTAATGATGTTTGCAACGCTGATTGGAAGAACAGGGATTGCTACCCGGAGGCAGGGAAAATTGTCGATTTGATCGAGGATGATGGCACTGTTTTGATTGCTACTACTGTTGTTGGGGGCTGGCACAGGATGATTGAGATGTCAATCATGCAACTTCTGTTGGTCTCAAGTTGTTTATGCCAGAAGAGCAGGCTCCATTTGTGGACAGCTGCTGGATAGGTGCCTAAGGGTGTTGATGCAAGGCAGGAGGGTCAGAACAAGGAAGCTATAGCCATGGGTGCTTGGAATGATTGTCATAGTGGACCATGTTTGGTCATGAAGAAGCTTACTCTCGGCATAGTTTTTTAACTTATGATTAATCTAGTTTGCTATGTAGACTCTATTATGACTTAATGTTGTGTAGTTTATTCGGATGTTGATTTCGCGGGGTATGCCCCTAGATTTATATCATGTTGTTCCATTTGGTATAAATTTTTAATTAGCAAAAAAAAAAAAGGCTTTCTTAGGGACGTGGGTAGAACGTTTGTGAGAACATAAATCTTTTAGACACTTGGCATAAGAAGGGACTTGTTGAATGGCATCTAAAAGAGGAATGTTTATCTTGACTTGTTTGAAAATTTCCAAAACTTGGTCCATTTGAGCCGATTGTTTGTTTGAAATGAGTCGTTGATGATAAGGAGCTTTTGGCTTAAAGACTTGTTCGCTAGGTTCTTCGGGAATAGATATTGAAGGTTGTTTGCTCAAAAACGGAGGCTCACTAGGTGAAGGTGGTGTTCTAGACGATGAAGGCTCGCTAGAGGAAGGTTGTTTGATAGGTGAAACAACAAACTTAGAGTTCTCGGGATTCTCCGTTTGATTTAGTGAAAGATTAAGTTCAGAGTTCGATTCCTCTTCTTTTTTTTTGCTAAGTAAAAAGTAAATACCACAAGAAAAAGAATACAATTCTAGGGGCATACCCCGCGAAAAGCAAAACATCCCCTCAGCGGAACAACAAAGATATGCTAGAAATGCTAGCAAACAACATCAAAGGAAATACATAACGATCAATACAAATAAATCAGCTTGGTCAAATATCATCCATCTGCTAATAGAGCAGTAGCACCAGCGACGGTTCTTTCCGAGCCCACCTTTGGAATGAAGCGCAGGAGAACAGCTTCTCCCGGACCGTGGTCTTAACAATCAAGCTAAGTGCAGTAGTTGGATGCCCAGGCCCTGAGTTGTGCACTCTATGGTTCCTCTCCTTCCATATATTGTAGATACAAGTTGTAAGATAAACCCCCGCTATCTTCTTCAACTTTCCAGAAAGGCCATATGAGAAGAAATCACCTTGCTTTCCTCTTCTTCTTCCTCTTCGGGAGACTCGACACCTACTTGATTATCGACATGATTCCCCGACCTTAAAGAAATAATGGCGTTTACATTTTCATTTGGCCTTTGGTTGAGAGGAAATTTAGGGTTGACCTCGGGTTGACTCGGGAACTTGTTCTTCTCTCGCTCACACATAGCGTTGGCTAATTGGCTCACTTTAACCTCTAACTTAGACATGGCTTGAGTACTAGCATTCAAAATTTGCCTATCTTGAGTCATGGTTTGCATGAAAGTTTGTTGAGATTGAGCCAAATTAGTCGTTGATTTTAAAAGCGCATCAAGAGTCTTTTCCAAAGAATTAATTCTCTTATCCAACTCATGAAAGCCGGGAGGGTGGGTGTTTGCTTGATTCGGATAAGGACCGTGATTTTGAGTCGGGTTTGGAAAAGGACCTTGGTTTGAAGTCGAGTAAGAATTTTGATTGGGCCTTTGAAAAGAAGGTTGAAACGAAGGTGGAGGAGATTGGTAATTTGGGTCTTGGTTCCACGAGAAATTTGGGTGATTCTTCCACCCGGGATTATAAGTAGGAGCAAAAGGATCATTCCTAGGGGTTGGTTGAAACACCGCATTAATTTGATCATAGCCGGGAAATTCAGAAAAACCTTGATTATAATTGGAGCACATAGACACATTTGAGGCGGCCTTAATAGTTTCTAGGGCTTCGAGTCTTCTAGTTAGAGTGGCTAATTTGGCATCGGTTGCAATCGAATTCCCAATCGAATGCAAACCCCTAGATGAACTAGACGACTCATTAGACTTATTAGGTTCCCTAGTAGACTTCCACAACATGGTATTCTCGGCTAATTCTTTAAATAATTTCCAACCCTCGTCCTCATCTTTCTCCATGAATTTTCCTTGGCACATAGACTCCAACAATGTGGTTGTTGGACCATCTAAGGCCTCGTAGACGATTTTACAAAGTCTCCATTTTTCTATTCCGTGGTGGGGGCATTGTGATAAAAGATTTTTAAAGCGATCAAAATATTTCCAAAAAGACTCGTTTTCCTTTTGATGAAATTGATTTATTTCGTTTGTAATCCTCGTAGTCTTATGGTTTGTAAAATATTTCTTTAGAAAAATGGCCACAAATCCTTCCCACGTGGAAATAGAATTAACGGGTAGACTATACAACCATTTTTTATATAGCATTTTCTTTTAAAACGAAGTTGATAAGTCTTAGTCTAATGGAGTCTTCGGAAAGATGTTAATTGGAGTTTTTGCAATGCGCAAACCTCCTCGAATTCATGAAGAAAGAGATACGGGTCCTCACCATCTCTCCCGTTAAACTTTGGTAACATACTAATATGGTGAGCTTTAATCTCGAAATTATTACCATTAACTGGAGGAAGAGTGATACATGATGGTTGGGCGGAACTGGTAGGATAGCAACGGTCCCTAAGAGACCTGGCCATGTTTACTACTGGATCGGAGGTATCTAAAGACTCGGAATCAGACGAGGAAGAAATCTCAAATGATCTCACTAGTCTAGAAGAATTATCCCTAATCCACGTAGTTCGCATAAACCACAAAAGGAAACACGTAGCAAATAAGTGCGAAAAATTTAAACAAACAAAAAGAAAGGGTGTAAAATTAAAAGAAAAATTCTAAACCTAGGTTCCCTAATAAAATAACTAGACCTTGCTCCTAACCGTAAGGACCACCAAAAACTTGGTAAATCAGAATTTATTCGGACCGATTTGGCCAGATATGTGCAAGCATTGCCAAGAGGCTACACCAATCTAGACACCAGATCTTAATTGGCCAGGTAAGCTCTCGCTTGCCTAGACACCAAAGAGTCGGAATAATTAATGATTACTTCGTTTCTTAGGTACCTTCCTAATTGAGCACGAATTCCTAGGGGCAAACGTCTAATTAATTTTATTAAAGGCTAGGGAATGCAAAATGAAGGATTTATTGTTTTGGGCTAAGGAAAGAGTGATGAAATCCCTTCCCTTATCTTGTAGTGGTTTTGCCCTTAAGATTTATTTACAAATGATGCAACAAACAACGAAATAAAAAAAATTATAAACATTTATGGATGCTTAACTATGTGTTCTAAATAAAGAAAAGAAGAATTTAACGTACCTTTGGGTCCTCCAGCGATCACCACAATTTAAGGTACGAAAAATTAAAAACAAAAAATAAAATCTAGCATGATGTGCTCCTAAGTGATTAAATGCATGATGCAACAATTATGTAATTTCTAACTAATTTTTTATTATTTTTTTTTGTTTTTTTGAATTTTTTTTTATTTTTCAAAATTTAAAAAGGTGAAAAGAGTGAGATACGGGTTACCGAAGCACGCTTCCAAGAATTCCAATTTGTTCCAAGCTTCGTGAGAAGATTCCCAAAATTTCAAACTTTCCTAAAAAAACGAGACAAAAATAAGGCAAGAGAAAAAAAAACTAATCCGAAAAACTAAAAATTAAGGCGCAAAAAATAATTAGTCCCCGGCAACGGCGCCAAAAACTTGATGTGCTAGAAATTAAGATTTTAAATTGTAAGCGCACAATTCAGTCGTTTTAATACTTGAGATATCGATCCACAGAGACTAATATTTTCGCAAACCTTAACTTTTAATTTAGGCGAATTAGGACAAGTGGGTTGTAGAAAATTTTGAATTTTACTAATTAATTATAAATGAGAAGAACAAAACTTAAATTAATCTAAAAATTCTAAGTTCGAATTAAAACTAAATTTTATTCTAGAAATCCTTGTTAATCAAAATTTATTTATTAGAAACACTGGGCATCATAAATTCGTAAATCGAGCAGCCATTAATACAATCCACACAAAAACTTCCATCGAAAAATAAAGACATAGACAAAGACAATAACGTTAATAACAGATTACAGCTTAATAAAATTCCAAAATAAGACAATCGATCAAACAAAAATCTAAGACAAACAGTAGGAAAAAAAATGCTACAGACCATAGCACAACTCAAAGATTCAAACAACTCGGACAACTCACAGGCTACAGACCACAACAACATTCATTCGCCAACAATAAAACCAGAAACTTAGCAAATGCAGCACGGTTCAGACTCGACTAATTAACTCAGAAATCGTAGCACAAAAACTCAAACTCTAAAACTCAGGAGCAAACAAATTCAACAAGCAGCATTTCGATTCTAAACCAACACTCAATGAAAACAGCGAACAAAATGAACTCAAATCAGACTACACTAAACCTAGAGACCAGCAACATTCAACACCATTCGAGGAGACAACGATTCAATAGCAAAAAGAAACTCTAAGAACCGGCGACACCTGGAAAGCGCAGACAACTCAGACATAAATCAATCCAGACTCAGTACTTATCAAACCGGAAAAAAACGAAACTGGGAAGGGGAGTTGTAGATCAAAAGGACTCAGACTACACAGCAATTTTAAACTCAAAACTTGAACTACAAATCTCAGAAAACAAAAGCAAAACTCAGCTACGTAACAAGAACTCGCAGAGAACAAAACCAAGCAGCAAAAGCAGAACACAATAGCATTACTTGACTCTCAAAACAACAAACCTAGCAACATCACAATGACTCGCGAATTCAACTCAACAAAATACTCGACTCAGTGACTCAGTAACAACCCATAAGAATTCTAACAAAAAACAGCAACCGGACTCTAATCAAAACTCAAATACGAATTAAAACGTAACTCAGCAAACGCATCACGATAAAACAAGCAGAAGAAAACAGTAACAAAAACAAAGAAACTCAACCAAGAACAAAGTAAAACGAAGAAGAAGGGTGAAGGAAGGGGGGTGATATAATAAGCAAATTTGCAATGAGAGTCGTTAGATAGAGAAACGCTCTCCCTTCTCTCTAGAATCCCTTTCAGCCGCCACAAAAATTTTCTAAATCTTACACATTTTTTCGTCAGATCTATACTCATCCACCACAAATCAATTTTCCCTCTCTGTTCTTCCACCTATACTCCACATTTCTTATATATATATATATATATATATATATATATATATATCAGTTTAATGGAGCCTAGCCACGGCTGTGTGTTGGGGTTAGATTTTGTATATTATTATGTCGGTCGGGATGGGTCTCGTTGCTATAGACCCTTTATTGAAGATTCAAGGGTTTGGGCCTTGTCAAAACCTTGTAATTTTATGTTATGTTATCGGGTTTATGATAACAACGGTGTTATGTGGCTGCCTTCGAATTTGAGGGGTTTCCTTTTGAAAACCTTCAATGGTTTGAGAAAGGAGAAATCTGATGTTGGTTCCTTTGGGATGATAGAGAAGGGGTTCTCCTATGATTACCCCCTCCTAGATCTAGAGATGCTCTCAGCATTGAAGGGTGTTATCCACAAGGATTGGTCTACTTTACGGCTTTATGAAGTTGTGCGTGCAACTAGCGATGTTTCTACTGTTATTGACGCTCGCTTAATGTTTGTCTATTTACTCCAATGGGTGTACCTTGTTCTGGAAGACACTTTTAATGCCAAGGTTTCTAATCTTGGTAATGAAGATGGTATGTTTGTTGCGGTTTTAAAGGATCCTGAGCACCATGCTTACTCGTCGGAGTGTGTTACGGTCGGCCTAGTCTACATCGACAACGGTCGGGATGAAACTTGTATTGCTGAACTTCTTTTTGGAAAAGTTGTCCGCCGGATTTCTGAGGATTTTAAATCCCTGTTTGATTATGTGTTTGTTATTAGGCCAATTTATTTGGATGTGATGGAAGATGAGAGATGGCTCGCCCTGCTCAACAGGATGAAATATGAGAACAAACTTATTCATGAGGAGGACTGTGTTCTCTTTGTGCTTATTTCGACTTGGATTGAAGAGAATCTTGTGCATGTTGCTGTCTCTCAATTTACTGCTGACCATTTGAGTATCAATGGAGACACTCAGCTGGTTCTTTTGAACACTTTTGAGCCTTCGGTGCTTCCAAAGGTCATGGAAATGTCTTCTATGTTTCATGTAAGAGTTGCTGGTGTTCCGAACTTAACCTGCAGGGTGAAAACCATTTCTATGCTTGATGCGAGTATTGGTTATGATAACCATCTCAGAGTTGTAGGGTTGATTCGGGTGGCCTGGTTGCCTCGGTTTATTCTATATGAGGACGGTTCTGCTATCTTGTGTTTGCTATCTTGATGTTTGCTATCTCGATGTTTGGATGTTCTGTTCTGGATTCTTGGGATTGTTGCTGTGCAGGTGGTTGTGGACAAGTTTGGCCAGTTGGTGTGGTCGATTCATGTTGATGTCCTCACTGCTAGAGTGAATCATATTAGACGCAAATTGATAGATTTTGGTTGTGACAATGGTTTTGAGGTAGTCCAGGATCTGGGCTGGATTGTTGCGAATACGAAGGTATCTGCGGCGCGGGGGGCAGCCTTTGTCAAAGTTGTCTACTGGCCTGGAAGTCAGGTGGTTCAGGGTTTTTTCAGGGTTGGGTTCGAGGTTATACTTAACCGGTCGTGGTATGCTTCTGTTTTAAGCGTCATTGATGCTGGGGCCATGGGTTTGCTTCGCTCTCTTGCGAAGGTTTGGGTTGCTAAAAGAATGACTAGGACTAGAGCTGCCGGGTTAGTTGTTTTTGTCTTTGGACAGGAGAGTCTGGTTTCAATTAAGGGGAGATTTAGAAATTCCGGGGCGAGACATGTTTGGTGGAGGTCCCAGGTGAATTTGGAGGATGCTCACAAGGGCCTAGTGATTGGGTTCGGGTCTTCATGGACTGAAAATGAAATTTTTAAATGCTTTGGGGGGAATCATGTGAAGCTCTATTTCTGGAGTCTGGGAAAATTGGTCGGTGAGGACATTTGTACATGGTCAATATCCATGAAAGTTGGCCCACTAAGTGGAGATCCTTACGATTTATTCATGTTGTTTGTCACGGCTATGTGCTGGTTGTTTCTTATGACTATTCTGTGAACTCCTCTGGTGAGTACTGCGATCGTGGTGATTACTGTGAGGGTAATGTATGGATGCGCAGGAATAGGAGATTGTGGAGGGACTACTTCTAGTGGTATTTTAGTCAGAATGTGTGCAACTTAGTTGTTTAGTTGTTTAGTTTGTTTAGTTTTCAGTTGATTGCTAGTTTACCTAGCATTATTGTTGTTCCTTTTCTTTGTTGTTCCGTTAGGAAGATGGTTTTCAAATCGCGGGGTATGCCCCTAGAGATGTAATCTTTTTTCCTATGGTATAAATTTTAATTAGCAAAAAAAAAGGAAGGGGGGTGATTTTGAGATTTGTTGAAGGGTGTTCGAATAAAAAGGACAGGGGAGTTAGCTGTGTGATTGTTTGAAAAGGGAGAAGAAAACAGGCTGCTGGGTTTTGTGAAATAAAACAGGGGAGGAGACTCGTTTGTTTTCTGAAAAGTAAATAAAACAGAGCAGAAGGAAATCAAGGCTTCGGCTTAACAAAAATAAGACAGGTAATTAAAAACTGAAAATTATGAAATTTTTTTTGTTTTTTTTACACTAACATATAAAACATGAAATGTAGATCTACAATTAAAATGATGAAACCAACAATAAAATGGAGATTTAAAGGGGCACAAATACGATTATTAACTAAGTGCACGAAATTAAAAATTGTTATTTTCAACCCCAAGTGGTTAGCATTTCGCTACTTTGTCCACTAAACGGATTTACGAAAATAACGAAGGCAAGGCAACATAAACGAGAGAGCAAGACAAGAAATTAAAGGAAATGAAAATTTGCATTAATTGAAAGAGGAGTGTTTAAAAAATTTAGAACTACAAAACAAGAAATGAAATCTACCCTAAAACTACACTACACTAAAATCTAGGTTCTAATCTAAGGGCTCATTTGTTAATAGAGGAATGGTACTAAATTGAACGACACCCTCTGTTAAGATCATTTGTCAGATTTTTTTTAACTGGACGACACAGAAAAGTTCCTGGACGACAAATTTTTTTAGCTGAATGGTTGGTTTATAAAAAAGAAGTCGGATGGTCCAGGATATGACTATATCCATAATCCAATACAATATACACAACACGTACTGGCTTTGTCAATTGACTTGTTTTTTCCCATTTCAATTTGGTGCTTTATTTTTTAAAATTGTTTTCATTATTTTCATTTTCAACAAGTCTCATACAATAAATATTATAATATTTTTTCTAAGAACATTTTTTAATAATTATAAAAAAGAGTGTTAATTATAGTATCGCATAATAAAGAGTGTTCTAATTTGTTTAATAAAAATAATAATTATTAAATACAATATAATTTATAAATATCGTCATTCAGATAAATTTTATCAAACAATATTTGTTCATTCAACATTCAGAAATTTTATCATCTAGAAATTTTAATCATCCAGAAACTATCATTCAGATTTAACAAATGACCCCTAAGTTGTTAAATACAAGGGGGATGAGGGGGTATTTATAGGACGAGAATTAGGGTTTAGGGGTGTGTTGGGTTAATCTTGGCCCTACACCTTCATAATGTGGTGGAGAAATCCTAGCCATTTAATTGTTTCCTTCCCCTTTAAGCTTTGTAGAGTGTATCTTGGCCATAAACTTATTTAGTGTGTTGGGATGATCTCCACCTTCCACTTGTCTTGAGATATTCCTTTTGCTCCAAGCTCCTAATTCTTTTCCTTCTTTCATTTTTGGTCCTTTTTCTTCCTCTTTTTCCCTTCCTTGCTCTTTATTTCTTTATTTTGACATTTCTTTATTTATTTACGGATTTCCTGAAATGCAACAAAATAATGTATTAAATTATGAGTTCAAGCAATAAATAGGTAATAAAAATATGCAAAAATATGCACTAATCAACTATATATTTGTTTGTTTTAATATCGAACTTCATAATCATTACAAACTTCTACTGTGCTATCATTTATTTTACACTACAAGTCTAAATTACTTCTTTTTCTAACCAAAATTACTAAAATATAGTCACTGCAAATGAATCTTATGCCCAGACCGAATGGGTAATACAAGACCAGACTTCATAAGTTCCGAGAAAAAAACAAAATGTTCGTTAGCTTAAACAATTGAACATATTTGGAGAAGAAAAATGAATTTTATTTACAAATCTATCACTAAACTATCAAATTTATTTTTCTCGTCACTAACATTACATTTACATTTGATTATTAGCATTCCATTAACTTGCCGGTGGATTGAGCATTCATCATGTCATATTTTGCTAACTTATCTTATAACGTGTATATCTATATGATTATATATATCCCAGATTTTACATAACAATAATGGATATGAATTTCAAATTGGGAGGAAATAAAATTTAGGGCTCAAACTTCTATCATTTAATCATCTTAAATCAATGGATTCTAGCATTTTATCCTCTTCATTCGATTCTCAAGCTAAACCAATCGATTTTGAAATATGCAATGAACAAGTCGATTCAAGATTTAAAATTTGAGATGGTTGTATTGGAAAAAAAGTTCAACTTTGGAGGACAAACCAGAGTTTCGAAGAAGGAAATTTACAGCTTAAAAATGATATTGACATGCAAGACTAAACTTGTAATATGGTTGCAAGTCATCATTAATGTCTGCTTTACTAAGTTCATTGTTGTTGTATTTAAACTAGTCGCATTGAAATGATGTAATATTATTGAATGAAATGATACAATTTGTATTATGATGCAGTTACAATGAATGTACTTCAATTTGAACCAATAACTAACTTCAATTCAATAAACTCCATAAGACACATTAGCAAAATACCAATAACTAACTTCAATTCAATAATTTCCATATGACACATCTAAAGACAAGTTAACGAAATGCTAATAATCAAATGTAAATGTAACGTTCGTGAGTAGAAAAATAAATTTCATAACTTAGTGGTAGGGTTCTAAAAGTACAAATAGTTGACTGATAAAAAAAAATCATTTTCCCTTTGAAGAAAGCCAAATAATTTTCAACATGATTTACTATTTACAAAATTAACCGTGCATGTGTTGAAATAATTTCTACTAGTAACAGGTTTATAAAATAATTTAAGGAGCAAATGAGTAGAAGATTTGAAATGAGTGATTTGGAAAGTTGTCGTATTATTTGGGAATTAAAGTTAAGCAAGGAACAAGTTATATCAAACTAAAAAATAGCGTATGCTAAGAAGATATTGGAGAAAGCAGGAATGACGGAGTGCAACCCAACAAAGTATCCAATGGATCCTAAGGAGTGTATCACTAAAGACGAAGGTGGTAAAGCTGTTAACACTTCTCAGTTTAAAAGTATGGTCGGAGGGTTGCGCTATTTTGTCCACACGAGGCCAGACATTGCATATTCAGTCGAGATAGTAAGCAGGTTTATGGAAAGTATCCAATGGATCCTAATGAGTGTATCACTAAAGCTGAATGTGGTAAAGCTGTTAACACTACTCAGTTCAAAAGTATGGTTAGATGGCTGCGCTATCTTGTCCACACGAGGCCAGGCATTGCATATTCAGCTAGGATAATAAGCATGTATATGGAAAAACCCATTGTAATGCATCTAAATGCTGTGAAACGTATCTTACGGTATGTCAAAGGAACTTTGGATTTTGGTTTGGTATACACGAAAGATAGCAGCAACAATCTGTTGACAAGGACTAGAAAGTTTTTAGGTCTTATGGTCTCGAAGCAAGGAATTGAGGCTAACCCTTACAATTAAGGCTATCCTTGACATGGAACCACCGAATTCCATAAGGGAAGTGCAAAAGCTAACTGTCAAGATTGCAGCATTGGAGAGATTCATCTTCAAATCTAGGGATAAGTGTTTACCGTTCTTCAGAACTTTGAAAAAGGTAAAAAAATTTGAATGGATAGAAGAAAGCCCAGAGGCCTTTGAGCAGTAAGTACATGTTTGAAGCCCCATTGTTGGTAGAGCCAAGTATGGGAGAAGTCCTCTATCTATACTTGGCAGTCTCGGATCAGGCCGTGAGTGTCGTACTAGTGAAAGAAGAAGACAAGGTTCAGAAACCAATTTACTTTGTGAATAAGGTCTTTCATGGAGTAGAGTTGAACTACTCCACCATTGAAAAGTTTGCATTAACATTAGTAACTGCCTCTAAGAATATTTTGCATAGCCCTAAAGCTAGTAGGAGGCTAATCAAATGGGCTATCGAGTTGGGAGAATTCGATATCAAGTATAAGCCTAGGATGACAATTAAGGCTAAGGCATTGGCTAACTTTGTGGTTGAATGTACCATCGACAACCAAGAAGTCGGGGGGCAGGAGATAATGTCTCAAGAAGGTAATAAGCTGCAAAAGAAGGGTGAAGAACCCATAGTCAAGGAGAAGTAAACTGGATGCTCTATTTTGATGGGGCATCAAAAACAAAGACAAGTGGTGCAGGTCTTGTCCTGCAAAGTCTCGATGTATTCATAATTGAATATGCCCTGAAGTTGGACTTCCCTACGACCAAAAATGAGGCAGAGTATGAAGATTTAATAGCCAGACTTGGCCTAGCGGGAGTCCTAAGGGACATGAACCTTAAGGTTTGTGAAGATTCGAGGTTGGTAATCGCATAAGTCAATGGAGAGTTTGAAGCAAAATATGAAACCATGGCCAAGTACTTAAGGCTCGTGAAGGCTGTGATGACTCAGTTTGATGAATTAATGCTACATAGAGCACATTCCTAGAGAAGAAAATATCAAGGTTGTTGACTTATCTAAGTTTGCCTCATCTAAAGTAGAGAATTATTCAGGAAGTGTTTACTTCCAAGTTCTGAGATTGATTCAAAGCTAGTTGCAGCTATTGGAGTAAGGGAATGATGGATAACCCTATCAAGGCATACCTCGAAATAGGGTGGCTCCCGAGTAATGCCTTGGAGGAAAGGAAATTATCTGTAAGGGCACTAAGATACGCACTGATTGAGGGGATCCTCTATAAGAAGTCCTTTGTAATCCCGTACTTAAAGTGTCGAAGGCTTGAAGAAGCTAAATCAACTCTTAAAGAGGTCCATGAGGGAATCTGTGGGTAGCACTTGGGGGCAGAGCCCTAGCAAACAATATAGTTAGACTAGGATTCTGTTGGCCTGAGATGATGGTTGATGCTAAAGGCTATGTAAAGAAGTGTGATTGGTGCCAAAATCATACACCAGTGGTCAGGCAACCACCTGAGATATTGACATCCATCAATTCCCCTATTCCATTTGCTACGTGGGGAATGGACATACTTGGCACCTTTCCAATAGCTCGACTCAAAGGAAGTTTTTGATAGTTGTCATCGAGTATTTTATTAAATGGATTGAAGCCAAACCTTTGGCCAAGATCACAACCAAGCAAGTTGCGTAGTTCCTATGGGAGAATGTCATGTGTAGATATAGGATTCCACAAATCTTAGTTATGGATAATGGATGACAATTCACCTTGGTTGCCCATCCTCAAGGCAATGGGCAGGCAGAGGTTGCTAATCGAAATATCCTCGATGGACTGAAGAAGTTGATGGAATGCTTTAGGAACACTTAGGTGGATGAACTGTTACCCATATTCTGGGCATATCGTCCCACTTGCAAAGTGACAACCAGGGCGACCCCGGTCATGTTAGCCTACGAGGCTGAAGTTGTTATGTCGATCGAGATCACACATACATCCCCTCGGGTGGAAGCCTTTGAGCTAGAAATTAATGAAGAGGGAATTAGGTTAGCCCTCGTCCTGGTAGATGAAGTAAGGGATGAATCTAACGCAAGGAATGTGGAACATTAGAAAAAGGCCTCTTTTTACTATAACCTAAGGGTGAAAGAAAGGTTCTTTCAATAGGAAGACCTGATACTCAGAAAGATTGAAGAATCCGGAGTTGGACAGAAAGGAAAGCTGGCCCATAATTGGTAAGGGCCGTATCGAGTCAAGGGGACGTTGGGACGAGGATCATAAAAATTGGAAACTTTGAAAGATAATGAGGTGCCTCGCACTAGACATGCGTCAAACCTCAAAGTTTATTATGTCTGAATCTCCAGAGGTACCTGTAGACAAAAGACTGGATGTTCACTTGTTGGGGTCCCCTTCCAAGTCTAAGATCAAGTCCATCTTTCGAAGCTTATGAGGCCTTAATAAAGGAGGCTCAATCGTCTTGCCCCGGGGATCAGAACCCCTCTTTGCGCTTTTCATCCGGGCAATCTCCTCCTCTTCAGGCTGGGTAGCCTGCATAATCTTCTTCGCAACTGCGAGCGAAAGGAAAAGAAATACGTTGGTATAAGTTAAGTAAAAAATTTGGAAAATCACTAAACGTAGAGAATTACCCTGATCCGAAACTTCAGAAAGGCCAGCGGCCTTCAAAGATTCCTCACTGGCGAGGCTCCTTCGGATTTAGAACAGTCTTGTTGGGGCTGCCATCATCAACCTTCCCGAAAGATTTTCTGAAGAGGGTGCCCCAATCACCCCCTTCCCACACTAAGTACATAAATTCCTCCTTCCATTTAGGGTATTTTCTACTATAGAGTGAACATTAAAAATGTGTAGAATTTTGGGGTGCTGTCTAAGGAAGACCCACCTCGGTTTTGTAGAAAAACAGCTATAAAACTGAAAGATTTTTTTAAATAAAGGAACAAAAGGTGGAAAATTATCCCTAAGCCAAAGGACTATGAAATAAAAGATGGACCTCCAGGCATTGGGTGGTAACTGGCATGGGTTAATTTGAACATCAACAAGCAAACGAGGAATAAAATCATGAAAAGGGAACCTAAGCCCATCTGAAAGGGCGTCCCTAAAGATGCAAAGGGCATTGGGCCTCCAATGACAAGGTCTATCACCGGGCCTAGCCATAACAAGCTTAATAGGGATTTTAATTTTGTAGAGTTTGTTGTATTTATCAATGGATTTTTTATCATGGAATTTTTTACAGCAATTATATGCATCTAATTCAGATAAACTAGCTTGATCATCTCAAACAAAGACATATAAGAGGAGCGAATTTCAATATCGTTACCTCATTTTGAAGTAGAATTCATTTTGGCCAGGCATTGAGCTGCTTTGTCTGCCATTAATCTTCAATGGATGAGTGCTTAAACCCAGAAAAATGAATTGAATAAGATGACGATTCCAAAAATTTCTAAAAAACCCATAAATCTTCAAATGATCGGTGGTTAACGCCGAAAAATCAAAGGAACACTTAGAAAACTCGCCGAAAATTCTTGAGATTTCAAAGAGATTAAAGAGAGGTTTGAGAAAAAATTAGAGTGATTAAGAAAGTGAAGTAAGAAATGAATCTCACTTCACTCTTATATAGAAATTTCAGCCGATCAATTAACCGGTTGAAATTCACCTGTTACCTGTAATAGCAGGTAAAAGTCCACAAAAGCCCATAGGCCTAATAAGGAAATGGGTCTAAAATATTCTAGAATGAATCAGAAAATTCCAAAAAATTCTTGGTTTTATGAAATATCCAAAACAAAATAAGTTTCAAAATTCCTGAAAATCAGAATTTTTTTGAAGGAAAACCAAGGACTTGTGCTAAACCCAATAAGCCCAATCGGTCCAAAAGGCCCAATTGCTTAAAAGGCAAATATTTTTCGAAAATTCAAAATATATAAGTAAATAAATTTTCGACTAGGGTCCTAATCGATTTCGACTGGGAATCCTAGTCGAAAAACCATCAGTTAGGCTGTAAAAATGGCCTTAAATCGACCAAGATCCTGGTCGAAATCGACCAAGATCCTGGTCGAAATTAACCAAGATCCTGGTCAAAAAGCCTTCTACTAGAGTGATAAAAACAACCAAAATTCGATGAGGATCCTAGTCTAAATCAACCAGGAATCTAAAATCAAAAGGCCTGTTGATAAGTGGATTTTATATCCACTTGGAACGCTTCGTTTCGGCTTAAATTGATTAACTTGGCCTCAAGTATGTTGTGTTTTTGATTAGTTTTCATGAGATTGTGCAGGGTTACTAACTTAAGGTTGGAAGATACAAATGGCATATTTTATGGTGGATTTGAGTTCAAGAAGCAAAGCATGTCAAGTTGCAAAAGAAACGAAGGAAAAAGGGGTTAAAACGAAGAAAAATAGAGAAACAATCAGCAATCAGCAGAAAGGACAGCGTAGGCTATGCTAGGAGTAGCGCAGGTAGCGCCAGAATAGTGTAGAATAGCGCTGGCAGTGCTCCAAGTGGCGCAGGCAGCGCTGCTGTCGTCTGGCAGATTTCCTGATTTATTGTTTGGGCCATATCTTGAGTTCTACAAGTCCGTTTTGGACGATCTTACAGTCCACGCGAAGATAACGGAATTCTCCTTTCATTCTAAAGTGGTCTAGAGGTCCAAATACGACTAGAATGGCCCAGAAATACTGAAGAAAAGTTAGTTACGAATTTTCCTTCAAAACAGAATCAGTTTAGGAAACGTATTTTGTGCCAAACTGCAGAAATTCTATTTTAACTCTATTTTGGGGAATTTATTGATGGACAAGACGCTAGGGCTATATAAACACATATAGACATCAATAAAATGATGTTTTTATTCAGAAAAACAAGGGAGACAAGTTGGAGACACTACACCATAAAAGGCCTACGACCACATTTAGAGTCTATGTTGCCTTTGCCATACATGTTTTTGGCTATTTCAACATTATCATTTTTATGTTGCCCCAGGTAGCAAAAATATGTTGCCATTGAATAAAAGTGTTTGCATGTTGCTATAGGTATGAAATCGTGTTGCCATAATTTTGCAATGAACAAAATTTTACATTTTCTACTAAAAATAAAAAATTTAACCTTTTTCACATGAAATTAATTTTTTGGATAAAAACAATCAATTTTTTTTATAAAAATCTAGAATATTCCATTAGAAGTGAAAATTTCACTAAAAATGTTAAAACATTTTATGATGTATAATTTTATTTTTATGTTCATTTAATATTATTGAACAAAAATTTTAAAATGAATTTTTTTCTAAATATATTTTAAAATATCATTAAAAAAAAGTTCGTACGTAATTAACAGTATTTGAATATATTATTTTAGATTTTGTAAAAGAAATTGAATACTTAATAAAAAATTAAATTAATTTTTTTCAAATAAATAAAAAAATGAAAATATAAATTATTTTTTCAACTAAAATTCTAACAAACAAAGGATTAAAATTTTGGGAAACCTATTGAGCGGCAAAAAGACTCGTTCAACTAATTCATTAGAGCAAGTCCAATGCTTAAAGCTAAAATGACTATAGCTATAGCTATAATTTGAGACCAAAAAGTTGTTTTTGATCTTAAAATGGCTCTAATGCTCCAATGCATTGTTCTAAAATAGGACTAACTAACTAACATTTCACCAAACTCCTAGCATTTAACTTTCAACATTTATATCTTCTCTACGATTTCACCAAACTGTTAAATTAGAACTCTCTCACCATTCTTATATATCTTCTCTGCCATTCTTATATCTTCTCTGCAATTTATTACAAATTATTATCATGAGCAGCTTAAAAAAAAGAATACAACAGGGAGATTTTGATGGAGATTCTTCTGATGATGAAGATGAGTATACAATGTTACAAGTATTATTGATGAGCAGCTACAAACAAATGCAAACTAATCATAATCAAGAAGGAGGTCATCTTGGTTCCGTTAAAGGTAGAGCTTTCATCCGACGTGATAGAGCTGCTGCAAATGAAAGAATACATTCAGATTACTTTTCTTCACATCCTATTTTCAATGACAAACATTTTCGTCAAAGATTTCGGATGGCTAAGCCTTTGTTTGAGAGGATTTTGACAAAACTTCAACAACATGACAACTATTTTATGACAAAACATGATGCTGTTGGTGCTGTTGGTCTATCAGGTATTCAAAAGATGACCTCGTCGTTACGAATGCTCGCGTATGGAATGTCGGCTGATAGTGTTGATGAATATATAAAAATCGGAAAGAGTAATGCTATTTAGTCACTTAAGAAATTTTCTAAAGGAGTTGTGGAGATTTTTGAATTAGAGTATCTAAGAGCTCCAAATGAAATCGATATCGCAAGACTGCTACGTGTAGGTGAGGAACGTGGTTTTCCAGGGATGCTAGGTAGCTTGGACTGTATGCATTGGCACTGGGAAAAATGCCCAACTGCGTATCACGGAATGTACACTGGACATGTTCTAAAGCCTACGATCATACTTGAAGCAGTTGCATCATATGATTTATGGATCTGGCATGCTTTCTTTGGGATGCCTGGTTCATTTAACGACATTAACGTTCTTGATCAATCTCCTCTCTTTGACAAACTCTGTGCTTGTCGAGCCCCACCTGCGTAATTCGTGATCAATGGAAGACAATATAACATGGGCTACTACCTTGCTGATGGCATATATCCGAAGTGGGCAACTATTGTCCAAACTATTAGAGAGCCAAGTGATAATAAAAAGGATAATTTTGCAAGGATGCAAGAGGCATATCGTAAAGATGTTGAAAGAGCCTTTGGTGTACTTCAAGCACGCTTTGCAATTGTTAAAGGACCAGCTCATTTTTGGAGCCAAGTTGATTTGTATTACATAATGAAAATGTGTATTATCTTGCATAATATATTAATTGAATATTAGCATGGTGAAGAAGACAGTGAAGGAATTGAACTACTCCGCGAGAGGCCAATTCAATTTTCACGTGAGCAAACATCCACATTTTCTGAGTTCCTTGTTCGTAATAAAAAGATACACTCAAGTGAGACATATCACCAGCTTCAAAATGATCTCATTGAGCATCTATGGACTCGCCAAGGAGAAGAAACATTAACATATGTTTGATCTTATAATATGCTTAGTTTTATTAGTATGTACTGGTATGATCTTAATGAGTGTACTGGTATACCAGTTTTATTTTCAGTAGAGCCTTGAATGATTTAAAGTTTTTGGTTTTAGGTAGTTGTGGAATTTAATGGTGTATGTACATCAAGTCATCAACTAGTAAAATTAACAAAGACAATTGCATATCATCTGGTAATTCCACAATAAGAAAATAACATGCACTAATGCAACTACAATAGGCAGATAATTAATATTCTGGTAAATCTGGATAGTAAGCTGTTGAACTAGAGCTACTCCACTTTGCCATGATTGCATTTCGTCGATATTGATAATAAGTCCTTCTTTCCGGATCTTTTATGGTAGACAAATCCATCTCCATTATCCTTTCCTCCATCTCAGTATCCTTTCTCGCTGTCTTCTTCTCCTCACATATTGTTTGCCTTTCTAAAGATGCAATTCTTCTCTCCTCCAATTCAATCCTCCTAGCTTGATTTTCTGTCACACTTTTGTTGAGTGTTTCTAGCAAATTAATGTGTCTAGCACTCTCAAGTTCTTGAACCTTATTTCTTATTTTGTTATGTTTGGCTAGTTTTGTTCCAGTAGGCCTCTTTCTCGGCGAAGAAACACTACCACTACACGGAGTGGTGTTTGCAACATCTACAGATTTGAAACTACTGGGAACTTGAGTGTCCTCATCATGAACGGGGGACGCAATTTTGTCTTCAGATTCAGACATTTCGATAATTTTTGCCATCCTCTTACTAGGCTTGATATCCTGCCACTTGATAGACTCTGCCAAGATTGCCCAGCATCCATCCATACCAGTGAAATACTTTTCGGTGTCATCAAAATATGTTTGTTTTGCATTATCATACTACACAGTGGCAAAACAAAAATTGTTTAATATCTTTTAGTACATGTTCAATAAAAATTAAACAACCAAATTACCTCATTTTGAGATGTCATCCCACTTTGGCGTTTAAGCTTGAATAGTTCTTAAACACCCACGAAATTTGTTGCAACATTTTTGAATTATTTGCCAACGAGCTTTGATACTTGCTTCGGAGCGGTGATTGTCATTTGTTTTTTCCTTGTACTCTTGTCGAACTCGAATCCAAAATTGACTTCTTGGCTGAGAGGTTCCAATGAGTGGGTCTTCGGTGATGGCAAGATAGGCTCTGCATATAGCTTCATCTTGTTCTTGAGTGATTTACCCCTAGCTGCTACTGTTGCCATTTTGTGAGGTTTTGATACTTGAAGGTTTTTATGCAGAAGGTTGCAAAAGGTTTTGTTGCAGAAGGTTTTGAGATGACAAAGGTTTTGATGCAGGAGGTTTTTTGAAGATGTTGGTTTGATTTATCAGTGTGAAATTTAATGTAGTAGTTGGATCATATTTATCATGTCAAGCTACCAAAAATTAAATATATGGATGATATCAGATTGTTAAAAATAGTAGAATTCCAATTAGTTAAGTTGGTACGATGATATCATATTTATCACTAGTAAAGTTTCACTTGGAATTTTCTTGTATTATTTAACCATTTTGCAACAATGGAATTCATTTTCCCTCCATATTCTAGTTGGTAGGTAAAAATGGCTATAGCTATAGTTAGTCCTAAATATAGGACCAACTATACATTTGTGCTATTTTAGAACTAACTATAGCTATGCATTGGAGTAATGAATTTGCAAACTTGGTTCTATATTATAGCTATACAACCAATTATAGCTATGCATTGGACTTGCCCATAGACCGCTTTTTATCGAGTGAAAACAATCTCAATTCACTTTACATTTTTTTTCTCTTCACTACATATAGCTTTTCTCTCCGTCACCTCTCTATATCGGCTACTTGGCTTTATAATCACACAATATTCACGCACATTCTCTATACTCTCTCCTCTCTCTCATCTCTTTCTCTCTCACAATCTCTATACTCTCTGTATGCACATCTTTCACATTTCTTCTCTGCTTCAGTGGTTAAATTTGGGTTCAATTGATTCAATTTTGGCCTTTAATTTAGTATATTTTCACTAATTTGGGTCTCTTTTTTTGTCTCAGGGTTGATTTTGAATTAGGCCTTCAAATACGTTGGGTCAATTTCGGGCTCAATCGGGTTCAATTTTGTGTTTCAAAATTAGGTTTTCTGTCGTGCTCGATTTGGGGCTTCGAGTTTAAGCTATTTCTCTATCTTATGTTCGTATTTGCATGTTCAATTATGTTTTGTTATTTATGAATATTTTTGCTCTGTTAGCCTCTGTTATTTATGTATCTATATTTGGGGGTTTCAAGGTGCAGTTGACATTACTTTGACAGACAGGAAATGCAGCGCCACTAATAACTCAGATGCTCGAATGTCTTGCTTCTTTAACCAGGTAGAAATAATTATTTATATGATGCCAATTTGTGTTTTATATTGTTAGTTCCCAACTTCTTTTCAGTGTAATACTAAAATGCTTAGAACAATTGCTAAACATACTTCCTAATTCTAATATGCACCTTTCTTGTATTGAGACCCAGGACACATACAAGTTGCTTAATGCAAACTATTATATGCTTGATATTGGGATTACTTAACATTTTCACAGAAAAATCGTTGATTGCTATTTTTTTAATGCTATCATGTAGTAATTGTCAGCATGACTTACCATATTCTATTTTCCTTATTAAAAGACAGTAGGGTCGAAGTTAATACTGTTAAACATGAAGTCTGAAATAAGCAATTTAACTAATAGTAGTGCCCTAGGCATTAGTTGGAGGAGAATTCTTGCTTTATTGTCTTTTAGATACCTTTTCGAGTTGCTTGAAGTTTGACCTAACCATCGCATGTGTGCATTTGTGATGGTAAGATGATTTTAACTTTAGTTGCTAGAGAACATCTACCTTTTAATTAGTATTTGATTTTTTTGGGATCCTTGATTTTTCTTCTCCTCCAACTACTTTGTAGTTCTTTTGCTTCCCTAATTAGTACTTTCTTGTCAAACAAAAACTGTATGTAAAGGGCCATGTTTAGATTCTTGTTGTGTCCTTGATAGTCTTAACAAAGATTATATTGAATTAGGGTTTCCTGGGTTTGGGTTCAAAATGGTTTCAATTATTAATTTTGTTCATGTTTGATTGCTTTTAATTTTGTTTCTCTCTCTTTATTGCAGTGCTGATTTGAGTTCAAAATTAGGACTTAAATGCTTTGAATTTTGGGCTTCGATTTGGGGGATTTGACTACTGAACTAGTTTGGACGGTCGGGCTACTCATGTGTGCCGAAGCACATGTGTTGCTTTAATTGGCCTGACTTCATTTCTCTGCCTGCCCTATTCAGTAAGTGGGTTTTTCAACTGTATCTCACATCTGGCATGTAGAATTTGGCTGGAGAGTGGTACGCATTCCTTCCCTCTCTAATACATAAACGTCCTGGTTTGAGGATTAAATTAATTCATTATTTAATTTCTCTTTTTTTACCTACTATTTTGTAGACTTCCGTTGAGTATAATTGTTGGATTGAGTTGTGTACTGCAGAAATTTGATTGACTGTTAAAGGAAACTATAATTGGAATTCCACAAACACGATCAAGATCCAAATTGACTGTCTTGTACATTACTTTCACGTCATTTTTACATCCCCTTTGATTTTTAATATATTTTTGAAAATTATTCATACTTGCAGGTTTGACTGGTCTGACCCATTTGGATATATTATGTGCTCGTATCACAGACTCGGGAGCAAATTGTTTGTGCAGTACTTCCAAATAACTCTTTTCATTTTATTAAAATTAACAAATGTTCCATTATGAAAAGTTCTTTGAGGGTTGAATTCCGCATTGTTACTAGTAGTTATATGTGATTAGTATAATTTTCATTCGGAACTTGAAACAGCATGGTCATTCTCATTCATATCTCATCTCTGGTCTGATTGTTTAGGTTTTAAGAATTTGCGGTCCTCGAAAGTTTGTGGTGGAGGATAAACTGACGGGGGTGTGAAGAATATCAAAGATCTCTCATCTTTAACAATGTTGAATCTTTCCCAGAACCACCATTTGATAGATAGAACCTTGGAACTGATTTCTGGTATAGCTTGGCATCTTAAACACTCATGGCTCTGCTTTATGTAGATATGTGGTCAAAGTTGTTTAGTACTTTAGTACTTTGAGTTACTAGAAATTTAATTACACAGATTATATATATATTTTTCAGTTTGCACTTTTAATGATGGATGCATCGGCTTGAATTATTATTTTTTCCCTTGATACCTGTCTAAAGCCTGATATCAAAATAATTATAGGGTTGGCAATAATTACTATTTATATGTAAAAGAAAATAGTGCTCCTTAAATGTATTGGGTAACTTGATACTCCAATGTGCTGAGGAATGCAGACGCAAGGCCTCGTTTCTTGTTCATGGTTGTGCGCTTGCTTACTATCTTTTATCACGTTAACGATAAATTTTGTCTTTAGTTGTTCCTTTATGTTACACCTGATTTAGCCGCTGTTCCATTACATTATGAATTTCTCCATCACCACAAGTTGTTCCTTTATGTTCATTTCTTACAATGTAAGAGCAAGAGAAGAAGAAAAAAGGAACCTGCTTATTAACAAAGTAATAAGACAAGATGCTAAGCTATGTATGAGCATCCGACATCAATTTCACTTCTTGCTGTCTATTCCTAACTCAACTCTACCAAGTACGATTTGTTGAATTACTTCAGTCCAGAGTTTGTTTATAAAGATTTAATATGCATCATAACTAACTAATTTATCCCAATATTAAAAAAAAAAGCTCTAATGAGAGTCGTTCTCTCTCTAGTTAACCCTAGGCAGCCGCCACTCAAACCAACCTGTCTACACCCAAAATTCATCAGATCTATATACCACTTTCATGAATTCACCTTCTCTTCTTCTCCTCTCACCTATAAAATTACTTCTTATAAGATATATTCGGTATTTGTGTCCTTTTTGGTGGATCTGCCTCTTTTAGAGGTTTTTTCTCAATTCTTGAGAGATGGATTGTCCTCTCAGATTTATACTCCGCTGGTACTTGCTGTCGGGGAGTATTTATCCATGGTGGCTTCTAATGGCAGGGCTACTTCTGTTTCACCAGATTAGAAGAGTATTCTGACCTTGCACAAGGTTCCTCTCCTTTCCTCGTTTGAGGAGAAGGATCTCTTTCATGTTGATGGAGGTTTGATAGAGATGAACTTCGATGTTGTCTTTATTGGGCTTCATGAGTACTTTGTTATCACAGAAGTAGGAGCTTCTCCTATTCTAAGGTTCGGTATGCCTTGCTATGGCATTCTAAGGGATGGCTGCAAGATGTTTGATGGAATGATGCTGAGAAACGTAGCAAATTCTGAACAGAGAGGAGTCGCAATTGGATTGAGGGTCTTACTTGTTAATAACAACTTCTTGGTTGCTAGCTATAACTTCACCACGGTATTTGGTGCTGTGAACGATGACAGCTTCAGGAAGTTTCCTGACTGTGGTATGAGGAATTCAGCCGTCGCTAGGAGTCCTAGTCTAACAAGGTTTGACCGAATTCTATTTGATGGTAAAATTCTAAAACAATGTTTGATGAAGGAGTCTCGATTTAAAGGGATCTGTAAGTTTATGATGACGATTGTTTATCAATATGTGTGGGCTACGCCTTGTACAGTGATGAACTCTATTTCTTTTGCTGGGGGTTCTAACGCCCTTGGTGAGAACATGATTGTTGTTTGTTATGTGGACTGGATTCTGCTCACTGAGGAATGTAGAGCACATGAAAATATCACTGCAGGAGCTTCTAATTTTAAGGATGGCAAGGTGTTTGATGAGTTGCCTCAATCGGGTGACAACACTGAGATAGAATCGACTCAGGAGTCGATGTTGGGTGGGAGACTTCTCTGCGTGAGTGAGGAATCCTTGCTATCTTTTCAGACATTTCATGGGAATTGCTTCTCGATGCAGGGGCAATTGGAACAAGGGATAGATTATCTATGCTTGTTCTGGTTGGAAGATCCAGGTTTTGGTTCATCGAGGCTTTGTGACACCATGCTAGTGGCTAATGCTGTGGTTGGAGTCGTTGTTCGAGCCTCAAATGAGGTTGAAGCAGATGGTGGTAAAGTGTTTGGTGGTTTTATGGTGGGAAATTTCTTTAGTTTGTTGGGAATATTGATGAACAAGCGCTTTGTCTTGTCTACTGCTGGGCTTAGTAATGAAGATCACGTGTTTGTTCGCTTGATTCTAAGTGATGGGATTGTTAAAGAACATGAGACGGGTTTCAGTAGATCTAGATATGCATGGTTTGCAATCAAGAAAACAAGAATGTTGTTGCGTACGGGCATGTCTCTCTGTACTGGCACGATGTGGTGCACAATTGATGACATAGATGTGAATGTGGTGTTTCCTGAGGAGATTAAGCTGGACATGGAATTTGTGGAGGAGGTCCACATAGTTTCCGAGGAATTCCTGAAAAGATTTACTGAGCATCTTTTTGTTGATGATTTTTGGGCTCATAATGACAGTGTAGTGGTGCCTGATTTTCAGCCTGTCTATCAGCCTAGTGCGAATGCATTTCAGAGTGCATTATCTTTGCTTGTCGTTGGGCCATTCAGCACGAATGGACGAATCTTTACAGGAATTTTTTCATGTGCCCAGGAGGTAGTCAGGTCAAGGACCGAAGCCCTCTTACCGCGTAACATGCTGATTCGTAAGGTGACCAGCCCTGCCACGTGCAAGGGTAAATTGGTGTGTGAAAGGCATAGTGCCACTCGGGATGCTCATGAAATAGTTGTCTAGGTTTGATTAGTTCATGTTTGTTGTTGATTGCTAGTTTATCTAGCTTTATTGATGTTTTTTCTTTGATGTTCCGCTAGGTAGATGTGTTATTAATCGCGGGGTATGCCCCTAGTGATGTAATCATTTCCCTGTGGTATAAAATTTAATTAGCAAAAAAAAAAACTAACTAATTTGTTCTTGTGACAGAGACCCCAAGGGATAGTTCTTTCCTCTACACAATTCAACACGAAACCTTATACACAATTCAACATGAAACTTGCTCCACTCGTTGCTTCTTTTTCTTCCAGGGGTCCAAACGTTGTTACACCTGAAATCCTCAAGGTTTTCATTTACACACCAAAAAAATTATATTGTACTTTTCACTGTATTTATGTGTGTATTGTACATTTGTACTCAACTTTATTGGCATTTTTATAGCTTTGAAGATGGCTTTGGTAAACATGGTTGTATCTCACTCAATTTTAATGATATTATCTTAAGCTTCTCTAGTAATATAGGCCAACCAATCTCTTCTGGCACTCAAGCAGGTGATTCTGTTTTCCTTTTTTTTTTTTTTAGTTTCTAAATTAACATGTTTATGTTTGTGCCCTTGTCCTGAATTAATACTGATTAATCTCATTTCTTTAGAATGACAATATTCTTTCGGTTTTCTTCTCAGAGAATAATTTGGTAAATGCGAAAATGGTACCCAGCCAAATAAACAAAAAGATAAAAGAATGCTGAGGAAGAGGTCTTTGCATTCAAGGGAATATTACATCTGGCCTATTCTTCTAGCTGTATTTTTCACAATCTTAGCAATGTAAGTCTAGCTATTTTATTATTATTATTACATAGCTTATTAGTAAGCAAAATTTCCCTCTTTGAAGAGCTTCTCTTATTAACCTTTGTAGAATTGGATGTGGGCTAGTTCTTGGAGGGGATGCAAAGTTTCATTCTAGAGCAAAAACTGTGGTGGATATAATTATTGATACTGCGGAAGAGGCATCAACAACCATATTTAACACAACAGATTCAAATGAGAAATATGAGTCAAAACTTGGATTCAGCGTATGGGGGGACTGCCAAGGTGTAATCAATCAGATGTGTCATCACTAGATACCATTTCACGTCAGATCCTTTAATATTTAATTTAGTCATGCCATATGTTTATGTTTTACAATGTCTTTTACTATTATGTTAGAGTTACGTGCTTAGTAAAATTGTAGTTTATGTACCTGCGGCACCAGCTTTTATGCCTTTTGCTCTGAATTTGGGTTGTTGGTTGAGATTGTGTTGAATCTGTATGGATTGTTATGATGGTAATTAAAGTTGGTTATTAAGGAAAAGAATATTTTCATATTTATGATTTTTTATTTAAAATAGAAAAGTGTTGCCATTGAGGCTATAAAGTGTTGGCAAAAAGGAAAAATAATGTTAAGAAATGTTGCCAGAAAATGTTGTAGCCAAAATTTGTGTTGTCATAAAAGTGGGCCCCAAAGTGGGTCCCAAAATAGTGGACCCACTGGTGGGGCCCACTTTTTTTGCAAAATGTTTAACCCAAAGGCAACATAATATCATGTTGCTAAAAATTGATAATATTGTTGCCATAGCTAGTCTATGCCAACAGAAAAACTGATGTTGCCATAGAGAAGTAGAATGTTGCCTTTGACACCAAAGGCAACTGCAAAAATAGCAACATCAACAAAATGTTGCCTTTGGGGTTTTTTGGGCCTATGGCAACATATTTCGGGCCTACGGCAACACTATTTCGGTGTTGCTGTAGGCCTTTTATGGTGTAGTGAGAAGGATTCACCAACGCTCGTGACAAGCAACGGAGATCTAGATCCACTTCATCTTTTGTTTTCTTCTATTAGGATACTTTGGATCTTCAGATTTTAGATTTGTTTTCTAAACCATATTACTCTAGCATAATTATTATTATTCAGATTTTGTTATTATCATGGTTTCATCAGATCCCATGATGACGAGCGGTTCGATTATGAACTAATCATTGTCATGGGATTCTAACGGATTTATTTATGGAGTTTTAGTATTTTGACGCTTTAAAGATCTGTGTGTGATGTATAATTGATATCCTCATATGGTTATGCTTAATTGATAGATGCGTAACTAACATCTAATCCGTTAATCTCTTGTGAAGTGAAAGTGGATCTTGAGATTTAGAACTTTACATGCTAGCATAGGTTCATGATTGTTCATCAACATGATTCGTGGTGTAATTTGAACTACTTTACACTACCATGTACGATCTTTATGGATAACTTGTTCTTCAATCGTTATGTTTTAAAATTCTATAGACATATAGGGTCTAAACATAATTGGTGTTTATTCAACTTCTATCTCTTTTGTGGATACATGGGTAGTTTGGTATACGTATGCTAACAGGTAACGTGTACTTGTTTCGTGTTATCCGATCAGATATCATAACCATTGCATATAGTGATTAAAGGCGTCAGATCTAAGCGAAGTCATTACACCATATAATGGCTATAGCAACTCCTGAAAATTGTTGCTAAAGGGCCTAATACCGTTGCCATAGATGCTATGGCAATGCTTTTGCAAAAATTGGGCGTGAACTTTGCTTGGGTTGCAATAGGTCCCTATAGCAACGAATATAGTACCATATAGCAATGCTTTAATATCATTGCAAAAGTTTGTTATAGCAACGTTTTCCAGGCTATAGCAACAATTTAAATTCATTGCAATAGGCTATAACAACCCTGTTTTGGATATTTATTGCAACGTTTAAGGTGGAAATGGCAACACATTTCTGTTTAATAGCAATGCTTTTAGTGAGGAATTAACAATAAATGGCAACACATTATGAGGCAATAGAAATGCTTTTAGTAAGGAATTAACAATAAATGGCAACACATTATGAGGCAATAACAATGCTTTTCTTTAAAAAAAATGGACATGACCCATTTGTTCATATAGAAATCCACCATTAACATGGTATTTCATACACACCAAATATCCAAAAAAGTACATTGGTACATCATGATCACCTGCCCAAAAGCAGTACCAAAACCATTCGGACTACATTGTCTACATAGCCATTCAACGTCTAATGATTAAATGGAATCAAACGATGACATAGACGTGGTACAATTAAATTTTACAATATTCACCAAAAGCTTAGATATAAATTAAATGAAAATGCTCCAAAGTCAAGCATCTGCATCTTCATCTGCCTTATCTCCATCCTCGACAGATTTATCACACAATTCTTCAACATTGATTTTCAAAGTGGGATTCTCCTCGGCTATTTTTTCCAGAATTCTTTTCAGTTTCTAGTTCACCATTTACTTGCAGGTTGCATGAATGATACTAGCAGCTTTTTCTCGCAACTCAATGCTTCCAACTTTTGAGCCTGCTGCTCCCGCAATAAGAAAAGAAGTATTACTTAGATCTTTAACCATCACATTTGTAAAAAATGGTTTGAAATCAGGCAAACAAGATGTGACACCTTGTAATGAAGAATCTATGCGCAAAAGAGTCACTTTCAACTTTCAAGTGCTCTTTCTCAGTTCCTGGTTAAACAAAATTATCTATCCATGTCAAATACAAAATGTATCTAAACCTGAATCTTGTGCAAAATGTATCTTTTTGTTGCACTTAGTTCTGCTAAACACATTCGTATATTTGGAGCAAGTACCTGCATGTATTATTTCAGAATTCTACCAAAACAGAACATATGATCTTTACGGTGGTGACGATACACAAAGACAAGGCTTGAAAAATTTATAAGAAAAATGTGGTGATATAGGATATGATGCAAAATCGTGGTTAGCATTCTATTTACATAAGAAACATGAGCTTGCGAAAAAGACACATGCAGTACAGAATTTAGTAGCTCAAACCGGAGCAACACAAATAAATACATATTTTCTGGTCAGAGAGTTCAAGGAAGGATTATTTTGTTTGCTTCTCTATTTTCTCTTCTTGTATGTACTTGGGGCATTCCTTGTATGTACCTGGGGCATTTGAATAACAATAACTATAGTAGATACATGATATTATCTCAAGTAGCAAGTCAGACAATATATACATAATATTATGCGTAGTAAAAGATCTATAATCAAAATCTGTTTCCTGGTAATCATTACAAAAATAGTTTCTCAAAAACAATATACCTACATTGTCTTTTTCCTTTGTCCAGATCTGTTGTTCTTTGTTTTTCTGCAAGTGTAGTTCGTAATTAACTGCCAAGACATATTATAGACAATCTGTTGAAAAACAATAAAACATAAAGAGACCTTAAATCCTAATAGGGGTTGTTTATCCCCGATATTTAGGTTTAAATATGACAATTTTAATATTTAAGTTCAATATAAGCATAACCTTGCAACAAAAACCTTTGCACCTGGGTCCCGTTGTAAATCAACATGTGTATGGTATATGATTTTCCATAAAAAGTAAAAACTATTCCTAAGGCTCTATTATATTGCTTGTTCACCATGCCTATCTAGAGTTAGATTTCAAGTCCTCCATGATATACAAGGTTCTCGCACAAAAGTGTAGTACCCTTAATACTTTTTTATTTTATTACAATGATTCTGGAATTCCAACAGATAACCTAATGCACAGCAAGCAAACATTTAAACTTATTGCCAAGAACAAAATTTAATAACATAAAAGCTTACATTAGTTATCTGTTCGATGGATGGTGCAAAACCTTATTCTGTGACCTCGGTAAATTGTGCTTGTTCCTTGGCATCACTATCCACATGAAACAATCTGCAAAGCCATGAACATAATTTCTTACTAATATTTATGTATATAATTTAACATTCTGACAAACAAGTTCCATCTAATCATGCAATAAGATTACTAACCAACATATTAAAGAGACTAGCTAGATTTGCTCTAATTACTACTGACAAGCCTACAAGAGGTTGCTGGATCAAAATTAATGTGAAAATTATACTTCAATGTTAGGTCTAGAGTATTTAAAGGGATAATAACATATGGAGGAGTACTACCATTATTCTTATTTATTGAGAGTTAGGTATGTAAGATGAATTACTCTAGTAAATGCAAAGTATTCAATTTGTTTTTGATGTTAGAGGTACAGAAGCAACCGCATTTTTTCTATTATTCATTGTATTATATTTATGTTTTTCACCATAAGTTCTCTAATTCTAGATCCATTTACTTATGATCTCTCTTCTATATTAGGCAATGAATTTTCCGAAATCTCCACGAAAGTAATCAATACTTAAAAAGTGTAGGCATCTCAAACCACCAACAATGAATGGGAGGCCGACCAGGGGCAATACTAAAGTATCCTGTTGAGTCTTGTCTTAAGTGTTCTAAAAGCTAGTATAAATATATGGATAGTTTCACCTACATCACTTATAAGACATGCAATCTAGCTGACATAGAAACAATGAATTGAAACACGCATATAAAACAACATTACCAGTAAAGTAAAAAGAGAAGCAGCTCACCTTGAAACTCTGGAATTCATAAAGGTAATTCATTTCTTTAACAAATAAAAACACGTAATTCATTAAGGTAAAAGCTCACGTCCAGAATGTCAAGAGTTATGCTATGATCCTGTTATGTAGAATTTAATGAAAGTGACGACAACTATTCTCGAAATTTAAAAATAGAATTACGATATGTAAGTTTATAACCTATGATGTCAGAACTTTTTGATTCATGGTTTTGATATCTTTTATCAACTTATACTGAACTTGCTAAAGGATCCTTATAAACAGGGACCTTTATTTTACTTTCTTGTTTGATCCGGTGTGTTCTGTGTGTAGGATTACCAAGATTTGGTCACTGGTCTTCTTCTTTGATGTACGTCTGCTTGTGCTTTTCTATGTTCCCCTGGGACTGCAACACCAATATAAGCGCTCTTCCTCCGTTCAACACTTTCTAACCACCAACGCCAAATCACCCAATCAGATGCCAAGAGGCTGAAAATTCCAACTCTTCTAAAAAAATTCTGCTAATAACTGAGATTATCATAATTGACTTGTAAGTATCATTGGCTGATAAAGAGACAGTTTATATTTTGAAGGTTCAAGTCCTCTACCCATTTTCCAAAGTATTTGCCAGAGTACCAGTAGATGCAAAGTCTGCTCTTGATGCAGATTCAGAACCCTCGATAGCAGATACTTACAACCACTATAAACACAATAAATAAAACATCATAAACATAAAAACTCTAATTACACTAATTAAAACATCATAAACATCGATAAAATCTCAATTATGAAATCAGTATTCTTAACAAAATCCCAAATTAAAAAACCCCAAATTCACAAACCAACAAAAAAAATTTGAAACTAACGTATATACTTTCATAAACTCAAGTAAAAGCTCAATATATAGAACATACACACTCGATTAAACATATACACAAAACATACATACATTATTAAACATATACAAAGAGCATACATACTCGATTTGAGAAGAAGATTTACCTTTTTCGAGCTTAAGTGTTTAGTATTCTGTAGTGTTCTTCGAGCTTTGATTTTCTTCAGGGTGCGGTTCTTCCTTCGATTGTGTCTTTGTTGGTGTCTGTGTGTGTTTGTGTCTATTTTTTGTTTTCTTTTTCTTTATTATTTTTTATAAGTTCGGTAAAAAAAATTTAGAAGCCCGCCCATTTTTTTACGAAATTTTCAAAAGCCCGCTCAATTTTTGGGCCAAAAAATGATGTCTACAGCAACGCTTATAGCAACGTTTTAAAACCATTACAATTCTAAACCTTTTGCCATCAGATCTCTATTTTCAACCATCACGAATCCATCTTCCATCTCTAATCTCACACCTATACACTAAATTTCTTTTTTATTTTATTTATATTTTAGCTCGTAGTTAATGATGGTTTTTCTGGATTTTTTTCCGGAAACTCTCAAATTTGACTGCTTGTTCCGGTGGGAGGTTGAACCTCGGGTTTGTGATAGCAACGGTTTTGCTCAAACCCTTATGAGAATCGCAAATGTTTCGAGATTCTTTTTGGTGGATCTTATTTGTGTGTAGCTGGCTTGTGGGGATTTTTCTCATTTGAGCTGTAGTTCTATCTTTCGGTCTCTGGAAGATGTTTTCTTCTTGGATGCCTTTGTGAACGGTTCTTCGGCGTCTATGGACTCAGTTAATGAGTCTAATGGGTTTACTAGCAATGTTTGGCATGATTCAAAGCCATTTCTAGAACTGGGTATTGTTATCTTCGCTCTGGAACATTTTGGGAAGATGTCAGATGGTTTGGATCTGTTTTTAATAGCGGGAAGGGTCTGGTTGCTGTTCTATTCGAGAGGTTCTAAACTTCTGGGAATGATTTCAAAGAATGACACTACTGACTGTATGGTGTTTGATATAATGCTTCACCGAGTTTTTCTCGGCTTCTTCAAGGGAATTATCGCGGATGGACTGGAGCTCAGCTCTGGTATTAGGGAATGTTGCTTGCTTGCCTGGTCAAGTGCTATTCTTGCTATAAATTGGGATGCTTTTCAACTCAATGTTCGAACTGTGAGAGGTTCCATCCATGTGGCGGTGGAAGCTTACAACTCGAGAGTTTCTGAGGCCGAAATTTGTTGCGACCTAGGTGCTGGGTGCCTTGGTTTACTTTACTGTGCGCTTAGTACTTTATGCATCAAGTGTGGAGCTGGAAAGCTTTCACGATTGTGTGGAGCTGGAAAGCAATCAAGATTGTGTTTGGCTGATGATATCAGTTTAATTGTCCGCTCATACAATGTTTATAGCTCTGGTTTTCAAGAAATTCAGAGAGTTACTGCTATGCAGACTATGCAGTTTTTGTGGATCGTTTCATGGCTGAGAATTCGCATAGATTGGTTTGTGCCTGTTCGGACAAATCCTTTGCTGGGATTATGTGAAGACTATTACCGAATGGTGACTAGCCATTTGCTTGAGGTCATTTCAGAAACTTCAAATGATTGGTTTGGTCTCTTTCCTGGAAGGGTGAAGTTCGGATGGTTTGCTGGTGGCAACCGTTTATCTGATGGGGACATTGTGATGGGGCTGTACCCTTCATTGTTCAATGGGTGCTGTCTTTGCAAGGATGCATGTGATTTTGACGATGGTGATCAGTCCTTTGAGACTGTTGATGGTTTTTTAAATAATGAGGGTTGTACCCCTGTTGTGAATCTATTTGATGCTGCTGGTATGGATATGGTCTTGATTGTTATTCAGGCCACAAGAAATGAGTTTGTTGATGCACCTGGTTTGTTTCAGGTTTGGTTACTATCGCGGTTGGTTGATTCCGTAGATGGTACTGTATTAAGTGGGATCAATACAGGAAAAATGAATGCCATTTTATGGCATGGAAAGAAGTGCAGGGTGGGATGTCACTGTGGCATTCACTCGATCTTTGTGTTTGACTATGAAGGCTATGCTATCAGAATGGGGTCTTTAGATGCTATGAGTGCATGCTCAGAGGTTAGCGACTACAAGTTGCATGCAGTGAATGATGATGCTGCGACGATGGTCGGCCAGCTTGTTTGTTCGACTGTCTTCGGGCTTCTTAGAAGACAGTTTTTCGCTATGGATTTTGTTTCATTGTTTAAGGATCATTTCGTGACTCTAATTTTGGGGACCTTGATTGGTAGACTGAATGGTGCCTGGGCGAACCAGACTTGCAATATTTTAAGTGAAGCTGCTCCGGCCTACATCATGTTTGATGAGAAGGCGCTTGGCGTTAGTGCTCTATTGCTTGGAGATATGGAACATGTGGAGACACACTGTGGTTATGTGCCTAGTACTGTTAGATGGCCTTGTTGTGCTGACGTTGTCCTATTGATGGAGCAGGAGGCCAGGATTGCTGTGGTAGCTTTGCAAGCTATAACTTGTGTTGTTGTGCTTCTTATCTATTTTAAAGATCAGGGTGCTTATTGTATCAAGGGAATTAATGTCCACAAGGTGGAGGCTAGGTGGAGGCAGGCCCTGCTGCTGATGGAAGAATTGACAGCCTACTGTCAATTGATTGCTATGTTTTATATGCCTGATTGGGGATCCATTAGCACTTAATTCATGGCATAGTCGTTTTTGTGGTTTAGTTCTGATCTTTTGTTGTTAAACTAGTTTCTAGCTAGTTTTATTATTTCGAATTTGTAATGTTTAAAATGTTGATTTCGCGGGGTATGCCCCTAGAATTGTATCATGTTGTTCCTTTTGGTATAAAATTTTAATTAGCAAAAAAAAAAATGTAACGGCTTTTCACTCCAATTGTAACGGTTTGGAAAATCATTTTTTTGCTAATTTGGTTTGGAAAATCATTACAATATATCTAATTTTGTAAAAACTTGTCAAGCAATAGCAACGGTTTTTAACAAGTCTGGTTGCCATAGCCAATCTATGGTGTAGTGAGTAATTAATGAAGTTAGGATCCCATGTTTTCTCTCACATAAGTAATTCGATTCCAATTCTCGTTAGTTAATTAATTCTTAGTTTGATAATTTGCTTTTTAGTTAATCTTAGTTAAATAAAAACCCGAATTTGTTAATTGTCTTAGTAGTGAATAAAAAAACATACATTGTTGCATAGGTGCATTAACTGAATTGAAACCTAAACCAGATCTCTGTGGGAATGAACTTGACTTATTCATATATTACTTGTGACCACGTACGCTTGCGTGATTTTGTGTTAACAAGTTTTTGGCACCGCTACCGGGGATCATCGGTGTTTTATTTTTAGTTTATGTGCTTGTCATCAGTGGTCGTTAGAGTTCAGTGACTCGGATTTTTTCTTACATAGTTACTTTGTTTGTGTGTTTCAGGTATTTGAACGTGTATGCGAACACGTTCTCAGATTCGTAAACTGGAAGAAGAACTTGAAGCAGCTAAAGATATGGGAGAAACAGTAGCAGCAACAGCAGCAGCTAAGGCTTTGAAGGACTATTCTCAGCCGAAGATCAATGACATCCAATCTAGTATTGTCAGACCAGCAATTGCAGCTAACAACTTTGAAATCAAGTTTGGTACGATTCAGATGTTACAGAATTTGGTTTAGTTTGGGGGTTCTCTAACGGAAAATCCTAATATGCACATCCCGGACTTCATTGAGATCTGTGACACTTTCAAGTTCAATGGTGTGTCAGAAGATGTTGTCAAATTGAGACTTTTTCCATTCTCTTTGAGGGATAAAGCTAAGGGTTGGTTACACTCTCTACCAGCTGGTTCCATTACTACATGGGAGGATCTTGCTCAGAAATTCCTTACCAAATTCTTCCCTATGGCGAAAACAGCAGCGATCAGGAATGCTCTAACGCAATTTGCACAGCAATCTAGAGAATCTTTGTGTGAGGCTTGGGAACGCTACAAGGAGATGATTTGAAAGTGTCCTCATCATGGTATTCCTGACTGGATGGTGATCAGTGGTTTCTATAATGGTCTAGGAGCACAATCAAGACCTTTGCTAGATGCAGCATCAGGTGGAGCTTTATGGGCAAAGAGCTACGAGGAAGATTATGACCTAATTGAGATGATGGTTGCTAATGAATATCGGAATACAACTCAGAGACTATCTCAAGGCAAGGTAGCAGGAATTCTGGAAGTGGATGCAGCTACAGCTATAGTAGCTCAGTTGAAGGTGTTGACTATGAAGGTGGATTCCCTGACTAACTACGGAGTTCAGCAGGTAGCTAGTGTTTGTGAGTCATGTGCAGGCGCACATGAGACGAATCAGTGTGCTATCTCTTCTGAATCAGCACAGTTTGTGAGCAACTTTCAGCGACCCTTACAACCAGCTCCAGCCACCTATCATCCTAACAACAAAAATCATCCTAATTTTAGCTGGAGCAACAATCAAGGTGTTATTCAGCAACCTTATCAGCAGTTTCAGGGTTAGCAATATGGAGCTCAGCCCTACAATTCTTCAGGTTTTCAACAGCAGCAAGGGCAATAGTTTTATCAGCAGTATGCTCCAAGGCAACAATTCCAACCTCTGGGATTTCAGCAACAGCCCCATGCAAGTGTGGGGCAAACTTCTTCTGAAGGATCTGAATTGGAAGAATTGAGGTTGATGTGCAAGAGCCAAGCGGTATTAATCAAGACCTTGGAGAATCAGATTGGCCAGATTGCTAATGCTTTGTTGAGTAGGCCACAAGGAACTCTTCCTAGTGATACGGAGGCTAATCCAGGTAAGAGGGAAGTCAAAGAACAGGTTAAAGAAGCAACTTTGAAATCGGGAAAGGTTACAACAGATCCTAAATCAGCAGCTAAGGAAGAAGAAGAAATTCAGAATCAGCAAGTCGAAAATTCTGCAGCACCAAAAAATGAAAAATCTGACTTGATAGCTGATCAGCTACATGGTGAAGTGGAAAAGAGCAAGGAACCTGTTGAAAAAGCTTCTCCAGAGCAGTCTACAAAGAACAATAAGATCTACCCTCCCCTTCCATATCCCAAAAGACCCCAGAAGCAGAAGCTAGACAAGCAGTTTTCCAAGTTTCTTGAGGTTTTCAAGAAATTGCACATTAACATACCTTTGTAGAAGCTCTTAAACAGATGCCAAGCTATGCAAAGTTCATGAAAAGTATTCTATCACGGAAGCTAAAATTCGAGGAATTAGAAACTGTTGCTTTGACAGAGAGGAGTGTAGTGCTGTTCTGCAGCAAAAGTTGCCTCCTAAACTTAAAGATCCGGGAAGTTTCACCATACCTTGCACTATTGGGAACTTATCTTTCGACAAGTGTTTGTGTGACTTGGGAGCTAGCATCAATCTCATGCCTCTGTCTGTTTTCATGCAACTTGGTCTGCCCGATCCTAAACCTACAAATATCTCTTTACCGTTGGCTGATCGGTCGATCATTTATCCTAGAGGTATCGTGGAGGATGTTTTGATAAAAGTTGATAAGCTCATCTTCCCTACGAATTTCGTGACTATTGATTTTGAAGAAGATAAGAAGATTCCCATCATCTTGGGAAGGCCTTTTCTTGCTACTAGCCGTACTTTGATAGATGTTCAGAAAAGAGAACTCACAATGAGAGTGCAAGATCAGACTGTCTCTTTTAATGTGTTCAAGGCCATGAAATTTCCTGTGGAGAATGAAGAGTGCTTTAGAGTGGAAGGGGTTGAAACTGGCCAGAAAAAAGCGTTTGATCAGATGTTGAAGTCGGGTCCATTAGACGTTACTTTACAAGGAAAGTCTGATACTGAAGATGAGGAATTACGCGTGGCTGATCTTTGGGATTCTCAGGTGTTGATTGATGAGGTTGTTTCATGGTCAAATCTTGAGGATAGTGCAATTGAGTCTTTTCTTGAGAAAGTTGTTTTGTTAAAGTATGAAGGTAATAAAGATGTTCATGAGTTGTATAGGAATTTTTCTTCTGATGAGATGTTAGAGGAATTGAATGCTATTTGTTCTAAGCATAAAATTCAACTTGATGATAGTTCTTTTGATCCTAAGTCTATTGTTAATACTTCTGTTGGTGAACCACCCACTTCCGTTCCTAATCCGTCTATTTCCACTCTTGATCAGTCTTTGGTAGTTAATAATTAAAATCATCATGTAAGAACCCCAAATTTTTGGTAGAATTAAAACCTTTTAGATCGATGAAAGAATGAGCAGTGATTCTGACTACAAGGTATTAACAGTTCTAATGAATGAGTATTGAATGGGTACAAATTCCGAGGTCTATATGTCATGAAGAATGCAAAGGGTTGACAACTTAGATTAGAATAATCTATCTCCTAGGGAAGTAAGATATGGGAATTCCAAGTAGAGGAAATATTCTCATGTCATCCAAATCGATATGTGTTATTAGTCCAGTGGTTCCGTGAAAGGGTTAAGGAACGCCCGGTCGCAAGGACATTTTACTAAATGTAGGGAATAAAGATGGAATAAAGAATGAATAGTGCTTTTGGTAGAAATGAGAATATTATGAGACGACACTATATAGAAGTACCCAGAATGGATTTCTGAGTTCGTATTAGTGATTCGAGGGAAAATAAGTGTATGTAAAAGCTGTCGGATTCTGAAAAACAGCACTTTTATTTTCTCCGAGATTACCCTGGACACTGAAGGATTTAAGAAAAATATTTGAGGAATTTAAATTCGAAGATTGTAAAGAAGGATTGAGGATGATAGTATAAATATTAAGAAGGTTTCCGTTAAAAACCTAACTAGAAATCCTTGAGATATCCTTCGAACGATCAATCAAATTGAGCAATTACCGGACAAAGAAACAAGAAGGGAATGAAGGAAATCAAATTGGTGGGAGGATAAGGAACTAAGGTGACCAAAGAGTAAATCAACTATAAGCTTTGTGGTTTGTTTGCACTTGTACAAAAAAAGAGAAGGCATAATGTAGTGCCAACAAGTGGTCAAGTAGATGGGTGACACTTGGTCCAATGGATGGCTAACAACACAAAATGAAGAGATGCATCCAAGTAAAGATAGACATTACATGTATTAAGTCATTTAGAAAACAAAACAAAGAAAAAAAAACCAAGAACAACCAATCTCTCCCAAAACTGCTTAGCAAAACCAAGCTCAAAGAAAAATTAATATCTCCTGATCTAAAGCTTATAAAATCACCAAATTTTAACCATAGCTTCTCCGCTCCATGGACAACATTCGTTCAAAATTTCATAGCAATCCAAGTAGTATAGCCTAGGCAAATCGCCTTCCCAAGATGGATAACCGAACTGACCAGATTTTGATAGTTCCTGTGACAATTTTCAGACGGCCATATCTCCTTCGTTTCTCAATGAAATTTGGTGTTCTATAGCTTGTTGGAAAGATGTTAAGATACTCTACAACTCTCCTGTAGAAGCCTCGTCCAGAAAATCTCGGTAAGGCCCTCGTTTTTCATGATCTTTCAGCTGGGTTATAGAAACTCCGAAAATCTCTAATTATATTCTTGATGATTCTTCTTAGTTTAAGCATGGTTAAGGAGTTCTAAGGACTAAACAAGGTTTATCAAGATGATTACATCCTCCAAGGAAGGTATAACCCTCATAAACCCTACATCTACTTTAAGTTTATGGATGTTCTTGGTGATTGTTAAATTAGTGATCATTAAGATGATCTTATAAGCACGATTATGTAATTTGTTAGTGGACCTAAGTATTATGATGTTATGATGGTGTAGTAAGATGTTCATGGACTGTTAAGCTGAGTATGATATGTGTAAGATTGATGGTATGCCCGGTGTGGCTTGGTTTTGTTAAACGAATTTGGAAACGTTCGATTTATAACCGTCGTAATCCCGAAATTTCGTTAGACTTAAAATTTGTGCATAATCACGGTTCGAAACCGTAATCGAAAGTTGTTAGTGAAATTGAACCCTCGTATAATATGTTATTCAGTGGCGAATCACGGTAATTAAAAACTAGAGATAAAAAGGAAGGTGTAAGAGAAAACCACATGTATAATCTTAGAGCTGGGCTATAGCTTTGGTTATAACTAAGAAAACGGGCGATAAAACTCGAGGTATAATCTTGGTTCGTAAACGACCGACCTTAGAGCTTATACGGCTTAAGTATATACCAAGAGTAGGCATAATGACGTGTCGTAATAACGAACAAGTGTCGGATCGTGTCGGTAATAAAAAGAGTTACACCAAAGGGTGTATAACGAGATAATTCGAAAACGTGTTTCGACTTATGTTAAGTTTATACTTAGCCTTTCGAAATATTAAGTGATTAACCTCGGATATTATGACTATTGATAGATCACCGGATCGACCCGAGGCACACTACCCCTACAGGATTGCCAGGTAAGTTTCAAATCCTTATTAAAGGCTGTTGTTGTGAATATATATATGATTTGATTTTGCGTTACATATGCCATAACATGCATGCCTACTTTCAAGATATATTGTGATACCTGTTCCTTGAAGTATTGTTGGCTACAATCTAGATAGTTATCATATCGATTATAAGCCGAAAATTGCTAACACCCTTAGGGAAGGGCATCTGAATCTCTTTCTTTGATTATAGACCGGAAGTCAGTATTTCTTGATATATATTGAGATTATTTTCGGGGGGGGGGGGGGAATATTTAAGTAAGTATTTTCCATTAATTATCTGATGAACATTATTCGAATATTCCCTTGAGATTATTTATGAGTATTATTATGAATATTCGTTCGAATTATTTATTTAATAAATATTGTTAGAATATTCGTTCGAACCTTATTTATTTGATGAATATTATCTTTAATATTCATCTAGTATCGACTATTTATCAAATATTATTTCGAACCTTCATTCGAATTATTTAATATTATTTTCGAATATTCAATTGATCATTATTTATTTAATGAAGACCATCTCGAATATTCTTGTGACTTCCATTTATCCAATAAGTATTATTAAGTGAAATATTCATTACTTATTCAATGAATATTACCTCGAATATCCATTTGATAACTATTTCTTCAATAAATATTATTATCAATTTGAATATTCACTATTTATTTAGTGAATATTATTTCGAATACTCATTCGAGTCATATTTATTTGTTAATTATTATTAATTTGGGATATTCACTATTTATTTAGTGAATTTTATTTCGCAAACATAAGTGATTCTTATGAGAGTCGTCTAATTTCTCTCTACATTCTCTCTACCTTCTCTCTTCTTTCTCTCTCTAAACTCAAATCACTTTCCTCATCAGATTAAATCAGCCATCCGAATCCCTCTCTTCCCCAATCCGCCTAACCCATCTAAAAATCTTCTCTTCTGTTTCATGTCCCGTAAGCGGGTTTCTTTCATGGATGCCTCCACAACGGCGGCTGATGTCACCGATAGTGTGAAACTAACTCAGACGGAGTTAGAACCGGCAATGACCCCGAAAAGGGTTTCTTTTGCAGTTGATTTGGTATCGATTATACCATCTGTTGGCCCCTGTCCCAGGAATGCTTTGGGATTGGAGGCTTCTGCAAGTTCGAGACTGGCTTTGTCCAGTGGTGCCATGAAGGGGAGCATAGGTGGGAACATATGCGTCGTCGAGGGACCTAGATCTGGGGCTGCTATGTACACTCGTAGTCTGGCCAAGAACCAAGCGTTTGATGGTAAGTTTTCCTCCCAAGAGGATAATGTTAGACCTATCGATTTCGGTGTAGATTCTCTTCTTGAGTTATCTGATTCCTTGAATTCTAGATCTGTTAAGGACTGGGAACATTTGGGGGAGGGTTCCTCCGGTTACTCATTGAGCCCTAGTAGGAATCTGGATGGTAGCTCCATTACGGGGTTGGGGATGGGTTCTAACCAGGGTGAGGGTAAGGGCCTTCTGGTTGACTCTCGGTCTCATGAAAATGAAAGTAATAATGTTAATGATGTTGGAATGCTGAAAGGAAACAGCACCAAAGATTCTACTGAGGCCTCAGGAAAGGAGGAGGCTACTGAGGAACCAGGAAAGGAGGAGGCTCCGGGGAATCTTAGACATGTTAACGATGTAGATTCTGACGATGAGGAAGTCATTTCAGGTATGGTGAAGTCGCTTGTCCAAAAAATAGTGACTAATGCATTCTGGGATAAGAATACTAAGAGTAATGAGCCAAATAATGACTCTGATCATGAGGATCTGATCATGGGCTTGAACCTGTTTGCTCCCAAAACTGTGGTTTCACCTAAACCTAGTGCTCATTTGCCTTCTGGTGTTATTAATGAGATTAGCGACAGGAACTTCCTTGTCTCGAAGGGTCCTGTTGGTTCAGATGCTGCAAATTCCAAGGCTGGAGACTCGGATTGGGATAAGGTGGATGCTAACCAGTTTTTCTTTAAGGCTAGGAACTATTTAAGAGTTCTACAGATGTTTATTGAATTTATGGGGTATGAGGTTCCAGAGCTGAGCGCAAATAGGGAGCCCGTGGTTAATCTGTCGGGTAAATTTCTGGTTGATCTATCTGAGTTTCTCCCGGATGGGGACCTTTGTGAGACTTTCAATAGTATTGTCCAGTTGCAAGACTTTACGATCAAAAATGGGATTGAGATTCCGGCAGATGGCATTCCTTTGGATGTGTTTTTTCTTGATAATGGGGAACCCAGGGAAAGACTGGAGACTGATTTGGAACATCGGGTGAAAGGTGATGACTTTACTGCTAAGCCTGACATAAACAGGTTAACATGGATGGATGACTTTGTATCCAATGACAACCCAATGGATGTGTGCTTATTTGATGGTTCTTCAGGGTTGGGTGTTTTAGGAAGAGGCCAGGGTGCTTCTGTGACAAAGGAGATTCTGTTAAAGGAAATTGAACATGAGGTTGATGAGGCTTTTGAATTTTTGAAGGGGAAGGACTTACATGATGGCATATCCGCTATGGTGATTGACAGCACTGGGTCTGGTGTTGGTGATAATGATAAGAGCATACTGAATACGGGAAGAAATGGGGATGACATCCCATGGGAGGAATTCCCAAATGTTAGCATCCTCCCCTCTATTGATACCATAGATACTGCTATGTTTAAAGATGCCACAGGCAGGGGGACTCACAACTCTCCTATTCATAAGCTGCTGGATAACTTAGGGGATATTTCTATGGAGTTTCGTGTGATGCAGAAAGGTACTGAGGCTGCGGGAGTGGGTTCTGAGGCAGATCCGATGGAAGTTGATGCTGCGGGTGTCAAGGACAAGATGAACAGAGACATGGTGGCCCCTGGTGTAGAGCAGGTGGAGGAGAACCTGAACGTTGATCATGCTACTGACCGGATGGAAAAGGAGCAGGCCACCTTTGATCATGATATGGGAATTCCTAGTAATGAGAAGGCCACGAAAGTTCGCTGGACCAAATCCAAGATCAAGCAATGGAGAGCAACCCGAGGTGGGCACTCCAGCAGGACTTAATCATGGCTGCTTAGTCCTTTGTTTTTTCTTTCTTTAGTTGATTGCCAATTATTGGCTCTGTTTTAGTAGATAGATGACTCTGTGGGGTATGCCCCTGATCGAACAAATTTCATTTGTAATGACTGTTTGTTGTTTTCGCGGGGTATGCCCCTAGACGTGTTTATGCTGTTCCTTTGGTATAAAATCTTAATTAGCAAAAAAAAAAAAATATTATTTCGCATATTCATACGAGTTTTATTTATTTGATAAATATTATTAAGTTATATATTCATTAATTATTTAATGAATATCATTTGTGGATATTTATTTGAGGATGATTCCGAGTAATATTTATATTAAGCTTATTCCTTCAAAATTTTTGACTTAATAAATATTCTTGGAAATATTTATTGAATTCTCCTAACTCGTTTTAAAAATGATTTACTTCATTCGAATATCATCTTCGACCCTCGAATATTATATAGATTATCTCTATGTCTGATTATCAATATTATCTTATCAAGGAAGGTTCTCAGAAACTCTATTCTTCATTCAATTCTATCTCTCAAATTATAAGGGAACCTTACTTGAGAAATGTTATTTATCTTGTGACTACCCGGTCATAAATTCTTTAAAACTATTCTTTTCACTCGCAACTTGGTTGCTATTATTCAGCGAATCTTGTGTACCCACTCATCATTCGAGGGGTAAGAGTGTTGGAACAAGTTGGTATCCATTAACAAGCAGCAGCTTGGGAACTATTGGTGAATTTTTCTTTTCCAACTAGATACGACTACTTTGTGGAGTCTTATCAACAAGTATTATACTTGGGGAAAGGGGGACGAACTTTATGTTTCAGAGTTATGGATGTTATACGACCTAGGAGCCGCGAAAGTGGTCGAGTGGCGCCGGCCCAGCAATGGCCCAACCATTGGCCGGAGGGTTCCAGAGGGCAGTAGACAAGTAAATCCGTCGGTGCTTCCTTCTACATGTAGAGAACAAAAGCGGGGAGGATAACCTGCGACTGATCATCGTGAATGTTATGCCTCCTGGCGCGTCAATGCCCCAGAATTAGTTCATTTGTCAAAGTGGAATTTTCTGCAACACTATTGGTGTTGGCAGGTGAAAAAGTGATTGAATCTGGAATTGCAATATTTTTTGCAAGTTCCTCTTTTCTGATAAATAATGTTATCTTTCTTATTTGTGGCATAGCACACACTTCCACAAAATATACTTTTGAGTTACCTTGTAACTTCATCTTTTACATTCCACTAGCACTATCTTCATTAATGCATGGCATATGGTTTCAAAGATATTTTGAACTGTTATATATTATCACTGTTCAATTATATTTTTGGTGGGCTATTGCTCACCCTTGCTTTATTTATCTATATCACAACAACAGCTAGATCTGATGACCCGCACAAGGCGCAACCAGTGCGAGCAAGAGATGGCCGTCAGAGGATTAACCGCTGGGATCATAGCTGCCACTGCTGAGTAAGAAGCTATTGGTAGGCTAGATGTTAGCTTTCGAGTATCAATGTATTTATATGACATGTAAATGGATGGCAAAGAATATATAGTTATTAAATCGAAATTCTTTGGGTTGTAAGAACTCAATTTTGTGATTAATAAAATTTGGGAGTTACTCTGATTTCATCTTTAGGACTATAACGGGTGTGTTTTAGGTTGTTGTTTTGGGTCACAAGATTGTAATTTAATTTATGTTGATTTCGTAGATGGAAATTGAGACCGTAACGACCAGATCCCTGACCCCGGATCTGGGGGTGTTACACATCATGTTGAAGAAGCTTCCAAACTCGAGATTAAACCACCAGATCACCTAAGGTATGCGTATTTGGGTCAATCATCTACTTTGCCTATTATTATTGTTGCTAACTTGTCAGGTAGTGAAGAGAACAATGTTACTGACACTTTTGAGGAGCAAAAAAGGCTCAAACTTGTCATCAAGGATGTAGCCCCGGAAAAGATAATTATTTTTTTTGCTAATTAAAATTTTATACCAAAAGGAACAACTTAAAACACTTCTAGGGGCATACCCCGCGTAGTCAACATAAAGTCATTACTACTAAATTTGTCCAGAAAGGACAACAACAAAGCAAACCAGCAAGCAACAGTAATTAACCTAGCCGAGGTACATGTTCAATAGAGAAATTAAACAAAACATCGTAACTACGCCACATCGGCATCCCATCTCGAGCAAAACCAATTTGCATTGGCCTGGTCAGCCCAACCCTGGCCTGCATCTTCAAGTCTTCGCCAGCAGAAGTTTTCATTCCATCAACCAGGTGAAAGCCAGCAGTTGAAACCTGACTGGCCATATCCTGCCCAAGGGCAAAAACATCATCCAACCCCCTGAATGGCATCGCCCCCTGTGCGTACACAAGCCTCAGAATCGCTCCCATTTCCTTTGTAGATAAACTGCCATGGCCCTTGCAAGCTACCTCCATTAAAACCAAGTGCATATTGATATTCCAAGCACTACTAACTACATTCATTTCAAACAGAACCACAATCTGTTCACTCTTTAGATTTTCCACACAAACAATCTCAGGCATCTCGGCTAACTGGAGCGTACCAGAAACCAACACAGCAGGTTTAGTAAAAACCCCATAGAGCATTCCATCCAACTCAGATTGGTGGTTAATGACGACAACAGAATCTGAAGCATTTTTTATACCAAAGTATAGGTGCACAAGACCATGCCCAATCGCATCTACATATAACCCATCATCAGTTCCTTCAAAGGACTGAATCGCATCCCATTGTTGTGCTAGAACAGAATTGGCCACCCATCGATTTCTGAGTTGCAACTGCCCCTCTACACCAGGGCAGAGAGCATAGTGTACATCCCCAGTCTCCTGTAATCGTAGGATAATTAATCTCCATGTCATCCAACTAAGCAATGAATAGTAAACAAGGCTACTATCCCCCACAACGTCATGAAACTGTGACCTTTCTGGCTCACCAAACCCGCAACTCAAGGAGCTCAGAGTCCCAACACCAAAAAGTTTACAGCCATTCTCACATATTTCCTTAACAGAGATCATAGTCTTTATTGCAAATAACGCATAGGACCTGTCAGATATACCATCAAACACCTGGTATGCCTCACCAATATTTCCCAAGACACCTATAAAGGGGACCAACATCAAATGTTCAGCTTTGTATCCATCACGCCCAATGTTTTGTAGAAACAAATGGTGGCCACTATCAAGGAGGTCTCCACCAGGAGAGCCTTCTAAACCACAATCAAGGGTTACGACAGAAGCCATCAAGATAGCTTCCCTCAAAATCAATGATGCCCGCCCAACAAATAGGTGCGAGGTCAGCTGAATTTCAACCTCCGATTTTTCCATAAGAGTACCACCTTTCAAAAAAAGGTGTCTTCCCAATAAGATTATATCACATATATAACTACTACCCATAACCGAAGCAAAAGACCCAATATACAGTGGCCCCTTCTTCCATGCTGAAAACGTTAAGACCTTCCAAATCTTGAACAAATCAGTCGAGTACCCAACCATTGAAAGGAGCAGTAGACCAAGATCCACTCGCACATCTTTGAGTAGGTGGGAACCCCTCCACTCAGACGAGGATGGATAAAAACCATCATTCTTAAAGTTCGAAAGACCAGTCCTCACAAGGATTTGCGCAAGGGTAGCACCAATGTTGATACAAACCCGAGGTTCAACCTCCACACAGAACAAACAATCAGAAAAGAAACTTTCGAGGACAGAATCCAGAAATCCCATTGATGCCAAAGAGCTAGAAAATAAATTCATAATTTCATGAGCTGTTGAAATCAAACCCATCGAATTCATTATCCTCCCAATAGAGAAGTTCAAAGTCATCTTGAAATTAACCTAGGAGATGGGTCCCATCTCAAGCTCAAGAAAAACACAAGAGATGAAGTCCATCTCAGACGAAACCACAAAACTACGAGTTAAAGAAGTAAATATCATATAAGAAATATGGTGAATTAGGTGAGAGATAAGAAGGGGAAGGTGGATTAGTGAAGGAATTATATAGATCTGATGAAAAAGGCTAAGATTTGGTCAAATCTGGAAGCGACTATCTAGGGTTTTTTAGAGAGATGTTAGAGAGAAGGCAGAGAAACGACTCTCATCTGTGTCCAAAATGAAGTTTTTGATACAGTGTAGAAATTTTCAAGAGAAAAAGCCATTGCCATGTCTAGCTAAAGACTTTAAACAAAGGCTCTTCTTGGGAGGCAACCCATGGGTTTCTTGCTTTCAATAAAAGAGCATTTTTCCCAGTTCTTCATAATTCTGGATTACTATTTTCGTACGAAGGGTGTAGAGGTCATTTGGCCTATTTTTGGAGCTCATCCTATGTAACCGCCACCAGATTCCCCACCCGAGGAGGGTGACCCTGCCGATGATTAGGTATGTTTCCTACTATCCCTTGTATTACCTTCAATGAGGACATTGAATATCTGAAGTTTTTTTTTTTTTGCTAATTAAAATTTTATACCATAAGGAACACCATAAACACGTCTAGGGGCATACCCCGCGAAAACTACAAATAACCATTAAAACGAAATTTGTCCAATCAGGGGCATACCCCGCAGAGTCAACGATTAGCCAAAACAGAGCCAACCAACATAAAGTCACTTGGCAATCAACATAACAGAAGTAGAAAAAAAAAGGATTAAGCAACCATTTTTAAGTCTTGTTGGAGTGCCCTCCTCGAGTTGCTCTCCACTGCTTGATCTTGGATTTGGACCAACGAACTTTCGTGGCCTTCTCATTGAGCGTGCCAATATCATGATCATAGATAGCCTGATCCTTCTCCATCCTACCATTAGCATGATCAACGTTTAGGTTCATCACCACCTGATCAACCACAGGAGCCACCAAGTCTCTGTCCATCTTGTCCTTGACACCCTTAGCATCAACTTCCATAGGAGCTTCCTCAAATGTCACTCCCGCAACCTCAGTACCTTTCTGCACCACATCAATCTCCATACTAAGACCCCCTAGGCTATCCAGCAGCTTATGCGCAGGGGAGTTGTGAATTCCCCTGACAGTACCATCTTTGAACAGAACACTATCCATGTTATCAATAGAGGGAAGAGTGCAAACATTTGGGAAGTCCTCCCACGGGATGTCATCCCCATTCCTTCCCTCATTCAATTTGGCCTTGTCATTAGCACCAACACCAGACCCAGTGTTGTCAATCTCCATAGCAGAGATGTCATCGTATAAGTCATTCCCCTTCAAAAATTCGAAAGCCTCATCAACCTCATTTTCAATTTCCTTTGCCGAAATCTCCTGTATCACAGAAGCACTCTGGCCACTTCCAGAGACACCCAAACCTGAAGAACCATCAATCAAGCACACCCCTATCGGGTTCTCAGTGTATACAAAGTCATCCTTCCATGTAACCCTGTTCTCGTCAGGCTTTGCAGTAATGCCATCAGCTTTCACTCTAGTCATCAGTCTTTCCCTGGGGTCCCCATTTTCATCAAAAAAATACATCCAAAGGAATGCCATCATCTGGTATCTCAATCCCCTTTTTGACCGTAAAGTTTTGCAACTGGACAATGCAATTAAACGTCTCGCAAAGCTCCTCATCCTGAAGAAATTCAGAGAAATCAACCAGAAATTTACCCGAGAAGTTAGCCAAAGATTCCCTTTTCATACCCCATAAAATCAATGAACATCTGCAGAACTTTTAAATAGTTCCTAGCCTTAGCTAAAAACTGATTAGCAACCACCTTATCCCAATCCGAGTCTTCTACCACAGAATTATCAGTATCTTTATCAACAAGACCAACCGAGACAGGATGAGGAGAAACCTCAGCTTTGAAAGCAGCCAGGTTCAAACCCATGATCAGATCCCCTTGATTAGAGTCAACATTTGTCTCATTACTCTTAGGATTCCCATCCCAAAAGGCATCAGTCACTATTCTTTGGACAAGTGACGTCACCATACCTGAAATGACTTCCTCATCTCCAGAATCTACATCATTTACATGACTAAGATTCCCCAGAATAATAGGACTCAGAACCTCCTCCTTTCCAGGGACCTCAGTAACATCTTTAGTGCTTTTTCCTTTCATCACTCCAACATCAAATACATTATCGTTTCATTTACACTCTTGAGAGCCATCCAGAAAGCCCTCACCCTGGTTATCGCCCATCCCAAGGATGGAGCTACCAGCCAGTTCCCTTCCAGGGCTCAATGAAAAACCAGAGGTATATCTGTCACAATGAGAGTCGTATTCTCTCTGACCTCTCTCTAACCTCTCTCTAAAAGCCCTAAATTTCTTCTAGCCGCTATGTTTTTTCAGCCCAATCTACACCTTCAATCCATTAGATCTAAATTTCTCCTTCCTAAATCCACCTTCCCCTTTCTTATCTCTCACCCCAAACCATAAATTCCTTAAATTTTGTACGTTTTTTGGTGACGTCTTGGCAGTTCGGTTCTGTGGATCTGGAGAATGGACCAGTAGTGTTCCATTCTTCTCTGACAAATAGCATCACTCTTGGAGTGGTTTATGCTATGGAGGCCTTGGGAGATGGCTTGATCTGCGAACGGAATGGTTTTGACCTCATCTCGTGTGTTTTTTTCAAGAGGATTTCCCCCAACTCGTTTGGGTCGGACTGGTTTCAAGAGGATTTCAATGTAATTGAAATATCCACGGATGTTACAGGGTCTGTGACTAAGGTTCTCGTGTGTTATCTTCTATGTTCTCTAGATTTGGATCCCTGTGTTCTTCATACCGGGTTTGAGCTCTCCTCGGAGTTTAAAGGTCTGTATAAATTCCATTATGTGGAGTTCATGGAGGTCTCCGCTAGTAAGTCCATGCTTCGATTGAGGGTTTCTTCACTGTTCTCCAAACCCACCATTGTTGTGGTGGGTGAAGCTGGTTGCCTGTCCCTTCCTGTTATGTCTTGGATCGATTTGCTTCGGTTCATTAGAATTAGGTTCTCCTTTAGGTCCTTGGATCTATTGGTACTCCATGTAAACCTGAGAATAAAGAAGCCGAATGTCAAAGAAGATAAGAATGCCAAGGAGGTTGTTCTTATACTAACTGCTCGATTTAAGAATGAGTTTGAAGCTGATGGTGGTAAAGTGTTTGATGATTTGACCGTGAGAGGTCTTATCTGTTCTTTTGACACAAAGATGAACCAGAGAAGTGCCATGTATTGTGTTAATCTCGGTGACGTAGAACAGATGTTTGTTCTCATGCTTCTAAGAAGTGGGACTGTTAACACTCAACCTGAGTATTGTGGTGCTTGGCTGATTTTGTTAATGAGTGTTATAATACACTACTGTAATGTTGGTGTCTTCCAGATTGTCATCATTGATGGAAAACCCACCTTTTTCGGTGTCCTTGTCTCTAAAACTGTGGAAGATGGCTCTGTTATATTCTTGCAGAGAATCCGGTTGATGTCAAGGGCTGGTTTAGGTTATCACGAATCTAGCACTTTGTTGGCTGGGGTAACCGGGGTAACAAGTGAAGAACCGTTTGCAATAACGGTCTGTTTAAAAGATGGTCTTGTAGCTGTGTGGGGGTTTTCTCCCATTCCTAAGAAGGGCCTTGTTGAAACATCTAATAGTAGAGCTATGACTAGCGCTTTAACTAAGAATGGAAGTTATCTTGTTGGCGGATGCTTCCCCAGTGGAAGGTTTATTAAGAAGTTAGTTGAAGGTTTACTAAGAGATGTTGAAAGGTTTGAGCAAAGGTATTCTTGGGATGTTCGAGATGTTCGAGGGGCTGGAAACAATGTGGATGCGTCTATAGCTTGTGTAATGATGCACTCTGTTATGAGCCAAGGCAGTTTTCAAACTGTGGGAATCTCATTATACATGGTTGTGGTAGGTTTTAAAATGAAGGTCACCACTAGTTTTGACTCTAATGAGTGCCAGGTGTTGATGTTAGTTATTATAGCTAAGGGGATGCTGCTTATGCATAGAAAGCTAGTTTCTGGGCACTTGGATGTTATGCCCAGGCACAATATGGTTGATATTTTATCCTTTCGAGGGTATGTATACTCTGCTGGTTTCAACTCGGAAATTGGGATAGTTGGAAAAATGTTTACAGCTGGGTCTCTGGACAAGACAGAGTTCGACTTGGGTGTAATGGTTCAGACAATGTATTCACTTGGTGATACTTGCAGTATGGCTGGGAATGGTTTACAAGGAACCGATCGTAGCAGGTACCATGGTTTGATTCAATGCATAGATGAGCGGCTTGACATGTTTTTGTCACGCATTGGCAACAGGGCAGCTCAATACATGGATGTGGTTGTGGGGCCTGATGGTTTGCAAGTGAGGACCAGGCCAGGTGAGAGGGGAGTTGATGGTACTACTGCTACTTTCGTAGCATATGCTTCTGAGGAATACGTTGTGGTATCCAAAACTGAGAATGGTACGGAATTTAAGAGATTTGCTAAGCACGTCATCCTGGGCTCTGATCTGCCAAGGTATGGCTGTATACTGTTGGATTGGTTGCAGGTGGAGAACCTTTTTAGAGGGACTTTTAGATTCATGATGATGATTGTTGGTCAGTGCTTAGGTTTTCGCCCTTGTTACTTTGATGATTTCAATTATTGGTTGATAGTTGAATCCTTTGAGGTACAAGCGGGGCTTTTGGAGTGTGGATTTGCGGGACCCACTGTTGCTTGTGAGGTTGCTGCGGTCGCTTTGTCGACTATGTTATTTGCTGATAGATGGAGGATACTGAAGGTCACACTTGGTCATGGTTATGAAAATAATTGTTGGTATGCGATGCTGTTGGTTCGGATGGCGACCCGGAAGTGGGGGCTGAATTTACTGTCATGCTGGTGTTTGGGCCAGATGCATGGTGTTAGTTGCTCCGTATCATGTCAGGAAGAGGTTTGCTGCTGGAATGCATTTGCGTCACTACATGGTTTCCTGCTGCTTCTCATTTCTATGGGCTTTGTGAGACATGTGCCTAGTCTCAATTTTAGGTTGTTTAAGGCGCCAGAATAATTTAGCTCATTTTCTTTGTTGCTGTTTTCTATGTTGACTGCTAGTTTATCTAGCATTATTGATGTTTTTTTCTTAGTTGTTCCGTTAGGCAGATGTGTTGCTAATCGCGGGGTATGCCCCTAGAGATGTAATCTTTTGCCTATGGTATAAATTTTAATTAGCAAAAAAAAAAAGAAAAACCAGAGGTAACCTCCCCCACATTTTCCCAATCCTTAACAGATCTAGAATTCAAAGAATCAGATAACTCAATAAGAGAATCTACACCTAATTCAATAGGTCTAACATTCTTCTTTTGTGAGAAAACCTTAGCATCAATTTCTTGGTGTTTGACCAAACTACGAGTGCGCATAGCAATCCCAGATCTAGATCCATCGGCAACGCAGATGTTTCCACCTATGTTCCCCTTCGTGTCACCAGTAGGCGGAGCCACCCTAGGGCTCGCAGCAGCCTCAATTCCCAAAACACCATGGATATCAATGTCCCAGTGTTTACTCTTAGAAGACACCCCATTCAAACTAGACCCAGTAGTAAAGGTATCATTAACTCCAGCCCCCGAAGATTGGACGCTTTGAGAATGAACACCATAAGAAATAGCCTCCAAGGAATTCTCCTCATCTGAGAATCTCTCCGAAACCATCTATACAAATAGTAATTATAAGAAATATAAGTGTTTGAGGTGAAAGATAGAAGAGAAAGGTGGATTAGTGAGGGATTTATGGTCAGATTTGATGGAGAAAGGTTTAGATTTTGGTGAGATTTAGTGGCGGCTAGGTTTTTAGAGAGAGGTTAGAGCATCCGACTCTCATTTGTAACCTAGCAAAATTAATTTTCCACCTTCTAATTAGTTTGAATATCTGAAGTTAGGGGGTGATTTGAGGGTAAGTAGTAGGTAGTGTCTTGTTCATGTAGGATTCATATTGCATGTTTGCATGTTGAGTAGTTAGTTCATTCATATTGTTTAGTTCTATTCATATTGTTTATATTGTTCATGTAGAGAATTTTTGTTGCATATTTGTTTTTTATATACCATGTGAATCCATGATAGCTGCATTTCATAGCATATTTCATGATACCTTAGGATGAGCTAATTCTGATTGGTAGGTCGATGTCTATTTGAGTGTGGTAATGATGAGTAGAGGGTTGATTTATAGTTCCTATTAAATTGACTTGCATGTTTCAGAAACAAAATTTTTACACAGTCTCATCGTTTGCTTTTGGGCTAGGTTGAGGTCATGCTTGTTTGGTTGTTTAAGATTTAATCGCTTGTTTATATTTAGAATTTTCGTTATTCCCTTGATGACGTAGGAACACTAAAGTCTAAGTTTGGGGGAAACCAGAGATTTCATGCTAGTTGTTAATAATGGCTAGGCGTCAAATGGCTAGTAGCCGGCTCATATTTTTATAAGTAGTCTAGGGTTGGATGAGAATACTCATTCCAAAAAAACGGATTTTCTCCCGTAATGAGAGTCGTATGCTCTACCTTCTCTCTAACCTCTCTTTAAAAACCCTAGCCGCCATCTTTTTTCCCATCATATTTTAATAGCAACCTTTCACTAATCCATCTCCCATCTCAAATCTTTCACCTACACACTACATTTCTTACTTATATTTATTATGGCTTTCTATTGTGAGTGTCCGGAGGATGTTTCATCTACATCTGATGGATTGTTATATGAGTCTCTTTCCTCTGATAGAGATTTGTTAAGTTCTGTGAATATCACCACTTTTGAAGAGGCTAATGCCGTCTCTTCGAAAGGGAATTCGGTTCTCTTTTTGGGGGTTCACCTATGATTGGATCTGTTTAATTTCTCTACCGATTATGGTGGGAAGGGTGCATATGATTTGTTTGATTTGAATGTTGCAGATGGGACTCACTCATCTGTCCCCCCTTTGGATGGTGGTTACAATTTGTGCAAAGCGTGCGATGTAATATCTAATGATACAACCAGGCATAATCTTGGTGTTATGTTGCCTCTTCGTGAGGTTATGACCAGGATGAACCAGCTCTACAATTGGAATATTGTAGAGTGTGTTGACCAGGTTTTTGATTGGGTAGTTATGAAGATATCCCTAATGGGTCTTCCTAATGTGTCCTTCCAATTTGCTGTCATTTTCTATGAGAGAATCGCAAGGCTGGGTGTGGCTGGGGACTACATTGAGAATGACCGGTTTCGGTTTGTTCTAATGACGATTCTTGCTGTTTCTTCAAGAGCTCAATTCTGTAGGATGAATCTCCGATTTTTTTGTGAAGGTTTTGAAAACAATAAGACTTTGGTGTTTGTCATTGATAGTGGTCTATTCTCTGTTTTCAAGAAGAATAGAATCGATTGTGTTACTCTCATGGAGTTCATTTTGCCTGCGGGATTTCAATTCGTGGGGGCGTCAATGATAATTATTAGAGAATTTGGGATGCACCAGTTATGCATGTATGGCTACAAAAGTGATGTGTCTATGGCTTCCAAAATGTTTGACGATATGTCGCATCGGCATATTGCAAAATGTGTTGAGCAATGTATTGGCTGGGCAGTTGAGAAGAGAGTCTTAAAGGTTTTCTCTTATTATTCTGATGGGGATCTTGTCTGTTTTGGTGTTGCTGGGCAAGACGTCAAGGTTGTTAATCTTGAATCTAATGGGTCCTGCCAATTTGATGTCATTCTCTATGTGAGGATTGTAATTCTGGAAGAAGATTTGCTTGATGGTTGTCATCGGATGAATAAGGACCAGAGTCTTAGCAATGGGATTTGGGTGTACAATGATGTTGTTGAGGAGTAGGATGGCCAGCATGATGTGGTCGCGATTGTGCTTGGCTCTGAGGAGTTTTTCAATGGTTTTTGGAAGCATGGGTTCATTTGGGTTAACTTCGATGTGAGCATCATTGATGAGGGAGGCACAGTTGTGTTGCGATACCTTGTTCAATGCCTTGAGGAGTATGTTGCAATGGTAAAGAGAAGTTTTTCTGAATCTTTTGAGTACTGTTTCCGGAGATGTGGCCTATGCGTTCCTGCAATCTGGGTACAAGTTGAGGCAAATGGTGCCATGGATGGAGCAGTTAGGATGCAGCTTATGCAGAAGACCTGGGGATGTGAACCGGGGTTTTTTTTATATATAATCTGGCTGTTTAGTTCTTTTTAAGCTTCTTGTATAATGTTGACTGTCTATTGACTTTGTAATGCTTTAACATTTGCGTTGTCGATTGTTGATTTCGCGGGGTATGCCCCTAGATTTGTATCGGTTGTTCCTTTTTGTATAAAAATTACTAATTAGCAAAAAAAAAAAAGAACACTCATTCCAGATCGCATTGAAAAAAAAAGAAAAAAAAAGAAGAAGAAAAAATGTGTTGGAATTGTTTAAATGTTTAAATGCAAAATTAACCAGGGTGAGCTCTTTAATACTCGAGCAATTAAGTTCTAGGGGACTTTGTGCCTAGTGACCTAAGACTTTTCCGGTCTGGTATCCACTAACCCAACGCTCGCTACATGGGTCTCATCCATTGCACGGTTAAATAAGCATGCGTTGTTGTATATAGTAATATGTGTCGTAGTTGTTAGTAATAAAGCATGAATTCCTGTCTAACTCGAATGATGATGGAGGTGTTTTTAGGTTATGAAGTGTTTACCGTTCATTTTATTTATAAACCTGTGATTGTCTTGGCGAAAAATGGGTATGATTTTGATCTAGTGTTAGGAGTATTTCTAATGAGTATCGCACACACGCACGTTTCTGTTCATGTATTGTTAGTACATGGGGACTTAGTCGAGCTCTATTTGGGATTTAGTTGCATTCTTTGAGATATTTGCTTGCTAGTTGGTTTTGGTTAGTTAGAGGGGATTGTTGCATTTTCATATTAGTTGCATACATGCATTGCATTGCATTAGTTAGTGATTGAGTCTGTTTATGCTTGAGGACAAGCATCGGTTTAAGTTTGGGGGTGTGATAAGTGGATTTTATATCCACTTGGAACGCTTCGTTTTGGCTTAAATTGATTAACTTGGCCTCAAGTATGTTGTGTTTTTGATTAGTTTTCATGAGATTGTGCAGGGTTACTAACTTAAGGTTGGAAGATACAAACGGCATATTTTATGGTGGATTTGAGTTCAAGAAGCAAAGCATGTCAAGTTGTAAAAGAAACGAAGGAAAAAGGAGTTAAAACGAAGAAAAACAGGAAAAAAATCAGCAACCGGCAGAAAAGGACAGCGCAGGCAGCTCCAGAATAGTGCAAAGTAGCGCTGGCAGCGCTCTAAGTGGTGCAGGCAGCGCTGTTGTCATCTGGCAGATTTCCTGATTTATTGTTTAGGCCATATATTGAGTTCTACAAGTCCGTTTTTGACGATCTTACAGTCCACGCGAAGATAACAGAATTCTCTTTCATTCTAAAGTGGTCCAGATGTCCAAATACGACTGGAACAGCCCGAAAATACTGAAGAAAAGTAAGTTACGAATTTTCCTACAAAACATAATCAGTTTAGGAAACGTATTTTGTGCCAAACTGCAGAAATTCTATTTTAACTCTATTTTGGGGAATTTCTTGTTGGACAAGACGTTGTGGCTATATAAACACATCTAGACATCAATAAAATGACATTTTTATTCAGAGAAACAAGGGAGACAAGTTGGAGAAGGATTCACCAATGCTCGTGACAAGCAACGGAGATCTAGATCCACTTCATCTTTTGTTTTCTTCTATTAGGATACTTTGGATCTTCAGATTTTGGATTTGTTTTCTAAACCATATTACACTAGCATAATTATTATTATTCAGATTTTGTTATTATCATAGTTTCATCAGATCCCATGATGACGAGCGGTTCGATTATGAACTAATCGTTGTCATGGGATTCTAACGGATTTATCTATGCAGTTTTAGTATTTTGATGCTTTAAAGATCTGTGTGTGATGTATAATTGATATCCTCATATGGTTATGCTTAATTGATAGATGCGTAGCTAACATCTAATCCGTTAATCTCTTGTGAAGTGAAAGTGGATCTTGAGATTTATAACTTGCCATGCTAGCATAGGTTCATGATTGTTCATCAACATGATTCGTGGTGTAATTTGAACTACTTTATATTACCATGTGTGATCTTTATGGATAACTTGTTCTTCAACCGTTATGTTTTCAAATTCTAAAGACATATAGGGTCTAAGCATAATTGGTGTCTATTCATCTTCTATCTCTTTTGTGGATGCATGGGTAGTTTGGTATACGTATGTGTTAGGAATAATTCATGAGTTGTGATGTTAATAATAGAATTTTACTTATACTTCTTGTATATCCTGATTTATAAAGGATTTAGCACTTTGCATAGGATATATGTATTAGACAGTGATCTGTAGAGTTTAAGTCAGGAATAGTGCATCGAGGACTACATGTCAGGAACTGAGATTGAATCCTGATATGCAAAGTCAAATACTGATGGGATGGTCAGATCCTGATGCAAGATGAAATCCTGATATCAGTCATGTTACTGATGATGTCATTATGGATGCTACAAAAACTGGCAAGTGCTATAAAACAGGATCGTTGTTTGAAGAACAAGCAAGAAGATTTCATGAAGGAAAGAATTTTCTATTGATGGAAACTATCAACTGGAAGGCAGAACATTGTCATATATAGATTATATCTTTCTGTTATTAGTTGATAGGTAGCATTATAAATACTCTCTCAATATCATTGTAAAAGAGCGTAGTTATGTGATACGTGAGAAATTGTGAGTTTGTGTGCGTAGCTCTGTATTAGGTTTGTATTCGAGAGTTCGATAAACAGAGAGGAAGAGAGATTTATTTTGTCAGCAGCTGCTAAAGGTATTTGTACACCTTTGGTAGAGTTTGTATTTGATCTTATTAATACAAATAGAGTTTGATTCATTCGTTTATTCTTGGTTATCTAGTCAAGCAAAAATCAGACACGATTATATAACTTGTATTCAACCCCCCTTCTACATGTTATTCGAGTTAACAATTGGTATCAGAGCAGGTTGATTTCGAATAATCATAAAGATCTGCAATCATGTCTGGTTACAAGGATGGGAATACTAAGATCCCTATGCTTAAGAGAAACGAATATACTCTATGGGAAGTAAAGATGTTGCATCATCTGGAAGCAACAGATCCTGATTATCTTGACAGAATCAGAGATGGACCTTTTGTTCCAACAAAGGTTGTTGCACAAGCAATTGTTGATGGTGAAGTTGTTCCAGAACATATAGCACAGAAGCCTAAATCTGAATGGTCAGATAAGGACAAGGAGAATGTTCTTAAAGATGCTAAAGTGAGAAACATATTATTCAACAGTCTTGATTCTGTTCTCATTAACTATGTTCTCTCTTGTAAAACTGCTAAGGATATATGGGACAATCTTAAGGTTCACTGTAAAGGAACTAATCCTGTCAGGAAGAATATGAGGACACTACTTATACAACAGTATGAGTACTTTGAATCCAAGTCTCGTGAGTCACTTACTGACACCTTTGATAGGTTTACAAAACTCATCAATGAGATGGCCATGCATGGTAAATATTATGACTTGGAGGATATGAATACTAAGTTCATGAAAGCCTTGCCTGATTTCTACAATGAGAAGATATCTACAATTGAGGAAGCTAATGATCTGGATGAGATATCATTAGAGGCAGTATATGGAAAACTGAGGGCTTATGAACTTGACAAGCAGCAGAAGAAGAACAGGGGTGAAGGAAAGATGAAGACTGTTGCACTCACTACTCAATCTGAATCAAAGAAGCTTCCAGGGGAACAGCATGATGAGCATGCTGTAAAGAACTCAAGGAAGAAGAAAAGCAAAAAAAGTTCTGAGTCAGAGACTACTGATACAGATCCTGACAACAGTGATTCAGAATCAAAGATGCAGGAACTCTTTGCTATGTTTGCTAAAGCTTTCAAGAAAGGGAGATTCAACAGGAGAAGATTTAGCAAAGGACCTTTTCAAAAGAAAGAGGAAAAGAAGAGTGATAAAAGCAAAAATACAATTGTCAAGCTTGATAAGGCCAAGATCAAGTGCTTTAACTGCAGCGAGCTTGGACACTTTGCTAGTGAGTGTAAGAAGCCTAGGAATTCAGGAAAGGGCAATGCACTTATGGTCACACAGAAGGATTGGGCTGATTCCAATGATTCTGAAGATGAATTGGATTATGAAAACATTGCATTAATGGCAAATGTTTCAGACAAACCTGGATCTCCAAAGAAAACTTCTCCATCTTCTGTTAAGGTATCACTTCACTCTCTTGATTCATTTAATAGCTTAACTTCTGATGAAATTAGAACTATTCATGCTGAGTTTAAGAATTTTATGACTAATTTTAGAATTCTTACTAGTGAAAGGGATGAACTTAAGGTAAAGAATGATAAGTTAGTTGATAGAAATAATTTTCTTGAATCTGAGTTAATTCAAATGGAAGAATACAAGTTAAGTTCTGATAAAGCTAAGCATGATTATAGTGTTATTCTTGAGGCTTTTTTTTTGCTAATTAAAATTTTATACCCAAGAGGGAACAACATAAAACACTTCTAGGGGCATACCCCGCGAAATCAACAAAACAAACATTACAACTGTCTAAATCGACAATTAATAGTCAACCAACAACTTAACATCTTTACAACATAACAAGTCTGCAGACTACAAATCTATCATAAAGCAAGGAAACCTCCTGGTTCGCATTTTACAATCTAGAGAGCCCTATCATTATTCTTGAGGCTTATGACTATGTCAGAAAAGAACTAGAGGAAGAGAGAGAGGTGATTAAGACCATTAACAATTCTAGTAATAAGACTCAAGAAATCTTTGAAAGTGGAATTCGTGGTAAAGTTAATGGTTTAGGTTTTGATAAAGCTAGACAAGAAAAGAAAGTAGCTATTGTCAGTGATGATAGTAAAGTAGAAGCTAGCACATCTAAATCTGAAGGTAAGAAAATTGTTTCTGAACCTATTCATGTTAAATTTGTTGATTCGAAAGGTACCCCTGTTGTACACAAAAGAATTAACAATAATAATTCAGATGAAAAAGTGTTAGAGAAACCTAAGAATGTCAACATAGGGTTTCTGTCTAAATCTCAGTTGAAACAGAGACTAGATGGTCTTTCAGAGTCTAGCAAGATCAAAAGAAATAGGAATGGAAAAGAAGGTATTAATAAAAAGAATAATTACAAGAATGTACCTGATGCACCTAGGAAAAAATGCTATAAGTGTGGAAATCATAATCATTTGGCCCTAGACTGCAATCAAAAACCTTCTTGGAAAACTGAGTCCAGATTCCCCAAGACTAAGAGAATTCAGTACCAAGCACAGAAAGCTTGTTATCATTGTGGTAGTTTACTTCATTCCATTTACATGTGTAGAGAATATGGAACAAGAAAGGAGTCTAAAATGAGAGTCTACAGTTCTCTCTAACCTCTCTCTACTTTCTCTCTCTAAAAAAAAAACCTAGCCGCCACTCAAATTTAACCTTATTCTACACCATTTCTTCACCAGATCTTCACATCAGCCATCCTAAACTCACCTCTCCTCTTCTTCTCTTTCACCTAAAACACGATATTTCTTATTTATACTTATTATTTTATTGAATGGCTACTTCTTCCATTGATGGAAGGGTATGTAGTTTGATATGGCCGGAGGATGTTCCTCGGGTTTGTGTTAATTTCTTTGCACAAATCTTTGATGTTGTATTCGCTATTCAAGATGGTCATATGACCTTTATGTTTGATGGGTTTCCTCCTCTTTCGCCTCAACGGAAGGGTGCTTCGATGAAGTGGGTTTCGCGAGGTGTCCTTGCTGCTGTTTGTTGTATGGATTTGGAAGATTGGTCACAGTTACTGAATTCAATCTACCTTAGGACAGGTTTAATATGGGTGCCTCAGTTCTTTTTGAACGAGGAAGTGTTTGTGAAATGGCTAATGGGTTTGTTTTATGAGTTCTTTTTTCTTGCTCGAGGACTGATGAGGTTTTTGGCATTTGCTATTGTGAGTGTGGATGATGGAATGGCTGTGTTCCATACCTCTCAGAGGATTCTCATCACTTTCAAAGTGGTCCTTGTAGCAAGTAGCCCTGCTGACTACCCGAAGGTCACCTACGGTGAAGGCCGACTCTGGGATTGGAATGGTTATTGTACCTTGTTCGAAGGTATGGAAGATAGGTACAGCCGATTTGGAAGCCTTGTGATGGTTACTATAGCAGAAGGGCACAGGCTCACTTGTGTTGGGGTTCTTCAGCGGAATGGGGCGGTGGCACCTGTAGTGTTTTCAGGAGCCCTTAATTGTTGGGCTGTTGACTACCTTCTGTTTGATGTATTGCTACAACGAACACTTTCTCTGCAGATGTATTCCAATATAGCGAATGTGTTGGATCTTGTTGTAAGAGATTCATTCTCTGTTTATAGGAAGAAGGAAACTGAATCTGGTCTTTTGGCCTATTTAATTTCAGTGGACTTCTTATGGTTGCGGGATTCCAAATCCTGGAGTTTGCAGGGGGTAACTGGGCTGGATAGAATGCACCAGTTATATGAGTATGGATGCAATGTAGGTGTGACAGCGGCAACTCAGCTGTTCAATGTTTTAGGACCCAGATTCTCTATGGATTATGATGACCAATTTATTGTCTGTTTAACTAGAAAAGGATTCCTTAAGGTTGTAACCCTGGGAAGGGACTTGATGGGGAGAACTATGTGCAGCCTATGCTGCAAGATTATCATCTGTGCTGTGGGTGTTTGTCCTATGCAGAAGAATGGTCATCATCTGTTTCCAAACTTGAGATGGTTGAGCTGGGCGTTTGTTGTTTATGCAAATAGAATTATTGGATGTGTAGTTGAGAAGAGCTTTCCTGAATGGGCTTTCCTGAAAGAATATCTACGTAGCTATTGCTACGAGATGATCCTGGGTCGACATAGTTGTCGCGGGGGTGCTTCATTTAAGCACATTTCAAGGAATGGAATTATTGTTTTTCTGACTACAAAACAGGGGTTCTACGAATGTGCAGTTCAAATGGTTCAGTTGGTGTTCATGAGGGGTCTGATGTTTATAGCGGTTGATGGAAGGAAGGTTGGTCAGCATGGGTATGATTCGGATCAATCTTCCGCTGCCAGGAATTGTTCAAGCTTGATGAAAGTTTTTATTAAGAATTGTGATAACGGGGGGAAGGTTTGTGCCAGTGTAAATGCAAATGCTCTGTTCGCTATCCTCACGCATTCGAGCATCATGAAGATGCTTATGGCTTTTGCGGGTGTTGAGGGTTGGACCTTCTTTATGGTGACCAACTTATGTGATTGGAGACTTCCCTTTGAGGACAAGTATTTGTGTTACCAAGGCAATATCTGGTATTGTGATTTTGACGTGAAGCAGGTTACTGTCGAGTATGGCGAGCATAGCACGACGCAGGCTGTGCACAGAGGCCATGAGTGGCATGAAATGATGTTCCTTATGCAGCAGATGATTTGTGGCTGTCATATGGGTTTTTTTAATCAGCTGGGGGCTGGTCCTTCTAATAAAAAGTTAGCCAGTGGTGCTTTTTGGAAGGCCAACTCTCAGGTTGATGGATGCCATATGGATGGTTTTGCCGATTTGCGGTTGTGTCACTGCATGGTTTATCTGCTACTTTCTATGGGCTTTGTGAGACATGTGCCTAGTCTCAAGTTTAGGTTGTTTACGGCGCCAGAATAATCTTTATCTAGTTCTCTTTGTATGGTGATTGTATAGTGTCTTTATGACGCTTTGACATTTGTTTTGTTTGCAAGTTGTCTTCGCGGGGTATGCCCCTAGAAGTGTTTCAGTTGTTCCTTTATGGTATAAAATTTTAATTAGCAAAAAAAAAAAAAATATCATGAACTGTATTATGACTATTATTCTCTGAAATCTGAAACTCCTAGTCACAAACAGTTTATGAAATCAGAGTCTAAAGTTGACTCTGCAACAGGTAAAGTAAAAGCAAAATCTTCAAAGCCTGTTGTTTCTAAATCTAGTATGAAAGGATCCAATCAAAGTTGGGTCCTAAAAAAATTCTAACTAGTTACTTTTTGTTTGCAGGGCACAGGAAAGAAGCATTCAATTATCTTGGACAGTGGATGCTCTGGACACATGACTGGAAAGAAGTCCCTGCTTACAAAGTTTGAGAGGAGAGCTGACCTAGTAATATCTTTTGGAGATGGCAACAAAGGAGAAACTCTGGGATATGGTTCAATTGTTTTGGGGAATGTCATCATAGAAAACGTAGCACTAGTTGAAGGCTTGAAACATACACTTTTAAGCATAAGTCAACTGGGTGATAAAGGTTACCAATCAATCTTTGACAGAGAAGGATGCAAAATCTTGAATATGCAGAATGGAGACATCATTCTAACTGGTCAAAGACATGGTAACATATATGAAGCCAGCTTAAGTGATACATCTAAAGGAATTTTTAGATGTCTCTACAGTAAAGCAACAAATGATGAAAGCTGGAGTTGGCACAAGAAGCTCTCACATCATGCTAAGGAAATGAGAGTCGACTTTCTCTCTAGCTTCTCTCTAACCTCTCTCTAAAAAACCCTATCTAGCCGCCACTTAATCCAGCCTAATCTAAACAATTTTTCATCAGATCTATACGTTTCCTTCATTAATCCATCTATCCTCTCTTATCTTCCACCTAAAACACCAAATTTCTTATATCTATTAATGGGTTCTATTTCTACGTTCCTTTCTTCTGTGAGAAGATTGAATGGGCTTCCGGAGTCCACTTTTGTGGATCTTAAAGATGGACTTGTGTCCAAGCCTTTTAAGGAGATGGATGTTATTATTTCTTATATGTTATTATCTCTCGAATTTTCTATGGGTTTCTTTAAAGCAAAGATGGGTCTCCTATATTGGGTTTCCTCTGGGACGGATTTGCGCCTCTATGTTGAGAGGTTGATGTTGAAATGTTTGGGTCTCAATTTAATAACTTTGGTTGTTATTGAAACCGATTCTCTTCTGTCCCTTGTCTGGGATGATTGTCATGTCATAGAGCAGTCCGCTGGATTGGGTGCTCTGTGTAAAGTGTTCGTGGGTGGCGATTCACACATCTTTGATGTGATTTGTGCGCTTGGTGTTTTGACCATCACTGATGACCTTTTCTTACCGGATTTATCTGTTAAAGAAGGTACTACTTATGTTATTGGAGAGAGTCTAGGACAGGATCTTGCTCGGGATTTTCTCCCTTGGTATGATTTGTGGTTCGAAGACCCTCAGTCCAAGTCGGTTCTGATAGAAGAGTCGGAAGGGTTCGTCGGATTGTCTCTAAGAACCTTCGACTCAGTTGAGGTTGTTTTCTTTGATGAGGTTGTTTCATTCGATCTCCATGAGACTCTAAGTAGTATCTCTTTCAGAGGACTCTATGTTGGCCGCCTATGCAACAGGGGAGACTTTGATGGTGGTGACATTCCTGATGTTAGTTATGTCTACCAAGTGTTTGATGTTTATGATAATCAGTCTTGGGTTCCTTTCGAGATGGCTATGCACCACTCTATTATGAGGCCATTGTTGAAATGGTTGGGTTTCAATTTAACTACTCTGTTTGTTGGAACCGATTATGCTCTGCAAGGAAACATGTCCGACGATGGGTCCTCTTTCGGGTTTCGATCTGATGTGGGTTTCGCCTTATTCTCAAGGGGAAAACTATCTCTGGCGATATCCATTATAAAGTGGATGAAGAGAGATTTCTATTCGGTCATGTGCTTTGTTGATGAGTCGGTGAACTCTTATTATCAAAGGCAACAGCGGTTTGGGGGTAGGTCTCCTCAAATTGTTTTGTATGTGTTTGGTTTTTCTTCTCAAATCTATGGGTGCGGTTTGATGATGAAGGGTTCTTTTGACCCTGTTTTGGTTCGTGCCTCGAATATTGGTCCTTTGGCGAATGCAATGTCATATGTGTTTGATATTATGCCTTGTTTGCTAAAATCGAGTCTGTATGCATCTGGTAACCCGAAGAGGTCTGCACTGATGTGGTTCAGTCAAAAAGCGGGGATTGGAGCTGTTCGTCCTCTTAGTCCAGGAGATGTTGTAAACCCTTGGTCCAGGCTTGGCACTGGGGTTCAGACAAGGGGACGGTTCTGCACTACAGTTGGTGTTTTATGTGCAGTTCACAATCATGTTGTTCATAAGAGATTCGAGGGCAAAGCAGCGGAGTTTAGCAACCCCGAGTGCAGTGTTTGCGCAATGAAAATGATGGAAGGATTCTGCTTGGTAATTCAGCTGGGTATTGTGAATGTGATTGCCAACAAGTGTGATTTGGACTGTAGTTTGACAGTTCATCTGATTGCGTCTCTTTGCAGAATTTTAGAATTTTCAAGGGTATTGTGTCTGGTTGTAGTGATGTATGTTGCTACAAGCCTTGTAGTTGTTGGTGAAAAGTTTGGTTTTCAACAAAACTTGTGGAGCGGGACAGAAATTCTATGTGGTTTAGTTGACCTTGTTAAAAATTGTGATGCATTTTCCCCAAAGGTTGGAGGTCACTCAGGTTGCCTTCTATCAAATCTCGGTGTGGTAAGTGAAAATTCTTGGTGGTATTGTATCGTTTCCTTGTACAAAAACAGGAAACATATGATGAATGAGGGAGATTTGATGTCGGATGGGGATTTGGCGGTGGGGTTTCGGGTAGTCCTGTCCCTGGTTCATGTCCTGAGTATTGCAGGCAAAGGCAAGGAATGTTATTCATGGGGGTCCACTTTCTGGCATGGTGACATGGTGGCTATGAACGCTGTTTGCATTTCTTGGGCTGTGGAACTGCAATTTCATGGGAACCAAGGAGATATCTTGTATGGGTTGAATGGTTGGTTGGTTTTTCATGAGGAAGCAAATTCTGTTGGAAAACTAAGCCGGGTGTTGGAGACAGTTGCTTGGTGTCATGTTAGGGAGATGTCTGCTGCTGGATTGCGTTTGCACCACTCCATGGTGCACTATTTGTTGATTCTCATTACTATGGGCTTTGTGAGACATGTGCCTAGTCTCAATTTAAGCTTGTTTAAGGCACCAGAATAATCTTTAGCTTAATTTCGTTGTTATGTTGATAACAAGGTCACTTCGGATGTTATGACTTTTGTTATGTTTGATTGTTGATTTCGCGGGGTATGCCCCTAGATTTGTATAAGTTGTTCCTTGTTGGTATAAAATTTTAATTAGCAAAAAAAGAAGAAGCTCTCACATCTCAACTTCAAGAAGCTTAATCAACTTGTTAAGCATAATCTAGTGAGAGGCCTACCTCAGGCAAATTTTGTGTAAGATGGAATTTGTGATGCTTGTTAGCTTGGAAAACAAAGAAGAACCACTTTCAAGAGCAAGACTAAAAATTCAATTACTGAACCATTTCACATGCTACATCTTGATTTGTTTGGTCCAGTAAACATTATGTCTATCAGCAAGAAAAGATATACTCTAGTGATAGTGGATGATTTCACAAGGTTCACATGGGTGTTCTTTCTACACAAGAAGGATGAAGCTCCTCAGCAAATCATTGAACTTGTCAAGAATATTCAGAATAGCTCTAAGTACAAAGTCAAAATACTTAGGAGTGACAATGGTACAGAATTCAAGAATTCTACAATGGAGGAGTTTTGTGCAGACAAAGGAATCACTCAACAGTTTTCTGCACCTAGTACACCTCAGCAGAATGGTGTAGTGGAAAGAAAGAACAGAACTCTCATAGAGGCAGCAAGAACCATGCTTGCAGATGCAAAACTTCCAACCTATATTTGGACAGAAGCTATTAACACTGCATGTTTCACTCAAAATTGTACCTTGGTAAATAGTCATGGAAAGACTCCCTATGAGATGATTAAAGGAAAGAAACCAAGTGTGAAATACTTTGACATCTTTGGATGCAAATGCTATGTCCTGAAAGTTCATCCAGAACAACTTGGGAAGTTTGAAGCCAAATCGGATGAAGCAATCTTTCTAGGATATTCAGTATCAAAGGCCTTCAAAGTTTATAATCTCAGAACTCACATTGTTATGGAATCAATTCATGTTGCATTTGATGACAAGAAATTTGGAATTCTGCAAACTGATGAAAGTCATGACAAATTGGAATCTGAAAATCTGAAGAATTCTGAGATACTCTCCAGTGATGATGAAGGTTCTCTAGAAGAAATTTCTATTGCTTCTCAAAGGAATGCTACTGTTGAGGGCGAGCAAATAAATCAAGGAGCACACAGTGATCATCAGGAGCAGACTAGCTATTCAGAGTCTACTCCAACAGGAACTGATCTTTCAGAGTCTACTGAGGAAAGATCAGTAACAAGCAGCAGAATTGAATTTACTTATTCTACTGATCAAGGGGGAGTTTTTGAAGGCAGAGAAAGTTCTTCTACAAGAGATACCATTAACTTAGGGGGAGAGTCTAGTAGAGGCAATCTACCACCTGTTAGAAAATGGACAAAGGATCATACTGAAGATTTGATTATTGGTGATCCAAATAGTGGTGTTCGAACTAGAAGATCAATTCCAAATGAATGCTTGTACAGTTGCTTTCTCTCAAAGAATGAGCCTAAGAAGGTTAAAGAAGCCTTACAAGATCCTGATTGGGTAATTGCAATGCAGGAGGAGTTAAATGAGTTTGAGAGAAACAAAGTCTGGAAACTGGTACCAAGACCTAAAGATAGATCTATTGTTGGTTCAAAATGGGTTTTCAGAAACAAGCTAGATGAATCTGGTATGATTGTAAGAAACAAAGCTAGACTGGTGGCCAAGGGTTACTCTTGTTACATTAAATCACGCAAGCGTACGTGGTCACAAGTAATATATAAGGTTAAGTCCAAATTCGTTCCCACAGGGATCAAGTTATGGTTCTATTCAGTAAATATGCCTATGCAACAATGTATGGTTATTATGCACTGCTAAGACAATAACAATTTTGGGTTTATTAAACTAAATTAACTAAGACACAAATTAACAAAACTAAGAATTAACTAACTAACAAGAATTAAAATCTAATTACGTCTGCAAGAGTAAACATGGAATCCTAACTTCATTAAATACTTTGCTTAGATCTGACGCCTTTAATCACTATATGCAATGGTTATGATATCTGATCGAATAACACGAAACAAGTATACGCTACTTCTCAGTATACGAATACCAAACTAAACATACATCCACAAAGGAGATAGAAGATGAATAGACACCAATTATGCTTAGACCCTACATCTCTATAGAATTTGAAAACATAACGGTTGAAGAACAAGTTATCCACATTGATCACATAGGGTAGCATATTATTTCTAATCATGCCACAAATCATGATGTTAAAACATCAACCTATCCTATGCTAGCATGGCAAGTTCTAAATCTCAAGATCCACTCTCGTTTAGCAAGAGATTAACAAATTAGATGTTCATGACGCATCTATCAATTAAGCATAACCATATGAGGATATCAGATATACATCACACACAGATCTTTAAAGCAATCAAGATACTAAAGCTCCATAAATAAATCCGTTAGAATCCCATGACAACGATTAGTTCATAATCGAACCTCTCGTCATCATGGGATCAAGTGAAACCATGATAAAAACAAAGTATGAAAAAATACAAATAAACCTAAGTAATTGATATGTAATAATTCTACTCCTAATGATGATAATCTTAATGATAATACAATTTACAAGGGTTGGATGTGTTTATATAGGCTCTAGACATCTTGCCCAGCAAGAAAATACCATAGCAGAATTATAATAGAATTTCTGCAAAATACGTTTCCTAAACTGATTCTGATTTAAAGGGAAATTCGTAGCTGACTTTTCTTCAGATATTCTGGAATGTTCCAAACATAATTGGACCTCTGGACCACTTTAGAATGATAGAAAATCTCGTTATCTTCGCGTGGACTGCTTACGGGCCTCAAACGGACTTCTAGAACTCAAGATATGGTCAAAACAAAATCAGAAATTCTGGCTGATTTTTCACCCGCGCACCACCAGCGCAGGAGCGCCGTTTGGGCGCCTGAGGCGCCGGGGCAATCTGCTCAAAATTATAGAAAATTTCCCAGGCTTCGCGTGGGCAGTAAGATCGCTGAAAACGGACTTCTAGAACTCCAGATATGACCAAAACAGTGTAGACTGCGCAACATACCCTGAAATCTGAATTTTCCACATTTTGCTCAATTCTCATCCGTTTTCTCTTCCGATTCTTTCGCCACTTCCCGTTCTTCAATTCTTACCTTATAAATCCTCATGATAGCCTAGGGAAATACGCCATCCTTCATTCCATTGCTCAAATCATCTCCAAAATTGACAGAAACACCAACCCTAAACGATATTTCGCAACCCTGCACAACTAAACACAAACACATCAAAACTACAACAAACTTGAGTACAAGACAATCAATTTAAGCCGATTTAGAATGCTCCAAGTGGATATAAAATCCACTTATCACACCCCCAAACTTAAACCGATGCTTGTCCTCAAGCATAAACAATTACACTATCTAACTAGTACCACTTCCGTAGGTGATCACGGTTGCATTTGGCATATGCAACAAGCCCTTTAAACCCCTAGGCAGCCCTAGTGGACGAGTAAGGTCTCGTGAGGGCCTATAGCGAATGTACCCACAAAATCCATGTAACCTAATGCAATGCGATGCATGAATGCAACTAATATGAAAATGCAATTAATCTAATACTAATATCCTACCATACCTTCAAATCCTCTCATGCCATATCAACTTAAGAATCAAAGTAAGTACGCAATGTCTTGGTGTCGAAAGTGCAAGCATTCACATAGTCTACTCAATTAACATGCATAAGTTCTCACAAGTCCATGTCAAATATAAGAATAAGTTAGTAATCATGCTAAGCCTACAAGAGTACATCTTTGAGACAAAACTCGGGATCTCATACGCAAAAACAAGCAAACACTCACAATTCACTCACAAAAGAATATTCACTCAAGAACAAGGGTAAGTGTATCACTCAATTCCAACAAAATCATAAGCATGCTTGACATTTGGTATCAATCTAACTCTTAACACAACATACATCAATGACGATAATCAAAAGGTCTTTAATTGGGTTGTAACGGGGCTAGGGACAAGGTATGTCAAATAAGCCAAATCAGGTGAAGTGTCAAAAGCTAGTAAGTACCATAATAAATCATACACAACACCCTATTTTCCCCCCACATAATTTTTACTAAAACAAACACTCGACTAGTCGACTAAAGTAGGATCACAACAGACACAAACATGCTCTCATAATATATATATTTTTTCTTTTTTTCTTCTTCTTTTTTTTTTCTTTTTTTTCTTTTTTTTTTCTTTTTTTCTTTTTTTTCCTTTTTCCTTTTTTTTTTCTTTCGAGAGCTAGATAAAACAATAATATAAACAATAACAACGATCCCACAATTTTATTACACATGCCGACTATCAAGTAAACAAACAAACCCAATTTTCAATATTTCCCCCAAAAGTAAGACCAACAATAAACCCCTCCTTGCACACCTTATTACTCCCTTAAGCACTCTACTAGCCTTTGACAATGTGGGTTCAAATTAATGTAAGGCCAATACAAGAAAAGGTCTAGGCAAGTAATGTGGTATGTCACCGAAAAAATATGATTAAGCTCAACGGGTTAACTAATTGATCATGTAAATATGGTGTGGTAATATGGGAAAATATGCGGTTATTCCTAAATGCCTTTATCATTTTAATCGTCAAATAATGTCATGCGTTTCAAGAAAGACCTCAAACAACTGCTAGCAATGCAAACAATCCGTGGACACTCAAGCAAACGAATAAATTGCAACAAATATGCAATAAGGCTCAAAAACTCACTTGGTGGAAAAACATACTCAATCCCAAGCAAAAAAAATCTCTCTAACGCACCTACTTGTATTCAAAGCATGCAAACTAAATCATCTTGCACATATTCATGTCCTTCTAATCACTTACAACATTCAATAAGTCTACTAGCTTCAACTTACTAGTGTATGTGTGTGCACAAGAACAAAGCATAACACTTCTCAATCAAAAGCGTCAACAGCACAAAATTCCTATCAAGCATGGGTGCAAATGCAAACTATTATGAACTCACATGAAATACTAACAAAAAAAACAGAATGTCCTATATGAAACAAATGTAGATAACACAAACATAAATGCATAATTTACTACTACTAATATGCAAAGCATGAAATCCTACATGAACACAATGACTAACAATCACAATTATATACACTACTTATCCCTCAAACCACCCCCAAACTTAGAATATTCAATGTCCTCATTGAATGGAAGTAAATACAAGGGAAAGTAGAAAACATACCTTGGGTTGCCTCCCAAGAAGCGCTTCTTTAACGTCAATAGCTTGACGTTACTTCCAAGCCTCCATTAAGGATGATAATAGTTCGCCTGGTCCTCTCTTCGCGAGACTTCATCGTCATCACGGTGGCACACTTTCTGCCACTTCTCCTCGCCTGGCCTATTCATGTAAGAACTATGTCCTATTCCAATGCCTTCATATATTGACCCAAAATCAGTCAATTTGTAGAACAACACACATTCACGGGCTTCGCTTGAATATAATGGAGGAGGGTAAATGTAAGTTGTTGAAGCCTTTGGTTCCTCAAAGAGAATTTCTTCCATTGGCTCTAATGCGCTACCTCCATCTTTACATTCTGAGACAAGTAGAAGACCTGCATCTTTCCCATGTTCTTCAGCCTCTTGGTACGCACATACCACTTCTCGAAATTTGTGTAGCTCATCAGTGTTTGTTTCAAATAGTGCCCTCTCCAAATCATCCACCATCCTAGCATGATCAAATTCCTCACATGGCTTGTGAACACTAACCTCCTCTTGGAATTTGTCTTCCTCAATTAAGCATGCAGTACCTTGCTCCAAGTCACCATTATTTTCTGGAATTGCCTCTGGTATGAATTGCTGATTCTCTTGATCCAAGGCATTCCTAACTTGAGCAGCTATTGTTTCCAAAGATTTGATAGACGCCTCGTTACTCTTTATACGCATCCTAATCTCCTCCAGAGTCTCTTGTTCCAATGATCTCACAGCTTGAGCAACTAGAATCTCCAAAGATTTGAGGGACTCCTCATTACTCTTCACAAGCATCCTATTCTCCTCCCTAGTAGGAACCTCATCTGACTGAAAAGTAAGAGTAGGTTGCTGATGTTGAAAATCTTCACTACCAAAGAAATATGACATATCCAGAACATCTTGCTGGTACAGTTGAGGATGGTATTGAAAATATGGTTGTTCCTCATAAATCAGAGGTTGAGATTGCCACGGGTCATGTTGCTGTAGAAAATTCTGGTTCTGCTGTTGCAAAATATTCTGAGGATAGTAAGGTTGTGCTCCAAATTGTTGACCTTGATACTGCTGATAAGGCTGCTGAGGTTGTTGAATACCACCTTGGTTGCTCCAGCACTGATACGTCTCATGTGCGCCCGCACATAGCTCACAAACACTAACCACCTGCTGAACTCCATAGTAAGATAGAAAATCCATCTTCAACGTCAACGTTCTCTAACAAGTACCTGAAACACCAACGAACTACAAGAATAGATGAGAAAAAGAAATCCGAGTCAGTGAACTCTAACGACCACTATTGACAAGCACATAAACCAAAAATAAAACACCAATGATCCCCGGCAGCGACGCCAAAAACTTGTTACACTAAATCACGCAAGCGTACGTGGTCACAAGTAATATATAAGGTTAAGTCCAAATTCGTTCCCACGGGGATCAAGTTATGGTTCTATTCAGTAAATATGCCTATGCAACAATGTATGGTTATTATGCACTGCTAAGACAATAACAATTTTGGGTTTATTAAACTAAATTAACTAAGACACAAATTAACAAAACTAAGAATTAACTAACTAACAAGAATTAAAATCTAATTACGTCTGCAAGAGTAAACATGGAATCCTAACTTCATTAAATACTTTGCTTAGATCTGACGCCTTTAATCACTATATGCAATGGTTATGATATCTGATCGAATAACACGAAACAAGTATACGCTACTTCTCAGTATACGAATACCAAACTAAACATACATCCACAAAGGAGATAGAAGATGAATAGACACCAATTATGCTTAGACCCTACATCTCTATAGAATTTGAAAACATAACGGTTGAAGAACAAGTTATTCACATTGATCACATAGGGTAGCATATTATCTCTAATCATGCCACAAATCATGATGTTAAAACATCAACCTATCCTTTGCTAGCATGGCAAGTTCTAAATCTCAAGATCCACTCTCGTTTAGCAAGAGATTAACAAATTAGATGTTCATGACGCATCTATCAATTAAGCATAACCATACGAGGATATCAGATATACATCACACACAGATCTTTAAAGCAATCAAGATACTAAAGCTCCATAAATAAATCCGTTAGAATCCCATGACAACGATTAGTTCATAATCGAACCTCTCGTCATCATGGGATCAAGTGAAACTATGATAAAAACAAAGTATGAAAAAATACAAATAAACCTAAGTAATTGATATGTAATAATTCTACTCCTAATGATGATAATCTTAATGATAATACAATTTACAAGGGTTGGATGTGTTTATATAGGCTCTAGACATCTTGCCCAGCAAGAAAATACCATAGCAGAATTATAATAGAATTTCTGCAAAATACGTTTCCTAAACTGATTCTGATTTAAAGGGAAATTCGTAGCTGACTTTTCTTCAGATATTCTGGAATGTTCCAAACGTAATTGGACCTCTGGACCACTTTAGAATGATAGAAAATCTCGTTATCTTCGCGTGGACTGCTTACGGGCCTCAAACGGACTTCTAGAACTCAAGATATGGTCAAAACAAAATCAGAAATTCTGGCTGATTTTTCACCCGCGCACCACCAGCGCAGGAGCGCCGTTTGGGCGCCTGAGGCGCCGGGACAATCTGCTCAAAATTATGGAAAATTTCCCAGGCTTCGCGTGGGCAGTAAGATCGCTGAAAACGGACTTCTAGAACTCCAGATATGACCAAAACAGTGTAGACTGCGCAACATACCCTGAAATCTGAATTTTCCACATTTTGCTCAATTCTCATCCGTTTTCTCTTCCGATTCTTTCGCCACTTCCCGTTCTTCAATTCTTACCTTATAAATCCTCATGATAGCCTAGGGAAATACGCCATCCTTCATTCCATTGCTCAAATCATCTCCAAAATTGACAGAAACACCAACCCTAAACGATATTTCGCAACCCTGCACAACTAAACACAAACACATCAAAACTACAACAAACTTGAGTACAAGACAATCAATTTAAGCCGATTTAGAATGCTCCAAGTGGATATAAAATCCACTTATCAACTCTCAAGAAGAAGGCATTGATTATGATGAAACCTTTGCACCTGTAGCAAGATTGGAAGTAATCAGGATGTTTCTGGCATTTGCAGCTCATTCAATTTCAAGATATACCAGATGGATGTAAAAAGTGCTTTTTTTTTTTTGCTAATTAAAAATTTATACCATAAAGGAACAACTGATACACATCCAGGGGCATACCCCGCGAAGTCAACAAGCAAACAAAACAAATGTCATAGCATCATAAAGACACTATACAATCAACATACAAAGAGAACTAGATTAAACTAGTTTAAACCCACAAAATGAGACCTATGCCAAGTACAAATAGTAAAAGTGACCACCCGGTCCACATCCAAGAAACGTAAACTGGCTCCATACTCATGTTGCATGACCCTGAGTCATTACATGACATTCTAACCTCCATAGCACACGGAAGGATTCCCACACAATTTCGTCCATTGGCTTTGAAAGGACCAGCAAAAAGAAATATGAAATCCCAAGGAGGGCCATCCGTCCTTATGTTCTCAACCGAAAAATCACCCAGAGCTGTGACACTTTGCGAACATGATTCTTCCCACGTCTGGTCCAGAACCCTAATCGTGTTCTCAGCAGGAGCACTGTACCTAGTCTCACGGTTCCATCCTTGAAGTCTTAGCCCCAACATCTTCATCCATTCCCCAACAGCAGCATCCCCCCACTTCGCTGCTCCCTAAGTACCTTCCACTTCATTATCACACACCAGCCCATGCACAACATCAAACCTGTTCCGAAGCAAGGTTCCCCATCTACCAGCAACACTACCCAGTTCATACAGAGAAACCAAATCCGATCTGGTAAAAATTGTAAGCACAACATTCCTTGTAGACTCATCAATAAGTCGGCTCAGGCTTCTCCATATAGCCTACAGAAGCTTCCTCTTGTGGCTCCTTGGTGTTTCATGGAATCCAGACCCATCGACCTTCGATAAAGGAGTTCGAGTCGACAACATCACTTTAAGAACAGGAGTACCGCAAACCTCCAGAATTACCTCGATTATGTTGCATCTACAACAAACATCGGCCACATGGTTTCCACACATTTGTCTCTTAATATTCAATGTTCCATCACAAGAAACATTCACAATACCCAAAATAACTTGTTCTAATATCAACGAAAAGTCAAAGACATGCCCAAAGCATGAAGCTTTAGGTTTGCAATTCTGCATCTTAAGCCCAACCACAATTGCATGAGCAATCAAAGAGTTCACAGCAGGAACACTGCATAAAGAAATAGTTGGACCACCAGCCATGGTACCTTCCAACAAGAACAACAGACTAATACAAGCCTCAATCATAATCCGCAACCAACGATCCTGAAAGTCAATTACCTGCAAATTCTTCCTCAGAACTCCTTCAAGCAACCTGTCAAGAGAGTTGCTACCATCTTGGACCATCACAAATCCATAATGATACACCACTTCATCAGAAATCAGATTGTTCTCTACAATACACCCCAGACTTCCGTCAAACATCATGTAAGCAATACATCCCGCTATCATATCACGCGTGGATCTAGCGACGAGAAAGGGATTCACCCCTTCTTTAAAAGTGAGGAGATCAGATTCTTCAAGAATCACATCCAGATTAACCGCATCACTCAAGGAGATTGGAGAAACCTTTGGCAAACACATCAGATTTGGTAAAGACCACTTAACCGTGAGGCGAGAAGTTATCTGTAAGCAAACCCAAGAGATGAGCCCCATCTCAACATTGGCTAGAATATCCAACACCAGAGATTCAAAAAACGAACTCATCTTTGATAGCGACATTATGTCAAACACCTTATGTTCTCCTTGAATTTGAATGTCATTAAGAGAATAGCCCACTAGGGACACCACATCATTAGACTGGATTAGGGACTCTGTAACAACAAAGACCCATTGCCCAGCAATAAACCCACTAAAAACAGTAGGCTCAACAGACAAGACTTCGTAGCAAACGCCGAGACTCAAACTCACACTGAGTTCAACTAAACAATTCTTCCAGGGCGCAGGTGACCAAGTCGAAAAGACCACTAAGGTGTCCTTCCTCCGAAAGACCAAGAGGCTACTCGCAATAACCTCAGCCACCATGAATATAAACTCCCGAGCATCATGTATCAAAAGAGGCAGGCCCGAACTCCCGACCACCGCCGGAGAAAAAACATAAAGAAACACTCCCTTTGAATTTCTTGCCTGAAACTCAGTGAAATCCATCACCTCACGAAGTGAGGAGATCTTAGAAACCAACAGATCTTTAGTTCGAAATTCAAAGAATTTCAGAACCAAAGAACCCATCTCGAACAAGCTTAAGTATAATAAATAAGAAATTTTTAAATAAAGGGTTAAAGAAAGAAGGAGAATGGATTTGCGAGGGATTATATGGTCAGATTAATGGAAATGGGTTTAGATTTGGAAGATTTTAGGTGGCGGCTATCTAGGGTTTTTAGAGAGAAGTTAGAGAAAACGACTCTCATTTCCCCCTTCTACAAATTGGGTATTCTCTTCTCTATTGTAAAGAGTGCTTTTCTAAATGGCAAGCTTGATGAGGAAGTGTATGTGGATCAACCACCTGGATTTGTTGATCCAAAGTTTCCAAATCATGTCTACAAACTTGACAAGGCATGTTATGAGAGTCGCTAGAGAGAGAAACGCTCTCCCTTCTCTCTAAAACCCTAATCTCTTCCTTCAGCCGCCTTAACACTTACACCTTTTTTCATTAGATTTTCATAGCATCTATTCATAATTCCATCTTCCTTCTCTAATATTTCACCTACACACCATATTTCTTAATTATATATAGTATGTTTTTCGTTTATGTGTATCCAGATGTTTTATCCATTACTTTTGATGGAGATTATGGGTTTGCACTTGTTTTGGGGGTCTTCTCTATCGGCGAGAACCTCATCTTGGTCATAGATAACGTGTCCCGAAAGAGTTTCTTGATGGATATTTGTGCTCTTCCGTCTTCATCTCTTCTGGATTTGAAGGGTTCTAGTGAGGGGGTTATGAATGGAGAAATCTTTCGTGTTGAGCTTACCAATTCTGGTGGCTTGGTTCCCAAGATGGGCTTGCAGTCCTATGGGTTCAGTGTTGAGAGGGAAACCTTTGAGAATCGAGCGAAGGCTGTTGATGCAAAGAATGAGGTTTAGCACAGGGATGAACATAAGGTGTTTGTAAAAATGCCCCTGTTAAAGAAGAGTTTAAAAATTAAAGATGAAGGGCAGGTGTTTGTCTTTTTGCATCAGAGAGAAGCTTTCTTGATGGCCTCTGTTGTGAAGGGGTTGGAGATTTTTGATTGTATTTACTTGAATGGTGTTTTCATGTGGTTTTCATTTGACGGTTTTAGGGGTATGGATGAGTACACTATATGTGCTGGTATCTTTAATATCAATTGGAATGCCTTCAGGATGATTATTGCTATTCTTGATAGGCTAAATTCTATTGGTCAGATGTTGTGCTTGATGCCGAAGTGTAGGTTGAGCTCATTGCAATCTGAATGTGTGATTCTCAAAGACGGTTTTGTTTCAAGGTATGGTGAGCTGGTGGTAGCTACCAGGTATGACAAATGTGTGGGTGGGTCCAAACTCACAAATTTAGTTTGCGGCCTAATATGTTTATGTCAGACCGCTGATTGTGAGGTTATCATGGAGGACCTGCAAATGGATGAATGTGAGTTACAAGGGGGGGGGGGGGGGTTTCCCAGATTTTGAGAGTTGTGACTAACGGTCGCAAACTATTTGATGATATGCCTCATCCAGATTTCTGTTTGGGGAAGAGAATAACTATGGTTTCTATTGAAGGGGGAGCTTCTTCCCTTGTGTTTGCTGATGTGTGCCATCCTGCTGATGTGTGCCACCATGTGTGCCATCCTGCTGATGTGTGCCACCATGTGTGCCACCATGTTCCTGCTGATGTGTGCCACCATGTGTGCCATCCTGCTGATGTGTGCCACCATATGTGCCATCTTGTAGATGTATGCCACCATGTGTGCCACCATATGTGCCATCCTGCTGATGTGTGCCACCACGTGTGCCACCATGTTCCTGCTGATGTGTGCCACCATATGTGCCATCCTGCTGATGTGTGCCACCCTGCTACAAGTGGTGATATAAGGATTGTGCAGTTTAGTTGTTGCAGATCCCTTGTTTTGTGACTTGTGACAACTGGAACTTGCTCTGTTTTGTTGGTGTGCAATCATGGCATGCTGTCCAGCAGGGATGAGGTTGATTGTTGTATGCATGGGTGGAACAATGATGTTGTCCATCAGATTATGGCGGGGTTCGCTGATTTCAATCAGACCTCTATATTTGCAAAGGAGTTTGACGATGATGGGGTTTTGCTTTGGGCGCATATGCAGTTCAAAAGGGGAGGCCCTTCCAACAGGGGTTATTTATGTGTTTTGTTGATGTATTTTGATGTTTTTTTTTTTGCTAAGTTAAAAATTTTATATCACCAAATGGAGCTACATGAGAATCTGGGGCATACCCCAACACAACATCTACAAAATACACCTAGAAAAGGTCAACATGACCGACCAAGCTCAACTAGATACTAGGCCTATCCGTAAAGGAGAAGAACAAGGGATGGGTCCTTTCGAACCCACTTTTGGAATGAAGAACAAGAAAACAGCTTCTCTCTAATAAGGCACTTGACCTTAAGACTAAGCACCTGCGTCACTTGTCCTGGACCTGCATTGTGGATTCTAAAATTTCGCTCTTTCCATACACTATATATGCATGTTGTTAAGTACACCCCTGCAATAACCTTCTTCTGCTCTGACAGGGAGGTTTGAAAGAAGTCACCCTGCTACCACCTTACCCAGTCATCATTAAGCCGGAACGGCACCACCTTACTTAGGAGGTTGAAGTACGGACAAGTAGTAAACAAATGGCCTATAGACTCCCTGTCTGTGCTGCATAGGACACACATTGGATCAACCCTCATGCCAAATGTTATCATACGGTCTTTTGTAAGAAGTCTATTCTCGATAGCTAGCCACGAAATGAAGGAACATTTCGGAATGTTGAAAGAGCTCCAAACCAGGCCAACCCAATCGACCCCCTGCCCAGAATCACGAATGGATGCCCAAATTAATGACAGTTTAATCATGTTTGGCTGAAGTCCATCCCAAGTGATCTTATCATATCTATGGACTTGAGTTTGAGATGCCCTTCTTCTAACCTCCTATACATCCATGTGATTTGAATTTGGAAGCCTCCAAGCCCCATTCTGCTGGTAAGAGTTGATAAGAGCCATACTAGTCGATTATGCATTCGAAATCACCGAGGGAGAAATGAGAGCTAAAGGCTTCTTGTTGGCCCAAGGGTCATGCCAAAAGAGAAACCCAGATGCAACTCCAACATTATATGTAACATAAGACAGAGCTTGAGATCTAGCATTAAAGATTTTCCTAGCAATCCAGCAGCATCTATATGGCATTGCTGCTGTCCAGAACACTTTCCTTCGAAGTAGAACTCTGTGGAACCAGGCAATCCAGAGAGAATCAGAGTTGGGTTGGAGCAGGCGCCATAGCTGATGCAGAATAGCAGCTTGGTTCCATTCAAATACATTTTTAATCCCCAACCCACCCTCGACTTTAGGATTACAGCAATCCTCCCATTTTACTTTGTAATGGCATTTTCCCGAGTCCTTGTAGAATCCCCCCCAAAGAAACTTAAAGAACAAGCTATTAATCTTCTTAAGGACAGCCTTTGGAAGAAAGATATACATACTCCAGTAGCCAACAATACTAGCCATTACTGCTTTAATAAGCAACAGATGACCAGCAAAGTTGAGAAAACGAGCCATCCAGCTTTCAATCCGTCTGCACAATTTAGCTACCAAGGCAGTGCATTCCCTGCTATTAAGTTTACCAGTTAAGAGAGGCAAACCCAAGTAGGATATAGGGAGAGTACCTTTTTGAAAACCAGTCACCTCTAAGATGTCCTCAACAGCATTAGAACCCACATTAGCGAAGAAACATAAAGACTTATCACGATTAGGTATCAAATTTGAGAATATAGAGAAGCTGTTAACCCCATCCATCAGCTTAGCGACAGAGTTGGAATTTCCATGCCTTGAGTGGGTTTTGGATTCTAAGGGTTTGGAGAGACTGGTTGTGGTGATGTTTTCTGATCTTTGCTATGATCTTGCACATTTCCGAGGATGTATTCTTGTGGGAATTGAGGCGGCGGTTAATGAATCTATAAGGGAAGGTGGAGAGGTGTTTATCCTAATGGGGGTTCAAGATGTGATGCATAATTCTGGAATGCTTATTTCATCCAGCAAGGTGAAGTCCCAACAGGTATTTGAGGACTCTATGTTCACGTTTGTTTTTTTAAGTGTCAATTTGATGGGGTTTGTGAAATTCCCTGATGAGAAGTGGCTGGTCCTGAATGCCAATGTTAAAATGGGACATGAATTCAGTATGATTCATGTGGAGGTATTTGCTTCCAATAAGAACGATGGTTTAGAAATTAGTGTTGTGTTTGTCGATTTGCCTATTCGACACATTTCAAAGGCTCTTGTGCTGGTGATGGAACAAAGCTCCACGATTTATGGGAAGCAGCCTAGGTGGTCTTGTCTGAATTCATGTTCTCTTAATGATAAAATCAGTCCGTCTAGTATGGATCAGATGGTCGAGGGGGTCTAGTACTCTTATTCGGTTCAGGTTGGGAGTTATGTGAACATTAGATTGAAGGGGTCTGGTCGTTGCTTTGGATCTGTCTTAAATATGTGTGTGATGAATGGGAAATTTGGGAAGTTTATGTGTGAACATGGAGGTTCCACTTTGTTGCTCAGTATGCTGGGATGTGAACCGGGAGGTTCCAATTTCTTTATTGGCATTGTTAGGATTTGTATTTAGTCTAGCCTAGCTAGATAGTTTCTAAGTTGACTTGATTTGTGGATCGAGTATGCTATGATGTTATGATGTTTCTGTTGTTATTTATTCTCTGTTGTTCCGCTAGGTAGATGTGTTGCTTATCGCAGGGTATGCCCCTAGAGATGTAATCTTTTGCCTGTGGTATAAATTTTTAATTAGCAAAAAAAAAACTTGACAAGGCACTTTATGGACTAAAGCAGGCACCAAGAGCATGGTATGAGACTTTGTCTAAATTTCTTCTTGAAAATGGCTTCACAAGAGGTACGATTGACAAAACTCTATTCTTTAGAAAGATAAAAGGTGAATTGCTTTTGGTTCAAGTTTATGTTGATGATATTATTTTTGGTTCTACTAATGAAAAGTTGTGTGCTAAGTTTAGCAAGCTTATGCAGTCCAAGTATCAGATGAGCATGATGGGTGAACTAAATTATTTCTTAGGCTTGCAGGTCAAATAGACTAAGACTGGTATTTTCATTAATTAGTCAAAGTATATCAAAGATCTTTTAAGAAGGTTTGACTTTCAAGACTGTGCAGTTGCAAAAGCCACTAAAGTAGACTCTGATCTTAAGGGAAAGACTGTGGATAATACTAGTTATAGAGGCATGATAGGCTCATTGTTATATCTAACTGCAAGTAGACCAGATATAATGTTTTCTACCTGTTTATTTGCTAGATTCCAAAGTGATCCTAAGGAATCTCATTTAATTGCTGTGAAGAGAATTTTTAGATATCTCAAAGGAACTCCAAATCTTGGTTTGTGGTATCCTAGAGAATCTGACTTCTCCCTAATTGGCTATTCAGACTCTGATTATGCAGGGTGTAAAATAGACAGGAAAAGCACTATAGGTACATGTCAATTCTTGGGAAACAGATTGATTTCTTGGGCAAGCAAGAAGCAACAATCAGTTTCAACCTCAACTGTAGAAGCTGAGTATATAGCAGCAGGCAGTTGTTGTGCACAGCTCCTATGGATAAAAAATCGGTTGATGGATTATGGTATGACACTCAGTAATATTCCTATGTTTTCTGATAATACTAGTGCTATCAAAATTGCAGAAAATCCAGTTCAACATTCAAGGACTAAGCACATTGATGTCAGGTATCATTTTATTAGAGAACATATTGAGAATGGTACTGTGGAACTTCATTTTGTTTCTACTGACAAACAGCTTGCAGATATTCTAACAAAACCACTTGATGAGTCTACATTCAGTAGGTTAGTAAGTGAGTTAGGAATGTTAAATTTCTAGATCTTTAACATCTTCAAGAGTAGCAAGGTATGTTGTTTTCAGCTTATAGACTTGATAATCTTATCAGGATCTATATTTGATTGTTAAATGCTTAAATTGTAACATTGTACCTTGATAAATTTCAGTATGATAGACTTGTTAATAAACATCAGGAACAGGATTGCTATCAATATGCTGATGTCATCAGGATTTCATTGTCAGTATCATGATTGTGAAATTTGTGCTTGCTATTGTTTCAAATCCTGAACTTCATGTAATATAGTGGTCTAATTCTGAGTTTTGTTAAGTCTATGTGAGCAAGTTTTAATTCGTTCAAACTGATAGTTTATATTGTCATTCAAATCAGTCAATAAACAACAAAAGACAAGTAGATAATAAGAAATTGTATTTTCATTAATTGAAAGCATTACATATATGGAATTGAAATACAAATATCTTTTTGTCTAACTTCTACTGATAATCCTATTCTTGTCTAAAGTTGTTGCGGTTCTTAGTCTTCTGAGATACAGGACAAGGAGCATCTCAAGAAATCCATCAGGGAATTTTAACAGTCTCATCTGCTCTTGGATTCCTTGTCTGGGCGACTTGAATGAGAGCAACTGACTTGAATGTATAGCATCCCCATCAAGATCAACCTAAGACTCTCGGCCAAATTCTTCATCCTCAAGTTTTGAGGAGGTTAGAGAGTGATTGTATCCAACAGATGGATGTTTTAAGAGAAGGTTCTGGACATTATGAGGATCTACTTCAATCACGTCTAAAACGATGAGAAAAGTCATCTCTTCAAAAAGACGAATTATGAACCATTGATAATGAAAAATTTGTTCATCATTTGTGAGGAATCAAAAGATGGGATTGTAGGTCATTTTTTGGTGGAAGCTCTGTGTTTACAGAGAGTTTTGTGTGGTTTTGGAGTTAAGAAAGGCAAGAGACATCAAGCGTTTATAAAGGAAAGAGTGAGAAGCTGAACAGTCATTTTGAAGTGTTCAATGTATTTGCGTAAATATCTATGCGTATGACTGACTCTCTCATATTTCCAAGATATTTTTGACGATCTAACAAAATATTCTTTTGTTTAGATTATTGATGTTCTTTTCAGGTTAAATTCAAAAAATTGCCACGTGGAACTCCATTTAATCTCTGAAATCAGGATGATAGTGTTGGAATTCGAGCATCAAAACACAGCGGAAACAATAAAAATTAAATCGAATTCCAAGCCCGGGATCCATGTTTAATGTAACACCCCCAGATTCGGGGTCAGGGATCTGGTCGTTACGGTCTCAATATCCATCCACAAAACCAAAATAATCTAAATTACAACCTTGTGACCCAAAACAACAACATAAAACACACCCGTTATAGTCCCAGAGATGAAATCAGAGTAACCATCAATATTATTAATCACAAGTTTGAGTTCTTACAACCCAAAGAATTACAATTAACCATTACATACTCTTTGCCATCTATTTGTATATGCCATATAATAAATACATTCGATACTCAAATGCTAAAAACTAACCTACTAGTAGCTGTATCCTCATCAATGGTAGCTATGACCTCAGTGGTTAATCCACTGACGGCTGACACCTGCTTACGCTGAGTGCGTCTTGCGCGACCATCTGATCTAGCTGTTGTTGTGATATAGATAAATAAAGCAAGGGTGAGCAATAGCCCACCAAAAAGAATATAACTGAACAGTAATAATATATAGCAGTTCAAAATATCTTTGATACCATATGCCATGCATTAACGAACGTAGTACCAATATAAGGTATAATATGAAGTTACAAGGTAACTCAAAATATATTTGTTCCATGGAAATATCTGCTATGTCAAAGATAATCAAGATATTATCAATTTTCGTAATAGAGGAATTTGTAGGAAGAATATTGCAATTCCCGTTCAACACTTTTCAACCCTGCCAACAATGATAATGTTGTAGATAATTTCCCAATTTGGAAGATGAACTAATACGGGAGCTTGCCGCGCCAGGAGCCACAACATTTACGATGATCAGTCGCATGTCATGCTCCCCATCATTTGTTCTCTACATGTAGAAGGAAGCACCGACGGATCGCCCGCCCTCTGGAACCCCCCGGCCAACGGTTGGGCCATTAATTGCTGGACCGGCGCCACTCGGCCAATTACGCGTCTCCTAGTTCGAATAACATCCATAACTCTGAAACATAAAGTTCGTCCCCCTTTCCCCAAGTATAGTACTTGTTGATAGGGCTCCACAAAGTAGTCGTATCTAATTGGAAAGGAAAATTTCACAAATATTTCCCAAGCTGATGCTTGTTAATGGATATAAACTTGTTCCATCAATCTTACCCCTCGAGCGTTGAGGAGGTAACCAAACAGACTCATATCGATGTTTGAAAGAATCTAGATGTGAGTGACAAGATAGTTTAGCAAGTATAGGACCGGGCAGTCCAATAAATAACATCTCTCAGGTGAGGTCCCCTTATATATTTTTGGAACTTGAGCGAGTATTTAAATCTTCTTATAAGATAGATTTAAATGGAAATAAAGTTTTGGGAACCTCCCCTTGATAAAAATAGTCATAAAATACTCCGAAATATTTTACACCATGTCTGAAGATGAAAGCTAATCTTTGAATAATATGAATCATTATAAAAAGAATTTAAAAGAATTTAAATAAATATTCCAAGAATATTTATTAAATCAATAATAATTAAGGAATATGATTAAATCATAATATTGCTCGTCAGTAATCCTCGAATAAATATATATAGAATTATTTAATAAATAACTCTCTTCTTTAAATGAATATTCAAAATAATATTCATTAATTAAATAAACTCAAATAAATGTTTAAAATAATGTTCACTAAATAAATCCAATCTTAAATGGATATTTGAAAATAATATTCATTTAATAAATAAAATTATAAATAAATATCCAAATAATATTCTTTTAGTAATCAAAACTTTAAAGAAATATTCGAAGCAATATTCCTTGAGTAAATAAAACTCCAAATGAATATTTTAAAATAATATTCATCAAGTACATAAAATTTTAAATGAATATTCAAAATAATATTAATTTAATAAATAAATTTCAAATGAATATTCAATTGATATTCATTAAACAATTAATGTTCTAAATGAATATCCAAATAATATTCATTTAACAAATAATATTCTAAATAAATATCCAAATGATATTCATTTAGTAATCAAAACCTTAATATTCGAAATAATATTCCTTGAGTAATTAGAACTTCCAAAGAATAATTTTAAAATAATATTTATCAAATACATAAAACTTAAATGAATATCCGAAAGTGATATTCATTTAATGAATAAAATCCCAATGAATATCAAAGTAATTATTCATTAATAATCAACTCTAATGAATATTCAAAAATAATATTCATTTAATACTTCTCGACTGAAATAATACTCAAATAACATTTCTCGAAAGATTTCCAAGTATTTGATACTTTTATGGAAATATAAATAATGTTTAATAATAACATTCCTCAAAATGAATACTACTCTGTCGCTGGAATCCCTCCGGGTTTCCACGACTATTTATATAACACAAAATACCGACTCCCGGTCTCATATTTAAAGAATAAATATCATACGCCCTTCACTAAGGGTCCTAGCAACACAATCCTGCTTATAACTGATAATCCATATCTAGTCTATAAGCCAATATTAATTCAGGGAACAAGTATTCCAATATACTTTTGAAAACAACATGCATGCTATGACATATGTATAACAACAATCATATATATTATCACAACAACAGTTCCAAGGTATTGGAAACTTGCCTGGTAATCCTGTAGGGGTAGTGTGCCTCGTGTAAATCCAGTGATCTTTAAATAGTCACAATAACCGAGGTCAATCACTTAACATTTCGAAGGTTAAGTATAACTTAACTTAAGTCAGGTAAGTTTAGTCCAAAACACACCTCGAACACATCCTTAATGTCGGATCTTTCGTATATCTTACCTAATCATTTATAACCTTGTTCTTTGCACCAATATGTGGTCTTGATAATTCTTAACAAGTTTCGTGTTTTAGTCGACTCGAGATTCCTCTTTTAATCTATCCCAAATGGGTGGTCAAAGTAGTACCTCTAGAGTTGACTTTCCTGAGAATTACTATTCTGGGACTCATACTCCAACACTTTTAATAAATCACTGGAACCGTATTTAATTACGAAACCACTTCTAAAATCATCCTTAGTATTTGTAATATTTATCGTAAAATTTCCAATTCGAAGCCACGGGTCTAGATAGGTGAATTGTATTTTTGAAGTTCAGTCGACTACGGATCTTTACTATTCACACCTCTTTCACTAAAACGTTCATAACTCGGTAACCGTTAACTCAAATGATGCACCGTTTTCGTGTACATACTCTAGAGAATGTCTATAAGGTGGCTAGCTCAAAATCTAACTTTGGTCAGAAGATCAATATTTCCAGATTTACTAAAACAGGGCAGGAGCCTTTTAGTGACTAGTGTTACCTCCGAAAAGTGGTTTCTTCGCACTTAACCTTGATTCGAACATTTTTATAAAATCGGAAAACGATCCATTTTACTCGTGGTTTTCTCTCACGCCTTCCTTATGACCTCTAATATTTAATTACCATGATTCGTCACTGACTTATTCATGTTAAGGGATTCCAATTTCAGTTACGAACTTTTGTTTACGGTTTCGAACGACTTTTACGAATTTAATCATAACTCCTAAACCGTAAGTCCATTTCATGCGAACTTTATATCAAAACGAAGCTTATAACATAATCTATCTTATCATGGCAGAAAACGAAGACAAACAGTGAGTTACATGTTCTGTCCAGTTCGTGATCTTAAGGTTAATGAATTTTCGGCATTACGAAGGCTATAAATCGAATGTTTCAAAAATCTTTCCAACACAACAAAGCCACACCAAGCATCTAATCAACTTATACACATGATTCTCATCTCAAGAGGTCCAAGAATACATCACTTATTCATAATAATCATCATGTATCCAATCAACCATAAATCATGTTAACAAGCTTATAATCATACCAATAACACTACTAGGTTAAAACCCACCAAGAACATGCATAATATCAAACTAAGATCTAGGGTTCAAGTGGTTATACCTTCCTTTGAGTATGCTACAACCTTACTAGGCTTTGTATGGTCCTTAAAAGTGCTTAGGCTTGCTAGATCCACCATGAAAACAAGAGAAATCCAAAGTTGGTTCATAAGAACACTATTCATCATCGTCTTTAACTTGGATTTTGATCATGATAAACTTAATGGATGATGATGAGATTCAAGATATACCTTCTACTCTTCTTCCTCTTTGATTTAAGCTCTAGATGGTAGGATTTGGTTGGTAAAATCTCTCCCTCCCCCTTGAATTTGAAGCTTGGCCGAGAGCACCATTATGGTGTGGTGGTTTTGTTTTGTTTTTTTTTTTGATAATAATGCAATAATACATGTATTATACATCTATTTATTTGGATGCATCTTCCCTTGGCTAGGTGTCAAGCTCTCATTGGTTTATGGTAGATTTTCTTATCCACAACATTTCCACCAAGTCCTCATCTTTGTTTCTTTTGCACTTAAGTCCTTGGTTTATTACATTTTAATGCTTTTTACTTTAATAATAGGTGTGATGTCATGATCCACTAACTTGGGTGGTGTGTAATGCAACTTGGATGCATCCCTTTTATTTACCGACTTGATTCCTTTGTCCGGTTATTGCTCGTTTCGATTGATCGTTCGTAGAAATATCTCACGGATTCTAGTTAAGGTTTCACAGGAAACCTTCTTAATACTTATAATACTATTCTCCATCTTCCTTAATACTTCTCGACTTTAAATTCCTTAAATCCTCTTAATAAATCCTTAAGTCTTTCAGTGTCCAGGAAAATCTCGGAGAAAATAAAAGTGCTAATTTTCTGAATCCGATATCGTTTACATACACTTATCTCGCCCCTGGATCATGAATACGAACTCAGAAATCCGTTCTGAATACTTCTATATAGCGTCGTCTAACTCATATTCTCATTTTCCACCAAAAACACTATTCATCCCCTTATTCTCTTTTTATTCCCTATATATTTGTAAAAATGTCCTTGTTCTCTTTCGGGCGTTCCTTAACCCTTTTACGGAACCGCTGGACTAACAACAGATATTGATTTGGATGACACAAGAATATCTCCTTCCTCTTTGGAGTGCCATAACTTATTTCTTAGGAGATAGATCATTCTTATCTATGCTGTCAACCAAAAGCATTCTTCATGACATATAAATATTTGAACCTAAATCCATCCCATCCCATTCATTCATTCTTTGTTAATACCTTGTAGTCGGAGTCACTGTTCATTCTTTTATTAATATATAAAAAGTTTTAATTCTACCGAAAATTCGGGTTCTTACAGTCTCCCCTCCTTAAAAGGATTCCGTCCCGGAATCAGGTAGAAGACAAATGGGGTACTTGTTGATCATTTCACTTTCCAGTTCCCCGGTCAATCCTTAATCATTCCAATACTCTTACAGCACACCTCACTAGTGCTATAATATATCTTTTATCCTTTTTTCATCAACTGTGCTACTTTTCGTACAACACGCTATCCGGGTTATGCTCTTACTCAGTTGTATACTACTTTCCTTATTGGTATCGGTAGTGACTTCGGTATCACTATCGTGCTGCTAATTTCAGAGATAACTTCACTCGTAATTATGCAATTCCTGATCGCTTTAATCTTCGCAATCTCGATCAATACATAGAATTAGAAGAATTTATTGAGTGATCACTATGATCAATGAACATTTGTCCTATTGCATAGTTAGTACAGAAGGTGGCCAGCCTTTAGTACTTGACAAGCAATTTAGACAAGCTATGGTATTCCACTTAGACTCCTATCACATAGACAGGTAGTCACGTAGCAGTACCTCCCCTCTTTAAAGGGTTGTTCTTCTCAATTTAGAAGAAGATAAATAAGGGATAATAAAAGGAAAGAATTTCAAAGAATTATATAAGAGAATTTTCATGATTGTCAAAATATCATACTCAGAATTTACCTCTGAACTATAGAGGTTTATTAGGGAAGAAAGTAATCGTATTCGTATCAAATACTACTTTATCGTAATCTCACATATCACATGTTCTTGTTGCTCTGTCCATCATTCTATGGACCTATACTCTTGTTTGATATTAGCATTACTTACTTTTGGAAAATGCTTCAACCTCTCAGGTTAAATGTTGGATTTCTCGCTTGACATTATTATTACTGACATTTCACGCCACGACACTGGCTCTTTCGTATTCATAATACTAACACTATCAGGTTGTCATTCCGAGAGCTCGTTAGGAAAACCCATTCATAACATTCCTTGCTTCATATTTCATAATTATCTCCCAATCTTTTCTTTATCAATGACATCCTTTCTATTATCTAATTCGCATTTACTTCTGTTGTTTAACTCCACCGACATCTCAGTGTTGAGACACTCGTCACCTTTATTCAATATGTGTCACATGATTTGGTCAAACTTTCCTTTGTTCAACCATCTAGATTTTCACTTTCTCATTCCATGAGTCCCTTTATTACTTGATTAACCTATTCCAAATTTTCTCGACTTCCCCCAACTTAAAGGGGTCAATTTGTATGTCATTTATGCTTCTAATTCCAACTTTCTGTTATGGCCAACAGCTTTGCCATGACAATTCCATACTTTTCCTGCTTCATTACTAGGGTTTCTCAGGAGTCCGCAGATCTACTCCCTTATTGATCCTCAACTCTATATTCATCTCTATCAGTCACTTGTTTCCATAGTCGTTATCACCTAATTTCTCAGAAGGATCACCATCGTTTATCGTTTACGCAGTGCTTTAATAGCTAAACATACGGATTTCATAGTTGTCAATTTAATATCCTCTAGGAAAACAAATTAATCACTATTCCCTTTCCATAAGGAACGCTTCCTGAACTTGACGTAGATATTACATGAAGTAGAAAAAATTTGCAGGAGAGCTTCCAGCATCACAGCTGGAACTGACTGGTGAGATTATTAATCATATGTCTCCAGTATAAAACTGGAAGCTTAACAGTTTACTTAATCACTTTCCGAACCTTATTAATTCTTTTCACAAGGATACTTTTCAGCATCACGACTCTCCAACCTCATATTCTCTATCGTGTTTGCACAGAAATACACCACAATACTTTCTTATCATTCATCATCATGCCAATTAGCTTGTCAATATCTGTACCAATCTACCCTCTGTATTCAGTCATTCCTAAAATAAGGAAGAGTCTCTTGGGGAATTTGGTCTGGCCTATCGCAGAGCCTTCTAGTGTCGATAATGTGCTGCAGACAAAATCAGGAATCGAATGTTTACTTAAACTATCCTTATAGTTGATCATCGTACAATCATCAGGGGAACGTAAATTCCTTCATCACATTCTGACCTTCAAGGTCCTTCTTACTATCACTCTATCTCTTGAGTATGAGCATATATACCAAGAGAAAACATATTCCAGCCTTTTTCCAAAAGTCATTGCTTCCACCTTTCTGTGTGAACTTTATCACGGTTACTCCCAATCATACCTAGGATATTTCTTATCTTAGTCCTTTCTCATTTTAGAATAATCTCAACCTTATTGGTTCAATCCATACTTTCTCATGGTTTCATACATGCTTTAACTGGCCTTATTGCTACTATGTCATACATTCCTTACCAAACTTCCCTTTTGAAGTTCAGAATATTACCTCTTCCATTGTAAGGTTTCTTAGGTCATCCTCATCATTCCTCCTGTATCTTCTGGGTACAGGGTATATCAAACATCATTAATCAATTCTATAACAATTTTGTCTATGTATTTTTAGAGACTCCTCTCCACAATTCCTTACAGGTTATTGATACCATGGTCGATTCAACTTATATCGTCTGATTTCACAACGTCTTTATTAGGGGTGATGTTATCCTTTGTGCATCCCTCAGGGTTCGTCTTAATCTATGGACATTCTATCCTCAATTCTATTTTCAAGGAATACTTCCATCCTGTACTTGGCAATTTAATCATATATCCATTATAAGGGTCTCTTTTCAATCGATAGGTAGCCTAATGCTAACCTCTTCTTTCAAACGAATGTCAGTATATATGACCCTCCAAAAGACAACATATGTCTATTTGTCTTTCTTACAGAACTTGGTAATAGTAGCAAGGATGTTCTAGAAGATATTGGTCGTTTTCAACATGAATCTCTTAGTGCCCAATGCTCCTCTTGAGGACACTAAGCTTCAGATAACATTTATGCATCATACTGCACTAACTTTGGCAATCTTCGTAACTCTTCATTGGTCAGTACCCTCAATCCTAATACGTCCATGGTATATATAAAATCCATTATCATGTATCTCAATTCATTTTATATCAAAAGTCCTCGCGGTTGGCACTTGGTTAGAAGCACCCCGCTTTGTCCTTATATTGCTGGTTTAGTAACTTGATAATCCTTAGTGACCTGGTCCCACTGGCCGTGCTAAAATATGTGAGTTTAGGGGTTGGCTAATAGCAGTACTTTTCTAGCAAGTGCTGGCATAGTGCCTTCGACTTTGATACCTTTTGATCTTTTCAAAACTTTACTCCATATAAGTCTCAATTGACTTCTCGGTACCGTCTCCGGTCACCTTTCCTTATTTTTTATCTTTTCAACTATTCTTATTAATTCCATGTGCCACAAAAGTTTACACTCTTGGCATAACAGCCTTTTCATTTAAGTCAATCCCGGAATTTCTCAGTCCGGCTTGTTTCTTAATTACATTTCCCTTTTTCCGTCAAGTTAGTCGTTCCACGAAACTGGCACTACTAGGGCCTCCCGAGTCTGATGAACCGAGCTATCCAAATGCATCCACAATTACCCTACCGTGTTGCACAAGCATATCACCTAAACCTGTACGAGGTGCATCCTAATAAATTCCAAAATTTTCCTTCCTTCATTAGGTAACGCCAATGTTGGGTCGTCACCAATTTTATCTTTAGCTCCAAGGAGATCTTCCTCCATTTATCTTGTATTTAGTCTTACTAATAAGTCGGGTTACGGGACTACACCCTTTGTAAAGTCCTGAGCAAATCTTTGGTAATACCTCGTGAATCTTATGAAATTTCTCACCCTTGCCGTTGTGGTTGGCCTTTCTCCATTTGAAACTGTCTTTAACTTGGTGGGGTCGACCAACACTACTCACTATTGATTATATGTCCTATTAACTGGATTTCATTTTACCAAAACTCATATTTCGAGAACTTGGCCTATACCTGCTCGTTCAGGTTTCATCTAAAAACATCCTCAATTACATCTTAACCACTGATCGCCTTACTTGATCCCTTTATGATTCAGTGTCGGAATAAACTTAAGGTAACTACCATAATCCATTCAAGGAAAAGAGAGAATTTAATATTCCTCTGAATCACATGCATCTAATGTTTCTTGTTCATCATTCCACTGAGTTAAAATAACCTTATACTTAGTCTCTGACAATAGCCTCGCTACGAGTTTATCATTGACTTACGGGTCTTTTCCTCTGGTATATTCCGAGATCATTGCCTCGCTTACTACTTCCTTATATACTTTATCCAATCGTACCATCACCTTCCAATGTCTTTATTTTCTAAGTTGATCTATTCATAAAATGGACGTTTCCCCGAACCAAACCACCTCATCAGTCTCAGTTTGACTTTATAAACTATAACCTATGAAATCTGCCTTCTCATGGCGAATTATCATTAACAATATTCACACTAATCCATTTATCAAATGATATGGCACTTGCTGCTTCTATCTCAACTGCTCCTGGAGACTCTACTCTCTGTCCTCTATCGTTGTCTTTGATATTCATATACCACTCTAACTCTTTTCTCATTAATCTGAAGGTCTCTAAGGATCTTTAACTATCCTCATATAAGACCTCAAGTAATCCTTCCAATTCGTCTTACTTACTGGTACTCCATCCGACATTCTGGCTATGAATCCAATATGCATCTTTAGTTCTCTTAATAATATCTCAGTTCTTTCCGCTCACTTCTCTAAGTACTGTACCTTAACTCTTACAGTCTCTCTAACTGTAGCCCTTATTTCCTTAAGGGTAAACTCCTTATCCTTATCAGGATTCTCCTCCTCTGCTGGAACTTCTTCCGGTTCCTCAGTAGGGTACTCTATCGAATTCACCATCCGATCATCAGCATATAATCAAACACCATCGTGCTGCTACTCGTACGCCTCAAGGTCCGTCATCTTACTAGTCGATACGAGAACGAGCTAAGTTACTATCATGATACTTAATAGTTCCCAAAAGGGTTTTATATGTCAGCACTACATTAAGTAGTCCGACTATGAACTTGGCAAGAGTTCTTATTATATTAGTGGATTTATTGTTTTAACGTCGCGTCATCTCTGGGATATATAACGCTTTCTCTGATACCATTTCTGTAACACCCCAAGATTCGAGGTCAGGGATTTGGTCGTTACGGTCTCAATATCCATCCACAAAACCAAAATAATCTAAATTACAACCTTGTGACCCAAAACAACAACATAAAACACACCCGTTATAGTCCCAGAGATGAAATCAGAGTAACCATCAATATTATTAATCACAAGTTTGAGTTCTTACAACCCAAAGAATTACAATTAACCATTACATACTCTTTGCCATCTATTTGTATATGCCATATAATAAATACATTCGATACTCAAATGCTAAAAACTAGCCTACCAGTTGCTGCATCCTCATCAATGGTAGCTATGACCTCAGCGGTTAATCCACTGACGGTTGACACCTGCTCACGCTGAGTGCATCTTGCGCGGCCATCTGATCTAGCTGTTATTGTGATATAGATAAATAAAGCAAGGGTGAGCAATAGCCCACCAAAAAGAATATAACTGAACAGTAATAATATATAGCAGTTCAAAATATCTTTGATACCATCTGCCATGCATTAACGAACGTAGTACCAATATAAGGTATAATATGAAGTTACAAGGTAACTCAAAATATATTTGTTCCGTGGAAATATCTGCTATGTCAAAGATAATCAAAATATTATCAATTTTCATAATAGAGGAATTTGTAGGAAGAATATTGCAATTCCCGTTCAACACTTTTCAACCCTGCCAACAATGATAATGTTGTAGATAATTTCCCAATTTGGAAGATGAACTAATACGGAAGCTTGCCGTGCCAGGAGCCACAACATTTACGATGATCAGTCGCATGTCATGCTCCCCATCATTTGTTCTCTACATGTAGAAGGAAGCACCGACGGATCGCCCGCCCTCTGGAACCCCCCGGCCAACGGTTGGGCCATTAATTGCTGGACCGGCGCCACTCGGCCACTTACGCGTCTCCTAGTTCGAATAACATCCATAACTCTGAAACATAAAGTTCGTCCCCCTTTCCCCAAGTATAGTACTTGTTGATAGGGCTCCACAAAGTAGTCGTATCTAATTGGAAAGGAAAATTTCACAAGTATTTCCCAAGCTGATGTTTGTTAATGGATATAAACTTGTTTCATCAATCTTACCCCTCGAGCGTTGAGGAGGTAACCAAACAGACTCATATCGATGTTTGAAAGAATCCAGATGTGAGTGACAAGATAGTTTAGCAAGTATAGGACCGGGCAGTCCAATAAATAACATCTCTCTGGTGAGGTCCCCTTATATATTTTTGGAAGTTGAGCGAGTATTTAAATCTTCTTATAAGATAGATTTAAATGGAAATAAAGTTTTGGGAACCTCCCCTTGATAAAAATAGTCATAAAATAATCCGAAATATTTTACACCATATCTGAAGATGAAAGCTAATCTTTGAATAATATGAATCATTATAAAAAGAACTTAAAAGAATTTAAATAAATATTCCAAGAATATTTATTAAATCAATAATAATTAAGGAATATGATTAAATCATAATATTGCTCGTAAGTAATCCTCGAATAAATATATATAGAATTATTTAATAAATAACTCTCTTCTTTAAATGAATATTCAAAATAATATTCATTAATTAAATGAACTCAATTAAATGTTTAAAATAATGTTCACTAAATAAATCCAATCTTAAATGGATATTTGAAAATAATATTCATTTAATAAATAAAATTATAAATAAATATCCAAATAATATTCTTTTAGTAATCAAAACTTTAAAGGAATATTCGAAGCAATATTCCTTGAGTAAATAAAACTCCAAATGAATATTTTAAAATAATAATCATCAAGTACATAAAATCTTAAATGAATATTCAAAATAATATTAATTTAATAAATAAATTTCAAATGAATATTCAATTGATATTCATTAAACAATTAATGTTCTAAATGAATATCCAAATAATATTCATTTAACAAATAATATTCTAAATAAATATCCAAATGATATTCATTTAGTAATCAAAACCTTAATATTCGAAATAATATTCCTTGAGTAATTAGAACTTCCAAAGAATAATTTTAAAATAATATTTATCAAATACATAAAACTTAAATGAATATCCGAAAGTGATATTCATTTAGTGAATAAAATCCCAATGAATATCAAAGTAATTATTCATTAATAATCAACTCTAATGAATATTCAAAAATAATATTCATTTAATACTTCTCGACTGAAATAATACTCAAATAACATTTCTCGAAAGATTTCCAAGTATTTGATACTTTTATGGAAATATAAATAATGTTTAATAATAACATTCCTCAAAATGAATACTACTCTGTCGCTGGAATCCCTCCGGGTTTCCACGACTATTTATATAACACAAAATACCGACTCCCGGTCTCATATTTAAAGAATAAATATCATACCCCCTTCACTAAGGGTCCTAGCAACACAATCCTGCTTATAACTGATAATCCATATCTAGTCTATAAGCCAATATTAATTCAGGGAACAAGTATTCCAATATACTTTTGAAAACGACATGCATGCTATGGCATATGTATAACAACAATCATATATATTATCACAACAACAGTTCCAAGGTATTGGAAACTTGCCTGGTAATCCTGTAGGGGTAGTGTGCCTCGTGTAAATCCAGTGATCTATAAATAGTCACAATAACCGAGGTCAATCACTTAACATTTCGAAGGTTAAGTATAACTTAACTTAAGTCAGGTAAGTTTAGTCCAAAACACACCTCGAACACATCCTTAATGTCGGATCTTTCGTATATCTTACCTAATCATTTATAACCTTGTTCTTTGCACCAATATGTGGTCTTGATAATTCTTAACAAGTTTCGTGTTTTAGTCGACTCGAGATTCCTCTTTTAATCTAGCCCAAATGAGTGGTCAAAGTAGTACCTCTAGAGTTGACTTTCCTGAGAATTACTATTCTGGGACTCATACTCCAACACTTTTAATAAATCACTGGAACCGTATTTAATTACGAAACCACTTCTAAAATCATCCTTGGTATTTGTAATATTTATCATAAAATTTCCAATTCGAAGCCACGGGTCTAGATAGGTGAAATGTATTTTTGAAGTTCAGTCGACTACGGATCTTTACTATTCACACCTCTTTCACTAAAACGTTCATAACTCGGTAACCGTTAACTCAAATGACGCACCGTTTTCGTGTACATACTCTAGAGAATGTCTATAAGGTGGCTAGCTCAAAATCTAACTTTGGTCAGAAGATCAATTTTTCCAGATTTACTAAAACAGGGCAGGAGCCTTTTAGTGACTAGTGTTACCTCCGAAAAGTGGTTTCTTCGCACTTAACCTTGATTCGAACATTTTTATAAAATCGGAAAACGATCCATTTTACTCGTGGTTTTCTCTCACGCCTTCCTTATGACCTCTAATATTTAATTACCATGATTCGTCACTGACGTATTCATGTTAAGGGATTCCAATTTCAGTTACGAACTTTTGTTTACGGTTTCGAATGACTTTTACGAATTTAATCATAACTCCTAAACCGTAAGTCCATTTCATGCGAACTTTATATCAAAACGAAGCTTAAAACATAATCTATCTTATCATGGCAGAAAACGAAGCCAAACAGTGAGTTACATGTTCTGTCCAGTTCGTGATCTTAAGGTTAATGAATTTTCGGCATTACGACGGCTATAAATCGAATGTTTCAAAAATCTTTCCAACACAACAAAGCCACACCAAGCATCTAATCAACTTATACACATGATTCTCATCTCAAGAGGTCCAAGAATACATCACTTATTCATAATAATCATCATGTATCCAATCAACCATAAATCATGTTAACAAGCTTATAATCATACCAATAACACTACTAAGTTAAAACCCACCAAGAACATGCACAATATCAAACTAAGATCTAGGGTTCAAGTGGTTATACCTTCCTTTGAGTATGCTACAACCTTACTAGGCTTTGTATGGTCCTTAAAAGTGCTTAGGATTGCTAGATCCACCATGAAAACAAGAGAAATCCAAAGTTAGTTCATAAGAACACTATTCATCATCATCTTTAACTTGGATTTTGATCATGATAAACTTAATGGATGATGATGAGATTCAAGATATACCTTCTACTCTTCTTCCTCTTTGATTTAAGCTCTAGATGGTAGGATTTGGTTGGTAAAATCTCTCCCTCCCCCTTGAATTTGAAGCTTGGCCGAGAGCACCATTATGGTGTGGTGGTTTTGTTTTTTTTTTTTTTTTTTTATAATAATGCAATAATACATGTATTATACATCTATATATTTGGATGCATCTTCCCTTGGCTAGGTGTCAAGCTCTCATTGGTTTATGGTAGATTTTCTTATCCACAACATTTCCACCAAGTCCTCATCTTTGTTTCTTTTGCACTTAAGTCCTTGGTTTATTACATTTTAATGCTTTTTACTTTAATAATAGGTGTGATGTCATGATCCACTAACTTGGGTGGTGTGTAATGCAAGCTTGGATGCATTCCTTTTATTTACCGACTTGATTTCTTTGTCCGGTTATTGCTCGTTTCGATTGATCGTTCGTAGGAATATCTCACGGATTCTAGTTAAGGTTTCACAGGAAACCTTCTTAATACTTATAATGTGACAGCCCCAAATCCGGGGTCATGAATCCAGGCCATCACGAACCAATTTCCACTTATTAATATTCTTCTCTTGGCAGCTGGAATATAAATGCATAATAAACTCACAATAGACCCCACACTTAAATATTAACACACACCAGTCATATGCTCAGAGAACAACATTCACCATAACAAAATTTTAGACTTAACAGTTATTACAAACCCAGAATCACACTTAAGTACATTGTTGGATAACACTTCGACATGAAGCGTTCCAACAATCAAAAGTTTATTACATTCTTACATACTTTATTATACATAAGGCTCTCAGAACCCGTCTGCCTCCACACTACCTCAGGTATCGATGCTAACGTGCTCTCAGAAGGTCGCCTTTCCCCTACCCTCTTGCAGGGTGTTCTGCGTAGAATCGGCATACCTAGCTGTATATAGATAAGTAGCAAGAGTGAGCAAAAATAGCTCAGCAAGATAATTTCTATCTACTAACATCAAACGAAAATAAACCATTATATATATATAATAGGCAAACGCAAACTTCAGTTATTATGGAAAGAATTTTATTTCCATTCAATATTTATATACACTTTCCAATTATCCTTGTACGAAAGAAATATATAGTATTATAATCTCAGTCTCACTTCTAATATCATATAATAATCTGGAAAATAATTATAGACTTTGAGAAAAATGACATTCCTATTTAATAATACATCATCCACTTTCTATTATAAGAAAAGGAAGGTACAACAACATAATATCAATTGCTCTTCTATATTCAGATAATAATTCACACTTCTTTTCAATATAATATCTCAAGATAACATAGAAATTTGAACTATATCTCTCATTATAATCCTTCCATTTCCTTTTTACACAAAAATTTTATACCATAATATAAAATCAGTTTCTCTTCATCTGTAACAGTAATTCCATCTTTTCATATCATTTTTCTGTTTTCAGTATAAAAATCTGAAAACCATTTTCCAGTTCTTTCCTTTAAAGTTTGGGGATCTCTGTTGGCGCCAGATACGTAGGACGATGATCAGTCGCCTGACCGTACCCGCTCTCTATTTACTACTAGTAGAAGGGATGATCCCTACCTGGTAATCAACCCTGGAGGAAGGCTACCTGCTACATCCTCCCTTGGCATCTTCGTGCCGTAAGAAAATATTGAGTGCTGGACTGTGCCACTCCCACACAGCCTCTTACGCTTACTGTTGCAATTCCCCTTTTTCAAATCATTTTTCCATTATCAAATACCGTTTCACATTTTCCACTTTTCCGTTCACATTTCCTTTCACATTTCCTTTCACATATATCATTTCCATTTCCATTTATCATCACCTTTAAAATATTTATGTCATAATACTTTGATTATGACTCAGACATCTCTTCCATAATCAATAAAATCAAATATGTTCTTGTATACATAAAGTATTCCATTTATTTTAGAAGTATTTAATAATTCTCAATAATATCTATCACAATATTTAAGAAGAATATTTTTAAAATAATATTATAAATCATATAACCCTAGATAACAGCTGATACCATTCCTTTATACATAACTCTAGATAACAACTGATACCATTCTCTTTCATATCCCTTTTTCCATAAATCATATTCGCTCCATTCATAACCATATCCAAATTCATCTTTCATAATTCATATACTTTTCTCTTTAATTCCCCTTATCAGGGAAAAACAATTCATAGCAATGTAGCAACCATAGACTAACATATACATATTCCATGAAATCATATCATTGTGAAGATAAGTATTTTTACAAAGTAAGGATAGAAGAAATCTTGCCTCGATCTCTGTATCCTGACAGTATGGCTCGTCCCTCTTCCGGAGTTTCTATAAACACAAAAGGACCGTCGTTAGAATACCACATCTCTTACTCACTACACTCTTGTATAACATTACCCTTGACACTTTAATATATGTTTAACGTGTCACTATTACCCCAAAGGTTCGAGAACTTAACCATTTATAGCCTCAATCGAAGTTTCAGGGGTTTTCACCATTTCCCCTAACGACCACACTTAACTGTAAAAATTCTCAGATAATATGGATTTCGAATTTCACCACAAGGTCAACTGGTAACAACTCTATGACTACCTTACTACAATATCCCAAAGTTTCATAATTTTTAAAAATGTCTAAGTAGGGTAATTACAGCCTCAAAGTTGGTATAACTACGTTTTCTCGACTTTCGAACGTTTTTCACTAAAACTGACTTTTCTCCTAAATCGTTCATCAGATTTTAACGCACTTTATATCAAAACGATCTATGAACCAAGCTCTATCATCTCATGGTCAGTTGGAGTTCTAAACAGGAACCTACCGTATGCCTCTGTTGTTCCAAAACAGGGCAGTTTCTTGGTTTACCGAAAATCGGACATTATAACCGCTGTATTTTCATACTTTCCAGAAATCCAACTCCTCCAACTCAATCATCAAACCCAATAATCATCACCTACACCATGTGGTCTTCATTACCAGCCATGGTTACAAGCCCACAACACAAATCTCATATCAAATCCAACCATTTATAACACAAAATCATTATAAACTTAACATTTATATCATCTAACTACTAACCAACTCAATATTCACCATAAATACAAGGGGCAAGAGCATTTATACCTCTTTGAAGCTTGAATAACACCTAGTAAGCCTTGGGTTATGCTTAAACCACCTTATAATAGCTTGAATCAACTAAAGAAGCCATGAAAACAAAGTTAATTCTAAGATTTCACTATTCATTTACCATTCATCAGCTGGAAGATTCGCAAAAACGAAGGACTTACCTACGTTTTCTGGAGGAGGCTTCTAAATGAAAGTTGTAGAGCATCTCACCACGTTTTCAAAAAGCTAAAGAACACGAAATTCGGCTGAGAAACGAAGGAGTTATGCCTGTTTTACTGACCTGCTGCTGTTTTGGCCGAAAATTGTAAAAATGGGGAAAATAATGATCTTTTGTGTTTGCTTGTTCTTATCTCATCTTAATCTTGCTTTATCTAGAGTGTTATGGAAGCCTTGGAAGATATTTGTAGTTTAAGCCAAGCAAAAGTACTAATTTACCCTTAAAAACAAGTTAATGGAAAGTGATGCCACTTGGATAATCCTAATCTCTTATTTCCTAAATTTTCTAAGTAAAATGCCCATCACATTGGTGAATAATATGGTATGTATCCTTGTTATATTTCCAATCTTGGTTGCTTGGTTTCCATACTCATCTAATTGTGGTTCGTTTCGGGTGTACCTCATTATCTCAGTGGTTTTCGAAATCATTTACAAATCCAATTTCCCTTGGTATTCTCTTAACTTAATAATCCTTTGGTTTAACCTAAATTCACTAATCCCTCAATATATAATTCTTATAATATTTCCATGCTCCTTAATATCCCATAAAAGCTTATTCGAAATCAAAATCCTCAAAATCCATATTCAGGAATTTCTGGAATCCTTCGTCATTTCGAGTCTCTTATTTTCAATGTACAACACTAATATGGTTTCTGTTTATTCATTTTCCGTTTCCATTATGGAGTATTTATATACCATTTCTCTAAATCCTCAGATTTTACTATTCATGTGATCACTGTAGCTTTGCTAAAGTTAGGGTTATTACATCCTTCCCCCCTTAAAAGGATTCCGTCCCGGAATCACGTTGAAAATGTCCATAGATATTTTTTTTTATCCACACCTTATAACTTCTATACCACTTTCTCCATCCTTTTTTTTTTCCTTCATAATATCTCTATCTTGTTTGCGCAAAAATACACCAACATAAACTTGCTTGTCATTCATCAACATTCCTCTTTTGGTTATGGGTATCGGCCACCACATTGGCCTCCCCTGAATGGTAGTGTATCTCACTTATGGTTTATCCCTATGTTGATCTCTATCATGACATAAAATATACACACTTCGATCTTATTATATCTTGTCTCTGTAAAATCTTCCAGAAATCCGACTAGAATAAGATTATTGAAACAATTGTAAGAAAATACTACCTATAATATATATTTCCTGTTCGTATCTAAACAAGTCTATGTTTTACCCCAAAATACTCTTACTTTGTCTCTCTGGTTCAACATATCTTACCTCCAACTCAGACAGATCATTCTTATCTATTTCGTTAACTTATTTACACCATTCATTGACCACATTGATTTTTAACCAACATTTACACTAAAATTTAAATACTAAAAGAAAATGTTCACCTGCATCTGTATCCGGCTTTTTCAACGCTTCTCCTAAGGTCATATTGTACACCCTGGCAGTAGGTCTATTTGAAGCAGTCATACTTTGTCCCGGCGCAGACGACCCACCAGAACGACAATCTCTAGCAAAATGTCCTAGTTTCCCACATTGATAACACTTGATATCAATCTTATCAGTTGATGTGCACTGGTTATAATAGTGTCCTTTCTGTCTGCACTTAAAGCAAGTTATTTCCGACCTCCTACACACTCCCGTATGCTTTCTACCACACTTGCTACAATCTGGTAAGGGTGGTCGTGCTTGATTAAACTGAAAAGTTCCTGAGGATTTGCCACCTTGATTCACAGTCTCACTAACAGCCTTGTTACTCCCTGACTTTCCCACAAACTGAGATTTTTGTCCTTTACCAACCTTGCTAAAATAACTTCCTTCACTTGAACCTCCATTCTGGCCCTCAAATCTCCTTTTCTTACTTTCTAGACCTATCTGGTTTTGTTCACTCTCAGCTTCTATAATGGATGCCTTTTGAACCACCGCAGCATAATCAGTTAACTCAAATGGTGCCACTCTTGTCCGTAGCCATGGTTTCAATCCTTGTTGGAACCTTTTCGCTCTTTGTTCTTCGGTACGCACAAATTCAGGAACAAACCTAGATAGTTCAGTAAATTTAGTTTCATACTCAGCCACTGTTAGATTATCCTGCTTCAATTCCAGGAATTTCAGCTCCATTTGGTTTTCCAAATACCTAGGGGAGTACTTTTCTAAGAACACCCTAGTAAAACGCTCCCAGGTTATCACTCCCTCTCCTTCTAGGTTCTTCTTAGCTTCCCACCAATAATTTGCCTCTCCCTTTAAGAGATAGGCCGCAAAGGTTGTTTTCTGATCCTCTTCGATCCTCAATATCTCAAAAGCTTTCTCCATCTCTTTTAACCAGGCTCTGGCTACTACTGGGTTAACAGTTCCCTCAAACTCCGGAGGTTTTAATGACTTAAAAGCACGAAAGGTGTTAGCTGCCTGATTGGGAAGAATAGGTGGTTGCTGAGGATTCTGCGAATTAACTAAACTCTGCCTTAACAGTTCCATAAATTGATTAAAAGGGTTACCACCCTGATTTCCTTGTTGGCTAGTTGATTCATCATCTTCTTCTTCATGATTTTGTTCATTATGAGCGTTTTCACCCTGCCTATTATGACTTCCTTCCTCTCTCTCATTTTCCCTTGCATTCGCTCTATTATTACGCTTAGGCGGCATGATTCTGTATATAACAATATTCTTCATTAATCACCCAAATTTAGGGTACAACATACATCATTCCCATATACATCATTCTCATATACACAATTATATCACTAGTTAACTCATTTATATACCATAATATTCTCGACTCAACTTTAGCAATTAAGCGTATCACCTTTAGCACAATAACCTTTTCATTTAAGTCAATCACCTTATATACATCAATATCCTTGAATCTCAACATTAAATATCAAAATACAATAGAATTTAGACAGAATACACAAACTTCATTAATTATCCCCACTTCCTTTGTTTATCCTTATTCTAACTTTTCCCTCAAAATACACCTTACTCTCAATAGTAAATCTCAATTATAACTTAAAATTCCTCATATTCTTTTCTCTTACTAATCATCAAATATACCCTTTTCTTCTCGCGAAATTCCTTCCTCTCTTATATCAAAACGCTTCTAACTCTAATTATCTCTTATTGAAATTTCCCTTGAAATCTCGAGTTTCCTCGTATAATCACGTATACTCTAAACTTTGCTTCCATTCATTAATGAAATCTTCTATATTCGAAATAATTGATAGAATTTAAGAGACCTTAAATTTAAACGAACCCAGATATAAGCAAGGGTCCCACAACAATTTATAACATTAAGAGTTTTAAATAACCTTTATTCGAAACAAAAGAATATTTGAGAAATAATTATGATGGAAGAACCCGTATGTCACACAAGTGAGGGCGTCCCCTCCGACTTTCAATCACACAGATAGATCGTCCTTGTGTATACATATATGGTTGTTCCTCTTAGTTGGAGTAAGAAATATAGAGGAAAATTTAAATCACAATGATAAATACCATCTTACGAAAATAATCTTAGAGGAATATTTTGATTAATACAATTTTGAAACACATTTCAAGGATACCAAAAAGTTTTGAAGAGATACCGGCCCTTTTTAAATAAGAGATGATAGGTCACCCTGGAATTACTCACGAGGTTATCTAACGTACGCTTCCCGATACATCAAGTATTCCCTTTCTCATATCGATCTCGTGTGCTACATAAACTTAACACTTTTGGTATAATAACCTTTATTAGCAATAATCTATAAAATTATAATCACTACTTAGAATAAACGCTTCGTTCGATAAAACCCCCCCTTGAACTCGATGTGAGTTCACAATTTCTATTATTACTAATATATTTATTATTATCACTCTTGTTCCTGAGCATTATGACTCTAAGCTCTGATACCAAACTGTGACAGCCCCAAATCCGGGGTCATGAATCCAGGCCATCACGGACCAATTTCCACTTATTAATATTCTTCTCTTGGCAGCTGGAATATAAATGCATAATAAACTCACAATAGACCCCACACTTAAATATTAACACACACCAGTCATATGCTCAGAGAACAACATTCACCATAACAAAAGTTTAGACTTAACAGTTATTACAAACCCAGAATCACACTTAAGTACATTGTTGGATAACACTTCGACATGAAGCGTTCCAACAATCAAAAGTTTATTACATTCTTACATACTTTATTGTACATAAGGCTCTCAGAACCCGTCTGCCTCCACACTACCTCAGGTATCGATGCTAACGTGCTCTCAGAAGGTCGCCTTTCCCCTACCCTCTTGCAGGGTGTTCTGCGTAGAATCGGCATACCTAGCTGTATATAGATAAGTAGCAAGAGTGAGCTAAAATAGCTCAGCAAGATAATTTCTATCTACTAACATCAAAGGAAAATAAACCATTATATATATATAATAGACAAACGCAAACTTCAGTTATTATGGAAAGAATTTTATTTCCATTCAATATTTATATACACTTTCCAATTATCCTTGTACGAAAGAAATATATAGTATTATAATCTCAGTCTCACTTCTAATATCATATAATAATCTAGAAAATAATTATAGACTTTGAGAAAAATGACATTCCTCTTTAATAATACATCATCCACTTTCTATTATAAGAAAAGGAAGGTACAACAACATAATATCAATTGCTCTTCTATATTCAGATAATAATTCACACTTCTTTTCAATATAATATCTCAAGATAACATAGAAATTTGAACTATATCTCTCATTATAATCCTTCCATTTCCTTTTTACACAAAAATTTTATACCATAATATAAAATCAGTTTCTCTTCATCTGTAACAGTAATTCCATCTTTTCATATCATTTTTCTGTTTTCAGTATAAAAATCTGAAAACCATTTTCCAGTTCTTTCCTTTAAAGTTTGGGGATCTCTGTTGGCGCCAGATACGTAGGACGATGATCAGTCGCCTGACCGTACCCGCTCTCTGTTTACTACTAGTAGAAGGGATGATCCCTACCTGGTAATCAACCCTGGAGGAAGGCTACCTGCTACATCCTCCCTTGGCATCTTCGTGCCGTAAGAAAATATTGAGTGCTGGACTGTGCCACTCCCACACAGCCTCTTAAGCTTACTGTTGCAATTCCCCTTTTTCAAATCATTTTTCCATTATCAAATACCGTTTCACATTTTCCACTTTTCCGTTCACATTTCCTTTCACATATATCATTTCCATTTCCATTTATCATCACCTTTAAAATATTTATGTCATAATACTTTGATTATGACTCAGACATCTCTTCCATAATCAATAAAATCAAATATGTTCTTGTATACATAAAGTATTCCATTTATTTTAGAAGTATTTAATAATACTCAATAATATCTATCACAATATTTAGGAAGAATATTTTTAAAATAATATTATAAATCATATATCCCTAGATAACAGCTGATACCATTCCTTTATACATAACTCTAGATAACAACTGATACCATTCTCTTTCATATCCCTTTTTCCATAAATCATATTCGCTCCATTCATAACCATATCCAAATTCATCTTTCATAATTCATACACTTTTCTCTTTAATTCCCCTTATCAGGGAAAAACAATTCATAGCAATGTAGCAACCATAGACTAACATATACATATTCCATGAAATCATATCATTGTGAAGATAAGTATTTTTACAAAGTAAGGATAGAAGAAATCTTGCCTCGATCTCTGTATCCTGACAGTATGGCTCGTCCCTCTTCCGGAGTTTCTATAAACACAAAAGGACCGTCGTTAGAATACCACATCTCTTACTCACTACACTCTTGTATAACATTACCCTTGACACTTTAATATATGTTTAACGTGTCACTATTACCCCAAAGGTTCGAGAACTTAACCATTTATAGCCTCAATCGAAGTTTCAGGGGTTTTCACCATTTCCCCTAACGACCACACTTAACTGTAAAAATTCTCAGAAAATATGGATTTTGAATTTCACCACAAGGTTAACTGGTAACAACTCTATGACTACCTTACTACAATATCCCAAAGTTTCATAATTTTTAAAAATGTCTAAGTAGGGTAATTACAGCCTCAAAATTGGTATAACTACGTTTTCTCGACTTTCGAACGTCTTTCACTAAAACTGACTTTTCTCCTAAACCGTTCATCAGATTTTAACGCACTTTATATCAAAACGATCTATGAACCAAGCTCTATCATCTCATGGTCAGTTGGTGTTCTAAACAGGAACCTACCGTATGCCTCTGTTGTTCCAAAACAGGGCAGTTTCTTGGTTTACCGAAAATCGGACATTATAACCGCTGTATTTTCATACTTTCCTAAAATCCAACTCCTCCAACTCAATCATCAAACCCAATAATCATCACCTACACCATGTGGTCTTCATTACCAGCCATGGTTACAAGCCCACAACACAAATCTCATATCAAATCCAACCATTTATAACACAAAATCATTATAAACTTAACATTTATATCATCTAACTACTAACCAACTCAATATTCACCATAAATACAAGGGGCAAGAGCATTGATACCTCTTTGAAGCTTGAATAACACCTAGTAAGCCTTGGGTTATGCTTAAACCACCTTATAATAGCTTGAATCAACTAAAGAAGCCATGAAAACAAAGTTAATTCTAAGATTTCACTATTCATTTACCATTCATCAGCTGGAAGATTCGCAAAAACGAAGGACTTACCTACGTTTTCTGGAGGAGGCTTCTAAATGAAAGTTGTAGAGCATCTCACCACGTTTTCAAAAAGCTAAAGAACACGAAATTCGGCTGAGAAACGAAGGAGTTATGCCTGTTTTACTGACCTGCTGCTGTTTTGGCCGAAAATTGTAAAAATGGGGAAAATAATGATCTTTTGTGTTTGCTTGTTCTTATCTCATCTTAATCTTGCTTTATCTAGAGTGTTATGGAAGCCTTGGAAGATATTTGTGGTTTAAGCCAAGCAAAAGTACTAATTTACCCTTAAAAACAAGTTAATGGAAAGTGATGCCACTTGGATAATCCTAATCTCTTATTTCCTAAATTTTCTAAGTAAAATGCCCATCACATTGGTGAATAATATGGTATGTATCCTTGTTATATTTCCAATCTTGGTTGCTTGGTTTCCATACTCATCTAATTGTGGTTCGTTTCGGGTGTACCTCATTATCTCAGTGGTTTTCGAAATCATTTACAAATCCAATTTCCCTTGGTATTCTCTTAACTTAATAATCCTTTGGTTTAACCTAAATTCACTAATCCCTCAATATATAATTCTTATAATATTTCCATGCTCCTTAATATCCCATAAAAGCTTATTCGAAATCAAAATCCTCAAAATCCAAATTCAGGAATTTCTGGAATCCTTCGTCATTTCGAGTCTCTTATTTTCAATGTACAACACTAATATGGTTTCTGTTTATTCATTTTCCGATTCCATTATGGAGTACTTATATACCATTTCTCTAAATCCTCAGATTTTACTATTCATGTGATCACTGTAGCTTTGCTAAAGTTAGGGTTATTACATATAATACTATTCTCCATCTTCCTTAATACTTCTCGAATTTAAATTCCTTAAATCCTCTTAATAAATCCTTAAGTCTTTCAGTGTCCAGGAAAATCTCGGAGAAAATAAAAGTGCTAATTTTCTGAATCCGATATCGTTTACATACACTTATCTCGCCCCTGGATCATGAATACGAACTCAGAAGTCCGTTCTGAATACTTCTATATAGCGTCGTCTAAGTCATATTCTCATTTTCCACCAAAAACACTATTCATCCCCTTATTCTCTTTTTATTCCCTATATATTTGTAAAAATGTCCTTGTTCTCTTTCGGGCGTTCCTTAACCCTTTTACGGAACCGCTGGACTAACAACAGATATTGATTTGGATGACACAAGAATATCTCCTTCCTCTTTGGAGTGCCATAACTTATTTCTTAGGAGATAGATCATTCTTATCTATGCTGTCAACCAAAAGCATTCTTCATGACATATAAATATTTGAACCAAAATCCATCCCATTCATTCATTCTTTGTTAATACCTTGTAGTCGGAGTCACTGTTCATTCTTTTATTAATATATAAAAAGTTTTAATTCTACCGAAAATTCGGGTTCTTACATTTAATGCTAGATAATCATAGTAGTAAGAATATGTTTACCTTTTTGAAGCTTTACAATCGTAACAATGATGGAGATGCAAGCCTCCCACGAATACTGAGCGCTCCTCTTCGAAGCCTCCTCTACGGTATCCACACGAATACTCCAAGAACGATTCTTGAATTGAAGGGAGGTACTAGCCTCCAATGAAAAATATGAGATTTAGATTTGTACGGTTAGGTTTTTGGTTTCTGCCGCCTGGTTTGTTTTGTCGTACTAAAAATTATCCCTTCCTTTACTATCATCATGTATATATATGATAGTATAAGGCAAAAAACCCAAGCCAAAACCTAGCCCATGTATGATTTATTTAAATAATAAAATCTAATTCTATTATTCAAATAAATAATAATTAAGTCAAACTTAATTATTAAAATCATATCTCATATATCTTTGTATTTTATTATAGCTTAATTAAGTCCCACTTAATTAATATAATAAAATCCAACTTATCATTAATTAATTTAAATTCATAATTTAAATTAATTCTTCCTTTAAAATGTTCTACGTGTGTGACCCTGTAGGTTATTATTTATTTTGGCAATAATTTTATTCTCCAATAAAATTATAAACAATGAGCGGTATCTAGTAATACATCATTGCTACCCAATTAAATAATAATTAAATCGTGATTCGATAAACCTTTTGTGATTAATGTTCCCGTGTAATATAATCCCTTTAACCAAATATTATAGATTAAACTCGAGGCATGTATATTGTCATCTTCTTCGTAATTTAATCCGGGTTTACTTGATCCATGAGTAGACTATTAAAACAAATCATCATTTGAGCACGGCCATGCATTTTATAGTCTCACTCAATCAAGAGGCCAATAATATGTCTCCTAATTATAGGAGGGTTAAATCCTTTATCTATCATTCATATTTCTCATACGGCTCATAATATACCCGATGTCCACTTTTATCATTACCCGGTCAAAGGTAACTTTTAATGTAGTCAAAGTATATTAATCCTCGTATAGAAATATAATGATCTCAAGTCAAAGGATCATTACACCGTTACCACTGTGAGTAATTCTTATGACTTTATTAAACATGAAGAATCTCACTTTGGGTCTGTCCAGTACCATGTACTCTTACATGTACCTATGTATTGACTTTAGTATCTCCATACTTATATCCAATGAGATGTGGTTATCAGTCAAAAACATACTAGTCTATTTATGTATTATTATTGTCCTGTATAATAATACTCGACTAGGGACCTTTAAGAATATGATATATTATATAATCTCAAATTCAAGTTATATAGATAAACTATATAATGTGTATCATTATTCTAAGGACATTTATTGTGCTAATAAATATCGCAGTAATTAGAGTCATAATAAATACATTTATTTAATAATCAAATGACATAAAGTTTATTTAAGAAACAATGTATTGCCTCTAGGGCACCTACACTAACAGATAGTGATTAGGAAAGCGAGAATGATTTCATCAGGATTGTTGACTAATTTTATTATTTTCAATCACATTTTGTGATTATCTTGGTGAAAAAGATCATATTAGAGAATGAAGCTGATCAGTATTAATTTTATTTTGATTTTACCCTGATTTATTTAATTGAAATCAATTTTGGATTTTATTTTCCAAAAATCATGGGTAAACTGCATTTTTCAGGGACTGACACCTGTCAACCTACGTGTCAACGTGGGTTAGTGGGTCTGAAGGATTTTTGAATGTATCTTTATTTTGAGTCTCTGATTGTTTATTGCTAACTTCTAATTCATATTTTCAAAGGCAAAAACATTCATTCAAGTGCTCAAAATCACTAATCAATTTCAAGATTTCACAAGTTCTTTTCAGATCAAAAATGGCAGCTCAAAGAAGTTTACCTAAATCAGTAGCTTTCAAGTTTGGTGACTTTGATTTTATGACTAACAATCATGTTGCAGCAATCACCAGCAAGAAAGGAGTATCAGCTGATTTTCATCCTGTGATGGATTTTATGGCTATTGGACCTTTGAGTTATGCATTGACAGCATCTCCAGAAATAAATCAAGCTGCTGTTTCACAAGCTTGAGAGAATGCTGAGGTAATTGATTCTACTCAAAGTCAACCAGGTAAGATTGTTCTACACTTAGGACAAGACTCATTTGATATTACTGAATCTGTTGTTAATTCAGTACTTCACTTACTTGTTAGTATGAACTATGAGAATGTACCATCTGATGATAATGTTAGAACTATGTTATCTGAGTTAGGTTATTCTGGACCTTTAGATAACATGAGCCAGTTAAATAGATCTTTTCTTAGGAAAGAATGGTCTTTCTTCTTTGATCAAATTGCTAAATGTTTTACTGGTAAATGTAGTTCTTTTCAGCAAATTACTTCTGTTACTTCACATATTGCTTATAGTTTGCTTTATGACAAAGTAATTAACATTGGTCACATTATTTTAAGTCAGATGTGTATTAAACTTGGGTCAAGAGATCAAAACAGGAAAATGGTTTATTATCATAGATTTATGCAAATGTTTATTAACCATTTATTCCTGATGTTGAAGCTAGATTTGGTAGGGAACATTGTGTTTCTTCTTATGTACAGCAAAAGAGAATTTTCTCTGACATTACAAAGAAGGACAATGAAAAGAATCTAGATGAAGTACCTGCAATTCATTATCCACATCATGTTCAGGTAATTCTTAAAACTCATCTTCCTACTCTCTACAATTCTTCTTTCTTTTGTGGTGAAATGGCTCAGGAATCTCAATTGGAGGAGAACCCCCCTGTGTCTACCCAAGTAGCCCAAAACATTATAGTCTCTGAAACAATTCAAGAATAAAGTTTTGATTCACAGCCTATTGTTTCAAAGAAACCAACCTCTGGTGTTTCTCAAAAGACATCAGTTGTAAGGAAGAGAAGATTTGTTGTGTCAAGTAGTAGTAGTAGTAGTAGTTCTAGTGAAGATGATGATAATATATCACTTGCTGAGAGAGAAGAATTGAAGGCTGTAATTCGACTTTCTAAGCTAGGACAAAGAGATGAAGCACCTAGTCACAGCCAGGCTGCAGTCTCTCAAAAGGCTGTAGTACTTAAAAAGGGAAAACAGTTACTGGATACTGTCTCTCAAAAGACTGTGTCTATTGAAAAATGATCTCATCCCAAGATCATTTCTGTGTCTACACCTCTTGAGTCTTCTCAGGATAAATCTTTTGCTCATTATACTAGGAGAACAAGGAGAAAGATTCAATTGTCACCTACACACACAGAGTCTAGTCCTACTAATGTCATGCAGGTCTCTACAAATGAAGCTACAATCCAGTCAGTAAATGACAATAGAGATCTTAATATTGATTCTTCATGGGAAACTACATTATCATACAGACTGGCTATGGGAGTTATTTCTATCAAAGTGAAGCTGTCCAGGCCTGTTCTAATTTTTCTAGTTGAAAGAGTACCAAAACTTTCATTTCCAGAAGAATATGGACTTCTACATCAAAGACTTGACTTAATGAAGATGTATTTTTACGTATCTGTCAGAAGACAATTAGTCAAGAAATTTGGACTCTCAAAGCATGTTGCACTTCAATCACTTCATGCATATTTATTTGACAAAGATGTTATTATTGAAGATGCTTTAGCTCAAGGTGAACAACAGGAGGAAGTAGCTAGAGGAATGCAGTCAACAGAAGATACTATTGGACCAGTGGTGGATAGTAGGACAGATCAGATCACAGTCACTACAACACAAGAACCATCTAGTCAGAGGTTGGATGACTCAGGAGCTGTGATAACTGATGCAGAAAGGTCTTCTGTGATGACTAAAATTGCAAGTGAGAAACCCTATGATATGGGAGGAATAACTTTGACTGATTTTCCTGAAGATCAAACAAATATTGTTCAGTCAGAGTCTATCCACCTTGAGGGTGAGTCTCAGCAAACAGCACTTAAAGATGGTGAGTCTAGTAGAGAACCGGAAAGTGGTATACTGGAGACTATAGTCTTTGGAAGGAAAGTAGATGTTTGTAAGGATTCAGAGACTATAGTAGCTCACTCCTTGGAGAAAACCTCAAGCCCCTTGCCAAATGAGGAACCCTCTCTCCATGTGAGTTCAGGTATAAAAACTTCTTCTAAACTCTATTTTTCTGTAGGTCATGAGAGCACTTATCCAAATTTGAGTGATATACTTGAAAATATGGATATTGATCCACAATCTGAGAGGCTGGCTCCTGACAGGCAAAAGGAGAGGAAGAAAGGGTGTTGACTTTAGATAGTCAAAGTGAGAATGAGGGTATGGATGATCTACTCCATAGTGAGGGAGAGAAAATTAGGAAACTACCATCATTTGATTTCTGGGATCAGGTTTTTCCTGAATCTTGGTCTGACAAACTTGGTATGAATGCTGGTACTTATTCTTTTATCAAGATGTATGAGAAGAATGACTTAGCAAAGCACAATGCAAAGTCAGAAGTTAAAGCTCGGAAGCAAAAAGAAAGGCTTGCAGGAATTATCAACAGAAGAGGTGAAAGGCTAAGACAAACTTCTACACCACTTGTACCAGAAGAAATTCCTAATGATCCGAGTATTCCTTTGTATGTACTTCCAATATCAGCTAGAATTGAGACATCCACAATATCTGATCAATCTAAGGAGGAGTCAGGATTTGTAGATGTTAGTACACAGAATACTGGTGAAGGACAGAATGATCATATTGCAGCTTCAGATCAGAAAGATGAAGATGTTTGTAACTCTACTCGAGTATTATTACTTGAATATTATTCAACATAGGCAACTTCTTCTACAAGACTTGAATCTGAAGATAATCCAAACACTTCCAAAATTAAAGTCAATTCTGATGTTCTACAAGACATTCAGAAATCTCAAGTTGAAATTCAATCAAGACTTCAAACACTTGAAGATAACCAAGTCACTATTATGTAAAATCAAGCAGTTCTGATGAATCTCATTTGTTCTGTTACTGAATCTCTTGGAATTCATGTTGCTAATGTCAAAAAGGGGGAGATAAAGACAATTCAAAGACAACAACAACAACAGACTGAGGGAGATAAAAAAAGAACTGGTAGGGGAGATAAAGACAGTGATAGAGGTGAGTCTTATCAAGGAAATGGTAAGGGAAAAGAAGCATCAAATAGTTGAAATTCTTTCTTCTAAGTACTAGAGACTTGTCTACATCTGAAGAAGGAGGTACTTAACTTCATGATTTTGAATTCATAAATTCTATTCTGATTGTATTGTTATATGTTTTGACATCAACAACTCAGATTTATGCTTCAGATCTTAAAGCATAAATAGGGGGAGATTGTATGCTGACAGGTAGCGTGTACTTGTTTCGTGTTATCCGATCAGATATCATAACCACTGCATATAGTGATTAAAGGCGTCAGATCTAAGCGAAGTATTTAATGAAGTTAGGATCTCATGTTTTCTCTCGCTTAAGTAATTCGATTTCAATTCTCGTTAGTTAATTAATTCTTAGTTTGTTAATTTACTTTTTAGTTAATCTTAGTTAATCAAAACCCAAATTTGTTAATTGTCTTAGCAGTGAATAAAAACCATACATTGTTGCATAGGTGCATTAACTGAATTGAAACTAAACCAAATCTCTATGGGAACGAACTTGACTTATTCTTATATTACTTGTGACCACGTACGCTTGCATGATTTTGTGTTAACATCTGTTAGAAAAAATTCAAGCCCCAAGAGTTTGGGCCAAAATTAAAAGGTATGGACCCAATACGAAAAGGCCATAAGAAAGTCAAAGAAGGATTTTAGGAAAAAAAAATTGACCGGAACCCTAGTCAAAATCAACCAGGAATTTTGGTATAAAAACCTTCGATCAAAGTGTGAAAAGGGACTTAATTTGATCAAGTTCCTAGTCGAATTCGACCAGGAATCCCCATCGAAAAACCTTAAATCAATTAGCAAAATTGGCCTTTAATTCGACTAGGATCCTGGTCGAAATCGACCAGGAATCCTGATCGAAAATGTTTCGATCAGAAAAACTTGAGACCAGAATCTTGGTCGAATTCGACGAGGAATTCTAGTCAAAAGACCTTTGACCAGACTACAAAATTGACCCATTATTTGACCAGGAATCGAGATCGAAAAGGTTTCGACCAGAAAAATTTGGGAAGCATAATTCAACCAGAATCCTAGTCGAAATGGACCAGGAATCCTGGTCGAAACTACTTTGACCAGAGTTACAAACATAACGTAATTCGTCCAGGATCATGTCGATTTCGATCAGGAATTTTGGTCGAAAAAATGTCAAAATAAAATGATTTTTTCATCTGAAAATTAGAAAATTAATTAGAAAATGATATTTTTTTAGAAAAATTGGAAATGAAATTCCAAAAATTCCAGAAAACTGTGGAATAATATACAAAATTATTTCCGAAGGTAATGTGCCCATATTATTTTTGATAAAATTCATCAAAAATAAGGAAAAATACCTATGAGTATAAGAAAATTTTTAAAAATGCAGGAAAATTGTGAGTAATTTTCTATAAGGCACAAAAACCTTTGCATAGCTTTGAATAAGGCAAATCATCGTAAATGTGTAGGTCGCTCCATACTTTACATCAAGGCGATATATGTGAAACACTAGTGTACATGATAAATCCTAGAAAAGGAGTTGAAATAGATCCTGAGTCTCGGTTAAGGCAATGGTATCTTTAAAGAAAACCTGATAAGTTTTCCCAAAAGTTGGGGGTAAATAATATGGGTTAAGAATAAGCCCTAAAGACACATTTAATATGGCATTAAATATACATATATTGGTCCAAGGTTAAAGCCCATTAATAAGGCCCAAAACCCTAAATAAATAATAAATTCGTAATTAGTATTTTAGTTGATAATTAGACTTCGTTATTGAGTCCAAAAGGGAACCAATTCCTATAAGGAGTGACCCCCAAGACACCTAAATCCAATAGGAATTAGCCTTCCTCATGGAAGACTCCAGAATTCCGCCCAAAGTAGGTGACTTGCCCACCAAGTCTCCAAAACATACTCTAAATCCAAGGCACCCAACGCCTATATAAAGGGCCTGATCCCTCATTCTCAGAACTAAGTTTTTGACTTGATTCTTGATATTAATCAAGGTACGTAGGCATCTTGTGAAGGCACACATCGAGTCACGAAACAGGAGAGGAGTCATTAAAACTCGAAGCTCTTAAACACTAGTAATATGCAATAAATACACCCTACTTTTATTTCATAACAGGAGGCATGGTTTTTTACTTAAAAAGAAGTCTAATAACATGGGGCTCTCAAAGGCAGAAGTGTGTTGCCTCATCATCTTACGAAGCAGAATTCATGGCAACAACTACAGCTACGTGTCAAGCAATGTGGTTGCAAAAACTGTTAACTCAGGTGACATGTAGCTATATTGGTCCAGTGGTGTTATACATAAACAGTAAATCAGCTATCGACTTGGCCAAAAATTTAGTGTTTCACGTGCGAAGCAAGCACATAGACATTCAATATCACTTCATTTGGGAATGTGTCAAAAGAGGAGAGATCATTGTAAAACACGTGAGCACTAACAATCAACGTGCAGATACGTTGACAAATGCACTGGCAACTGTCAGATTTAAGAAAATGCACAAGCTGTTTCGTGTTAAGAATTTACTAAGACAAGTTTATATTAAGAGGGAGTTTGTTGTAATTTTTAATCTAAACTTATTTTTATTAATTTATTTATTTTTCTATGTTTTGTTCCGTGCAAGCCGAGATATCATTCAAGTAGTGGAGGTTTTCTCGAAGTTTAGTGGAAGGTTTTTTTATCATGTGTCACAAAGGCACATAAAGGTTATTCTTTAATTTGTTGTATTTAGTTTTGTTGTTAAATATTTTATATATGACTGAACGTATAAATGCGAGAGAAGTTAGAAAAATATGTTACAAGAAATTTGACATTTACATACCGATTTTAAGTGTAGCTAAAAGTTCTTTATTAGTAGATAAAGATGTTTATCTACCAATATAATATTGGTAGCGATTGGTAGGTAAAGTTGGTAAAGAAAGAGTATTTACCGACACATATTTATATTGGCAGGTAAAATTTAACGTGGGTCCCACTTTATTGTTTGAATCAGCTGTTGATGTGTCATTGATTAACATGGCTATGATAATCCACGTGGTACCCTATCGGCAATACATAAGACACCTCAAAAGTAGCCCATGTGGCACAATGTTAAAGGTACACATGGCACTTCGCAAGCGGTACACATGGCACTTTACAAGTGGTACAGTTGCTTTTCCATTATTGGACCATTTGGTCATTTCCGAGTGGTTCGTCTAGTATTTATAATGATGATTTGATAATGATGGATAAATGTTATTAATAGTTAATAATCATTAATTCAATTGCTCACAACCATTATAATAAAAAAATAAAACAAAGATAAATTCATAATTGTTTTAATATAAAAGTTACACAAAAGAGTGTTAGGCTAGGGCTCCTGCTATACATGAAAATATGACATATCTAATCACAAATTTTTTTAAAAGAAATATCACAATCAATCTATACACATGTTGACGATCACAAATATAATGTTGGGTTTAAACCCAATATGATAGTATCGGCTTGGGTGATTCAAAACGCACATGGATTGGGTAATAATTACAAGGTTAGATAATTATTATATTTGATGTGTTTTGGTCACAAAGTTATGGAATTAGAATCCAAGTATGATGAGGATTGTAATTAGAAACCAAGTATGATTAGGATATCTTGGTGGCTAAGTTTGTGATGGCTATATATACATAGTCATATTATGTTCAGACTCAAGATGTAGTCTTAGGTATCGCTTGGAGAGCGGATGCTTAAGATGTAATCTTAAGTATCATGTGAGTGAAACACCCTGCATGGTGGGATTGATTGTATTGTTAATTATTTGCTGGATTAGAAATACAGGTAGGATGCACCTTGAGGTGTGATTGTATGAATGTATTATTGATTATTGGTTGGATTAATAATACAAGTTGGGACGTGGTTTTTCCGCGTTATATATTTTGTTGTACGTACTTTGCATTGGTTTCTTTGAATCTCGTTATTGTGTGCATTCCTCCCTAACATATAATTCTTTACTCTTCTCCCTGCTTTAATGACCCAAACTTTTCCGTGCTTTGCATACATCTAATTTTCCATTTCATGGTACACTATAGTAAGGATGACATCCATAAAGGCAACGCCATCAAAAATTGATTGCGATTGAAACGAAGCCTTTGCTACTTAACTGCAAAATATATATAGATAGACAAGTGAATTTGTAATTAGATACATGTTGATCTCATTTCAATTTTAATTGTTAAACAACACTAATCAATCAAAAAAACTCAAAAACATGCCTCTCAGAATGGAGTACTAAATTTCATAGTGGGATACTCCTGTAAATCATTTAAAATCAACTTGTTAGCTCCTTACGATTATCAAGGACAATATTCAAGCAATGAAAGCATAATTACGTAATGAAATAAATTAATAGATTAAACCTAATATACATTCAATTTCAAAATACAAGCATGACCATGAACATCTAGAAACAAAAAGTCAAATCTTGTCAAACCATGATACTCAATTTTTCATGTAATAAAAGAGAAAATAAAAATGTACCTTCAAAGTATGAGTCCGGATATAATGGAGATAATTGACGAAATTCAGATCAAAATTCTGCAAATAACAAACTCCACTTTAAAAAATATATTTTTAAGAATAATAAGATAAGGAGAAAACAAAGAGGAAGACATCATACTTTCATAAAATGAGAATTTTTATGGGAGATCAACTAGCTTTATGACTTAACGGATCATGGACTTCATTCCCAAATCAAGTAGAGTATTTTCTAAAGCGGTTACACAACTATATTAGGCTAAAGCGGTTACACGAAAATTTGGGAACCATGTCTTATGTTAGTTTTCTTGTCAAACAATTAAGCGGGATTTATCCTCCTAAATTTTGGAATTATTATAAAAAAAATTAACTTTGTTTTCATATGAAAAAAAAAGTTATAAATTATAAAATCCCAAATTGGTTTCCAAAAAATTTCTCAAATGCCAAATGTATTAATTCAATTGGTTACAATAATGTGGATCTCCGCATTCACACCAACCACTGTTGCCCAGTAATTAACAATTATAGAAGGGTGGTTGAATACAATTGTATAAGATTTTCGACTTAAACAGAAATAACACAAGTATGAATCAATAACTGCTTTATTAACTCTGATATAAAACTGTTACAAACTCTCTTTAAGAAATCCTTATGTTCTTAAGAGCTGCTAGGTTACAAGATAACTCGTGTAAGAGATTACAATAATGTAAAACCTAAATTGTGTTTGTATAACATACACAACTACACTATCAATTACAAGATATTCTAAATCAATTACATATAACTCTGAATGCATATCTTGTATGATAGCTGCCTTCCTATAATTTAGGAACCGACATATCAATCTTCCTTGATCTCTGGAGTAATGAGAATCTTCACGTAATCCTGACCAGCTTCTAATCATGATGACAACTCAATACTGACGTTGTATTACTGATGACGTCAGCGTCAGTATCTGATTAGTAACAGTCCAGATCCTGATATCACTTGAATCAACATCTAACAATCTCCCCCAATTTGTACTTAATGAAATAAAGCACAAATTCTTTGATTCAATGATGTCAAAAAACTCAAAACAAAATTCTACAAGAAATCTTTAGGCCCAGTCTCAGAAATTCCCACAAAGAAATTACTTATCTGCAAGAAACTTGATAGTAACTCCTCTTCTTTTTCTCCAAGAATCTGAATCAGTCTTCTCTTCAAATTACTGAGTTCTTCATTGTTCTTCATTGAATTGAGCTCCTTAGTAAGTCTAACTCTCCCAACAGTAAATATGCAAGATCTCTTCCACCAGGATTCAAAGACAACTGTTCTTGATACAGTATCACTTCTTTAACAGCTGAACCCCTTTGCATTTCTACTTCTTGTCCTTATGAATTCAAGTACATGGGAGTATAATTACCATCATACCTTGATCCTCCTTCTAGATATCTGGATTTGATTGTTCTGAAGATCGTGGTACACCAGTTATGATAAACACTGGCATCTTCATCAGGAATTTTTCTGTTCTCAAGCAGATAAAGAACTTACTTCAGTTCTTTTGTTGATTTATACAATACTTCTTAAATACTCAATTTCTTGACACTCTTGTCCTTCATGAAATACAACAACTTCTCTACTTTCTTAGAGTCCACATTGCAAGCAACAATTGTAACAGATTCAAGTTTCCAAAGATCATCAACAGTCAGTTCATCACCAAGTTTCTTAACAAGAAAATGTTGATCTGTTTGAGTTGTAGACCTTAATTCTGCATCTCTAAAACCAATACCACCTCTAGTGTAAGGTTTCATCCCTATCAGTTCCGATTGCATCTTGGTCCACCTTGGTGGAGATTTGTTAGACTCGAAAACTTTAGCTTTCTGAAGTCCAGGAGAAACTGGAGGTGGTAACACAATTCCACCAGACCTAAAAACAACTGGTCCAGTATACTTCATATCATCAATATCTTTCCATTTTCCTCCTTTTTTCTTGGACTGCGATTCACTATCCTCCTTAAGAAGTTTATTAACGTCATACCACAACTGTCCATCAGACTCAAAAATTCTTCTCACATACTCATCTGTTGAATCCTTAATAACATCTTTTTTATTTTTCTTGATTTTCTTTTCTTCCTCAAATTCTCTGAATCTTCTTTGTTTGAATCCATCAACCTCAAAATTATGAGATTCAACCACAATGATAAGAATCATAACTTGAAGATTCTTTAATATTTTAGCATCATCAGATTCATAGTTAGAAACATCAACCTGAGTTATTTCAGCAACATTATCCTGTGCTTTCACAATAGATTTACTCCTTCTAGTTCTCATCAAACTTTCTTCTTCAACTTCTGTATTGATAACATCTTCAGTATCATTGAATTTGTTGTCTGGAGCCATTTCAAGAAGTAGTGGAGTTTTCTTCTTTTTATCATCAAAAACTTCTTCAATTCTGATTCCACTAGATCTCGTCTGCCTTGTGCTTGCTTGTACAGGTTTCCTTCCTCTGCCTTTGTTTTTGCCTCCTCTGCCTCTTCCTCTTCTTGCAGCAAGAGCTTCTTTCTGTCTATCAATTTCTTCAAGAATCTTTTTATGTTCTTCTAAAAACTCTTGAGTACTCATGTCAGCATTTTCTTTGGAAACTAAGGCTAGTGCCTCTCTAGGATGATATTGTTGAACTTTATGATCATTGTGATAAACAATCTCACTTACACCTATCTTAGAAGTTATTTTCTTGAAGAGATGTGGAGCATCTTTTATGTCCGTAATGAACAAATCTTCATCTTCTTCAAGAATTGTTGGAAGTGTTTGATTTAGACCAGGTGCTTGAAATTGTTCTTCTATCATGACTTAAGATTGCACCATTATCCTCACTGTTCTCTTGCCAGATCTAGAAACATGAGTTGATTGCTTGGTTTGAGTTTGAGATGTACTTTTCCTTGTCACCAAAGCAACATCAGAGGTTTCTGCTTCATTTGCTTGAGCACCACCATCATTTCCAGAAGTATCATCATCCTTTCTTACAACTAGATTAGGTGTGCATTTTGTTTTGTTTACTACCTTCTCCCCCTTTTTGACATCAGAATCATCATCAATAAAGAATGATAAGAGAAGTTGGAGAGTTTCGTCAATAGTATTGACTTTAGAAGACAGGGTATCAACTTTAGTCTCCACAGTGTCCATTCTTGTGGTGAAGGAAGTGCTTAAACGTTCAAGCGGACGAGTAGTAGGAATCTCAGAATAATCCTTGAGAAATCGAGCATGAAACTTTTCGTTGTCAGACTTGATAGACTTGACTTCATCTTTCAATCCCTTTGCCAAAAGAGTAGTAGTTTTGAGAAGAGCCTTAAGCTCGGGATTAGACATCCTAGTAACAATATGACTGGAATGAAAGAGAGCATTGTTGAAGTTTATCTCAGCAGTAGGCGAATTCCACTCAGTATCCCATTCACATCTCCTCATAGCTTGAGCATGTTCAGGAAGTTGAGAACTATATTTCCCTATGAAATCATCTTGAGCAGTTAGAGATTTATCAACAGACTGCATATATTTACTAGAAGATCCATGAGCATACCCTAGACTTGCTTTTAGAGCTGCCTTCAATTGGATCGTCTCAGGATGATCATCAGCATCATCATCTGAGCTATCATCAGCCTCAGGAATTCTATTATCCTCATTGTCTTCAGAATTCATAACACCTTTCATTTTTAAATCAACAGTAAAAGGGACTGTCGGTTCCTGAAAACCTGCAATAGGAATAGAAACATTTTCTATATCTCTCTTTTCTTTTAAAGTGATCTCATAACTTCTCACAATGTTACCTAAGTTACTTTCAATAGTAACTGCTACCTCACCAGAAGTTTGAAACTTCTCACTCTTTTCTACCTCTCCTTTTGCCAGTACAGGAGACTGCCTCTCTTCACTCTTCTTTTTCTCTAATTGTTTAATCTCATTCTCACTAGAAAGGTTCTGGCTTAACAAATTCAAAGAAATAAGAGGTGGCTGAGAAGAGTGGACTAAAGTCATACAAATAGAGGTCTCCCTTGTATCAGGTCTATCTGTAATCATACTATCAGTATTAAAAGAAGTAGAGATAGAAGTGTTACCTGATGAAGTATTAATGATTCCATTGGCCTTGCAGAAATCGGCTCAATAAACAGTGGAATATTTGGATCAGTAGTACTTGCATCAGGATTGACATCTGCAACTGGAGTATGACTTGCATCAGTATTTTCTATTGATGGTTCCTGTGTAGTCTGAGGTTGTGAAGCTTCTTCAACACTTTGAGTCAAAGGTTCTTGTGTGCTTCCATCATATGTAGTGTCTTTAAGTAGATCATCACATTCAACAATATTCTTGTCATGAGCAGCTTTATCTACCAGACTTTGAACTAAGTCAAATTCAATTTTAGAAGCCCCTTGAGCAGTGTCAGGAAACTCCTCTGCTGATGTGATTTTGCCTGCATCTTCACTTTGAGAAGATGGTTCTTGTGGGGCAGGAATCTTCTTGTCTTCACCTTCCTTTTGAGAAAGTGGTTCTTATGGGACTATTCCATCAGCAATATCTGCATCCACACTTTGAGTAGATGGTTCTTGTGGGACTGGATCTGCAGTAGTTGCTGAACTACTTTGAAGTTCAGGTTCTTGTGGGCTAGATCCTCTTAGAGATGAAGCAGTCCTCTGTTTCTTTTGTCTATGAAAGACCTTTGCAGTAGCATCCCTCTTTTGAAGTGGTACAGATTTTAAACCAAGCTGTGCAGCAATATTATTTACATCATCCACAGACATTTCAATTATCCTTCTCTTTGGAGATGTAGGTGCTGGTGAACCTGAGATATCAACAGTCTTCACAGGTGAAGTGTCAGAAGTAGAGATATCAGGATTTGTAGTTGTTTCAGGAACTGATGATCTATCAAGATTGGTAGAGACATTTGGAATGTCATCTATATCATCATCAAGATTCTGTATCTCCATAGGAATGAAGTATTTGCTCTTGTTAAGTAGCCTTCTCCTTTTCTTTTTTTTTTTGCTAATTAAAATTTATACCATAGGAAAATGATTACATCTCTAGGGGCATACCCCGCGATTAGAAACACATCTACCTAATGGAACAACAAAGAAAATACATCAATAATGCTAGATAAACTAGCAATCAACAAACATAACACGAACTAATCATTAACAGCTATGCCAAGCCATATTTCCAAATTCGTCCGACAGCAAACCTTCTAGGCTGCTCGATTATGCGAACCATGCATCCAGCATTGCACATCCTTGACCATCTGATAGCACCTGCAAGGCAGGTCTTTAATCCTGAATAAATCCCCATTATGCTCATGACAACACCTATATCAAGCCACACATTGATAGCAGGTCTAATCACCCACTTATCATGACCAAGACGAACAACAGGGGCATCAATACACCCATCAAGATCCATAGGCCCGTAGACAACAGTGGTGCATACTACACAGCAAGGACCATTAACATCGTTCCTATGCCCAGCATTAAGACTCTTGACCATAGCTGCTCTGTTAGTATACACCTTACAAGTACGGTGTATAATCCCATCAAACTGAAGGTATTCAATACCTCTGCATTCCTCAACATTAAAGTCATCCACATCTAAATCGCAATGGTTTTCATCAGCACCCAATGTGTCAATATCAGCCCCAGATTTATCGAACAAATCTGGGTAAATATCGCTGCTAATAATGACCTGTAGCTTTAAACATCTCCTGCAGCCACTTCGTGGCACACATCAGTAGGGTGGCACACATCAGCAGGATGGCACACATCAGAAATAGCCATTTCTTTAGTAACAATAGTAGGAGTTCCCTTTATCTTTAAAGATACTAATAAAGGTAACTTATCATCATCAGAATCATAGTCTGATCCAGAATCAAGTTTCTGACTAAATTTCCTCTTTTCTCTTATTTCTTATACACCCCTATATCAATCAAAGATTGATCAATCTCAAGCACAGATTTCTCCATAGCCAGGACCCCTTGTTCACCCTCTTGTGACTTCTTTTGAGAGTGTGTAGGAGTGAAGAAATTCTTTGATCCTGATTTCCCTCCAGACACATCAGATCTAGCTAATTTCTTTGATTTTACAATTGATGCCTTTTGTGAGACACCAGAGGTGGATGACTGTTTGACAGAGTGTTTGGGTTGTGTGCCTTGGTCAGAAATAGGACAGGTAGTTTCCTGTCTCATAGCACCAGAAATCGATCCAGTACCATCAGTAACTATTCCATAATAATCAGGCATCCTCTTCTGCAAGAGAATCCATACTTTATTAGGAATAATAGGACTGCCTTCTAAGTTATTTACCTTATCAGATTTCTCCAAAGATTTAATATTATTTTCAGAATTCTTAAAGATAGGCAATTTATCATCATTTTCAAATTCAACATTGGGACATAAATGTGAGAATATCAATTGAAAGAATCTAATAAAACAGACATATCCACACTTCTCTGTTTTTCTAGCATAAAATGCTTTCAAAAGAAATAATAAATAATCAAAAGGAGTTTCATGGATTAGAGAGTACCCAATTTGAACTGAAGCTGAAGGCAATGCATCAAAGTTAGAAACTTTATTCAGAAAACACCGATTGATGGTATCAAAGAAGAAATTCCATTCCTTCTTAAGCTTTGTTCTGTATAATTCCCCAACCTTCATTGGTTGTCCTTTGATTCCAAGACTCTTTGTAAAATCAAGAAGTGTAGCATCAGAAACACTTTCTACGGGTTTGCCATTGAGAGATGGTAGCTGAAGAGCTTTCACTATCACCTCTGGAGTCACGTTATATGTAGTACCATTGTACTCAAAGGACATGTATGGATTCCTTGTTGTCATACCTTCACTAAAAACTGCTGTAGACCACACCTGTATAACACTCTTGAAAGAAACCTTGGAAGGTTGTGTTAATGCATAATTAATTGGACTTGAGGCCAAGAAATCTTGAATGATATGAAAATCATTCGTCAAGTCCTGATGATCAAGAACAGCAACAAAATTGTTAGGTGCAAAAGTGACACCATTGATGACAACCTTACTGTTTGCAAATAATTGATTTTCCATTCTTTTTGTAATGGAGAGATATTATAGTCTTGAGCAGTTAGGGTTTTTTTTTTTGCTAATTAAAATTTTATACCAAGAAGGAACAACTTACAGAAATCTGGGGGCATACCCCACGAAATCAACATTCAGACAACAAAGCCAAATAACATTAAGTCATTTTACAATCAACAAACGTAGAACTAAGCCTATTACAAACTTAATCTGGTGCCTCCACCAATCCTAAATTGAACCCAATACAAGCACTAAGAAAGTGCAACTGAGTAAACTGCACATGATAGTACCTCGTACATATCCAGCAATAATGGCTTGAGAACCCCTTCGAACTGCTCACGCTACACTGTCCAGCAGTGTAGAAGCCGCATCTATCTTCATGCAACCAATACCTTCTACAAACTCGATCAGGACAGTGCTTGAAGCCTGAGAAACATCCCATCTTGTTCATGACAATATCCATATCATTTCCTACCATAGAGCCAGGCCTACACGCCCACCCTTTAGAACCAAGTCCTATTACCAAATCCTATACGGCAGGGGCACCCGTCCTTACAAAACGACTGAGCCCCCCACCCAAACCAACTTCAACCGCATCATTGGAAATTGCTGAAATAATGAAAATCGCTGAGCTAAAACGCAGCAAATCAGCCTCCAATGGCAGCATTCCACCAATAGCGTTGCCTATAACATTACCAGTACAACCTTTACCAATAACACCATTATAATTTTCAGCAAAACCCTTACCAACAAGGCCTCAGATCTATGTCCTTTGGGATATACTGATTAAGATTTCCAATCAGATAGAGATAAGAGGAAATCAACCTCGGGATACGTTTTTACTTTAGGAGGTGGAGCCGTTATATGGAGGAGTGTAAAGCAGAAATGCATTGCAGACTCTACCATGGAAGCCGAGTACGTGGCAGCCTCTGAGGCTGCAAAGGAGGCTGTATGGTTCAGGAACTTCCTTTTGGACTTGGATGTGGTACCTAATTTGCATAGGAGTCTGACAGTGTATTGTGATAACACTGGTGCTGTGGCAAATTCAAAAGAACCACGAGACCACAAAGCAGCTAAACATATTGAACGTAAGTATCATCTCATACGAGGAATCGTAAAGCGAGGAGATATAGTTGTGGCTCACATATCATCAGAAGACAACCGGGCAGATCCTTTCACAAAGAGCTTGCCAGCCAAGGTTTTTAACAGGCATGTGGAAGCGATAGGAGTCATATGGATGGACACATAGTTTTCAATGTAATAGTGGATTAAATAAACACTGATATACTCATAGAATATTTTGAGTATAAGTGGGAGATTGTTAGTGTATACTGAAAATATTTATTTTAAGTATATACATTTATTTCTGGCCCGGTTTTATTGAGAATCATTTAAATGTTTACATGCTGTCTAATATTATATATTGTGGACAATCTAGTATCAAATGGGATACAGAATATTAGATTGTTACATACGGTTTTTATAATATAATAAGGTTCATAGCACAGGTGGTGTTGGACAATCCACTGGTATGGCTGTAGTATTATTTAGATTAGTTTATATTGACTAATAAATAATACTAGTATACTTTGTGTATATTGAACAGGATCAAATTTAGAATTGTTCCCTTATACTGATTAAGAAGGAGAACTAAGATTCTATGTTATTATTAATGCTTAGGTTCTTAATCCGGATATAGTAATTGACACGTGTATATTATTTACATGCTTTGATTTATATATGAAATAATTCATTTGAATTATATCATTATATTTTGGGTGATGGAATTATATACATGGTGAATATTATTTATAGAAGGAATCCATGTCCTGATAATAAAGGTGGATTTATTCCGGCATAATTAAATAAAGGTTGAGTGGATAATCAAGGATAAAAGATATTAATTAAATAAATTATCAGTAATTTATTTAATTAATGGGCATGCGCTATTTTAAACATGGGGAATTTAATAAGCAAATAATATTGGAACCCAATTAAATAATTAAGTTGCGGTATTAGGAAAGGTAGTGCAAATATTAATTCTTTAGTGGATTGAATTAATATTTAATTACATTGGGCTAGGCCCAAGATGTAATTAGAAGGCCCAACCTAATTATCCATGATCCCTATTGTAGCCCTATATATATATTCTTATTCTCTTCTTGCTAGGGTTGGTGAAGAAAAATATTGTAGCCACCTAGGAGCAAGGAGAGAGGTTAACTTGAGGAGACGAAGGCCACACTTCGCTCAAGGGAATTTGGGAATACAATAGAAGAGCGTGGAATCAACCGTTAACAAGGTGACTTTTGTATTTGTATTCGTTAATTTATTGTATCAAAAATCGCAGGGCCACGATCTGATTGTCCCAACAATTGGCATCATGAGCCTGGTTCTATGGTTCTACGATTTTTGATACGATGTCCATGTCGTAATTATATATGCATGTATATAGTGGTAGGCTTGTATAATTCTGTTTTGCAGGTTGTTATCCACTATTATGGCCATGTATATTTTAATTATGTGTTTGGATCCCACGTGGTTTAATCGTGGTTAATTTTTTGTTTGTTTTCCACGTGGTTTATCGTGGTTGTAATTTTCACGAGGGTTGATCGTGCTAGAATAGATTTTACAAAATTAGTTTTGTATTAGATCTATTTTTTATGTAATTGTTTGATAGATTTTATAAAAATCCGGGTATATTGTAACAATTATGTACGGTTGAAATTCAAATCTGGAGTGATTTTGTTCCGCTGCGTAAGTGATGTGGCTGCTGTTAAAATTCCGTTGCGAGTGATGGACAGGAAGCAGAGGATAGCACACGCCTAACCTGCAGAGTGGTCTGGCTGCGGTACAAAGAAAGTCAGCCCAGCATGATGTCGCATGGAAGGCATGCGCAACAGGTGACTTCGGAAAAATGTTGTCACGCAGGATCATCCTGCGCAACAGATCAATCAGACCTGCGACCAGCAACTTTGATTCAGCCTGTGCAACAGCAACCAACCAATTTGTTTTTGGGACGAACAAGGCTGCAGGAATTTCAATTATGGGGCCATAATAGTGGATTTAAATTATGTTTTTTTTTATATTTTAATTCCACTATTTAATTTTTTAATTATTGCTTTAAATAATTATTATGTGTGTTGTTAATTATGTGTGTAATTTTTAATTGCATGTTTAACATAATTAGGACGACATGGACATAGATTTTTTTATTTATTGCTTTAATTAAATGTTATATGTTGTTGAATTAAGTGTGTATTTTGAATGCATGCTAGACATAATTGTAACGACATAGGCCCCATTTAATTTTTAAGATTCCTCATTTTTAATAAAAATTCTAAGTGGGTGAGGGAATTAATTAGGAATTAAATCCCACGGTCTCCATTATTGTTTGTATGTAAATTTAACACTAAGACGAATATAAATTATATATAGTCCACCCTAACGTGGCATATGATTTATGGTGTCATGTAGTGTTATGGATATTACTAGGACAAACTTCTTAAATTAAATTACGAATATTGAAAGGTATACATGCCACCCATCGTGGCGTACCAAGTTTCATAGAATTCGATTAATTAGAAGGGTACCAATGATTGAATATAGATTTTCGATATTGAGAGAAAGGATGATTCTGTCTAGAAAGGGGTCTTAAGTGACGCCTCTTGACAATGCTCCCCCCGATCTGGGAATTATCCTATTATCGATTATTGATTTGAAATATTTAATGGTGGCATCCGGTCTTATTGTTATTAATTTAAGATTTGATAATGATATACACTTAGCTATGAAAAATAATATATAGTCCACCCTAACATGGCGTATTATTTAGTAATAGGACCGAAGTAATATTTAAACGAATTTAAGTGGTATATATGTCACCCATCGTGGCGTACCAGATACTTATGGTGTTTAAATATTATTGCATTAATTTTAATTAATTGTTAGAGGAAATCAATTGGTTTTAAGATTTGTGCAACCCTCTGATTATGTGTTACATGTATGATTCTCAGGACTAGATCATTATGGGATTTAATCCACTATTCACCATACTTAAGGATAACAAACTTACTGGACCAAACTATATTGAATGGAAACGTAATTTGGACATAGTGTTGACTGCTGAGGAGTACAAATTTTGTACTTATGAACCCAAGCCAGATCAGCCTGCTGAAGATGCTCCTGAAAGTGAGAAGGAGTATTATAAGCAGTGGGTTAAGGCTGATGAGATGTCGCGATGTTACATTCTGGCAGCAATGCCGGGTGTTTTGCAACATCAGCATCAGGCTATGGCCACTGCTTCAGATATGCTCTTTAATCTCAAGGAACTTTTTGGAGAACAGAATAGGGCTGCTAGGCAAGTAGCAATGAAGGCTTTAATGAACACTCAGATGGCTGAAGGAACACCTGTAAGGGATCATGTTCTCAGGATGATGTCTCATCTGAATGAGATGGAGATCCTTGGTGCTGATATTGATGGGGAAACCCAGATCGATATCATCCTTATGAGTCTACCAAAAAGTTTTGAGCAGTTCCGCTTGAATTACACCATGAACAAAAGGATGTATAGTCTCGCGGAACTTCTGACAGAACTTCAGGCAGCTGAAGGACTCTTTAAGCAGAATGTTCAAGTGAATGTGGCTGAGAAAGCTTCTTCCTCTAAACCGAAAGGCAAGAAGAAGAAAAAGGTTCAGACACAGAAAGCTGGAAAGGTTGCTAATGCAGTGGGAGTTCATGGTGGTGTGAAAAAGCCTAAGGGCAAGTGCTTCAAGTGCAAGCAGTCAGGTCACTGGAAACAGGATTGTCCTCTTTCTAAGAAGACTAACAATACTGGTATGTCTCTTTCTCTAGTTACAGAAACATATATAGCGGCTATATCTACGAGCACTTGGTGTGTAGATACAGGAGCCACTGACCATGTTTGTAACTCTATGCAGGGGTTCCAGCAAACCAGAATGCTTAGAGATGGCGAGATATATGTGTTCATGGGAGATGCTACGAAAGTAGCAGTAGTTGCAGTTGGAATAATTACTTTAGCTTTCGGTGATGATAGGATTTTGGTTTTAAACAATTGTCTTTATGTACCTTCGTTTAGAAGGAATTTGATTTCAGTTTCTAAACTTGCCATTGATGGTTATAATGTTTGTTTGGATCGTAATGTTTCTATTATGATGAATAAACGAGTTATATGTTCTGGTACATTGCAAGACAATTTATATATTATTAATCCTATCCAACCAATGCTGCAACAAAAGGAATCTAATAATATTCTTTCTAGCTCAAACAAAAGAAAGAAACCTTCCGAATTGAACCAAACATATCTTTGGCACTTAAGATTAGGTCATATTAACTTGAGGAGGATTCAAAGACTGGTAGTAGATGGGCCATTAGGCTTGTTGGCAGTGGAGCCATTTCCAGTTTGTGAATCTTGCTTGGAAGGTAAGATGACTAACAGGCCTTTTAAAGCAAAGGGGAATAGAGCTAAAGAAGTATTAGAATTGGTTCATACTGATTTATGTGGTCCTATGAGTATCCAAGCAAGAGGAGGTTATGAGTATTTTGTCACTTTCATTGACGATTATTCTAGATATGGATACATTTATTTGTTGCGTCGCAAGTCTGAGTGCTTTGAAAAATTCAAAGAGTACAAAGCAAGTGCGGAGAAACGACATCTTGGAAAATGTATCAAGTCACTACGATCAGATCGTGGTGGCGAATACTTGCTTGGAGAATTTAGGGACTATTTATCAGAAAATGGGATTACATCCCAGTTGTCTGCACCTGGCACACCTCAGCAGAATGGTGTAGAAGAGAGAAGGAATCGGACTCTTTTGGAGAGTGTTAGATCAATGATGAGTTATTCAGATTTACCTAAGTCGTTCTGGGGATATGCTATAGAAACAGCAGCTTACCTTCTGAACTTGGTACCTTCTAAGTCGGTTCCCAAGACTCCAATAGAATTGTGGACTGGTAGCAAACCAAGTCTAAGACATATTCGTATTTGGGGTTGTCCAGCACATGTGCTGAACAAGAACGCGACCAAGCTAGAATCTCGTACAGAAGTAAGGCTGTTTGTAGGCTATCCTATGGGAACGAAAGGTTATTCATTTTATAGTCCTAGGGATCGAGATATCATTGTTAGCACCAATGCTAGATTCTTAGAGGAAGACTATATAATGAACCACAAACCCATGAGTAGTGTTGTTTTAGAGGAATTAGTGGGAGGGACAGATAATCCCCAAGTGCCAATAGTACAAGTAGAACAACCACAAGAAAATGCACAACTTGACACTAGTACCGTACCAGTGCCTCGTCGTAGTGGGAGGGTTGTTCGACAACCTGAAAGATTCATGTTTTTGGGAGAGTCTTCAGACTTGGTCTCTGGTGAACATGATGAGGATCCCAGGACATACGAACAGGCAATTCTAGATAAAGATGCAAATCTTTGGCAAAAGGCAATGGAATCTGAGATGGAATCTATGTATTCCAATCAAGTTTGGGAGCTCGTGGAACCACCCGAAGGTATAAAACCCATTGGAAGTATGTGGATCTACAAGAAGAAAAGAGGATCTGACAAAAAGGTGAAAGCCTGGAAAGCACGACTTGTTGCGAAAGGGTATACTCAGAAAGAAGGAATCGATTATGAGGAAACCTTTTCGCCAGTTGTTATGCTTAAGTCGATCCGGATTCTTTTATCTATAGCAGCTCATCTCGATTACGAGATTTGGCAAATGGATGTCAAGACAGCTTTCCTTAATGGAAGTCTTGAGGAAACCATCTATATGCAACAACCAAAAGGATTCATTAAAGAAGGCCAAGAGCATCTGGTTTTTAAGCTTAAGAGGTCTATTTATAAACTTAAACAAGCTTCTAGGGACTGGAATATTCGTTTTGATCAGGCAGTCCAGTCATATGGATTTGATCAAAGTCCAAATGAGTCATGCGTGTATAAGAGAAGTGAGGGTAATGCAGTGGTTTTTCTAGTACTATATGTAGATGACATTTTACTCATTGGAAACAATGTTTAGATGTTATCATCAGTAAAGGCATGGTTGTTCAAACAATTTGAAATGAAGGACTTAGGTGAAGCGGCATACATCCTTGGGATCAAAGTAATAAGGGATCGCAAGAAAAGGATGTTGGCTTTATCTCAAGAGCCTTACATTGATGAAGTATTAGCTCGTTTTAACATGCAAAACTCTAAGAAAGGTTTTCTACCTTTTAAGCATGGAGTTGCTCTATCCAAGGAGCAGTGTCCTTCGACACCTAAGGATATAGAGAGCATGAAAGCAGTTCCTTATGCTTCGGCATGTGGAAGCTTAATGTATGCTATGTTATGTACGAGGCCTGACTAGATGCTTTGCTGTAGGCATGGTTAGTAGATATCAGTCGAACCCAGGTCAGGAACATTGGAGTGCAGTAAAAACTATACTCAAGTACCTGCGAAGGACTAAGGAGTATATGTTAATTTACAAGGCCTCAGATCTATTTCCTTTGGGATATACTGATTCAGATTTCCAATCAGATAGAGATAAGAGGAAATCAACCTCGGGATACGTTTTTACTTTGGGAGGTGGAGCCGTTATATGGAGGAGTGTAAAGCAGAAATGCATTGCAGACTCTACCATGGAAGCCGAGTACGTGGCGGCCTCTGAGGCTACAAAGGAGGCTGTATGGTTCAGGAACTTCCTTTTGGACTTGGATGTGGTACCTAATTTGCCTAGGAGTCTGACAGTGTATTGTGATAACACTGGTGTTATGGCAAATTCAAAAGAACCACGAGACCACAAAGCAGCTAAACATATTGAACGTAAGTATCATCTCATACGAGGAATCGTAAAGCGAGGAGATATAGTTGTGGCTCACATATCATCAGAAGACAACCGGGCAGATCCTTTCACAAAGAGCTTGCCAGCCAAGGTTTTTGACAGGCATGTGGAAGCGATAGGAGTCAGATGGATGGACACATAGTTTTCAATGTAATAGTGGATTAAATAAACACTGATATACTCATAGAATATTTTGAGTATAAGTGGGAGATTGTTAGTGTATACTGAAAATATTTATTTTAAGTATATACATTTATTTCTGGCCCGGTTTTATTGAGAATCATTTAAATGTTTACATGCTGTCTAATATTATATATTGTGGACAATCTAGTATCAAATGGGATACAGAATATTAGATTGTTACATACGGTTTTTATAATATAATAAGGTTCATAGCACAGGTGGTGTTGGACAATCCACTGGTATGGCTGTAGTATTATTTAGATTAGTTTATATTGACTAATAAATAATACAAGTATACTTTGTGTATATTGAACAGGATCAAATTTAGAATTGTTCCCTTATACTGATTAAGAAGGAGAACTAAGATTCTATGTTATTATTAATGCTTAGGTTCTTAATCCGGATATAGTAATTGACACGTGTATATTATTTACATGCTTTGATTTATATATGAAATAATTCATTTGAATTATATCATTATATTTTGGGTGATGGAATTATATACATGGTGAATATTATTTATAGAAGGAATCCATGTCCTGATAATATTCAGGTTAATGATGTTCCCTTGAAAGCTCAAAAAGATTTAATTATGTGAAACCCTGCAGGTGGATTTATTCTGGCATAATTAAATAAAGGTTGAGTGGATAATCAAGGATAAAAGATATTAATTAAATAAATTATCAGTAATTTATTTAATTAATGGGCATGCGCTATTTTAAACATGGGGAATTTAATAAGCAAATAATATTGGAACCCAATTAAATAATTAAGTTGCGGTATTAGGAAAGGTAGTGCAAATATTAATTCTTTAGTGGATTGAATTAAGATTTAATTACATTGGGCTAGGCCCAAGATGTAATTAGAAGGCCCAACCTAATTATCCATGATCCCTATTGTAGCCCTATATATATATTCTTATTCTCTTCTTGCTAGGGGTGGTGAAGAAAAATATTGTAGCCACCTAGGAGCAAGGAGAGAGGTTAACTTGAGGAGACGAAGGCCACACTTCGCTCAAGGGAATTTGGGAATACAATAGAAGAGCGTGGAATCAACCGTTAACAAGGTGACTTTTGTATTTGTATTCGTTAATTTATTGTATCAAAAATCGCAGGGCCACGATCTGATTGTCCCAACATTAGCATCACTCCCTCATCCTCAACCAGAATAGCATGTTTCTTTGTTGTCAAGAACAGAGTTTTACCTGCATTCTTAAATCCCACCATTTTAGTAATATCAGTCGACACACAACCATCCTTCGTCTCCGAATTCATACTCCCCACAACATTAACAGCAAAGTTTCTACCATCCGCCTTAATGGCAGAATCCACATCACAAACATTCAAAACCATAGAAGAGTCCGTATTAATAGGACCACCATTCCAAACACCCCCCGAATGATTTACCAAATCAGTTGTGTCCTTGGTCAATATACTAGAACTAACGTCTAATTCCTCATTACCAACAACATTAGCAGAAAAATTCGAAATTTTAATAGGCATATTCAAAGAATCCATACCTAAATCTTTAACGCCTGCTAACTGGACTTTCGAGGCCTTCACAGGACCGTCGTCGACCAGTTGGCGGGCGTTCTTCATAAGTTCCTCTTTGCAAAGAGAAACCTCACCATTTACCACAAGAAGATGAGACCCACAACCATCGGAGCCCAGAAGGTTGCTATCGCAAACATACACCATCTGCTTGCAACCAGTAGGCTGCAACCTCTCACCAGACTGAGTCGACTGAGTCGCCAAATCCTGCTCCCCATTAACTAACCCAGTAGAAAGACGAGGGTAATAAACCCTGACCTCCGGCGAAAAAGTGACCTTCTTCGGAACCTGCTCCCCCTTAACTAACTCAGTAGAAGGGGCACCGTGCAAACACTCAAGAAGACTAGGGTAAAAAACCCTCACCTCCGGCGAGAAAGAGACCCTCTTCGGACTTATTCTCGAAACTATTAGAGCTAATATATATAAAATAAGAAATATGGTGTGTAGGTGGGAGATTTGAGATGGAAGATGGAATTATGAAGGTCGATTGTATAGATCTGATGGGAATTTGTGTTAGAATTAAAGGCGGCTAAGAAGGGTTTTAGAGAGAGAGGTTAGAGAGAAGGCAGAGAACGACTTTCTTACAAAATGAAGTTTTTTTGAGCAGTTAGGGTTTATTTTCGCACAAAGTGAAAGAGACGATACAATACTGATTGTTTGAGAATTAAAGAATCAATTTAGAAAACTAAATTGATTTTAGACAAAATTATGATTTCTCAAAGGCAGGTGTCAGTAATCGACTGGTGCACACATAAGTAATGGACCAAATTACGTGTAAGAGTGGTGATAACCGCACGCTACACGATTAACAATGTGTATCTATACACTTTCGTGAGTACAACACACGCGCCCGCATTATTCGAGATATAAGATTGTGATAATAAAATAAGGCAATGAGTTTAATTAAAGAAATTAAAACATCACAATCCAAAAATACCTGGTACCAAAACCTGAATATGAACCGTTTTATGTTCTCGTTTCACTCCCATCTCTATTTAACACCTAGAGACTTGTCCACTTTCTTGTTAACCCTTCCTCTCTCCTGTAAATCAAAAACCCTTCACAGAAAACACCTTAACTAAAAGATGTCTGACCTTACCATCAAAGAGAAAAACCTCCATCTCATAGAGAAGAGAGATATCTTTAGTTATACTCGTGAAGAGTTTGATGCGTTCGACTGGGAAAGACAACTTGAGACTTTGTGGTTGCAGATGGATGCCGGTCTCGAAGAAATTGAGAGAGAAAGACCTGCAAAAGTGATTGACATCGATGCTGCCCTCCAAGCAACATTAGCATGGCTTTCTTCTAAGACATCCTCATCCAACACCACCAACCATTGTTAATGAATATGTCAGCAAAAATAACCTTATCCCTGTCGACTTCCACCCAAACAAAGTGGCAAAGATGGGATCTGGGATATATGCTAACAATGGAGTGGTTTGGACTTTACTTTTTATTTTCCTGTTGAATAGATTAGTAGATAGAGAACAAAAAGATGTAATATATGCATGTAATCTCTTTCTTATTATCAATGAAAAAAAACTTTGTTTCTGTAATCTTATTCATTGTTTTCTGCATTGAACTTGTTTTTCAAATAATTAAATAAGAGAAATAATCATGAAAACTAATTAAAGTAATCACCTTATTAACAAGTTCAACAGTCACAAGTATATCAGGAAAACAGAACAGAGAACGAAGTACTTAGATACTGAAATACATTACTGATAAATAAATCGTCGCATCAGTATTCGATGTTTGATTGGAGTCAGGATTGACTTTTCATCAGGATTCGAAATGCATCAGGATTTGATGAGTATCAGTATTTGATCTTTCTCTGTTCTCAGAAACTATCATAGTTTACCATTCCCAGTTCATTCACCAACTTTATAAACGTAGCTTCAGGAAGTTGCTTGGTGAATATATCAGCTAGCTGTTGATCAGTAGGAACAAATTGTAGCTCAATTGTCCCTTCCATAACTTGCTCTCTTATAAAATGATATCTGATACTGATATGCTTAGTAAGAGAATGCTGTACTGGATTTTCTGTCATAGCAATAGCACTTTGGTTATCACAATAAATAGGTATTTTTGAATATGATAAACCATAGTCCATTAGCTGATTTCTCATCCACATAATCTGAGCACAACAGCTTCCAGCAGCAATGTACTCAGCTTCTGCAGTTGATGTGGAGATAGTCTTTTGCTTTTTACTAAACCAAGAAACAGGTCTTCCTCCAAGAAACTGACAATTGCCTGAAGTACTTTTCCTGTCTATTTTGCAGCCTGCAAAATCAGCATCTGAGTAACCACATTAATTAAAATCAGATTCTATAGCATACCAAAGACCAAGAGATGGAGTGCCTTTCAAGTATCTGAGAATCCTTTTGACTGCAATGAGATGTGGTTCTCTGGGATTTGCCTGAAATCTTGCACATTGATATGTTGCATACATGATATCTGGTCTACTAGCAGTCAAATACAAAAGTGAGCCAATCATACCTCTGTAGTTGGTTACATCTACCTCAGTACCTTGATTTGGATCAAGCTTGGTAGCTGTAGCAATGGGAGTTGATGCAGTAGAGTTGTCTTGCATGTTAAACTTTTTCAAAAGATTCTTTGTGTATTTTGACTGATTGATAAAAATCTCATCATCAGTCTGTTTAACTTGCAGACCTAAGAAATAGCACATCTCTCCCATCATGCTCATTTGATATCTAGACTGCATTAGCTTTGAAAACTTCTCACACAATTTGGAGTTAGTTGACCCAAAAATGATATCATCAACATAAATTTGAACTAACAGCAAATCTTTACCATGATTCAAATAAAACAAGGTTTTGTCAATTGTACCTCTTTTGAATCCACTTTCTAGTAAGAATTGAGCCAATGTTTTATACCAGGCTCTTGGAGCTTGCTTTAGTCCATAAAGTGCTTTATCCAGTTTGTAGACATAATCTGGATGTTTAGGATCAACGAAGCCAGGAGGTTGTTCAACATAAACCTCTTCTTCTAATTCTCCATTGAGGAAAGCACTTTTCACATCCATCTGGAAAACCTTGAATTTCTTATGGGCTGCATATGCCAGAAAAATTCTGATGGCTTCCAACCTTGCAACAGGAGCAAAAGTCTCATCATAGTCAATTCCTTCCTGTTGAGAATACCCCTTTGCAACTAGTCTTGCTTTATTCCAGATAATTGTGCCATCTGAATCTGTCTTGTTTCTGAACACCCACTTTGTACCTACAATTGACCTCCCTTTTGGCCTTGGTACTAGTTTCCAGACTTCATTTCTTTCAAACTCATTTAGTTCTTCTTGCATAGCCATAACCCAATCAGCATCCTTGAGTGCATCTTCAACTTTCTTAGGTTCCTCCTTTGACAGAAAGTTATGATAAAGACATTCATGCTGAGTTGCACTTCTGGTTCTAACACCTGCTTCAGGATTCCCAATTAATTAAATTAGGAGTATGGCTTTTAATCCATTTCCTTGATGGTGGTAAATCATTCCTTGAATTTGATGCTCCCCCTGGATTGGTGTTATCTTCAAAAGAACTAGTATTGCTAGAAGCTCCCCCTGTGATATTGCTATCTCTTTCTGATCTACTGTCAGAATTATCACTTGAATCTGTTTCTGATGAATCTCCTCCTGATGTTTGAGTTGTTTCAGTGTTGATGGTCTCTTGCTGTTGCTCCCCCTCAACATTTGCATTACCATCAATAATTTGTATTTCATCAGGAATGATAGGATCATCAATATTTGTTGGAGTATCAGTATCTGACAAGATTTCATCAGAATTCTTGGTAGCTTCATTTGCAAAAATCAAACCATCATGTGTGTCTTCAGCAATTCCTGTAATATTCTTATCATCGAAAGATACATTTATAGACTCTATGACTGTCTTTGTTCTTAGATTATAGACTTTAAAGGTTCTTGTTGATGGATAGCCAATAAAGATGCCCTCATCAACTTTAGTCTCAAATTTACCAAGCTGTTCAGGATGAGGTCTTAGAACAAAGCACTTGCAGCCAAATACATGTAAATGCTTCAGGCTTGGCTTCTTTTCCTTGATCATCTGATAAGAAGTCACACCATGTCTGTTGATAAGTGTAATGTTCTGAGTGTAGCATGCTGTGTTGACTGCTTCTGCCCAGAAATATGTAGGTAGTTTAGCTTCCTCCAACATAGTTGAGCCAGCTTCAATAAGAGTTCTGTTCTTTCTTTCAACTACTCCATTTTGCTGGGGTGTGCCTGGAGTAGAAAATTGTTGAACTATTCCTTTGTATTTGCAGAACTCTTCTATTGCTGAATTCTTGAATTCAGTTCCATTATCACTTCTTAAAATCTTGACTTTATACTTTGTGCCAGTCTCAATGAGTCTTACATGGTCCAAAAGTATTTCAGCAGTTTCATCTTTTCTGTGTAGAAAATACACCCAGGTAAATCTAGTATATTCATCAACAATAACTAGAGTGTACCTTTTCTTACTGATGGACATTATATTGACTGGTCCAAATAAGTCAAGGTAAAGCATGTGATATGGTTCATCAATCGAGGATTCTGTTTTACTCTTAAATGATGTCCTTCTCTGTTTAGCCTTCTGACAAGCATCACAGAGTCCATCTGGAGTATACAGTGCCTTTGGTAATCCTCTTACCAAATCTTTCTTTACCAACTCATTGATATTGTTGAAGTTGAGATGAGAAAGCTTCTTGTGCCAATTCCAACTTTCATCTACAGAGGCTTTACTGATGAGACATGTAGAGGGTCCATCAGTATTGGTGTAGATGTTGGCTTCATAAATTTTACCATGCCCTTGACTAGTTAATGCAACATTCTCCGATGTTTTGCTGATCACTTCAAAATGAGTATCATAGAAGTTGACATGATAACCTCTGTCTGTGATTTGACTAACACTTAGCAAATTGTGTTTGAGTCCTTTTACCAGAGCTACTTTTTCAACAATGACATTTCCAATGATTATATTGCCATATCCCAAAGTTTGTACAATGTTGCCATCTCCATAAGACACAGTTGGGCCAGCCTTCTCCTCAAATTCTGATAGCAAGGTTTTGTCTCCAGTCATGTGCAGAGAACATCCAGTATCCATGACTAACACATTTTTCTTTTTACCCTGCAATCAGAACCACAAAGAACTCAATTAGAATTTTTAAGAACCCACACTTGTTGGGTTCTATTTGCATGCAATTTAACATTTTTAGCAGTAGAAGACTTTTTAGCAAAAATAGTTTCTTCAGGATTGATTCCATCAGAATTTGCCCTGTTCTTATCAGATATAACAAATGCATGCTTAGAATTCAAATTCTTTGTTTTACCAAAATTTGCACTTTTATTAAATCTAGGCAAAGGCTCATAATAATTGTAGTACAAATTATGGTATTCTTCACATGTATAAATAGAATGCTATTTACTACCACAGTGGAAACAAGGATTCTGTGGTTTATAAAATACTGATTTATTCCTAATGTCAGACTTAGGAACTACAGTAGCCTTCTTTTTACTCCTCCTGCAATCAATAGCAAGATGATTAGAGTTACCACAGTCAAAACATACTTTCCTTGGTGCATCTGGAATATACTTATAATTATTCTCTTTGTTTATTCCAACTTTACCATTCCTGTTTCTTTTGACAGTTGGGACTTTCTTTCTATCTGTCATGTGATGGCCCCAAATCCCTTAATTATATTTAACTAGATAATGGTAAAACATGCATATTAATTAATTAAACATTACCAAATCCCACGCCCAGATCGCCAACAGGTAAGAGTTTGAAACAATATAAAACTATAAGTTAAAACATTTTATTATTACAAGCCACAATTATTCTAAGTTCAAAAGTTATTACAGACTGAGTTCAAAATTCTAGCAAAACAGAAACCATCAGATCGTCACTCCCTTCTACCTGGATCCACCACAATTCTTACGCGCAGTCTCAAGTGTCCTTACCATCTTCGAGTTTCACTGAAAGGTTAAGGAAAATAAAATAATTGAGCCAATTGCTCAGCAAGTGCATAAACCAACAATATAAGATTGGCAAAATAATCAAATGTAAAGCAAGATATATCAATCTGCAAATGAGAGTTATCAACTTAATCAATGTCAAAATAAAATGAGTAGGAATTGGAATATCTGATAAGACGCTACAAGCAAAGCTGGGTGATCAGCCCACGTCAGAGCTCCGAACCCGTATATCCAATACGTATTCTCAAATATGAGGGGATCCCAGGCACACATTGGCCTATAATGATAATATAAATTGGACCGGCGCCTCGGTCAAAGTAACATTCCATCCAATTCCGTTTAGGTCAAACAAAGTCTGTCAATTTCAATTCATCTCAAAGAAACAAGAATATCAATGTTATATCAAGTTGTTGTTCAACAAGAATAGGATTCCAAGATTTCGAATAAATGACAAGGCAAAGTGAAGAAAGTTAATCATTTTGGATTCTTGGGAGTTGGGATTCTGTTTAGTGTATTTTGGTCAAGTCAAGAAAATTAATCAAGGATCAATGAATGTTTTAAGGTGGAAAAGAATTCATCATACAAGAGGGTGTTTATATAGTGGATTCAAGGATTCAAGAAAGTATGAAAAGGTTCAAGTAATATGGTTATCGTTTAACAAGTCAATTCAAGTTCAAGGGTATGGAATCAATCACATGGTAAGAAACAATAATAAGATCGGAAAGAGCATGGTACTAGTTTGTGACAATTTAACAATTCGATATCCCATGGCATTCATCATATGGTAACAACAAGATTAGGGTAGTACACTTGCCTTAATTCACGAGATTGCACTAGATAGCTTCCTCTTCGATTGGCTCCTTGCCAAGCCTCCTACTCGGACCTATAATAATATAAACAATATCTTATTTTCCCCTCTTTGTTTACATACTACAAGACAATCCTAATAATGCTAACGCCCCATCGATAACTTTATAATTATACATACATATGTATTTATATACACGTACATAGCACGTAAGGTAGTATAGCATATATAGTACTATAAAGGATATCACGATTTACATTGGAAATGTGCCATAAGGTTTTGAAAATCATACTTATAAATTTTTAGAAATTTCGACGGCATCTCCTTTGTATAATCGTCATACCATACCGGAATACAACCGGCCCAAACCATCACGCTATATATGTGACAATACAATTCAAACTCAATTAGACAATTTCATAACTAAATCACCATGATAGCAAAGAGGCATCTTTAGATATACTATCTTACTATGACAAGAATTCAAGTAGCAAATCAATCAAGTAACATTCATAACATTAAGCAATTAACTCTCAAGTAATCGCACAAACTCACCACAATCTCTCATATCTTCCTCTCGGCTCTCTCTTTCTCCCTCTCTCTCTCGGCCTCTCGACCTCTCTCTCTTTTTTAATCTCTCTCTCGGCTTCTCCCTCTCTCTCTCTCCCTCTCATCTCCCTCTCGGTCTCTCTCCCTCTCTATCAATCTCTCTCTCGGCCTCCCTCTTTCACTACAACAAACACACCCAAACTCCACCACAAGACTTACACAATCACTCACATGCATATTTTGATTAACAATTCAATATCACAATAACCCATCATTGCTAACTTGTAAATTCACACTAAAATCAATTTATAACTTCAACCCATCAATACATATAACATATAACATCAAAATCTCAAACCCTTTTTAATTTACACCTACTAACAATCATCAATTAACAATTTACACTAGAACACAACTTATAAACTCATAAAAATTCATACGCATCACAAAACTTAACTTAAAAACTTGTGAAAACTAACATGCAATCATATTACACTTACTAATCATGTAAAATCATAAAATTAGTACTTGCATGCAAACCCTTTGCTCACTTTCGATCATGGCCGAAGGTTTGGGGTTCTCCGGAGAGCCCGAAAATTCGTGGGTCTCTTCCACGGAGTAATACCCATCACAATATCCCACAAACTTACCTTGAAGCTTGCTTTTCGAAAAACCCTAATTAAAATTTTTGATAAAAACGAAATCCATGGGTATGGGGTTGTAGAGAATTTAAAGGGGAGTATTTTGATAACTAATATTGTGAGGTTTAATGGAGAAATTACCTTGAACTAATGCTTGAGTATCAATGGAGATGGAGAGAATTTTGAGAGAAAAGAGAGAGATGAGCACGGGGAAAAGAGACCCCGGGGTGGGGGGGGGTTTGGTCGTGGAAAAAGAAAAGAAAAGGGGTGGGTGGGGTTTTGAATCATCACACACACATCACACAATTTAAATTATATTTTAATGATACACTTTTTAATTAAACAAAAGACTTATAAAAATTCTAATTACAAGATATTTTGGAATTAAAATAAATTTATTGACACATAAATTTAAAATATATAATTCTCTTCCTCAATATATTTTTGAAATTTTTTTAAAATTGTTTTATAAAAAGATTTGGATTTTACAAGTTTTAATATTTTAAAAAGAATAATAAATAGAAAATCCCTTGTAAAATATTTTAATTCGAAAATAAATTGAACTTTTATTTTTAAAAAGTCTCTAAATACTTAAAGATAATAAAACAAGATATTTCATGATTTTTACTAACTCCAAGAATTTTATAAAAATGTTTAAGCGAAATAAAATCATATCTTCATATAAAAAAAATATGCAAAAATTTTATATAAATTCACTTCAACACATCTAGCAATTATACACATAACACATATCCACCATCATCTACTCATGTAATGACCCATCAATTAAGGCACATAATCACATTTTTAATTCCAAATAATATAATTTATAGAGTACGAAATTCCCAGATATTACATCCTTCCCCCTTAAAAGGATTCTATCCCCAGAATCAGCTATGTAAACAAATGAGGGTACTACTCTAACATATCACTTTCTAACTCCCAGGTTGACTCTTCAACCCTAGGGTTCCTCCACAAAACTTTAACTAACTCAACTGATTTATTTCTAAGCACTTTCTCTCCACGATCTTCTATTCTGATCGGCCGCTCTACATAATACAAATCTGGCTGAATTTCTACTGGCTCGTACTCTATCACACACTTAATGTCATGATGACACTTCTTAAGCATCGATACATGAAAAAAATTATGAATATGCTGCATCTGAGGCGGTAAAGCTAATTCATAAGCTACTTTGCCCACGCGTCGCAAAATCTCAAAAGGTCCTACAAATCTTGGACTTAACTTTCCTTTCTTCCCAAAGGTTAATCCTTTCCATGGCGAAACTTTTAGCAATACTGGATCTCCTACTTCAAAATATACTTTCTTTCTTGCTGGATCTACATACTTTCTCTGCCTGTCCTGAGCAGCTCGTAATCTTTTCTGAATTAGTTCCACTGTCTCTTTCGTCTGTTGAAACAATTCTGGGCCTACTATCTTTCGCTCACCAACTTCTTCCCAACACACAGGAGATCTACACTTCCTTCCATAAAGAGCTTCATATGGGGGCATTCCGATACTAGCATGATAGCTGTTGTTGTAAGAAAATTCCACCAAAGGTAGGTGCTCGTCAATTGCCTTTAAAATCTATTGCACAAACTCTAAGCATGTCTTCAATCATCTGAATCGTTCTTTCGCTCTGACCATCTGTCTGGGGATGATAAGCAGTGCTCATTCTGAGTTGTGTTCCGAGGTGTTCTTGAAACTGTCTCCAAAATCTTGAGTTAAAGCGGGGATCTCTGTTAGATACTATAAATACTAGAACTCCATGACGAGTCATAATCTATTTCAAATACAAATGCACCAACTTGTCTAGCGAAAATCTTTCGTTAATTGGTAAGAAATGAGCTGATTTCGTCAATCGGTCAACTATAACCCAAATAGCATCGTGATTAGCCTTCGATCTTGGTAGACCTACTACAAAATCCATTGCCATGTGCTCCCACTTCCACTCAGGTATTTCTAACGGTTGAATCAATCCACTTGGTCTTTGATGTTCTGCTTTCACTCTTTGGCATGTATAACAACGACTTACCCACTCAGCAATTTCTCTTTTCATGTCTGGCCACCAAAATTTCTTCTTTAAATCTTGATACATTTTCGTGCTTCCAGGATGTAACGAAAACTTATAACTATGGGCATCACACAACAACTCTTCTTTCAACTCCTTCACATCAGGAATCCATATTCTTGAGGAAAATCTTAAAATACCTTGCTTATCTTTCTGCGTGCAAATTTCTTCTCAGTCAATTCATTCAATCTTTGATTCATCACTTCTTCTTGGAATTTCCGAATTTTGTCCAAAAATGATGGCTGAAATGTCATGGTGTAAACTTGCTCTGTTGGCATCTCTGTTGCACAAACTTCAATCTCTAACTTCTCGAACTCTCTAAACAATTCTTGAGTCATTATCAGCGTATTCAATCTTTCCTTCCTACTTAGCGCATCAGCTACGACATTCGCCTTCCCCAGGTGATAACTAATGGTACAATCATAATCCTTTATCAGCTCTAACCATCTTCTTTGTCTCATGTTGAGTTCCTTCTGAGTAAAAATGTACTTTAGGCTCTTATGATCTGTAAATATCTCACACTTCTCACCATATAGATAATGTCTCCATAATTTCAACGCAAACACAATTGCTGCTAGCTCGAGGTCATGGGTAGGGTATCTCTGTTCATGAGGTTTCAGTTGCCTTGAAGCGTACGCAATCACCTTTCCATGCAGCATCAACACACACCCTAAACCCTTATGAGAAGCATCACTATAGATTACAAACTCTCCTTTATCATCTGGCAATGCTAACACTGGAGCTATTACCAACCTTTGCTTAAGCTCTTAAAAATTCTTTTCACACTTTTTCGTCCATTCAAACTTTTCATTCTTCCACGTCAACTTAGTCAATGGTACCGCAATCTTAGAAAAATCCTTAACAAATCTCCGATAATATCCTGCTAGTCCCATAAAACTTCTTACTTCTGTCGGTGTCCTTGGTCTTTCTCAATTCACAACTGCTTCAATCTTTGCTGGGTCAACTCGAATTCCTTCTTTACTCACAATATGTCCCAAAAATTGGACTTCCTTCAACCAAAACTCGCACTTAGAAAACTTGGCATACAACTTCTCCTTTCTCAATATTTCCAATGCTTAGATGAGGGTCGTTTCTCTGCCTTCTCTCTAACTTCTCTCTAAAAACCCTAGCTAGCCGCCTTAAAATCTAAACATTCCTCCATCAATTTGACCAAAAATCCTTCACTAATCCATCTTTTTCTTCTTTTCTCTCACCTTAAACACCTATATTTCTTGTCAGTATGAGTCATAAGAAGGTTTCTTTCTCCGATGTCTCCCCTTCGGAGATTGGTAGCTCAAATGCTCGCCTCCTTGATTGTACCACTAAGTTGGTTAATGATGTTAAGGGTCTGATGACTAAGGCCCGGGATGGGTTGGTCTCGACTATGAGTCCGAAAAGGGCTACCTTTTCGGAGAGCCTAGTGTCAGTGATTCCTTCTGGTAGCACTAATAGATGTGATACAGGGAGGAGGAATCGGAACCAGTATGATTGTCCAGCTCTTGGAGTTGCTTCTAGAACCAGAAGCGGTATTAAGACTAATTGCAGGATGGATGATGGTATCAAGCCTAGCATAACCCAAGAGGGTCTGCATGTGGTGAAACCTGAAGGGAGCTCTAATAGAACTAATGAAGGTTTGAGATCAGAATTCAGTCTGAAAAGGGTTTCCTTTGCGGAGAATTTGGTGTCGGAGATAATTCCTGGTAGGTCACAAGCAAAGGAGGACGCTGTGGGATCGGGAACCTCTAGAAGGTTGAGGAGCTCTGGGTGTTCTATGCGAATTGAGGGAACTAGGGGCGATTGTCTTGGTGGAGCCCCTAAGAACTCGGCTAGTGGAGATCGGGGCAAAAGGTGAAAGGTAAGCATGGAGGAAAAGGTAGCTCCCACTGGGATTGCTTCCAGGACTCGTAGCTCATGCCATATCCAAAAAGGGGAGAGTAAGTTCTATTACTCTGTTAGAAAACATGATAATTCTGTGTGTAATGGGCATAATCCCAGGATGAATGTGGTCAGGGAGGGTATTATGGATTTGGATATTGGTTCTGGAATCTTTAAGGGTGGTAATAATGCCAATGTTGCTGATATTATGAGTCAAGTAAAGGATGGTGACGCTATGAGCCAGGTTAATGTGATTGGCCATTCGTGTCAACTTAGAGGACTGACAAAGACTTGGGTCATTGACAATAATCTCAAAATGACTAGGGAAAAGATGGAGGAGAAGTTGGATAATGTCCTTCTATCTGGTAAAGAGGAGGATGGTGGGAGTTTGAGGTCTGAGAATGCTTATATCTCTGAGATTCACTCGGAGGAATACCAGGATGGTGTTCGGGAGTTATTGATTGAGACTCTGTTTCATGTTGAGATGCTTAAAAACCATATTCGGTCAAATGGGTTTTCTGTTCCTAAAGTGTTTGATCTTGTGGAGATAAGTGATGGTGACCCATTTAGAGATGCTTCTGGGAAGTTTTTTTGCAGGGCAACTAAAGAGCTTGCAATTTCGGTGAGTTGCGCTTTGCAACTGCAGGATTTTATTCAAAGCAATGGGCTGGGTGCTCCTATTTCTCCTACGGGAGGCCACTCTAGCCCTGAGCAGGTGGAGGCATTGATTCATGATAAGGGATTTAAAGGCAATGGGAATAAGGAAAACAGTTTGGATGCAACCACTAAAGGCGCTTGTATTATGCCTTTGGAAGACCTTGCCCTCTTGCATGGGAATGTCTCGGGATCTCCTCTTCCAAATGAGACTATGGTTCCATCTACTAGTACAACCAAGGTTCGGTTAAGGAAATCTGACATTCGGAAGTGGCGTGCTGGCAGGGGAGGTCATTCTCGACCCCCATGATTTTAGATTATGGTTTTTAGTCCTCTTTGATGTAGCTTGGGTTTAGTTATGTTGTGGTTCTGGTTGGACTATTTCTGTTTGTAATGTCTAAACGTTGATATCGCGGGGTATGCCCCTAGATTTGTTTTTTTGCTGTTCCTTTTGGTATAAAATATTAATTAGCAAAAAAAAAAAAATATTTCCAATGCTCACTACACCATATATGGGCTATTGCAAGCCCAATATATATTTGTGTTACATGAAGTGTTACAATAGACAAAAAACTTGGTAGTCTATTGCAATATTTTAAAAAATGTGGCAATACATACGAAAAGTGTTGCAAACAAAAAGATTATTTTGAAATTTTAGGACAATTGCAATACTTTAGCATGTTACAATAGACTATACACTTTGCCCAAAATTATAGGCGGGAATTGATTTTTTGGCTGGGCGGGATATAAGAAAGGGGATCAAAATATTTCTTACACAATTAAAACAAAAAACAATCCCTAAAACCACATCTCACCACTGTCTCTCTCCACCGCTATCTCTCTCATCTCACCACTATCTCTCTCGACTCACCACTCTCTCTACCGTTCCTCTCTCTCCATCTCACCACTCTCTGCCTCTCCTCTCTCTCTCTCTCTCACAAATACACATCTCTCATCTCAAATATAATCGATTCAGCAAAAGCCCAAAACCCCAAACCTAATTGAGCAAAAAATTAAGTAAAGCTTCAATTAGAAGTAAAATTTGAATCCCAAAATTAGTTGTCTCACTTGTCTTTATCGACCATATCACTCGCTCATCTCTCACAACTATCTCAAATCCATAAATTGATTAGAGCAAACCCTAAACACCAAAAATTGATTGTAGCAAAGACTAGAGTAAAAATTCATTTAAAGCTTCAATTAGAGGTAAAGTACCCATCTTTTTCGAGTACACTGCACTATACATGTATATATAGGTATGTATATGAAAACTTTTCGATTATATGTGTTCATAATTTTTGTTTGATTATAGGATTTTTGGCTTAATTAGGTGGATTTTTGTGTTAAATTTGTTGGAATTTATTGTTAATTTTACAGGAATTTTGTGTTAAATTGCGGAATTGTGTATATTTTGCATCCTTTGCTAATTTTATATGCTCATATGTTTGTAGTAATTTTTAATTCAAACTAGAGTGACAAGATACTCTGTTCTTGTATCTGTAATTTTAATTCTCTGTAATTTTATTTTTATTTTTGTTCACTCTGTTCTTGTCTAAAATAATGTGCTATAATGTGGTGAATTTTTAAGTATGACAATAGCTTATTAATTTTGTAATGGTGTGTTCTTGTTCTTTTTTTATGAACTGTGTTCTTTTGTTACCAATATTTATGTACTATGTGACAATTTTATTGGAAAAATATCTATGTATGGATTTGGTATGAATCTTTGAGATGATGTAATAGAGTATCATTGAGACAATATTAATTGTTATCCTAAGCAATAAAAAAGCTATGCCATGAGAGTCGCGTTCTCTCTGCCTTCTCTCTAAAACTTCTCTCTAAAATTCTTAAAATCTAAACAACTTCTCCATCAGATCTATACAATCGACCTTCATAATTCCATCTTCCATCTCAAATCTCACACCTATACACCATATTTCCTAATTTATATATATTATCTCTAAAAGTTTTGAGAATGAGTCCGAAGAGGGTTTCTTTCTCGCCGGAGGTTAGGGTTTTTTTACCAAAATTGAGTGTTTGCACGGTGCCCCTACTACTGAGTTAGTTAAGGGGGAGCAGGTTTCGAAGAAGGTCACTTTTTCGTCGAAGGTCAGGGTTTATTACCCTCGTCTTTCTACTGGGTTAGTTAATGGGGAGCAGGATTTATCGACTCAGTCCGGTGAGAGGTTGCAGCCAACTGGTTGCAAGCAGATGTAGTATGTTTGTGATAGCGACTTTCTGGGCCCAGATGGTTGTGGGTCTCATCCTTTTGTGGTAAATGGTGAGGTTTCTCTTTACAAAGAGGAACTTATGAAGAACGCCCGCCATCTGGTTGACGAAAGTCCTGTGATGGCCTCGGAAGTGAGTGCTCTTTATGAATGCCAAGTGTTTGACTTATTGTCACAGTGACAATATTCAACAAAGCATGATAGTTGGGCCTTGGGTGTTAACTATGTGAGGGGCTTCATCCAGCTTTGATTCAGGGAGATTGCTCTTGCCCAGATCTGGAAGGGATGTTCCCCTGTAATGAAGATGTTTGCAACATTCCAGAAGTGTTTGTTGTGCTCAACCTGTTTGTTGGTTTGATTGAAACACAGAGGATGTTTCAACTGTTTCGTTTGAGTGCTCGAGGCATTGGATTAATTCCTATTGTGAAAGCTTTTAAAGATGTAGTCTCTCTATGCAAAGGAGTTCTTAAGAACGCCCGCAAACTGGTTGACGAAAGGCATGTGAAGGCCATGGGAAAGTATTTGACTGCTCATAGTCATTTTAACTTGGGCATGGTTTCTGCTATTCATGCTCTTAGATACGTCTTTAGTGCGGCCCATGTCAATTGGTCGCTCTTAGGTATTTATTCTCCAAGATTTAATATCTGTTGGAATGACTGGATTGATGTGCTGAGATTAAGATTGAGACTTAATTTGATTGGAAGAACCCAAGTGATTTGGAAAGGGTCTGGGTTTTATATTTGCATTGACTTTTGTTATACTTTTGATACACTGTTAGTGTGTATGTTTAATAGATGCGAGAATCTGGTTCTTGGTGTGTCCGGGATTCTTCAAACCAAAGATGTGCTATTCTCCGAGATCATGAACTGGAACCTAGGAGTGGGTTCTTCTGACTATAGATGGTGTACATTACTTGCCCGATTTGATATGGCATGAGTAGATGGGAGTGGTTTGACATTTTGAAGGATGGGCGTGTGTGGAGCTTATTGGCTCGCTGGGACCCCACCTTGGCTGTCGACATTAGCGAGTTGGTTGGTCAGAGTTTTCTCTATGCTAGATTTCTTGTTAATGGTGCGGTTGCAATGCTTACAGAGGGAATTTGCACTTGCCTAATGTTTGATATGATCCTTATGAGGATGTTGTGGCAGCTATGCGGGAAGTGGACCTGGATGAGGTCATCAAGATGAAGGAAGTAATTGGCATAGGTCTTTTTTGATCATTTTAGGGTCTGAACTTGTGTTGTTAAACTAGTTTTAACTAGTTTTATGTAATTTTGTTATAGTTGTTGGATGTTGATTTCGCGGGGTACGCCCCTAGATTTGTATCCGTTGTTCCTTTTGGTATAAACTTTAAATTAGCAAAAAAAAAATTGTTATCCTAACATTTATTCTGGATGCTGACAATGTTTCTTATAATTGGTGCTTGGCAGTTATCAACAAGAAAGATGAGAAGTTACAGTATCTTGTTTCTTTTAAAGGAGGAGATCGACAAGTAATGGAAGTTTTGGTATGTTGTGGGTTCGTCACTACCTTTTAAAGATTTTTGTCTACTTACACATGTTTAAATTAGTTTCGGTAGACTTTAGGTTTAGCTGATCTTGCATGGTTGTTACTGCAAAGCCTCCTCATCTATCATTTATTAAGCATCATATAATCTGGCATGGTTGTTAATGCAAAGCTTCCTCATCTATCATTTGTTAAGCATCATATTTTGCAGATTCAGTAATCTGGTTGTTGAAGAATAGAGAGGAGTTGCAAGATAACTTGAAAAAAAACAGGACAAAAGATGGTGATTTAAATCTTATTGTGAGCATACACAAGAAATATGGGTCTTGTTAATTTTTTTTAACACAACAGTAGCTGAGGTCTTGTTTAATTACTTATCTCTAGTTTTCTTAACTATTCCTTAAATTTGACCTGATTAAAGATAATAATAAAAAAAATGATTTTAGAGCCCTGATTTGCTAACTCACAAATAAGGTTAACGTATTTAATTAGATGGGTTTGGATCAAGTGGGAACCAGTAGAACCATTAATGTTCAACACAGAGAAAAATGAGGTTCAGAATACTGAAAACATCAGTTTGCATAATGACAATGATCCAATCATTTATAGCTTCCTGAATTATCTATACGGTAGTGCTTATTGCTTATGGCTTCCTTTGCTTTCCTGTACGCAATAAGTTTTTACTATTTATTTGTACTGGTTTGGGATTAATGCTTCTGAATGTAATACAATTGTGCATCTCTTTGAAACAGGTATGACTGTGGTGTGTTCATGATTAAATATGCAGATTTTTACAGCAAAGACGTGGGACTTTGTTTTGACCAGGTACTCTAGGTGCTAGCAATTTTGTATAGTTTCTGAATTTACACTTGTTATGTCTTATACTTTTTTTTACATGTCATGAAGTCATGTTTAGAAATGTCACTGTTACTACAGAGAATCGGCCCCGTCCACTACATATAGGAACATCCACACAAATTGGTCTGTAAAAATTCTTTGGCTTTCTTATACTTTCAACTATTGATATTACTCTAGTAAGTTGCTGCTTCATTACGAGTGGAAAATTGTGTTTCCTGTGGTTTATGATTCAGGTGCTCACTGTGTGAACTACATTAATTGTCTAGAAATTGGTTTTTTTGATCTTCTGACAAGCAAATGCACTATTGTCTTGTAGGAAAGCTGGTACATCCCATGACCTGTACCAATTTTCCTGCTCACTGTGTGAACTACATTAATACAAGGAACCAACAGTTAATTAGTCATGCAATACTTTTAACAGATTATGCAAAAATAAAACAAGACCTATAATAGAGGCTATTAAATTCGATTATTTGGCCAATCTTCCTCCTCTCCCTCTCTGTCCCTTCTCAGCATCCTAATAATTAAACTAAAACTCCTAGTGGTGTACGTGCATCTTTTCTTAATCATGGGTAATGGTATTTGCTCCTTAGTGTTTGCTATTTCTCTCAGGTAGGTTAAGGATCTTCTTTTGAATCCCCCTGCTTATGCAATCGCATCAACTATTCAAGGTCGGTGACCATAAATTCTACACTTTTACCCTAATATTGAGAAAGAGTTCATTTTTTGTAATTTTTGAAAACTATGCTCTTTGTAATTTGTAGTTTTATGTTGACAGTCTATAATAATTAGGATTGTTAGTTTACAGTTCCAGAGCCAAATTGGTCCATATCATGAATTTCAGATTGACCCTTATAATTCTAGACAATTTTGTTAATAATGAGACTTGTATAGATTTGATAAAATTTCTTGATTCTTTGATAAACCTGCTTTATCGTAAAAGTAACTAATAGTGTTAAGAACTGAAAAACACAAAAAGTTTGTGGCTAATATGTTTTTGACAAATTGTGGTTTAAAGTTGGCTAATTGTCACCTCTTTGCCAAGGTTAACTATTGTACAAATATGCTGACTATGTATTATAAAAATCTTCTTGTTGCTGGTTATTATACATTTGATGACTTCTTATAATATTGATTGTTTTACAATCTTCTTGTTGCTGACTATGTATTATAATATTCTGTTTTTAATTAAGTAATTAAGGGGAATCAGGACTTGCGACAAACATGTGAATTGTATTTGTTTTAGCTAATTTTATCATCTTCTTATGTTTTGTAGTCAGTCAAGAATACCTCTGTGAATCGTATAATGTTGACAAGTACAAAGATTTTCTTCTGAAGATCGCAGAGGAATTTTTTAAACAACTGTATGGACTTGGAGCTCGAAAAATGCCGATAACAGGGGTTCCTCCAATAGGGTGTTTACCATTGGAGTGAGCTAGACATGCGCTGCAAAGGTTCAGAGATTCATGTATTGAAAGCTACAACAATAGCATCATGGAAAAGGTGGTTCATGGAAAATAACTTGTTACTTTAATAGGAAATGAATGAAAAAATCCAGAAATGAGAGTCTAGAGAGAGAAACTCCTCCTTCTCTCTTGCAACCTCTGTAGCCGTCTTTCCGCTAAATCTAATCAATTTCGTCATCAGTTCTATACACCCCTTCCTAAATCCACATTCTCCTTCTCATCTCCCACTTATAACACCATATTTCTTTCTTATCTATTAGTGAGATTATGAGTCCTAAGAGGGTTTCTTTTTCGGAGAACCTTGAATCGGTGATCCCTAACGCAGATCCTCGTCTTCGTGTGTGCTCCCATGTCGTCGCCTCAGCGATAACTGATATGGGGAAGGAAGATCTATCGGCGGTTGATATCACCGATAGTGTGAATGTAACCCAAGAGGGGCTAGAACCGGTAGCAAGCCCGAAAAGGGTTTCTTTCGCAGTTGATTTGGTACCTTTTAAACCATCTGTTGGCTCCCGTTCCAGGAAGTCAGAAGTTAATAAAGATGATAGCTCGCCGAATTGGTCCTCTAATGGCAGGAAGTCTGAGGCGAGCCCGAAGAAAGTGTCTTTTGCGAAAGAGTTGGTGTCAGTGATACCGTTGGAGCAGGGTAATCCAGTAAGATCTACTTGGAGACCTCAATCCAAACGGAGGGTGGTTTTGGATGGGTTAGATGAAAACAAAGGGCGAAAGTTGGGTCCAGGACTTGGGGTTGCTTCGAGAACTAGAAGCTCAATTAACTTATTGGAATGCGAAGGTAAGTTTTTCTCTTCTCATAAGAAAATGAAGCCGAGTTCTTTTAATGATATCCAGCCTATCTTGGTTGAGGAATCCTCGGATTCTATTGTTTCTAGTACAGATTCGGTAATGAATGAGGAGGATGTTATTTCCGCATCCTCACCCAAAATTCCAAGTGCTGATGTGACTCGAGTGGGTGTTAAAGACACACTTATTAACCCCAATGAAATGGTCAGCGAGGGGGCTTCTATTAATGACAATAGGGTCACTGAGTTAACACAAGGGGAGGGATCTAACCCAGTTGCGAGAAATGAACATGAGGAGGTCAAGGGGAAAAATGTGTGTATTGAATCAACAAGGAAAGTGGGGACTCCTTTTTGGAATGTCTCGATCAAAAGAATGCAGGTGCGTTTGTCTATCGCTGTGAATGTAATCATTATCTTTAGAGACTGCATAGTCCACAATGGGCATGAGGTGCCCCTGATTTGGGGAGGTGTTGACTTAAGTGATTTGGATGTTATTAATGGGTTGAATTCAAGGCCAGACATCAAGCTCCTGAGAAACCTCGGTAGAGCACTGAACTGCATTAGGCAGTTTGGGAACTTCATTAGGGAGAATGGAATCCCTCTTCCGATTTTATTAGGGGATGATGGCCAGGTCATTGAGGACATGGAAGAGGAGCTGGAGATTGCTGAGCTGTTAGACCACAGCTTATACAACTCGGGGTTGAAGAGGAAGGCTATGGTGGCAGCGAGACGTAACTTGGATAAGCTAAAGATGTTAATTGTCTCTCGGGGTTTGGAAATTCCTCTGATTAAAGGGTCCCGTGATAGGGAATTCAGTGCTTCTGCTCGTAGGCTAAGAGATATTGAGGAAGTGGAGCTTCATGACTTAACCTGTCGAATTATTCAATTGAGGGACTATTTGATTGATTTGGGGATCGATCTTCAATCAGCTGAGCAGCAAAATAGTCCTCACACTGGAGGTAAGGATGATGAATCTTTTAAGGAAAAAAGGGGAATGCCAAACAATGCAAAGGAGCCAATTCAGGGCAACAAGCAGTATTTGGGTCATCTGTTTGATCTTGTGGGTGATGTGACTGTGCATGATGATACTAAGAAGGAGGCCAGAGTTTGCAAGATTAAGGCAAGGCATGGACGCCTCAGTAAAGCTCCAGATAAAGTTTAAGTTTTAAATTTGTAATGGTCTTGGTTCTTTTGTTGATTGTCAAATGGCTTAACGTTGTTTAGCTCTTTTTCTGAATGTTGATTCCGCGGGGTATGCCCCCAGATTGTGTAATGCTGTTCCTTTGTGGTATAAATTTTAATTAGCAAAAAAAAAAAAGACTAAGTTTTATTTAGATTTATGGTGTGTAAGTCGACTATGTGTTTCGACTTTGGATTTATGTACTAGATGTAAGATGAACTTACGGTATAAGACGATTTTGTTTGGGCTTTATTGACATATATTCTGTTGGATTTTCTACCTGGGAAATTGGAAATGTGATTTCTGATATGCTTTTTTGTTGGTTTATTGACATTTCAAATAGGATATTGCAAATTGGATTAATACAAAGTGTTGCATATAAATGTTGCTAAAAAAATCAAAAGCATTACAATAGGGGAGAAAATGTTACAGGAAAATGTTGCAATAACTTGATTTTGCAACACTTTTAACTAAAATATGTTACAAAATGGTGTTGCAATAGTCTATTGCAACATCATAAAAGTGTCACTAAACAAGACAAAAGTGTTGCACTAAAGGATGTATTGCAATACTTGAAAAATGTTGCAATATGTACATAAAACATTGCTATAGGGGTCTATTGCAACGGCAGCAGATGCAACGCTGAATTTTGGTAAAAACGTTGCAAAAACCTCTACTGTAACACATTTGGGGTCTAATATGACACTTTTTTGGCATTGCAATAGCCCATATATGGTATAGTGGCTATCTTTAAATGCTCTGCATGATCCGCTTCCATCTTGGAGTATATCAAAATATCGTCGATGAAGACTATCAGAAACTTATCCAAAAATTTCTTAAACACTCGGTTCATTAAATCCATAAATGCTGCCGGTGCGTTCGTCAATCCAAAATCCATAACCAAAAATTCGTAGTGGCCATACCTCGTTCGAAAAGCAGTCTTCGGTATATCTTCTGCTTGATTTTCAACTGGTGATAACCTGACCTGAGATCTATCTTCGAAAAACATGTCGCTCCTTTCAACTGGTCAAACAAATCATCTATTCGCGGTAACGGGTATCTATTCTTGATAGTCAACTTATTCAACTCCCGATAATCAATACACAGTCTCACACTTCCATCTTTCTCCTTTACGAACAATACTGGCGCTCCCCAGGGTGATACACTTGGTCTTATAACTCCTTTGTTCATTAAATCCTAAAGTTGACTAGCGAGTTCCTTCATTTCAGACGGTGCCATTCTTTATGGAGCTTTGGAAATAGGTTCTTTCCCTGGTGCTAAGTCCATCGCGAACTCGATCTCACGATCTGGAGGTAATCCGGGTAGTTCTTCGGGAAAAACAACTGGAAATTCATTAACTATGGAAATATCCTCTAATTTCACTTCTTCTCGACTCTTGTCTATCACATAAGCAATATAAGCCTCACATGCTTTCCTTAACAATCTCTTGGTTTGCATATCATGGTAAGAAACATACTAGCCTGCCTACGCCCCTTAAAAATAACTCTATCACCTTCTGGAGATCTCAATGTAACTTTCTTACTCTTACAATCAATAAGTGCATCATACTCGGCAAGCCAATCCATTCCTAAAATTATGTCAAAATCCCCTAGTTGAAAAGGTATCAGGGTAACGGGAAAAAGATATCCTGAAATCTCTACTACACAAGGTGAACATACTTCATCTACGGGTATCTGATCCTGATTAGCTAACACAATATTTGATAAGTGGATTTTATATCCACTTGGAACGTCCTATATCGGCTTAAATTGGTGTATTTTTTATTTTATTTTTTTTTGCTAATTAAAATTTTATACCAAAAGGAACAACTATTACAAATCTAGGGGCATACCCCGCGAAGTCAACATCTAAATATTACACAGTTCGAAACATCAGTAAGTCACCTTACTGTCAGCATAAGACATAATAACTAGGTTACACACAAAGAACATATGAATACTAAAAAACATCCCATTTCGCACTCTCCATTTGACAACAGTGACTCAAGCAAACAACTTGAACCAGGCAAACAACTTTTATGCACAATGCAACAAATGCAGTGGAAATCCCAGCCGTTAGATTCCTAGGTGTAACAAACCCAGTTAACCCCCATTCCATGATAAGAATGTGCCCATTTCCAGCATCATAACTCCTTGCACCAAGGACAACAACAATTCTACTGTCAAAATCAAAACCACGGCTCCCTAGCACCAGCCCTTGATAAAGTTTCAAACCATCATTTAGTTTACTTCTCAACAGAACTCCATTCCTAGCAAAGACATAAAAAGGATTTATGACAAACCCGCTACGTTGAAAATCAATCCCATAAGCAAACATACTCTTAAACAAGATAACAAGCAGTTGGCAATTGAACCAACTCCATTCGTCATTCTCAGCTATTGTACAACCCTTGTCCCAAGACACACCATGTGCTATTGCAAGAAGCTGATCATGAGTAGTAAATCCCTTAACAAAGTGATTTCGAGCACCGTAGTATACATCACATTTAAGGGAGCTTTGAACAAGAACCCTAACACCAAACATGGGAGTTTCTGCATAATCTTCATGAACCAACATCAATTTGTGATGTTGATGCAATCCATCAAACATAAGGTAGACATCCATGTCGTTACCCATATATCCAGCAAATACGAACATTTGCACTTCAATTGGCTCAGCAGCCTCCTCTAGTTCCATAATAACATCATAGCTAAAATCAAAGATCCCTTCTGTAATAGCCCTGTTAGAGCTCCCATCCGATTTCTTGCCATGTATAGAGAGGGTGAACTCCCCGTAAGCAAAGACTCCCACATAAAAAACATGTATACAAACCGGGAGAGGTTTGTAAAACATAACAATAGCGTGAAACTGATGTTGATCAGAAAAGGGGCCAGAACCACCATCAACAAACCTAGCTCCAACAAAAGAGAAATACGAACCTTCCTGAGACAAATAAACAAACACATGGGGGGCATTTTTTCCTTGTATTCTATATAGATCCAGGACAATCATTCCCGAAACCTTCAAAGTAGCAAATAAATCATCCTTGGACTCCGAACCCTCCAAGTGAAACAAGCTACCATCAATAGCAGCCATGTCCTTAAAATCACTCATAAGAGACCATACCTTCGCCAACACCTGGTGTTCGCCAATTAAATCTTTGTTTATGACAAGACAATATTCAGACAACTTGCAAGCATATCCCAAGGCTCTTTGCAGAACCGAATCTTTGCCCTTCAAGATAAACTCCTTTAAATCGGCTCCAACATCCGAGATGAAAGGAGCCAAGTCTTTATTCAACACCAGACCATTGCAAGTTGGACAGACCCACTATTGATTGCAAACCCAACATACTCATTAGACGAGTCACCATCGTCGTTATCAGAGTACTCAACACCATCCTCCGAACCACCATTAACTAACTCAGTAGAAATACTAGGGTAATAAACCCTGACCTTCGGTGAGAAAGTGACCTTCTTCGGAACCTGCTCCCCCTTAACTAACTCAGTAGAAAGGGCACCGTGTGGACACTCAAGAAGACTAGGGTAAAAAACCTTAACTTCCGGAGAGAAAGAGACTCTCTTCGGACTCATTGCCAAACCTATTAGAGATAATATATATAAAGTAAGAAATTTGGTGTATAGGTGGGAGATTTGAGATGGAAGATGGAATTATGAAGGTCTATTGTAACACCCCCTTCCCTAAATAGAAAGGAATATTACTTACAATCCATAAACCTGCAAACAGAGCACTAAAAATATTCTCTAAATAAATGATTAAACAGTCTAATAATCTCCGAATAATATAAACCTCCAAATTATAGTTCAAACCAATAAATACGAAAAACCAAAATCTGTAAATAAACAATCCAGTCTAAATAATTCTAGAAGTCCATAAATCCTAAGCAACGAAATAAAGGGTAGCACTCCATCACACAGTCCCAGATCCCCCTAAGCACCTGCCAGAAAAAGAATACGGCATGAGCCAAACGCCCAGTACGGATTTGGAATATAATTTATAAAACAGAAAAACAGATAAGTATATTTGACAGTTATAATACAACATTTATTTTAAAATAAGCATGGCTGAAGCAACAAGGGGTTAGGAAATTTCATACCGAGATCAGAACAGAACAGATACAAATACACACATCATAGGGTACCTAATGTGCCAACAACATGTTGGTGCAGTGGTTGAGCCACTGGCCTCCTTTGAAGGAGGTCAGGGGTTCGACTCCTGCGTGTGTGTGAGTTTCTTAGTTTGTATTAGGTTTCCTTTCTGTATTTGTATTTCTATATTTGTAATGGCCGGGGGTCCTTCGGAAACAGCCTCCCTATTGTATAGGGGCATGGTCTGCGTACAACTACCCTCCTCAGACACCACTTTGAGTGGTATTATAACTGAGTAAGTTTGGTTTATTGGGTACCTAATGCGTGCAACAAATCGGATAACGTGTACGGCATATACAACGTCACCGCCAAATCAAATCACAAATCAAATCAAACTCTGGGTGCACCCACGTATCCTGAAACAAATATCAAAATGCGTAAAAGCTCGCCACCTGAGCTATCAGAAGGATACGCCGTGACCAATCACACTGCCACGGAAGTGTCATGTCACTAGTGCCGCAATGACATGGCTGTAGTACCCCTACAGCTGGTTAACTCGGTATACCCTATATCACTAAGGGTTCGAATAAAGTATTTCGCAAAATCTTTGAAATCACAATAAACAGGTATTTGAACATTTCCAACAAATATATAATTTGCACAATTCTAAAAAGTCGCAGAAACAGATATTTAAATATTTTGAAACCAGATACCAAAATCATTTTCCAAAGTCAACGAGTCAAAATATTTTTCAAAACAGATTTCTTTTAAAATATTTTTCAGAGTCAAAACAGTCAAATCAGATATAAACAAAGTAAGCAGATTTGAGGGTAAAACGAATCAGATATAAAAATTCAGAATTAAGAATAGAGCTGAATAAAAGGAGAAAGAATCCGTACCTCGAAAATAGCGATCTCAAACCCTCACGAAATCCACAAATAATTCGCTAGTTCCCCCGCTCCCGATCTAATTACAAAATATAATTTATTAAGTTATATGCTTCTAATAAAATCTAATTACCATTATCAGTAGTAGTTAATATTAGTCCAAGTATTTTATAATATCTTATATTATTGAACAAAACATAGATAATTTGGATACCCTATTAAATTATTAAATAGATTTCGAGAATGAAAACAAGGAACAACTTGAATACCTACTAGTGCAGTAGCCATACACATCTAAAATAAATTCATTAACAAACCAACCAAATGCCTATAACAATTTAAAGGATTTAAAAGAAGATACTAGTTAACATGATGATGTTATAATTTGGATATAAAGTAGGGACCTATAAAGTATTATAAAAACAAGTTCCAGGCCTCCGTGAAAATCATGACAGCCTAGAATTACTTAATAAATAAATAAAAAATAAAAAATATAAATTATAAAACAATAATCATATTAATGGCTCTAAAACAATACTACTATTCACGCTTTCATAATCTGACTTGCAAAACCAAACATGTATACACCAAATTGCACCATATGATATTATACCCACTTAAAACCAACTATTAATAAATTAATTAAAGATTTTAATACATAATCAATTGCAAAAATAACATATCTAAGTTATTAAGCAGAAACGATTTTACAAAATCATGGTAATCTAATCTACCAAAGTATTATTATATGATCAAAGTAACTTGTGATAGTGGACAATTAATTAATAGACAAGTGGTGTACCAGATGACAGTCAGTGAATGGTAAAACAGAGGAGAAAAGAAAAATCGCCTGCTCCTGTACTCTACTTCTTTTTCTTTCCGTGCGGCTCTCTCCAAAATAATAATATGCTAGGGTTTTTAATGTATGAGAATTAATATGAGGTGTGTTTGGCTATTTATAAAACATCACAAGCCAATGAATATCAGTACGACTCGGATTATAAAACTAATACAAATACAATCCTAATCCTTATATTAATCCTTATGTTATTATTATTATTATTATTATTATTATTATTATTATTATTATTATTATTATTATTATTATTATTATTATTATTATTTTATTATATAAAATCACGTATATTACATATATACCCCCTTAAAAAGGATTCCGTCCCCGGAATCAAACGAAACTAAAACTCGTACCTGAATCGAATAAATGCGGATATCTCTCACGAATAGATTCCTCTAGTTCCCAAGTAGCCTCTCTTTCAGAATGATTTTTCCACAAAACCTTCACAAACGGTATAGTATTCCTCCTCAAAACTCGCTCCTCTCGATCTAAAATAGCTTCTGCTTCCTCCTCACAAGAAAGATCCTCTCTAATCTTATGCAATGGATACTGAACTACATGAAGTGGATGGTACTTGTAGCCCCTCAAAACGGACACATGAGACACATTATGGACATGAGATAACTGCGGTGGCAACGCAACTCTGTAAGACAGTTCCCCCACTTTCTCTATAATATCAAACGGGCCAACATATCTCGGACTAAGCTTCCCTTTCATACCAAACCGCTTAACACCCTTCCAAGGAGACACCTTCAAGAACACATGATCACCTGGTTCAAATCCACCAAACTTTCTATGTTGATCTGCATAACTCTTTTGACGCGATCGAGCTTCCTTCAAGCTTGCCTTAGCCTTCTCTACCTTCTCATTAGTGACTCTAACAAGTTCTGGTCCTTCAATGACTCTCTCACCAACCTCATCCCAACAAGATGGTGCCCTACACCTCCTACCATACAAAGCCTCGAATGGTGGCATACCAATACTCGCGTGCCAGCTATTATTGTACGCAAACTCAACAAGATACAAATACTTATCCCAATCACCAGTCCACTCTAAAGCACAAGCCCTCAACATATCCTCCAATGTCTGAATCGTCCTTTCTGACTGTCCATCGGTCTGCGGATGATAAGCAGTACTAAAGTTAAGCCTCGTACCCCAAGCTTGTTGAAATCCCTTCCAAAAACGTGATGTAAACCTCGTATCCCTGTCAGAAACTATCGACACAGGCACACCATGAAGTCTAACAATATCCCGCTGAAAAATCTCTGCCAACTCATGAACAGGAGTAGTCTCTCTAATAGGCAAGAAATGAGCAGACTTAGTAAGTCTATCGACCACTACCCATATAACATCATTCTTCCTAAAGGTCTTCGGCAAATGAGTCACAAAATCCATAGTAATGTTCTCCCACTTCCAAACTGGAATATCTAACTGCTGCAACAATCCACTAGGCCTCTGATGATCTATCTTCACCTGTTGACATATAAGACATTTTCCCACAAACTCTGCTATGTCTTCCTTCATTCCACTCCACCAAAAGTGCTTCTTCAAATCTCTATACATCTTGGTGGAACCTGGATGAATAGAGAATGAAGAGCTATGAGGCTCATTCAAAATCTCTTCACGAATCGCCACATCCGCGGGCACACACAATCTACTACCCAACCATATCACACCCTCATTATCAACACGAAAATATTTTTGCTTACCTTTTGCCACCTCTGATCTAATACCTTCCAATCCTGTATCATTCTTTTGAGCTTCCTTAACCCTTGAAACCAGATTTGGTTCCACTCTCAAACTCGCAATGCTACCATCTGATCCTCTAACATACATCTCAATACCAAAGCGCTCCATGTCTGAAATAAGACGCGACTGAGTAATGAGAGATGCAACACTCCCCAAGTTCTTCCTACTAAGAGCGTCTGCCACAACATTCGCCTTCCCTGGATGGTACTGAATATTAACATCATAATCCTTAAGAAGTTCAAGCCATCTCCGCTGCCTCATGTTAAGCTCCTTCTGAGTAAAAATGTACTTAAGACTCTTATGATCAGTGAAGATATCACAAGTCTCTCCATACAAATAATGCCTCCAAATCTTCAAAGCAAAGACCACTGCTGCTAACTCCAAGTCATGTGTAGGATAATTTACCTCATAAGGTTTAAGCTGCCTAGAAGCGTAGGAAATCACCTTACCATGCTGCATAAGAACACACCCTAATCCTCTCTTAGAAGCATCACTATAAACCTGAAATCCTCCACTCCCTGATGGCAATACAAGAATAGGAGCTGACACCAACCTCTTCTTCAATTCTTGGAAACTCTGTTCACGATCATCATTCCACTCGAACTTAACACCCTTTCTCATCAATTGAGTCAATGGCAACGCTATGGATGAGAAACCTTCCACAAAACGCCTGTAGTAACCTGCTAAACCCAAGAAACTCCTTACCTCTGTCACATTGCTAGGTCTCGGCCAATTAGTGATAGCCTCGACTTTCGCAGGATCCAACTCAATCCCTCTAGAAGACACAATATGCCCCAAAAATGCCACCTGCTCTAACCAGAACTCACACTTTGAAAATTTTGCAAATAACTTCTTCTCCCTCAAGATCTCAAGCACAATACGTAAATGCTCCTCATGCTCCTCCCTGCTCCTCGAGTATATTAAGATATCATCAATGAAGACCACAACAAACTTATCCAAGTAATCATGAAAGACCCAATTCATCAAATCCATAAACACCGCTGGTGCATTTGTCAACCCAAAGGACATCACAAGAAACTCATAATGACCATAACGAGTACGAAATGCAGTCTTCGGAATATCTTCTTCCCTCACTCGCAATTGGTGATAACCTGATCTCAAATCTATCTTCGAAAAGAATATCGCCCCTTGTAACTGATCAAACAGGTCATCAATGCGTGGCAAAGGATACATGTTTCTGATAGTCACCTTATTTAACTCCCTATAGTCGATGCACAATCTCATAGAACCGTCCTTCTTCTTCACAAACAATACCGGAGCACCCCATGGAGATACACTTGGCCTGATAAATCCTCTATCCAACATCTCTTGCAACTGCACTTTCAATTCCTGCAACTCTAGTGGTGCCATTCTGTATGGCGCCTTAGAAATAGGCTCTGCTCCTGGAACAAGTTCAATAGTAAACTCCACTTCTCTCTGTGGTGGCAAACCTGGTAGTTCATCGGGAAACACATCTGCAAACTCATTAACAACTGGATAATCCTCGATGCGAGGCTCATCCTTAGACGTATCCTTCACGAAAGCAAGATAGCCATCACAACCCTTAGACAAAAGTTTACTCGCCTTTATAGCTGAAATCATTTTAACCTCTCCTTTCGGTTGAGAACCCTGGTATACAAATTCTGGTTTATCTGCATCTCCAAAGAGCACCCTCTTCCCCTGACAGTCAATTGTAGCTCGATGCTCACTCAACCAATCCATACCCAGAATAACGTCAAAGTCATGCATCTCCATCGGAAGCAAGTCTACCTTACAATTTCTCTCCCCAACAGCTATCGGACACTCTCGGTATACATCAGAAATAATAACAGAATTCCCCATCGGGGTAGCAATAGACATACGAGGATATAATATTGAAGGTAAAACACCAAGATGACGAACAAACGATAAAGACACAATAGAATGAGTCGAACCAGTATCAAATAACACATAAGCATCACGTCTACCAACAAGAAGTGTTCCTGAAACGGTACCTAAATTAGCTGCGGCCTGATTAGCAGTCAATGAAAACACTCTTCCTGAAGTATTCTGCTGATTTCCACTACCACTACCACCTGCTCCTCCACCAGTGTTACGTGACACTGTACAATCCTTTGCCCTATGTGACATGCTACCACACAAGAACCAAGCCCCGGTCTGTTTATAACAAGCTCTCCCGGGATGATGTCCACCACAAGTAGCATAAGGAGCCACTGGAATCATATTGGGGTTACCCCCATAAACTGAATAACGACTCTGCCCTTGTTGACGACCCTGCCATTGCCTAGGCTGATGCTGCTGAAATCGCTGATTCTGATTCTGTTTCTGACCACCATACTGATTCTAACCATAAGCTGGCTGAGTCCTCATATTCTGATATCTTCCACGCCACTGTCCCTGCTGAGTACCCTGACCTCCATTCCACTGTTTACCCTGTACAAAACTCTGATCATCTCTATTCCGCTTGCGATCATTCTGGAACCTGTAAGCTCTATACTCAGTGCGCTCCTTCTCAATATCCTTAGCTGCATCTGCCACCTCAGCCACATTAGGAAACCTCAATGAAATGATACCACCCCTTAGATTAGGCCTCAACCCCCATTTAAATTTCTCAGCTTGCTGTGCAGCAGTCCCTGCAACTGTCCCAGCAAATCCAGCCAACCTGATAAACCTCGCCATATAGTCAGTAATGCTCTCATCAAAATTCTGTGCGATAGAATGAAACTCCCTCAAATAACCCTCTCTGTCTGCATTAGAAAAGTACTGCTCATAGAACACCTCCTTGAATCCCTGCCATACCAGTGTCTCTGTAAATTCCTCTCCTCTAGTAGCTTTCACTCCTCTCCACCACCTCTGAGCATCCCCCTCCAACTTGTACACAGCTAATCTGACCTTCTGAAGCTCATCACAACCTAAGGCATCAAAAATCTTCTCAAGATGAACAATCCAATTTTCAGCATCAATAGGAGTCGGCGCTGAATGAAAAGAATCTGGTTTCTGCTTAGAAAACCTCTCCAATCATGCAAATGGCTCCAACTGATTACCTTGGCCATCCTGATTTCCCTGACCATCCTGATTATTCTGATTATTCTGATTGTTCTGGTTATTCTGATTATTCTGGTTATTCATGTTTGCCATAGCTTGTTGTATACCGTTCGCCACTGCTTGTCCTAACATATTAGCTAGCTGAGCCGGGCTAACATTCAAAGTAGTTTGATTTTGATTTTTCTTAGGAGGCATCTACAATATAAGATTAGCAAACGAATGAAGATCACAAGAATATATAAGCAGAAGCAATTAAAAATAGATATCGAAAGAGTAAAGCAAGATGATATGAATTTAAAACTGAATACCCATCCTAATGTCTACCCAAACTCACAGGTCAACCTAAATAGGTTTTCTACAAGAAAGAACCTAAGCTCTGATACCATCTTTGTAACACCCCCTTCCCTAAATAGAAAGGAATATTACTTACAATCCATAAACCTGCAAACAGAGCACTAAAAATATTCTCTAAATAAATGATTAAACAGTCTAATAATCTCCGAATAATATAAACCTCCAAATTACAGTTCAAACCAATAAATACGAAAAACCAAAATCTGTAAATAAACAATCCAGTCTAAATAATTCTAGAAGTCCATAAATCCTAAGCAACGAAATAAAGGGTAGCACTCCATCACACAGTCCCAGATCCCCCTAAGCACCTGCCAGAAAAAGAATACGGCATGAGCCAAACGCCCAGTACGGATTTGGAATATAATTTATAAAACAGAAAAACAGATAAGTATATTTGACAGTTATAATACAACATTTATTTTAAAATAAGCATGGCTGAAGCAACAAGGGGTTAGGAAATTTCATACCGAGATCAGAACAGAACAGATACAAATACACACATCATAGGGTACCTAATGTGCCAACAACATGTTGGTGCAGTGGTTGAGCCACTGGCCTCCTTTGAAGGAGGTCAGGGGTTCGACTCCTGCGTGTGTGTGAGTTTCTTAGTTTGTATTAGGTTTCCTTTCTGTATTTGTATTTCTATATTTGTAATGGCCGGGGGTCCTTCGGAAACAGCCTCCCTATTGTATAGGGGCATGGTCTGCGTACAACTACCCTCCTCAGACACCACTTTGAGTGGTATTATAACTGAGTAAGTTTGGTTTATTGGGTACCTAATGCGTGCAACAAATCGGATAACGTGTACGGCATATACAACGTCACCGCCAAATCAAATCACAAATCAAATCAAACTCTGGGTTCACCCACGTATCCTGAAACAAATATCAAAATGCGCAAAAGCTCGCCACCTGAGCTATCAGAAGGATACGCCGTGACCAATCACACTGCCACGGAAGTGTCATGTCACTAGTGCCGCAATGACATGGCTGTAGTACCCCTACAGCTGGTTAACTCGGTATACCCTATATCACTAAGGGTTCGAATAAAGTATTTCGCAAAATCTTTGAAATCACAATAAACAGGTATTTGAACATTTCCAACAAATATATAATTTGCACAATTCTAAAAAGTCGCAGAAACAGATATTTAAATATTTTGAAACCAGATACCAAAATCATTTTCCAAAGTCAACGAGTCAAAATATTTTTCAAAACAGATTTCTTTTAAAATATTTTTCAGAGTCAAAACAGTCAAATCAGATATAAACAAAGTAAGCAGATTTGAGGGTAAAACGAATCAGATATAAAAATTCAGAATTAAGAATAGAGCTGAATAAAAGGAGAAAGAATCCGTACCTCGAAAATAGCGATCTCAAACCCTCACGAAATCCACAAATAATTCGCTAGTTCCCCCGCTCCCGATCTAATTACAAAATATAATTTATTAAGTTATATGCTTCTAATAAAATCTAATTACCATTATCAGTAGTAGTTAATATTAGTCCAAGTATTTTATAATATCTTATATTATTGAACAAAACATAGATAATTCGGATACCCTATTAAATTATTAAATAGATTTCGAGAATGAAAACAGGGAACAACTTGAATACCTACTAGTGCAGTAGCCATACACATCTAAAATAAATTCATTAACAAACCAACCAAATGCCTATAACAACTTAAAGGATTTAAAAGAAGATACTAGTTAACATGATGATGTTATAATTTGGATATAAAGTAGGGACCTATAAAGTATTATAAAAACAAGTTCCAGGCCTCCGTGAAAATCATGACAGCCTAGAATTACTTAATAAATAAATAAAAAATAAAAAATATAAATTATAAAACAATAATCATATTAATGGCTCTAAAACAATACTACTATTCACGCTTTCATAATCTGACTTGCAAAACCAAACATGTATACACCAAATTGCACCATATGATATTATACCCACTTAAAACCAACTATTAATAAATTAATTAAAGATTTTAATACATAATCAATTGCAAAAATAACATATCTAAGTTATTAAGCAGAAACGATTTTACAAAATCATGGTAATCTAATCTACCAAAGTATTATTATATGATCAAAGTAACTTGTGATAGTGGACAATTAATTAATAGACAAGTGGTGTACCAGATGACAGTCAGTGAATGGTAAAACAGAGGAGAAAAGAAAAATCGCCTGCTCCTGTACTCTACTTCTTTTTCTTTCCGTGCGGCTCTCTCCAAAATAATAATATGCTAGGGTTTTTAATGTATGAGAATTAATATGAGGTGTGTTTGGCTATTTATAAAACATCACAAGCCAATGAATATCAGTACGACTCGGATTATAAAACTAATACAAATACAATCCTAATCCTTATATTAATCCTTATGTTATTATTATTATTATTATTATTATTATTATTATTATTATTTTTATTATTACTATTATTATTATTATTATTATTATTATTATTATTATTATTTTATTATATAAAATCACGTATATTACATCTATTGTGAAGATCTGATGGAAATTGTGTTAGAATTAAAGGCGGCTAACTAGGATTTTTAGAGAGAGAGATTAGAGAGAAGGCAGAGAAACGACTCTCATTTCCAATCCTCACTTCTTTATCAAGTGATATGAATCTACTTCTGCAAGTTTGTGGTATTTTTTATGTGTTTTGCTTAATTGTGCAGGTTTGCAAGAATGTCGATTAGGGGTGAACTTTCCGTTGTTTTTGGAGTTGATTATGATATGGAATGCATAATGGTGTCTCAATATCAACTACAAAGAGGGTTATGCTTCAAAGAAGTGAAGACGTGAAGTTTGTGAAAGAAGAACGGAAGAAAACGGCTCAGAAACGAAGAAAAACGAAGAAAATAAGTGTTCAGCAGGAACTCTACGCGCCTGCAGCGCATGGGGGCGCGCCTGGAGCGCATGAAAGAGCTGGGTTACGCGCTGGCAGCGCATGGTGTGTGCCTGGGGCACGTGGTTTCGCTGGAAAATTCTGAAAAAGATCGTTTTGCCCCTATTTCAAATTCTAGTTGTATTTTTGGAACTCAAACCTATTTCTAATTGTATTATAGGTTGTTTTTCTTGTTGGGCAAGATAATTAGGCCTATATAAACACATTTTAGCGTTGTAAATCATCATCGTTTTATTGTTGTAACTTAGAATTGCAAGGGAGAGAGTGGGAAAGGATTCAAAGCTCGGTGACAAGCACAGATCTAGATCTACTTCATCTTTTGTATACGTTGAATCATATATTTGTTTTCTCAACTCTTGCTTTATTGATATTATTGTTTCTTGTTTCTTTATTATCTTGTTAATTATCATGTTTTCATCAAATCCCATGACGATGAACGGTTCAATCATGAGATAATCGTTGTCATGGGATTCTAACGGATTTATTTATGGAACTTAGTATCTTGATGCTTTAAAGATCTGTGTGTATGGTATAATTGATATCCTCGTATGGTTATGCTTAATAGATAGATGCATCGCGAACATCTAATTTGTTAATCTCTTGTGAAGAGAAAGTGGATCTTGAGATTTAGAACTTGCCATGCTAGCATAGGTTCATAATTGTTTATCAATATGATTCGTGGTATGAGATGAAAATACTTATACTACCTTATGTGATCTTAATGGATAACTTGTTCTTCAACCATTATGTTTTCAAATTCTATAGACATATAGGGTCTAAGCATAATTGGTGTCTATTCATCTTCTATCTCTTTTGTGGATGTATGTTTAGTTTGGTATGCGTATGCTGATAGGTAGCGTATACTTGCTTCGTGTTATCCGATCAGATATCAAAACCACTGTACATAGTGATTAAGGGCGTCAGATCTAAGGGAAGTATTTAATGAAGTTAGGATCCCATGTTTATTCTCATATTAGTAATTCGATTCAAATCTCTTAATTAATTTAATTCATAGTTTAATCTTTTGCATCTTAGTTTAATTAGTTAATCAACCCCAATTTGTTACTTTTCTTAGCAGTGAATTAAAACCATACATTGTTGCTAGGCATATTTTCTGAGTAGAACTTAACCAAATCTCTGTGGAATGAACTTGATTTATATTACTTGTGACTACGTGCGCTTGCGTAATTATGGCATAACAAGTTTTTAGCACCGCTATCGGGGATCATCGGTGTTTTATTTTTGGTTTATGTGCTTGTCAATAGTGGTCGTTAGCGTTCACTGACTCGGATTTCTTACTTAGTTTGTTTGTTTCGTGGTGTTTCAGGTACTTAGGTTTGTATGCGAACATGCTTACAAGCTCGTTTAGAAGCACTAGCGGAAGACGATCTTGTAGAGAATATAGAGGATAAGAAAGAAGAATCTGAAACTCCAGTAGAGATGGCAAATGCAGCAGAAGCTAAGGATTTGAAGGAGTATTCTCAGCCGAAAATCAATGATATCCAGTATAGTATTATCAGGCCAGCCATCACTGCTAATAACTTCGAGATCAAGCCGGACACTATTCAGATGCTACATAATTCGGTTCAGTTTGGGGGTGCTCCTACGGTGGATCCTAACATGCATATTCGGGACTTTATCGAGATCTGTGATACTTTCAAGTTCAATGGTATGTCGGATGATGCTATCAAGTTGAGGCTTTTCCCATTCTCTCTCAGGGATAAGGCTAAGGGCTGGTTACACTCTCTACCAGCTAGTTCTATTACTACATGGGAGGATCTTGCTCAGAAGTTTCTTACTAAATTCTTCCCTATGGCGAAAACTGCAGCAATGAGGAACCAGCTAACTCAGTTTCAGCAGCAATCTGGAGAATCTTTGTGTGAGGCATGGGAGTGATACAAGGAGATGCTTCGTAGGTGTCCACATCATGGTATGCCTGACTGGATGGTTATTAACAGTTTCTACAATGGGTTGGGAGCACAATCTAGACTATGCTAAATGCAGCATCAGGTGGAGCTCTATGGGCTAAGAACTTTGATGAAGCTTATGATCTTATTGATACGATGGCTGCTAATGAATATCAGAATCCAACCCAGAGGCTTTCTCAGGGCAAGGTAGCAGGTTTGTTTGAGGTGGATACAGCTTTAGCTATTGCAGCTCAGTTGAAGGCGTTGACTATGAAGGTGGATTCTCTTGCAAATTATGGAATTCAGCAGGTTGCTAGTGTTTGCGAGTTATGTGCGGGCGCACATGAGACAAATCAGTGTGCTATCTCTTCTGAATCAGCATAGTTCGTGAGTAATTTTCAGAGACCTGCTGCACCAGTCCCAGCCACTTATCATCCTAATAACAGGAATCATCCCAACTTTAGCTGGAGCAACAATCAAAGTGCACAACAACCTTATCAGCAATCAAAGTCATTCAATCAAGGCTATCAACAGCCTTATGCTCCAAGGGCACCATATCAACCGCCGAGATTTCATCAGCAACAGCCCCAGGCTCATGTGGGGCAATCTTCTAATGAAAAATCAGAGATGGATGATTTGAGGATGATGGTGAAGAATCTGCAAGCTTCTCAAAATATTTTGGAGAGCCAGATGGGACAGATTTCAAGTGCTTTATTTAGTAGGCCACAAGGAACTCTTCCTAGTGATACAGAGACTAATCCAGGTAGGAGAGACAACAAAGAACAGGTGAAAGCTGTGACGTTGAGATCGGGAAAGGTGACATCAGATCCAAAATCAGCCGCTAAAGAAGATGAAGAAGTGCAGAATCAGCAAGTTGAAAAATCTGCAATACCCAAAATTGAGAAATCTGACTTAGTAGCTGATGAGGTAGAAGGTGAAGTAGAGAAGAGCAAGGAACCTGTTAAAGCTTCTCCAGAGCAGTTTACAAAGAATACTCAGATCTATCCTCCTCCACCATATCCTAGAAGACTCCAGAAGCAGAATTTGGACAAGATGTTTGCTAAGTTCTTAGAGGTGTTCAAGAAGTTGCAGATTAACATTCCTTTCGTGGAAGCTCTTGAACAGATGTCGAGTTATGCCAAGTTCATGAAGGGTATTATTTCTCGTAAATTGAAGCTCGATGAATTAGAGATCGTTGCTCTAACAGAGGAGTGTAGTGTCGTTTTGTAACAAAAGTTGCCACCTAAGCTTAAAGATCCGGGAAGTTTCACCATCCCGTGTACTATTGGCAATCTTTCTTTTAGCAAGTGTTTGTGTGACTTGGGAGCTAGCATCAATCTCATGCCCTTGTCAGTCTACATGCAACTTGGTCTACCGGAACCAAAGCCAACTAACATCTCTCTGTAGTTGGCTGATCGATCTATCATATATCCAAGGGGCATAGTGGAGAACGTGTTGGTAAAAGTTGATAAGCTCATCTTCCCTGCTGATTTTGTTATCTTGGATTTCGAGGAAGATAAGAAGATTCCCATAATCTTGGGAAGACCGTTCTTGGCTACGGGAAGGACCTTGATCGATGTGCAGAAAGGGGAACTCACTATGAGGATGCAAGACCAGAATGTCACTTTTAATGTTTTTAATGCAATGAAATTTCCATCAGAGGAAGAATAGTGCTTGAAGGTGGATTTGGTGGATTCTGCGGTTACTACGGAGATTGAAAAATTTCTGAAGTCAGATTCTTTGGAAAAGGTTTTAGTGGGTGACTCTGATTTTGAAGATGAGGATATAGCCGAGCAACTTCAGCAGCTAAATTCAGCTCCTTGGAAAAGGAGATTTGACTTGCCTTTTAAATCACTTGGGTTAGCGGAGCTTAAAAATTCGGAGGGGCGTCTAAAACCATCTATTGAGGAAGCTCCTACACTTGAACTCAAACCACTTCCTGAGCACTTGAGGTATGCTTTTCTTGGTGATGCATCTACATTACCTGTTATTATTGCTTCTAATTTGTCAGCTAGTGCGGAAGAAAAGCTCTTACGAATTTTGAGGGAGTTCAAGACAACAATTGGTTGGACTATAGCAGATATCAAGGGAATCAGCCCTTCTTATTTCATGCATAAAATTCTGCTAGAGGAAGGAGCTAAGCCTACTGTTGAACATCAGCGACGACTCAATCCGATTATGAAAGAGGTGGTGAAGAAAGAAATTCTAAAGTGGTTAGATGCGGGTATTATCTATCCTATCTCTGACAATTCTTGGGTGAGTCCAGTTCAATGTGTGTCGAAGAAGGGAGGCATGACAGTTGTTGCTAATGAGAAGAATGAGCTCATCCCTACTCGAACAGTCACGGGGTGGAGAGTTTGCATGGACTATCGAAAGTTCAATAAAGCCACAAGAAAAGATCACTTTCCTCTTCCATTCGTTGATCAGATGTTAGATAGATTGGCGGGACACGAGTATTATTGTTTGCTTGATGGTTATTCTGGTTATAATCAGATTTGCATTGCTCCGGAAGATCAAGAGAAGACCACATTCACATGTCCTTTTGGCACGTTTACTTTTCGTCGAGTATCTTTCGGACTTTGTGGTGCTCCTGCTACTTTCAAAGGTGCATGATGGCTATTTTCTCAGACATGATTGGCACTAATGTGGAGGTTTTTATGGATGACTTCTCAGTTTTTGGTACTTCATATGACGAGTGCTTGCATAATCTTGGCTTGGTATTGAAACGTTGTGTGGAGACTAACTTGGTGCTTAATTGGGAGAAGTGTCACTTTATGGTGCAAGAAGGAATTATTCTTGGGCACAAGGTATCTGGTAAAGGGCTTGAAGTGGATAGGGCTAAGGTGGAGACAATCGAAAATCTTCCTCCACCTATCTCTGTTAAAGGAATTCGTAGTTTTCTTGGTCATGCGGGATTCTATAGGCGATTCATTCAAGACTTCTCGAAAATTTCTAAACCTTTGTGCAACCTGTTGGAGAAGGATGTTCCTTTCAAATTTGATGATGAGTGCCTTGCGACTTTTGAGCTTTTGAAGAAGAAGTTGACAACTACACCAGTAATTACCGCACCTAATTGGGAGGAACCGTTCGAACTGATGTATGATGCTAGTGACTATGCTGTTGGAGCTGTGCTAGGGCAAAGGAAGGATAAAATTTTTCATGTGGTTTACTATGCTAGTAAAACCCTTAATGATGCTCAGCTTAATTACACCACTACAGAGAAGGAGTTACTAGCTGTTGTCTACGCTTTTGAGAAATTTAGATCTTATTTACTTGGTACGAAGGTGATTGTGTACACAGATCATGCTGCTATTCGATATCTCATGTCGAAGAAGGATTCAAACCCTAGATTGATTCGTTGGGTGCTTCTATTGCAAGAGTTTGATGTGGAAATCAAAGATAGGAAAGGCACGGAAAATCAAGTAGCGGATCATCTCTCACGCTTGGAGGATCATGGTATGGATTCGCATAACAAATCTCTTATTAATGAATCTTTTCCAGATGAGTAGCTTTTTGGAGTGCAAGATGAAGAGCCATGGTTTGCTGATTATGTGAATTATTTGGTGAGAAATGTTATTCCTCCGAACTTTTCTTATGCTCAAAAGAAGAAGTTTCTACATGATGTGAAGTGGTACCGTTGGGATGAGCCATTTTTGTTTAGGCAGGGAGCAGACCAGATGAACAGACGATGCATTTCGTATAGTGAGACGGAGAGTGTCTTGAGAGATTGCCACTCAACTGTTTATGGTGGTCATTATGGTGGAGAAAAGACTGCAGCTCGTGTGCTTCAAGCAGGTTTTTATTGGCCTACATTGTTTGAGGATGCTCATCGATTTGTAATGAGTTGTGATCGATGTCAAAGGGTTGGAAATATATCTAGAAGGAACGAGATGCCTCTTAACATGCTTCTAGAGGTTGAGATTTTTGATGTTTAGGGAATTGACTTCATGGGACCTTTTGTTTCTTCAGGCAATAATCAGTACATCTTACTAGCTATGGATTATGTGTCTAAATGGGTCGAGGTGAAAGCCTTACCGACCAATGATGCGAAGGTGGTATTGAATTTCTTGCATAAGCAAATTTTCACACGTTTCGGGACACCACGTGCTATAATTAGTGATGAGGGGACACACTTCTGTAATCGTCAGTTTACTACGTTGATGGCAAAATATAATGCGACGCATCATGTTGCCACTGCTTATCACCCTCAAACTAATGGTCAAGCGGAAGTTTCTAACAGGGAGATCAAAAGAATTCTGGAAAAAGTGGTGAATCCGTCTCGTAATGATTGGTCATTGAAGTTGGATGAAGCTGTGTGGATGTACAGAACTGCCTACAAGACTCCTCTAGGTATTTCTCCATTTCAGTTAGTTTATGGTAAAGCATGTCATTTGCCTACCGAATTGGAACACAAAGCTTATTGGGCTTTGAGGAAGTTGAATTTGGATATCAAGGCTGCGGGTGCAAAACGGTTGCTTCAATTAAATGAACTTGAGGAATTTCGTGAGCAAGCTTACGAGAATAATAAAATGTACAAGGAGAAGGTCAAGAGGTGGCATGATAAGAGGTTGGCTCCCAAGGCATTTGTATCGGGTCAACAAGTGTTGTTATTTAATTCTCGACTCAAGCTTTTTCCAGGTAAACTCAAGTCGAGGTGGTCGGGCTCTGTGTGGAAATGTAGGGTGGGTGCCACTAAAACTCATTTTCCGAAGACATTGTTGACTAAATTTGCACGAGTGTGGCATTTGTTTATTTGTCATAACATTTTACCCACTTCGCACACATCTGAGGTGACTGTTGAGAGGGCCATTTTTCTGTGGGGGCTTCTTAAGGGAGAGTACATTGATCTTGGTTATGTGATTAATCAGGGTATGCTCAGATTTATGGGAACCACAACATGTAGTATTCCGTATGCAACGATTGTTACGAGGCTGTGTGATGCTGTGGGAGTGAGGTATTATGATGATGAGCCGCTTTAGTCAGTTATGGGCCCGATTGATGATACCACGATTGATAGGATGTCGGATTGGGATGGGGGAGTTCCACATCCGAGGGGGCTCGGTTATGTTCTTCATGGAGCAGGCACTAGTGGTCAGGGAGCGGGCGCTCCGCCACGTGCATTGAGAGTTGATAGAGCTGAGAGCTTGAGAGCAGCTCCACCTCAGGATATGGTGGATATGGCAGTGTTGGATGGTTACTTTCGTGGTATGGCTCGCCGTATGGACTCCATGATGAGGCAGATGGATGCCTTGAATGTCCGCTAGCGCGAGTATTCGGAGGATATGGCTAGTGCATTGGATACAGCTTATAGGTCGCCAGGTACTCCTGTTAAGTGGCCTTTGTTTGGAGCACGGACTCCGTATCCACCGGATTCACCTGAGGAGGGTGATGATTCTACTTAGTAGGTATGTTTCTACTATCCCTCGTATTTACTTCCATTCAATGAGGTCATTGAATACTTTAAGTTTGGGGGTGATTTGGGGGATAAGTAGTTGTATAAGTAGTTGTATTTCATTTTTGTATTATGTGTTCATATAGGTTATCATGTTTGCATAGTAGTGGTATTTCATGCATGATTGTTATGTTTATGTTATCTACGTATGTTTCATTTAGGACATTTTGTTTATTTTCGTATATCATGTGAGTTCATTTTAGTTGCATTTTCATGGCATGCATATTTTATGATCCCTTAGGACGAGCTGATTCTGATTGATAGGTAGATGTTTAATTGAGTGTGGTGATGATGAGTAGAGGTTTGATTTATAGTTCCTAGGAATTGACTTGCATGTTACGGGAACAAAATTTTTACACAAACTCATTGGGTGCTTTTGGGCTAGGTTAGGGTCATGCTTGTTGGATGTTTTGAGATTTAATCACTTGTTTATTCTTAGAATTTTCGTTATTCCCTTTATAGCGTAGGAACACTAAAGTCTAAGTTTGGGGGAAAATAGGAATTTCATGCTAGTTGATAATATTTATTAAATAATGGGTAGGCGTCAAATGGCTAGTAGCCGGCTCATATTTATATGAGTAGTCTAGGGTTGGAAATGAGAAAGGCTCATTCCAGATTGCGTATAGAAAAAAAATGAAAAAAAAGAGTCAAAGTTTTGTTGTTTTTATGCAAAATTAACCAGAGTGAGCTCTTTAATACTCGAGTAATTAAGTCTGAGGGGACTTAGTCCTAGTAACCTAAAGCCCTTATGGTTTGGGATTGCAGACCTAACACTCGCTACATGGGTATTATTGTATAAGCCTTTTGGGGTCTCATTCATTGCACGGTTAAATAAGCATGCATATTGTATATAGTGTCGTAGTTTAGTAATAAAGCATGAGTTTCTATCTACCTTGAATAAGGGTGGGGGTGTTCCTAGGTTATGGAGTGTCTACAGTCTATTCTAGTCATAAACCTGTGATTGTCTTGACGGAAAGCAGGTATGATTTTTGACCTAGTGTTGGGAGTATTTCTGATGATCATTGCACACACGCACGTTTCTGTTCATGTATTTGTTAGTATACGGGGACTTAGTCGAGCTCTGCTTGGATTTTTTGCATTCTTTGAGATGTTTGCTTGTTAGTTGGTTTTGGTGAGTTTGAAGGGGATCTTGCATTTTTCATATTAGTTGCATTCGCATTAGGTTAAATGGATTTTGTGGGTACATTCGCTATAGGCCCTCACGAGACCTTACTCTTCCACTGGGGCTGCCTAGGGGTTTAAAGGTTGTTGCATATGCCAAATGCAACCGTGATCACCTACGGAAGTGGTACTAGTTAGTTAGTTAGTTGTAATTGTTTATGCTTGAGGACAAGCATCGGTTTAAGTTTAGGGGTGTGATAAGTGGATTTTATATCCACTTGGAACGTCCTATATCGGCTTAAATTGGTGTACTTGGACTCAAGTTTGTGGTATTTTTGATGTGTTTTGCTTAATTGTGCAGGTTTGCAAGAATGTCGATTAGGGGTGAACTTTCCGTTGTTTTTGGAGTTGATTATGATATGGAATGCATAATGGTGTCTCAATATCAACTACTAAGAGGGTTATGCTTCAAAGAAGTGAAGACGTGAAGTTCGTGCAAGAAGAACGGAAGAAAACGGCTCAGAAACGAAGAAAAATGAAGAAAATCAGTGTTCGGCAGGAACTCTACGCGCCTGCAGCGCGTGGGGGCGTGCCTGGAGCGCATGAAACAGCTGGGTTACGCGCTGGCAGTGCATGGTGTGAGCCTGGGGCGTGTGGTTTCGCTGGAAAATTCTGAAAAAGACCATTTTGCCCCTATTTCGAATTCTAGTTGTATTTTTGGAACTCAAACCTATTTCTAATTGTATTATAGGTTGTTTTTCTTGTTGGGCAAGATAATTAGGCCTATATAAACACATCTTAGCCTTGTAAATCATCATCGTTTTATTGTTGTAACTTAGAATTGCAAGGGAGAGAGTGGGAAAAGATTCAAAGCTCGGTGACAAGCACGGATCTAGATCTACTTCATCTTTTGTATACGTTGATTCATAGATTTGTTTTCTCAACTCTTTGCTTTATTAATATTATTGTTTCTTGTTTCTTTATTATCTTGTTAATTATCATGTTTTCACCAAATCCCATGACGTTGAACGGTTCAATCATGAGCTAATCGTTGTCATGGGATTCTAACGGATTTATTTATGGAACTTAGTATCTTGATGCTTTAAAGATCTGTGTGTGTGGTATAATTGATATCCTCGTATGGTTATATTTAATAGATAGATGCGTCGCGAACATCTAATTTGTTAATCTTTTGTGAAGTGAAAGTGGATCTTGAGATTTAGAACTTGCCATGCTAGCATAGGTTCATAATTGTTTATCAATATGATTCGTGGTGTGAGATGAAAATACTTATACTACCTTATGTGATCTTAACGGATAACTTGTTCTTCAACCGTTATGTTTTCAAATTCTATAGACATATAGGGTCTAAGCATAATTGGTGTCTATTCATCTTCTATCTCTTTTATGGATGTATGTTTAGTTTGGTATGCGTATGCTGACAGGTAGCGTATACTTGCTTCGTGTTATCCGATCAGATATCAAAACCACTGCACATAGTGATTAAGGGCGTCAGATCTAAGGGAAGTATTTAATGAAGTTAGGATCCCATGTTTATTCTCATATTAGTAATTCGATTCAAATCTCTTAATTAATTTAATTCTTAGTTTAATCTTTTGCATCTTAGTTTAATTAGTTAATCAACCCCAATTTGTTACTTTTCTTAGCAGTGAATTAAAACCATACATTGTTGCATAGGCATATTTTCTGAATAGAACTTAACCAGATCTCTGTGGAACGAACTTGATTTATATTACTTATGACTACGTGCGCTTGCGTAATTATAGCATAACAATATTCAAAGCTTCTTTTAACATACGAGTATCACACTTCAACTTATTTACAAAATCTTTAGAAACAAACGATCTAGTAGCACCCAAATCAATTAACACTTTTGCACTAGTGGCATTCACGAAAAGCGTACCTGCCACTACATCCGAGCTTTTCACTTCATCGTTCATGTTCATGTTGAAGGTCCGGGCATGAATTGGATATGCTTAAGCTTGATAACTTGGAGCTTGAAGGGCTAGAACTTGTTGAAGTTGAGGTGGACTTAGAATCTGAGTTAGAATCTGAGAAGTTGCCATTTGGTTCACTGGGGTAGAGGTAGTCAATCTCATCAAGTTGTTGTTTGGAATAGGCGATCTACACTCTCTAGACATATGTCCCACTTTACCACACTTGTAACAAGTCACATTCGATTTCGAATTCCGGCACTCATTAGCATAATGACCCTTCGAGTTACACTTAAAACAAACAATATCTGCTTTCACACACGCTCCGGTATGCCTCTTAGAACATATCTTGCACTCTGGTATAGATGGTCGGGGAAATCTTGGTTGATTGGGGTTCTGAGGAAGGGTTTCTGAGTTTCTGTTTCTGGGCACATTTCTTTTAAAATTTCTTCCCTGGTTCTGAAATCTGGGCTTTCTTTCCATTTGATTTGTTGACTTTCCTTGATCCTGATTCCTTTCTGTTGCTTCCACTTTTCTCTTCAAGTTACCCCTTTCCTTCTGATTCTGATCACTCTCACCTTCTATTATCATTGCCTTCTGAACCACTTCTGCATATGTGTTTATCTCAAAAGCTGCAACTCTGCTCTTTAACCATGGCTTCAATCCCTGTTAAAACCTCTTCGCTCTCTTCTCATCTGTATCCACGTAGTCTCCTACAAACCTCGCTAATTCAGTAAACTTCTTCTCATACTCATCAATACTCATATTCTCCTGCTTAAGATTAAAGAACTTTAACTCCATCTGATTCTGCATAAATCTAGGAAAATACTTCTCCAGAAAAATCCTTTTAAACCTATCCCACGGAATAACTTCTGTTGCTTCTAGGGCCTTAGCCGACTCCCACCAATAATTAGATTCACCTTTAAGAAAATAGCTAGCAAACTCTACCTTCTGCTCATCACTAACCTTTACCAGTGCGAAGGCCTTCTCCATTTCCTTAAGCCATATCTGGGCTTCAACTGGATCTTTTGTTCCTTGGAAATCTGGGGGTTTCACAGCCTGAAAAGATTTAAAAGTTACCGCAAGTTGGGCTGGTGGTTGCTGTCCTTGTTGCTGTTGTAATTGTTGATGTTGTTGCTGGAGTAACTGCTGCTGTTGTGCCAAAGTAGCCGTCTGCTATTGCAAAAGTCCCAAAAGTTGGGCTATATCCATATTGCCTTGATTATCATCTCTATTCTGATCATCTTGATTCCTATTCTGATTAGCTCTAGTATTACTCCTTCTTAGAGGCATCTTTCTGAATATTAAACAATCATCTATTTATCCACAAGCATACATCTATCCGCAACATGGCATAATATAGTCTAACAGTTCTAATATGGTATAGGTACAACCTAAAATTTAAACAGTCTCACGTGGCGAAATAATATGATAAAGAAAAACGATAGTAATAATTAAACGATAACAATACCGATGACATCCATCGATATCCCAAATCCAAAAGTTCAAAGTACCAACCAACATAAAGTACGAATACCGAAAACTGAAAGTACGATAAAGTCTAACAACACAAGTCTGATAATAAAATGGCTATACTATACGCCGTCACATAAACCAAGCATAAAACTAGCTATCAAGAAAAAACACATCCAAAGGAATGCCATCTGCCGGAATCTCAATCCCATTTTTGATCGTGAAGTCTTGCAACTGGACAATACTATTGAAAGTCTCACAAAGGTCCCCATCCGGGAGAAACTCAGATAGATCAACCAGAAATTTACCCGACAGATTAACCACGGGCTCCCTATTTGCGCTCAGCTCTGGAACCTCATACCCCATAAATTCAATAAACATCTGTAGAACTCTTAAGTAGTTCCTAGCCTTAAAGAAAAACTGGTTAGCATCCACCTTATCCCAATCCGAGTCTCCATCCTTGGAATTTGCAGCATCTGAACCAACAGGACCCTTCGAGACAAGGAAGTTCCTGTCGCTAATCTCATTAATAACACCAGAAGGCAAATGAGCACTAGGTTTAGGTGAAACCACAGTTTTGGGAGCAAACTGGTTCAAGCCCATGATCAGATCCTCATGATCAGAGTCATTATCTGGGTCATTACTCTTAGTATTCTTATCCCAGAATGCATTAGTCACTATTTTTTGGACAAGCGACTTCACCATACCTGAAATGACTTCCTCATCGTCAGAATCTACATCGTTAACATGGCTAAGATTCCCCGGAGCCTCCTCCTTTCCTGGTTCCTCAGTAGCCTCCTCCTTTCCTGAGGCCTCAGTAGAATCTTTGGTGCTGTTTCCTTTCAGCATTCCAACATCATTAACATTATTACTTTCATTTTCATGAGACCGAGAGTCAACCAGAAGGCCCTTACCCTCATCGAGATTCCTGCTAGGGCTCAATGAGTAACCGGAGGAACCCTCCCCCAAATGTTCCCAGTCCTTAACAGATCTAGAATTCAAGGAATCAGATAACTCAAGAAGAGAATCTACACCGAAATCGATAGGTCTAACATTATCCTCTTGGGAGAAAAACATACCATCAAACGCTTGGTGCTTGGCCAGACTACGAGTGTACATAGCAGCCCCAGATCTAGGTCTCTCGACGACGCATATGTTCCCACCTATGCTCCCCTTCATGGCACCACTGGACAAAGCCAGTCTCGAACTTGCGGAAGCCTCCAATCCCAAAGCATTCCTGGGACAGGGGCCAACAGATGGTATAATCGATACCAAATCAACTGCAAAAGAAACCCTTTTCGGGGTCATTGCCGGTTCTAACTCCGTCTGAGTTAGTTTCACACTATCGGTGACATCAGCCGCCGTTGTGGAGGCATCCATGAAAGAAACCCGCTTACGGGACATGAAACAGGTTAACATGGATGGATGACTTTGTATCCAATGACAACCCAATGGATGTGTGCCTATTTGATGGTTCTTCAGGGTTGGGTGTTTTAGGAAGAGGCCAGGGTGCTTCTGTGACAAAGGAGATTCTGTTAAAGGAAATTGAACATGAGGTTGATGAGGCTTTTGAATTTTTGAAGGGGAAGGACTTACATGATGGCATATCCGCTATGGTGATTGACAGCACGGGGTCTGGTGTTGGTGATAATGATAAGAGCATACTGAATACGGGAAGAAATGGGGATGACATCCCATGGGAGGAATTCCCAAATGTTAGCATCCTCCCCTCTATTGATACCATAGATACTGCTATGTTTAAAGATGCCACAGGCAGGGGGACTCACAACTCTCCTATTCATAAGCTGCTGGATAACTTAGGGGATATTTCTATGGAGTTTCGTGTGATGTAGAAAGGTACTGAGGCTGCGGGAGTGGGTTCTGAGGCAGCTCCGATGGAAGTTGATGATGCGGGTGTCCAGGACAAGATGAACAGAGACATGGTGGCCCCTGGTGTAGAGTAGGTGGAGGAGAACCTGAACGTTGATCATGCTACTGACAGGATGGAAAAGGAGCAGGCCACCTTTGATCATGATATGGGACTTCCTAGTAATGAGAAGGCCACGAAAGTTCGCTGGACCAAATCCAAGATCAAGCAATGGAGAGCAACCCGAGGTGGGCACTCCAGCAGGACTTAATCATGGCTGCTTAGTCCTTTGTTTTTTCTTTCTTTAGTTGATTGCCAATTATTGGCTCTGTTTTAGTAGATAGTTGACTCTGTGGGGTATGCCCCTGATCGAACAAATTTCATTTGTAATGACTGTTTGTTGTTTTCGCGGGGTATGCCCCTAGACGTGTTTATGATGTTCCTCTGGTATAAAATCTTAATTAGCAAAAAAAAAAAAACAAGCTATCCTGCAACTTGTTGATCATGCGCTGGAGCTCATCCACCATCATCTGAACCATCGTATTGTTGGGTTCCGAGGCATAAAACGCAGCGGAAAAACGAAAAATATAACAAAATTCGGAACCCAAACCAGGATCCATGTATAATTATAGACAGATTATGGAGAACAGAATCTGTACCTTTTAAAAGCTTTCCGATTCGGTTGATAGATGGAGGTCCAAGAACGATCACCACACAGTCCTCTTCTTGAGATCTGCTTCGCTAATTAGTCTACACGAATGCACGATTGTCTCCACAATCTCCGGAGTTGGTACTAGCCGTAATCTGCCCTTTATCTATCTCTCTCTCTCTCTCTAGCTGCTAGGGTTTTTTTTAAAACGATTTTGGCAAAAGCTTAACCCTAAAAACAATACATCTTATGTATTTATAGAGAAAGAGTTTGGGCTTAAAACCTAAATCTGTTTTGGGCTTCTTTAAACCCAATCTGATTTTGGTTTTAATATTAATTCGAATTATATTATAATTAATCAAGTCCTACTTAATCAATTATGTAATTCGAAATAATAATATATATATATATATTTAAATTCGTGATTTAAATAAGTCTCCGTTTTAAACGTTCTTATTGTGTAACCCCTTAGGTTATTATTACGTTGGCAATAATTTTAATATCCAATAATAAAATTATAAACAATGAGTGGCATCTAGTAATACATCATTGCTACCCAAGTAATAATAATAATTGATGATCCAATTAAACCTTTCGTGATATAATGTTTCCGTGTAATATAATCCCTTTAACCAAATATTATAGATTAAACTCGAGGCATGTGTTTCGTCATCCTCTTCAACATTTAATCCAGGTTTACTTGATCCATGAGTAGACTATTAAAACAAATGAATATTTGAGCACGGCCATGCATTTTATAGTCTCACTCAATCAAGAGGCCAATAATATCTCTCCTAATTCTAGGAGGGTTAAATCTTTTATCTATTATTCATATTTCTCATACGACTCATAATATACCCGATGTCCACTTTTATCATCACCCGATCAAAGGTAACTTTTAATGTAGTCAAAGTACATTAATCCTCGTATAGAAATATAATGATCTCAAGTCAAAGGATCATTACACCATTATCACTGTGAGTCTTTCTTATGACTTTATTAAACATGAAGAATCTCACTTTGGGTCTGTCCAGTACCATGTACCCTTACATGTACCTATGTATTGACTTTAGTATCTCCATACTGATAACCAATGAGATGTGGTTATCTGTCAAACAACATACTAGTCTATTTATGTATTATTATTGTCCTATATAATAATACTCGGCTAGGGACCTTTAACAATATGATATATTATATAATCTCAAGTTCAAGTCATGTACTTAAACTATACAATGTGTATCATGATTCTAAGGACATTTATTATGCTAACAAATATATCGCAGTAATTAAAGTCATAATAAATACGTTTATTGAATAATCAAATGACATAAAGGTTTATTAAAAGAACCAATGTATTGCCTCTAGGGCACCTACACTAACAATCTCCCACTTGCACTAGAGCCAATCACCCATGTATCTAATACCCATGGAACTAGTGTGACCGTCGTGCTTCTGTTGCGACAGGCCTTTGGTCAGTGGATCTGCAATGTTATCATTTGTATGCACTTTACATATATGTATTTCACCCCTTTCATTAATCTCTCGTATGAGGTGATATCTTCTGAGTATATGTTTGGATCGGGAATGCGATCTAGGCTCTCTAGCCTGTGCAATGGCCCCATTATTATCGCAGTATAGATCAATGGGATCTGCAATCGATGGAACCACTTCCAAATTAGAAATGAATTTTCGAATCCAAACTGCCTCCTTAGCCGCTTCACAAGCTGAATTGTACTCAGCCTCCATTGTAGAATCAGCTACTATTTCTTGCTTTGAACTCTTCCAGCTTACAGCACCTCCATTTAGACAAAACACAAAACCAGACTGTGATACAGTATCATCCCTGTCTGTTTGGAAACTTGCATCGATGTAACCTTTTACAACCGGTTTTTCCTCTCCTCCATACACCAAGAATGAATCTTTAGTCCTTTTCAGGTACTTTAGAATATTCTTGACTGCCGTCCAGTGACCTTCACCTGGATTAGACTGGTATCTGCTCGTCATGCTCAAAGCATACGAAACATCGGGGCGAGTACATACCATTGCATACATGATAGATCCAATTGCTGATGCATATGGAACTTTATTCATGTGATCCTTCTCATCTAATGATTTCGGACACTGGTCTTTAGAAATCGTTATCCCTTGAGACACAGGGACATATCCCCTTTTAGCATTTTGCATACCAAAACGATGCAAAACCTTATCAATGTATGTACTCTGACTTAGACCGATCATCCTTTTAGATCTATTTCTATAGATCCTCATTCCTAGAATGTAGGTTGCCTCTCCTAAGTCTTTCATAGAGAAATTGCTCCCTAACCAAGTCTTAACAGCCTTTAGAGAAGGTATGTCATTCCCCATTAGTAGTATGTCATCAACATACAGTACTATGAATGCCACATGGCTCCCACTAACCTTCTTGTAAACACAAGGTTCATCCTCGTTTTGAACAAAGCCATGCTCCTTGACTATTTCATCAAAACGAATATTCCATCTCCTAGAGGCTTGCTTCAACCCATAAATGGATCGACGTAATTTACATACCTTGCCAACATTCCTCGGATCGACAAAACCTTCAGGCTGTGTCATGTAAACATCCTCTTCAAGGCTCCCATTAAGGAAAGCTGTTTTGACATCCATTTGCCAGATTTCGTAATCATGGAATGCTGCAATTGCAAGCAAAATCCGTATGGACTTGACCATGGCAACTGGTGAGAAAGTTTCATCATAGTCAATACCATGAATTTGTTTGAACCCTTTCGCAACCAGTCTGGCTTTATAGGTCTGAACATTTCCTTCCATGTCAGTTTTCTTCTTGAAAACCCACTTGCACCCTACGGGTTTTACCCCTTCAGGTGGATCAACCAAATCCCAAACTTGGTTTTCGTACATGGAATCCATCTCGGATTTCATGGCTTCAAGCCATCTCTTAGAGTCTGGACTGTTCATAGCATCTTGGTATGTGAGAGGCTCATCCTCATCTATGAGCATCAAATCCCCACATTGAGTCAAAAGAAATCCATATCTCTCTGGCTCATGGCAAATTCTACCAGATCTACGAACAACCTGTGTTTCTTGAGCATTATCATTATTATGCTCTTGTTCCACCGCAAGTTCAATGCTATTTTGTGGTTCTCGATCTTAATCGAGATCTACAGTTCTCCCACTGTCTCTTTTGGAAACAAAATCCTTTTCCATGAAGACAGCATCTCGAGCAATGAACACTTTCTGCTCAGAAGGACTATAAAAATAATACGCCTTTGTTTCTTTAGGGTATCCCACAAAATTGCACTCTTCGGATTTAGGTCCAAGCTTGTCAGATACTTGACGTTTTACAAACGCCTTGCATCCCCAAACTTTCATAAAGTTCATGCTTGACCGTTTCTCCTCCCATATCTCATATGGAGTCTTTTGAACCTTCTTAGTTGGAACACGGTTAAGTGTGAAAGCCGCTGTTTCTAGAGCATAACCCCAGAAACTTATTGGAAGATCTGCATGACTCATCATCGATCGTACCATGTCCAACAGGGTACGATTTCTCCTCTCTGAAACTCCATTCCATTGAGGTGTACCTGGCGGAGTGAGTTGTGATACAATACCACACTCCTTTAAATACTTTTTAAATTCGGTGCTTAAGTATTCACCCCCACGATCGGATCGTAAGATTTTAATACTTGCACCTCCGCCTATTTGCTTCTCTACTTCAGCCTTGTATTCTTTGAATTTTTCAAAAGAATCGGATTTGTTCTTCATAAGATATACATATCCATATCTACTGAAGTCATCAGTAAATGTTATGAAGTAGTAGTAGCCTCCTCTAGCCATCACACGCATTGGGCCACATACATCACTATGTATTAGCTCCAAACGTTCAGTGGCCCTTTGACCTTTACCAATAAAAGGGGCTTTAGTCATCTTACCAAGCAAACAAGATTCGCATTTTTCGTATGATTCAAAATCAAACTTATCCAAGTATCCATCCTTATTTAATTTGGATATGCGTTTCTCATTTATATGGCCTAGATGACAATGCCAGAGGTATGTTTGATTTGAGTCATTAACTTTAAGTCGTTTGTTTTCTATGTTACAGACAGGATTATCTAAATCAAGAACATATAAACCATTAAATAAATGCGCAACACCTTAGGTTAAATCATTTAAAGCAAAAGAGCAACTATTGTTCTTTATTGTAAACGAAAAACCTTTCTTGTCCAAACAAGAAACAGAAATAATGTTTTTGCGAATCGCAGGCACGTAAAAACAGTCTTCAAGTTCTAAAATAAGCCCAGAGGGCAAAGATAAATAATAAGTGCCTACGGCTAAAGCAGCAACTCTTGCTCCATTGCCAACGCGTAGGTCAACTTCTCCCTTAGCCAAAGTCCTACTTCTCTGCAGTTCCTGCACATTTATACAAATGTGAGAAGCACATCCAGTATCCAATACCCAAGATGTAGAAATAGACAGATTGACTTCTATAACATAAATACCTGAAGTAGAAGCTTGCTCAGCCTTCTTCTTCTTCAGATCCTCCAAGTAAACCGGACAGTTTCTCTTCCATTGACCAGGCTTCTTGCAGTAGTGACATTCACCTTTTTTCAGCCTGTACGACATCTCCCTTCGGCTTTTTAGCCTTTTTGAAAGAGGACTTAGAAGGACCAAGATCTTTTGATGCTACCTTTTTCTTGCCCTTCCATTTCCCTTTTCCCTTAGCACCTTTCTTGCCCACTGTTCGCACTTATTCACGCAAGAGAACGTGGTCAACAAGTAATATAGAGTAAATAGGATTCGTTCCCACAGAGACTCAAATTGTTCGTTATGTTCACTTATGCACCAGCTAATGATTTACACTCACTGCTAAGACAATCACAATATTGGGTTGATTTAACTATTGATTAATTACCAACTAAGCCAATTACGAGAAAATAACTTAACTTTTAACCTTATAATAAACAAACATGGGATTTCAATTTCATTTACTACTTCATCTAGAATCTTATGCCCTTTAGCCTAGCATGTGACCGAGTTGATTACTGATTAGATGCACTAAACTGATACATACCAACTTTCGTTGTGCATATACCATCCTACTGATCATCCACAATTGATAGAAGTCAAGTAGTCACCAAATATGTGTAGTCCCTATATGTCTATAGCAATTGAACACATACCGGTTGAAAATCAAGCACCCATTAAACCACATAGTCGATGCAAGACGGTTAGAATCACATCACAAATTAATACATGTTCTTCACATGCAAAAACCTATGCTAGCATGAATTGTTCTAAACCCTAGATCCACTTTCGCATTCACTAGGATTAAACAAACAATTACAAGTGTTCGCGACGCACTTATAACGAATAAGCATAAACATACTAGGCAATCAATACATTCAATCACACACCAAGGCATAATTAACACTCAATTACTAAAATCCATAGCAAAATCCATTAAAACCCCATGATAACGAATTAGCCCATAATTGACCTAATTGCCATCATGGGTTCTATGGAAAACATAATTCTAAAATAAATGAGTAAAAATAGAGAAGAAGAATAAGGTTTAGAATTAAATCCCCACAATAGAAGAATACAAAGGTTTCAAGAATAATCCTTGCTTGTCACTAGCTTGGAAGAATTCCTTCTCCTCCTCTCTCTTCTGTATAAAACTAGGTTATATGTAGCGTATGTATATGTTCTGATTACAAGGGTAGGACGTTGATATATAAAAAACGTTTCCTCCCTCTTGCCCAATAAAAATATTTAATATTCTATTACAATTAGAATTTAATTAAGGTGCTAAAACCTGCCCGGAATATAATTAGAACTCGAAAAGGGCAAAACAGGAATTTCCCAGCCATGCTTCACAAAGTCTGCCCGCGCGAATTAATTCAGTACTTTACTTGCACGTGATTCCTATTCCAGGTTGTAGAAAATCTCTCAAGCTTCGCGTGGGCAGTAAGATCGCTGAAAACGGACTTACAGAACTCCAGATATGGCCAAAACAGTGTAAGCTGCGCAGCCTTCCCAGAAAATCCGAATTTTAATCAATTAATTCCCAAAAAATTGTAGAAGCATCCACCTTAATCAACATTCTCGTAAACCTGCACAACTAAGCAAAACACATCAAAACTACAAGAAACTTGAGTCCAAGACAATCAATTTAAGCCGATTTAGAATGTTCCAAGTGGATATAAAATCCACTTATCACACCCCCAAACTTAAACCGATGCTTGTCCTCAAGCATTAACAATTACAACTAACTAACTAGTACCACTTCCGTAGGTGATCACGGTTGCATTTGGCATATGCAACAAGCCCTTTAAACCCCTAGGCAGCCCTAGTGGACGAGTAAGGTCTCGTGAGGGCCTATAGCGAATGTACCCACAAAATCCATTTAACCTAATGCAATGCAATGCATGAATGCAACTACTATGAAAGTGCAAGATCCCCTTCAAACTCACCAAAACCAACTAACAAGCAAATATCTCAATGAATGTAACAAATCCAAGCAGAGCTCGACTAAATCCCCGTATACTAACAAATACATGAACAGAAACGTGCGTGTGTGCAATGCTCATCAGAAATACCCCCAGAACTAGGTCAAAAATCATACATGCTTTCCGTCAAGACAATCACAGGTTTATAATCAGAATAGACTGTAGACACTCCATAACCTAGGAACACCTCCACCCTTATCCAAGGTAGACAGAAACTCATGCTTTATTACTATGACACATAATAGAATATACAATACGCATGCTTATTTAACCGTGCAATGAATGAGACCCCAAAAGGCTTATACAATAATACCCATGTAGCGAGTGTTAGGTCAGCAATCCCAAACCACAAGGGCTTTAGGTTACTAGGACTAAGTCCCCTCAGACTTAATTACTCGAGTATTAAAGAGCTCACTCTGGTTAATTTTGCATTAACAAACAATACTTGACTCTTTTTTTTTTCCTTTTTTTCTTTTTCTTCTATATTCCTTTTTTTGTTTTTTTTTTCAATCTGGAATGAGCCTTTCTCATTTCCAACCCTAGACTACTCATATAAATATGAGCTGGCTACTAGCCATTTGACGCCTAGCCATTATTGACAATTATTAACAACTAGCATGAAAATTCCTGGTTTCCCCCAAACTTAGACTTTAATGCTCCTACGCTATAAAGGGAATAACGAAAATTCTAAATATAAACAAGTGATTAAATCTCAAAACATCCCACAGGCATGACCCTAACCTAGCCCCAAAAGCACCCCAATGAGACTGTGTACTAAATTTTGTTCCCGTAACATGCAAGTCAATTTCATAGAAACTATAAATCAGCCCTCTACTCATCATCATCACACCCAAATCAACATCCACCTATCAATCAGAATCAGCTCGTCCTAAGGGATCATGAAATATGCATGCCATGAAAATGCAACTAAATGAAAACTCACATGGTATACGAAAATAAAACAAAATGTCCTATATGAACACACGTAGATAATACGAACATAAAAATCATGCATGAACTATCACTACTATGCAAACATGATATCCTATATGAACACAAAACACAACAATATATATACAACTACTAATCCCTCAAACCACCCCCAAACTTAAAAGATTCAATGTCCGCATTGAATAGAAGTAAATACAAGGGATAGCAGAAAACATACCTGAATATCGAAGCAGTCACCCTCCTCGGATGAATCTGGTGGAGGATATTGCTCACGAGCTCCATAGACTGGCCACCTTGCCTGAATACTACAAAACCCACAATTGACAAGAACACAAATTCGTAATAAAAATAATATTAGAGAAAAAGATTTACCCAATACGAATCAAAGAGGTGAACTTGCAATTAATTCCTCTTTAGAATTGAATTTTTAGAGATTTAAAATAAAATAAAAGAGGAATTGGATTTTTATGTATAAGAGGATATATAATAATAATAATAATAATAAATAATACTAATAATAATAATAATAAATAATAATACTAAATATAATAAATATAATAATAATAATCATAATAAGAAATAATAATAATAATAAGTATGAATAATAATAATAATAATAATAATAATAATAATAATAATAATAATATACATGAATAATAATAATAATAATAATAATAATAATAATAATAATAATAATAATAATAATAATAATAATAATAATAATAAATAAGAATTAGAATAGAAATAGGTTTAGAATTTTTGGAGAAAAGATGGGGGGTTTTGAAATAGGAATAGGAAAAGAATTAGAATTAGAATGGGGGTATAAAAAGAATGGGGGTGAGAAAGAAATTTTTTTTTTTAATATACAAACAACTCACGGACAGAAGCCACAACTCACGGACAGAAGCAGTAACAAGAACAAGCTGAAATTTCTCATCATTCTGAGTCACGCGCAGGCTGCCAGCGTGGGGGGGCAGTTTGCCCTACTTCCAGTAACGCATGCGCAACTAGCGCCACAGGGGCGCAAGCTGCCTTCCTTCCAGTTGCGCAGGCGCAAGTTGCGCAACAGGGGCGCAATTTGCCCTGTAACGCAGGTTGCTCCTGCGTGACACACCAAAAATTCGATTTTTCTATTTTTTTTTTTTTTTTTTTTTTTTTTTTATACAACACAAAATTATTTTTTTTTTTCCTATACTAATGCATGGGTTGCCTCCCACGAAGCGCCTTTCTTTAACGTCTTTAGCTAGACTTGGCCACAATTTTCCTCTTGAAAATTTTCTGCACCGCATCTCTATAAGGCCATTTAATGATCTTTTCTGGAGTGACATCTTCAACAACAAGCTTTACCCGTATTCGCTCCTCACAAGATCTCTTAACAACATTCTCCCGCCTACCTGAAAAGTTAGCAGCAATAACAATAGCAAGCAAAGGATTTGAATTACAAGAAACATACCCCAGGTGAACTAGCAATGTTTTGAGCTCGAGTTCGGGAGCTCTTTCAATTGATGGCTTAAGGCGCACCTGAGAATTCCAGAGATCTTCCACTCCAAGCAACTTATGTGGAATACGTAGCCCCATTAACCACGGCACTGTAATCCTCAGTTGGCCATGCTTTGCCTTCTCCTTCTCCGTGTCATACTTTTTACTCTGCCCTGCATCAACCAATTTCAAGCTAAAACACTCCTCATCCTCCGCCGGAAAATTCATGGGTAGAGTTTGCTTCTGAAGCCTTTGTGGATATGGAGGAGGAAAATTGATTTGGATGATCTCTGTAGTCTTCTCCGGAGTATATTTGTCAACAGGAATGATACTCTTTTCCTCTTCGGCCTCCAGCTGGTCGAAGTCAGATTACAACGGAGCGGCATTCAACAACTGAACATGCTCTTCTAATTCATCATCTTCCACACTGAGACACTCTTCATCCTTCGAAGGAATTAGCATAGCCGCTTGAGCCTTGGAATTTTCTTGATCTTGGGCTGATTCTTCAAAATTTTCAGATTGCAAAGGAAGTGGTTGCGGTTGATTATTCAGAATTGAATTTTCTGATTGGTTTGCCTCCGACTCTGCTTCCTTATCCGCTTCATGTTCTGCTTCTTCCCCATCTCTGCCCTCAGACTCTCCTTCCTGAACTTCGATCATGGTCTCACCCGTGGCTAAGAAAGGCCAGTCAAGACTGATAGTAAGGTTCTTGTCCTCCTCCTCTACATCTAGGCCTTCTGTGTCACTTGCAATATGATTCAATGTTTGTAATGCATTTGCAATTTGACCAATCTGATCTCCTATTCTCTGGAGCGACAATGCATTGCTTTTAGCCATCAACCTCAATTCTTCTAATTCAGCTTCTTCGGTCGACTGTTGGATAGACCAAGTCTGAAATTGCTGCTGCTGAAATTCAGGAGGTTGAAAGTGTTGATGCATTGGGGCATACTGATGCTGAAATTGTTGCCCTTGTTGCTGCTGAATTCCCCCTGGATTGTATGGCTCATCTTCAAACTGCTGATTTTGGAGCGGGTAGAATGGATATTGAGATTGCTCCATACCACTCTGATTGTAGTCCCAGCTGAAATTTGGCCGGTTTCTGTTATACTCACATTGATGAGTGTAATGTCCACCTGCACACAGCTCACAAACAATTACGAATTCCTGCTCCCAATAATCCATCAAATAAAAAAAACGTCCGAGTCAGTGAATTTAACCCAAATTGATGACAAGATCATAAACTAAACAAACAATGAACCGAGTCCCCGGCAGCGGCGCCAAAAACTTGTTCGCACTTATTCACGCAAGAGAACGTGGTCAACAAGTAATATAGAGTAAATAGGATTCGTTCCCACAGAGACTCAAATTGTTCGTTATGTTCACTTATGCACCAGCTAATGATTTACACTCACTGCTAAGACAATCACAATATTGGGTTGATTTAACTATTGATTAATTACCAACTAAGCCAATTACGAGAAAATAACTTAACTTTTAACCTTATAATAAACAAACATGGGATTTCAATTTCATTTACTACTTCATCTAGAATCTTATGCCCTTTAGCCTAGCATGTGACCGAGTTGATTACTGATTAGATGCACTAAACTGATACATACCAACTTTCGTTGTGCATATACCATCCTACTGATCATCCACAATTGATAGAAGTCAAGTAGTCACCAAATATGTGTAGTCCCTATATGTCTATAGCAATTGAACACATACCGGTTGAAAATCAAGCACCCATTAAACCACATAGTCGATGCAAGACGGTTAGAATCACATCACAAATTAATACATGTTCTTCACATGCAAAAACCTATGCTAGCATGAATTGTTCTAAACCCTAGATCCACTTTCGCATTCACTAGGATTAAACAAACAATTACAAGTGTTCGCGACGCACTTATAACGAATAAGCATAAACATACTAGGCAATCAATACATTCAATCACACACCAAGGCATAATTAACACTCAATTACTAAAATCCATAGCAAAATCCATTAAAACCCCATGATAACGAATTAGCCCATAATTGACCTAATTGCCATCATGGGTTCTATGGAAAACATAATTCTAAAATAAACGAGTAAAAATAGAGAAGAAGAATAAGGTTTAGAATTAAATCCCCACAATAGAAGAATACAAAGGTTTCAAGAATAATCCTTGCTTGTCACTAGCTTGGAAGAATTCCTTCTCCTCCTCTCTCTTCTGTATAAAACTAGGTTATATGTAGCGTATGTATATGTTCTGATTACAAGGGTAGGACGTTGATATATAAAAAACGTTTCCTCCCTCTTGCCCAATAAAAATATTTAATATTCTATTACAATTAGAATTTAATTAAGGTGCTAAAACCTGCCCGGAATATAATTAGAACTCGAAAAGGGCAAAACAGGAATTTCCCAGCCATGCTTCACAAAGTCTGCCCGTGCGAATTAATTCAGTACTTTACTTGCACGTGATTCCTATTCCAGGTTGTAGAAAATCTCTCAAGCTTCGCGTGGGCAGTAAGATCGCTGAAAACGGACTTACAGAACTCCAGATATGGCCAAAACAGTGTAAGTTGCGCAGCCTTCCCAGAAAATCCGAATTTTAATCAATTAATTCCCAAAAAATTGTAGAAGCATCCACCTTAATCAACATTCTCGTAAACCTGCACAACTAAGCAAAACACATCAAAACTACAAGAAACTTGAGTCCAAGACAATCAATTTAAGCCGATTTAGAATGTTCCAAGTGGATATAAAATCCACTTATCACCCACCATCATTATGGGAGCTTTCTCAGGTGCCTTGACCATATTTGCTTCAGTGGTCCTCAGCATGGCCAACAATTCCATAGGAGTCTTATCTTTTTTTTTTTTTTGCTAATTAAAATTTATACCATAGGTAAATGATTACATCTCTAGGGGCATACCCCGCGATTAGTATCACATCTACCTAACGGAACAACTAAGAAAAAACATCAATAATGCTAGATAAACTAGCAATCCACGCAGAATTCAACAACAAAACACAGACCTAATGAATACAGAAAATCTTAAAGAACGACATCAGAAAATTAACAACTATGCCATGGGCAGCCCGAGGAGGACTGCAGCAACCAGGTCCAATTGGTCACCAATCTGGACAAACATCTTGTGACATCTTGGTGCTTCGTGGAGACCAGATCCATCCACCCAACGAACAGTGGAAAACCACCCATTGAACTCGCCATCTTCACTCAAATTAATTCGAGTCCACTGCTTGATCGTGAACTTGATCCAGGTAGCCAGTGCAGTCTGCACTTCACCTTTTGTTGCCAAATCCAATGCTAGCCTACCCATGCAGCCCCCATCTATAGCCTGACTACCACCCCTCCTATTAGAGGCAGGCTTCACCTCGTGCATAACAGCATCATACCACATTAGTTTCCACTTTACCACATGACTTGGTATAGAATTCTTATTTTCCTTTAGAAGCGCGTCAACAACACCATCACTGACATGCACCCAGCAATTAACATTGACAGTCCAACTCTCTTGAGTAGGTCGCACAAACAGCTCACTAGGAAGGGCCACATCGCGTGGCATCAAACCATGGAGTTGCATCGTATGCGTGTCAATCTCAAAAAATGAAACCAAACCATTTAAGATAAGTCCAACCTTAAAACTTGTCCCGCTTGAGAGACAGATACTAGTCAGGAACCAACATTCACAATGCCCAGCAGCACTCCAATTCAAAACCTTCTTATTAACATCTCCAATTGCTAACCATGAGACAGCAACTCGATGAACAACGTCATCTGTTTCACTAATGCTTCTAATAAACAGAGTAAAGACACTCCTCCATTTATAGAAGGTCCCCTGCTCCGTCAGTAAGACTTTCGACCAAAGAGACTTCATATTACGAATTTCCATGCTCCACAGAAGGAAAAGGCCATCCAACTTTTGTTTAAACAAGTGGCCTTTCAAGTCATGAGAGACATAGCCCTTAGGCTCCTGCATAACAACAGCAAAAAACTCGAAAAGAGCTTGAGCACCTGCCCCCTCATGAACAGCCTCATGAAGCAGGTAGGCATCTGGATTTTTCCAAAATCCAACCAGCTTGTGCGCATTTAGCCCAGTCGTAGTCATCAGATGGAAACCACCATCATCATAAAAGATGCCCTTCCACAAATGGTGCCATAAAAGGCTCATCTGTATTTCACAATCATTAAAAATCTGGTCCATAGAAAGCATTGCAATATTTCGAGTCCCTGTACTGTGTTTAGCAAACCAGGTATAACATCCATAATTCCGGCAACAAAGGCTACATAGGAACCCTTTACAAAACAAAGATCTTCCAAATCTTGCAATTCCCACATAAAAACCTTTTACACAGCCACCAGGTTCTGTAAAGCTGTGTGATAACACACTAACCAGCTGATGTGTTGCTGTCGCATCGACATTGCAATTGTACTTGAAAAACAGGGTCATTCCAACCCCTCTAATAAGTACCCCTGCAATCACCAGGATTTGGAATCCCGCAACCTTAACACCCTTCATCAGAACATTAGAACAAACTAAGAAGCCCAAATCAGTTTCATTCTTCCTGAAACCATAAGCTAGATCCTCAGCAACGACAATCACCATAGTCCCTCTGCTTAGATACACCTCAAAACAGAATCTTTGACTATCATCAATTTGATTTCGCCGATCATCAGTTAAACTATCAGAAATTAAAAGTATTTCTGAAACCCTCATGTGTCTCCCACCAATCAGATGGTTGGTGCTCTTCTCATGAACCCCTTTGCAAAAAGAAACAACAATCACTTCTTCAATGAGAATTATTACATTGCCTAACCTCAAAAGACCCAGCAATGTAGCAAACAGGTTGTGCTCATCTTCATCACACGAGTACACCTCTTCCAGAACTGGAAAAAAGACATCCCCTTCAGTCAAGGCTGGACGAAAACCCTCCCTCTTGAAGACGAGAGATTCAACTTTCTCAACATATACACGAAGAGAGAAACCCATATAAGCGGATTTTCCCAACCAAATTTGCATCGAACCATTCAAACCCAACAATGGGAACACTAGGTTAGAGGTTCTTGACAAACCTAAAATAATCTCCTCCCCAACAACCAAGACGGGTTTCCTCACTCGAGCTTGACCCACGCAAACAACTGGATCCGAAAACCCAGGCAGAGGAGACTCATTTTCCTTCAAGAACAACTCTTGAAACAAGATCCCCTTATCCGAGATACGACTCCATAATATAGACATAACAAAATATATTTTATAAGAAATTTGGTGTATAAGTGGGGGATATAGAGATGGAAGATGAATTTAGGATGGTTGATTATATAGATCTGATGGAATTTGTGTAAGAATTAAAGGGCGGCTATGTTTTTTAGAGAGAGGTTAGAGAGAGGTTAGAGCATATTCGACTCTCATTGGTACTTTCGCTATTTCGTTTGTTGATGTTGTTCTTTTTGTTTCTTTGTCTTTGTTGATTGTCATAGGAGTCTTATCTTGCTCAGTCATATTAAAAGTCATAATGAACTGAGTATAGTCGATGTTCAAAGATTGCAAGATTATATCGACTTGAGCCTCTCGCTGAAGCGGGAAACCCAAACGAGAAAGGTAATCAAAATACCCAATCATCTTTAGAACATGTGGTCCGACTGGTCCGTTGCCCTGCTTGCATGAGAAGAGTGCTTTACTCGTGTTGAACTTTTCCACACGAGCCTGTGATTGAAACATCGTCGAAAGATGTTCAAACATAGTATAAGCATATATATCAAAATGCTGCTTCTGAAGCTCAGCATCCATAGTAGCAAGCATAAGACAAGCCACATCAGTTGCATCATCAATATGCTTCTGATAAGCATTTCGTTGAGCAGCAGTGGCATTGTTAGCAGGGGCTGCCGGTGGAGGAATATCAATCACATAAGATTTATTTTCCTGCATGAGAACAATTCTCAAATTCCTAGACCAGTCAAGGAAGTTCGATCCTGTCAACTTGTCCTTCTCAAGGACTGATCGCACAGAGAAAGTATTGTTTGTATTTTGTGCCATTTGTTTTCTACAATGATAAAATGCATAAGATAAGTTAGATTGTTATATTAATTATGTTCAAGTGATTATGACATATTCATAATATATCTCCCACTATTTTTATCAAATTAATAGCCCTTACTATTAAATCGGAAAGAATATCCCATAAATCTTTCTAGTGAGCCAAGATCCATATTTTGTCATATCCTAAGTCAACCACTGGTAGTCCTTAAAACATGATTATTTAGGTAGACAACAGTTGTCAATTATATCATATATAATTCTTGGATAGTTTGGTGAACAACAATTGTTCTTGTCTATCTAATAGATTTTGAACCAAACTCTATGCTTCTAAGTTCATAATAATTGAATATAACCGTTTATTTTCATCTTATTATGACGACTCAGTTAAGTTAAACCCAATGATACAACGGTCGAATATAACCGCTTATATTCGTCACATCTCACCACGATAGACAGGAGTCCCCTGCCACTGGCAGTCATTCCCCTTATCGATCTAAGATTCAATGAGTGTTCATTCATTGGAAAGCATCCGATTGAAACTTAATATTTTGTTAAGGGGTTTTGAATTAAAACGACCATGATCCCATCATAAAGAGATTCCCAATTTTTCCTTGAATTAAATACTTCAAATCAATATTCATCAATAGTTTGATTTCCAGGTTGTTGGAGGAGTCACAAGTGGCCTCACTTAATACCCAACTTCCTTACAGGTAAAACCCGTTTTTGACAAAATCTCCCTATATCTAAATAATTGAAAATTCGTATTTAATTCCGTGTTTCATAAACACAGAAATCTCATGATTGTTTGTTCATTTTAAAATCTCGAATCGTTACAGATTTTATCTTGTTTAGCATGGCAAGCATGGCATGGGTGACGTATCTAATACATGCATACATCATTAATCTAATTAAAAATATGCATATATTTACTACTCTACACATACATCATATGTGAAGTGCATGAAAATTAAATCGTGCTTGGTTATGGCCCAATCCTGTATGATCTTTCCAAGCTAATGGAAAAATCTAGGTCAATCTATGGTGGTTAATAAAACTAAATTATTACATAGTTGGTCTTCATAAATACATGTCTTCATGTCTTCTTTGTGTCAAATGCCTTCATCTCCATTGATCCTTGCATTCTTCCAATGATCTTCTTATTACATTGAAATTAAAACATAACTATACTAATGTAATTACATAAGAACTCGAGTTACATTCGAGATGAACAATTACAAAGCACCAAGAAAACGACATGCAACTCGTATTTATAAAACCAAACCATAATAAATAAAACCACTAACATATGGGTCTCAAGGCCATAACCAATCACCATGCTCAATTAACACTTAAGAACATCATCAATCATATATCACAATATATCATATGAATAAAGCATATGTAACAAGCCCGAATTTGTCACAAGCCCTAAACACGCGGATCGACCTCAAACATATATCACGTATCAAAATACATGCAAATCATGTATCAGAATACATGTCCAGAAGCATATATCAACATATGTGCGACCTCAATTCCAGTTACCAGAAACATGTATCAGTATACACGTAACCCTAATCCCTGTTAACGGATCGTATCCAAAAACATCCATCCGACAGTTAATATCATCATACAAACCAAACAGCATACATATCATAACAGATCGCATATAATTAAGTCATGGCAGATTCTAAACATGCTAGCATCATCATATCAGATTATACAGATTCATTATATCAATCATATAACATAACCGTATCAATAGCAGATTCATCAAACATGCATACTCGTAAAATACAGTAAACACGTAACCAAATCAGTCCCATATACACGTAGCTCTGATACCACTGTTGGGTTCCGAGGCATAAAAGGCAGCGGAAAAATGAAAAATATAACAAAATTCGGAACCCAAACCAGGATCCATGTATAATTATAGACAGATTATAGAGAACAGAATCTGTACCTTTTAAAAGCTTTCCGATTCGGTTGATAGATGGAGGTCCAAGAACGATCACCACACAGTCCTCTTCTTGAGATCTGCTTCGCTAATTAGTCCACACGAACGCACGATTGTCTCCACAATCTCCGGAGTTGGTACTAGCCGTAATCTGCCCTCTATCTATCTCTCTCTCTCTCTAGCTGCTAGGGTTTTTTTTAAAACGATTTTGGCAAAAGCTTAACCCTAAAAACAATACATCTTATGTATTTATAGAGAAAGAGTTTGGGCTTAAAACCTAAATCTGTTTTGGGCTTCCTTAAACCCAATCTGATTTTGGTTTTAATATTAATTCGAATTATATTATAATTAATCAAGTCCTACTTAATCAATTATATAATTCGAAATAATAATATATATATATATATTTAAATTCGTAATTTAAATAAGTCTCCGTTTTAAACGTTCTTATTGTGTAACCCTTTAGGTTATTATTACGTTGGAAATAATTTTAATATCCAATAATAAAATTATAAACAATGAGTGGCATCTAGTAATACATCATTGCTACCCAAGTAATAATAATAATTGATGATCCAATTAAACCTTTCGTGATATAATGTTTCCGTGTAATATAATCCCTTTAACCAAATATTATAGATTAAACTCGAGGCATGTGTTTCGTCATCCTCTTCAACATTTAATCCAGGTTTACTTGATCCATGAGTAGACTATTAAAACAAATCAATATTTGAGCACGGCCATGCATTTTATAGTCTCACTCAATCAAGAGGCCAATAATATCTCTCCTAATTCTAGGAGGGTTAAATCCTTTATCTATCATTCATATTTCTCATACGACTCATAATATACCCGATGTCCACTTTTATCATCACCCGATCAAAGGTAACTTTTAATGTAGTCAAAGTACATTAATCCTCGTATAGAAATATAATGATCTCAAGTCAAAGGATCATTACACCATTATCACTGTGAGTCTTTCTTATGACTTTATTAAACATGAAGAATCTCACTTTGGGTCTGTCCAGTACCATGTACCCTTACATGTACCTATGTATTGACTTTAGTATCTCCATACTGATAACCAATGAGATGTGGTTATCTGTCAAACAACATACTAGTCTATTTATGTATTATTATTGTCCTATATAATAATACTCGGCTAGGGACCTTTAAGAATATGATATATTATATAATCTCAAGTTCAAGTCATGTACTTAAACTATACAATGTGTATCATGATTCTAAGGACATTTATTATGCTAACAAATATATCGTAGTAATTAAAGTCATAATAAATACGTTTATTGAATAATCAAATGACATAAAGGTTTATTAAAAGAACCAATGTATTGCCTCTAGGGCACCTACACTAACACGTATGACTATCCCAATCACTATGAGGTGCCATCTCACGAAGCCGCTCGTTAGCCATCTGGGTAAGTACCTGAAGCCTAGAGGTAAGGGTTCCGTCGTGGTTCGCAAGTACGCCATCATCATCATCGTACAGCGCATCAATCCTCCTCTGAAGCTGATTATTCTCACCATACTGACGTTCACACTCCGTAAGCAACTCCTGGTAAACAGACAAGGGTACAGTAGCTGGAAGATCTGCAGGGGGTGGAGCTGAATGTCCAGGTGCCCGCTGTCGCTGCAAAAAATAATATAATTATATATATATAAAACGTCAGATATAACTTAGAAACATACTACTTAAACACTCTCGATAATGGGGGTCAATCATTCCTATTCTTTTATAAATATCATACTATTTACATTCTAAGCGAGTTTCTATTTTAATCCTAAGTGATTATTAAAATATGATCTATCTTGTTACCTAAACCTATATTGTTCAGTGACTCAAACCTGTGGCTCTGATACCAAACCTGTGACGACCCCAAATCCCTTAATTATATTTAACTAGATAATGGTAAATCATGCATATTAATTAATTAAACATTACAAAATCCCACTCCTAGATCGCCAACAGGTAAGAGTTTGAAACAATATATAACTACAAGTTAAAACATTTTATTATTACAAGCCATAATTATTCTAAGTTCAAAAGTTATTACAGGCTGAGTTCAAAATTCTAGCAAAATAGAAACCATCAGATCGTCACTCCCTTCTACCTGGAAACGCCTCCTATAGGCTAATCCGGATCCACCACAATTCTTACGCGCAGTCTCAAGTGTCCTTACCATCTTCGAGTTTCACTGAAAGGTTAAGGAAAATAAAATAATTGAGCCAATTGCTCAGCAAGTGCATAAACCAACAATATAAGACTGGCAAAATAATCAAATGTAAAGCAAGATATATCAATCTGCAAATGAGAGTTATCAACTGAATCAATGTCAAAATAAAATGAGTAGGAATTGGAATATCTGATAAGATGCTACGAGCAAAGCTGGGTGATCAGCCCACGTCAGAGCTCCGAACCCGTATATCCAATACGTGTTCTCAAATATGAGGGGATCCCAGGCACACATTGGCCTATAATGATAATATAAATTGGATCGGCGCCTCGGTCAAAGTAACATTCCATCCAATTCCGTTTAGGTCAAACAAAGTCTGTCAATTTCAATTCATCTCAAAGAAACAAGAATATCAATGTTATATCAAGTTGTTGTTCAACAAGAATAGGATTCTCAGATTTCGAATAAATGACAAGGCAAAGTGAAGAAAGTTAATCATTTTGGATTCTTGGGAGTTGGGATTCTGTTTAGTGTATTTTGGTTAAGTCAAGAAAATTAATCAAGGATGAACGAGTGTTTTAAGGTGGAAAAGAATTCATCATACAAGAGGGTGTTTATATAGTGGATTCAAGGATTCAAGAAAGTATGAAAAGGTTCAAGTAATATGGTTATCGTTTAACAAGTCAATTCAAGTTCAAGGGTATGGAATCAATCACTTGGTAAGCAACAATAATAAGATCGGAAAGAGCATGGTACTAGTTTGTGACAATTTAACAATTCGATATCTCATGGCATTCATCATATGGTAACAACAAGATTAGGGTAGTACACTTGCCTTAATTCACGAGATTGGACTAGATAGCTTCCTCTACGATTGGCTCCTTGCCAGGCCTCCTACTCAGACCTATAATAATATAAACAATATCTTATTTTCCCCTCTTTGTTTACATACTACCAGACAATCCTAATAATGCTAACGCCCCATCGATAACTTTATAATTATACATACATATGTATTTATATACACGTAGTCACACAAGGCACATAGCACGTAAGGTAGTATAGCATATATAGTACTATAAAGGATATCACGATTTACATTTGAAACGTGCCATAAGGTTTTGAAAATCATACTTATAAATTTTTAGAAATTTCGGCGGCATCTCCTTTGTATAATCGTCATACCATACCGGAATACAACCGGCCCAAACCATCACGCTATATATGCGACAATACAATTCAAACTCAATTAGACAATTTCATAACTAAATCACCATGATATCAAAGAGGCATCTTTAGATATACTATCTTACTATGACAAGAATTCAAGTAGCAAATCAATCAAGTAACATTCATAACATTAAGCAATTAACGCTCAAGTAATCACACAAACTCACCACAATCTCTCCTCTCTTCCTCTCGGCTCTCTCTTTCTCCCTCTCTCTCTCGGCCTCTCGGCCTCTCTCTCTTTTTTAATCTCTCTCTCGGCTTCTCCCTCTCTCTCTCTCTCTCTCCCTCTCTTCTCTCTCTCGGTCTCTCTCCCTCTCTATCAATCTCTCTCTCGGCCTCCCTTATTCACCACACCAAACACACCCAAACTCCACCACAAGACTTACACAATCACTCACATGCATATTTTGATTAACAATTCAATATCACAATAACCCATCATTGCTAACTTGTAAATTCACACTAAAATCAATTTATAACTTCAACCCATCAATACATATAACATATAACATCAAAATCTCAAACCCTTTTTAATTTACACCTACTAACAATCATCAATTAACAATTTACACTCGAACACAACTTATAAACTCATAAAAATTCATAAACATCACAAAACTTAACTTAAAAACTTGTAAAAACTAACATGCAATCATATTACACTTACTAATCATGTAAAATCATAAAATTAGTACTTGCATGCAAACCCTTGGCTCACTTTCGATCATGGCCGAAGGTTTGGGGTTCTCCGGAGAGCCCGAAAATTCGTGGGTCTCTTCCACGGAGTAATACCCATCACAATATCCCACAAACTTACCTTGAAGCTTGATTTTCGAAAAACCCTAATTAAAATATTTGATAAAAACGAAATCCATGGGTATGGGGTTGTAGAGAATTGAAAGGGGAGTATTTTGATAACTAATATTGTGAGGTTTAATGGATAAATTACCTTGAACTAATGCTTGAGTATCAATGGAGATGGAGAGAATTTTGAGAGAAAAGAGAGAGATGAGCACGGGGAAAAGAGTCCGGGGGGTTTGGTCGTGGAAAAAGAAAAGAAAAGGGGTGGGTGGGGTTTTGAATCATCACACACACATCACACAATTTAAATTATATTTTAATGATACACTTTTTAATTAAACAAAAGACTTATAAAAATTCTAATTACAAGATATTTTGGAATTAAAATAAATTTATTGACACATAAATTTAAAATATATAATTCTCTTCCTCAATATATTTTTGAAACATTTTAAAAATTGTTTTATAAAATGATTTGGATTTTACAAGTTTTAATATTTTAAAAAGAATAATAAATAGAAAATCCTTGTAAAATATTTTAATTCAAAAATAAATTGAAATTTTATTTTTAAAAAGTCTCTAAATACTTAAAGATAATAAAACAAGAGATTTCATGATTTTTACTAACTCCAGGAATTTTATAAAAATGTTTAAGCGAAATAAAATCATATCTTCATATAAAAAAAATATGCAAAAATTTATATAAATTCACTTCAACACATCTAGCAATTATACACATAACACATATCCACCATCATATACTCATGTAATGACCCATCAATTAAGGCACATAATCATATTTTTAATTCCAAATAATATAATTTATAGAGTACGAAATTCCCAGATATTACATGTCACTTCACAGATTTTGTCCCTCATTTGTTTCTTAGACAAAAAACCTACTTTTTTGTTTTTGACAGTTCTAGTCTCAGAATGATGTGAAGAAGTAGATCCCTTTTCTGAAGTAGATTTGGGATTTTCTGGATAGACATAATTAACAGGTTTTAATTTAGTTTTAGTACTGTCTGTAACATATCTGTAGGTTTTTGGATTTATTGAGTCATTTACAACAACTCTTCCTGGTTCTGTTGTTCCATCAATAACAACTTTACCTTTGTCCTTTTTTCTCATTCTCTGGCTTATAACCTAAACACTCTTTCTAATTTTTATCAGTGATTATTCCATGAGTTTTCTTTCCAGAGTGTGTCTAGGTTCTGAGTTTCTCTTTAGCATCCTCAAGTTCTTTTTCAAGTTCAGTGCATCTAAACTCCATTTCTAGTTTCATGTGTTTAGCATTATCACATTCTACTTGTACCTCTTGCAAGAAAAGTAACTCAGCTTCTAGATGATCATTTCTTTTAGCCACCTCTGCATTTCAGATTTTATTCTAGTATTTTCATAGACTGACTCCTAAAACTAACTCAGAGACACTATTAGTATCAAAATCAAACAAAGTTTCAGATACCTTATTTCCACCAGCAGCAGTCTCATCAGTATTGGCCATCAAAGCATAATTCACCTTCTCTTCTTTAGAGTCAGAGGATGAGTCCATCCAATCCTTGCTTGATGAGATGAGAGCTTTAGTTTTGGTCTTCTTGCACTCAGTTGCAAAGTGACCCATTCCATCGCAATTGTAGCATCTGACTTTTGACTTGTCAAATTTGTTGCTTTTGTCTTCCTTCTTCTTGTACCTGTCTTTGTCAGCATTGAAGGTTTTCTTTTGAAACTTTCCTTGCTTCCTAGCCTTTTTGAACTTCATCTTCTTGAAGCCCTTGACTATCATAGCAACCATCTCCATCATGTCAGAATTAGTAGAATCATCATCAGTATCAGAATCAGACTTAGCATCAGTATCTGATGATGAGTCATCAGGAATTGACTCTACAACCCTACTTTTTCTGCTAGAAACCTCCTCAGCTTTTCCCTTTGATTTTGATTCCACATTCAAAGCAATAGATTTTGCCTTGACATTCTTCTTATTCTTTCTCTGTTGAACCTCAAGATCATAGGTTCTAAGCATCCCATAAACTTCATCAAGAGAAAGCATCTTCAGATCATACTGATGCCTTATGATTGAAGCTTGAGTATCCCACTCCTCAGTCAGAGCTCTTAGAAACTTGGTATTTGAATCCTCTGGATCGTATTCTTTGCCAACAAGAGATAGATTGTTCAGTAGTGTTAGAAATCTATCATACACATCAGGAGGAGATTCATCAGATTTAGCATCAAACTGTTCAGATTCCTGAATCAACAGAGCCCTTCTGTTTCTTTTGATAGATTCAGTGCCTTGGCATTGAGTTTCCAAGGTATCCCAAATTTCTTTTGCAGTCTTGCATGCTATTACCCTGTTTGAAATGACATTATGAAGACTATTATGCAAAATATACTTTACCTTTGCATCTTTGAGCACTTGAGCATTTTCTTCTGGAGTCCATTTATTCTTTTCTTTCATGACATAATGTTCTGGAACTGTATCCGTTCGACCAACCAAAGTTGTTGGCATAAAAGGACCATCATTAATTCTATCGAGATAATCTGGATCAGTTGCTTCAAGATACATCAACATTTTCACCTTCCATGTTGAATACTCAGTTTTCTTGAGAATGGGAATCTTGATACTTTCATACTTGCTTGTCGACATCTTAAGATCGTTTCTTATTAAAATTAATCAGTTTGCTCTGATACCAATTATTGCCGAGTAATTAACAATTGTAGAAGGGGGGTTGAATACAATTGTATAAGATTTTCGACTTAAACAGAAATAACACAAGTATGAATCAATAACAGCTTTATTAACTCTGATATAAAACTGTTACAAACTCTCTTTAAGAAATCCTTAGTTCTTAAGAGCTGCTAGGTTACAAGATAACTCGTGTAAGCGGTTACAATAATGTAAAACCTAAACTGTGTTTATATAACATAAACAGCTACACTATCAATTACAAGATATTCTAAATCAATTACATATAACTCTGAATGCATATCTTGTATGATAGCTACCTTGCTATAATTTAGGAACCGACATATCAATCTTCCTTGATCTCTGGACTGATGAGAATCTTCACGTAATCCTGACCAGCTTCTAATCCTGATGACAACTCAATACTGACGTTGTATTACTGATGATGTCAGCGTCAGTATCTGATCAGTAACAGTCCAGATCCTGATATCACTTGAATCAATATCTAATAACCACCCAATCAAAAATTCTCATTATTCCATATAATTTTTGGCACATCATATGGGATCAATTTTTTGGTAGCAATTTGGGATACCTAACATATTTAAATGTACAAATTTTAATTGATAAAAAATCAAAATTTATAATTACCTACACCAGATTAATCGAGGTGTGCAGAAATTATTCTGGATTACTTGATTAATCAAAAAAAAATGAAAAAAATAATTGATAATTTTTGGACTTGGGCTAGTTGATCGGTAATTCAGCTAATTATTAAATATTAATTCATTAAATTGGAATACATATTTGGAAAACATTACAAATTTTGCAATCTTTAAATACAAATAACATTGTCCTTTTAGTACGTGTATTCGACCTTTATTTTGATTTTTGTAATAATATTTATTAAATTTAGACTATGCTCTATTTTGATCGAGCTCTGAGCTAATCTTTATAGGTGTTGGTCCTCTTTATCACAATTTGAAGATAAAATGCCATAAATATCTCAAATTAAAAAAATGGCCCTTCATATCACAGAATAACGCATCGGTGTGTGGCATTTTTGAAAAACGCATTGGCGTCTTGTGTTGCTCCAAAAAAAAAAACAAAAACGCAACTTGATTTGGCGTTTCTATAAAAACTAGTGTTCCAGTGGCGTTATTTATGTGGACAGAGAGGTGGCAAACGCCATTTGAAGTGGTGTTTGGAATTTAATTTTTTTTTTTGTTTTATCTTAAATATGTTCTAAATCCAAAATGTAAATGTTGAACCCCAAAAGTTAATTGTTGAACCTTTAAATTTAATTAAAGTTTTATTTTTTAAATTTCAAAATTTTAATTAAAAAATTGAATCCGGCGGCCTGATTTTGAAACGCTAACGCGTTAAATCAGGATAAGTTAGGGTTTAGGGTCTTAAACAACCCTAAACCCCAAACCCTAAACCCTAAGTTCGTATACGGTTTATTTGTCGTTCCGAATATTTCTAAAACCCAAAATGGAAACGTTGAACCCCAAATAATAAATTATTGAACACCTAAATTTAATTAAAATTATATTGTTTAAATTTAAAATTTTCGATTAAAAAAATTGAATCCGGCGGCCTGATTTTTAACGCTAACGCGTTTAAAAATCAGGATAGGTTAGGGTTTAGGGTTGGGGTCTAGGGTTTAGGGTTGTAAACAACCCTAAACCCCAAACCCTAAATCCTAAGTTCGTATACGGTTTATTCGTCGTTCCGAATATTTCTAAAACCAAAAATGGAAACATTGAAACCAAAAGTTAATTATTGAACCGATAAAAAAATACAATTTAATTGACCGTTTGGTTACAAATTTTTTAAAAATATTTGCAAAAACATATTTAACAAAAAAAATTAAAAAACAAAAACAACGCCACTTGATAGGGCGTTGCCGCCTCCCCCTCCCTCTGGATAACGAAATGTTAAAAAGCGTTTCTAGATAATGCATCATAGTAATGCGTTATTGTTTAATTTTTTTTTTTTGGAAAATTAGTTTCTAACTAAATATTAAATGGCAGTAACGCAACATGCCATTGCGTTTTTGAAAAACGTATCTTAATTTTGCGTTTTTCAGTGATAAAAAGGGTCATTTTTTATAATTAGGCCATTTTACCTCCAAATTGTGATAAAGAGGACCTTTTCTCATCTTTAAATGGGATTCCATTCGATTTGAAAAGTTTGACTCAACTCCACTCGACTTGATAAGAATTGACCTCGAGTTCGAATAAAAAATAATACTCGATAGGTTTATCGAGTCGAACACGAGTTGATCCGAATTTTATGAGTATTCAATTCGATGAGTATGATATTTTGCAATTTTTCATATTAGTTGTATGGCAAGTGCTCAAATACAAATCATTCTTAAAATGAGAACCTACAAACCAACACTAAATTAATTATATTTCATCTATTCTAAGGTTCCCGCCAAGGGTACCTTCACAAAAGTTGCTTAAAATAATTGGTTCTATCCAACAAAAAAAAAACCTGCCGTGGAAATGCGAAGCATTTAAGACAGTAAACGGATGAGTTAGGTAGTCATGAGGGCCGAAGGCTCTCGACACACCCGTCAATCGTCTATTGCCTTTACCATTGATTGTCATTCCTTACAACTTTAGAATGATAAAGGCGCGAAGCACCGTATAAGAAGGTGCGAAGCACCGTTAACCAGTGAAATCCACTGCCACGTCATCACATGAATAGTGATTTTTTTTAAAATTATTTTTTTGTTGGATAGAGCCAAGTATTTTAAACGTTTTTTGTATTGGGGTACCCCTAGTTTGGTCATTAGATTAGGTTGAAATATTAGATTATGCTTGGTTTGTAGGTTTGTATTTTAAGGAGGTTTGTATTGGAGTAGCCCCCTTAGTTGTATTATGTGTCTTGATATGATTGAACATTGAACATTGATTACATCAAAATGTTAATATTTTAAATTTTCTATTTATAGTTTTTATTTTAAATTTATTCCACTTAATCTTGTGAATCGTAACTCCGATGGGATCCATATCTTAATATCTAAATGAGATTAAAGCCCGTTCTATACATATAGTATTTGAAAAAATTATTTTAAAAATGTAATAAAATATAATAATTATGATAAATTATATAAATTGAATAATTATATATTTATAATCAAATAATAAAATTATGAAAGAAATAAAATAAATTAAATAAAGGGTTGCTTTTTATATATTATAATAAATGCACTTACGAAAGAAATAATATAAATTAAATATAGGAGCTTACCAAATAAAAGATCCAATTATCAAAATTAAAAGATTAATTCAATGTTCTTTTAGGAGCTTACCCTGAATATTAAAAGTGAAATTTATGATATTAAAATTTACATATTGACTTTCTGTAATTAAAATTGGGTCAAATATGTGTATAGATCTTAAACAAACCAAAAAATGGATACTAGATAGTTCATGGATCAAAATAAAATTAAAAATATTAACCGAACCGAATATGAATACCACACATGTATGAGCTATGCTGCAATTTAGAATTAATAGATGATATGAATGGTACTAAAACAAATTCATAAATTCGTACTCATAAAAATTTGAGTCATTAAAAAGCTAGGGGATATAAATTCATTCTACTTGAAAAATTCTAGGTAACCAAACAAATGTTTTAAAGAATTTTTTTCAAATGCAATATATATATATATATATGTATATATATATATATATATATATATGTCCTTGTTCAAAGAAGTGATAGCGTTAGTGCCCTACAGACAATATAATTGTACTTCTGGGAAAGACTATTTTGTTATTTGATGTTTATGTTTATGGATTATTATACATTGATTTATTATGTCTTTGTTTACTGCGAAATAAATATTAGAATAATAAATGTCCTTGGAATATGTAACACGCATTCTATATCTTTAAGTGTGTGACTTAAAAAGAGATTATAAGAATAGTGCTAATATTCCTAAATATCCCTAATCGAGCATTATTAAGATTGGACAATTATAATGCACAAAGATTAGTATGTTTGTTGATTGATGACAACATCTCATTGGTCATAGGTATAGTGATACTAAAGTGCCATTGGATTGACCCACTGTGAGATTCTACATGTTAATAATGTCATTAGAAAGACTCACAGTGATAATGGTGTAATGATCCTTAGACTTGAGATCATTATATTTCTATACGAGGATTAATATACTTTGACTACATTAAAAGTTACCTTTGACCGGGTGATGATAAAAGTGGACATCGGGTATATTATGAGACGTATGAGAAATATGAATGATAGATAAAGGATTTAACCCTCCTATTATTAGGAGATATATTATTGGCCTCTTGACTGAGTGAGACTCTGAAAATGCATGGCCATGCTCAAATAATGATTTGTTTTAATAGTCTACTCATTGATCAAGAAAACCCGGATTAAATGTTGAAGAGGATGACTGAATACATGCCTCGAGCTTAATCTATAATATTTGGTTAAAGGGATTATATTACACGAAAACACTTATCACGAAAGGTTTAACTGGATCACCAATTATTATTATTACTTGGGTAGCAATGATGTATTATTAGATGCCTCTCATTGTTTATAATTTTATTATTAGATATTAAAATTATTGTCAACGTAATAATAACCTAAAGGGTCACACACTTAGAACGTTTAAACGGAGTTTTAATTTAAATTCCCGATTTAAATTAAATAATTAAAAATTCGAAATTGGTTTGTTAATTAATTAAGTTGGACTTAATTAATTAGATCATAAATCGAATTTTATAATACTAACCCAATCAGTTTTGGTTTTAAGAGAAGCCCAAAACGAAATAGGATTTTCAGCCCAATATCTCTTCTATAAATACATAAGGATGTATTGTTTTTAGGGTTAAGCTTTGCATAATTCGTTTTTGCAAAAACCCTAGCAGCTCTACATCAAGAGAGGCTAGAGAGAGAGAGAGAGAGAGATCGAGGGCATTTATCGGCTAGTACCGACTCCGGTGATTGTAAAGATAATCGGGCGTTCGTGTGGACTGATTAGAGACGTGGATCATGCATCAAAGACTGCGTGTTGATAGCATTTTCGACCTCCATATTTCAGAATTCGTAAAACTCTTTAATAGGTATGATTTCGTTTCTCCATAATCAGCCATATCTTATGCATGGATCCTAGGGTTAGGGTTTCGATTTTTTTTGTTTTAACGTTATTCCGCTGCGTTTTGTGCCTTGAAACCCAACAAGAAGAACACCCATATATAAAGAACAATAAAGAACACTATAAAATTCATTATAAAAGCTCATATAAAATTAATTTTAATAACAATTAATCTTTGATTATGAATAATAATAGAATCTAATATTAATTTAGCAACAATTTGACATTAAAAACAATTAATTTCATTGTTATAAAAATATATGTAGGATTCTATCATAGATTCTATGATATTTGATTTTCAAATTTTAGATCAGATTATTTATATGAAATAGGCCCTGCCAGAGGCACCTATGTTAAATTTAGTGATTCTAATTTTAATAATCCATTTTTTTTCAAAAAATAATGTGTTTTGATGGTGTTCTTCTAGGAAGAACAACTTATATAAAGAACAATAAAGAACACCATCATAAAACAATATTTTTCATAAAAATTGATTTGTTGTGATAAGAATCACAAATTTTAGCAACAATAAAACTTAACATATCGAATCTAACGTAGAATCTTATCTAAATTTCAAAATCGAATGTTACATAGAATCCACTATAGAATCTTACATATATATTTTTAACAATAAAATTATGTGTAATTATGTTATATTTGATCCTTATTTTTTTGTTAGAATCTATATTTATTCATAAAACATCATTTTAGATGTGAAGATTAGAATCTAAAAGCGATTTTATGTAAGATTCTATTATGTTCCTTATTGTTATTTATATAAAGGTGTTATTTATGGAGCAATGCCATATATATATATATATATATATATATATATATACATATATATATATTCCTACAATTAGTTGATAGAATAATTAATGAGATGAATTTCACGTGCATTCATATGAACCCATCAATTAAAACACTTCATTTTAAATATATATTGGACATCTTTTCCTGATATTACTCACTGTACTTCATGTAAATGATTAGATTTGGATCCAATAAATAATTCTATCTATTATTATATTATTATTAAATGTATAAAAAAATGAATCTAATAACCCCCGATAAAAATTATGATTATAATTTCCTTTCTCATGTAAATTGTTATGGTGTCCCTTTTTCATACATTAATATCTATTATCTATTATCTATCTATTATATTATTAATAGCACAACATGGGGTTTGTGAGACAATTTATTCAACATAAAATTACTAATTTACCCTTCCTATGTTATATTAATGAAAAAAATTGTTTCCAATGAGAATTGAACCTTTAACCTCTAAATTGTAAGTGAGAATACTTACCACTATGCTAGACATGAGTTTTGAACATATTATAAAACTCATTATTAATATATCATAAAATATCCCTCATATATTATATTAATGATTAAAAAATTATTACTATAGAGAATTGAACCCTTGACCTATAACTTAAAAAAAAAAAAGATTCCTTACCACTACTATACATCAATTTTGTATTTATTATAAAAATCATTATTAATATATCGTGAGACAATTTAATTATCATGAAATTACTAAATTACCCCTCCAATATTATAATAATAATAATAAAAAAAAATTCTAATGAAAATTTAGCCCTTGACCTCTAACTTAGAAGTGAGATTCCTTATCACTATGCTACATATTAGTTTTGATTATATAAAAAAAAAGTTGAGAATATTTCGAACAATACATAGTTATGTAGCATTTTTTTATTCTATATAGAAACAAGTTACTTGGATTTAGAAGATAGATAATATAATTTGTGTATTAATTTATATCTTACGCATAACTCTTAATCCAGGTCAAAATGAACAAATCGGTTGTGCATAATCAGGCAGTCACTACTAATATAAATTCTTATATGCTCATAACTTAGTCATTTGAACATTCGTTCAAAGAGACTAGCACATTAAAATTTACTTTTTTTAGTGGTACATACATCAATCATCATAAATAGATAATTTATTAGATAAGTTTTGCATACTAAGCATTTACATGTTGCATGCACATTAACCACCTATATATTAACATATTTAATTATAGTGGAACAGAAAACACATCGATCTATTATCTCTTTCTTATGACAAAATGGGTTTGAGAAGTTCTTCTGCTTGATCTCTCCATTTTTTAAATTTAGGTTCAGCTCATTCTGGTAATATCAGCTCAAACAAAAAACTGAAGCACTAATTTAAGGCACTTGGTTTCATGGTGTTTGGATCACATGTTTGATCCCCAAGCAAATTGGAGCCAATATCTCGTATAAATTCTTCAATCGTATCGATCATTTGCTAAAATGCAAGTTCAGAACAGTCACTATTTATGAAAAGGGTTAAATAACAAATTGGCCACTGAAGTGGTGGCCATATATCACTTTAATCACTGATTTCAACGGGGTCTCATTTGAATCACCTAACTCAGACTAAATATCAAACAGATACCTATAAATATGTGATCAAGAATTAAAATAATTTTTTGTTAACTTCTATACATTTTTTTTCAATACCACCATAACCAAATGAAAAGTCATAGATTCTAATATTTTAGATAATATATTTAAAATTTTTAAAATTTATTTACTATCTATATTTGATTTTCTAGTTATTTTCTTCGATTTAATTAAAAATAAATAGTAAATAGATTTTAAAAAATTTAACACATTGCAAATGATACCTATTTTTAGCTATATAGTTGATATACACCGTTAACACATAATCCCTCTTGGACTTATTTGCATTCTCAGCATCAACACATTAAAAATACCATTTGATTATTTAAATATAGAACAACACAAAAACATATTAACATAACTTCGCTAGCAAGCCCGTGCCTTGTACGGGCTATAAATCTAGTTTCATTTGATGGAGTAAAATTTAGAGGGTGGTATTGTATTATAATTTTTAATGACAATTCTTGGGCTAATGACTTTTATGGATTTTATAGACTTTTAATTATTCTTAATGCTTCTTGTTGAGTCACCAAAATTTCGAAATACTTTTGATGACTCCTAGTATAATGACTTCTAAAAATTTTCATAGATTATTCGATAGATTTTGTGGTGTACTAGACTAACTACAAATATCATATATTAGCCTATGCTGTGAAACCCTTTAACCTTTTTTCACTGCAACCCAATTTCGATCTAGTGTTCTCTGATCAATTCGGGCACCAGAAAATTGAGTACAAGGTATATTTCTTGTTAAATTGAGTATTGATTGCATATTTTTATCTGAGAATTATATATTTGTCATTATTCATAGTCAATTATGATGCAGAACTATGTCATTAGCCAGCAATATTTTTATGATGCAAAGCTATTTTATTGGGGTTTTATATGAATTTTTGCAAGCACAATATTTTTAGAAGCCCATGAATTACTATAATGTTTGATGAATTCTTATTTTATTTTGTGTGTTATGATCTAGTTTTACAAAATTGCAAAAGATCGCACCCTCGATAATATCGTTTACTAAAATGAATATAAATATGGAAATTTAGAACCAAGAAGAGGAAGAAAAAGAGATGGAAGAAGAGGAAGAAAGAGAAGAAAAATGATAGGAAATTTTAAAAAAAATTGTTGACAGTAAATGAAATAATATTATTCAAGATGATTTTTATAGTGTTATTAGTAGTCATGTCAAATCTTATAAAAAAACTCTTGACTTTTTTTTCAAGGGATGTAGTTATAATTTTTGTTAAAAGTCATGATCATTAAAACTCATTGACTTTTTGAAAAACACGATACTTATAAAGGATCTATAAATGTCTAAATTCAATACCGCCCTACTTTTGAATACGTATTAAAAGTCTTAATTGAATAACATCGTATTTTTAAAGACTCTTTAAATGTTAGAATTGAATATCTCATGACTTTTAAAATCATTAAAAGTTTTTAAAAGTCGTAATACAATACCACCCCTTTAATTTGACGTCCACATAATTTAAGTGTTTTTCCCACAAATTCACACATTCATTTTTAATATGGTATTAATTAAACTTTTCATTATCTTTTACTTATATGTGATCCTTATATTTATTTCTTAGTTCAAGAGAAAATTACCAAAATACCTATTTTTTAGATAGTTTTGCCCAAAATACTGATATTAAAAAATGTGGCCCTATTTACTGACAGGATACGCGTTTTCGTGTGGCATTTCCCGTCGTTACTGTAGCATCCAGCCTTCCCAAAATTCTCATCCACCACAACACTACCACATGTCGACTCATCTATTTCCTATTCCCCATATCAGTTTCTCTCATTTGGCCCCGCAGGGGAATGCATGAAGCTCATCCATTTTCGAGAGTTCTTCTGAAGTTTCTTTGCTTTCTGAAGTGCAGTTGTCCCTGATTGGACATGGTCGACTCCATTCGAGACCTGAACAAGATTCCCATTAATGCACAACCAAAATAAAGGTATGCTGCGTTGCTACAATTAGGTTTTTATGCAAAAACAATTTAAGTGAAACAAACCTGGCTTTCGATGTTATCTAACATATCTCCTTGAGCCTCAACGAGGACAGCCATATCAAGATAAATCTGGCATATAACAAAGAGAAATTTTAATCAATTGTATTGCCCGAGAAATATCTCTAATTATGTATTACTTTGGATTACATTGGATATGATGTATAACTGGACTCAAATGGTACCTGATGCAGGTCGAGAAGCTTTTTCTCGATTTGATAAAACTCCCCAAGATAAAAGTTAATATTCAAACAGAGAAGATGATATAGAAGATGCATACTTATCTCACATAATGATTTTACAAGTGTGCTAGAATTCATTCATATCTCAATTTATGATTTTTAAAGTCCTAAAAGTGAAAAGTAAAAGTGAAAAGTAAAAGAGCTGAACTTGTAAATTGATTAAGACTAGTTAAAAGGTAATATAACCTTTGCATTTCACGGCACACGGTCCAACGTAACCACAATATACGGGAGACGGACTAACGTATCTAAGCCTATCACGGGTCACGGAGTACCGTATCCCTACAATACGGAGCACTGAGCACCGTATCCCTGCAATACGGAGCACGGAACACCGTATCCCTGCAATACGGAGCACGAAACAACGTGTCCCGTCAGTATTTAGGGCCAAATATTTGGAGATCAGTATTTTGGGCAAGCAGTATTTACTTTTGATTATTTAGGGCCTTCACCCTTAGTTCAAACCGTAATTTTTTAATGTTGATATAAATTTATTTATCCAATCCAAATTCTTGACGAGCGTGATTTTATCCAAGCCCCCAATTATTAAAATGGTGTTATCAATATTAACGTGGATACAAATTAAAGAAGATACACGACATCGGAAATCACGGAGTGAAAATAACTAAGTGATAAATTCTAATTGGATTTGTGTTAAAAAGATAGTGGCGACGAAAGGCACTTTAAATCGTGATGAACTACGAGAGATGAACACGTAGACATGAATCAGTTTAATTCATACCATAAGTCATATCATAACTTCTCTGTAGATCATTGTTCTATAGAGAACCATTTTATATGAAGAAAGTAGAGAATCATTAATTTTTGATTTTATAATAGAATCAAAGTTCTAATTTTTTGGTTCTATAAAAAAAGACCAATTCTTTTCGGTTCTATTAAAAAAAACCAATTTTTTAGTTCAGTGGTAGAATCAAATGCTGATGTGGCACTGTTGCTAACGTGTTACTGCTGACATCACTGCCACATCATCACTGCTGACGTGATAGTGCCACATCATCACTACTGACATGGCAGTGTCACGTCATCATTGATGACGTTACTGATTACATGGCATTGGCACGTCATCACTGCTGACGTGGCACTGCCACCACTACACCATAGATCATATATTGCAACACCACAAATACATTGCCTTAAGGTCAATATTCGTTGCAGTAGACTCTATTGCAACGAATGTGAAAAATTTTAGCGTTGCATCCGCCCCTGTTGCAATAGATCGATTTAGCAACGATTTGAGTACCATATAGCAACATTAAAAATCATTGCAATAAAGGCATGTAGCAACATTTTATAGTCTTTAGCAACGTTTAAAAATCATTGCAGTAGCAAATGGTTGGCAAACAAATCACTTTAAGGCAACATTTTTAAGTTCAATTGCAATGATTTTTTATAGATTAATGCAACATATTTTGGCCATATTGCAACATCTTTTCTGGAAAAAAAAATAGTAGGTTCATGTTGAAAATACAATAAACCAAAGCAATTTATAGTCAAAAATTAAAGCATCATCATTTCATAAACCAAGGCAATTTTATGCCAATAATCCAACTACATATGTTTGTTCAATGTCAAATAAAGTTACAATTCTTATACATCAAATCTTTCCCAACAATAAGTATATCGGAAAACCAAAATAAAAATAAAAATTACATATGCCAATTTCTTTTTACATATATTTGCTTGGCCTTTTCAAATCTACAACGAGAAATCCTTGATGAGCCTAGAAAAAATATTGCACCTTGTGTCCGAGAATGCATATGCCTGCAAGTACAGAAGTTACTTATTATAATGTTAAAGTCCAAAGAGTACATAGTGCAAAATCAAGAAATGGTTCTATCACTACTGATAATCTCCAATAGAAATTAGTTGCCATATAAATATTTTAGATGTATTCCTAATCCATCTGCAAAGGCCATATAACGATCATATCGGCGACGGTATATTACCTGGAGCTTCTTCGCATGATCCTCATGGATTTCTAATGCAGCTGATCTGGTTGCTGCATCCTTGGCATTGCTCAACCTGTAGGAGAACCTGAAAACTACATGTAAGGGAATGAAGGCAGAAAGGACAACTTACTTGTAGCGTACATTTGATTACATCATAAGGAATATGACCAGACTATCACTAGAACCAAGATCGACCAACGACATCAATCTCATCTTTGCTACACAGTCCTCATGGAGAAGACCTATCCAATCACAAAAGGATCAAAAAACAGTAAGTAAAAAGGACACAAACACGTGACCTCAACTCCGGAAAAAATCAGAGTAAATAATTTACAATAATTTTTCAGTAACGAAGAATTTGCTGAATGAAATTCCAAGTACGCATCTAACTTATGAGCCAGGAAGATCTTTAGAAGCTGATATACTAACTCATATTTATTACTTTCCTCTAGTTGTTTCATGATGGAGTTCAAAGACTCTTATGCAGATTTTTCCAGATGGTTTGCTTTCTCAGCATGAATCTCTAATTCTCCAACCCTTTTTTGCCACTATTCTAATAGATTATGTGAATAAGATTCAGCCAGTCTTGCAGCCTCCAGCTCTGTTTTTGCCAGCTCTGTTTTTGCCAGCTTCTCCTTATAATTATCTACTTTCTGAAGTTCTTGTTTCAATGTCTCTATCTCTGAACTGAGCTCCATCACCATTGTGCTGTAATTATTAGCCTCTGATTCAAAATATTTTGCTCTGTCTAGCTCTTGTTTTAATCTCTCTACATCTAATTTCAGCTCCAAGACTATATTGTCTTTATTGTTAGCCTCAGACGTGTTCCTGCATTCTAGCAAAGCTTTCAACCGGGACAAGTATAAAAACCAATAAAAACATCTCTACATATGTATTATTCAAAATTCCACAAGTAATACAAATGCCAACAGCGATGACAAAAGATTTAGTCCGAAGGAGTGTCCACAGTTGACCCCAGGAATCAAAATTTACAAGTTCTCCAGTTCAATCACATTCAGTGTTCCATTTTGCTGCTAAAAAAATAGGCTTTAAATTCATAAATTTTTACTCCTAAATAACAAAAGTAAAGTCCTCCAGTTGCATAATTAATAAACATTGACTCTGCAAACTTATAATAGCGCCACCAAATATCGTTTTACATCAAAATTTAGTCCTCTGATTAAAACATGCTATCATTACTTATCTATGATCCTTCAAATGTACAGTTTGCACACCATTCTGCAATGTATCAATGCCTTTCGATATTAATGCAACTTGGGAGGTCCCCTCTTTCATTTTCTTCAAATTTTTTCTTTAACACCAAGGACAAGGTGACGAACACTTAGCATTCACCACAAGGGGAACCGGGGGCCTTACACTATAGTAGTGGATTCACTACAAAAGTTATATACGCTAGGCAACTTCCTAAAGTATAAAAAATAATTTAAGTATCTGCTTTCATAAATCCATTTATATTTTAACCTTCAGAACACTACAAAATTCTAGAATAAACCACCAAGACAACATCATCTAATACTTCCTTCCAGGTTTAATAAAAATTAAATTCTAACATAAACCACCAAGATAACATGAACTAACATCAAAACACAATAAAATTTTCACTTGCCTGATTACTCACTCAACAAGCCCTCCGTAACTCCTTGATTACAAGTACCACTACGATAGCTTCCCTTGTAGTTTCCTCTCTAGATAATTAGTTGGTGTGTTGCCAGTTTATAAATTGTATATAACTACAAGCAAAATACAAACAAACACAAAACTACCAACCCAAGCACAATAGCAAAATAAGATTCAAATTAACAAAATCTCAATGTAAAAGCTTATTTAACATGAACGAACAGAAAAAAAAACCTATAAATCGATTTAAATACAAGCACCAATTAACAAATAAACCCTAATCGATACATGAAAAATTCATCTAAAAGCAAATTTTCAAATCAATTGGGGAAAGAAGATACCTTTCCCAAGATTTAGAGTTCTTCGAGCTGATCTCTATAATCTCTCTCTCGCCTTATCACTCTCTTTGTAATCTCTCTCTCGCATTATCTCTCTATGTAATCTCTCTTTTGCCTTATCTCTCTCTGTAATCTCTCTCGCCTTATCTCTCTCTATTTCGAGTTTGTGTCTGAGTTGTGTGTGTTTGTATCTGAATATGTTTAGTCAATTATTTTTTTTTCAGTCAAAACTCTTTTACAGCCCGGCAACAAAAATTTGCAAGCCCGCTAAGAAGCCCACCAATTTTCCCCCAAAAATTTTAAAATCAAAATGTAACGTTTATCAATTTTAGTTGCAATTTAACCCGAACTTTGCTCAAAATTTATTCAATTGTAGATTTTAAAAAACGTTACAATACTTCTAAATTTGTAAAAACTTGTCAGTCAATAGCAACAATTTTTAAGCAATTTTTTCAGTGGGTGTTGCAATAGCCCATCTATGTTGTAGTGCGCGTGACAGTGGTGATGTGGCATCGACATTTTTACTTTTGGGAAAAAAAATTGGTTCTGCTATAGAATTAGAAAAAAATTTGGTTCGTGACAAAGCACTAGTCACTAGTACTAGTTAGAATAGTAGTGATCTAATAAGATCTCAAACCAAATTAATTTTTTATTTTTTAAATATTTGTGAATATCAATAAATTAGATATATCTTGACATCCGTTCAGTTGGATCGTCGAGAAATATTTTTTTAAAAATAGAAACAACAATCTGTGACAAAGCACTAGTTACTAGTACTAGTTAGAATAGTAGTACCTTACTAAGATCTCCAACCAAATTAATTGTTCGCGAACAGATCGAGCTCGGCTCAGCTCGAGGCTATTCGTGAACAACTCGAGTTCGGCTCGGTTCGGTCAAAGCTCGGCACGGTTCATTAAGAAATCAGCTCGATTCGTTAAGATCAAAGCTTGGCTCGGTTCGCTAATTTCAAAACTCGACTCGATTCGGTCAAAACTCGACTCAGCTCGATTCGGTTTGTGAACAGCCCTAATCCTATTTAGTATTTACTACTTGGATAATTATTATTTGTAACTTTTTTCTTGGATTTTAATAATTTTTTTCAATTTGATCCATCTTCTAATTCTGGAATATATGTTTCTTCCTTGTTATCCTCCTTTTAATAATTAAATAAATAACTTTCTCTCTCCTTTCTCCTTAGTGTAAATGAATTATTATGTATTTCAAAGAAACTTTTCCCTTCTCGATTTTATTTTATAAAAGTGAAAAATAAGATCATCTATTTTCTAAAATTTGTGTATAACAGTTTTTTTTAGTTAAAAAATACTGTCATATTTGGTTTGTAATTCTCAATTAATCCATAATAGATTTTAAAAAATAATTGTAATTTATTTTAAAAAATTTATTTCATATATATTATTATATTTATATCTTGAAGGCATTACATTTTTAGAAGAAACAAATTATACACCATTACTAGTAAAGTAATTAGGCAAAAATTACAAGCCTAATTGCTATTACGAAAAAAAAAATGATGTTTGTAAATACTTATTACTAGCTTAAAACCTGTGCGATGCACGGATTTTTTTTGATATTATATGAAAAAAATTTCATTATTTGAATTAATTTTTTTAAAACATAACTTTTGGAGGCTTAAATTTTTAAATGAGATTATTTGATGGTAATTATATAAATGTTATTCATGATAATTCTAGAAAATAAGGGATTTTAATTAGAAATTTAGAAAAGATGATGGATTTTAGTTGAAAAAGGTAATCGGTTAATTATTAGTAATTAAAAATTATTTTTTTATTTATTAGATAGAATGTCCATGATATAACTGGAAAAATAGAGGATTTAGTTAGAGAAAATTAAAAAGGTAACATGTTTTAGGTGAAAAAGGTAATTGATTAGTTTATAGTAATTATAAGCTAATTATGTTATTTTACTAAATAAATAGCTTGTAATGTTTTTAGATAAAGTGAAAATATTGTTGTCCGTGTGATATTTCTAGGAAAAGAGGGATTTTAATTAGAAAATATAGAAAAAATGATATGTTTTAACTGAAAAAGTTAATCAATTAATTATTAGTATTATCATATTACTATTTATTTTATTACATAGAACTGCCCTTAATATAATTGAAAAATGAGAGATTTTAGTAAGAGAAAATAGAAAAGATAACGTGAAAATTAAAAAGTTGACATGATTTAGGTGAAAAATAATTGATTAATTTATATACTAATTATAATTTAATTATGTTCTTTTAATAATTAAAATTGTACCAAGTGTTTTTTAGAAAATGAGAAATTAACGTTGCCCGTGATATTTCTAGAAAAAGTGGAACTAAATTAGAAAAAATAGAAAGATGATATGTTTTTTTTTTTTGAATATTTTGGCTTATAACCTTTTACAATGAGTATCTGTTCATTGACAAATCTCGTGGTAAGCGAGTATCGAACCCAGAACCTCTGGTCGACTAGAGGTAAGCTCAACCAACTGAGCTACCTCAACTTGCTTAAGATGATATGTTTTAGTTGAAAAGATAATCGGTTAATTATTAGTTTTCAAATGCATGGGTTTCTTGCATTATGTTATAAATTTTATTTAATATTATAATTATGGTTTTATATAATAATTTTTTAATAATTTTTAAAAATTTTAATTTGATATAATTTAATATATTGTACTCATGTTTACGGATTATAATAATGTTTCCCTATTATAAACAACGTATATGATTTTAAATATATTTTATTAATAATTAAAAATTTTGGTGTGATATTTTCGGGTATGTATTAATGATTGTAAGAAATGAAATATTAATGATTGAAAGATGTGATATGATTGATCTTTTTAGGTGTTTACAAAAGGTAATATCTTCAACTGAAAGTAACTATAAAAAGGCAATCGACTAATTACCATTGATTATATTATATTGTTATTTATTTTCGGTGTTATATTTTACTTAAAAATTATGGTGCTTTAACAGGTACCAAAACTTTTAATGTTTCAATTGACTAATTACCATTAAGTTTATTACGGAGTATGTTAATCGACTAATTATCATTAATTATATTATGTTATTATTTATTTTAGGTGTTATATTTTTCTTGAAAATTATGGTATGATATTTTCGGGTATATACTAATGATTGTAAGATTTGTTTTAAATTAAAAAAGTAACGTGGTTTAGTTCGAAGGGAAATATTAATGATGGAAAGATATGATACGATTGATGTGTTTAGGTGTTTATAAAAGGTAATATCTTGACTAATTACCATTAATTAATTATATTATGTTATTACTTGTTTTAGGTGTATTTATTTTTTATTTATAATAAAGGGTAAATAAGTAAATTCATGAAGTACCAAAAAACAGGTATCAAAACTTTTAATGTTTCGGCTTTTATATAATAGTACTAGCTTAAAACCCGTGCTATGCACGGATTTCTTTTAATATTATATGATATGTTTTATTAATTCGATTTACTTTTTTTAAAATATGAATTTTGGTGGTTTAAATTTTTAAATGAGATGATTTGATAATAATTATATAAATGTTAATTAGCAAAAAAATATATAAAAATGTTATCCGTTATATTTCTATGAAAAGATGGATTTTAGTTAGAAAATATTGAAAAAATAATACATCTTAGTTCAAAAAGGTAATAGGTTAATTATAAGTACTTATAAAATTATCATTTTATTTTTTTAAATAGAATGCCGTGATTTAACTGAAAAAAGTGAGGTGTTAGTTAGAGAAAATTAAAAAGGAAACAGGTTTTAGGTGAAAAAGGTACTTAATTAGTTTATAGTAATTTTAATTTAATTTATGTTATTTCACTAAATTAAATTGTTCGTAGTGTTTTTAGATAGTGAGAAATTAATGTTTCCCGTGATATTTCTAGAAAAAAGGAATTTGAATTATAAAATAGGGAAAAGATGATATGTTTTAGTTGAAAAAGGTAATTGATAATTATTAGTATTATAATATTATTATTTATTAAATAGAACCACCCGTAATATATTTGTAAAAAAGATATTTTAGTTAAAGAGATATTTTAGTTATAGAATAGAGAAAAGGTAACATGTTTTGGCTGAAAAAGGTAATTGATTAGTTAATAGTAATTATAATATAATTATGTTATTTTCAAAATTGCTTGTAGTGTTTATAAGAAAGGAGAAATTTTAGTTAGATAAAATATAAAAGATATTGTGCTTTACCTGAAAAGGGAAATTAATTAGTTAGTGACAAATAGAAAAGGTAATATGTTTAATATGAAAAAGGAAATTATGTAATTAGTTAATAGTTAAGTAAGGGTAATTAGGTAAATTCCATAGGTACCAACCAACCAACCAAACTTTTAATGTTTCGGCTTTAATATAACAGAATAGATAGATAGATATAGATTAATTAATTAGTTAATAGTAATTATAATATGCTTTTAGTTAGATAAAATATAAAAGATATTATATTTTACCTGAAAAAGGAAACTGCTTAGTTATTAAAAAGAAAAGAAAAAGTAACATGTTTAACCTGAAAAAGGAAATTGATTAGTAAAGCAAAAATTTTAGCTAGATAAAATATATAAAAAAAATTTATCTGTAATTAAGTAAGGGTGAATAAGTAAAATCAATAAGTACCAACCAACCAAACTTTTAATGTTTCGGCTTTTATATAATAGTATAGATTGGAAAAAAGGATATTTTAGTTAGAGAAAAGAGAAAAGATAATCTGAATAAAAAATTAATTTATTAGTTAATAGTAATTATAATATGTTTTTTAGTTAGATAAAATATAAAAGATATTATATTTTACCTGAAAAAGGAAACTGCTTAGTTATTAAAAAGAAAAGAAAAAGTAACATGTTTAACCTGAAAAATGAAATTGATTAGTAAAGCAAAAATTTTAGCTAGATAAAATATAAAAAAAGATTTCATCTGTAATTAAGTAAGGGTAAATAAGTAAAATCAATAGGTACCAACCAACCAACCAACCAACCAAACTTTTAATGTTTCGGTTTTTATATAATAGTATAGATTAATGCACGGGTTTCTTTCAATATGTTATATAAATTTTATTTATATAATCATTATTTTGTAAAAATTATTTTAATATTATTTAATATAATTTAATATAATATTTAGTTAATCATGATTTAAAATTTACAATATTATAGAATTTTAAGTTAAATATGTCGTTGACGGGATTCCAAACTTGAATTTTTAGTAAAATACTTTAATCATAAAATATATCTTATAATTACATCTAACGGTTCTTATTAATTAATAAAAATCTAACAGAAAAATGGTTTAATATTTTTCGGTGTACATTAATGATTGCAAAATTATGTGGTTTAAAATTTATATTATAAACTTTTTTAAAAAAATATGTCTGACAGAATTCGAACCTTGAAATTTTAGTAAATTAATTTAAACATATAATATATCTAATCATTAGATCTAATGGTTCTGATTTTTTACTAAAAATATAACGGTCATTATTCGTTGTATATATATATATCTATTATCTTTTGTTAGTGAATAGTGATTAGACGCTATAGTGTTATTTTTTTGGGTATATATTAATTATTGTAAGATTATATTTTAAAATAAAAGTTAACGTGTTTTATTTAGAAAGAAATATTTTTGATTGGAAGATACGATATCTTAATTTTTTATAAAAGGTAATATCATCAATCAATTAAAAGTAAAACTCTTTTAATTAAAAAAAGGCAATCGACTAATTATCACTAAATATATTATTTTACTATTTATTTTAATAGTTAGGATGACCGTGCTGAAGATCGAACGGACAAACTTTCAATGCCCGTGTGATGCACAGGTTTCTTTCATTATATTATATAAATTTTATTTAATATTATAATTACGTTTTTAAATAATCATTATTTTTAATATTTTTTAATTTTAATTTAATATAATTTAATTTTCTCATGTTTACGGATTATACTAACGTTTCCTTATTATAAACAATGTATACAGATTTTTAATATATTTTATTAAATAGTGATATAATTGGGGGAAAAAATATTTTAGTTAGAGAAAAGAGAAAAGATAAAAAATTATTTTATTAGTTAACAGTAATTATAATTTGTTTTTTAATTAGAAAAAATATAAAAGATATTATATTTTACTTGAAAAAGGAAACTTTTTAGTTATTAAAAAAAAAGGTAACATGTTTAACCTGAAAAAGTAGATTGATTAGTAAAGTAAAAAATTTAGTTAAATAAAATGTAAAAGAAGATTTTTAAAAAGTAACCCGTGATATAATTGGAAAAAGAGATATTTTAGTTAGAGAAAAGGGAAAAGATAATTTGAATGAAAAAATTAATTAATTAGTTAATAGTAATCATAATATGATTTTTAGTTTAGATAAAATATAAAGGAAATTTAATTTTACTTGAAAAAGGAAACTGCTTAGTTATTAAAAAGGAAAGAAAAGGTAACATGTTTAACCTGAAAAAGGAAATTGATTAGTAAAGCAAAAATTTTAGTTAGATAAAATATAAAAAAATATTTTATCTATATTTAAGTAAGGGTAAATTAGTAAAATCAATAGGTACCAACCAACCAACCAAACTTTTAATGTTTCGGCTTTAATATAATAGAATAGATAGATATGATTTTTGAGTTATTCTATAATAATAATGTGGCAATTATCAACAAAAGAATAAGCTAAGAACTTTTACATGTCAACCACACGTAGATAAGTACATAAGTCCTATAACGCATAATTTGTTAAAGTCTCACCATTTTGATAATTAACTACTAATAATATTTACAATTATATATTGGTAGATTTTTTTTTTTGATAAACGGGAAAATGATATTAAAAAGGCAAAGCCTTAGAGTTCCAAATACAAACCACATAATAAGTCACCATGGACTAGAATGATTACCACTGAAAACAAACTAAAATAAGCAATAAAGCCTCCTTTTATCACTAATCCAGAACCTACATCACCACTGCCAAGCCCATACTGAAGCTGATGCCACTAGCCCGACTTTCGCATAACTGCTTGATCGTACAATGCCCATTCCATTAATGCTTCTTCAGTCTGCATGAAATCTTCCTGAGAAGGAGGAACAACATCTGCAAACTTATCATCCAAAGTACCGTTATCTGCTATCTTGATTCCTTTGGCTTTATGCTCCTGATTTCCAACTCTTCTGAGAAGATTGTTCAAGGTTCCACGAACTACACTATCCAACACGTCTTTTACAAAAATGCCTTCATAAATTTCGGTCTCCAGATCAATCACTAATTTACCAAAGCATTTAGAGACTGGAATGAGGCTTCCACTGTCTATAATCTTGACTGCTTCCATGCTCATCAAACCATTATCATTGAAGGCATAGGATGATAGAACTTTAGATTTTCCTTTCTTATCTGCCTTCAAGCCATGAGTATCCTTCTCCATTGCAAAAGAGAAAGAATCATTCTGAAAAACTTCCTTAGGGACTGATTCACTTTCGTTGGTACGATCAAACCCCACATTGACATTAAAATTAACAAAGAAATTCATGTTAACAGTAACATTAACATTTGCTTGGGTTATTAAAAAATGAGAGTCGGTTTTTCTCTCTAGCTTCTCTCTTCTTTCTCTCTCTAAAAAACCTAAACAATTTCTCCACTAGATCTAAATCAACCTTCCTGAAATCATCTCTTTCTTTTCTCTCACCTAAATTTCTCTTCTTTGTTCGCTCTAATGTCTCGAAAAAGGGTTTCCTTTCTTGATGTCTCGTTGTTGGATTCTGAGGGATCGAGTGTTTGCCCCTTTGTGGGTAACACTGATAGGGTCGATGACTGCAAGTATGAGATGCAAGCTCGGGAGGGGCGGGCTCTAAGCCCGAGTCCGAAGAAGGTTTCCTTCGCGAAGAATTTGGTGACTTTGATACCATCGGAGCGGGGGAATCGAGTGAATGTTGCCCAGGGATCCCAATTGAGGGTGAAATTGGATAAGGAGGTTGGTAAGAAGGGTTTGTTGGTGGGGCCTGCTTCGGGGGTTTCCATGAGAACCAGAAGCTCCATCCACCTGAGTCGGGAAGGGACAGAGTCGGAACATCATCAGGGGTTGTCATCGACTCTAATCACGAAGAAAGTGTCCTTTGCAGAAAATTTGGTTTCCTTTATTCCTTCTTGTAGGGTTCAACCCAACAAAGGGTTGGTGGATGCAAAGCGGAATCTTAAAACTTCAAGTCTTGGCCAATTGATTTGGCTTGGAGATTCTTCTAGACCTCTTTTTAATGAGGATTCCTTAAAGAGGCCTGCTGATTATGGTATGGGTGGAGATTTGGGGAAAAGGAGAAAGGCTAGTAACAAGAGGACATCGATCTTGATATGCAAATCTGGGATTGCTTCAAGGGCTCCTAGCTCCTGTAGGGCATAGGGGATTAAAGGTAATCTCGCTTACCCTTATTGCAGTATTGATGAATCTATCCCATGTGGTAACGAGGCCCTTTCTAAGGTGTCTGATTCAAAGGATGCTATTCATGATATGAGTAAAACAGACCTGGATACTTATTCTGAACTCACTAGTAAAGGGATATCTATGGAACCCTTGAAGGGTGAATATAAGAGGGAGGTAGTGGCCAATGATATGGATCTAATGGATGATGTTGTTGATTCGCATATGGTGGAAAATGCTGGAAAAAACATGAGGAAGAATTCTGTTGACACGAAGGGTCAAATCCCTGGTATTGGAGGAACTAGGGACATCCATGGTGAAAATGATCCTGTAGTTGACGCAGGCCTGGTTAGGCCTAAAAATGTGGTAACATTTGTTGTTAAGGGGCCGAATGAGGAAATTTTAGATAGGAGCTCTCTTATCCAGGAGATTAATTCTACCGAGTACAAAGATGGTATTCGAGAGCTCATTATTGAGACGCTGTTCCTTATTGAGAAGCTTAAACAACACATTGAGGCTGGGGGTTTCTAAATTCCCATCGTCAAAGAATTTGTTCCTTTTAGTGAGCTGGAACCGCTCACAGATGGGGCTGGCAGGTTCTACTGTAGGACGACCAAAGAGCTTGGGAGGTTGATTAGCAACGTCATTCAGCTGCAGAATTTTATTCAAAGTAATGGTTTGGGTATTATCCAGGAGGAAGTTACAACAGGGGATACAGGGGATCCGGGTATTCAGGGCCAGGATAAAGGAAAGGTATCTTCAAAGGTCGACAATGTTGAGGAAATTGTGGCACCTATGCTTGGAGAAGAGGTTTCTCCAATGAAGGATATCGCTACTGGTGTTCAGCCTGGAATCTTAGCGAAAGATGTGCAAGGAAGGGGCAAGGTTCGCCTGAAGAAATCAGAGATCTAGCGATGGAGAGCTGGCAGAGGAGGCCATTCTCATAAGACTTAACTAGATGGCTTAGTCGTTATGTTATGTTATGTTTTGTTTTGTTATGGTTTGTTTGGATTCTGTTGAATGTCAAATGATGTAAGGTCATTTAGGCTTGTATTGTTGGGATGTTGACTCGCGGGGTATGCCCCTAGAAGTGTTTTAAGTGGTTCCCCTTTGGGTATAAAATTTAATTAGCAAAAAAAAACATTAACATTTGCTTGAGATTGAGGACATTAAAATCACGAGTATCAGCAGGAGATTCAGGAAATTCAACTACATACTGAGATAAAGAATCACTCCTATCCGGAAGCACCAGAGCATTATTATCAGGGACAAAATGTTCCATTTCCAAATCAGACTCAACTAACTCATTAGAAAGAGTAGGAGATAGAGGGGAGAAGAATCAATTACCTCACCAAGACCATAGTAATCATCAATCTCAAAAGGTATGAATAGCCCCATGTCCATATTAAGGAAAGTTTTCAGTTCTCCAAAGAAACCTGGAGCAGCAGCAAAAGAAGACAGATTCTGCATACCATAAGTCGCCATATAATCTGCCGTTGCATTCATAGTAATAGGTATGAGTGAGGTCCTCCATTGAGTTAAGTCTTCCATAAATGTATTTGCATACAAGGTGTTGAACTATCCCACCACTTCCAAAAGATCCTCTGCAATTACTTGGTCTTCTCGGCGTCGAATAGTATCATATACGCCTCTATTAGTTGATTAAATATGCACTTTGTATCTCCCCATGGAATTACAGTTGACAAGAGCTGCTTGGACTCCCCAAAGAAGAGCCTGCACTTCATTTCTCCCATGCATAGGACCCATTGCACCCTAGAGTTTTAACCCATCTGAGTCTCTAATAATCACTCCCACCCCATTCCTATTGCCATTCTCAAGGATATTATCAACTGATACGAAATGAACATTCACTTTGACAAACCACTCATCAGGAGGAGACCAAAAGTTATCCATAGAAGAAAAAAGATGGAGAAAAGACAGAGGCAATAAAACAAAGGGAAGAGACTAAAGAAATAATAGAACCATGGAAAGAATATATCCAGATAAAATGCTAGTTCCCAAGAAACAAAACGGCTAGAAAAGGAGGAGATGAGCCGCCCAAAAGAAGAAGAATGCAACTCTTCCTATAATGAATAATGAAATAAAATTACGAATTAGGACGTAATGATATTTCAAAAGAATTAAAGGGAGATTATACTACTGAACTAAAGAACCTCACGAGATAACAACATAGAGAGATAGCCCAGCCCAATACTGACATAAAAAACAGGCCACAGGAGATTAAGTAACATGGGCTAAAAATTAGTCCGGCAATCCAATTAATCTGAGAAGAAACCATTATCCCAGAAACAAGATATGGAATCCCTACTCAGACCGTTTTTCGCCAAATCATCAGCAACTTGGTTTAGTTCTCTTTGAACATAACTAAGTTTAGACCCTATTTCCTTTAACTCGAGGTCCGAACTTCACCTGAAATTCCATTCAGTCTTTGTCGAAGATTCCAATCATTAACTTCTCTAAAGAAATTTATAGCATCTAGAGAGTCAGAGCATATTATCGATGAAAGATTTCTAAACTTTTTGTTCTTTAAAATATGAGCAACATGTAAAATCGATAAAATTTCTCCTTCCAGACAGCAATTTGCTACACAAGGTCCTCAGAAAGAATGAATTACTTTTCGAGATCTGTTGACAATGTTTCCACCAATGCCACCTCCATGATTATTAGAAGAAAGGAACCCCCAAGCTCCATCCACTGTACACACTAAATCAAAAGCTTGATGTTTATACTTCCAAAATTCTCTATGTAAATTGCCATAAAAAACTGCCACTACTCCGTGAGGATTGACTTTCCATAAAGGATCACTTGCAAACGGGATCAATCTAGACATCTTCCCCCACTCACCTACTCTAGTAAGAATTACGAACTCCAAAGTAGACCTAGCTAATCTAGTTCCAGAAAAGATGAATTCATTCATTGAAAGCCAGACCGTCCAAAGAGTAGCAGCTACCACCAGTCTCCATATCTTTGCTACAGAATTATTCTTTATTACCAGGAGCAAAGATCGAAGAGAGAAAGATTCCAGAGAGGCCAGCTTATTTGAAACACTCCACCAGGATCCCACATAGCTCCATGCCCATCTTGCTAATTCACATTTCCATAAAAGATGATCCAGGTTTTCCACATCCTTCGAACACCATGGACATAAAGGAGAAATAGAAGAGATCCTAGAATGGAGAAAATAATTAGTAGGTAGAGCAGCCCACTGAATTTTCCATAGGAAAATAGAGATTTTTGGAGGAAATTTAGAAGACCAAATGCACCTCCAAATATTGTTCTGTTGTGAGACCGAAGTTGGAATCCTTTGAAGACCTTCACTAAAGCTTTTAGAGGAGTAAGATCCCTTCCCTGGTTTCCATATCAAACAGTCCTGCCTCGTTTGGAAAATAATGGGCTCAACTATTGTTCTAAGATGGTCAACTCTCTCTATGTCTCTGATAGTAAGAGTTCTAGACCATAGAAGGTCATTGCTGTTAGAAGATGAGCCCCATAAAGTCACAAAGTCCTTGATAGTAGAATGCTTGAAGTTCAGAATTCTATAGAGACTTGGGTATTTGAACATCAAAGGTCCAGATTGATGCCACCAGTCTTCCCAAAAGTAGATTAACTCCCCATTTCCCAAAATCCATTCAAAGTTATTCCTGGATATCAAAGATGAAGCTTCTATCACTGAATTGACACTCAGAAAGCTTTTAACAATAGGAGAGTCAACCAAGTTAGAGGAAATAGCAGACAGGTCATAGTTGACTACAGGGCCATATTTTTGAACCATAGCTTTATTCCATAATTTAGATCTATCCTAATTGCATTTCCACCACCATTTTGCTAAGAGAGACAGATTCTTGTACCGAAGATGAGAAATTCCAAGGCCCCCCAAATCCTTACTTTTACACAGCTTTTCCCATCTCAAAGTGTGGAGATTTTTCAGAACTACACCCTCCTTCTCCACATGGCCCCATAAGAATTGTCTTCGAAGTTGTTCTAACTTAGAGAGAGCTGCCACAGGGATACGATAGAGATTGAACCAGTACACTGGCATGCTATCGATAGTGGCTTTAAGTAGAATCAATCTACCTGCCATAGAGATACTGCTAGGATCCCATTTCCTAAGTTTATTTCTAACCCTTAGAATAAGAGGATCCCAATACGAAATTCTTTTAGGAGAGGTCCCTAAAGTTGCTCCTAAGTACTTGATTGGTCCCACCCCAACCTTGCATCCAAGATGATTCACCCACCCTTCTAAGTTGTCCTTGGCCTCACTAAAACCAAACAATTCACTCTTGTGAAAGTTTATTTTAAAACCCGAAAGCAGTTCAAAACACTTGAGAATCCTCTTTACCCCATTTACGGATTTATCATCATTAGCCAGGAAAAGTACAACATCATCCGCATATTGAAGATGAGAAATCTCCATTTCACTACCAGGCAAAGTAATTCCAAAGAAAATACCTTTCTCTCTAGCCCTTGAGAGCATTGCAGACAAGACTTCTCCAACCAGATTGAACAAAAGAGGTGACATTGGATCACCCTGTCTGATTCCTCTCCGAGGCTTAAATTCATCAGTGGGAGAGCCGTTGACAAGAATCGAAATACGAGAAGAGAAGAAGATGGACTTGATCCAGGATATCCATTTAGGGTTAAAATTCATAGCTTCCAGAGTATTAAACAAAAAATCCCAATCAATGCTATCAAAAGCTTTTTCAAAATCAAGTTTGAAAGCAATGCCCTTACACTTTCTTGCTTGGAGAGAAGAACAGATCTCATTGGCAATCATGATGCTATCAGTAATTTGACGTCCTTGAATGAATGCAGATTGAGTATCAGATACCAGAACATCCATTACTCTTTTCAATCTCTCTGCTAGAACTTTAGTGAGCAATTTCATGGAAGAGTTCATGAGGCTAATAGGACGATAATCAGAGGCATTTTGAGGGGAGTTTGTCTTCGGTATTAGAGCAATGAAAGAGGAGTTGAAACCTTGAGGTATGATACTATTATCATGAAACTTCTGGAAAAAACCCAAAACATCATCCTTAATCTTGTCCCATATAGCTTTCAATACTCCTGCGTTAAGACCATCCGGGTCAGGAGACTTATTTGAGTCAATATCTTTTAAAGCTCGATGAATCTCCTCAAGATCAAACTGCTTGACTAGTTCATGATTTACAGACTGGTTTAACCTGTTTAGAACTAAGTCTCCAATCAAGAAAATACCAGTGGAATTGCCTTTGCTGAGAAAATTCTGGAAGTGATTAAAGATTGCAGATTTGATCTCTAAAGGTTTTTGCAACATAATTTCTCCAGACTGTATCCTCCAAATAAGATTAGCACTTCTACGACGAGCAATAGCTTTGTGGAAAAAGCTGGTATTTCTCTCTCCCTTGAGACCCCAAAGCATTCTTGCTTTCTGGCACAACATACTGGACTTTACATGGTATAGGTTATCCAAGTCCTCCTTGATCCTTGCCTTGTTCAGACTACAAAAATTCAACCGATCCGCTTCTTCTTGATCCTGTTCCTTTAGCCTAATTTTCTCATTGATATTACCAAAAGAACCACCATTCCATGATTTTGCAAAAACCTTTACTTTCTTCAACTTCGAACCCAAACTAAGAGCTTCTGATCATCACAAGTAGCACCTAAATGAGACAAGAAAGATCGATCTTCAAGCCAGCAATTAAAAAACCTAAAAGGTTTGGGACCCCAATTAACCTCCGAGCTTTTGAGAATGAGTGGTTTATGATCTGAATTTTTCCTATTCAGAGCCAACACACTCCAATTACCAGAATTGCTCCACTCCTGATTTGCAAATACTCTATCTAATTTACTCTTCTTGTTTGCTGGCCCAAACCAAGTAAAACGAGAGTTAATCAAAGGAACTTCCAGAAGATTCGCTTTTGATATAAAATATGAGAAAGCTAAAGAATCTAACTTACGTTCTGTAAACATAAAACTCTTTCTCTGAGCTATGTAGAACACAATTGAAATCACCTAGTAGAATGGTTGGAACACGCTCCAAAGTGAGAAGTTTGATATCAAGAATGTCCAGAGTTCACATTTCTCTGTCGGTTTTTGAGGAGCATATATGTTAACACATATAAAAGACAAATTAGATAATTTGCAGACCCCTTTCACCATAATCCAGTGTTTAGAAACTTCAGTCATTGAAATTTCAAATAAGTCTTTATTCCAAAGAGAGAGAAAGCCTCCTGATAATCCTTGAGATTTCACTTCAGCCCACCCCACATTTCCTCCCATACCCAAAGATTGAATTGACTTTTCCATCCATGTTTGACACTTTGTTTCCTGTAGGCATAAAAACGTAACCTTTGATTCCTGACCCACTGATTTAACATTAAGCCGGTGAGCTTTGTTAGAAGCTCCCCTTACATTCCAGCTTGCAAAAACTTGATGATTCATAAAAAGATAAAAAATGAATAATGTCTGAACGGGGCATTACACTTGGAGATTCTTCTTAATCAAATTAAGGGTAGCCTCCGAGTCATTGACAGGGATTAGCCCAATTTGAATACCTGTGTCTAAGATTGCCTGAGTTTCATCTTGAACAATCATCACCAACCCCGATTTGTTAACAGAATCATCCACTAGTCTCTTCCTTCCTCTCTTAGAGGGCACCTTGAATTATTTGTTTTCTTTGTTACTTTTCTTTTTCTTGGGTGGCCCTCTATTACTCTTCAACTTGAGACTATTTATATCCTTCACCAGAGATGGTTGAAGAGAGGATAGAACTGCTAAATCTTCTCCAATGTTGTCTATAAGTACAGAGGATGTTGTAGCTTTCGCTGAATCCGACATCGACATATCATTAGATATGTCCCTAGGTTCCCACATCCATCCATGTTGCCCTTCTTTCTCTGATACAGATACTTCTGAAACAGAAACTGAACCAGTGCGAGGTGTTACCGGATTTATGAGTGAGCCCGAATCCGAATTATCAACAGAAAATTCATTTTCTCTATTATTGTCACGGTGTTGACTAGGGGACAATGCTTCTAAAGATAATCCTCTAGGAGATAAGTAATCAGTTACCTTTTCTTCTATTGGAACCTTACATCCCTTGCTTTGGTTACCATTCTCTTGGGAAACTTCATGAACAGGGCTTCCAAATGAATTCACACTTCCTGGTCCTTTGGAAGAATCAGGGCTACCAGTATTCCCATCATCTGCGTGAAAGGAGAAGAAGGCACCCTATTCTCATTTGCGGAAGTATTAAGCGGAGCAGGAGAGGTAACCATTGGATCATTAAGTAAACCAGACTGGAAATTCAAGGTCTCTATACTCTTTTTTCCCCCATAATGATCTATCCTCAAATCATCGCATTCAACAATCCCACAGCTAAAATTCATATTGAGAAATTCACAGTTGACAACTGAAATAATATTAAGAACTTCTTTAGTTTCAATAAGAATTCTTGGACATTGATAAAACCCTTCCTCATCAAAGATGGTCTCATAACCAACAACATTTCCAAAAGGGGATTAAATTTTACAGAAGTTTTCCTCCTTCCATGCTACCATTGGAAGTCCACGACATTCCACCCAGGTTCTTCTATTCAATCTCAGATCTTGCCACTTAGCATATTGTACTTTCTCAAAATCAATTGATAAGAAAAGAATGTAAATATATGATAGATCTGACTCATATTGGAAGTATGCAATAAAGGTATTATTATAAATTCCTCTTACAATTGCATCCTTGAACCCCATGCCCTCCAGAATGTGGTTTACAGAATCTGGATTTTCATTCTTGACAGTTTGGATCCAAATACTACTAGCCAGCTCCTTCATGAAGGACTCATTAGTTTCTAACTTCATACATTTCTTCTTTGTGCCGTCTTGAATGGAATTAACCTTCCCAGAATTACTCTTGAAGACATTCGTTTCTGAGTTTGAGTGGACTGTTTCTTTAGAAACGGAAGGTTCTCTATTCTTAGACTTACTCCAAGAAACTGATCTGGTAGTTGAGCTAACCTTGGCACTAAATTTTGAGGATGAGCTCTCTTTTCTCTTAGATTTAGCAACTGACAGATACAACTTGCTATTGTTGAACAATTGCCCATTGAAAGTTTTGATTAGACGATTTGCTTCATTCACATCTACTGCCTCAATAAATCCCACCCTATTGTTGTATTTATCTTTCTTTCTGGGCAGAATAATATCTTTGAGTTTACCCCCTTTTTTGAATAGAGCCCATAAATCTTTAGCCATCGTATCATTTGGAAAACCAGTCACAAAGATCATATTACCCTGCAATTTAACTCCCCCTGACACCACTGCCGGTTTCTTTTTAAACTGTTCTTTCGGTGGGGCACTAGAGAGAAGAGCTTCCTTGAAAGTTTTCTTCTCCATTGACATAGAACTATTCTCCACCAACTCAAGCGACTTGTGATGGATATGACCTAGAGCAAAAGAAATAGCTTTGTCGTTTAAGTTTTTTGCATCAGCAAGCACACTTGGTTCCACCATCTTCTTGTTAGAGTTAATGAATTCCAACATCACTTTGAAATTCTCAGAGAGGTTCTTGACTTTAGACATATCATTAACCCTCTTTTGCATCCCTTCCTTAGACAAATCTTTCTTTTGCACTGTATTAGATCCCCCCTCCATTTCAACCGAGTATTTTCCCCCCTCATTTCTCTTATTGACTTTCACAAAATCCCTTTTGCACTCTAGATCGATCTATTTTGGCCTTAAGTGATCCATAATGAATTTGATTAAGCGCCATTCGAATATCCTCCTCATTGCCTTTGTATAGGTCTCTCATAACATTTGGATGAACCAGATCCTTGTGTTGCCTTATAAACTCCATTAGCAATCGCTCCTCTTGGATTAGTGTAGTTGAATCCTTTCCCACCTCATATCCCATTTCCTTCAGATTAAGATTATTTGCCTTCACCCACCAGCCTTTATTATATAAAAAGGTCTGGATTTTGACTGGAGTATCCTCTTCTCCTTTCAAACCTTCCAGAACCCAGTCTGTCGGAATCACCTTCTTTAGAAACTGAATCCTGGCCATCGCTAAATTAACCCATTGCAAATTACCTTTAGCTATAGCTTTAGACATATCCTTTTCCAGAAGGAACCGGTATTTCAATATCTCTGACTGTAAATTCCAAGATGCCTCATCTATTCCTTCTTCCAGCACATCAGTAGAGACATCTCCCGAACCTTTAAAATCTATGATATGATTCCCTATCCTCCGAGTAACTTCACTTGGATTATCATTGATAAAATTGAATTTTAGTGTGCTAACCCTAGATCCCCTTTTCCCCCATCTTTTCCCTCTCTAAAGTTATTTTTACCTACCATTATTTATTAGTAGGTAAATTATTGGTAGATAAAGAACATATTTCTTGTAGTAGTGAATCTATATATATTATAATGCCTGGAGATCGGAAATGCACCAGAAGAGGTTAAGGTTTTTTTTTTGAATTTTCGTTTTTTTGATTTTTTATTAAAATTATTTTCTTGCATTAAATAGCTATTAATGATATTTTAATTAGTCATTAATTACACCTATTAAACATATATTAAATTTCTCTATTTAATTTGTTTAAAGATTAGCAAACTTTATTTGAACATTATAGTTATTATTTCAATATTAAATATTAATTATATATAGTTAAGTTTATTTTTAGGTAAAATGATGACTAAAAATTGTTTATATTGCGTTCTTTTTTATTCCCTATTCAAGATCACTGTAATTTCTTTTCAGATTATTGTGGTCAGAACTTCTTGAGCAATTTTTATTATCAATGATTGTGAAAGTCGTAATAAATTATGGAATTACAAGATCTTTACTTAATATCTGGAATTTGTATGAAAACAATATTGACAAATTTTTAGTTTTGCACATGAATAAATTATACATGTGTTATGATCAATCGATTAAAGTTAACAAACCCGACCATTTTATCGGAAGATAAAATGGATAAAAAAGCTATACACCCATTGTTTCATCATATTGTGTCGAAAAAAATTAATATTCTAATTAAATAAATTCTTACATTTTTATTGAATATGTACATTATGAGATAGGTGTTGGCTTTGAAAAACATAATTAACCTTAACTTCTTAAGCAATCTTTATTATCAATGATTGTGGAAGTTGTAATAAATTATGGAAGTACACAATTCTTTATTTAATATCTGAAATTTGTATAAAAATAATACATACAGATTTTTTAGTTTTGCACATGAATAAATTACACATGGGTTGTGACCAAACTAATTAAATTGAACAAACCTAATAATTTTATCGGAAGATTAAATTGATAAGAAATTTATAAACCCGTTGTTTCATTAAATTGTGTCAAAATAAATTAATATTCTAATTAAATAAATTCTTACACTATTATTGAACATGTATATTATGAGGGGGCGTCTGCTTTAAAAAAATGTTATTAAGTTATTTTCAATATTTGTAACTTTTGATTGTAAAGATTATGTTCGTATCGTAATTTTTATTTTTTTATGTTTGTGATATTTTTAAGATTATCCATACTTTAGATATATAATGAGAGTATTTTTCCAACTAATAATTCATGTAAATTGTGTTTATATCAATTTTTTTAGGAAATTCATAAGAGACCAATCAATTTTTAAAAATAATAGAAATTAATTTATCTGTTTTCAGTACTTTAAAATAAAAAATTTATAAACCACGCGAAGCGCGGATAAATTACCTAGTATATTATAATAGTAGGAGATCAGAGAGGTTTTCACTCTGAAGCTTCAAAAATATTTTTCTTGCTTTTTCACATTTTTGATTTTGTATTAAAATAATTTCCTTACATTTAATAGGATTATAATTAGTCATTAATTGTACCTATTAAACTTATTAAATACACTTTATTTTATACTTAAAACAAAATTTTAGCCAATAATTATTATAATTATCTATATAAAATATTTCAGTTATTATTATTTCTTTATTAGAACATTATAATTATTATATTAATATAAAATATTAATTATCCATATAAAAGTACAATTATTTCAAGGTAAAATGATAAAATAAAATTATTTATATAGTTCATTTCTAATCCTTATTCAAAATCGCTACAATTTTTTTGGCATTAATAAATAAACTATTTTAACTTTTCGATAAATTCGTAATTTGTGACCGTGAGAATCATGATAAGATACGGAAGTATCTAAATTTTCCAATTAACATCTGCAATTTAAATACAAGTAATATTATATAATTTACTTTTACACATGAACAAATTACACATGGGATGTGACCAACTCGATTAAATTGAACTAATCAAACACTTTTCTTTATTGAGTAAATCAATGAAAAAGTTATACATTCGTGCTTTCATTATATTGTGTTGGAATAAATTAAAATCCTAACTAAACAAATTCTTATACTATTACTCCCTCCGTCCCAAACAATTCTTTACCTTTATTTTTACACTTTCTGGCATGCATTTTATGGTGTATTTTAAGGATAATTCCATAACTTATTTTAAAAAATTTCTTCTTTTGTATAAAAACATATACATTATATTTTATAAAAAAGAAAATTTAAAAATTAAGTTATGGAACTACCCTTAAAATGCACATTAAAATGCGTGCCAGAAACCTTATTCTGAAAGGTAAACAATTCATCGGGACTGAAGGAGTACTAATCAATTAATCACGCATGTGTGTTATGAGACGGACGTCGGCTTTTAATAATGTTTTATTTAATATTTTTAAATTTTTATTATAAAAATTATGTTGGCATTGTAATTTGGTACGGGAAAAAAATTAGAGCTCTTTATGGAGTTGATAATATGTTAGAGGAACTTCATTTTGTTTAAATAATTAATTTTAAACGACTTAGTGTTTATTCAGAATCCAATATATTTTAAATTCATTTTTATTGGAGATAGAAAATAATTACATGTACATATTTATTATAAGATTTAATATAAAAGTATTAAAATATGTGAGTACCATTTTGAACATGTGTCCATGAATTTAAATTTAATATTACATACAAAAAAAAGTTATTACAAATGCTCAAAAAAATTAATCAAACGAATAGATACAGGTGTCAGATCACTCCGAAAGATATGAAGCATGATTTACAAAATGCATTTGAATTCTGTTTTGTTTGTCATATAACCAAATTTATCGACAAGTTAAGTCAATCACACTTCTTATCACATTTACAATATGCTTTTTTTTCGTCGTACAAACAAATTTATCAACAAACTAAGCAATCACATATTTCATAATACCATCGACAACAAAAATAATTCAAAAATGTTACTTTCACTTATCCATTATCAAATTTTACAAATGTTTATCAATATTGGATTTTAAAAACATTTTTCTATGCAACAAAATAGACGTCATTAATATTTTCGAAAATAGTATTATTAACACTTACGAGTTTAACAGAAACATGTTTTCTTTCTGCTAATTCTTTTCTCCATAATTCTTAAACATTCAAATTTAATTACATATTACTCCGTTTCAATTTATCATATCAACTTTTAAATAATAAAATTCAACGAACAATGATTTTATGTATACGATTATTAAAAATATTTTCATGTCGCGCTTTTGTTACCTAGTTAACTTTAAACCTTAAAAACCTTAAAAACCTAAAAAAAATAGGAATATTACTTATATTCACCCAAAAGTAAGTAGTGAATTAGCTGTAAACCTAATAAATAGGAGTATTACTTACACCTTAACAAACTGTTATATAAAATTTGAAGTAGAGATGTATTAGGATGTTAGCTGTGAGTTCTTATTTTTTTATCATTTCATTAAGTTGTATTATTTTGCACAATAAAAGTGTGACATTTAGTATAAAATTTGAAGTAGAGATGTATTAGGACGATGTTAGTTGTGTACGTGTTTTTTATCATTTCCTCGTTCAGTTAGTTAGGATCATCTAAGTTGCATTGTTTTGTAGAATAAAAGTGAGACGTTTTAACGTGAGGAATTTAAGTTGCATTGTTTTGCAGAATAAAAGTGTGACGTTTTAATGTGCATCTCATTTTTTTTCTCTGTTTTAAAGCAAACAAATATATAAGTAAGATCATAAAAACTTTTTTAAATACAAACTTACAAATTTTTCTCGTTCAACACATTTAAAACTTTGATTCAACATCATTTATCCAATAATAATAAAATGTTTATTGAAAACACATATTTTAATTCGTCAAAATTCTTTTGGGGTTCACCAATACCAAACTAGGATATAAAAATATGAAATTTTATTTGTTTAATATAGATGCGTTGAACCGTAATTAAAAATTTGTTGACTAAATATTACATAATTTTCGACTATCCTTCTAGGGTTCAACAATACCAAATTAGGGTATAAAAATATGAAATATTATTAATTTAATACAATTTTCTTAATTATAACAATGTAAAATTATTTTATATATTTGGATTCAATACAAGTATAACTATTGTTTCAGATGATGTTGAACTCAAGTTATATATCTGTTGAACATCCATTATAAGAGAATTTCAATTTTTCGTAAAAAATATTGCAAATATGTTTTAATAAATTATAAAATATTATAAATATGTTTTTGTTTCCAATTATGTGTATTGAACAGTATTTTAATTATTATTTAATAGATGATGTTGAACCGAAATTAAATATGAGTTGAACAAAAAAAGATTATAAATTTATATTTAATAAAATTTTTATTGCAACTCAGCCCTAAGTAAAAATCTGGTATTTAGTTTACACAACAAGGTTGTTACAATTCAAAGTTAAAAACGTGACACTCACTCTATTTTACCACAACCTGTTATTTTATTCATTCATTCTATTCTACTCTCCTCTGTGCATGTATATAAATAGTAGCCCTTCCTCCCTTTCCAAATTATAAGTGTATATGTATAGCTAGTGCTTAAATTAACCACCCCTATTATATATACAAAGCAATTGTAGCAACCACACCATTATATGTAGCACTGATTTTAGGCTACGGTTCTGTTAAATGGTGGCATATTTTCACCAGCGAGCAAAATTTGCTTGTTTGTTAAATTGCTCTCCCTCTTTAATTTTACCTTCGAATTCACTGCTAATCGTAGGAGTTTTGGGTCTTTGGGTTAAGTTTAGTAGCAAAGGGAGCTATGGTTGGTCTATAACAAGCTTCTCATTGTCAACTTTACCCAATTCCCTTGTGGTAGGAGTTCCTTTATTACAGGCAATGTATGGTCCATCTGCAGTTGATTTAGTTGTTCAGTTGTCCGTCGTTCAAGCCATTATTTGGTTAACGCTATTGTTATTTGTGCTTGAATTTCGACGAACTCAAATTGGATGTATGGAAAGTGATCAAGAAATTCAAGTTAGGGACAAAGATTTGGAAGGAGATATGAGTGACGGCGATGAAATTGCTGTTGCTCCATCGTTTTGTTATGTAATGATGATGGTGTGGCTCAAACTTGCAATGAAATTCATTGATCACTTTCCATACATCCAATTTGAGTTTGTCGAAATTCAAGCACGAATAACAACAGTGTTAACCAAATAATGGCTTGAATGACGGACAATTGAACAACTAAATCAACTGCAGATGGACCATACATTGCTGTAATAAAGGAACGCCTACCACAAGGGAATTGGTTAAAGTTGACAAAGAGAAGCTTGTTATAGACCAACCATAGCTCCCTTTGCTACTAAACTTAACCCAAAGACCCAAAACTCTTACGATTAGCAGTGAATTCGAAGGTAAAAAGAGGGAGAGTAATATAACAAACAAGCAAATTTATGGCATCATATTGCTCGCTGGTGAAAATATGCCACCATTTAACAGAACCGTAGCCTAAAATCAGTGCTACATATAATGGTGTGGTTGCTACAATTACTTTGTATATATCTTGAATTTCTTGATCACTTTTCATACATCCAATTTGAGTTCGTCGAAATTCAAGCACGAAAACACAGCGTTAACCAAATAATGGCTTGAACGACGGACAAATATTGAACAGCTAAATCAACTGCAGATGGACATACATTGCCTGTAATAAAGGAACGCCTACCACGAGGGAATTCGTTAAAGTTAATTGACAAAGAGAAGTTTGTTATAGACCAACTATAGATATTGGATGAATTGATTAAACATGCAGGTGGCATTTAGAGATGCCAAGCATCTTGGAAGGCTCTATATTGATCATGTCCGGAGCTGGAACAGGCACCTCTATGTTCAGCATGGGTGACCCGACTCCGTTGATCCATTTTTGTAATATTGTTTTAATTAAGACGATGAATATAATTAATTAAAATTGATATGGGTTTTGGATGCAGGACTGTTCATGGCTAGGCAAAAGAAAGTAGTAGCATGTGGGTCCAGTCTTACAACCATAGGCATGGTTCTGAAATTTGTTGCGGGTCCAGCTGCCATGGCCATTGCTTGCGTTGCTGTTGGTTTGCATGGAAATGTTTTACGTGTTGCAACTTGCAAGCAACCAGATGAGTACCCTTTGTCTTACAAATTGAAGTATTAATCCATCACTTCTTTCATCACAAAAGTTTTTAAAAATAAGATATGTTAATTGCCCGCAGGCTGCATTATCCATCACTTCTTTCATGTACGCCAAGGAATATGGGCTGCATGTAAGGCTGCAAATTGATCCAGATTATTTGTTATCTCGGTTTATATTCGTTTTATAAATGATTTAAATCTTGTAGAAAAATCAAATATGAATAAATATGATCTCGGATATGGACACCATGCTCAGATTAAGTTTCATATTATTAATTATAAAATGATTCTACCTGAATATGATTCATGATCCGTTTTCGGTTCAAATCCAAATATGGATCATAGTTTTAGTTCATTACATATTTAATCAAATAGTGTACTAGAATTTCTTAATTTCATTTATAACTAACTTTTCAAAAAATACGAATTATCCATCCAATTAATTATCATTATATACTTAATAGATCATTTATTTAAGTTTTTAATTCGTGATTATTATGTTTTTATAATATTATATTTATTTTAGAATAAATGATCATTTATATAGTTCAAATAAAAATAATACCCAATGTTTTTTTTTTGAGTAATGAGATAATTCAATAACAAAAAGTCATACGGCATCTACATAAACAGTCGAGTCGAACAAACAAAATACAGAAACAATCACTGATATTTAGTGAACCATATTTGTCGCGCATCCGATGGATCACAAATTACCCTGTTTAAAAAAGGAAAAGTTCATATTCGGTACAGATCCGAACCTCAATATCCATGATCAGTTTAGATCCGAATAAAATGATTCCAAACCCAAATCCGAACACGATAAAAATAAAAAAATCTGATACTTGAATAAATGGATGTCCAGTTCTACACGAATCATTTTACACCCCTACCTGCATGCCAATGTGCTCAGCACTGGTAAGTTGTCTGTTTATTGAACTCATCCATATGCATACATAATACAATGATACATGATACATATTTTTATCTTTAAAATATGGACGATTGGACACAAAATCTTAAATTACCGTAAGGCAATTTTGTAGTATTTAAAACAAAGAAATGTATGTAAATACTAAAAGAACTAACATACTCAGGTGTTTGATTACTGAATGGAAAGATACGTACATCAGTAATGATTATAAAATGAGAGTACATGCCTATTTAAATATTACTGGGAGGTTAGTGATACTCAGCAACGACTCCTATTATTACTCTACTGAACTCCTACTTCTACTCCATCACTCCATGACCTGATCAGCAGCTACTTTCTAGGCATGCAACAACAGTCACGACAATGCAGAGATAAAACAAACGTTTTACAAGTAAATAACTAAACAAAACAAATAATTAATAACGACTAAATTTAAGATTATTCCAACAATCACCCCCATAATCTTAAATTTACGAAGCACTTCTCTTCATATGTGATGCACTTCTCACCACCATCAAGTTTGATGCACTTCTCATCAAAAAACACATTTTTCCATAATCATAAATTTACGAAGCACTTCTCTTCATATGTGATGCACTTTTCACCATCATCAAGTTTGATGCACTTCTCATCAAAAAACATATTTTTGGAGCACTTCTCTCCATGTTGCACATAATCACCCATAATTCTAAAACAAAAATGCATCCATGGCCACTTGTGCCACGATTTCTTCCACGCACATCTGCCTTGTGCCTTTTTTTTTTAACCTCTTCAACCTTTTTGTGTTCTTTCCCAGGAGCTTCATTACCATGAGATTTTCCCATAACAAAACCACCAAAAAATCAACTTATTTCTTCTTTCTCGGCTGGTTGCACATGGACAAACATCATCGACACATGCACAGCAGCTCTGTTCCTTTCTTACTGTTGTCATCTCTCTCGATAGCCTCTCTGTCCTCAAGGATCGGAGGGAAGGCTGTTAAGCCTTGAACCCCCCCCCCTTGGGGCTCTGATACCAAGTATAGTATTTAAAACAAAGAAATGTATGTAAATACTAAAAGAACTAACATACTCAGGTGTTTGATTACTGAATGGAAAGATACGTACATCAGTAATGATTATAAAATGAGAGTACATGCCTATTTAAATTTTACAGGGAGGTTAGTGATACTCAGCAACGACTCCTATTATTACTCTACTGAACTCCTACTTCTACTCCATCACTCCATGACCTGATCAGCAGCTACTTTCTAGGCATGCAACAACAACCACGACAATGCAGAGATAAAACAAACGTTTTACAAGTAAATAACTAAACAAAACGAATAATTAATAACGACTAAATTTAAGATTATTCCAACAATCACCCCCATAATATTAAATTTACGAAGCACTTCTCTTCATATGTGATGCACTTCTCACCACCATCAAGTTTGATGCACTTCTCATCAAAAAACACATTTTTCCATAATCTTAAATTTACGAAGCACTTCTCTTCATATGTGATGCACTTCTCACCACCATCAAGTTTGATGCACTTCTCATCAAAAAACATATTTTTGGAGCACTTCTCTCCATGGTGCACATAATCACCCATAATTCTAAAACAAAAATGCATTCATGGCCACTTGTACCACGATTTCCTCCACGCACATCTGCCTTGTGCCTTTTTTTTTAACCTCTTGAACCTCTTTGTGTTCTTTCCCAGGAGCTTCATTACCATGATATTTTCCGATAACAAAACCACCAGAAAATCAACTTATTTCTTCTTTCTCGGCTGGTTGCACATGGACAAACATCATCAACACATGCACAACAGCTCTGTTCCTTTCTTACTACTGTCATCTCTCTCGATAGCCTCTCTGTCCTCAAGGATCGGAGGGAAGGCTGTTAAGCCTTGAACCCCCCCCCCTTGGGGCTCTGATACCATGTGTAGTATCCTTGGGGCTCTGATACCATGTGTAGTATTTAAAACAAAGAAATGTATGTAAATACTAAAAGAACTAACATACTCAGGTGTTTGATTATTAAATGGAAAGATACGTACATCAGAATGATTATAAAATGAGAGTACATGCCTATTTAAATATTACTGGGAGGTTAGTGATACTCAGCAACGACTCCTATTATTACTCTACTGAACTCCTACTTCTACTCCATCACTCCATGACCAGATCAGCAGCTACTTTCTAGGCATGCAACAACAGTCACGACAATGCAGAGATAAAACAAACGTTTTACAAGTAAATAACTAAACAAAACAAATAATTAATAACGTCTAAATTTAAGATTATTCCAACAATCACCCCCATAATCTTAAATTTACAAAGCACTTCTCTTCATATGTGATGGACTTCTCACCACCATCAAGTTTGATGCACTTCTCATAAAAAAACACATTTTTCCATAATCTTAAATTTATGAAGCACTTCTCTTCATAAATTAAAACTTTAATTTAATAATCTATACTCTTTATTAATACAAGCTTATAACCTATGCGGAGTCTTTTTTATATGTTATAAATTTTATTTTATGTTGCAACTTGCAATTATATTTTGATATAATCACTCTTTTCAATAATATTTTTAACTTTAATTTAATATGAATTTAATTAATGATATGCATGATTTATAATACTTATATTTAAATTTTGAATTAAATATGTCATTGACGGATTCGAAACTTGAATCTTTAGTAAAGTAATTTAATCATATAATATAACTTATCATTTGATCTAATGGTTCTTACTTATTATTAAAAAAGTAACGATCATTATTCGTTGTATGGTTTAACCGTTGAAACAAAATACAAACAATTATACTCGTGTTTCCTTATTATAAACAACGTATACAGATTTTAATATATTTTATTAATGATTGGAAGACGTGGTGTGATATTTCTAGGTATATATTAATGATTGTAAGATTGGTTTTAAATTAGAAGGTAATGTGTTTTAATTAAGAAAGAAATATTATTGATTGAAAAATATGGTACAATTGATGTTTTTAGATGTTTAATCATTATTCACTACACCATAAAAGGCCTACGGCAACACCGAAAAAGTGTTGCCGTAGGCCCGAAATATGTTACCTTAGGCCCAAAAAACCCCAAAGGCAACATTTTGCTGGTGTTGCTATTTTTGCCGTTGCCTTTGGGGTCAAAGGCAACATTCTAATTCTCTATGGCAACATCAACTTTTCTGTTGGCGTAGACTAGCTATGACAACAATATTATCAATTTTTAGCAACATGATATTATGTTGCCATTGTGTTAAAAATTTTGCAAAATAATAATGACCCCACCAGTTGGGTCCACTTTTTAGGACCCACGGGTAGGGCCCACTTTTGGGACCCACTTTTAGCCAACACAATATTTTGCCTAATGCAACATTTTCTAGCAACATTTCTTAACATTAATTTTTCTTTCTACCAACACTTTATAACATCAATGGCAACACTTTTTAGTTTACGACAAAAAATATACAATTCGAATATAGGCATTCCCAAAAAAATCAAATCAACATAACCTATTTTTTTATTACCACCAAACATAACATCGTACTACATAATAATCCTTACAGGTATGAAAATAATTAAAGTAATAAGTCAAACTGCAAGCAACTACGACAGTAGCAGAATCCTCTATCAACTACTGCACTATAGATAAGATGAGAGAATCAAAAATATCTGGCCGCACAAATCCAGCACGCTCTCCGCATGATTTGAGCAACAAGCAACCTGCGTCCCTCGTACTTATGATTAAGATGCATAACAAAATCAACCGATTTTACATACAAACTTTAGTCAGATATAAAAGAGTTCTTCTTGAACGAGATGATCTCACTTGTTCCCAATGCTGAGGACGCAGTTCTGTTTTTGTTCTCATCTCTCCAACATTCTTAGCAAGAGTAACACCGGCCTGGACACAACAAAAAACTCAGCTACTTTTTTATACAGATTTACCAAAAAATTACAGCAAAACCATGTATTCTAGGTATTAATTGGAAACTTAACATCCATAATATTTCGTCTTTGTTTTTCATCTCGACGTTTAATTAAATTAAACAATGTGTGTGTCAAGCTCCTACAGGTAAACTGTACCACTTTTGATCTTTTTTTTCAGCACTTTCATATTTGGAGCGATATAGCCAACAATATATCAAAAAGTAATATTACATTATTGCTCCTTGTCTTTTCTTTTTGTCAACAAAAACATCATCTACACAAATTCGAGCATGAACCGGACAAAACGTCCAAAATCAAAAGGTTTTTTTTATCCAATTATCTCTAATCATTAACAATGGAGCTCTAACCTAATTACCAATGCATGTGTTTGTTAGGTACCATTCACCTTTAAATAGACAAAAACCATTACTGGATGCAATTCTTATTTGTTTCGCTTAGCATGGTAATCAAATATTAGGATTCTTATACAGATATGTGCATACAGTATACATGCATATATATGAAATACTATGTATACCAACAGAAGCTTTATTCATTTTTATAGCAAATCCATCTTGAGGAAGAAGGATATCACCAGGAACTCTGCGCCCTTTAAAGCAATCCTCACACTGAACCCACTGAAGCTTCCGCATTAGTGAAATTGACATTGATATTTAAGCAACTTTGACTTAGTTTCAATATGTCACGAAGATTCAGAATTATATATCTATAATCTGTACATGTCCACATTGTATCCTATGACTCGATTTTAATAAGTCATGAACATTCAAAATTATTTTTTATCTAAAAACCGTATAACATATTTACTTCTAAAACATGGAAGTTTTTTACTACTCCACCCTAAAAAAATGCAGCAAGATGGATCAAATTAAAACCTACTAGATTTTAATTAGAAACGAAGACAATACTGACTTACTCCACACAGTCTGTTGCTAAAATAGTAGGCCTTCCAATAACTGGTGGCTCCTTCTAAAACAATTCATGTTAGATCCCAAAAGCAAATACCAGGTTAACAGCATCTAAGAATTTGTAAAAAGTACTAATTAAGCAGGTTTGCTGGATGAGTGGAAGTTTTCCGACCTTCCATGACTAACTTTCCTTCTGGTTCTAACCTACTGAACTGAAAACAAGAACAGATCTCAAAGGCATTGTAGCAACAAATTCAGTTAGTACTGTCAACTACTACAATAGAAAAAAGCCATGACAAGCCTTTTTATTTATATACCCATATAAACTTATAAATGCAAAAAGACAATAAATTCATCGACGTCAAAAAAGAGTAAGTACAAATACAAAGAGTTTAATCCTTCAAGGTTAAATCTCCTTCAGGTTTTTCTACTTAAACAATTCAAGATGTTCAGATTTTTTATTATTTGCATTGTAGACTTGTAGTTAATGAGCTTCATATAAAATTATGATGCAAAACTAACAATACAAGGATATATAATTGAACTATATATAGTTGAACTATAATAGTTCTTGAACAACAGAACATTACCTCAACAACTATAATTATAATCATACCCAGCTAGTCAGCTCCTTGACAACAAGTTTGCTAAGAATATTGCAAGGTGCACACCAATGTGTGCATTGTTTAACTCATTTTCACAAAGCCCTTTAAAAACCTGTCATATTGCATACAAACATAATCTGGGTAATAAATTGAGGCAGAATCAACAATAGAATGTTTACAAAATTGAGGGAATGAACGAGAATAATATGAGCCATAACTAGTGGTCGGTATGGTACATAACCTCCTTATCTCCCAGCTTAATGACACCACTTTCAATCATTACCTTCTCGTGTACGCTCCCTGACACCAGCATAGACAGAGAAACCAGCTGCACAGAAGTAATGCCAAATCTGTACAGAACACAACTGAAACCCTAATTTTGAAGCCCCAAATTGAATCCGATTGAAGCCCCAAATTGAACCCGATTGAAGCGCCCTAATTCGAAATTAATCATGTGAAAGAAAAAAAAGCCCAAAATTAGTGAAAAAAATACTTAACTAAAGCCCCAAATTGAACCAATTAAGCAGAGAAGAAAGTGAGAGACGTATTGTAAATACTAACAGAAAATGTGAAAGAGGAGAGAGAGGAGAGAAAGAAAGGAGAGTATAGAGTGCGCGTGAGCGGAGACCAGACAAAGCGGAGACCGACCGAGGGAGAGAGAGGAGACCGAGTATGTGTCTAAAGAAATGAAAAAATGGGTAGTGAACGGATAGAAAAAACGGTCTAAAATTGGTGAGCGGCAGTCTAAAATTGGGGGGAGGGTCTTTTTGCCGCTCAACAAATTTCACCCCAAATTTTGAAGGAAACAACAATTTATTTTTTCATTTTTTATTTATTTGAAAAAATAATATATTTTTTCATTAAATATTCAATTCCTTTTACATAATCTGATATAATATATTCAAATATTTTTAATCATATACAAAAATATTTATATTTTAATGATATATTACAATATATTTAGAAAAACAATTAATTTTAAAAATTGTATTTTATAATATTTAATGAACATAAAAATAAAATTATTCACCTTGAAACATTTAAACATTTTTAATGAAATATTCACTTCTACGAGCATATTCTTGATTTTTTTAAAAACTTCTTGATTGTAATTTTATCCAAATAAATAAATTTCATGTGAAAAAAGGTTAAATTTTTATTTTTAGTAGAAAATATAAAATTTTGTTCATTACAAAACTATGGCAACACAATTTCATACCTATGGCAACATGCAAACACATTTATTCTATGCCAACATATTTCTGCTACCTAAGGCAACATAAAATGATAATGTTGTAATAGCCAAAAAAATGCATGACAAAGGCAACATATCCAAAGGCAACATAGGCTCTAAATGTGGTCGTAGGCCTTTTATGGTGTAGTGTATTCATCATATAATTGAAACGTTGAACCAAAACACAAACAATTATAATCATGTTTCCTTATTAAAAACAATTTATGCATTTTTTAATGGGTAAAGAGTTTCTACCTGACACTGTAGAAAACTTTTCTACAGTGTCGCCTTAAAATCACGATTTTGCTGCACATATGATATGCAAACTGATCGTTGAGAGATGGAGAAAAATACAGTGAAGTCAGATTTAAAAAAAAAATCACTAATTGATGGGAAAAATCAAATTAAAAATGGAGGAAATTATGTGGGATTGTGTGTGTGAGGGTGTATTCGATTTGTGTGTGGTGCCCCTAGCGGGGCCATTGGATTAGATTAATCTATGGCCCAGATTTAATTTAAGGCGATACTGTAGAAAAGTTTCCTACAGTGTCAGGTAGAAACTCTTTTTCCTTTTTTAATATACAAATATACCGATTATTAATATATTTCATTAATGACTGGAAGATATGATATATTTGTGGGTATATATTAGTGATTGCAAGAATAATTTTAAATTAAAAGATAACATGTTTAAATCAGAAAAAAAAATTTTAATGATTAAAAGATTTTACAATTGATATTTTTTTTTACGTATTACAATTGATATTTTTAGGTGTTTATAAAAGGTAATATATTCAACTAAAAGTAAACTTGAAGAAGGTAATTAGTTAATTTCTATTAATTATATTATCTTATTATTTAAATTAATAATTATGATAATCGTACCGAAAACCAAAAACCAGTAAACCAAAACTTTCAATCTTTCAGCTTTAATATAATAGTATAGTATAGAAATAAAACCACATTTACCAAAGTACCAAATTTGGTTATCATTAAACTGGGGTTCGATTCCCTGCAACTACATAATTATACTTGATTTATTTATTTAATTTAGTTTCTTTGGTTTCACCCGGGTTCGATTTCCTGTAACTGCATAATCAAATCATATTTATTTATTTTACATTTTCATCCTAATTTCAGGTTCAAATCTCTACAAAATCGATCCGTGATTTGCACGGGTTATAAGCTAGTTTTCATTAATAATAGTAAAAGATCTAAACACATCGGTTCAAGAACATAAAAATACATTTAAATATCATGTAGTAACAGAGGTCAATATAATTCAACTTCGTACATTAATACCTTATATATAATAAGCATAAGGGAGATCTTATCCAAATTTTTGGTCGTCGTCTGGTCGTCGTCACTATACTATCAAAATCATATGATCCGTTGGATTAAAAATAGACGATCAAGATTAGATCACATTAAAAAGAAAATTATAATCTAAAAATGAATCAAAATTAGATCGCATTAAAAAGAAAATTATAATCTAAAAAGGATATAATTAGAAAATGTTGCATTTGAAGTGAATTTTAAAAAGAAAAATTATATTCTAAAAAGGATATAATTAGAAAGAGTTGTATTAAAATTGAATTTTTAAAAGAAAATTATAATCTGAAAAGGATATAATTAAAAAAAGGTTAAATTAGAATTATATTTTATTTATTTTTTATTAGTATTTAAAAAAAATCATATCTACTACTCTTTGGGTTTTATCTTGAGATCTAGAAATTAGATTTGGGTGATTTTACAATCCACGCGAAACTCATAAAATTATTTTTAATTTAGTAATGATATAATAATTATTATTCAAATGGAAAAACTAAGAATCTCAAGAGAAAATATGATTACTAGTTTTTACATTAATCCTATTTAACGTAAAATTCCTACATTGATAATGCTATTCAATGTAGAAAACTTAATTATATATGATTTAAATCATTGACATATATATTTTCGTATTAAAATATAAATACACTTTTTAGTTTATAACATATTAAAATTTAAATAATTTTTATGCTAGATCCAACGGTTTTCATCTATTTATTTTAAGATATTTGTCGTATAGAGGTCCAGACTACCGATCATCAAAGTTTTGGACAAAATCCCTATTACACTTATTATTAAAATTGTATTTGGTTGTTAGTAGAACCATCCTCAAATAATTATAAGGGTATTTTGATAATCAAAACGAATTATAAGTAGAATTCATAAATCAAATAAAATTTTCAGCGTAAAAAATCGTCAATTTTTTCTCTTTTTTCCTTCTACGTAGATTTAATTAGAAAAAATATATTAAACCATCTATTAAAGATTATTTTGTTAATTTCATGTGGGCCGTAATTGTCCAAATTAAATTTTAAGAATTCAAGATAGAGTACAAATATTAAATCGAGCGTGTAAAACTTATATATATATCAATTTTTAATAATAATTTGTTATGTAAATTAATAACTTATAAAATTAAAATATATATAATGTAATTAAAGATATTAAAAAAGGAGTTGTGCGTTGCACGGGTTATATGCTATTTGTATATAATAAGCATAATAGAGATCTTATCCATAATTTTCGTCACTCTACTACCAAAATTATCTCAACCGTGGAATCTATTTTTTAAAAAATAGACGATCAAGATTATATCATATTAAAAGAGAAAATTAAAATCTAAAAGGGATATGATTAGAAAATGTTGCCTTATAAGTAAATTTTATAAATAAAATTATAATTTAAAAACGATAAAATTAGAAAAGGTTGCACTAGAACTGAATTTTAAAAAAAAATATAATTTGAAAAAGGATATAATTAAAAAAAGTTGCATTAGAATTAAATTTTATTTATTTTTTATTATTAAAAAATATTCATATTTACTATTTGGGTTCTATCTTGAGATCTATAAACCAGATTTGGATGATTTTACAATTCACGCGAAACTTATAGAATTATCTTTAATTTATTGATGATTTAATAATTAATATTCAAATGGAAACACCAACGGTTTTCATCTATTTATTTTAAGATTCAACGGTTCTTATCTATTTTGACCATACTACCAATTATCAAAGTTTTTGACAAAATTTCTCATACACTTATTATTAAAATTGTATTTTATTATTAGTAGAACTATCTTCAAATAATAACAAGGGTATTTTGAAAATCAAAACGAATTATAAGTATAATTCATAAATCGAATAGAATTTTCAATGTAAAAAAGCGCCAATTTCTTTTCTTATTTGTTTCTGAGTATAAAATTGAATTTTTAAAAGAAAATTATAATCTGAAAAGGATATAATTAAAAAAGGTTAAATTAGAATTATATTTTATTAGTATTTAAAAAAAATCATATCTACTACTCTTTGAGTTTTATCTTGAGATCTAGAAATTAGATTTGGGTGATTTTACAATCCACGCGAAACATCTATTTATTTTAAGATATTTGTCGTATAGAGGTCCAGACTACCGATTATCAAAGTTTTGGACAAAATCCCTCTTACACTTATTATTAAAATTGTATTTGGTTGTTAGTAGAACCATCTTCAAATAATTATAAGGGTATTTTGATAATCAAAACGAATTATAAGTAGAATTCATAAATCAAATAAAATTTTCAGCGTAAAAAATCGTCAATTTTTTCTCTTTTTTCCTTCTACGTAGATTTAATTAGAAAAAATTTATTAAACCATCACCAAATTAAAGATTATTTTGTTAATTTCACGTGGGCCGTAATTGTCCAAATTAAAGATCAGTATTTTGGGCAAGCAGTATTTACTTTTGATTATTTAGGGCCTTCACCCTTAGTTCAAACCGTAATTTTTTAATGTTGATATAAATTTATTTATCCAATCCAAATTCTTGACGAGCGTGATTTTATCCAAGCCCCCAATTATTAAAATGGTGTTATCAATATTAACGTGGATACAAATTAAAGAAGATACACGACATCGGAAATCACGGAGTGAAAATAACTAAGTGATAAATTCTAATTGGATTTGTATTAAAAAGATAGTGGTGACGAAAGGCACTTTAAATCGTGATGAACTACGAGAGATGAACACGTAGACATGAATCAGTTTAATTCATACCATAAGTCATATCATAACTTCTCTGTAGATAGAGAACCATTTTATATGAAGAAAGTAGAGAATCATTAATTTTTGATTTTATAATAGAATCAAAGTTCTAATTTTTTGGTTCTATAAAAAAAGACCAATTCTTTTCGGTTCTATTAAAAAAAACAATTTTCTAGTTCAGTGGTAGAATCAAATGCTGATGTGGCACTGTTGCTGACGTGTTACTGCTGACATCACTGCCACATCATCACTGCTGACGTGATAAGGCCACATCATCACTACTGACATGGCAGTGTCACGTCATCATTGATGACGTTACTGATTACATGGCATTGGCACGTCATCACTGCTGACGTGGCACTGCCACCACTACACCATAGATCACATATTGCAACACCACAAATACATTGCCTTAAGGCCAATATTCATTGCAGTAGACTCTATTGCAACGAATGTGAAAAATTTTAGCGTTGCATCCGCCCCTGTTGCAATAGATCGATTTAGCAACGATTTGAGTACCATATAGCAACATTAAAAATCATTGCAATAAAGGCATGTAGCAACATTTTATAGTCTTTAGCAACGTTTAAAAATCATTGCAGTAGCAAATGGTTGGCAAACAAATCACTTTAAGGCAACATTTTTAAGTTCAATTGCAATGATTTTTTATAGATTAATGCAACATATTTTGGCCATATTGCAACATCTTTTCTGGAAAAAAAAATAGTAGGTTCATGTTGAAAATACAATAAACCAAAGCAATTTATAGTCAAAAATTAAAGCATCATCATTTCATAAACCAAGGCAATTTTATGCCAATAATCCAACTACATATGTTTGTTCAATGTCAAATAAAGTTACAATTCTTATACATCAAATCTTTCCCAACAATAATTATATCGGAAAACCAAAATAAAAATAAAAATTACATATGCCAATTTCTTTTTACATATATTTGCTTGGCCTTTTCAAATCTTCAACGAGAAATCCTTGATGAGCCTAGAAAAAATATTGCACCTTGTGTCCGAGAATGCATATGCCTGCAAGTACAGAACCTACTTATTATAATGTTAAAGTCCAAAGAGTACATAGTGCAAAATCAAGAAATGGTTCTATCACTACTGATAATCTCCAATAGAAATTAGTTGCCATATAAATATTTTAGATGTATTCCTAATCCATCTGCAAAGGCCATATACCGATCATATCGGCGACGGTATATTACCTGGAGCTTCTTCGCATGATCCTCATGGCTTTCTAATGCAGCTGATCTGGTTGCTGCATCCTTGGCATTGCTCAACCTGTAGGAGAACCTGAAAACTACATGCAAGGGAATGAAGGCAGAAAGGACAACTTACTTGTAGCGTACATTTGATTACATCATAAGGAATATGACCAGACTATCACTAGAAACAAGATCGACCAACGACATCAATCTCATCTTTGCTACACAGTCCTCATGGAGAAGACCTATCCAATCACAAAAGGATAAAAAAACAGTAAGTAAAAAGGACACAAACACGTGACCTCAACTCCGGAAAAAATCAGAGTAACTAATTTACAATAATTTTTCAGTAACGAAGAATTTGCTGAATGAAATTCCAAGTACGCATCTAACTTATGAGCCAGGAAGATCTTTAGAAGCTGATATACTAACTCATATTTATTACTTTCCTCTAGTTGTTTCATGATGGAGTTCAAAGACTCTTATGCAGATTTTTCCAGATGGTTTGCTTTCTCAGCATGAATCTCTAATTCTCCAACCCTTTTTTGCCACTATTCTAATAGATTATGTGAATAAGATTCAGCCAGTCTTGCAGCCTCCAGCTCTATTTTTGCCAGCTCTGTTTTTGCCAGCTTCTCCTTATAATTATCTACTTTCTGAAGTTCTTGTTTCAATGTCTCTATCTCTGAACTGAGCTCCATCACCATTGTGCTGTAATTATTAGCCTCTGATTCAAAATATTTTGCTCTGTCTAGCTCTTGTTTTAATCTCTCTACATCTAATTTCTGCTCCAAGACTATATTGTCTTTATTGTTAGCCTCAGACGTGTTCCTGCATTCCAGCAAAGCTTTCAACCGGGACAAGTATAAAAACCAATAAAAACATCTCTACATATGTATTATTCAAAATTCCACAAGTAATACAAATGCCAACAGCGATGACAAAAGATTTAGTCCGAAGGAGTGTCCACAGTTGACCCCAGGAATCAAAATTTACAAGTTCTCCAGTTCAATCACATTCAGTGTTCCATTTTGCTGCTAAAAAAACAGGCTTTAAATTCATAAATATTTACTCCTAAATAACAAAAGTAAAGTCCTCCAGTTGCATAATTAATAAACATTGACTCTGCAAACTTATAATAGCGCCACCAAATATCGTTTTACATCAAAATTTAGTCCTCTGATTTAAACATGCTATCATTACTTATCTATGATCCTTCAAATGTACAGTTTCCACACCATTCTGCAATGTATCAATGCCTTTCGATATTAATGCAACTTGGGAGGACCCCTCTTTCATTTTCTTCAAAATTTTTCTTTAACACCAAGGATAAGGTGACGAACACTTAGCATTCACCACAAGGGGAACCGGGGGCCTTACACTATAGTAGTGGATTCACTACAAAAGTTATATACGCTAGGCAACTTCCTAAAGTATAAAAAACAATTTAAGTATCTGCTTTCATAAATCCATTTATATTTTAACCTTCAGAACACTACAAAATTCTAGAATAAAGCACCAAGACAACATCATCTAATACTTCCTTCCAGGTTTAATAAAAATTAAATTCTAACATAAACCACCAAGATAACATGAACTAACATCAAAACACAATAAAATTTTCACTTGCCTGATTACTCACTCAACAAGCCCTCCGTAACTCCTTGATTACAAGTACCACTGCGATAGCTTCCCTTGTAGTTTCCTCTCTAGATAATTAGTTGGTGTGTTGCCAGTTTATAAATTGTATATAACTACAAGCAAAATACAAACAAACACAAAACTACCAACCCAAGCACAATAGCAAAATAAGATTCAAATTAACAAAATCCCAATGTAAAAGCTTATTTAACATGAACGAACAGAAAAAAAAAACCTATAAATCGATTTAAATACAAGCACCAATTAACAAATAAACCCTAATCGATACATGAAAAATTCATCTAAAAGCAAATTTTCAAATCAATTGGGGAAAGAAGATACCTTTCCCAAGATTTAGAGTTCTTCGAGCTGATCTCTATAATCTCTCTCTCGCCTTATCACTCTCTTTGTAATCTCTCTCTCGCCTTATCTCTCTATGTAATCTCTCTTTTGCCTTATCTCTCTCTGTAATCTCTCTCGCCTTATCTCTCTCTATTTCGAGTTTGTGTCTGAGTTGTGTGTGTTTGTATCTGAATATGTTTAGTCAATTGTTTTTTTTTCAGTCAAAACTCTTTTACAGCCCGGCAACAAAAATTTGCAAGCCCGCTAAGAAGCCCGCCAATTTTCCCCCAAAAATTTTAAAATCAAAATGTAACGTTTATCAATTTTCGTTGCAATTTAACCCGTACTTTGCTCAAAATTTATTCAATTGTAGATTTTAAAAAACGTTACAATACTTCTAAATTTGTAAAAACTTGTCAGTCAATAGCAACAATTTTTAAGCAATTTTTTCAGTGGGTGTTGCAATAGCCCATCTATGTTGTAGTGCGCGTGACAGTGGTGACGTGGCATCGACATTTTTTCTTTTGGGAAAAAAAATTTGGTTCTGCTATAGAATTAGAAAAAAATTTGGTTCGTGACAAAGCACTAGTTACTAGTACTAGTTAGAATAGTAGTGATCTAATAAGATCATAAACCAAATTAATTTTTTATTTTTAAAATATTTGTGAATATCACTAAATTAGATATATCTTGACATCCGTTCAGTTGGATCGTCGAGAAATATTTTTTAAAAATAGAAACAACAATCCGTGACAAAGCACTAGTTACTAGTACTAGTTAGAATAGTAGTACCTTACTAAGATCTCCAACCAAAATAATTGTTCGCGAACAGATCGAGCTCGGATCGAGCTCGGCTCAGCACGAGGCTATTCGTGAACAACTCGAGTTCGGCTCAGTTCGGTCAAAGCTCGGCATGGTTCATTAAGAAATCAGCTCGATTCGTTAAGATCAAAGCTTGGCTCGGTTCGCTAATTTCAAAACTCGACTCGATTCGGTCAAAACTCGACTCAGCTCGATTCGGTTTGTGAACAGCCCTAATCCTATTTAGTATTTACTACTTGGATAATTATTATTTGTAACTTTTTTCTTTGATTTTAATAATTTTTTTCAATTTGATCCATCTTCTAATTCTGGAATATATGTTTCTTCCTTGTTATCCTCCTTTTAATAATTAAATAAATAACTTTCTCTCTCCTTTCTCCTTAGTGTAAATGAATTATTATGTATTTCAAAGAAACTTTTCCCTTCTCGATTTTATTTTATAAAAGTGAAAAATATGATCATCTATTTTCTAAAATTTGTGTATAACAGTTTTTTTAGTTAAAAAATACTGTCATATTTGGTTTGTAATTCTCAATTAATCCATAATGGATTTTTAAAAATAATTGTAATTTATTTTAAAAAATTTATTTCATATATATTAGTATATTTATATCTTGAAGGCATTACATTTTTAGAAGAAACAAATTATACACCATTACTAGTAAAGTAATTAGGCAAAAATTACAAGCCTAATTGCTCTTACGAAAAATAAAAAAAAATGATGTTTGTAAATACTTATTACTAGCTTAAAACCTGTGCGATGCACGGATTTTTTTTGATATTATATGAAAAGTTTTCATTATTTGAATCAATTTTTTTAAAACATAATTTTTGGAGGCTTAAATTTTTAAATGAGATTATTTGATGGTAATTATATAAATGTTATTCATGATAATTCTAGAAAATAAGGGATTTTAATTAGAAATTTAGAAAAGATGATGGATTTTAGTTGAAAAAGGTAATCGGTTAATTATTAGTAATTAAAAATTATTTTTTTATTTATTAGATAGAATGTCCATGATATAACTGGAAAAATAGAGGATTTAGTTAGAGAAAATTAAAAAGGTAACATGTTTTAGGTGAAAAAGGTAATTGATTAGTTTATAGTAATTATAAGTTAATTATGTTATTTTACTAAATAAATAGCTTGTAATGTTTTTAGATAAAGTGAAAATATTGTTGTCCGTGATATTTCTAGGAAAAGAGGGATTTTAATTAGAAAATATAGAAAAAATGATATGTTTTAACTGAAAAAGTTAATCAATTAATTATTAGTATTATCATATTACTATTTATTTTATTACATAGAACTGCCCTTAATATAATTGAAAAATGAGAGATTTTAGTAAGAGAAAATATAAAAAATAACGTGAAAATTAAAAAGTTGACATGATTTAGGTGAAAAATAATTGATTAATTTATATACTAATTATAATTTAATTATGTTCTTTTAATAATTAAAATTGTACCAAGTGTTTTTTAGAAAATGAGAAATTAACGTTGCCCGTGATATTTCTAGAAAAAGTGGAACTAAATTAGAAAAAATAGAAAGATGATATGTTTTAGTTGAAAAGATAATCGGTTAATTATTAGTTTTGAAATGCATGGGTTTCTTGCATTATTTTATAAATTTTATTTAATATTATAATTATGGTTTTATATAATCATTTTTTTAATAATTTTTAAAAAATTTAATTTGATATAATTTAATATATTGTACTCATGTTTACGGATTATAATAATGTTTCCATATTATAAACAACGTATATGATTTTAAATATATTTTATTAATAATTAAAAATTTTGGTGTGATATTTTCGGGTATGTATTAATGATTGTAAGAAATGAAATATTAATAATTGAAAGATGTGATACGATTAATCTTTTTAGGTGTTTACAAAAGGTAATATCTTCAACTGAAAGTAACTATAAAAAGGCAATCGACTAATTACCATTGATTATATTATATTGTTATTTATTTTCGGTGTTATATTTTACTTAAAAATTATGGTGCTTTAACAGGTACCAAAACTTTTAATGTTTCAATTGACTAATTACCATTAATTTTATTACGGAGTATGTTAATCGACTAATTATCATTAATTATATTATGTTATTATTTATTTTAGGTGTTATATTTTTCTTGAAAATTATGATATGATATTTTCGGGTATATACTAATGATTGTAAGATTTGTTTTAAATTAAAAAAGTAACGTGGTTTAGTTCGAAGGGAAATATTAATGATGGAAAGATATGATATGATTGATGTTTTTAGGTGTTTATAAAAGGTAATATCTTGACTAATTACCATTAATTATATTATGTTATTACTTGTTTTAGGTGTATTTATTTTTTCTTTATAATAAAGGGTAAATAAGTAAATTCATGAAGTACCAAAAAACAGGTATCAAAACTTTTAATGTTTCGGCTTTTATATAATAGTATAGATATGATTTTTGAGTTATTCTATAATAATAATGTGGCAATTATCAACAAAAGAATAAGCTAAGAACTTTTACATGTCAACCACACGTAGATAAGTACATAAGTCCTATAACGCATAATTTGTTAAAGTCTCACCATTTTGATAATTAACTACTAATAATATTTACAATTATATATTGGTAGATTTTTTTTTTTTGATAAACGGGAAAATGATATTAAAAAGGCAAAGCCTTAGAGTTCCAAATACAAACCACATAATAAGTCACCATGGACTAGAATGATTACCACTGAAAACAAACTAAAATAAGCAATAAAGCCTCCTTTTATCACTAATCCAGAACCTACATCACCACTGCCAAGCCCATACTGAAGCTGATGCCACTAGCCCGACTTTCGCATAACTGCTTGATCGTACAATGCCCATTCCATTAATGCTTCTTCAGTCTGCATGAAATCTTCCTGAGAAGGAGGAACAGCATCTGCAAACTTATCATCCAAAGTACCGTTATCTGCTATCTTGATTCCTTTGGCTTTATGCTCCTGATTTCCAACTCTTCTGAGAAGATTGTTCAAGGTTCCACGAACTGCACTATCCAACACGTCTTTTACAAAAATGCCTTCATAAATTTCGGTCTCCAGATCAATCACTAATTTACCAAAGCATTTAGAGACTGGAATGAGGCTTCCACTGTCTATAATCTTGACTGCTTCCATGCTCATCAAACCATTATCATTGAAGGCATAGGATGATAGAACTTTAGATTTTCCTTTCTTATCTATCTTCAAGCCATGAGTATCCTTCTCCATTGCAAAAGAGAAAGAATCATTCTGAAAAACTTCCTTAGGGACTGATTCACTTTCGTTGGTACGATCAAACCTCACATTGACATTAAAATTAACAAAGAAATTCATGTTAACAGTAACATTAACATTTGCTTGGGTTATTAAAAAATGAGAGTCGGTTTTTCTCTCTAGCTTCTCTCTTCTTTCTCTCTCTAAAAAACCTAAACAATTTCTCCACTAGATCTAAATCAACCTTCCTGAAATCATCTTTTTCTTTTCTCTCACCTAAATTTCTCTTCTTTGTTCGCTCTAATGTCTCGGAAAAGGGTTTCCTTTCTTGATGTCTCGTTGTTGGATTCTGAGGTAACACTGATAGGGTCGATGACTGCAAGTATGAGACGCAAGCTCGGGAGGGGCGGGCTCTAAGCCCGAGTCCGAAGAAGGTTTCCTTCGCGAAGAATTTGGTGACTTTGATACCATCGGAGAGGGGGAATCGAGTGAATGTTGCCCAGGGATCCCAATTAAGGGTGAAACTGGATAAGGAGGTTGGTAAGAAGGGTTTGTTGGTGGGGCCTGCTTCGGGGGTTGCCATGAGAACCAGAAGCTCCATCCACCTGAGTCGGGAAGGGACAGAGTCGGAACATCATCAGGGGTTGTCATCGACTCTGATCACGAAGAAAGTGTCCTTTACGGAAAATTTGGTTTCCTTTATTCCTTCTTGTAGGGTTCAACCCAACAAAGGGTTGGTGGATGCAAAGCGGAATCTTAAAACTTCAAGTCTTGGCCAATTGATTCGGCCTGGAGATTCTTCTAGACCTCTTTTTAATGAGGATTCCTTAAAGAGGCCTGCTGATTATGGTATGGGTGGAGATTTGGGGAAAAGGAGAAAGGCTAGTAACAAGAGGACATCAATCTTGATATGGAAATCTGGGATTGCTTCAAGGGCTCCTAGCTCCTGTAGGGCACAGGGGATTAAAGGTAATCTCGCTTACCCTTATTGCAGTATTGATGAATCTGTCCCATGTGATAACGAGGCCCTTTCTAAGGTGTCTGATTCAAAGGATGCTATTCATGATATGAGTAAAACAGATCTGGATACTTATTCTGAACTCACTAGTAAAGGGATATCTATGGAACCCTTGAAGGGTGAATATAAGAGGGAGGTAGTGGCCAATGATATGGATCTAATGGATGATGTTGTTGATTCGCATATGGTGGAAAATGCTGGAAAAAACATGAGGAAGAATTCTGTTGACACGAAGGGTCAAATCCCTGGTATTGGAGGAACTATGGACATCCATGGTGAGAATGATCCTGTAGTTGACGCAGGCCTGGTTAGGCCTAAAAAATGTGGTAACATTTGTTGTTAAGGGGCCGAATGAGGAAATTTTAGATAGGAGCTCTCTTATCCAGGAGATTAATTCTACTGAGTACAAAGATGGTATTCGAGAGCTCATTATTGAGACGCTGTTCCTTATTGAGAAGCTTAAACAACACATTGAGGCTGGGGGTTTCCAAATTCCCATCGTCAAAGAATTTGTTCCTTTTAGTGAGCTGGAACCGCTCACAGATGGGGCTGGCAGGTTCTATTGTAGGACGACCAAAGAGCTTGGGAGGTTGATTAGCAAGGTCATTCAGCTGCAGAATTTTATTCAAAGTAATGGTTTGGGTATTATCCAGGAGGAAGTTACAACAGGGGATCCAGGTATTCAGGGCCAGGATAAAGGAAAGGTATCTTCAAAGGTCGACAATGTTGAGGAAATTGTGGCACCTATGCTTGGAGAAGAGGCTTCTCCAATGAAGGATATCGCTACTGGTGTTCAGCCTGGAATCTTAGCAAAAGATGTGCAAGGAAGGGGCAAGGTTCGCCTGAAGAAATCAGAGATCAAGCGATGGAGAGCTGGCAGAAGAGGCCATTCTCATAAGACTTAACTAGATGGCTTAGTCGTTATGTTATGTTATGTTTTGTTTTGTTATGGTTTGTTTGGATTCTGTTGAATGTCAAATGATGTAAGGTCATTTAGGCTTGTATTGTTGGGATGTTGACTCGCGGGGTATGCCCCTAGAAGTGTTTTAAGTGGTTCCCCTTTGGGTATAAAATTTAATTAGCAAAAAAAAAAACATTAACATTTGCTTGAGATTGAGGGACATTAAAATCACGAGTATCAGCAGGAGATTCAGGAAATTCAACTACATACTGAGATAAAGAATCACTCCTATCCGGAAGCACCAAAGCATTATTATCAGGGACAAAATGTTCCATTTCCAAATCAGACTCAACTAACTCATTAGAAAGAGTAGGAGAGAGAGGGGAGAAGAATCAATTACCTCACCAAGACCATAGTAATCATCAATCTCAAAAGGTATGAATAGCCCCATTTCCATATTAAGGAAAGTTTTCAGTTCTCCAAAGAAACCTGGAGCAGCAGCAAAAGAAGACAGATTCTGCACACCATAAGTCGCCATATAATCTGCAGTTGCATTCATAGTAATAGGTATGAGTGAGGTCCTCCATTGAGTTAAGCCTTCCACAAATGTATTTGCATACAAGGTGTTGAACTGTCCCACCACTTCCAAAAGATCCTCTGCAATTACTTGGTCTTCTCGGCGTCGAATAGTATCATATACGCCTCTATTAGTTGATTAAATATGCACTTTGTATCTCCCCATGGAATTACAGTTGACAAGAGCTTCTTGGACTCCCCAAAGAAGAGCCTGCACTTCATTTCTCCCATGCATAGGACCCATTGCACCCTAGAGTTTTAACCCATCTGAGTCTCTAATAATCACTCCCACCCCATTCCTATTGCCATTCTCAAGGATATTATCAACTGATACGAAATGAACATTCACTTTGACAAACCACTCATCAGGAGGAGACCAGAAGTTATCCATAGAAGAGAAAAGATGGAGAAAAGACAGAGGCAATAAAACAAAGGGAAGAGAATAAAGAAATAATAGAACCATGGAAAGAATATATCCAGATAAAATGCTAGTTCCCAAGAAACAAAACGGCTAGAAAAGGAGGAGATGAGCCGCCCAAAAGAAGAAGAATGCATGTTTTTCTCGGGAGAGAACACTTCAGCCTTGGGTACATACAAAGAAAACACAGGAAACGAGGCGACTCCCCCTTGCAACTCTTCCTATAATGAATAATGAAATAAAATTACGAATTAGGAAGTAATGATATTTCAAAAGAATTAAAGGGAGATTATACTACTGAACTAAAGAACCTCAAGAGATAACAACATAGAGAGATAGCCCAGCCCAATACTGACATAAAAAATAGGCCACAGGAGATTAAGTAGCATTGGCTAAAAATTAGTCCGGCAATCCAATTAATCTGAGAAGAAACCATTATCCCAGAAACAAGATATGAAATCCCTACTCAGACCTTTTTTCGCCAAATCATCAGCAACTTGGTTTAGTTCTCTTTGAACATAACTAAGTTTAGACCCTATTTCCTTTAACTCGAGGTCCGAATAAACTTCACCTGAAATTCCATTCAGTCTTTGTCGAAGATTCCAATCATTACCTTCTCTAAAGAAATTTATAGCATCTAGAGAGTCAGAGCATAATATCGATGAAAGATTTCCAAACTTTTTGTTCTTTAAAATATGAGCAACGTGTAAAATCGATAAAATTTCTCCTTCCAGACAGCAATTTGCTACACAAGGTCCTCAGAAAGAATGAATTACTTTTCGAGATCTGTTGACAATGTTTCCACCAATGCCACCTCCATGATTATTAGAAGAAAGGAACCCCCAAGCTCCATCCACTGTACACACTAAATCAAAAGCTTGATGTTTATACTTCCAAAATTCTCTATGTAAATTGCCATAAAAAACTGCCACTACTCCGTGTGGATTGACTTTCCATAAAGGATCACTTGCAAACGGGATCAATCTAGACATCTTCCCCCACTCACCTACTCTAGTAGGAATTACGAACTCCAAAGTAGACCTAGATAATCTAGTTCCAGAAAAGATGAATTCATTCATTGAAAGCCAGACCGTCCAAAGAGTAGCAGCTACCACCAGTCTCCATATCTTTGCTGCAGAATTATTCTTTATTACCAGGAGCAAAGATCGAAGAGAGAAAGATTCCAGAGAGGCCAGCTTATTTGAAACACTCCACCAGGATCCCACATAGCTCCATGCCCATCTTGCTAATTCACATTTCCATAAAAGATGATCCAGGTTTTCCACATCCTTCGAACACCATGGACATAAAAGAGAAATAGAAGAGATCCTAGAATGGGGAAAATAATTAGTAGGTAGAGCAGCCCACTGAATTTTCCATAGGAAAATAGAGATTTTTGGAGGAAATTTAGAAGACCAAATGCACCTCCAAATATTGTTCTGTTGTGATACCGAAGTTGGAATCCTTTGAAGACCTTCACTAAAGCTTTTAGAGGAGTAAGATCCCTTCCCTGGTTTCCATATCAAACAGTCCTGCCTCGTTTGGAAAATAATTGGCTCAACTATTGTTCTAAGATGGTCAACTCTCTCTATGTCTCTGATAGTAAGAGTTCTAGACCATAGAAGGTCATTGCTGTTAGAAGATGAGCCCCATAAAGTCACAAAGTCCTTGATAGTAGAATGCTTGAAGTTCAGAATTCTATAGAGACTTGGGTATTTGAACATCAAAGGTCCAGATTGATGCCACCAGTCTTCCCATAAGTAGATTAACTACCCATTTCCCAAAATCCATTCAAAGTTATTCCTGGATATCAAAGATGAAGCTTTTATCACTGAATTGACACTCAGAAAGCTTTTAACAATAGGAGAGTCAACCAAGTTAGAGGAAATAACAGACAGGTCATAGTTGACTATAGGGCCATATTTTTGAACCATAGCTTTATTCCATAATTTAGATCTATCCCAATAGCATTTCCACCACCATTTTGCTAAGAGAGACAGATTCTTGTACCGAAGATGAGAAATTCCAAGGCCCCCCAAATCCTTACTTTTACACAGCTTTTCCCAACTCAAAGTGTGGAGATTTTTCATAACTACACCCTCCTTCTCCACATGGCCCCATAAGAATTGTCTTCGAAGTTGTTCTAACTTAGAGAGAGCTGTCACAGGGATACGATAGAGATTGAACCAGTACACTGGCATGCTATCGATAGTGGCTTTAATTAGAATCAATCTACCTGCCATAGAGATACTGCTAGGATCCCATTTCCTAAGTTTATTTCTAACCCTTAGAATAAGAGGATCCCAATACGAAATTCTTTTAGGAGAGGTCCCTAAAGTTGCTCCTAAGTACTTGATTGGTCCCACCCCAACCTTGCATCCAAGACGATTCACCCACCCTTCTAAGTTGTCCTTGGCCTCACTAAAACCAAACAATTCACTCTTGTGAAAGTTTATTTTTAAACCCGAAAGCAGTTCAAAACACTTGAGAATCCTCTTTACCCCATTTACGGATTTATCATCATTAGCCAGGAAAAGTACAACATCATCCGCATATTGAAGATGAGAAATCTCCATTTCACTACCAGGCAAAGTAATTCCAAAGAAAATACCTTTCTCTCTAGCCCTTGAGAGCATTGCAGACAAGACTTCTCCAACCAGATTGAACAAAAGAGGTGACATTGGATCACCCTGTCTGATTCCTCTCCGAGGCTTAAATTCATCAGTGGGAGAGCCGTTGACAAGAATCGAAATACGAGAAGAGAAGAAGATGGACTTGATCCAGGATATCCATTTAGGGTTAAAATTCATAGCTTCCAGAGTATTAAACAAAAAATCCCAATCAATGCTATCAAAAGCTTTTTCAAAATCAAGTTTGAAAGCAATTCCCTTACACTTTCTTGCTTGGAGAGAAGAACAGATCTCATTGGCAATCATGATGCTATCAGTAATTTGACGTCCTTGAATGAATGCAGATTGAGTATCAGATACCAGAACATCCATTACTCTTTTCAATCTCTCTGCAAGAACTTTAGTGAGCAATTTCATGGAAGAGTTCATGAGGCTAATAGGATGATAATCTGAGGCATTCTGAGGGGAGTTTGTCTTCGGTATTAGAGCAATGAAAGAGGAGTTGAAACCTTGAGGTATGATACTATTATCATGAAACTTCTGGAAAAAACCCAAAACATCATCCTTAATCTTGTCCCATATAGCTTTCAATACTCCTGCGTTAAGACCATCCGGGCCAGGAGACTTATTTGAGTCAATATCTTTTAAAGCTCGATGAATCTCCTCAAGATCAAACTGCTTGACTAGTTCATGATTTACAGACTGGTTTAACCTGTTTAGAACTAAGTCTCCAATCAAGAAAATACCAGTGGAATTGCCTTTGCTGAGAAAATTCTGGAAGTGATTAAAGATTGCAGATTTGATCTCTAAAGGTTTTTGCAACATAATTTCTCTAGACTGTATCCTCCAAATATGATTAGCACTTCTACGATGAGCAATAGCTTTGTGGAAAAAGCTGGTATTTCTCTCTCCCTTGAGACCCCAAAGCATTCTTGCTTTCTGGCACAACATACTGGACTTTACATGGTATAGGTTATCCAAGTCCTCCTTGATCCTTGCCTTGTTCAGACTACAAAAATTCAACCGATCCGCTTCTTCTTGATCCTGTTCCTTTAGCCTAATTTTCTCATTGATATTACCAAAAGAACCACCATTCCATGATTTTGCAAAAACCTTTACTTTCTTCAACTTCGAACCCAAACTAAGAGCTTCTGATCATCACAAGTAGCACCTAAATGAGACAAGAAAGATCGATCTTCAAGCCAGCAATTAAAAAACCTAAAAGGTTTGGGACCCCAATTAACCTCCGAGCTTTTGAGAATGAGTGGTTTATGATCTGAATTTTTCCTATTCAGAGCCAACACACTCCAATTACCAGAATTGCTCCACTCCTGATTTGCAAATACTCTATCTAATTTACTCTTCTTGTTTGCTGGCCCAAACCAAGTAAAACGAGAGTTAATCAAAGGAACTTCCAGAAGATTCGCTTTTGATATAAAAGATGAGAAAGCTAAAGAATCTAACTTTCTGTAAACATAAAACTCTTTCTCTGAGCTATGTAGAACACAATTGAAATCACCTAGTAGAATGGTTGGAACACGCTCCAAAGTGAGAAGTTTGATATCAAGAATGTCTAGAGTTCACATTTCTCTGTCGGTTTTTGAGGAGCATATATGTTAACACATATAAAAGACAAATTAGATAATTTGCAGACCTCTTTCACCATAATCCAGTGTTTAGAAACTTCAGTCATTGAAATTTCAAATAAGTCTTTATTCCAAAGAGAGAGTAAGCCTCCTGACAATCCTTGAGATTTCACTTCAGCCCACCCCACATTTCCTCCCATACCCAAAGATTGAATTGACTTTTCCATCCATGTTTGACACTTTGTTTCCTGTAGGCATAAAAACGTAACCTTTGATTCCTGAACCACTGATTTAACATTAAGCCGGTGAGCTTTGTTAGAAGCTCCCCTTACATTCCAGCTTGCAAAAACTTGATGATTCATAAAAAGATAAAAAATGAATAATGTCTGAACGGGGCATTACACTTGGAGATTCTTCTTAATCAAATTAAGGGTAGCCTCCGAGTCATTAACAGGGATTAGCCCAATTTGAATACCTGTGTCTAAGATTGCCTGAGCTTCATCTTGAACAATCATCACCAACCCCGATTTGTTAACAGAATCATCCACTAGTCTCTTCCTTCCTCTCTTAGAGGGCACCTTGAATTATTTGTTTTCTTTGTTACTTTTCTTTTTCTTGGGTGGCCCCCTATTACTCTTCAACTTGAGACTATTTATATCCTTCACCAGAGATGGTTGAAGAGAGGATAGAACTACTAAATCTTCTCCAATGTTGTCTATAAGTACAGAGGATGATGTAGCTTTAGCTGAATCCGACATCGACATATCATTAGATATGTCCCTAGGTTCCCACATCCATCTATGTTGCCCTTCTTTCTCTGATACAGATACTTCTGAATCAGAAACTGAACCAGTGCGAGGTGTTACCGGATTTATGAGTGAGCCCGAATCCGAATTATCAACAGAAAATTCATTTTCTCTATTATTGTCACGGTGTTGACTAGGGGACAATGCTTCTAAAGATAATCCTCTAGGAGATAAGTAATCAGTTACCTTTTCTTCTATTGGAACCTTACATCCCTTGCTTTGGTTACCATTCTCTTGGGAAACTTCATGAACAGGGCTTCCAAATGAATTCACACTTCCTGGTCCTTTGGAAGAATCAGGGCTACCAGTATTCCCATCATCTGCGTGAAAGGGGAAGAAGGCACCCTATTCTCATTTGCGGAAGTATTAAGCGGAGCAGGAGAGGTAACCATTAGATCATTAAGTAAACCAGACTGGAAATTCAAGGTCTCTATACTCTTTTTTCCCCCATAATGATCTATCCTCAAATCATCGCATTCCACAATCCCACAGCTAAAATTCATATTGAGAAATTCACAGTTGACAACTGAAATAATATTAAGAACTTCTTTAGTTTCAATAAGAATTCTTGGACATTGATAAAACCCTTCCTCGTCAAAGATGGTCTCATATCCAACAACATTTCCAAAAGGGGATAAAATTTTACAGAAGTTTTCCTCCTTCCATGCTACCATTGGAAGTCCACAACATTCCACCCAGGTTCTTCTATTGAATCTCAGATCTTGCCACTTAGCATATTATACTTTCTCAAAATCAATTGATAAGAAAAGAATGTAAATATCTGATAGATCTGACTCATATTGGAAGTATGCAATAAAGGTATTATTATAAATTCCTCTTACAATTGCATCCTTGAACCCCATGCCCTCCAGAATGTGGTTTACAGAATCTGGATTTTCATTCTTGATAGTTTGGATCCAAATACTACTAGCCAGCTCCTTCATGAAGGACTCAGTAGTTTCTAACTTCATACATTTCTTCTTTGTGCCGTCTTGAATGGAATTAACCTTCCCAGAATTACTCTTGAAGACATTCGTTTCTGAGTTTGAGTGGACTGTTTCTTTAGAAACGGAAGGTTCTCTATTCTTAGACTTACTCCAAGAAACTGATCTGGTAGTTGAGCTAACCTTGGCACTAAATTTTGAGGATGAGCTCTCTTTTCTCTTAGATTTAGCAACTGACAGATACAACTTGCTATTGTTGAACAATTGCCCGTTGAAAGTTTTGATTAGACGATTTGCTTCATTCACATCTACTGCCTCAATAAATCCCACCATATTGTTGTATTTATCTTTCTTTCTGGGCAGAATAATATCTTTGAGTTTACCCCTTTTTTGAATAGAGCCCATAAATCTTTAGCCATCGTATCATTTGGAAAACCAGTCACAAAGATCATATTACCCTGCAATTTAACTCCCCCTGACACCACTGCCGGTTTCTTTTTAAACTGTTCTTTCGGTGGGGCACTAGAGAGAAGAGCTTCCTTGAAAGTTTTCTTCTCCATTGACATAGAACTATTCTCCACCAACACAAGCGACTTGTGATGGATATGACCTAGAGCTAAAGAAATAGCTTTGTCGTTTAAGATTTTGCATCAGCAAGCACACTTGGTTCCACCATCTTCTTGTTAGAGTTAATGAATTCCAACATCACTTTGAAATTCTCAGAGAGGTTCTTGACTTCAGACATATCATTATCCCTCTTTTGCATCCCTTCCTTAGACAAATCTTTCTTTTGCACTGTATTAGATCCCCCCTCCATTTCAACCGAGAATTTTCCCCCCTCCTTTCTCTTATTGACTTTCACAAAATCCCTTTTGCACTCTAGATCGATCTCTTTTGGCCTTAAGTGATCCAGAATGAATTTGATTAAGCGCCATTCGAATATCCTCCTCATTGCCTTTGTATAGGTCTCTCATAACATTTGGATGAACCAGATCCTTGTGTTGCCTTATAAACTCCATTAGCAATCGCTCCTCTTGGATTAGTGTAGTTGAATCCTTTCCCACCTCATATCCCATTTCCTTCAGATTAAGATTATTTGCCTTCACCCACCAGCCTTTATTATATAAAAAGGTCTGGATTTTGATTAGAGTATCCTCTTCTCCTTTCAAACCTTCCAGAAGCCAGTCTGTCGGAATCACCTTCTTTAGAAACTGAATCCTGGCCATCGCTAAATTAACCCATTGCAAATTACCTTTAGCTATAGCTTTAGACATATCCTTTTCCAGAAGGAACCAGTATTTCAATATCTCTGACTCTAAATTCCTAGATGCCTCATCTATTCCTTCTTCCAGCACATCAGTAGAGACATCTCCCGAACCTTTAAAATCTATGATATGATTCCCTATCCTCCGAGTAACTTCACTTGGATTATCATTGATAAAATTGAATTTTGGTGTGCTAACCCTAGATCCCCTTTTCCCCCATCTCTTCCCTCTCTAAAGTTATTTTTACCTACCATTATTTATTAGTAGGTAAATTATTGGTAGATAAAGAACATATTTCTTGTAGTAGTGAATCTATATATATTATAATGCCTGGAGATCGGAAATGCACCAGAAGAGTTTAAGGTATTTTTTTTGAATTTTCGTTTTTTTTTATTTTTTTATTAAAATTATTTTCTTGCATTAAATAGCTATTAATGATATTTTAATTAGTCATTAATTACACCTATTAAACATATATTAAATTTCTCTATTTAATTTGTTTAAAGATTAGCAAACTTTATTTGAACATTATAGTTATTATTTCAATATTAAATATTAATTATATATAGTTAAGTTTATTTTTAGGTAAAATGATGACTAAAAATTGTTTATATTGCGTTCTTTTTTATTCCCTATTCAAGATCACTGTAATTTCTTTTCAGATTATTGTGGTCAGAACTTCTCGAGCAATTTTTATTATCAATGATTGTGAAAGTCGTAATAAATTATGGAATTACAAGATCTTTACTTAATATCTGGAATTTGTATGAAAACAATATAGACAAATTTTTAGTTTTGCACATGAATAAATTATACATGTGTTATGATCAATCGATTAAAGTTAACAAACCCAACCATTTTATCGGAAGATAAAATGGATAAAAAAGCTATACACCCATTGTTTCATCATATTGTGTCGAAAAAAATTAATATTCTAATTAAATAAATTCTTACATTTTTATTGAATATGTACATTATGAGAGAGGTGTTGGCTTTGAAAAACATAATTAACCTTAACTTCTTAAGCAATCTTTATTATCAATGATTGTGGAAGTTGTAATAAATTATGGAAGTACACAATTCTTTATTTAATATCTGAAATTTGTATAAAAATAATACATACAGATTTTTTAGTTTTGCACATGAATAAATTACACATGGGTTGTGACCAAACTAATTAAATTGAACAAACCTAATAATTTTATCGGAAGATTAAATTGATAAGAAATTTATAAACCCGTTGTTTCATTAAATTGTGTCAAAATAAATTAATATTCTAATTAAATAAATTCTTACACTATTATTGAACATGTATATTATGAGGGGGCGTCTGCTTTAAAAAAATGTTATTAAGTTATTTTCAATATTTGTAACTTTTGATTGTAAAGATTATGTTCGTATCGTAATTTTTATTTTTTTATGTTTGTGATATTTTTAAGATTATCCATACTTTGGATATATAATGAGAGTATTTTTCCAACTAATAATTCATGTAAATTGTGTTTATATCAATTTTTTTAGGAAATTCATAAGAGACCAATCAATTTTTAAAAATAATAGAAATTAATTTATCTGTTTTCAGTACTTTAAAATAAAAAATTTATAAACCACGCGAAGCGCGGATAAATTACCTAGTATATTATAATAGTAGGAGATCAAAGAGGTTTTCACTCTGAAGCTTCAAAAATATTTTTCTTGCTTTTTCACATTTTTGATTTTGTATTAAAATAATTTCCTTACATTTAATAGGATTATAATTAGTCATTAATTGTACCTATTAAACTTATTAAATACACTTTATTTTATACTTAAAACAAAATTTTAGCCAATAATTATTATAATTATCTATATAAAATATTTCAGTTATTATTATTTCTTTATTAGAACATTATAATTATTATATTAATATAAAATATTAATTATCCATATAAAAGTACAATTATTTCAAGGTAAAATGATAAAATAAAATTATTTATATAATTCATTTCTAATCCTTATTCAAAATCGCTACAATTTTTTTGGCATTAATAAATAAACTATTTTAACTTTTCGATAAATTCGTAATTTGTGACCGTGAGAATCATGATAAGATACGGAAGTATCTAAATTTTCCAATTAACATCTGCAATTTAAATATAAGTAATATTATATAATTTACTTTTACACATGAACAAATTACACATGGGATGTGACCAACTCGATTAAATTGAACTAATCAAACACTTTTCTTTATTGAGTAAATCAATGAAAAAGTTATACATTCGTGCTTTCATTATATTGTGTTGGAATAAATTAAAATCCTAACTAAACAAATTCTTATACTATTACTCCCTCCGTCCCAAACAATTCTTTACCTTTATTTTTACACTTTCTGGCATGCATTTTATGGTGTATTTTAAGGATAATTCCATAACTTATTTTAAAAAATTTCTTCTTTTGTATAAAAACATATACATTATATTTTATAAAAAAAGAAAATTTAAAAATTAAGTTATGGAACTACCCTTAAAATGCACATTAAAATGCGTGCCAGAAACCTTATTCTGAAAGGTAAACAATTCATCGGGACTGAAGGAGTACTAATCAATTAATCACGCATGTGTGTTATGAGACGGACGTCGGCTTTTAATAATGTTTTATTTAATATTTTTAAATTTTTATTATAAAAATTATGTTGGCATTGTAATTTGGTATGGGAAAAAAATAAGAGCTCTTTATGGAGTTGATAATATGTTAGAGGAACTTCATTTTGTTTAAATAATTAATTTTAAACGACTTAGTGTTTATTCAGAATCCAATATATTTTAAATTCATTTTTATTGGAGATAGAAAATAATTACATGTACATATTTATTATAAGATTTAATATAAAAGTATTAAAATATGTGAGTACCATTTTGAACATGTGTCCATGAATTTAAATTTAATATTACATACAAAAAAAAGTTATTACAAATGCTCAAAAAAATTAATCAAACGAATAGATACATGTGTCAGATCACTCCGAAAGATATGAAGCATGATTTACAAAATGCATTTGAATTCTGTTTTGTTTGTCATATAACCAAATTTATCGACAAGTTAAGTCAATCACACTTCTTATCACATTTACAATATGCTTTTTTTTCGTCGTACAAACAAATTTATCAACAAACTAAGCAATCACATATTTCATAATACCATCGACAACAAAAATAATTCAAAAATGTTACTTTCACTTATCCATTGTCAAATTTTACAAATGTTTATCAATATTGGATTTTAAAAACATTTTTCTATGCAACAAAATAGACGTCATTAATATTTTCGAAAATAGTATTATTAACACTTACGAGTTTAACAGAAACATGTTTTCTTTCTGCTAATTCTTTTCTCCATAATTCTTAAACATTCAAATTTAATTACATATTACTCCGTTTCAATTTATCATATCAACTTTTAAATAATAAAATTCAACGAACAATGATTTTATGTATACGATTATTAAAAATATTTTCATGTCGCGCTTTTGTTACCTAGTTAACTTTAAACCTTAAAAACCTAAAAAAAATAGGAATATTACTTATATTCACCCAACAAGTAAGTAGTGAATTAGCTGTAAACCTAATAAATAGGAGTATTACTTACACCTTAACAAACTGTTATATAAAATTTGAAGTAGAGATGTATTAGGATGTTAGCTGTGAGTTCTTATTTTTTTATCATTTCATTAAGTTGTATTATTTTGCACAATAAAAGTGTGACATTTAGTATAAAATTTGAAGTAGAGATGTATTAGGACGATGTTAGTTGTGTACGTGTTTTTTATCATTTCCTCGTTCAGTTAGTTAGGATCATCTAAGTTGCATTGTTTTGTAGAATAAAAGTGAGACGTTTTAACGTGAGGATCATTTAAGTTGCATTGTTTTGCAGAATAAAAGTGTGACGTTTTAATGTGCATCTCATTTTTTTTCTCTGTTTTAAAGCAAACAAATATATAAGTAAGATCATAAAAACTTTTTTAAATACAAACTTACAAATTTTTCTCGTTCAACACATTTAAAACTTTGATTCAACATCATTTATCCAATAATAATAAAATGTTTATTGAATACACATATTTTAATTCGTCAAAATTCTTTTGGGGTTCACCAATACCAAAATAGGATATAAAAATATGAAATTTTATTTGTTTAATATAGATGCGTTGAACCGTAATTAAAAATTTGTTGACTAAATATTACATAATTTTCGACTATCCTTCTAGGGTTCAACAATACCAAATTAGGGTATAAAAATATGAAATATTATTAATTTAATACAATTTTCTTAATTATAACAATGTAAAATTATTTTATATATTTGGATTCAATACAAGTATAACTATTGTTTCAGATGATGTTGAACTCAAGTTATATATCTGTTGAACATCCATTATAAGAGAATTTCAATTTTTCGTAAAAAATATTGCAAATATGTTTTAATAAATTATAAAATATTATAAATATGTTTTTGTTTCCAATTATGTGTATTGAACAGTATTTTAATTATTATTTAATAGATGATGTTGAACCGAAATTAAATATGAGTTGAACAAAAAAAGATTATAAATTTATATTTAATAAAATTTTTATTGCAACTCAGCCCTAAGTAAAAATCTGGTATTTAGTTTACACAACAAGGTTGTTACAATTCAAAGTTAAAAACGTGACACTCACTCTATTTTACCACAACCTGTTATTTTATTCATTCATTCTATTCTACTCTCCTCTGTGCATGTATATAAATAGTAGCCCTTCCTCCCTTTCCAAATTATAAGTGTATATGTATAGCTAGTGCTTAAATTAACCACCCCTATTATATATACAAAGCAATTGTAGCAACCACACCATTATATGTAGCACTGATTTTAGGCTACGGTTCTGTTAAATGGTGGCATATTTTCACCAGCGAGCAAAATTTGCTTGTTTGTTAAATTGCTCTCCCTCTTTAATTTTACCTTCGAATTCACTGCTAATCGTAGGAGTTTTGGGTCTTTGGGTTAAGTTTAGTAGCAAAGGGAGCTATGGTTGGTCTATAACAAGCTTCTCATTGTCAACTTTACCCAATTCCCTTGTGGTAGGAGTTCCTTTATTACAGGCAATGTATGGTCCATCTGCAGTTGATTTAGTTGTTCAGTTGTCCGTCGTTCAAGCCATTATTTGGTTAACGCTATTGTTATTTGTGCTTGAATTTCGACGAACTCAAATTGGATGTATGGAAAGTGATCAAGAAATTCAAGTTAGGGACAAAGATTTGGAAGGAGATATGAGTGACGGCGATGAAATTGCTGTTGCTCCATCGTTTTGTTATGTAATGATGATGGTGTGGCTCAAACTTGCAATGAAATTCATTGATCACTTTCCATACATCCAATTTGAGTTTGTCGAAATTCAAGCACGAATAACAACAGTGTTAACCAAATAATGGCTTGAATGACGGACAATTGAACAACTAAATCAACTGCAGATGGACCATACATTGCTGTAATAAAGGAACGCCTACCACAAGGGAATTGGTTAAAGTTGACAAAGAGAAGCTTGTTATAGACCAACCATAGCTCCCTTTGCTACTAAACTTAACCCAAAGACCCAAAACTCTTACGATTAGCAGTGAATTCGAAGGTAAAAAGAGGGAGAGTAATATAACAAACAAGCAAATTTATGGCATCATATTGCTCGCTGGTGAAAATATGCCACCATTTAACAGAACCGTAGCCTAAAATCAGTGCTACATATAATGGTGTGGTTGCTACAATTACTTTGTATATATCTTGAATTTCTTGATCACTTTTCATACATCCAATTTGAGTTCGTCGAAATTCAAGCACGAAAACACAGCGTTAACCAAATAATGGCTTGAACGACGGACAAATATTGAACAGCTAAATCAACTGCAGATGGATCATACATTGCCTGTAATAAAGGAACGCCTACCACGAGGGAATTCGTTAAAGTTAATTGACAAAGAGAAGTTTGTTATAGACCAACTATAGATATGGGATGAATTGATTAAACATGCAGGTGGCATTTAGAGATGCCAAGCATCTTGGAAGGCTCTATATTGATCATGTCCGGAGCTGGAACAGGCACCTCTATGTTCAGCATGGGTGACCCGACTCCGTTGATCCATTTTTGTAATATTGTTTTAATTAAGACGATGAATATAATTAATTAAAATTGATATGGGTTTTGGATGCAGGACTGTTCATGGCTAGGCAAAAGAAAGTAGTAGCATGTGGGTCCAGTCTTACAACCATAGGCATGGTTCTGAAATTTGTTGCGGGTCCAGCTGCCATGGCCATTGCTTGCGTTGCTGTTGGTTTGCATGGAAATGTTTTACGTGTTGCAACTTGCAAGCAACCAGATCAGTACCCTTTGTCTTACAAATTGAAGTATTAATCCATCACTTCTTTCATCACAAAAGTTTTTAAAAATAAGATATGTTAATTGCCCGCAGGCTGCATTATCCATCACTTCTTTCATGTACGCCAAGGAATATGGGCTGCATGTAAGGCTGCAAATTGATCCAGATTATTTGTTATCTCGGCTTATATTCGTTTTATAAATGATTTAAATCTTGTAGAAAAATCAAATATGAATAAATATGATCTCGGATATGGACACCATGCTCAGATTAAGTTTCATATTATTAATTATAAAATGATTCTACCTGAATATGATTCATTATCCGTTTTCGGTTCAAATCCAAATATGGATCATAGTTTTAGTTCATTACATATTTAATCAAATAGTGTACTAGAATTTCTTAATTTCATTTATAACTAACTTTTCAAAAAATACGAATTATCCATCCAATTAATTATCATTATATACTTAATAGATCATTTATTTAAGTTTTTAATTCGTGATTATTATGTTTTTATAATATTATATTTATTTTAGAATAAATGATCATTTATATAGTTCAAATAAAAATAATACCCAATGTTTTTTTTTTGAGTAATGAGATAATTCAATAACAAAAAGTCATACGGCATCTACATAAACAGTCGAGTCGAACAAACAAAATACAGAAACAATCACTGATATTTAGTGAACCATATTTGTCGCGCATCCGATGGATCACAAATTACCCTGTTTAAAAAAGGAAAAGTTCATATTCGGTACAGATCCGAACCTCAATATCCATGATCAGTTTAGATCCGAATAAAATGATTCCAAACCCAAATCCGAACACGATAAAAATAAAAAAATATGATACTTGAATAAATGGATGTCCAGTTCTACACGAATCATTTTACACCCCTACCTGCATGCCAATGTGCTCAGCACTGGTAAGTTGTCTGTTTATTGAACTCATCCATATGCATACATAATACAATGATACATGATACATATTTTTATCTTTAAAATATGGACGATTGGACACAAAATCTTAAATTACCGTAAGGCAATTTTGTAGTATTTAAAACAAAGAAATGTATGTAAATACTAAAAGAACTAACATACTCAGGTGTTTGATTACTGAATGGAAAGATACGTACATCAGTAATGATTATAAAATGAGAGTACATGCCTATTTAAATATTACTGGGAGGTTAGTGATACTCAGCAACGACTCCTATTATTACTCTACTGAACTCCTACTTCTACTCCATCACTCCATGACCTGATCAGCAGCTACTTTCTAGGCATGCAACAACAGTCACGACAATGCAGAGATAAAACAAACGTTTTACAATTAAATAACTAAACAAAACAAATAATTAATAACGACTAAATTTAAGATTATTCCAACAATCACCCCCATAATCTTAAATTTACGAAGCACTTCTCTTCATATGTGATGCACTTCTCACCACCATCAAGTTTGATGCACTTCTCATCAAAAAACACATTTTTCCATAATCATAAATTTACGAAGCACTTCTCTTCATATGTGATGCACTTTTCACCATCATCAATTTTGATGCACTTCTCATCAAAAAACATATTTTTGGAGCACTTCTCTCCATGTTGCACATAATCACCCATAATTCTAAAACAAAAATGCATCCATGGCCACTTGTGCCACGATTTCTTCCACGCACATCTGCCTTGTGCCTTTTTTTTTTAACCTCTTCAACCTTTTTGTGTTCTTTCCCAGGAGCTTCATTACCATGAGATTTTCCCATAACAAAACCACCAAAAAATCAACTTATTTCTTCTTTCTCGGCTGGTTGCACATGGACAAACATCATCGACACATGCACAGCAGCTCTGTTCCTTTCTTACTGTTGTCATCTCTCTCGATAGCCTCTCTGTCCTCAAGGATCGGAGGGAAGGCTGTTAAGCCTTGAACCCCCCCCCCCTTGGGGCTCTGATACCAAGTATAGTATTTAAAACAAAGAAATGTATGTAAATACTAAAAGAACTAACATACTCAGGTGTTTGATTACTGAATGGAAAGATACGTACATCAGTAATGATTATAAAATGAGAGTACATGCCTATTTAAATTTTACAGGGAGGTTAGTGATACTCAGCAACGACTCCTATTATTACTCTACTGAACTCCTACTTCTACTCCATCACTCCATGACCTGATCAGCAGCTACTTTCTAGGCATGCAACAACAGCCACGACAATGCAGAGATAAAACAAACGTTTTACAAGTAAATAACTAAACAAAACGAATAATTAATAACGACTAAATTTAAGATTATTCCAACAATCACCCCCATAATATTAAATTTACGAAGCACTTCTCTTCATATGTGATGCACTTCTCACCACCATCAAGTTTGATGCACTTCTCATCAAAAAACACATTTTTCCATAATATTAAATTTACGAAGCACTTCTCTTCATATGTGATGCACTTCTCACCACCATCAAGTTTGATGCACTTCTCATCAAAAAACATATTTTTGGAGCACTTCTCTCCATGGTGCACATAATCACCCATAATTCTAAAACAAAAATGCATTCATGGCCACTTGTACCACGATTTCCTCCACGCACATCTGCCTTGTGCCTTTTTTTTTAACCTCTTGAACCTCTTTGTGTTCTTTCCCAGGAGCTTCATTACCATGATATTTTCCGATAACAAAACCACCAGAAAATCAACTTATTTCTTCTTTCTCGGCTGGTTGCACATGGACAAACATCATCAACACATGCACAACAGCTCTGTTCCTTTCTTACTACTGTCATCTCTCTCGATAGCCTCTCTGTCCTCAAGGATCGGAGGGAAGGCTGTTAAGCCTTGAACCCCCCCCCCTTGGGGCTCTGATACCATGTGTAGTATCCTTGGGGCTCTGATACCATGTGTAGTATTTAAAACAAAGAAATGTATGTAAATACTAAAAGAACTAACATACTCAGGTGTTTGATTATTGAATGGAAAGATACGTACATCAGAATGATTATAAAATGAGAGTACATGCCTATTTAAATATTACTGGGAGGTTAGTGATACTCAGCAACGACTCCTATTATTACTCTACTGAACTCCTACTTCTACTCCATCACTCCATGACCAGATCAGCAGCTACTTTCTAGGCATGCAACAACAGTCACGACAATGCAGAGATAAAACAAACGTTTTACAAGTAAATAACTAAACAAAACAAATAATTAATAACGTCTAAATTTAAGATTATTCCAACAATCACCCCCATAATCTTAAATTTACAAAGCACTTCTCTTCATATGTGATGGACTTCTCACCACCATCAAGTTTGATGCACTTCTCATCAAAAAACACATTTTTCCATAATCTTAAATTTATGAAGCACTTCTCTTCATAAATTAAAACTTTAATTTAATAATCTATACTCTTTATTAATACAAGCTTATAACCTATGCGGAGTCTTTTTTATATGTTATAAATTTTATTTTATGTTGCAACTTGCAATTATATTTTGATATAATCACTCTTTTCAATAATATTTTTAACTTTAATTTAATATGAATTTAATTAATGATATGCATGATTTATAATACTTATATTTAAATTTTGAATTAAATATGTCATTGACGGATTCGAAACTTGAATCTTTAGTAAAGTAATTTAATCATATAATATAACTTATCATTTGATCTAATGGTTCTTACTTATTATTAAAAAAGTAACGATCATTATTCGTTGTATGGTTTAACCGTTGAAACAAAATACAAACAATTATACTCGTGTTTCCTTATTATAAACAACGTATACAGATTTTAATATATTTTATTAATGATTGGAAGACGTGGTGTGATATTTCTAGGTATATATTAATGATTGTAAGATTGGTTTTAAATTAGAAGGTAATGTGTTTTAATTAAGAAAGAAATATTAATGATTGAAAAATATGGTACAATTGATGTTTTTAGATGTTTAATCATTATTCACTACACCATAAAAGGCCTACGGCAACACCGAAAAAGTGTTGCCGTAGGCCCGAAATATGTTACCTTAGGCCCAAAAAACCCCAAAGGCAACATTTTGCTGGTGTTGCTATTTTTGCCGTTGCCTTTGGGGTCAAAGGCAACATTCTAATTCTCTATGGCAACATCAACTTTTCTGTTGGCGTAGACTAGCTATGACAACAATATTATCAATTTTTAGCAACATGATATTATGTTGCCATTGTGTTAAAAATTTTGCAAAATAATAATGACCCCACCAGTTGGGTCCACTTTTTAGGACCCACGGGTAGGGCCCACTTTTGGGACCCACTTTTAGCCAACACAATATTTTGCCTAATGCAACATTTTCTAGCAACATTTCTTAACATTAATTTTTCTTTCTACCAACACTTTATAACATCAATGGCAACACTTTTTAGTTTACGACAAAAAATATACAATTCGAATATAGGCATTCCCAAAAAAATCAAATCAACATAACCTATTTTTTTATTACCACCAAACATAACATCGTACTACATAATAATCCTTACAGGTATGAAAATAATTAAAGTAATAAGTCAAACTGCAAGTAACTACGACAGTAGCAGAATCCTCTATCAACTACTGCACTATAGATAAGATGAGAGAATCAAAAATATCTGGCCGCACAAATCCAGCACGCTCTCCGCATGATTTGAGCAACAAGCAGCCTGCGTCCCTCGTACTTATGATTAAGATGCATAACAAAATCAACCGATTTTACATACAAACTTTAGTCAGATATAAAAGAGTTCTTCTTGAACGAGATGATCTCACTTGTTCCCAATGCTGAGGACGCAGTTCTGTTTTTGTTCTCATCTCTCCAACATTCTTAGCAAGAGTAACACCGGCCTGGACACAACAAAAAACTCAGCTACTTTTTTATACAGATTTACCAAAAAATTACAGCAAAACCATGTATTCTAGGTATTAATTGGAAACTTAACATCCATAATATTTCGTCTTTGTTTTTCATCTCGACGTTTAATTAAATTAAACAATGTGTGTGTCAAGCTCCTACAGGTAAACTGTACCACTTTTGATCTTTTTTTTCAGCACTTTCATATTTGGAGCGATATAGCCAACAATATATCAAAAAGTAATATTACATTATTGCTCCTTGTCTTTTCTTTTTGTCAACAAAAACATCATCTACACAAATTCGAGCATGAACCGGACAAAACGTCCAAAATCAAAAGGTTTTTTTTATCCAATTATCTCTAATCATTAACAATGGAGCTCTAACCTAATTACCAATGCATGTGTTTGTTAGGTACCATTCACCTTTAAATAGACAAAAACCATTACTGGATGCAATTCTTATTTGTTTCGCTTAGCATGGTAATCAAATATTAGGATTCTTATACAGATATGTGCATACAGTATACATGCATATATATGAAATACTATGTATACCAACAGAAGCTTTATTCATTTTTATAGCAAATCCATCTTGAGGAAGAAGGATATCACCAGGAACTCTGCGCCCTTTAAAGCAATCCTCACACTGAACCCACTGAAGCTTCCGCATTAGTGAAATTGACATTGATATTTAAGCAACTTTGACTTAGTTTCAATATGTCATGAAGATTCAGAATTATATATCTATAATCTGTACATGTCCACATTGTATCCTATGACTCGATTTTAATAAGTCATGAACATTCAAAATTATTTTTTATCTAAAAACCGTATAACATATTTACTTCTAAAACATGGAAGTTTTTTACTACTCCACCCTAAAAAAATGCAGCAAGATGGATCAAATTAAAACCTACTAGACTTTAATTAGAAACGAAGACAATACTGACTTACTCCACACAGTCTGTTGCTAAAATAGTAGGCCTTCCAATAACTGGTGGCTCCTTCTAAAACAATTCATGTTAGATCCCAAAAGCAAATACCAGGTTAACAGCATCTAAGAATTTGTAAAAAGTACTAATTAAGCAGGTTTGCTGGATGAGTGGAAGTTTTCCGACCTTCCATGACTAACTTTCCTTCTGGTTCTAACCTACTGAACTGAAAACAAGAACAGATCTCAAAGGCATTGTAGCAACAAATTCAGTTAGTACTGTCAACTACTACAATAGAAAAAAGCCATGACAAGCCTTTTTATTTATATACCCATATAAACTTATAAATGCAAAAAGACAATAAATTCATCGACGTCAAAAAAGAGTAAGTACAAATACAAAGAGTTTAATCCTTCAAGGTTAAATCTCCTTCAGGTTTTTCTACTTAAACAATTCAAGATGTTCAGATTTTTTATTATTTGCATTGTAGACTTGTAGTTAATGAGCTTCATATAAAATTATGATGCAAAACTAACAATACAAGGATATATAATTGAACTATATATAGTTGAACTATAATAGTTCTTGAACAACAGAACATTACCTCAGCAACTATAATTATAATCATACCCAGCTAGTCAGCTCCTTGACAACAAGTTTGCTAACATCATGAATGGCAAGAATATTGCAAGGTGCACACCAATGTGTGCATTGTTTAACTCATTTTCACAAAGCCCTTTAAAAACCTGTCATATTGCATACAAACATAATCTGGGTAATAAATTGAGGCAGAATCAACAATAGAATGTTTACAAAATTGAGGGAATGAACGAGAATAATATGAGCCATAACTAGTGGTCGGTATGGTACATAACCTCCTTCTCTCCCAGCTTAATGACACCACTTTCAATCATTACCTTCTCGTGTACGCTCCCTGACACCAGCATAGACAGAGAAACCAGTTGCACAGAAGTAATGCCAAATCTGTACAGAACACAACTGAAACCCTAATTTTGAAGCCCCAAATTGAATCCGATTGAAGCCCCAAATTGAACCCGATTGAAGCGCCCTAATTCGAAATTAATCATGTGAAAGAAAAAAAAGCCCAAAATTAGTGAAAAAAATAGTTAACTAAAGCCCCAAATTGAACCAATTAAGCAGAGAAGAAAGTGAGAGACGTATTGTAAATACTAACAGAAAATGTGAAAGAGGAGAGAGAGGAGAGAAAGAAAGGAGAGTATAGAGTGCGCGTGAGCGGAGACCAGACAAAGCGGAGACCGACCGAGGGAGAGAGAGGAGACCGAGTATGTGTCTAAAGAAATGAAAAAATGGGTAGTGAACGGATAGAAAAAACGGTCTAAAATTGGTGAGCGGCAGTCTAAAATTGGGGGGGAGGGTCTTTTTGCCGCTCAACAAATTTCACCCCAAATTTTGAAGGAAACAACAATTTATTTTTTCATTTTTTATTTATTTGAAAAAATAATATATTTTTTCATTAAATATTCAATTCCTTTTACATAATCTGATATAATATATTCAAATATTTTTAATCATATACAAAAATATTTATATTTTAATGATATATTACAATATATTTAGAAAAACAATTAATTTTAAAAATTGTATTTTATAATATTTAATGAACATAAAAATAAAATTATTCACCTTGAAACATTTAAACATTTTTAATGAAATATTCACTTCTACGAGCATATTCTTGATTTTTTTAAAAACTTCTTGATTGTAATTTTATCCAAATAAATAAATTTCATGTGAAAAAAGGTTAAATTTTTATTTTTAGTAGAAAATATAAAATTTTGTTCATTACAAAACTATGGCAACACAATTTCATACCTATGGCAACATGCAAACACATTTATTCTATGCCAACATATTTCTGCTACCTAAGGCAACATAAAATGATAATGTTGTAATAGCCAAAAAAATGCATGACAAAGGCAACATGTCCAAAGGCAACATAGGCTCTAAATGTGGTCGTAGGCCTTTTATGGTGTAGTGTATTCATCATATAATTGAAACGTTGAACCAAAACACAAACAATTATAATCATGTTTCCTTATTAAAAACAATTTATGCATTTTTTAATGGGTAAAGAGTTTCTACCTGATACTGTAGAAAACTTTTCTACAGTGTCGCCTTAAAATCACGATTTTGCTGCACATATGATATGCAAACTGATCGTTGAGAGATGGAGAAAAATACAGTGAAGTCGGATTTAAAAAAAAAATCACTAATTGATGGGAAAAATCAAATTAAAAATGGAGGAAATTATGTGGGATTGTGTGTGTGAGGGTGTATTCGATTTGTGTGTGGTGCCCCTAGCGGGGCCATTGGATTAGATTAATCTATGGCCCAGATTTAATTTAAGGCGATACTGTAGAAAAGTTTCCTACAGTGTCAGGTAGAAACTCTTTTTCCTTTTTTAATATACAAATATACCGATTATTAATATATTTCATTAATGACTGGAAGATATGATATATTTGTGGGTATATATTAGTGATTGCAAGAATAATTTTAAATTAAAAGATAACATGTTTAAATCAGAAAAAAAAATATTAATGATTAAAAGATGTTACAATTGATATTTTTTTTTACGTATTACAATTGATATTTTTAGGTGTTTATAAAAGGTAATATATTCAACTAAAAGTAAACTTGAAGAAGGTAATTAGTTAATTTCTATTAATTATATTATCTTATTATTTAAATTAATAATTATGATAATCGTACCGAAAACCAAAAACCAGTAAACCAAAACTTTCAATCTTTCAGCTTTAATATAATAGTATAGTATAGAAATAAAACCACATTTACCAAAGTACCAAATTTGGTTATCATTAAACTGGGGTTCGATTCCCTGCAACTACATAATTATACTTGATTTATTTATTTAATTTAGTTTCTTTGGTTTCACCCGGGTTCGATTTCCTGTAACTGCATAATCAAATCATATTTATTTATTTTACATTTTCATCCTAATTTCAGGTTCAAATCTCTACAAAATCGATCCGTGATTTGCACGGGTTATAAGCTAGTTTTCATTAATAATAGTAAAAGATCTAAACACATCGGTTCAAGAACATAAAAATACATTTAAATATCATGTAGTAACAGAGGTCAATATAATTCAACTTCGTACATTAATACCTTATATATAATAAGCATAAGGAAGATCTTATCCAAATTTTTGGTCGTCGTCTGGTCGTCGTCACTATACTATCAAAATCATATGATCCGTTGGATTAAAAATAGACGATCAAGATTAGATCACATTAAAAAGAAAATTATAATCTAAAAATGAATCAAAATTAGATCGCATTAAAAAGAAAATTATAATCTAAAAAGGATATAATTAGAAAATGTTGCATTTGAAGTGAATTTTAAAAAGAAAAATTATATTCTAAAAAGGATATAATTAGAAAGAGTTGTATTAAAATTGAATTTTTAAAAGAAAATTATAATCTGAAAAGGATATAATTAAAAAAAGGTTAAATTAGAATTATATTTTATTTATTTTTTATTAGTATTTAAAAAAAATCATATCTACTACTCTTTGGGTTTTATCTTGAGATCTAGAAATTAGATTTGGGTGATTTTACAATCCACGCGAAACTCATAAAATTATTTTTAATTTAGTAATGATATAATAATTATTATTCAAATGGAAAAACTAAGAATCTCAAGAGAAAATATGATTACTAGTTTTTACATTAATCCTATTTAACGTAAAATTCCTACATTGATAATGCTATTCAATGTAGAAAACTTAATTATATATGATTTAAATCATTGACATATATATTTTCGTATTAAAATATAAATACACTTTTTAGTTTATAACATATTAAAATTTAAATAATTTTTATGCTAGATCCAACGGTTTTCATCTATTTATTTTAAGATATTTGTCGTATAGAGGTCCAGACTACCGATCATCAAAGTTTTGGACAAAATCCCTATTACACTTATTATTAAAATTGTATTTGGTTGTTAGTAGAACCATCCTCAAATAATTATAAGGGTATTTTGATAATCAAAACGAATTATAAGTAGAATTCATAAATCAAATAAAATTTTCAGCGTAAAAAATCGTCAATTTTTTCTCTTTTTTCCTTCTACGTAGATTTAATTAGAAAAAATATATTAAACCATCTATTAAAGATTATTTTGTTAATTTCACGTGGGCCGTAATTGTCCAAATTAAATTTTAAGAATTCAAGATAGAGTACAAATATTAAATCGAGCGTGTAAAACTTATATATATATCAATTTTTAATAATAATTTGTTATGTAAATTAATAACTTATAAAATTAAAATATATATAATGTAATTAAAGATATTAAAAAAGGAGTTGTGCGTTGCACGGGTTATATGCTATTTGTATATAATAAGCATAATAGAGATCTTATCCATAATTTTCGTCACTTTACTACCCAAATTATCTCAACCGTGGAATCTATTTTTTAAAAAATAGACGATCAAGATTATATCATATTAAAAGAGAAAATTAAAATCTAAAAGGGATATGATTAGAAAATGTTGCCTTATAAGTAAATTTTATAAATAAAATTATAATTTAAAAACGATAAAATTAGAAAAGGTTGCACTAGAACTGAATTTTAAAAAAAAATATAATTTGAAAAAGGATATAATTAAAAAAAGTTGCATTAGAATTAAATTTTATTTATTTTTTATTATTAAAAAATATTCATATTTACTATTTGGGTTCTATCTTGAGATCTATAAACCAGATTTGGATGATTTTACAATTCACGCGAAACTTATAGAATTATCTTTAATTTATTGATGATTTAATAATTAATATTCAAATGGAAACACCAACGGTTTTCATCTATTTATTTTAAGATTCAACGGTTCTTATCTATTTTGACCATACTACCAATTATCAAAGTTTTTGACAAAATTTCTCATACACTTATTATTAAAATTGTATTTTATTATTAGTAGAACTATCTTCAAATAGTAACAAGGGTATTTTGAAAATCAAAACGAATTATAAGTATAATTCATAAATCGAATAGAATTTTCAATGTAAAAAAGCGCCAATTTCTTTTCTTATTTGTTTCTGAGTATAAAATTGAATTTTTAAAAGAAAATTATAATCTGAAAAGGATATAATTAAAAAAGGTTAAATTAGAATTATATTTTATTAGTATTTAAAAAAAATCATATCTACTACTCTTTGAGTTTTATCTTGAGATCTAGAAATTAGATTTGGGTGATTTTACAATCCACGCGAAACATCTATTTATTTTAAGATATTTGTCGTATAGAGGTCCAGACTACCGATTATCAAAGTTTTGGACAAAATCCCTCTTACACTTATTATTAAAATTGTATTTGGTTGTTAGTAGAACCATCTTCAAATAATTATAAGGGTATTTTGATAATCAAAACGAATTATAAGTAGAATTCATAAATCAAATAAAATTTTCAGCGTAAAAAATCGTCAATTTTTTCTCTTTTTTCCTTCTACGTAGATTTAATTAGAAAAAATTTATTAAACCATCACCAAATTAAAGATTATTTTGTTAATTTCACGTGGGCCGTAATTGTCCAAATTAAAGATCAGTATTTTGGGCAAGCAGTATTTACTTTTGATTATTTAGGGCCTTCACCCTTAGTTCAAACCGTAATTTTTTAATGTTGATATAAATTTATTTATCCAATCCAAATTCTTGACGAGCGTGATTTTATCCAAGCCCCCAATTATTAAAATGGTGTTATCAATATTAACGTGGATACAAATTAAAGAAGATACACGACATCGGAAATCACGGAGTGAAAATAACTAAGTGATAAATTCTAATTGGATTTGTATTAAAAAGATAGTGGTGACGAAAGGCACTTTAAATCGTGATGAACTACGAGAGATGAACACGTAGACATGAATCAGTTTAATTCATACCATAAGTCATATCATAACTTCTCTGTAGATCATTGTTCTATAGAGAACCATTTTATATGAAGAAAGTAGAGAATCATTAATTTTTGATTTTATAATAGAATCAAAGTTCTAATTTTTTGGTTCTATAAAAAAAGACCAATTCTTTTCGGTTCTATTAAAAAAACAATTTTCTAGTTCAGTGGTAGAATCAAATGCTGATGTGGCACTGTTGCTGACGTGTTACTGCTGACATCACTGCCACATCATCACTGCTGACGTGATAAGGCCACATCATCACTACTGACATGGCAGTGTCACGTCATCATTGATGACGTTACTGATTACATGGCATTGGCACGTCATCACTGCTGACGTGGCACTGCCACCACTACACCATAGATCACATATTGCAACACCACAAATACATTGCCTTAAGGCCAATATTCATTGCAGTAGACTCTATTGCAACGAATGTGAAAAATTTTAGCGTTGCATCCGCCCCTGTTGCAATAGATCGATTTAGCAACGATTTGAGTACCATATAGCAACATTAAAAATCATTGCAATAAAGGCATGTAGCAACATTTTATAGTCTTTAGCAACGTTTAAAAATCATTGCAGTAGCAAATGGTTGGCAAACAAATCACTTTAAGGCAACATTTTTAAGTTCAATTGCAATGATTTTTTATAGATTAATGCAACATATTTTGGCCATATTGCAACATCTTTTCTGGAAAAAAAAATAGTAGGTTCATGTTGAAAATACAATAAACCAAAGCAATTTATAGTCAAAAATTAAAGCATCATCATTTCATAAACCAAGGCAATTTTATGCCAATAATCCAACTACATATGTTTGTTCAATGTCAAATAAAGTTACAATTCTTATACATCAAATCTTTCCCAACAATAATTATATCGGAAAACCAAAATAAAAATAAAAATTACATATGCCAATTTCTTTTTACATATATTTGCTTGGCCTTTTCAAATCTTCAACGAGAAATCCTTGATGAGCCTAGAAAAAATATTGCACCTTGTGTCCGAGAATGCATATGCCTGCAAGTACAGAAGCTACTTATTATAATGTTAAAGTCCAAAGAGTACATAGTGCAAAATCAAGAAATGGTTCTATCACTACTGATAATCTCCAATAGAAATTAGTTGCCATATAAATATTTTAGATGTATTCCTAATCCATCTGCAAAGGCCATATACCGATCATATCGGCGACGGTATATTACCTGGAGCTTCTTCGCATGATCCTCATGGCTTTCTAATGCAGCTGATCTGGTTGCTGCATCCTTGGCATTGCTCAACCTGTAGGAGAACCTGAAAACTACATGCAAGGGAATGAAGGCAGAAAGGACAACTTACTTGTAGCGTACATTTGATTACATCATAAGGAATATGACCAGACTATCACTAGAAACAAGATCGACCAACGACATCAATCTCATCTTTGCTACACAGTCCTCATGGAGAAGACCTATCCAATCACAAAAGGATAAAAAAACAGTAAGTAAAAAGGACACAAACACGTGACCTCAACTCCGGAAAAAATCAGAGTAACTAATTTACAATAATTTTTCAGTAACGAAGAATTTGCTGAATGAAATTCCAAGTACGCATCTAACTTATGAGCCAGGAAGATCTTTAGAAGCTGATATACTAACTCATATTTATTACTTTCCTCTAGTTGTTTCATGATGGAGTTCAAAGACTCTTATGCAGATTTTTCCAGATGGTTTGCTTTCTCAGCATGAATCTCTAATTCTCCAACCCTTTTTTGCCACTATTCTAATAGATTATGTGAATAAGATTCAGCCAGTCTTGCAGCCTCCAGCTCTGTTTTTGCCAGCTCTGTTTTTGCCAGCTTCTCCTTATAATTATCTACTTTCTGAAGTTCTTGTTTCAATGTCTCTATCTCTGAACTGAGCTCCATCACCATTGTGCTGTAATTATTAGCCTCTGATTCAAAATATTTTGCTCTGTCTAGCTCTTGTTTTAATCTCTCTACATCTAATTTCTGCTCCAAGACTATATTGTCTTTATTGTTAGCCTCAGACGTGTTCCTGCATTCCAGCAAAGCTTTCAACCGGGACAAGTATAAAAACCAATAAAAACATCTCTACATATGTATTATTCAAAATTCCACAAGTAATACAAATGCCAACAGCGATGACAAAAGATTTAGTCCGAAGGAGTGTCCACAGTTGACCCCAGGAATCAAAATTTACAAGTTCTCCAGTTCAATCACATTCAGTGTTCCATTTTGCTGCTAAAAAAACAGGCTTTAAATTCATAAATATTTACTCCTAAATAACAAAAGTAAAGTCCTCCAGTTGCATAATTAATAAACATTGACTCTGCAAACTTATAATAGCGCCACCAAATATCGTTTTACATCAAAATTTAGTCCTCTGATTTAAACATGCTATCATTACTTATCTATGATCCTTCAAATGTACAGTTTCCACACCATTCTGCAATGTATCAATGCCTTTCGATATTAATGCAACTTGGGAGGACCCCTCTTTCATTTTCTTCAAAATTTTTCTTTAACACCAAGGATAAGGTGACGAACACTTAGCATTCACCACAAGGGGAACCGGGGGCCTTACACTATAGTAGTGGATTCACTACAAAAGTTATATACGCTAGGCAACTTCCTAAAGTATAAAAAACAATTTAAGTATCTGCTTTCATAAATCCATTTATATTTTAACCTTCAGAACACTACAAAATTCTAGAATAAACCACCAAGACAACATCATCTAATACTTCCTTCCAGGTTTAATAAAAATTAAATTCTAACATAAACCACCAAGATAACATGAACTAACATCAAAACACAATAAAATTTTCACTTGCCTGATTACTCACTCAACAAGCCCTCCGTAACTCCTTGATTACAAGTACCACTGCGATAGCTTCCCTTGTAGTTTCCTCTCTAGATAATTAGTTGGTGTGTTGCCAGTTTATAAATTGTATATAACTACAAGCAAAATACAAACAAACACAAAACTACCAACCCAAGCACAATAGCAAAATAAGATTCAAATTAACAAAATCCCAATGTAAAAGCTTATTTAACATGAACGAACAGAAAAAAAAACCTATAAATCGATTTAAATACAAGCACCAATTAACAAATAAACCCTAATCGATACATGAAAAATTCATCTAAAAGCAAATTTTCAAATCAATTGGGGAAAGAAGATACCTTTCCCAAGATTTAGAGTTCTTCGAGCTGATCTCTATAATCTCTCTCTCGCCTTATCACTCTCTTTGTAATCTCTCTCTCGCCTTATCTCTCTATGTAATCTCTCTTTTGCCTTATCTCTCTCTGTAATCTCTCTCGCCTTATCTCTCTCTATTTCGAGTTTGTGTCTGAGTTGTGTGTGTTTGTATCTGAATATGTTTAGTCAATTGTTTTTTTTTCAGTCAAAACTCTTTTACAGCCCGGCAACAAAAATTTGCAAGCCCGCTAAGAAGCCCGCCAATTTTCCCCCAAAAATTTTAAAATCAAAATGTAACGTTTATCAATTTTCGTTGCAATTTAACCCGTACTTTGCTCAAAATTTATTCAATTGTAGATTTTAAAAAACGTTACAATACTTCTAAATTTGTAAAAACTTGTCAGTCAATAGCAACAATTTTTAAGCAATTTTTTCAGTGGGTGTTGCAATAGCCCATCTATGTTGTAGTGCGCGTGACAGTGGTGACGTGGCATCGACATTTTTTCTTTTGGGAAAAAAAATTTGGCTCTGCTATAGAATTAGAAAAAAATTTGGTTCGTGACAAAGCACTAGTTACTAGTACTAGTTAGAATAGTAGTGATCTAATAAGATCATAAACCAAATTAATTTTTTATTTTTAAAATATTTGTGAATATCACTAAATTAGATATATCTTGACATCCGTTCAGTTGGATCGTCGAGAAATCTTTTTTAAAAATAGAAACAACAATCCGTGACAAAGCACTAGTTACTAGTACTAGTTAGAATAGTAGTACCTTACTAAGATCTCCAACCAAAATAATTGTTCGCGAACAGATCGAGCTCGGATCGAGCTCGGCTCAGCACGAGGCTATTCGTGAACAACTCGAGTTCGGCTCAGTTCGGTCAAAGCTCGGCATGGTTCATTAAGAAATCAGCTCGATTCGTTAAGATCAAAGCTTGGCTCGGTTCGCTAATTTCAAAACTCGACTCGATTCGGTCAAAACTCGACTCAGCTCGATTCGGTTTGTGAACAGCCCTAATCCTATTTAGTATTTACTACTTGGATAATTATTATTTGTAACTTTTTTCTTTGATTTTAATAATTTTTTTCAATTTGATCCATCTTCTAATTCTGGAATATATGTTTCTTCCTTGTTATCCTCCTTTTAATAATTAAATAAATAACTTTCTCTCTCCTTTCTCCTTAGTGTAAATGAATTATTATGTATTTCAAAGAAACTTTTCCCTTCTCGATTTTATTTTATAAAAGTGAAAAATATGATCATCTATTTTCTAAAATTTGTGTATAACAGTTTTTTTAGTTAAAAAATACTGTCATATTTGGTTTGTAATTCTCAATTAATCCATAATGGATTTTTAAAAATAATTGTAATTTATTTTAAAAAATTTATTTCATATATATTAGTATATTTATATCTTGAAGGCATTACATTTTTAGAAGAAACAAATTATACACCATTACTAGTAAAGTAATTAGGCAAAAATTACAAGCCTAATTGCTCTTACGAAAAATAAAAAAAAATGATGTTTGTAAATACTTATTACTAGCTTAAAACCTGTGCGATGCACGGATTTTTTTTGATATTATATGAAAAGTTTTCATTATTTGAATCAATTTTTTTAAAACATAATTTTTGGAGGCTTAAATTTTTAAATGAGATTATTTGATGGTAATTATATAAATGTTATTCATGATAATTCTAGAAAATAAGGGATTTTAATTAGAAATTTAGAAAAGACGATGGATTTTAGTTGAAAAAGGTAATCGGTTAATTATTAGTAATTAAAAATTATTTTTTTATTTATTAGATAGAATGTCCATGATATAACTGGAAAAATAGAGGAGGATTTAGTTAGAGAAAATTAAAAAGGTAACATGTTTTAGGTGAAAAAGGTAATTGATTAGTTTATAGTAATTATAAGTTAATTATGTTATTTTACTAAATAAATAGCTTGTAATGTTTTTAGATAAAGTGAAAATATTGTTGTCCGTGATATTTCTAGGAAAAGAGGGATTTTAATTAGAAAATATAGAAAAAATGATATGTTTTAACTGAAAAAGTTAATCAATTAATTATTAGTATTATCATATTACTATTTATTTTATTACATAGAACTGCCCTTAATATAATTGAAAAATGAGAGATTTTAGTAAGAGAAAATATAAAAAATAACGTGAAAATTAAAAAGTTGACATGATTTAGGTGAAAAATAATTGATTAATTTATATACTAATTATAATTTAATTATGTTCTTTTAATAATTAAAATTGTACCAAGTGTTTTTTAGAAAATGAGAAATTAACGTTGCCCGTGATATTTCTAGAAAAAGTGGAACTAAATTAGAAAAAATAGAAAGATGATATGTTTTAGTTGAAAAGATAATCGGTTAATTATTAGTTTTGAAATGCATGGGTTTCTTGCATTATTTTATAAATTTTATTTAATATTATAATTATGGTTTTATATAATCATTTTTTTAATAATTTTTAAAAATTTTAATTTGATATAATTTAATATATTGTACTCATGTTTACGGATTATAATAATGTTTCCATATTATAAACAACGTATATGATTTTAAATATATTTTATTAATAATTAAAAAATTTGGTGTGATATTTTCGGGTATGTATTAATGATTGTAAGAAATGAAATATTAATAATTGAAAGATGTGATACGATTAATCTTTTTAGGTGTTTACAAAAGGTCATATCTTCAACTGAAAGTAACTATAAAAAGGCAATCGACTAATTACCATTGATTATATTATATTGTTATTTATTTTCGTTGTTATATTTTACTTAAAAATTATGGTGCTTTAACAGGTACCAAAACTTTTAATGTTTCAATTGACTAATTACCATTAATTTTATTACGGAGTATGTTAATCGACTAATTATCATTAATTATATTATGTTATTATTTATTTTAGGTGTTATATTTTTCTTGAAAATTATGATATGATATTTTCGGGTATATACTAATGATTGTAAGATTTGTTTTAAATTAAAAAAGTAACGTGGTTTAGTTCGAAGGGAAATATTAATGATGGAAAGATATGATATGATTGATGTTTTTAGGTGTTTATAAAAGGTAATATCTTGACTAATTACCATTAATTATATTATGTTATTACTTGTTTTAGGTGTATTTATTTTTTCTTTATAATAAAGGGTAAATAAGTAAATTCATGAAGTACCAAAAAACAGGTATCAAAACTTTTAATGTTTCGGCTTTTATATAATAGTATAGATATGATTTTTGAGTTATTCTATAATAATAATGTGGCAATTATCAACAAAAGAATAAGCTAAGAACTTTTACATGTCAACCACACGTAGATAAGTACATAAGTCCTATAACGCATAATTTGTTAAAGTCTCACCATTTTGATAATTAACTACTAATAATATTTACAATTATATATTGGTAGATTTTTTTTTTTTGATAAACGGGAAAATGATATTAAAAAGGCAAAGCCTTAGAGTTCCAAATACAAACCACATAATAAGTCACCATGGACTAGAATGATTACCACTGAAAACAAACTAAAATAAGCAATAAAGCCTCCTTTTATCACTAATCCAGAACCTACATCACCACTGCCAAGCCCATACTGAAGCTGATGCCACTAGCCCGACTTTCGCATAACTGCTTGATCGTACAATGCCCATTCCATTAATGCTTCTTCAGTCTGCATGAAATCTTCCTGAGAAGGAGGAACAGCATCTGCAAACTTATCATCCAAAGTACCGTTATCTGCTATCTTGATTCCTTTGGCTTTATGCTCCTGATTTCCAACTCTTCTGAGAAGATTGTTCAAGGTTCCACGAACTGCACTATCCAACACGTCTTTTACAAAAATGCCTTCATAAATTTCGGTCTCCAGATCAATCACTAATTTACCAAAGCATTTAGAGACTGGAATGAGGCTTCCACTGTCTATAATCTTGACTGCTTCCATGCTCATCAAACCATTATCATTGAAGGCATAGGATGATAGAACTTTAGATTTTCCTTTCTTATCTATCTTCAAGCCATGAGTATCCTTCTCCATTGCAAAAGAGAAAGAATCATTCTGAAAAACTTCCTTAGGGACTGATTCACTTTCGTTGGTACGATCAAACCTCACATTGACATTAAAATTAACAAAGAAATTCATGTTAACAGTAACATTAACATTTGCTTGGGTTATTAAAAAATGAGAGTCGGTTTTTCTCTCTAGCTTCTCTCTTCTTTCTCTCTCTAAAAAACCTAAACAATTTCTCCACTAGATCTAAATCAACCTTCCTGAAATCATCTTTTTCTTTTCTCTCACCTAAATTTCTCTTCTTTGTTCGCTCTAATGTCTCGGAAAAGGGTTTCCTTTATTGATGTCTCGTTGTTGGATTCTGAGGGATCGAGTGTTTGCCCCTTTGTGGGTAACACTGATAGGGTCGATGACTGCAAGTATGAGACGCAAGCTCGGGAGGGGCGGGCTCTAAGCCCGAGTCCGAAGAAGGTTTCCTTCGCGAAGAATTTGGTGACTTTGATACCATCGGAGAGGGGGAATCGAGTGAATGTTGCCCAGGGATCCCAATTAAGGGTGAAACTGGATAAGGAGGTTGGTAAGAAGGGTTTGTTGGTGGGGCCTGCTTCGGGGGTTGCCATGAGAACCAGAAGCTCCATCCACCTGAGTCGGGAAGGGACAGAGTCGGAACATCATCAGGGGTTGTCATCGACTCTGATCACGAAGAAAGTGTCCTTTACGGAAAATTTGGTTTCCTTTATTCCTTCTTGTAGGGTTCAACCCAACAAAGGGTTGGTGGATGCAAAGCGGAATCTTAAAACTTCAAGTCTTGGCCAATTGATTCGGCCTGGAGATTCTTCTAGACCTCTTTTTAATGAGGATTCCTTAAAGAGGCCTGCTGATTATGGTATGGGTGGAGATTTGGGGAAAAGGAGAAAGGCTAGTAACAAGAGGACATCGATCTTGATATGGAAATCTGGGATTGCTTCAAGGGCTCCTAGCTCCTGTAGGGCACAGGGGATTAAAGGTAATCTCGCTTACCCTTATTGCAGTATTGATGAATCTGTCCCATGTGATAACGAGGCCCTTTCTAAGGTGTCTGATTCAAAGGATGCTATTCATGATATGAGTAAAACAGATCTGGATACTTATTCTGAACTCACTAGTAAAGGGATATCTATGGAACCCTTGAAGGGTGAATATAAGAGGGAGGTAGTGGCCAATGATATGGATCTAATGGATGATGTTGTTGATTCGCATATGGTGGAAAATGCTGGAAAAAACATGAGGAAGAATTCTGTTGACACGAAGGGTCAAATCCCTGGTATTGGAGGAACTATGGACATCCATGGTGAGAATGATCCTGTAGTTGACGCAGGCCTGGTTAGGCCTAAAAAATGTGGTAACATTTGTTGTTAAGGGGCCGAATGAGGAAATTTTAGATAGGAGCTCTCTTATCCAGGAGATTAATTCTACTGAGTACAAAGATGGTATTCGAGAGCTCATTATTGAGACGCTGTTCCTTATTGAGAAGCTTAAACAACACATTGAGGCTGGGGGTTTCCAAATTCCCATCGTCAAAGAATTTGTTCCTTTTAGTGAGCTGGAACCGCTCACAGATGGGGCTGGCAGGTTCTATTGTAGGACGACCAAAGAGCTTGGGAGGTTGATTAGCAAGGTCATTCAGCTGCAGAATTTTATTCAAAGTAATGGTTTGGGTATTATCCAGGAGGAAGTTACAACAGGGGATCCAGGTATTCAGGGCCAGGATAAAGGAAAGGTATCTTCAAAGGTCGACAATGTTGAGGAAATTGTGGCACCTATGCTTGGAGAAGAGGCTTCTCCAATGAAGGATATCGCTACTGGTGTTCAGCCTGGAATCTTAGCAAAAGATGTGCAAGGAAGGGGCAAGGTTCGCCTGAAGAAATCAGAGATCAAGCGATGGAGAGCTGGCAGAAGAGGCCATTCTCATAAGACTTAACTAGATGGCTTAGTCGTTATGTTATGTTATGTTTTGTTTTGTTATGGTTTGTTTGGATTCTGTTGAATGTCAAATGATGTAAGGTCATTTAGGCTTGTATTGTTGGGATGTTGACTCGCGGGGTATGCCCCTAGAAGTGTTTTAAGTGGTTCCCCTTTGGGTATAAAATTTAATTAGCAAAAAAAAAACATTAACATTTGCTTGAGATTGAGGGACAGTAAAATCACGAGTATCAGCAGGAGATTCAGGAAATTCAACTACATACTGAGATAAAGAATCACTCCTATCCGGAAGCACCAAAGCATTATTATCAGGGACAAAATGTTCCATTTCCAAATCAGACTCAACTAACTCATTAGAAAGAGTAGGAGAGAGAGGGGAGAAGAATCAATTACCTCACCAAGACCATAGTAATCATCAATCTCAAAAGGTATGAATAGCCCCATTTCCATATTAAGGAAAGTTTTCAGTTCTCCAAAGAAACCTGGAGCAGCAGCAAAAGAAGACAGATTCTGCACACCATAAGTCGCCATATAATCTGCAGTTGCATTCATAGTAATAGGTATGAGTGAGGTCCTCCATTGAGTTAAGCCTTCCACAAATGTATTTGCATACAAGGTGTTGAACTGTCCCACCACTTCCAAAAGATCCTCTGCAATTACTTGGTCTTCTCGGCGTCGAATAGTATCATATACGCCTCTATTAGTTGATTAAATATGCACTTTGTATCTCCCCATGGAATTACAGTTGACAAGAGCTGCTTGGACTCCCCAAAGAAGAGCCTGCACTTCATTTCTCCCATGCATAGGACCCATTGCACCCTAGAGTTTTAACCCATCTGAGTCTCTAATAATCACTCCCACCCCATTCCTATTGCCATTCTCAAGGATATTATCAACTGATACGAAATGAACATTCACTTTGACAAACCACTCATCAGGAGGAGACCAGAAGTTATCCATAGAAGAGAAAAGATGGAGAAAAGACAGAGGCAATAAAACAAAGGGAAGAGAATAAAGAAATAATAGAACCATGGAAAGAATATATCCAGATAAAATGCTAGTTCCCAAGAAACAAAACGGCTAGAAAAGGAGGAGATGAGCCGCCCAAAAGAAGAAGAATGCATGTTTTTCTCGGGAGAGAACACTTCAGCCTTGGGTACATACAAAGAAAACACAGGAAACGAGGCGACTCCCCCTTGCAACTCTTCCTATAATGAATAATGAAATAAAATTATGAATTAGGAAGTAATGATATTTCAAAAGAATTAAAGGGAGATTATACTACTGAACTAAAGAACCTCAAGAGATAACAACATAGAGAGATAGCCCAGCCCAATACTGAAATAAAAAATAGGCCACAGGAGATTAAGTAGCATTGGCTAAAAATTAGTCCGGCAATCCAATTAATCTGAGAAGAAACCATTATCCCAGAAACAAGATATGAAATCCCTACTCAGACCTTTTTTCGCCAAATCATCAGCAACTTGGTTTAGTTCTCTTTGAACATAACTAAGTTTAGACCCTATTTCCTTTAACTCGAGGTCCGAATAAACTTCACCTGAAATTCCATTCAGTCTTTGTCGAAGATTCCAATCATTACCTTCTCTAAAGAAATTTATAGCATCTAGAGAGTCAGAGCATATTATCGATGAAAGATTTCCAAACTTTTTGTTCTTTAAAATATGAGCAACGTGTAAAATCGATAAAATTTCTCCTTCCAGACAGCAATTTGCTACACAAGGTCCTCAGAAAGAATGAATTACTTTTCGAGATCTGTTGACAATGTTTCCACCAATGCCACCTCCATGATTATTAGAAGAAAGGAACCCCCAAGCTCCATCCACTGTACACACTAAATCAAAAGCTTGATGTTTATACTTCCAAAATTCTCTGTGTAAATTGCCATAAAAAACTGCCACTACTCCGTGTGGATTGACTTTCCATAAAGGATCACTTGCAAACGGGATCAATCTAGACATCTTCCCCCACTCACCTACTCTAGTATGAATTACGAACTCCAAAGTAGACCTAGATAATCTAGTTCCAGAAAAGATGAATTCATTCATTGAAAGCCAGACCGTCCAAAGAGTAGCAGCTACCACCAGTCTCCATATCTTTGCTGCAGAATTATTCTTTATTACCAGGAGCAAAGATCGAAGAGAGAAAGATTCCAGAGAGGCCAGCTTATTTGAAACACTCCACCAGGATCCCACATAGCTCCATGCCCATCTTGCTAATTCACATTTCCATAAAAGATGATCCAGGTTTTCCACATCCTTCGAACACCATGGACATAAAAGAGAAATAGAAGAGATCCTAGAATGGGGAAAATAATTAGTAGGTAGAGCAGCCCACTGAATTTTCCATAGGAAAATAGAGATTTTTGGAGGAAATTTAGAAGACCAAATGCACCTCCAAATATTGTTCTGTTGTGATACCGAAGTTGGAATCCTTTGAAGACCTTCACTAAAGCTTTTAGAGGAGTAAGATCCCTTCCCTGGTTTCCATATCAAACAGTCCTGCCTCGTTTGGAAAATAATTGGCTCAACTATTGTTCTAAGATGGTCAACTCTCTCTATGTCTCTGATAGTAAGAGTTCTAGACCATAGAAGGTCATTGCTGTTAGAAGATGAGCCCCATAAAGTCACAAAGTCCTTGATAGTAGAATGCTTGAAGTTCAGAATTCTATAGAGACTTGGGTATTTGAACATCAAAGGTCCAGATTGATGCCACCAGTCTTCCCATAAGTAGATTAACTACCCATTTCCCAAAATCCATTCAAAGTTATTCCTGGATATCAAAGATGAAGCTTCTATCACTGAATTGACACTCAGAAAGCTTTTAACAATAGGAGAGTCAACCAAGTTAGAGGAAATAACAGACAGGTCATAGTTGACTATAGGGCCATATTTTTGAACCATAGCTTTATTCCATAATTTAGATCTATCCCAATAGCATTTCCACCACCATTTTGCTAAGAGAGACAGATTCTTGTACCGAAGATGAGAAATTCCAAGGCCCCCCAAATCCTTACTTTTACACAGCTTTTCCCAACTCAAAGTGTGGAGATTTTTCATAACTACACCCTCCTTCTCCACATGGCCCCATAAGAATTGTCTTCGAAGTTGTTCTAACTTAGAGAGAGCTGTCACAGGGATACGATAGAGATTGAACCAGTACACTGGCATGCTATCGATAGTGGCTTTAATTAGAATCAATCTACCTGCCATAGAGATACTGCTAGGATCCCATTTCCTAAGTTTATTTCTAACCCTTAGAATAAGAGGATCCCAATACGAAATTCTTTTAGGAGAGGTCCCTAAAGTTGCTCCTAAGTACTTGATTGGTCCCACCCCAACCTTGCATCCAAGATGATTCACCCACCCTTCTAAGTTGTCCTTGGCCTCACTAAAACCAAACAATTCACTCTTGTGAAAGTTTATTTTTAAACCCGAAAGCAGTTCAAAACACTTGAGAATCCTCTTTACCCCATTTACGGATTTATCATCATTAGCCAGGAAAAGTACAACATCATCCGCATATTGAAGATGAGAAATCTCCATTTCACTACCAGGCAAAGTAATTCCAAAGAAAATACCTTTCTCTCTAGCCCTTGAGAGCATTGCAGACAAGACTTCTCCAACCAGATTGAACAAAAGAGGTGACATTGGATCACCCTGTCTGATTCCTCTCCGAGGCTTAAATTCATCAGTGGGAGAGCCGTTGACAAGAATCGAAATACGAGAAGAGAAGAAGATGGACTTGATCCAGGATATCCATTTAGGGTTAAAATTCATAGCTTCCAGAGTATTAAACAAAAAATCCCAATCAATGCTATCAAAAGCTTTTTCAAAATCAAGTTTGAAAGCAATTCCCTTACACTTTCTTGCTTGGAGAGAAGAACAGATCTCATTGGCAATCATGATGCTATCAGTAATTTGACGTCCTTGAATGAATGCAGATTGAGTATCAGATACCAGAACATCCATTACTCTTTTCAATCTCTCTGCAAGAACTTTAGTGAGCAATTTCATGGAAGAGTTCATGAGGCTAATAGGATGATAATCTGAGGCATTCTGAGGGGAGTTTGTCTTCGGTATTAGAGCAATGAAAGAGGAGTTGAAACCTTGAGGTATGATACTATTATCATGAAACTTCTGGAAAAAACCCAAAACATCATCCTTAATCTTGTCCCATATAGCTTTCAATACTCCTGCGTTAAGACCATCCGGGCCAGGAGACTTATTTGAGTCAATATCTTTTAAAGCTCGATGAATCTCCTCAAGATCAAACTGCTTGACTAGTTCATGATTTACAGACTGGTTTAACCTGTTTAGAACTAAGTCTCCAATCAAGAAAATACCAGTGGAATTGCCTTTGCTGAGAAAATTCTGGAAGTGATTAAAGATTGCAGATTTGATCTCTAAAGGTTTTTGCAACATAATTTCTCTAGACTGTATCCTCCAAATATGATTAGCACTTCTACGATGAGCAATAGCTTTGTGGAAAAAGCTGGTATTTCTCTCTCCCTTGAGACCCCAAAGCATTCTTGCTTTCTGGCACAACATACTGGACTTTACATGGTATAGGTTATCCAAGTCCTCCTTGATCCTTGCCTTGTTCAGACTACAAAAATTCAACCGATCCGCTTCTTCTTGATCCTGTTCCTTTAGCCTAATTTTCTCATTGATATTACCAAAAGAACCACCATTCCATGATTTTGCAAAAACCTTTACTTTCTTCAACTTCGAACCCAAACTAAGAGCTTCTGATCATCACAAGTAGCACCTAAATGAGACAAGAAAGATCGATCTTCAAGCCAGCAATTAAAAAACCTAAAAGGTTTGGGACCCCAATTAACCTCCGAGCTTTTGAGAATGAGTGGTTTATGATCTGAATTTTTCCTATTCAGAGCCAACACACTCCAATTACCAGAATTGCTCCACTCCTGATTTGCAAATACTCTATCTAATTTACTCTTCTTGTTTGCTGGCCCAAACCAAGTAAAACGAGAGTTAATCAAAGGAACTTCCAGAAGATTCGCTTTTGATATAAAAGATGAGAAAGCTAAAGAATCTAACTTTCTGTAAACATAAAACTCTTTCTCTGAGCTATGTAGAACACAATTGAAATCACCTAGTAGAATGGTTGGAACACGCTCCAAAGTGAGAAGTTTGATATCAAGAATGTCTAGAGTTCACATTTCTCTGTCGGTTTTTGAGGAGCATATATGTTAACACATATAAAAGACAAATTAGATAATTTGCAGACCTCTTTCACCATAATCCAGTGTTTAGAAACTTCAGTCATTGAAATTTCAAATAAGTCTTTATTCCAAAGAGAGAGTAAGCCTCCTGACAATCCTTGAGATTTCACTTCAGCCCACCCCACATTTCCTCCCATACCCAAAGATTGAATTGACTTTTCCATCCATGTTTGACACTTTGTTTCCTGTAGGCATAAAAACGTAACCTTTGATTCCTGAACCACTGATTTAACATTAAGCCGGTGAGCTTTGTTAGAAGCTCCCCTTACATTCCAGCTTGCAAAAACTTGATGATTCATAAAAAGATAAAAAATGAATAATGTCTGAACGGGGCATTACACTTGGAGATTCTTCTTAATCAAATTAAGGGTAGCCTCCGAGTCATTAACAGGGATTAGCCCAATTTGAATACCTGTGTCTAAGATTGCCTGAGCTTCATCTTGAACAATCATCACCAACCCCGATTTGTTAACAGAATCATCCACTAGTCTCTTCCTTCCTCTCTTAGAGGGCACCTTGAATTATTTGTTTTCTTTGTTACTTTTCTTTTTCTTGGGTGGCCCCCTATTACTCTTCAACTTGAGACTATTTATATCCTTCACCAGAGATGGTTGAAGAGAGGATAGAACTGCTAAATCTTCTCCAATGTTGTCTATAAGTACAGAGGATGATGTAGCTTTAGCTGAATCCGACATCGACATATCATTAGATATGTCCCTAGGTTCCCACATCCATCTATGTTGCCCTTCTTTCTCTGATACAGATACTTCTGAATCAGAAACTGAACCAGTGCGAGGTGTTACCGGATTTATGAGTGAGCCCGAATCCGAATTATCAACAGAAAATTCATTTTCTCTATTATTGTCACGGTGTTGACTAGGGGACAATGCTTCTAAAGATAATCCTCTAGGAGATAAGTAATCAGTTACCTTTTCTTCTATTGGAACCTTACATCCCTTGCCTTGGTTACCATTCTCTTGGGAAACTTCATGAACAGGGCTTCCAAATGAATTCACACTTCCTGGTCCTTTGGAAGAATCAGGGCTACCAGTATTCCCATCATCTGCGTGAAAGGGGAAGAAGGCACCCTATTCTCATTTGCGGAAGTATTAAGCGGAGCAGGAGAGGTAACCATTAGATCATTAAGTAAACCAGACTGGAAATTCAAGGTCTCTATACTCTTTTTTCCCCCATAATGATCTATCCTCAAATCATCGCATTCCACAATCCCACAGCTAAAATTCATATTGAGAAATTCACAGTTGACAACTGAAATAATATTAAGAACTTCTTTAGTTTCAATAAGAATTCTTGGACATTGATAAAACCCTTCCTCGTCAAAGATGGTCTCATATCCAACAACATTTCCAAAAGGGGATAAAATTTTACAGAAGTTTTCCTCCTTCCATGCTACCATTGGAAGTCCACGACATTCCACCCAGGTTCTTCTATTCAATCTCAGATCTTGCCACTTAGCATATTATACTTTCTCAAAATCAATTGATAAGAAAAGAATGTAAATATCTGATAGATCTGACTCATATTGGAAGTATGCAATAAAGGTATTATTATAAATTCCTCTTACAATTGCATCCTTGAACCCCATGCCCTCCAGAATGTGGTTTACAGAATCTGGATTTTCATTCTTGATAGTTTGGATCCAAATACTACTAGCCATCTCCTTCATGAAGGACTCAGTAGTTTCTAACTTCATACATTTCTTCTTTGTGCCGTCTTGAATGGAATTAACCTTCCCAGAATTACTCTTGAAGACATTCGTTTCTGAGTTTGAGTGGACTGTTTCTTTAGAAACGGAAGGTTCTCTATTCTTAGACTTACTCCAAGAAACTGATCTGGTAGTTGAGCTAACCTTGGCACTAAATTTTGAGGATGAGCTCTCTTTTCTCTTAGATTTAGCAACTGACAGATACAACTTGCTATTGTTGAACAATTGCCCGTTGAAAGTTTTGATTAGACGATTTGCTTCATTCACATCTACTGCCTCAATAAATCCCACCATATTGTTGTATTTATCTTTCTTTCTGGGCAGAATAATATCTTTGAGTTTACCCCTTTTTTGAATAGAGCCCATAAATCTTTAGCCATCGTATCATTTGGAAAACCAGTCACAAAGATCATATTACCCTGCAATTTAACTCCCCCTGACACCACTGCCGGTTTCTTTTTAAACTGTTCTTTCGGTGGGGCACTAGAGAGAAGAGCTTCCTTGAAAGTTTTCTTCTCCATTGACATAGAACTATTCTCCACCAACACAAGCGACTTGTGATGGATATGACCTAGAGCTAAAGAAATAGCTTTGTCGTTTAAGATTTTGCATCAGCAAGCACACTTGGTTCCACCATCTTCTTGTTAGAGTTAATGAATTCCAACATCACTTTGAAATTCTCAGAGAGGTTCTTGACTTCAGACATATCATTATCCCTCTTTTGCATCCCTTCCTTAGACAAATCTTTCTTTTGCACTGTATTAGATCCCCCCTCCATTTCAACCGAGTATTTTCCCCCCTCCTTTCTCTTATTGACTTTCACAAAATCCCTTTTGCACTCTAGATCGATCTCTTTTGGCCTTAAGTGATCCAGAATGAATTTGATTAAGCGCCATTCGAATATCCTCCTCATTGCCTTTGTATAGGTCTCTCATAACATTTGGATGAACCAGATCCTTGTGTTGCCTTATAAACTCCATTAGCAATCGCTCCTCTTGGATTAGTGTAGTTGAATCCTTTCCCACCTCATATCCCATTTCCTTCAGATTAAGATTATTTGCCTTCACCCACCAGCCTTTATTATATAAAAAGGTCTGGATTTTGATTAGAGTATCCTCTTCTCCTTTCAAACCTTCCAGAAGCCAGTCTGTCGGAATCACCTTCTTTAGAAACTGAATCCTGGCCATCGCTAAATTAACCCATTGCAAATTACCTTTAGCTATAGCTTTAGACATATCCTTTTCCAGAAGGAACCAGTATTTCAATATCTCTGACTCTAAATTCCTAGATGCCTCATCTATTCCTTCTTCCAGCACATCAGTAGAGACATCTCCCGAACCTTTAAAATCTATGATATGATTCCCTATCCTCCGAGTAACTTCACTTGGATTATCATTGATAAAATTGAATTTTGGTGTGCTAACCCTAGATCCCCTTTTCCCCATCTCTTCCCTCTCTAAAGTTATTTTTACCTACCATTATTTATTAGTAGGTAAATTATTGGTAGATAAAGAACATATTTCTTGTAGTAGTGAATCTATATATATTATAATGCCTGGAGATCGGAAATGCACCAGAAGAGTTTAAGGTATTTTTTTTGAATTTTCGTTTTTTTTTATTTTTTTATTAAAATTATTTTCTTGCATTAAATAGCTATTAATGATATTTTAATTAGTCATTAATTACACCTATTAAACATATATTAAATTTCTCTATTTAATTTGTTTAAAGATTAGCAAACTTTATTTGAACATTATAGTTATTATTTCAATATTAAATATTAATTATATATAGTTAAGTTTATTTTTAGGTAAAATGATGACTAAAAATTGTTTATATTGCGTTCTTTTTTATTCCCTATTCAAGATCACTGTAATTTCTTTTCAGATTATTGTGGTCAGAACTTCTCGAGCAATTTTTATTATCAATGATTGTGAAAGTCGTAATAAATTATGGAATTACAAGATCTTTACTTAATATCTGGAATTTGTATGAAAACAATATAGACAAATTTTTAGTTTTGCACATGAATAAATTATACATGTGTTATGATCAATCGATTAAAGTTAACAAACCCAACCATTTTATCGGAAGATAAAATGGATAAAAAAGCTATACACCCATTGTTTCATCATATTGTGTCGAAAAAAATTAATATTCTAATTAAATAAATTCTTACATTTTTATTGAATATGTACATTATGAGAGAGGTGTTGGCTTTGAAAAACATAATTAACCTTAACTTCTTAAGCAATCTTTATTATCAATGATTGTGGAAGTTGTAATAAATTATGGAAGTACACAATTCTTTATTTAATATCTGAAATTTGTATAAAAATAATACATACAGATTTTTTAGTTTTGCACATGAATAAATTACACATGGGTTGTGACCAAACTAATTAAATTGAACAAACCTAATAATTTTATCGGAAGATTAAATTGATAAGAAATTTATAAACCCGTTGTTTCATTAAATTGTGTCAAAATAAATTAATATTCTAATTAAATAAATTCTTACACTATTATTGAACATGTATATTATGAGGGGGCGTCTGCTTTAAAAAAATGTTATTAAGTTATTTTCAATATTTGTAACTTTTGATTGTAAAGATTATGTTCGTATCGTAATTTTTATTTTTTTATGTTTGTGATATTTTTAAGATTATCCATACTTTGGATATATAATGAGAGTATTTTTCCAACTAATAATTCATGTAAATTGTGTTTATATCAATTTTTTTAGGAAATTCATAAGAGACCAATCAATTTTTAAAAATAATAGAAATTAATTTATCTGTTTTCAGTACTTTAAAATAAAAAATTTATAAACCACGCGAAGCGCGGATAAATTACCTAGTATATTATAATAGTAGGAGATCAAAGAGGTTTTCACTCTGAAGCTTCAAAAATATTTTTCTTGCTTTTTCACATTTTTGATTTTGTATTAAAATAATTTCCTTACATTTAATAGGATTATAATTAGTCATTAATTGTACCTATTAAACTTATTAAATACACTTTATTTTATACTTAAAACAAAATTTTAGCCAATAATTATTATAATTATCTATATAAAATATTTCAGTTATTATTATTTCTTTATTAGAACATTATAATTATTATATTAATATAAAATATTAATTATCCATATAAAAGTACAATTATTTCAAGGTAAAATGATAAAATAAAATTATTTATATAGTTCATTTCTAATCCTTATTCAAAATCGCTACAATTTTTTTGGCATTAATAAATAAATTATTTTAACTTTTCGATAAATTCGTAATTTGTGACCGTGAGAATCATGATAAGATACGGAAGTATCTAAATTTTCCAATTAACATCTGCAATTTAAATACAAGTAATATTATATAATTTACTTTTACACATGAACAAATTACACATGGGATGTGACCAACTCGATTAAATTGAACTAATCAAACACTTTTCTTTATTGAGTAAATCAATGAAAAAGTTATACATTCGTGATTTCATTATATTGTGTTGGAATAAATTAAAATCCTAACTAAACAAATTCTTATACTATTACTCTCTCCGTCCCAAACAATTCTTTACCTTTATTTTTACACTTTCTGGCATGCATTTTATGGTGTATTTTAAGGATAATTCCATAACTTATTTTAAAAAATTTCTTCTTTTGTATAAAAACATATACATTATATTTTATAAAAAAAGAAAATTTAAAAATTAAGTTATGGAACTACCCTTAAAATGCACATTAAAATGCGTGCCAGAAACCTTATTCTGAAAGGTAAACAATTCATCGGGACTGAAGGAGTACTAATCAATTAATCACGCATGTGTGTTATGAGACGGACGTCGGCTTTTAATAATGTTTTATTTAATATTTTTAAATTTTTATTATAAAAATTATGTTGGCATTGTAATTTGGTATGGGAAAAAAATAAGAGCTCTTTATGGAGTTGATAATATGTTAGAGGAACTTCATTTTGTTTAAATAATTAATTTTAAACGACTTAGTGTTTATTCAGAATCCAATATATTTTAAATTCATTTTTATTGGAGATAGAAAATAATTACATGTACATATTTATTATAAGATTTAATATAAAAGTATTAAAATATGTGAGTACCATTTTGAACATGTGTCCATGAATTTAAATTTAATATTACATACAAAAAAAAGTTATTACAAATGCTCAAAAAAATTAATCAAACGAATAGATACAGGTGTCAGATCACTCCGAAAGATATGAAGCATGATTTACAAAATGCATTTGAATTCTGTTTTGTTTGTCATATAACCAAATTTATCGACAAGTTAAGTCAATCACACTTCTTATCACATTTACAATATGCTTTTTTTTCGTCGTACAAACAAATTTATCAACAAACTAAGCAATCACATATTTCATAATACCATCGACAACAAAAATAATTCAAAAATGTTACTTTCACTTATCCATTGTCAAATTTTACAAATGTTTATCAATATTGGATTTTAAAAACATTTTTCTATGCAACAAAATAGACGTCATTAATATTTTCGAAAATAGTATTATTAACACTTACGAGTTTAACAGAAACATGTTTTCTTTCTGCTAATTCTTTTCTCCATAATTCTTAAACATTCAAATTTAATTACATATTACTCCGTTTCAATTTATCATATCAACTTTTAAATAATAAAATTCAACGAACAATGATTTTATGTATACGATTATTAAAAATATTTTCATGTCGCGCTTTTGTTACCTAGTTAACTTTAAACCTTAAAAACCTAAAAAAAATAGGAATATTACTTATATTCACCCAACAAGTAAGTAGTGAATTAGCTGTAAACCTAATAAATAGGAGTATTACTTACACCTTAACAAACTGTTATATAAAATTTGAAGTAGAGATGTATTAGGATGTTAGCTGTGAGTTCTTATTTTTTTATCATTTCATTAAGTTGTATTATTTTGCACAATAAAAGTGTGACATTTAGTATAAAATTTGAAGTAGAGATGTATTAGGACGATGTTAGTTGTGTACGTGTTTTTTATCATTTCCTCGTTCAGTTAGTTAGGATCATCTAAGTTGCATTGTTTTGTAGAATAAAAGTGAGACGTTTTAACGTGAGGATCATTTAAGTTGCATTGTTTTGCAGAATAAAAGTGTGACGTTTTAATGTGCATCTCATTTTTTTTCTCTGTTTTAAAGCAAACAAATATATAAGTAAGATCATAAAAACTTTTTTAAATACAAACTTACAAATTTTTCTCGTTCAACACATTTAAAACTTTGATTCAACATCATTTATCCAATAATAATAAAATGTTTATTGAATACACATATTTTAATTCGTCAAAATTCTTTTGGGGTTCACCAATACCAAAATAGGATATAAAAATATGAAATTTTATTTGTTTAATATAGATGCGTTGAACCGTAATTAAAAATTTGTTGACTAAATATTACATAATTTTCGACTATCCTTCTAGGGTTCAACAATACCAAATTAGGGTATAAAAATATGAAATATTATTAATTTAATACAATTTTCTTAATTATAACAATGTAAAATTATTTTATATATTTGGATTCAATACAAGTATAACTATTGTTTCAGATGATGTTGAACTCAAGTTATATATCTGTTGAACATCCATTATAAGAGAATTTCAATTTTTCGTAAAAAATATTGCAAATATGTTTTAATAAATTATAAAATATTATAAATATGTTTTTGTTTCCAATTATGTGTATTGAACAGTATTTTAATTATTATTTAATAGATGATGTTGAACCGAAATTAAATATGAGTTGAACAAAAAAAGATTATAAATTTATATTTAATAAAATTTTTATTGCAACTCAGCCCTAAGTAAAAATCTGGTATTTAGTTTACACAACAAGGTTGTTACAATTCAAAGTTAAAAACGTGACACTCACTCTATTTTACCACAACCTGTTATTTTATTCATTCATTCTATTCTACTCTCCTCTGTGCATGTATATAAATAGTAGCCCTTCCTCCCTTTCCAAATTATAAGTGTATATGTATAGCTAGTGCTTAAATTAACCACCCCTATTATATATACAAAGCAATTGTAGCAACCACACCATTATATGTAGCACTGATTTTAGGCTACGGTTCTGTTAAATGGTGGCATATTTTCACCAGCGAGCAAAATTTGCTTGTTTGTTAAATTGCTCTCCCTCTTTAATTTTACCTTCGAATTCACTGCTAATCGTAGGAGTTTTGGGTCTTTGGGTTAAGTTTAGTAGCAAAGGGAGCTATGGTTGGTCTATAACAAGCTTCTCATTGTCAACTTTACCCAATTCCCTTGTGGTAGGAGTTCCTTTATTACAGGCAATGTATGGTCCATCTGCAGTTGATTTAGTTGTTCAGTTGTCCGTCGTTCAAGCCATTATTTGGTTAACGCTATTGTTATTTGTGCTTGAATTTCGACGAACTCAAATTGGATGTATGGAAAGTGATCAAGAAATTCAAGTTAGGGACAAAGATTTGGAAGGAGATATGAGTGACGGCGATGAAATTGCTGTTGCTCCATCGTTTTGTTATGTAATGATGATGGTGTGGCTCAAACTTGCAATGAAATTCATTGATCACTTTCCATACATCCAATTTGAGTTTGTCGAAATTCAAGCACGAATAACAACAGTGTTAACCAAATAATGGCTTGAATGACGGACAATTGAACAACTAAATCAACTGCAGATGGACCATACATTGCTGTAATAAAGGAACGCCTACCACAAGGGAATTGGTTAAAGTTGACAAAGAGAAGCTTGTTATAGACCAACCATAGCTCCCTTTGCTACTAAACTTAACCCAAAGACCCAAAACTCTTACGATTAGCAGTGAATTCGAAGGTAAAAAGAGGGAGAGTAATATAACAAACAAGCAAATTTATGGCATCATATTGCTCGCTGGTGAAAATATGCCACCATTTAACAGAACCGTAGCCTAAAATCAGTGCTACATATAATGGTGTGGTTGCTACAATTACTTTGTATATATCTTGAATTTCTTGATCACTTTTCATACATCCAATTTGAGTTCGTCGAAATTCAAGCACGAAAACACAGCGTTAACCAAATAATGGCTTGAACGACGGACAAATATTGAACAGCTAAATCAACTGCAGATGGACATACATTGCCTGTAATAAAGGAACGCCTACCACGAGGGAATTCGTTAAAGTTAATTGACAAAGAGAAGTTTGTTATAGACCAACTATAGATATGGGATGAATTGATTAAACATACAGGTGGCATTTAGAGATGCCAAGCATCTTGGAAGGCTCTATATTGATCATGTCCGGAGCTGGAACAGGCACCTCTATGTTCAGCATGGGTGACCCGACTCCGTTGATCCATTTTTGTAATATTGTTTTAATTAAGACGATGAATATAATTAATTAAAATTGATATGGGTTTTGGATGCAGGACTGTTCATGGCTAGGCAAAAGAAAGTAGTAGCATGTGGGTCCAGTCTTACAACCATAGGCATGGTTCTGAAATTTGTTGCGGGTCCAGCTGCCATGGCCATTGCTTGCGTTGCTGTTGGTTTGCATGGAAATGTTTTACGTGTTGCAACTTGCAAGCAACCAGATCAGTACCCTTTGTCTTACAAATTGAAGTATTAATCCATCACTTCTTTCATCACAAAAGTTTTTAAAAATAAGATATGTTAATTGCCCGCAGGCTGCATTATCCATCACTTCTTTCATCTACGCCAAGGAATATGGGCTGCATGTAAGGCTGCAAATTGATCCAGATTATTTGTTATCTCAGCTTATATTCGTTTTATAAATGATTTAAATCTTGTAGAAAAATCAAATATGAATAAATATGATCTCGGATATGGACACCATGCTCAGATTAAGTTTCATATTATTAATTATAAAATGATTCTACCTGAATATGATTCATGATCCGTTTTCGGTTCAAATCCAAATATGGATCATAGTTTTAGTTCATTACATATTTAATCAAATAGTGTAATAGAATTTCTTAATTTCATTTATAACTAACTTTTCAAAAAATACGAATTATCCATCCAATTAATTATCATTATATACTTAATAGATCATTTATTTAAGTTTTTAATTCGTGATTATTATGTTTTTATAATATTATATTTATTTTAGAATAAATGATCATTTATATAGTTCAAATAAAAATAATACCCAATGTTTTTTTTTTGAGTAATGAGATAATTCAATAACAAAAAGTCATACGGCATCTACATAAACAGTCGAGTCGAACAAACAAAATACAGAAACAATCACTGATATTTAGTGAACCATATTTGTCGCGCATCCGATGGATCACAAACTACCCTGTTTAAAAAAGGAAAAGTTCATATTCGGTACAGATCCGAACCTCAATATCCATGATCAGTTTAGATCCGAATAAAATGATTCCAAACCCAAATCCGAACACGATAAAAATAAAATAATCTGATACTTGAATAAATGGATGTCCAGTTCTACACGAATCATTTTACACCCCTACCTGCATGCCAATGTGCTCAGCACCGGTAAGTTGTCTGTTTATTGAACTCATCCATATGCATACATAATACAATGATACATGATACATATTTTTATCTTTAAAATATGGACGATTGGACACAAAATCTTAAATTACCGTAAGGCAATTTTGTAGTATTTAAAACAAAGAAATGTATGTAAATACTAAAAGAACTAACATACTCAGGTGTTTGATTACTGAATGGAAAGATACGTACATCAGTAATGATTATAAAATGAGAGTACATGCCTATTTAAATATTACTGGGAGGTTAGTGATACTCAGCAACGACTCCTATTATTACTCTACTGAACACCTACTTCTACTCCATCACTCCATGACCTGATCAGCAGCTACTTTCTAGGCATGCAACAACAGTCACGACAATGCAGAGATAAAACAAACGTTTTACAAGTAAATAACTAAACAAAACAAATAATTAATAACGACTAAATTTAAGATTATTCCAACAATCACCCCCATAATCTTAAATTTACGAAGCACTTCTCTTCATATGTGATGCACTTCTCACCACCATCAAGTTTGATGCACTTCTCATCAAAAAACACATTTTTCCATAATCTTAAATTTACGAAGCACTTCTCTTCATATGTGATGCACTTCTCACCATCATCAAGTTTGATGCACTTCTCATCAAAAAACATATTTTTGGAGCACTTCTCTCCATGGTGCAAATAATCACCCATAATTCTAAAACAAAAATGCATCCATGGCCACTTGTGCCACGATTTCTTCCACGCACATCTGCCTTGTGCCTTTTTTTTTTAACCTCTTGAACCTTTTTGTGTTCTTTCCCAGGAGCTTCATTACCATGAGATTTTCCCATAACAAAACCACCAAAAAATCAACTTATTTCTTCTTTCTCGGCTGGTTGCACATGGACAAACTGTTAGAATAAATCATGTATATATACAACATAATAATATACATAATAATATACATGAATCTCCTGATCAAGACTATGAGTATAATTAATAGCGGAAGCGTACCTGAATCAAAAGAGGCCATTAATGATCGTGAGAGAGTCCGAAAAGCGCAAGTACTTGAGGGCTTTGATCTTCACTATTCTCCTCTATACATAAGGATGGGGTGTGTGTATTTTCTGAATATTATGAGAAGCGTAACTTTTGTTCTTGCATAAGATTCATTATATAGAGGGAATAATGGGACCAACCCTAATGGGCTAAACTCATAACCGTCCATCAAAGTTATGGGCTTGGGTACTTAAGCCATTATAAATAAATATATCTAAATAGATGTATATTAGATGTAATAATTAAATATATATTAAGTGCTATTTATATATTTAATTATTAATTAGGCTCAAGTCTTATTTAGATGATTAATAATAAAACCCGATGGGCCATAAATAATGGATTGGATCCCGTCGAATCCAACATTCTCCCACTTGGCCGAGGGTCAGTATATCATCAACATACATATAACAAGACTTTTATTACTGAGCATTACATCCCATAAGACAGGCTAAATCTTACATCATACAAGAACAGAATTAAAGGTAGTATCATACTCATGTATAAATATGAAACCGTCCTCCAGTTACAATCCAAGTATAATTATAAAACTTAACAGAGATACTAGCTTAAGTCATGAACAACATAATATTTCATAATCAATAGCAAATCAATATGTCCATGAGGTCCTTACATAATTGTTTGTTCCATAAACTTCGAATGTGCACAATAATAGAAGTAACAAACTAAATACTTTGTCCAAAAACCATAACATAAGGTGATCACAATACTAGTGTCTTACAATAAAATCCATGAATCAATAAGAAAGATTATCAACCAAACCCATGCTAGCAACATGTTCTCGAAAGAGATTGGGCGGTAAACCTTTTGTCAATGGATCCGCCAACATAGCAACTGTACTAATTTGCTCAATAGACACTTGTTGTTTTTGAACTCTTTCTCGCACTACAAGATACTTTATATCTATGTGTTTTGTCGCATCACTTTTCTTGTAGTCTTTAGAGAAAGAAACAGCAGCTTTATTATCGCAATAAATTTTCAGTGGTCTAGAAATAGTGTCAACTATTTTGAGATACGTGACAAATTTCCTCAACCATAGAGCTTGCTTCGTTGCCTTATAGCAAGCCACAAATTCAGCTTCCATTGTAGAAGAGGTATGCAGCGACTGCTTAGCACTTTTCCATGATATAGCTCCTCCAGAAAGCATAAAAATGTAACCTGAAGTGGATTTCAACTCATCTCACTAGTACAGAATAGGCTTTTAGCGTCGGTCAAAATAGCCTTTAGGCGTCGGTTATTTGGCGTAGTATATGAAGGCGACGCTATAGGTATAGGCCTATGGCGTCGGTTAATTGGGCGACGCATATAATGTACTAATAGCGTCGGTTATTTAAATAACCGACGCTTAAAGTCTGTTTTAGGCGTCGGTCATTTAAACAACCGACGCTTAAAGTCTGTTATAAGCGTCGGTCATTTAAACAACCGATGCTTAAAGTCTGGTTATAGGCATCGGTCATTTAAACAACCGACACTTAAAGTCTGTTATAGGCGTCGGTCATTTAAATAACCGACGCTTAAAGTCTGATTATAGGCGTCGGTCATTTAAACAACCGACACTTAAAGTCAATTTTTTTAAAAAATAAAAATAAAAATTGCAATTCTATTATGAAACAATACATTTTCAGAAACATAATACATGATACAAAATCAAGAATGAGATCTAATTAATAAACACCAAATTATATACAAAATCAATCTATACATGATGCATAATCAAGAATGAAATCTAATTAATAAACAATATATAAGACTACTCTACATTTTACAAGTCAATACTGATTACAAAGTACACAAACTGATCTAATTTCTCTAAGTTCTTCAGTAGCCTGAATACACAAAAAAAACTCAGATAACATTTTTCCTCCCATGACTGCAACAATGGTACACATAGCTTGTCCTCTGAAGCCAGAAACAACACTTACATTTTGGAAAAGAGTGAATTTACAAGATTCCACCAAGTACAATGCCAAATGGATTCTCATCTGCAGCCAAACCAATAGTTTCTAGCTGAAAAAGTAACAGTGATAACAATGTAAGTAGTGTAAGAAAATACATGCTGCAAGTTCTAGTTCTAAGCATTTGAAGGAAAAGATCAGTTTCACAAAATTAAAAGGCAAGACATATAAAACCAAATCAACTGTTGGATACGGAACTGCGCATCAGCATCAAGGTGCTCTGTTTCAGGAAAAACAAACAGATATAAATTGATAAATTAGGGTAAAAGAATAGATAGGAAGACTAAATATTTAAATGCCAGACTCTAATACAATGATCTGGAAGATACATTGTTTTTTGTAAGGCAAGACCGCTGCAAGTCTACAACAAAGCATTTTTAAAGTACATGGGAAACCCCATATTCATGCGAGTGCATCATGACTTAGCAGATACTTGATTGCCCCTTTTCTTAAACATAAAACTTAAAAGTAACTAGCTCCAAATTAATCCTTGAATTTTTGCCTATATGTTATATGTTTCCTACACAATTAACTTAGTATCACTGTCCTAGTAATTATATTGACATTGTGAGTTAAGAAGGATACTGGTATACACCTCTTTCTGAATGGACAATTTGATGTCTGAGAAGCCTGACATAATTCAGTGTTTATAACTGAAGTCGAGCGCTAATTATTTCATAAAATCCTATATTCATCTTGATATGGATAAATCAAATATCACTTGCTATAGTGTGTGTAGTTGTTAAGTGACTATTTTCATTTTAAATAGTAATGTATCTCTAGAAATTAATTAACTGGATTTGATCCACTGAAATAAAAAAGCAATCTACACTTGAAAAGCTGTCATAACTCAGGTTTACTCCTGGTCACTATATGCCAATTACATTTTGGAGACTATGAGAGAACATTTTATTGAAACGTTGTAGAAGATCTGAATGTACTCAACTCCCAACAAGTTTTGAATAGTTGATATTCATAAAAAATACAAAGGAAATTGAAGAAGTAGTGTCTGGAAAAGAAAGTTCATCGTTCGGAAATGTTTTCGACCAATTTAATTTTTTACAGCTGAAACGATGTCTGTGTACATTTCCCTTTGCAACAAGACCCACACTAACACACAAAAGTTAGCAACGCCATATTGCACAACTGCGGTCAACCATGAAATTTGAAATGATACAGTGACTTAAGTTTAGTGTACAGCATAATGAACATGAGCATCTATATTATAGGATGATAAGTATTAATTGATTTACCATCTTCTTTAATTGAAGCACACATTCTTCTCACCAGATGCATAATTAAGCTGTTGACAATTCCTTCAAGGTGCTCTTCATTTTTCCCGATGGTTAAGAGATTCTTCACTGCATCTGTAAAATAATATTAAGAGGAAGTAAGACACACATACCAAAAGACCAGCCCAACAAACTACTGAAACTGCATACTCAGGCAAGCTTATAATTTTAAAATGACAATTATCAAAGATGGTAAAATGGTAACCCTTGCAACCTTTTATTGATTCAAGAAAGAGAGGGATCAAACAATAGAATATTAAATCATTACTATTGTGACCCATGATGAATAACTACATAAACTTCGGCCTTTACATGAATTCAACCTCAGAACATAGAATATATGTTAATGGGTATCTTGTTCATATGCATATGCGATTATGTATATGTAAACCAATAAACTCGCATGTATTATTATTGTGACGGAATGCTGGTTAGGGAAAGACAATCGGACTCGCTAAAGGCATCTTCATGCCTTTAAATGATGGGAATTTTTTTAATATTAGTCTTGTATTAAGAAACCTATCTTCCATAATCTCATATGTACTTGTAGTCAGTGGTTACATCCTCAGTTTCTCAGAATGCTAAAAGCAATTCTCCAATAAGATTCATGAAAATCTAGAAGTCATATTAGAAATTCAAAACTTTATAAACTGACGACTTCGGGTGACAGTTAACAATTCAAGATTTTTAGTTACCAAGAACGAAGTCCACAGCCTGGTGCAACCAGCTCAGATATCTAGTATCGCCTACCTGCAAGAGAGTTCAAACACAAACAAAAATAGTAAAAATATTTACACAAGCTTATTATGTAATTATGTCATTATTAGTAAAAGTTCCTAGAGAAGGCTCTTGCAGGCTTCAATAGAAGCAGCCTGTGAATCTAACAAAGCTTGCACAGAAGGACTTGAAGTTACAGTCCCCAAGGCAGCAGAAAGCACATGTTTCTGGAACATGTCATCCTCCATCTTCTTCAAAACCTCCTCAACCACCTTGAAGTCCAGTTTCCCTGCTAAAACTAATTTGCCCATTATCTCGCCAAAATTGTTTGGTGCTTTTGGCAAATCTATGCCAATATCATCCAGGTTGGAACCATAGAGAAGACATCCGCCCTGTATGTCACTTGCTGTGAGCACTTTCTTTACAGTCAAGTACTCCAGAAGCTTGGCAACTGGTTCCACACATGGTGGGATTTTCTCCAGTGCAAGAGCAATGGCCTCCTTGACTAACTCAGGGTGGTAACTAGGTGACTTCAGTTCCTCCACGCATTGTGTGGCTTCATCCAGTATACGAACACTAAAGTACTCTTCCAGAAGAGAAATTGTTTTTCTCCTCAGCTCTTTCGGGTTCAACCTTACAGATGGAGCTGTTTGTTTGGCAGCAACTAGTGGCACAGAAACAGTTGGAATCTGTCCGACAGGGGAAGGATCTTGACGTGGAGATTCAAAACCAATTCCATAATTAGTAGGGTGAACTTGTGGAGAACTACTGCCTTGCAATAAGGCACTAGACTGACCACTTATGAGTCCACTGCTACCTTGAGGTAGAAGTCTTGGGTTTGACACAGCTGACTTGCCAATAAATGGTGGTTGAACCCGTCCAGCCGACTGACTGGAATCATTCCTTGGCATTGATCTAGATCTGGTAACCTCCCAGTTGTCATTATCCATTCCAGGCATGCCCGGCATACCTGGCATTTTTCTGACCCCTGGCATTCCAGGCATAATACCTCCAGTACCAGGCCTATGGATGGGAAATCCATAGCACTCAGATTTTCCTAGAGTACGGAGCTTGATCATTCTCTCTTTATCTCTACGTTCCAATTCCTGCTCAGGAGCAGTCATTTCCCTCAATTCAGCCCTAAGTTTGTCGGCCCCTTCGAAGGCCTCCTGACAATTATTCAATAGCACTCGCTTGAATGTTATTGCTCTCCCACCAGGTTCGTCAGATGGAAATGGGGGAAGTTTTTCATTGAGATCAGAGCACAACTCCGCATACATAGGGCAAAAGGTTGGTTCCAATACTGCCTTGTCGAAAATCAAAGATATGACTCCCTACATTCAAGGAGACTCTACAATAAGCTTCATGATAGGACAATATAACTTGCTTAATACAATTAATAAGAGCATCAACAATAACGATAACTAGAGGAGATTAAAGTAACCTTTAAAATATCAGCACTAGTGATTCCAGAATCGATAAGTTGACCTTTCAGAATATCAAACTTCTCCGGGGTCAGCTTGTTCAAAATCCTGCAAACAGTAACATCAGCAAACTTATATCACATGTGACAATGATACAACAATGAGAAGCAACTGAACATCCAGAACATATTAATAAGGATGTTGCATACTAAACAAGCTTAATAAGGATTTTGAATACTAACCAACCGGCTTTGTTAGATGACAGTCACACATGGTCAGAGCACTGCAACAACTGACTTAACTCAGAGCACCACCAAACTGAGCTAGTATTTTGAAGTTGTTTTCAACCAAAGGAACCGAAAACAACTCCCCACTACCTTGTTACTTGTACTTCGACCTCCGAACCCTACTCAGGCGTCGCCTTCTCCGGCTAACCATGGTAACTCCGGGACCTCAAGCGAAACTCCAACAACTCTCCGACAGCTTCTCTCCCGTGGATTCAGAGAGAGAGAGAGTCGAACCTCTTTGGTACGATGAGAGAGACGACGAAGGTAGATTAATTTGAAGATTAATCGAAGAATTGAGAGCGAATTGAGAGAATTATAAAAAGGAGAAAGCGAAGAGAAATAGATTTGAAGCGGCGGAGAATAAAAGAGATTAGGTTTTGTGTATATAATTGAACACGGGTAATTCTAAACGGGTCGGATTGAACGTGAAATTACTTAATGACCCCTTTTGTATTTGTTTATTGACTTGGAGTGTGGGTGTGGAATGAGGGTATACTGGGAATATTAGAATTTGTAGCTGGTGTGTGTGGCTACAAATTTTTTTTCAAAAAGTTAAATTAGTACAATTACAATTAAAATGGTATATTTGGATGGATAAAATTTCAAAAATTGACAAATATCGATCAAAAATTAGATCTACAAGTTTAATATATTTAATTTTTTGATTTATTTGACAAACTAGTTAAAAAAGTGGAAAAATAAAAAAAAATGGAAAATTAGTGAAAGTATGTTAAAATTCATCACACAAATAGTGAGTATGACTACTTTGGTGTGTATGAATTTATTTTCAAAAATTGTGATTTTCCCTATTTTTATTTAATTTTTTGATTTATTTGATAAACTAGTTAAAAATGGGGAAAAAATAAAAAAAAATGGAAAATTATTGAAAATAAGGTAACATTCATCACACAAATAGTGAGTATGAGTACTTTGGTGTGTATGAATTTATTTTCAAAAATTGTCATTTTTCCTATTTTTATTATATTCCCACATTCCCGTATCGTCTGTCTGTCTCTTATCAAAAAACATCAACTGCTCTGCTCCCGCGTACTCTTTAAAAATTATACAAAAAAATTTAGTTTAGGCGTCGGTTAAATTAAGATCGACGCTTAAAGTACAGTTTTAGGCATCGGTTGCTAATGACCGACGCTTAAAGTACAGTTTTGGGCGTCGGTTGTTTCGACCGACGCTAAAAGTTCGGTTTTAGGCGTCGGTTAAGTAAAGACCGACGCTAAAGATACAGTTTTAGGCGTCGGTTGTTATGACCGACGCTAAAAATAGACCTAAGGCGTCGGTTGAGTAAAAATCGACGCTTAAAGTCCAGCTTTAGGCGTCGGTTAATGCAGCAACCGACGCAAGAAGTCCAACACAAATGACTTTAGGCGTCGGTTAATGCAGCAACCGACGCCTAAAGTGAGTATAGGCCACGGTTCTCCATTTAACCGACGCTTAAAGTGCGATGCTTAAAGCATATTCTGTACTAGTGTCTTTACACCCAGCATAATCGGAATCCGAATAACCAATGACTTCAAGGTTATCCGTCTTTCGATATGTGAGCATAAAATCTTTTGTACCTTGTAAATACCGCATGACCTTTTTAACAGCTTTCCAATGATCCGGAGCTGGATTTATTTGGTATCGTCCTAGCATTCCAACAATATATGCTATGTCTGGACGAGTACAAACCTGAGCATACATAAGACTCCCAACTGCCGAAACATAAGGAATATGCTCCATTTGATCCAATTCTAGCTGATTTTGAGGACATTGTTTCAAGCTAAATTTATCACCCTTGACAACAGGAGCAACGCTTGGAGAACAATTTTGCATGTTAAAACGTTTGAGAACTTTATCAATATAAGCTCTTTGTGACAACCCCAAAATTCCAAGAGATCTATTTCTATGAATTTCAATGCCCAAGACATAAGATGCTTCCCCCAGATCCTTCATATCAAAATTCTTATGAAGGAATCTCTTTGTCTCATGCATTAAATTCATATCACTACTAGCGAGTAGAATATCATCCACATATAGTACTAAAATAATGTACTTGCTCCCACTCACTTTTAGATATATGCATTGGTCAACAAAATTTTCTTTAAACCCAAATTTTCCAATCACATCATCGAATTTAATATACCACTCTCTAGAAGCTTGCCTTAATCCATATATGGATTTCTTTAACCGACATTTCATGTGTTCCTTGCCTTTGACTACAAAACCTTCCGGTTTTGACATGTAGACATCCTCATGCAAGTCACCATTAAGAAAAGCAGTTTTAACATCCATTTGGTGTAACTCTAAATCATAATGAGCTACTAAAGCCATGATGATACGAAATGAGTCCTTACTCGAAACAGGGGAAAATGTATCATTATAATCAATTCCTTTTCTTTGTGTGAAGCCCTTTGCAACCAATCTAGCTTTATTTCTTTCGATGTTACCACTAGGATCAAGCTTAGTTTTGTAGACCCATTTGCAGCCTACAGCTTTGACCCCTTGTGGCAACTTAACTAGATCCCATACATCATTATCCTTCATGGATTTCAACTCATCCTCCATGGCTACAAGCCATTGAGTTGAATGGTTACTAGCAATAGCTTCTTTATAAGAAATAGGATCAGGTCCCATGCCAAGATTAGACTTAATTTCATCTAAGTACACAATATAATCATCAGAGATTGCTGATCGTCTTACTCTTTCTGACCTCCTGAGAGGTTCAGTAGTGTTATTGTCATCTTGAGGTGGTTCTTGATGTAAATTCTCATTTGCACCAACATTTTTATCATCATTTTCTGGTGCACTAATATCTGGAATGATAGGAATAGGGACATTTTCCTGAATCTCTTCCAGATTTATCTTTTGAGATGTACTCCCACTGACTTCAGCATCCTCAAAAAATACTGCATTTCTAGTCTCAACTATTCGAGTGGTGTGTGATGGACAATAAAATCTAAAACCTTTAGATCTTTCGGGGTAACCAATAAAATGATAAGTAATAGTCTTAGGGTCCAATTTCTTGATGTGTGGGTTATATATTTTCGCTTCAGCCAAACAACCCCATACATGCATATATCCAAAACTGACTTCCCTTTCAGTCCATATTTCGTAAGGTGTTTTAGGAACGGACTTACTTGGGACCCGATTAAGGATATGCATAGCTGTTTTAAGGGCTTCAACCCACAAAAATTCTGGCAACGTACTTTGACATATCATGCTTCGAACCATATCCATAAGAGTTCGATTTCATCTCTCAGCAACACCATTCTGTTGGGGTGTACCCGGCATTGTGTACTGAGGAACGATGCCACACTCTCGCAAAAATAAGGCAAAAGGTCCTGGATTCTGTCCAGATTCAAAGAATTTTCCATAATACTCTCCTCCTCTATCAGATCTAACAACCTTAATATCTAATTTGAGTTGTTTTTCAACTTCTGCTTTATAAATTTTAAACATATCAAGTGCTTCAGATTTTTCATGCGAAAGATAAATGTAGCCATAACGTGAGTAGTCATCAATAAAAGTAATAAAATACTTATGACCACCTATGCCTGGAGTGTATGGTCCACTAATGTCAGTGTGAATTATCTCCAAGCACTTAGTGCTACGATTTGCACCCTTTTTGTTTGTTTTTACGAATTTTCCTTTAATACATTTAACACATGTGTCAAAATCTGAGAAATCTAATGGATGAAGAAGTCCTTCTTTAACAAGTCTTTCCATTCGACTTTTGGATATGTGACCAAGTCGTTCATGCCACAATTTTGAGGAATTCTCATCATTTCTTTTTCTCTTTTTAGAACCAGTTGCAACTTCATCTTGCACATTCATTGAAATTAAGGATTCACTAAAAGAAGCATTCAAACATAATCTGTAAAGGTTTCCCTCTAACAGCCCAGAGCCAATATACTCAGAATAAAGAAACAGAGAAAACGCTTTATTTTCAAATTGAAACGAATATCCATAAGCGTCTAACTTTGAAACAGAAATAAGGTTTCTAGTAATACTGGGAACATAAACAGTATCCACTAAATCCAAATTAAAACCACTTTCCAACATAAGTCGGAAAGTTCCTACAGCTTCAATTTGTACTTTCTCTCCATTTCCAACGAGCAAATATCGGTCTCCTTTCTTTAGCTTCTTCACGGAAAGGAATCCCTGCAATGAATTAGTTATATGCACAGTTGCACCAGTGTCTATCCGCCATGTATTTAAAGGAGCTTCAGATGTAAAAGCTTCATAACAAACATAAATAGATGCATTACCTTTCTTATCTAACCACTCACGAAATTTGGAACACTCTTTCCTTATGTGTCCTTTAGCTCTGCAGAAGTTACATTTAGGACCTCCAAAGTTCTTTGTGCCAGAAGTCTGTCCCTTGTCTTTCGTGATAGCTGCATCAATTCCCTTTTTCTTTTGACTATTTCCATATTTATTTCCTTTTCCTTTAGCGGGTTTCGTGGTCACAACATGAGCACTTTCAACCTTCTCAGACTTAAGGCGTTCTTCTTCTTGAACGCACATAGAAATCAACTCGCTCATCTTCCACTTTTCTTTCTGCGTATTGTAGTTGATCTTAAAAGGACTAAATTGTGCAGGAAGAGAAGTCATTATGAAGTGGACGAGAAAACCTTCAGAGATTTCCATGTTCATATCCTTTAACTGAGCAGCCATATCATTCATTCTCATAATGTGATCACGAACACCACTTGAACCATTATACTTGAGAGTGACCATTTTTGAGATCAGTGTAGTGGCTTGAGCCTTAGTGGAAGCCTTGAATTGTTCCTCAATGTTCGCTAGGTACTCCTTTGCATTATCAGATTCGGGAATTGCTCCACGAATTGCACTAGTAATGGAGCCCTTAAGAATCATTAAGGAAACACGGTTGCTATGCTCCCATTTTGCATAATCAGCCTTTTGCTCAGCAGAGCTTTCGGCTGTAATGGCAGCAGGTTTTGCAACCCTTATGGCATAATCAAGGGCAGTAACTCCCAACGTAAGATCAATTTGCTCTTTCCACTTCTTAAAATTAGAGCCACTCAATGGTTCAATGTGTGAAAAGTAGTTGGTAAGTGAAACAGGACCAAATGCTGAATCAAGGTTAATCACAATCATGCACATAAGTACAACAAGTACAATAAATATAATCCACATGATGAAACACAGTTAGTTCACCAAGTAACACATAAGTTAAATAAACTGAGGGATAAACAGTTTATCTAAATAGGAAAAATAAAATACACAAAAATTTTCCTACAATTAAATTGAATTTAATATTAATATCTTCCGTTGGGCCGATTATCAATACTAAATTAATTTTATCATTAAACATGAGATTACAAAAAGTAAAATATTAAATTATATCACCGTTGGGCAGAAAATAATTTAAATTCTACAATTTGAACTTTAAAATTTCCGTTTACAAAATTAATATACAAATCTTCCGTTGGGCTGATTCGTACATCAACTTGTACACGTACATTATGTGATTTTTAATTCTCCTAATAATTAAAGTAAAAGATTTTCGTTGGTCCATCCAATACTTTAATAATTAAGAAATCACTATATTAGTCCATAAATAAATTAATAATAATTTTACATGAGGGACTAATATTTATTATCATAAGTATCCCTTTTTAAAAAAATAATAAAATAAAATAAATACAACAATGACATGAGTTTTAATTTATATATGCTTTAAGATTATTAGCATATTAAACCCCATAATCGGCAAGCAGAACTAGCCTTGTCACTACACAGATTAAGACATGGAAATTGCTTTCATAATAACCTTGCATTAATTAACACATAATTATTCAACCAAGTATGAACAAGTCAACGTGAGGTCTGATTATTAAGGCAATCCCGTCATTACTGTAATAAAAATATAATAAAACCTAAGGCATGTCATATTAAATTATAAGTTACGACATACATTAACATGATGATACAGGAGGTAATTGATGAATTAACAAAGAAAAACATCAAAACAATCATCACAGACAAAAGGATATGCGAGTCCTGAATATTTGAATTAGCAGGAAATTAACAAATTCATTCACACTGTTTGCAACATACCCAGTACGTATAATATCTCAATCGAATTAAATTAAAATTTGGTAACTCAAAAGAATCAATCAAGGAGTTTGCTCGGATACCAATTATTAGAATAAATCATGTATATATACAACATAATAATATACATGAATCTCCTGATCAAGACTATGAGAATAATTAATAGCGGAAGCGTACCTGAATCAAAAGAGGCCATTAATGATCGTGAGAGAGTCCGAAAAGTGCAAGTACTTGAGGGCTTTGATCTTCACTATTCTCCTCTATACATAAGGATGGGGTGTGTGTATTTTCTGAATATTATGAGAAGCGTAACTTTTGTTCTTGCATAAGATTCATTATATAGAGGGAATAATGGGACCAACCCTAATGGGCTAAACCCATAACCGTCCATCAAAGTTATGGGCTTGGGTACTTAAGCCATCATAAATAAATATATCTAAATAGATATATATTAGATGTAATAATTAAATATATATTAAGTGCTATTTATATATTTAATTATTAATTAGGCTCAAGTCTTATTTAGATGATTAATAATAAAACCCGATGGACCATAAATAATGGATTGGATCCCGTCGAATCCAACACAAACATCATCGACACATGCACAGCAGCTCTGTTCCTTTCTTACTGTTGTCATCTCTCTCGATAGCCTCTCTGTCCTCAAGGATCGGAGGGAAGGCTGTTAAGCCTTGAACCCCCCCCCCCTTGGGGCTCTGATACCAAGTATAGTATTTAAAACAAAGAAATGTATGTAAATACTAAAAGAACTAACATACTCAGGTGTTTGATTACTGAATGGAAAGATACGTACACAAGTAATGATTATAAAATGAGAGTACATGCCTATTTAAATATTACTGGGAGGTTAGTGATACTCAGCAACGACTCCTATTATTACTCTACTGAACTTCTACTTCTACTCCATCACTCCATGACCTGATCAGCAGCTACTTTCTAGGCATGCAACAACAGCCACGACAATGCGGAGATAAAACAAACGTTTTACAAGTAAATAACTAAACAAAATGAATAATTAATAACGACTAAATTTAAGATTATTCCAGCAATCACCCCCATAATCTTAAATTTACGAAGCACTTCTCTTCATATGTGATGCACTTCTCACCACCAACAAGTTTGATGCACTTCTCATAAAAAAAACACATTTTTCCATAATCTTAAATTTACGAAGCACTTCTCTTCATATGTGATGCACTTCTCACCACCATCAAGTTTGATGCACTTCTCATCAAAAAACATATTTTTGGAGCACTTCTCTCCATGGTGCACATAATCACCCATAATTCTAAAACAAAAATGCATTCATGGCCACTTGTGCCACGATTTCCTCCACGCACATCTGCCTTGTGCCTTTTTTTTTAGCCTCTTGAACCTCTTTGTGTTCTTTCCCAGGAGCTTCATTACCATGATATTTTCCGATAACAAAACCACCAGAAAATCAACTTATTTCGTCTTTCTCGGCTGGTTGCACATGGACAAACATCATCAACACATGCACAGCAGCTCTGTTCCTTTCTTACTGCTGTCATCTCTCTCGACAGCCTCTCTGTCCTCAAGGATCGGAGGAAAGGCTGTTAAGCCTTGAACCCCCCTTGGGGCTCTGATACCAAGTGTAGTATTTAAAACAAAGAAATGTATGTAAATACTAAAAGAACTAACATACTCAGGTGTTTGATTATTGAATGGAAAGATACGTACATCAGTAATGATTATAAAATGAGAGTACATGCCTATTTAAATATTACTGGGAGGTTAGTGATACTCAGCAACGACTCCTATTATTACTCTACTGAACTCCTACTTCTACTCCATGACCTGATCAGCAGCTACTTTCTAGGCATGCAACAACAGTCACGACAATGTAGAGATAAAACAAACGTTTTACAAGTAAATAACTAAACAACACAAATAATTAATAACGACTAAATTTAAGATTATTCCAACAATCACCCCCATAATCTTAAATTTACGAAGCACTTCTCTTCATATGTGATGCACTTCTCACCACCATCAAGTTTGATGCACTTCCCATCAAAAAACACATTTTTCCATAATCTTAAATTTACGAAGCACTTCTCTTCATATGTGATGCACTTCTCACCATCATCAAGTTTGATGCACTTCTCATCAAAAAACATATTTTTGGAGCACTTCTCTCCATGGTGCACATAATCACCCATAATTCTAAAACAAAAATGCATCCATGGCCACTTGTGCCACGATTTCTTCCACGCACATCTGCCTTGTGCCTTTTTTTTAACCTCTTGAACCTTTTTGTGTTCTTTCCCAAGAGCTTCATTACCATGAGATTTTCCGATAACAAAACCACCAAAAAATCAACTTATTTCTTCTTTCTCGGCTGGTTGCACATGGACAAACATCATCGACACATGCACAACAGCTCTGTTCCTTTCTTACTGTTGTCATCTCTCTCAATAGTCTCTCTGTCCTCAAGGATCGGAGGGAAGGCTGTTAAGCCTTGAACCCCCCCCCTTGGGGCTCTGATACCAAGTATAGTATTTAAAACAAAGAAATGTATGTAAATACTAAAAGAACTAACATACTCAGGTGTTTGATTACTGAATGGAAAGATACGTACATCAGTAATGATTATAAAATGAGAGTACATGCCTATTTAAATATTACTAGGAGGTTACTGATACTCAGCAACGACTCCTATTATTACTCTACTGAACTCCTACTTCTACTCCATCACTCCATGACCTGATCAGCAGCTACTTTCTAGGCATGCAACAACAGCCACGACAATGCAGAGATAAAACAAACGTTTTACAAGTAAATAACTAAACAAAACGAATAATTAATAACGACTAAATTTAAGATTATTCCAACAATCACCCCCATAATCTTAAATTTACGAAGCACTTCTCTTCATATGTGATGCACTTCTCACCACCATCAAGTTTGATGCACTTTTCATCAAAAAACACATTTTTCCATAATCTCAAATTTACGAAGCACTTCTCTTCATATGTGATGCACTTCTCACCACCATCAAGTTTGATGCGCTTCTCATTGATAAGTGCATTTTTTTGCATATTTTTATTACCTATTTATTGCTTGAACTCGTATTTTAATAATTTATTTTGTTGCATTTCAGGAAATTCGTGAATAAATAAAGAAATGGCAAAATAAAGAAATAAAGTGCAAGGAAGGGAAAAAGAGGAAGAAAAAGGATCAAAAAGAAAAAGAGGAAAAAGAATTAGGAGTTTGGTGGAAAGGGAATCTTGGAGGACACATGGAAGGTGGAGATCATCCCAACACACTTAAAAAGTGTATGGCCAAGATCAAGTCTACCAAAGCTTAATGGGGAAGGAATCTTTTAATGGCTAGGATTACACCACCACACAAACCAAATGTAGGGTCAAGATTTGCCCACACCCCCCTAAACCCTATTTCCCATCCTATAAATACCCCCTCATTTCCCTTGTATTTTTCATCTTAGTAGGAGTAGGGTAGTTTTAGGGTAGATTTAATTTCTTGTTTTAGTTCTAAATTTTGTAAACACCCTCTTTTAATTTAATGCAATTTCATTTCCTTTAATTTCTTGTCTTGCTCTTTCGTTTTCGTTGTCTTGTTTCGTTATTTTCGTAAATCCGTTTAGTGGACAAAGTAGCGAAATGCTAACCACTAAGGGTTGAGAGTAACGAGATTTTAAATTCGTGTTCGTAGTTTAATTCGTAATTTTGCCCCTTTAAAAATCAATTTTATTGTGGGCCTTTTATTTCCAAACATCGTTTTAGTACAATTTTATTTTCGTAGTTAATCTTTATTTTCGTAATAAAAAAAAACAATTTCACAAAAATATTTGTTTCTTTAATTTTCAGCAATTATTTTACCTTTTTAAAGTTCTTAATTCGAAGCTTTCATATTCCCCTGTTTTCCCAGCTTATTAACTCCCCTGTCTCTTTTGTATTTTCCCTAAAACAAACCCAGCTGAATACACAACTTTTCTCCTTTCACCCTTTTCGATTTCTAAACAACCCAGTTCTGCCTCCTGTTTCTTCTTCATTCTCTGCAATTAAACCAATCTCCCACAATCTCTCTAGTTTTTCATCCTTCTCCTCCTCTCTCTCTCTCCTTCTCTTTCTATTACTTCGAACCTCAACCCCCTCTTCTCCTTACCCTTTAGTCTCAGTTTTTAATGTTGTTTGTTCGATGTTTGGATTTCGAGTTTTAACTACTGAGTTCGTTGTATGTTACTGATTTCGATGTTGTATGTTACTGAGTTTAGTTGTTCGAGTTGTTCAAGTTTGTTAGTGAGTTTTGATGTATTTTCGAGTTCAAGTAGCTGTTTTTAAGTGTCCTGGCTTACGATCTCTGTTCGTAGTGTCCATTTTCTACATTTCCTGCTGAGTCGAATCGTCTGGTTTCTTTCCGTAGTGTAATGAGTCGTAGTGTAATGTATTGTCCGAGCTGCTGAGTTTTGATTTTCGAGCACCGTGTTTGTAATTGTTCTGTGTAATTCTGTCTTCATTTTCTGTCTCGAGTTCTTGTAGAGTCGACTCGTTCTTCCTTTTAGATTCATTAATTTTATGCCGAGTCATTGCATAGTAGAATCTGCTTGTTCACTGAGTTAACTTCATTTGCCTTGGCCAAGTCAGCGTGCCCTGAGTTTACTGTGTTTTTAGCCTCAGAGTCTTTGTCTGTGAATTTTCGAATGTGTTGGTAGTCTGAGAATTTTAGAGTTGTTTTGCGATATTATTTTGGTCTGTTAAATTGAGTATTGTGCGAATTAGAATTCTTGTGTTGGGGTATAAATGGCTAGTCGTATTTACGAATGGTTCATGTCAAAATTTTTCTAAAATTTTCTACGAATAATTTTTAATTCAAAAAAAAAATGTTTAGAATAAAATCTACAAGTTTTATTTTGAATTTGGAATTTTTAGAATAATTTAATTTTTGCTCTTTAATTAGTTTAGAAGTAGAATAACTGTTTAATTTCCTTTTAGTAATTAAGTAGTAAAAATCCAAAAATTTTCAAAACCCAAAAATTGTTCTAGTTCGATTAAATTAAAAATTAAGGTTTGCGAAATTAATAGTCTCTGTGGATTGATATCTCAAATATTAAAACGATGAAATTGTGCACTTGCAATTTAAATCTTAACTTTTAGCACAACAAGTTTTTGGCGCCGCTGCCGGGGATTATTTATTTTTCGCGCCTTAATTTTTAGTTTTTCGGATTAGTTTTATTTCTTGTCTTATTTTTACTTCGTTCTTTTTAGGAAAGCTTGAGATTTCGGAACTCTTTTCAACGGAGCGTGGAAAAATTGGAATTTATGGAAAGCGTGCTTCGGTAACCCGTATCTCACTCTTTCCGCCTTTCTATTTTTAGAAAATCACACAAAAAAAAATCAAAAATCACAAAAAAATTGAAAATTGAAAAAAATCCAAAAAAAATAGTTGTAAATACATAATTGTTGCATCATGCATTTAATCACCTAGGGCACATCATCTAGATTTTTATTTTCTTGTTTTTAATTTTTCGTACCTAATAATTGTGGTGATCGCTGGAGGACCCAAAGGTACGTTGAATTTTTTTCTTTCTTTAGATTAAATCACGTAGAGTAAGCATCCATAAGTGTTTATAATTTTTGTATATATCATTGTTTGTTGCATCATTTTGTAAATAAACTTTAAGGGCAAAACCACTACAAGATAAGGGGAGGGATTTCATCACTCTTTCCTTAGCCCAAAAACAATAAATTCCTTCATTTTGCATTCCATAGCCTTGAATAAAATTAATTAGACGTTTGCCCCTAGGAATTCGCGCTCAATTAAGAAGGTACCTAAGAAACGAAGTAATCATTATTTATTCCGACTTTTTGGTGTCTAGGCAAGCGAGAGCTTACCTGGCCAATTTAGATTCGGTGTCTAAGTGACGAGTTTGGCCTCTTGGCAATGCCTGCTCTAATCTGGCCGAATCGGTCCGAATAAATTCTGATTTACCGAGTTTTTGGTGGTCCTTACGGTTAGGAGCAAGGTCTAGTTATTTTACTAGGGAACCTAGGTTTAGCATTTTTCTTTTAATTTTACACCCTTTCTTTTTGTGTGTTTAAATTTTTCGCACTTACTTGCTACGTGTTTCCTTTTGTGGTTTATGCGAACTACGTGGATTAGGGATAAATCTTCTAGACTAGTGAGATCAGTTGATATTCCTTCCTCGTCCGATTCCGAGTCTTTAGATTCCTCCGATTCATTAGTAAACATGGCCACATCTCTTAGGGACCGTTGCTATCCTACTCGTTCCGCCCAACCATCGTGTATCACCCTTCCTCCCGTTAATGGGCACAATTTCGAAATTAAAGCTCACCACATTAGTATGTTGCCGAAATTTAACGGGAATGACGGTGAGGATCCTTATCTATTTCTTCATGAATTCGAGGAGGTTTGCGCTTTGCAAAAACTCCAACATCTTTCCGAGGACTCCATTAGGTTAAGACTAATCAACTTCGCTTTAAAAGAAAATGCAAAAAAATGGTTGTATAGTCTACCCGTTAATTCTATCTCCACGTGGGAGGGGTTTGTGGTTATTTTTCTAAAGAAATATTTTCCAAACCATAAGACTACGAGAATTACAAACGAAATAAATCAATTTCATCAAAAGGAAAACGAGTCTTTTTGGAAATATTTTGATCGTTTTAAAAATCTTTTGTCACAATGCCCCCACCACGGAATAGAGAAATGGAGACTCTGTAAGATCGTTTATGAGGCCCTAGATGGTCCAACAACCGCGTTGTTGGAATCTATGTGCCAAGGAAAATTTATGGAGAAAGATGAGGACGAGGGTTGGGCATTTTTCGAAGAATTAGCCGATAAGACCATGTTGTGGGAGTCTACTAAGGAACCCAATAAGTCTAATGAGTCGTCTAGTTCATCTAGGGGTTTGCATTCGATTGAGAATTCGATTGCAACCGATGCCAAATTAGCCACTCTAACTAGAAGACTCGAAGCCCTAGAAACTGGTAAGGCCCCCTCAAATGTGTCTATGTGCTCGAATTTTAATCAAGGTTTTTCGGATTTTCCCGCTTTTGATCAAGTTAACGCGGTGTCTCAACCACCCATTAGGAACGACCCGTTTTCTCCTACATATAATCCCGGGTGGAGGAATCACCCTAATTTCTCATGGAACCAAGGGCCAAATTGCCAAAATCCACCTTCGTTTCAACCTGCTTTTCAAAATGCTCCATGTTTTCAAAAGCCTAATCAGAATTCTTTCTCGACTCCAAATCAAGGCCCCTTTCCAAACCCTACTCAAAATCTCAGTCCTTATCCGACTCAACATTCTTATCCAAATCAAGCACCCGCCCACCCACCCGGCTTTCATGAGTCGGATAAGAGACTTAATTCGTTGGAAAAGACCCTTGATGCGCTTTTGAAATCCACCTCTAATTTGGCTCAATCTCAACAAACCTTCATGCAAACCATGACTCAAGATAGGCAACTTTTAAATGCTAGTACTCAAGCCCTATCTAAGTTAGAGGTTCAAGTGAGTCAATTAGCCAATGCCATGTGTGAGCGAGAAAAGAATAAATTTCCAAGTCAACCGGAGGTTAACCCTAAATTCCCTCTCAATCAAAGACCTCCTGAAAATGTTAATGCTATCATCTCTCTTAGGTCGGGAACTCAAGTTAATAATCAAGTAGGTGTCGAGTCTTCTAACGAAGAAGAAGAAGAAGAGTCAAATGTTGAACCGAATCCTAAACTTGATCATTCAAACCCTACTCCAACTCCCGAATCTCTCGAGTCGTCTAATCCCACTCCTTCACCACTTGAACCTTCATCATCGAAATCCACTCCCGAGTCATCAGAATCTTCTCTTAAATCATCATCATCACCGAACAAATCTTCGAATATCGTTCCACTTTCCACTTCTCTTCCCGATGTGTCTAATGAACGAGCCTTTAAGCCTAAAGCTCCTTATCCTCAACGACTCATTTCGAACAAACAATCGGCTCAAATGGAGAAGATGTTGGAAATATTTAGTCAAGTCAAAATAAACATTCCTCTTTTAGATGCCATTCAACAAGTCCCTTCTTATGCTAAGTGTCTAAAAGATTTATGTTCTCACAAACGTTCCACACACGTTCCCAAGAAAGCCTTTTTGACATCTCATGTTAGCTCAATTCTTTCGAATCAGATTCCCGTGAAATATAAGGACCCCGGTTGTCCTACAATTTCATGTGTCATAGGCAATACTTTTGTGGACAAAGCATTACTTGACTTAGGCGCTAGTGTGAATCTTCTTCCATTTTCGGTCTATCAAGCCCTAGATTTAGGCGACCTTAAGCAAACGAACATGACAATTCAATTAGCCGATCGTTCTGTCAAAATGCCTAAGGGAATAATTGAAGATGTCTTAATTAAGGTCGGTGAATTCATCTTTCCGGTTGATTTTGTTGTCCTCGAGACTCAACCCGTCACGAATCCTAAGAACCAAATCCCGATCATTCTTGGTCGACCTTTTCTTGCTACATCCAATGCCTTGATCAATTGTAGGGATGGTTCGATGAAACTCACGTTCGGTAATATGACCATTAACCTTAATATCTTTAATGTCGGAAAAGAACCCAACGAGCTTTATGAACAATCCATAGGGGTCAATCTTGTTGATGACATTGTTAATTGGTCAAACCTTAAGGATAGTGAGATTGAGTCTCTTCTCGTTGAGGATTTCAAAGTCAACCATGAGGCTAATCGAGAGTATTCTGAGTCGTTAAGGGATATGACTTCGGACGAGATGTTGAGAGAATTGGATGCCATATGTTCCCCGTGGGAGACCAAACCCAAGGATGCTATTGTTGAGCCCGTTGTCAAAACTCCCGTTGGTGAACCACCTACATTTGGTGAGTTCTTAGGGGATTTGCTAGAAATTCGTTCCAAGTATGAGACCCCACCTGAGATTGTTAGTAGTGAGCCCATTGTTAAGAGTCCCATTGGACCACCGCCACCTGCATTTGACTTGATTGTTTATCATCCCGAATTTGATCAGCAGCCTTTAGGGAAAGCTGAACCCTTGTCTTATGTCCCTCCTAGTGATTCTAACCCTAGCCAAACTTTCATTATCTCTAATTTGCTTACACAAAATAAAGAAGCATTAAATTGGTTTAGGGAGAACATTAGTGACAATTGCTCTTTAGGGTTGAATGATTCCATGTTAATTGAGAAAATCTTTGCTAATCAAAATTTTCGAAAATATCTTGATATTTTCTCAAAGCTTCACCCTAATTTTCCTACCGGCATCGGCTAATTCACTTTTATTGTTTTACCTCCCCTCGTGCAAGATAGGTATGGGGGAGGAATTGTGTGCGTGTGTGAGTTGTTTTTCTTTCGTAGTTTTTAGAAATTTTCAGTCTCCGTCATCCCTTATCAGGTATTTCCTCAACTTTATCCTTTCTCATTTCTCATTTCTCTTGCATTCACATACATTGAGGACAAGGCATGATCTAGGTATGGGGGGTTTTTAGTGTAAATATAAAAATTTGAAAAATCCAAAAAAAATTAAAAAATCAAAAAAATCAAAAAGAGTTCTTTTTCTAGTTTTGTTAATTGATTGCTAGTTGCTTGATGCACCCTTGCATGCTATGATAATCTTATGATCCATTAGCTTTTGTTTGAGAAGTGATTTGCTAAAGTTCTTGTTCACACACTTACACTAGCAAGGTGAAGCTAGTAAACTTATTTGAATTGTGCATGAAATTAGAAGGTCATGATTAGGTGTAAGATGATTTGGTCTTTATGCTTTGAGTACAAGTAGGTGCATTGAGGAAACCATTTCTTGAGATTGATTATGTTTTACTACACCAAGTGAGATTTTGAGCCTATATGCACATCTTTTGCATTTATATTCTTTTGCTTGAGTGTCCACTTGTCATTTGCATTGCTAGCCCTTGTTTGAATTCTATCTTGAAATGCATGACATTAATTGATGATAAAATGATAAAGGCATTTAGGAACAACCTATATTTCCAAAAATATCCACACCATGCTTACATGATCAATTAGTTAACCCTTTGAGCTTAATCATATTCTTTCGGTGACACACTACATTACTCGCCTAAGACCTATTTCTTGTTTGGCCTTACGTATTCTTGATCCCAATTTGTCAAAGGCTAGTAGGAACTTGGTGGAGCAATAAGGTGTGTAAAAAAAGGGTTTACTATTGTTCATAACTTTTGAGGAAATATTTGTTGTTACCTTGATAGTCGATTTTCAAAATCAAATCTAAAGGAGGATTATTGTTACATTTATTTTAGCTCTCATAAAAATAAAGAAAAAAATAGAAAAAAAATGAAAAAAATGAAAAAAAAGAAGAGAAAAAAAGAAAAAATACATATGAGAGCATACTTGTGTTTTTTGTAATCCTCCTTCATTACGACTAGTCAAGGTTTTTTGTTGAAAAAAAAAATATAGAATTGTGTGGGGAGGTGTTGTGCATGATATTCATGGTGACTACTAGTTTTTGACACTTCACCTTATTTTGGCCTTTCTTGACATACCTTGTCCCTAGCCCCATTACAACCCTAATAAATACCTTTTGATTGTCATTATTAATGTATGTTGTGATTCAAGTTGGAATGATACCAAGTGTCAAGCATGCATTTGATTTTGTTGGAATTGAGTGATACACTTACCCTTGTTCTTGAGTGAATATTCTTTTGTGAGTGAAAGGTGAGGTATTGCTTATCTCTTTTTTGCATAAAAGATCTCAAGTTTTGACTCTGAGGTGTGCTCTTGTAGTCTTAGCATGATTACCAATAATTTTTGCACTTGACATGAACTTATAATCACTCTTGCATGTTCTTTAAGTAGACTATGTGAATCCTTGCACTTTCCACACCAAGACTTTGCAAATTCATTCTGATTCTTAAGTTGATGTGTCGTGAGAGGACATGTATGTGTGGTTTGCATTGCCATGTGATCTTTTATACAAACTAGATGGATTTTGTGGGTACATTCACTATAGGCCCTCACGAGACCTTACTCGTCCACTATGGCTGCCTAGGGGTTTAAAGGGCTTGTTGCATATGCCAAATGCAACCGTCACACCTACGAAAAGGAGTATAGGACTTTTTATCTAGATTTTCTTTTTGTTTTTGTTTTACTCGAGGACGAGCAAAAGATAGGTATGGGGGCATTTGATAAATGCATATTTTTGCATATTTTTATTACCTATTTATTGCTTGAACTCGTATTTTAATAATTTATTTTGTTGCATTTCAGGAAATTCGTGAATAAATAAAGAAATGGCAAAATAAAGAAATAAAGTGCAAGGAAGGGAAAAAGAGGAAGAAAAAGGATCAAAAAGAAAAAGAGGAAAAAGAATTAGGAGTTTGGTGGAAAGGGAATCTTGGAGGACACATGGAAGGTGGAGATCATCCCAACACACTTAAAAAGTGTATGGCCAAGATCAAGTCTACCAAAGCTTAATGGGGAAGGAATCTTTTAATGGCTAGGATTACACCACCACACAAACCAAATGTAGGGTCAAGATTTGCCCACACCCCCCTAAACCCTATTTCCCATCCTATAAATACCCCCTCATTTCCCTTGTATTTTTCATCTTAGTAGGAGTAGGGTAGTTTTAGGGTAGATTTAATTTCTTGTTTTAGTTCTAAATTTTGTAAACACCCTCTTTTAATTTAATGCAATTTCATTTCCTTTAATTTCTTGTCTTGCTCTTTCGTTTTCGTTGTCTTCTTTCGTTATTTTCGTAAATCCGTTTAGTGGACAAAGTAGCGAAATGCTAACCACTAAGGGTTGAGAGTAACGAGATTTTAAATTCGTGTTCGTAGTTTAATTCGTAATTTTGCCCCTTTAAAAATCAATTTTATTGTGGGCCTTTTATTTCCAAACATCGTTTTAGTACAATTTTATTTTCGTAGTTAATCTTTATTTTCGTAATAAAAAAAAACAATTTCACAAAAATATTTGTTTCTTTAATTTTCAGCAATTATTTTACCTTTTTAAAGTTCTTAATTCGAAGCTTTCATATTCCCCTGTTTTCCCAGCTTATTAACTCCCCTGTCTCTTTTGTATTTTCCCTAAAACAAACCCAGCTGAATACACAACTTTTCTCCTTTCACCCTTTTCGATTTCTAAACAACCCAGTTCTGCCTCCTGTTTCTTCTTCATTCTCTGCAATTAAACCAATCTCCCACAATCTCTCTAGTTTTTCATCCTTCTCCTCCTCTCTCTCTCTCCTTCTCTTTCTATTACTTCGAACCTCAACCCCCTCTTCTCCTTACCCTTTAGTCTCAGTTTTTAATGTTGTTTGTTCGATGTTTGGATTTCGAGTTTTAACTACTGAGTTCGTTGTATGTTACTGATTTCGATGTTGTATGTTACTGAGTTTAGTTGTTCGAGTTGTTCGAGTTTGTTAGTGAGTTTTGATGTATTTTCGAGTTCAAGTAGCTGTTTTTAAGTGTCCTGGCTTACGATCTCTGTTCGTAGTGTCCATTTTCTACATTTCCTGCTGAGTCGAATCGTCCGGTTTCTTTCCGTAGTGTAATGAGTCATAGTGTAATGTATTGTCCGAGCTGCTGAGTTTTGATTTTCGAGCACCGTGTTTGTAATTGTTCTGTGTAATTCTGTCTTCATTTGCTGTCTCGAGTTCTTGTAGAGTCGACTCGTTCTTCCTTTTAGATTCATTAATTTTATGCTGAGTCATTGCATAGTAGAATCTGCTTGTTCACTGAGTTAACTTCATTTGCCTTGGCCAAGTCAGCGTGCCCTGAGTTTACTGTGTTTTTAGCCTCAGAGTCTTTGTTTGTGAATTTTCGAATGTGTTGGTAGTCTGAGAATTTTAGAGTTGTTTTGCGATATTATTTTGGTCTGTTAAATTGAGTATTGTGCGAATTAGAATTCTTGTGTTGGGGTATAAATGGCTAGTCGTATTTACGAATGGTTCATGTCAAAATTTTTCTAAAATTTTCTACGAATAATTTTTAATTCAAAAAAAAAATGTTTAGAATAAAATCTACAAGTTTTATTTTGAATTTGGAATTTTTAGAATAATTTAATTTTTGCTCTTTAATTAGTTTAGAAGTAGAATAACTGTTTAATTTCCTTTTAGTAATTAAGTAGTAAAAATCCAAAATTTTTCAAAACCCAAAAATTGTTCTAGTTCGATTAAATTAAAAATTAAGGTTTGCGAAATTAATAGTCTCTGTGGATTGATATCTCAAATATTAAAACGATGAAATTGTGCACTTGCAATTTAAATCTTAACTTTTAGCACAACACTCATCAAAAAACATATTTTTGGAGCACTTCTCTCCATGGTGCACGTAATCACCCATAATTCTAAAACAAAAATGCATTCATGGCCACTTGTGCCACGATTTCCTCCACGCACATCTGCCTTGAACCTCTTTGTGTTCTTTCCTAGGAGCTTCATTACCATGAGATTTTCCGATAACAAAACCACCAGAAAATCAACTTATTTCTTCTTTCTCGGCTGGTTGCACATGGACAAACATCATCAACACATGCACAGCAGCTCTGTTCCTTTCTTACTGCTGTCATCTCTCTCGACAGCCTCTCTGTCCTCAAGGATCGGAAGGAAGGCTGTTAAGCCTTGAACCCCTCCTTGGGGCTCTGATACCAAGTGTAGTATTTAAAACAAAGAAATGTATGTAAATACTAAAAGAACTAACATACTCAGGTGTTTGATTACTGAATGGAAAGATACGTACATCAATAATGATTATAAAATGAGAGTACATGCCTATTTAAATATTACTAGGAGGTTAGTGATACTCAGCAACGACTCTTATTATTACTCTACTGAACTCCTACTTCTACTCCATCACTCCATGACCTGATCAGCAGCTACTTTCTAGGCATGCAACAACAGTCACGACAATGCAGAGATAAAACAAACGTTTTACAAGTAAATAACTAAACAAAACAAATAATTAATAACGACTAAATTTAAGATTATTCCAACAATCACCCCCATAATCTTAAATTTACGAAGCACTTCTCTTCATATGTGATGCACTTCTCACCACCATCAAGTTTGATGCACTTCTCATCAAAAAAACACATTTTTCCATAATCTTAAATTTACGAAGCACTTCTCTTCATATGTGATGCACTTCTCACCATCATCAAGTTTGATGCACTTCTCATCAAAAAACATATTTTTGGAGCACTTCTCTCCATGGTGCACATAATCACCCATAATTCTAAAACAAAAATGCATCCATGGCCACTGAACACCTTTCAAGAAAGCCAAATAATTTTCAACATGTACAAAATTAACCGTGCATGTGTTGAAATAATTTCTGCTTGTCTTTTCATGTGAGATGACAAATTAATAATGTTATCAGATGTTAAAAGATCAGTGTCAGTCAAACGATGACTTTTATAGGGGTGGATAGAAGTAGGAAGACAAGGAAAACCCAAGAAAAAGCAGGCCCCCGACTGTTGCAACTGTGTGCTGTGAAATCTTAGATGCAAGCATACTTCCTCCAACCACAGCCACTGATGTACAGACAATATGTCCTAAAGAAGCTACGAAAGCTACTCCAATTGCATTTTTATGAGTAGCCAACTGTGGTTCATATAATTCAATTTCTTAGTTTTAATTGAAGAACTCAACCATCTAGAATGATAATTTGAGCTTAATTAATGAAGCTGATTAGCTAACTGGATGAACAGTTTTATATATATTACATGCATTGATGTAAATGAATAACTCGGTCAAACCAGAAGACACTATTTATAAATCTCGTATACTTTCTAGACATCACAACTGCAAATCGCCAAAGGGGCAGAGAGTAAGAGCATCTCCAATGACAATATGTATAAAGGTTGGCTAAAAAAATTTAAATTAGGAAACAATTAAAATTTTACATAAGGGTGGCAAGTAAAACTCCAATGGACATAGCTATAATGAAATTGTGTATATTTTTGCTAAGGGGTTAAGTTGGTTCAACAAATATAGCCAACCAATTATGCTTATCTATAATTTTTGCTAAGGGTAATTATGCATTGGAGTATATTTTTTTTTTACATAATCTCTATTTCATGCCACCTAATATGCCACCTAGGATAATATTGCTAAGGGTTTTTCTCCATTGGAGATGCTCTAAGGGTGGGACAATGATGCTATAGATACAAAAAAAAAAATGGGCTACAAAAATTGAAAGAATGTGTTTCATATTTATGCAAGGTTCGTTTCATTCAGAAAACAGGCCGAGAGAGACTACACGTGAAAATGGTAGAAGATCGATACACTGCTTAGCTAAGACTTTTTAAAAATAGAATTTGTTTGGACTTGAGCATTTTCATGGCTCTGTATGTCAATTGCAATTTGAAGGGAGGCAGGGAGCTCATTTGAATGCGTATATCAATAAGAAAAACTATTTACTAGTAAGCACCCAACGTGTCCATCTAAGTGAAAGCTCCTTCCGGTCAGAGTCCTGCCTCAAATATAGAAGTAATAATTCGTCTCACAAAGATTGGTTTTATTTGGTAGTTTTTTGGAAGAGAAATGCCATCCACACTCGGACCAAGACAGAACTTTGACTTTTTCAAATGATCCATTTGACACGCGCAATTTCTTTTCCGTCAGCAGGTAGAGTCTTTGGAACAATAATTGGTATCTTTATTACATTAGCTAAAACTTATTTGTTCTTATTAATTGCTATCACAACAAGATGGACTTTACCAAGACTAAGAATGGACCAACTCTTAAATCTTGGGTGGAAATTTCTTTTACCTATATCTCTCGACAACAAAAGTAAGACATCGATGCAGTTCCAACAGAATTCTTAAATCAAGAATCTCGGAGGAAGAAGACTGCTCATGTATTCTCCTTAATTCAGAAGAAAATTACCAATGTGATATTATGTACTTGATATTGCATATGGAAAAAAAAGACCTCTGAGAGGGTAACATCTTGCAGCAATTGTTGCGATCTGGCTAGGATCCCCCCATTTAGCTAAAAATGTTAAAATGAATGACTGCAAAGAAAAAATCACCACAAAGAAACAATTATATTTACATTTAAAGGTAGTGCTTTCAGAATTTTAAAGGTAGTGCTTTCAGAATTTTAACTGTCATTGTTGCAGTAACATACAGCTATCTTTGTATGTCATACACATGTATTATATCATCAAATAATGAGTTGATATTTGAAGTACTGAGAAGCCAATAGTTAGAAAAAGAAAGAACCATAATACTAAGTAACACAATACAAACCTCCAGGAATATAGGTGTACAAAATCTAGAAAAGAAACGGCTAACTGTTCTCTTTCCTTGCCCAGCCTCAAGTTATTCTTATACCTGAGGATAAGAGAATAACCATACTTAAACTTAGGACAATATTCGTAGCTATAGGGGCATAAAATCGGGGGAAAAAAGACAAAAAACTGCATCATATATAGCTAAAGAAAAAAATCAGGAAAAAAGACACAAATTTTCAAAGAGGATTTCATGTACTACAAAGCAGACAGCACTAATATAAAATTTTCACTATCAAACTTAGGAAGGAGCCAATCACCACTTAAAAGATAGCTTTGAAATCTGGATTGGGTACCCAAATAAATCTGAATTAACTTATTTCCATAATTTAGAAGCATCTTGACATTGTAGCACTTGGCTGCTCATCACACAATCTATAAAATGAAAGCCAAATTCTAGCACAAGAAATGCTAAAGAAGTATAAACAGCTGAGCAGACAAGAATAAAAGGGGGAAAAGAAACAACAAATGAAAAGAGTAAAGCCCATACAATATTTATACACTGAAAAGTTTGGCCACAAATTTTTTTTTTATTAAAAAATCTTTGAAAAATCATTAAATCGAAGTTAAATAAAAATGGCTTACTTCCTCCATGTCCTTTTTCGAGGATGCTTTTGAGTCTAATCTCCATGCAATATACAGTAGCCGCAAGCCAAAGAAGGCATACAGAACTGCAACAGTAGAGATGTTGAATGAGAACTAGCTGAAGAGAAAAACTTTAATTTAATAATCTATACTCTTTATTAATACAAGCTTATAACCTATGCGGGGTCTTTTTTATATGTTATAAATTTTATTTTATGTTGCAACTTGCAATTATATTTTGATATAATCACTCTTTTCAATAATATTTTTAACTTTAATTTAATATAAATTTAATTAATGATATGCATGATTTATAATACTTATATTTAAATTTTGAATTAAATATGTCATTGACGGATTCGAAACTTGAATCTTTAGTAAAGTAATTTAATCATATAATATAACTTATCATTTGATCTAATGGTTCTTACTTATTATTAAAAAAGTAACGATCATTATTCGTTGTATGGTTTAACCGTTGAAACAAAATACAAACAATTATACTCGTGTTTCCTTATTATAAACAACGTATACAGATTTTAATATATTTTATTAATGATTGGAAGACGTGGTGTGATATTTCTAGGTATATATTAATGATTGTAAGATTGGTTTTAAATTAGAAGGTAATGTGTTTTAATTAAGAAAGAAATATTAATGATTGAAAAATATGGTACAATTGATATTTTTAGATGTTTAATCATTATTCACTACACCATAAAAGGCCTACGGCAACACCGAAAAAGTGTTGCCGTAGGCCCGAAATATGTTACCTTAGGCCCAAAAAACCCCAAAGGCAATATTTTGCTGGTGTTGCTATTTTTGCCGTTGCCTTTGGGGTCAAAGGCAACATTCTAATTCTCTATGGCAACATCAACTTTTCTGTTGGCGTAGACTAGCTATGACAACAATATTATCAATTTTTAGCAACATGATATTATGTTGCCTTTGTGTTAAAAATTTTGCAAAATAATAATGACCCCACCAGTTGGGTCCACTTTTTAGGACCCACGGGTAGGGCCCACTTTTGGGACCCACTTTTAGCCAACACAATATTTTGCCTAATGCAACATTTTCTAGCAACATTTCTTAACATTAATTTTTCTTTCTACCAACACTTTATAACATCAATGGCAACACTTTTTAGTTTACGACAAAAAATACACAATTCGAATATAGGCATTCCCAAAAAAACCAAATCAACATAACCTATTTTTTTATTACCACCAAACATAACATCGTACTACATAATAATCCTTACAGGTATGAAAATAATTAAAGTAATAAGTCAAACTGCAAGCAACTACGACAGTAGCAGAATCCTCTATCAACTGCTGCACTATAGATAAGATGAGAGAATCAAAAATATCTGGCCGCACAAATCCCGCACGCTCTCCGCATGATTTGAGCAACAAGCAGCCTGCGTCCCTCGTACTTATGATTAAGATGCATAACAAAATCAACCGATTTTACATACAAACTTTAGTCAGATATAAAAGAGTTCTTCTTGAACGAGATGATCTCACTTGTTCCTAATGCTGAGGACGCAGTTCTGTTTCTGTTCTCATCTCTCCAACATTCTTAGCAAGAGTAACACCGGCCTGGACAAAACAAAAAACTCAGCTACTTTTTTATACAGATTTACCAAAAAATTACAGCAAAACCATGTATTCTAGGTATTAATTGGAAACTTAACATCCATAATATTTCGTCTTTGTTTTTCATCTCGACGTTTAATTAAATTAAACAATGTGTGTGTCAAGCTCCTACAGGTAAACTGTACCACTTTTGATCTTTTTTTTCAGCACTTTCATATTTGGAGCGATATAGCCAACAATATATCAAAAAGTAATATTACATTATTGCTCCTTGTCTTTTCTTTTTGTCAACAAAAACATCATCTACACAAAATCGAGCATGAACCGGACAAAACGTCCAAAATCAAATGGTTTTTTTTTATCCAATTATCTCTAATCATTAACAATGGAGCTCTAACCTAATTACCAATGCATGTGTTTGTTAGGTACCATTCACCTTTAAATAGACAAAAACCATTACTGGATGCAATTCTTATTTGTTTCGCTTAGCATGGTAATCAAATATTAGGATTCTTATACAGATATGTGCATACAGTATACATGCATATATATGAAATACTATGTATACCAACAGAAGCTTTATTCATTTTTATAGCAAATCCATCTTGAGGAAGAAGGATATCACCAGGAACTCTGCGCCATTTAAAGCAATCCTCACACTGAACCCACTGAAGCTTCCGCATTAGTGAAATTGACATTGATATTTAAGCAACTTTGACTTAGTTTCAATATGTCACGAAGATTCAGAATTATATATCTATAATCTGTACATGTCCACATTGTATCCTATGACTCGATTTTAATAAGTCATGAACATTCAAAATTATTTTTTATCTAAAAATCGTATAACATATTTACTTCTAAAACATGGAAGCTTTTTACTACTCCACCCTAAAAAAAATGCAGCAAGATGGATCAAATTAAAACCTACTAGACTTTAATTAGAAACGAAGACAATACTGACTTACTCCACACAGTCTGTTGCTAAAATAGTAGGCCTTCCAATAACTGGTGGCTCCTGCTAAAACAATTCATGTTAGATCCCAAAAGCAAATACCAGGTTAACAACATCTAAGAATTTGTAAAAAGTACTAAGTAGGTTTGCTGGATGAGTGGAAGTTTTCCGACCTTCCATGACCAACTTTCCTTCTGGTTCTAACCTACTGAACTGAAAACAAGAACAGATCTCAAAGGCATTGTAGCAACAAATTCAGTTAGTACTGTCAACTACTACAATAGAAAAAAGCCATGACAAGCCTTTTTATTTATATACCCATATAAACTTATAAATGCAAAAAGACAATAAATTCATCGACGTCAAAAAAGAGTAAATACAAATACAAAGAGTTTAATCCTTCAAGGTTAAATCTCCTTCAGGTTTTTCTACTTAAACAATTCAAGATGTTCAGATTTTTTATTATTTGCATTGTAGACTTGTAGTTAATGAGCTTCATATAAAATTATGATGCAAAACTAACAATACAAGGATATATAATTGAACTATATATAGTTGAACTATAATAGTTCTTGAACAACAGAACATTACCTCAGCAACTATAATTATAATCATACCCAGCTAGTCAGCTCCTTGACAACAAGTTTGCTAACATCATGAATGGCAAGAAAATTGCAAGGTGCGCACCAATGTGTGCATTGTTTAACTCATTTTCATAAAGCCCTTTAAAAACTTGTCATATTGCATACAAACATAATCTGGGTAATAAATTGAGGCAGAATCAACAATAGAATGTTTACAAAATTGAGGGAATGAACGAGAATAATATGAGCCATAACTAGTGGTCGATATGGTACATAACCTCCTTCTCTCCCAGCTTAATGACACCACTTTCAATCATTACCTTCTCGTGTACGCTCCCTGACACCAGCATAGACAGAGAAACCAGCTGCACAGAAGTAATGCCAAATCTGTACAGAACACAACTGAAACCCTAATTTCGAAGCCCCAAATTGAATCCGATTGAAGCCCCAAATTGAACCCGATTGAAGCGCCCTAATTCGAAATTAATCATGTGAAAGAAAAAAAAAGCCCAAAATTAGTGAAAAAAATACTTAACTAAAGCCCCAAATTGAACCAATTAAGCAGAGAAGAAAGTGAGAGACGTATTGTAAATACTAATAGAAAATGTGAAAGAGGAGAGAGAGGAAAGAAAGAAAGGAGAGTATAGAGTGCGTGTGAGCGGAGACCAGACAGAGCGGAGACCGACCGAGGGAGAGAGAGGAGACCGAGTATGTGTCTGAAGAAATGAAAAAATGGGTAGTGAACGGATAGAAAAAGCGGTCTAAAATTGGTGAGCGGCAGTCTAAAATTGGGGGGGGGGTCTTTTTGCCGCTCAACAAATTTCACCCCAAATTTTGACGGAAACAACAATTTATTTTTTCATTTTTTATTTATTTGAAAAAATAATATATTTTTTCATTAAATATTCAATTCCTTTTACATAATCTGATATAATATATTCAAATATTTTTAATCATATACAAAAATATTTATATTTTAATGATATATTACAATATATTTAGAAAAACAATTAATTTTAAAAATTGTACTTTATAATATTTAATGAACATAAAAATAAAATTATTCACCTTGAAACATTTAAACATTTTTAATGAAATATTCACTTCTACGAGCATATTCTTGATTTTTTTAAAAACTTCTTGATTGTAATTTTATCCAAATAAATAAATTTCATGTGAAAAAAGGTTAAATTTTTATTTTTAGTAGAAAATATAAAATTTTGTTCATTACAAAACTATGGCAACACAATTTCATACCTATGGCAACATGCAAACACATTTATTCTATGCCAACATATTTCTGCTACCTAAGGCAACATAAAATGATAATGTTGTAATAGCCAAAAAAATGCATGACAAAGGCAACATATCCAAAGGCAACATAGGCTCTAAATGTGGTCGTAGGCCTTTTATGGTGTAGTGTATTCATCATATAATTGAAACGTTGAACCAAAACACAAACAATTATAATCATGTTTCCTTATTAAAAACAATTTATGCATTTTTTAATGGGTAAAGAGTTTCTACCTGACACTGTAGAAAACTTTTCTACAGTGTCGCCTTAAAATCACGATTTTGCTGCACATATGATATGCAAACTGATCGTTGAGAGATGGAGAAAAATACAGTGAAGTCAGATTTCAAAAAAAAAATCACTAATTGATGGGAAAAATCAAATTAAAAATGGAGGAAATTATGTGGGATTGTGTGTGTGAGGGTGTATTCGATTTGTGTGTGGTGCCCCTAGCGGGGCCATTGGATTAGATTAATCTATGGCCCAGATTTAATTTAAGGCGATACTGTAGAAAAGTTTCCTACAGTGTCAGGTAGAAACTCTTTTTCCTTTTTTAATATACAAATATACCGATTATTAATATATTTCATTAATGACTGGAAGATATGATATATTTGTGGGTATATATTAGTGATTGCAAGAATAATTTTAAATTAAAAGATAACATGTTTTAATCAGAAAAAAAAATATTAATGATTAAAAGATGTTACAATTGATATTTTTTTTTACGTATTACAATTGATATTTTTAGGTGTTTATAAAAGGTAATATATTCAACTAAAAGTAAACTTGAAGAAGGTAATTAGTTAATTTCTATTAATTATATTATCTTATTATTTAAATTAATAATTATGATAATCGTACCGAAAACCAAAAACCAGTAAACCAAAACTTTCAATCTTTCAGCTTTAATATAATAGTATAGTATAGAAATAAAACCACATTTACCAAAGTACCAAATTTGGTTATCATTAAACTGGGGTTCGATTCCCTGCAACTACATAATTATACTTGATTTATTTATTTAATTTAGTTTCTTTGGTTTCACCCGGGTTCGATTTCCTGTAACTGCATAATCAAATCATATTTATTTATTTTACATTTTCATCCTAATTTCAGGTTCAAATCTCTACAAAATCGATCCGTGATTTGCACGGGTTATAAGCTAGTTTTCATTAATAATAGTAAAAGATCTAAACACATCGGTTCAAGAACATAAAAATACATTTAAATATCATGTAGTAACAGAGGTCAATATGATTCAACTTCGTACATTAATACCTTATATATAATAAGCATAAGGGAGATCTTATCCAAATTTTTGGTCGTCGTCTGGTCGTCGTCACTATACTATCAAAATCATATGATCCGTTGGATTAAAAATAGACGATCAAGATTAGATCACATTAAAAAGAAAATTATAATCTAAAAATGAATCAAAATTAGATCGCTTTAAAAAGAAAATTATAATCTAAAAAGGATATAATTAGAAAATGTTGCATTTGAAGTGAATTTTAAAAAGAAAAATTATATTCTAAAAAGGATATAATTAGAAAGAGTTGTATTAAAATTGAATTTTTTAAAAAAATTATAATCTGAAAAGGATATAATTAAAAAAGGTTAAATTAGAATTATATTTTATTTATTTTTTATTAGTATTTAAAAAAAAATCATATCTACTACTCTTTGGGTTTTATCTTGAGATCTAGAAATTAGATTTGGGTGATTTTACAATCCACGCGAAACTCATAAAATTATTTTTAATTTAGTAATGATATAATAATTATTATTCAAATGGAAAAACTAAGAATCTCAAGAGAAAATATGATTACTAGTTTTTACATTAATTCTATTTAACGTAAAATTCCTACATTGATAATGCTATTCAATGTAGAAAACTTAATTATATATGATTTAAATCATTGACATATATATTTTCGTATTACAATATAAATACACTTTTTAGTTTATAACATATTAAAATTTAAATAATTTTTATGCTAGATCCAACGGTTTTCATCTATTTATTTTAAGATATTTGTCGTATAGAGGTCCAGACTACCGATCATCAAAGTTTTGGACAAAATCTCTATTACACTTATTATTAAAATTGTATTTGGTTGTTAGTAGAACCATCCTCAAATAATTATAAGGGTATTTTGATAATCAAAACGAATTACAAGTAGAATTCATAAATCAAATAAAATTTTCAGCGTAAAAAATCGTCAATTTTTTCTCTTTTTTCCTTCTACGTAGATTTAATTAGAAAAAATTTATTAAACCATCACCAAATTAAAAATTATTTTGTTAATTTCACGTGGGCGGTAATTGTCCAAATTAAATTTTAAGAATTCAAGATAGAGTACATATATTAAATCGAGCGTGTAAAACTTATATATATCAATTTTTAATAATAATTTGTTATGTAAATTAATAACTTATAAAATTAAAATATATATAATGTAATTAAAGATATTAAAAAAGGAGTCGTGCGTTGCACGGGTTATAAGCTATTTGTATATAATAAGAATAATAGAGATCTTATCCATAATTTTCGTCACGGTACTACCAAAATTATCTCAACCGTGGAATCTATTTTTTGAAAAATAGACGATCAAGATTATATCATATTAAAAGAGAAAATTAAAATCTAAAAGGGATATGATTAGAAAATGTTGCCTTATAAGTAAATTTTAAAAATAAAATTATAATTTAAAAACGATAAAATTAGAAAATGTTGCACTAGAATTGAATTTTAAAAAAAAATAATTTGAAAAAGGATATAATTAAAAAAAGTTGCATTAGAATTAAATTTTATTTATTTTTTATTATTAAAAAATATTCATATTTACTATTTGGGTTCTATCTTGAGATCTATAAACCAGATTTGGATGATTTTACAATTCACGCGAAACTTATAGAATTATCTTTAATTTATTGATGATTTAATAATTAATATTCAAATGGAAACACCAACGGTTTTCATCTATTTATTTTAAGATTCAACGGTTCTTATTTATTTTGACCATACTACCAATTATCAAAGTTTTTGACAAAATCTCTCATACACTTATTATTAAAATTGTATTTTATTATTAGTAGAACTATCTTCAAATAATAACAAGGGTATTTTGAAAATCAAAACGAATTATAAGTATAATTCATAAATCGAATAGAATTTTCAATATAAAAAAGCGCCAATTTCTTTTCTTATTTGTTTCTGAGTATAAAATTGAATTTTTAAAAGAAAATTATAATCTGAAAAGGATATAATTAAAAAAGGTTAATTTAGAATTATATTTTATTTATTTTTTATTAGTATTTAAAAAAAATCATATCTACTACTCTTTGAGTTTTATCTTGAGATCTAGAAATTAGATTTGGGTGATTTTAAAATCCACGCGAAACATCTATTTATTTTAAGATATTTGTCGTATAGAGGTCCAGACTACCGATTATCAAAGTTTTGGACAAAATCCCTCTTACAGTTATTATTAAAATTGTATTTGGTTGTTAATAGAACCATCTTCAAATAATTACAAGGGTATTTTGATAATCAAAACGAATTATAAGTAGAATTCATAAATCAAATAAAATTTTCAGCGTAAAAAATCGTCAATTTTTTCTCTTTTTTCCTTCTACGTAGATTTAATTAGAAAAAATTTATTAAACCATCACCAAATTAAAGATTATTTTGTTAATTTCACGTGGGCGGTAATTGTCCAAATTAAATTTTAAGAATACAAGATAGAGTACAAATATTAAATCGAGCGTGTAAAACTTATATATATCAATTTTTAATAATAATTTGTTATGTAAATTAATAACTTATAAAATTAAAATATATATAATGTAATTAAAGTTATTAAAAAAGGAGTCGTGCGTTGCACGGGTTATAAGCTATTTATTTATATATAATAAGCATAATAGAGATCTTATCCATAATTTTCGTCACTCTACTACCAAAATAATCTCAATCGTGGAATCTATTTTTAAAAAAATAGACGATTAAGATTAAATCATATTAAAAGAGAAAATTAAAATCTAAAAAGGATATGATTAGAAAATGTTGCCTTATAAGTGAATTTTAAAAATAAAAATATAATTTAAAAACGATATAATTAGAAAAGGTTGCACTGGAACTGAATTTTAAAAAAAAATTATAATTTGAAAAAGGATATAATTAAAAAAAGTTGCATTAGAATTAAATTTTACTTATTTTTTATTATTAAAAAATATTCATATTTACTATTTGCGCTCTATCTTGAGATCTATAAATTAGATTTGGATGATTTTACATTTCACGCGAAACTTATAGAATTATCTTTAATTTTTTGATGATTTAATAATTATTATTCAAATGGAAACACCAACGGTTTTCATCTATTTATTTTAAGATTCAACCGTTCTTATTTATTTTGACCATACTACCAATTATCAAAGTTTTTGACAAAATCTCTCATACACTTATTATTAAAATTGTATTTTATTATTAGTAGAACTATCTTCAAATAATAACAACGGCATTTTGAAAATCAAAACGAATTATAAGTATAATTCATAAATCGAATAGAATTTTCAATGTAAAAAAGCGCCAATTTCTTTTCTTATTTGTTTCTGAGTAGGTTTAATCGGAAAATAATTGTAAAACTATCACTAAATTAAAGATTTTTTTTGTTAATTTCACGTGGGCTGTAAAATCTTTCAAATCAAATTTTAATAATTCAAGGTAGAGTACAAATATTAAATCGAAAGTGTAAAATCTTATGTATTATCAACTTTTTAACAATAATTTTATATGTAAATTATTAACATATAAAATTAAAAAAAGTAAAATTATTTTAAAATTTAAAAAAGAAACCGTGCATTGCACGGTTATAAGTTAGTCAAAAGAAATGCAAGAGAGACCTAAAGGCACGAAGCTATTGACATTAACTTTATTGTCAGGATAGCCGTACATTAAAGAGAAGAGAGTAAATTACTATGAAAAGAATAAAAGTGTAATTACTATTCTTTATAGCCAATGCGATGGCCAAATTTTGAAAAGATTAAGGTCTCAATTCTACAAATAGTAATTCTCATTACAATATAGAACAGTAACGCTGATTGGACCTCTCTGATTTGTTCGAAAGGAGTAGTTATAGGGTATTCACTTATTCTACAATTGGCTACCATAGGAAAACTTCTAATTTAGGATCGTCATCTGAGTAAACTTCTAAAAAAGTGTTCCTTACGATGCTAAAATTAATCTTTTCAGCATCGTTTTTTAGGTAGTAGGTCTTCCCCTCGCAACTCCTGTTAGCGGTGAATGGTGATGGGTTTTCCTCATGAACTCTCAGTTTGGGCTAATAATATTGTTCATCATAGGCACCGTAATAGTTCCATGCATGTAGAGTTCTATCTTGATTAAACAATTTTCAATCCTAACTTGTGAGTTGTGCCCTGTGTAATGTACCTTGTTGCTTTGCAAAATATATAAGACAAATTACAAATAGGAAGTCGCAGACAGAGTAACTAATCTTAAGCAAATTTCGAGCAAAAATATCTGATACATGCCTGTTGCAGCACTGTTTGTATGCTTCCTTGATATCAAGTTAGGAACAATTCTTCCAAGTCCAGTCGAGAGTATCTAATTTCATCCATAAAATATAATATTAAGAACCCACATCACTCCCGCTAAATCGTTATAAACCGTGCAGCCAGTATGATAATATGAAATATGCAAGAATTTTTCCTACCGTCATCACATACAAAGTGAGAGGTTTAGCCTACATATAGAGGATAATATCCTACAAGAAAAAGTACTAAAAAATATTAGAGCTTGTTCATTCTCTTTCCGGAACCTCATAAAATATTATAACTTATTTTCAGATTGTTTTGCAGATAAAGACTTCATTGGTATCAGAGCAGGCGTTTACACGTTCCTGGATTTCTTCCTAGCAGTCTAATCTTTTTCGTCCTAGCTTGTTTCCTGTTTTTTTGTTTATTTGTGTCGGCTAGTCATATATTGGTTGTTTTGATTCATATCCATCTTTCTGGACATAGTAGTACTGTTTTGTCTTGTCTGGGCCTATCTTGCTTGATTTCTTTATTGTTTGTTTTTTTTTTTTTTTTGTCCAGTAAATATTGGTTTATTGTTTCCTGTCGCCTTGTTTTTTTAGCTGGTGGTCTTATTTGTGTTTTTGCTGGTTGCTGTCCTCGTCATATTTTGGTTTTAATTCTTAACAGTTTTTTTTTCGTTTCTAACTGTTTATTGGTTATTGCTTATTGGTACAGTTTTCTTGATATATTGTTTCAATTATCAGTTTATTACCCGATGTTTGCTTAGGATGCTATTTAAAATTGACATTGATTTTTATTCTTCTGATTGTTCAGTGCCTATTTTTTTTTGTTTACTTTTGTCCAGTGTGGGCATCGTTTTAATATAGCTATCTTGCTTGCCCAGTTATTATTTGTTTGAAGCTGTTTCATATCTCTACTATTTTTGTTGAGTGATTTTGTGCAAATTGTTTGTATAACATTGTTTTATTTTCTCTCTGCTTAACTTGTATCTGTTGGATACTATTTTTATTGATATTTTGGTATGGCTAGTAAATTAGTTTTGTGTGAATTGGAATGTATCGTTGAAATAGACGATGTTGCATTAGAAAAAAATTCTAGTGATGCTCGGAATAGAGAGCAAGTACAACATCATTTTTGTGGTGTAGTTGAATGCAACATTGGAACCATATTTAAGGACATAGATGGTTGGTGGATTGCCTCGGGTGCGACCCGTCACATTGCAAAAACCAAGAATGATTTAGTTGAACTTGTGGAACTTAAAAAGGGGGAGCAAATAATTTATATGGGAAATGGTACCGGTCTAGATGTGATGGGACTTGGTACATGTAGATTGGATCTTGGGAACAATATATTGGTTCTAAAAAATGTATTATTTGTTCCCGGAATAAGGCGTAATCTCATTTCAGTCCCCGCCTTGATTAAAAATGGTCTGGAAGTGCGATTCTTTGATAATAAATTTTTAATCGAAAAAGAAGATGAAATGGTTGCCATGGGCATGTATGAGCTGGAACATGGATTATTTAAGCTTCCGATTGTGAAAAAAATTGAGAATAATGAAATTGGTACTTCTCACCGATTTTTGTCTAATAATACTACTATGTATGATTTATGGCATCAAAGATTGGGACATCCTGGAATTACTAAGATGGAACGTATTATTAAAGAAAATTTGTTGCCACGTATGGATATTAACAAATCAGTTTGTGAACATTGTGTAAAAGGAAAAATGACGAGAAAACCTTTTAAAGAAGGGAAAAGAGCTAAAGAGCTTTTGGGTTTGGTACACTCGGACATATGTGGCCCGTTGAATTGTAAAACATATTGTAATAAAGAATACTTTATTACATTTATAGATGATTACTCTAAATTTACTCAAGTGTATCTTATATCAAGAAAATCTGAAGCATTTGAATGTTTTAGGAGATATAAGATTGAAGTTGAGAAACAACTTAGAACTGATATAAAAGTGTTGAGAACTGACAGAGGTGGAGAATATAGATCCACTGAATTTGATAATTATTGCAAAGAGAATGGAATAATAAGACACATGACTATGTCATATACGCCACAACAGAATGGTGTGGCAGAAAGAAAAAATAGAACATTATTAAATGTTGTAAGATGTTTGTTGTCACATTCTGGATTGTCGAAAAGTTTTTGGGGAGATGCATTACTTACTGCAAATTATATATTGAATAGAATCCCCACAAAGTCAGTTGAGTTGACACCTTACGAAATATGGACTGGAAGAAAATCAGATTTGAGTCTTATGAGAAAATGGGGATGCATTGCACATGTAATGATCCCGTCTCAAAATAGAGACAAATTAGACTTCAGAACAGTGAAGTGTAATTTTATCGGTTACCCTGAAAGTTCTAAGGGTTTTAAATTTTATAACAAAGAATTGGGAATAATTGAAAGCAGAGATGCTATTTTTATAGAAAATTCTGAGGAACAAGAAAATGTTATGGAGGACACACGTCCTCTGAATGTTGTTGATGAAGTTCCTTCAGAAAATATTGGTACGCATATGGTAAAAGATCCAACTCAAAATAGTGAATCGGATCAAAATGCTAGTAATGAACCAGTTGAAGTGGTTGGAAATAAAAGATCAAGAGCTCCACCTGAGTGGATGAATGAATATTATGTATATAATAGTGAAGCATCTTGTTTTTCGGTAGATATGGATGTAAGAGATCCTATTGATCCCACTACTTATTTAGAAGCGATGAGATCGCAAGAATCAGAATTATGGATGGAAGCCATGAAAGATGAGATAGAGTCAATAGAAAAGAATCAAGTGTGGGAGTTGTGTGATCTACCTAAAGATAGAAAATCCATAGGTTGTAAATGGATTTTGAAACGGAAATATAAGGCTGACGGGTCTATCGATAAATTTAAAGCTCGCCTAGTTGCAAAAGGTTTTACACAAAAACCGGGAATAGATTACCAGGAGACGTATTCTCCAGTGGCAAAGTTTGCGTCAATAAGAATTATATTGGCATTGGTAGCTTGTCTTGATTTAGAACTTTACCAAATGGATGTAAAGACGGCTTTTCTTAACGGGGAGTTAAAAGAGGATATATACATGGATCAACCTGAAGGATTTCAGGTTGAAGGACAAGAAGACAAAGTATACAAGTTGAGAAAGTCAATATATGGACTAAGGCAAGCATCTAGAGATTGGAATCTCAAATTTCATGAGGTTGTAGTGCAACTTGGTTTTGTCAAGAATAAATTAGACAATTGTGTGTATACTTTGAAAAGTGGGAGTTGGTTTGCAATATTATCAGTATACGTGGATGATATATTGTTAGCGGGAAATGATAAAGATATGTTGAATAATATCAAGTTAGAGCTTAGTAGTAAATTTGAGATGAAAGATATGGGTGAAGCTTCATATGTCCTTGGTATCCAGATTATAAGAGATAGAAAGAATAGAACATTGAGTTTGAATCAAGAAAGGTATCTACGTAAAGTGCTTAATCGTTTTGGGATGCAGAATTGTAGTCCGGCACCAACCCCATTGGTAATGGGGAAACGGTTAACACGTAGTAAAAATTCAGAACATGGACAAGGACCACTGAATGTACCATATGCGCAAGCAGTCGGAAGTTTGATGTATGCAATGTTGTGTACTCGACCTGACTTGGCATATCCAGTAAGTCTAGTAAGTAGATACCAAAGCAATCCTAATCAAGCCCATTGGGAGGCTGTGAAGAGGATAATGAAGTATTTGAAGGGTACGTTACACCACAAATTGGTCTATCAGGCAAAGAAGCCAGAAATTATTGGTTATTCCGATTCGGATCTTGGAGGTGATAAAGATGATGGAAAATCGACATCGGGACACCTGTTTATATTTGGTGGAGCCGCCGTAAGTTGGGGAAGTAAGAAACAAGGATGTGTTGCAAGATACACACAAGAAGCTGAATATGTAGCTTGTAGCATGGCTGCTACTCATGCTGTTTGGATAAGACATTTTTTGATTGAGTTAAATCTAAATCTAATAGATGGACCCGTTGAGATTTATTGTGATAATACATCGGCTATTGATTTGATTTATAGTGGTGCAAATAGTTCGAGAGGACAACATATTGATATACAATATCACTATATTCATGATGTTGTAGTTGAAAAGAAAGAAGTGAAAGTGACATATATTCCTACTAGTGATATGGTTGCGGATCCTTTAACAAAAGGCATTCCTGCGGAAACATTCGTCAAACATGTTGGTTTGATGGGGCTTAGAAACATTTAAGTCGTGATGATGAAAATGTTGCTCTAACAGATAATGAGAGCATATGTAAACTCTACAAAAGTGAGAGTAGTGTAGATTATTTAAAAATGAAGTCAAGTGGGAGATGTTAGTTGACTTGCATTTTTAAATGTAAAATAGAATTAAATATATATGGAAGTTACATATATTTATTTATTTTGTGAGTAATGATAAAAGGAGTTACAAATTGTGATATCAATGACATTGATTAGAGAATAAAGATTTTTGAGGCAGTTACTTTTTATGGGGTGGAGGCATGAGAGGTTTAGCCTACATATAGAGGATAATATCCTACAAGAAAAAGTACTAAAAAATATTAGAGCTTGTTCATTCTCTTTCCGGAACCTCATAAAATATTATAACTTATTTTCAGATTGTTTTGCAGATAAAGACTTCACAAAGCACTCAAGGCACCGGATAGAACAATCGACTTCGGATGACACATAGCCATAAGTGCTGCCATTATGAATGTTTCGTCTCCAATCTTCAAGTAAGGCAGACCAAAAACATCCATTAGACACATAATACAAAACACTTCTAAAGGAATAAGATGAATGGATCATATAGTATTACACATCCTTGTGTACTTTCTGTTAGAATAAATCATGTATATAAATACAACATAATATATATACATGAATCTCCTGATCAAAACTATGAGTATAAATAAATAGCGGAAGCGTACCTGAATCGAAAGAGGCCATTAATGATCTTGAGGAGTCCGAAGAGCGCAAGTACTTGAGGGCTTTGATCTTCACTATTCTCCTCTATACGTAAGGATGGGGTGTGTGTATTTTCTGAATATTATGAGAAGCGTAACTTTTGTTCTTGCATAAGATTCATTATATAGAGGGAATAATGGGACCAACCCTAATGGGCTAAACCCATAACCGTCCATCAAAGTTATGGGCTTGGGTACTTAAGCCATTATAAATAAATATATCTAAATAGATATATATTAGATGTAATAATTAAATATATATTAAGTGCTATTTATATATTTAATTATTAATTAGGCTCAAGTCTTATTTAGATGATTAATAATAAAACCCGATGGGCCATAAATAATGGATTGGATCCCGTCGAATCCAACATTCTCCCACTTGGCCGAGGGTCAGTATATCATCAACATACATATAACAAGACTTTTATTACTGAGCATTACATCCCATAAGACAGGCTAAATCTTACATCATACAAGAACAGAATTAAAGGTAGTATCATACTCATGTACAAATATGAAACCGTCCTCCAGTTACAATCCAAGTATAATTATAAAACTTAACAGAGATACTAGCTTAAGTCATGAACAACATAATATTTCATAATCAATAACAAATCAATATGTCCATGAGGTCCTTACATAATTGTTTGTTCCATAAACTTCGAATGTGCACAATAATAGAAGTAACAAACTAAATACTTTGTCCAAAAACCATAACATAAGGTGATCACAATACTAGTGTCTTACAATAAAATCCATGAATCAATAAGAAAGATTATCAACCAAACCCATGCTAGCAACATGTTCTCGAAAGAGATTGGGCGGTAAACCTTTTGTCAATGGATCCGCTAACATAGCAACTGTACTAATTTGCTCAATAGACACTTGTTGTTTTTGAACTCTTTCTCGCACTACAAGATACTTTATATCTATGTGTTTTGTCGCATCACTTATCTTGTAGTCTTTAGAGAAAGAAACAGCAGCTTTATTATCGCAATAAATTTTCAGTGGTCTAGAAATAGTGTCAACTATTTTGAGATACGTGACAAAATTCCTCAACCATAGAGCTTGCTTCGTTGCCTTATAGCAAGCCACAAATTCAGCTTCCATTGTAGAAGAGGTATGCAGCGACTGCTTAGCACTTTTCCATGATATAGCTCCTCCAGAAAGCATGAAAATGTAACCTGAAGTGGATTTCAACTCATCTTTACACCCAGCATAATCGGAATCCGAATAACCAATGACTTCAAGGTTATCCGTCTTTCGATATGTGAGCATAAAATCTTTTGTACCTTGTGAATACCGCATGACCTTTTTAACAGCTTTCCAATGATCCGGACCAGGATTTATTTGGTATCGTCCTAGCATTCCAACAATATATGCTATGTCTGGACGAGTACAAACCTGAGCATACATAAGACTCCCAACTGCCGAAGCATAAGGAATATGCTCCATTTGATCCAATTCTAGCTGATTTTGAGGACATTGTTTCAAGCTAAATTTGTCACCCTTGACAACAGGAGCAACGCTTGGAGAACAATTTTGCATGTTCAAACGTTTGAGAACTTTATCAATATAAGCTCTTTGTGATAAACCCAAAATTCCATGAGATCTATTTCTATGAATTTCAATGCCCAAGACATAAGATGCTTCCCCCAGATCCTTCATATCAAAATTCTTATGAAGGAATCTCTTTGTCTCATGCATTAAATTCATATCACTACTAGCGAGTAGAATATCATCCACATATAGTACTAAAATAATGTACTTGCTCCCACTCACTTTTAGATATATGCATTGGTCAACAAAATTTTCTTTAAACCCAAATTTTCCAATCACATCATCAAATTTAATATACCACTCTCTAGAAGCTTGCCTTAATCCATATATGGACTTCTTTAACCGACATTTCATGTGTTCCTTGCCTTTGACTACAAAACCTTCCGGTTGTGACATGTAGACATCCTCATGCAAGTCACCATTAAGAAAAGCAGTTTTAACATCCATTTGGTGTAACTCTAAATCATAATGAGCTACTAAAGCCATGATGATACGAAATGAGTCCTTACTCGAAACAGGGGAAAAAGTATCATTATAATCAATTCCTTTTCTTTGTGTGAAGCCCTTTGCAACCAATCTAGCTTTATATCTTTCGATGTTACCACTAGGATCAAGCTTAGTTTTGTAGACCCATTTGCAGCCTACAGCTTTGACCCCTTGTGGCAACTCAACTAGATCCCATACAGCATTATCCTTCATGGATTTCAACTCATCCTCCATGGCTACAAGCCATTGAGTTGAATGGTTACTAGCAATAGCTTCTTTATAAGAAATAGGATCAGGTCCCATGCCAAGATTAGACTCAATTTCATCTAAATACACAATATAATCATCCGAGATTGCTGATCGTCTTACTCTTTCTGACCTCCTAAGAGGTTCAGTAGTGTTATTGTCATCTTGAGGTGGTTCTTGATGTACATTCTCATTTGCACCAACATTTTTATCATCATTTTCTGGTGCACTAATATCTGGAATGATAGGAATAGGGACATTTTCCTGAATCTCTTCCAGATTTATCTTTCGAGATGTACTCCCACTGACTTCAGCATCCTCAAAAAATACTGCATTTCTAGTCTCAACTATTCGAGTGGTGTGTGATGGACAATAAAATCTAAAACCTTTAGATCTTTCGGGGTAACCAATAAAATGACAAGTAATAGTCTTAGGGTCCAATTTCTTGATGTGTGGGGTATATATTTTCGCTTCAGCCAAACAACCCCATACATGCATATATCCAAAACTGACTTCCCTTTCAGTCCATATTTCGTAAGGTGTTTTAGGCACGGACTTACTTGGGACCCGATTAAGGATATGCATAGCTGTTTTAAGGGCTTCAACCCACAAAAATTCGGGCAACGTACTTTGACATATCATGCTTCGAACCATATCCATAAGAGTTCGATTTCGTCTCTCAGCAACACCATTCTGTTGGGGTGTACCCGGCATTGTGTACTAAGGAACGATGCCACACTCTCGTAAAAATAAGGCAAAAGGTCCTGGATTCTGTCCAGATTCAGAGAATTTTCCATAATACTCTCCTCCTCTATCAGATCTAACAACCTTAATATCTAATTTGAGTTGTTTTTCAACTTCTGCTTTATAAATTTTAAACATATCAAGTGCTTCAGATTTTTCATGCAAAAGATAAATGTAGCCATAACGTGAGTAGTCATCAATAAAAGTAATAAAATACTTATGACCACCTATGCCTGGAGTGTATGGTCCACTAATGTCAGTGTGAATTATCTCCAAGCACTTAGTGCTACGATTTGCACCCTTTTTGTTTGTTTTTACAAATTTTCCTTTAATACATTTAATACATGTGTCAAAATCTGAGAAATCTAATGGATGAAGAAGTCCTTCTTTAACAAGTCTTTCCATTCGACTTTTTGATATGTGACCAAGTCGTTCATGCCACAATTTTGAAGAATTCTCATCATTTCTTTTTCTCTTTTTAGAACCAGTTGCAACTTCATCTTGCACATTCATTGAAATTAAGGATTCACTAAAAGAAGCATTCAAACATAATCTGTAAAGGTTTCCCTCTAACAGCCCAGAGCCAATATACTCAGAATAAAGAAATAGAGAAAAACCTTTATTTTCAAATTTAAACGAATATCCATAAGCGTCTAACTTTGAAACAGAAATAAGGTTTCTAGTAATACTCGGAACATAAACAGTATCCATTAAATCCAAATTAAAACCACTTTCCAACATAAGTCAGAAAGTTCCTACAGCTTCAATTTGTACTTTCTCTCCATTTCCAACGAGTAAATATCGGTCTCCTTTATTTAGCTTCTTCACGGAAAGGAATCCCTGCAATGAATTAGTTATATGCACAGTTGCACCAGTGTCTATCCACCATGTATTTAAAGGAGCTTCAGATGTAAAAGCTTCATAACAAACATAAATGGATGCATTACCTTTCTTATCTAACCACTCGCGAAATTTGGAACACTCTTTCCTTATGTGTCCCTTAGCTCTGCAGAAGTTACATTTAGGACCTCCAAAGTTCTTTGTGCCAGAAGTCTGTCCCTTGTCTTTTGTGACAACTGCATCAATTCCCTTTTTCTTTTGACTATTGCCATATTTCTTTCCTTTTCCTTTAGCGGGTGTCGTGGTCACAACATGAGCACTTTCAACCTTCTCAGACTTAAGGCGTTCTTCTTCTTGAACGCACATAGAAATCAACTCGCTCATCTTCCACTTTTCTTTCTGCGTATTGTAGTTGATCTTAAAAGGACCAAATTGTGCAGGAAGAGAAGTCATTATGAAGTGGACGAGAAAACCTTCAGAGATTTCCATGTTCATATCCTTTAACTGAGCAGCCAAATCATTCATTCTCATAATGTGATCACGAACACCACTTGAACCATTATACTTGAGAGTGACCATTTTCGAGATAAGTGTAGTGGCTTGAGCCTTAGTGGAAGCCTTGAATTGTTCCTCAATGTTCGCTAGATACTCCTTTGCATTATCAGATTCGGGAATTGCTCCACGAATTGCACTAGTAATGGAGCCCTTAAGAATCATTAAGGAAACACGGTTGCTATGCTCCCATTTTGCATAATCAGCCTTTTGCTCAGCAGAGCTTTCGGCTGTAATGGCAGCAGGTTTTGCAACCCTTATGGCATAATCAAGGGCAGTAACTCCCAACGTAAGATCAATTTGCTCTTTCCACTTCTTAAAATTAGAGCCACTCAATGGTTCAATGTGTGAAAAGTAGTTGGTAAGTGAAACAGGACCAAATGCTGAATCAAGGTTAATCACAATCATGCACATAAGTACAACAAATCCACATGATGAAACACAGTTAGTTCACCAAGTAACACATAAGTTAAATAAACTGAGGGATAAACAGTTTATCTAAATAGGAAAAATAAAATACACAAAAATTTTCCTACAATTAAATTGAATTTAATATTAATATCTTCCGTTGGGCCAATTATCAATACTAAATTAATTTTGTCATTAAACATGAGATAACAAAAAGTAAAATATTAAATTATATCACCGTTGGGCAGAAAATAATTTAAATTCTACAATTTGAACTTTAAAAATTCCGTTTACAAAATCAATATACAAATCTTCCGTTGGGCCGATTCGTACATTAACTTGTACACGTACATTAGGTGATTTATCATTCTCTTAAATAATTAAAATAAAAGATTTTCGTTGGTCCATCTAATATTTTAATAATTAAGAAATCACTATATTAGTCCAAAAATAACTTAATAATATTTTACATGAGGGACTAATATTTTTTTTTATCATAAGTATCCCTGAATCAGAATCGCAGACAGCATAAACATATCATACCATATTATATTTCTCATGATACAATCATAGAAATCAAATAAAGCATAAATCAGAAAATTCGAAATTAAATCAGAAAATCATAATTCGCTGTTTACAGGCAGTAAACGACGTCAAACGGCTTACAGATGCAAACCTGACTTTGTCAGTCTTGCTCAGTGGCCCGATTCCAGTCAAAAAACATATATTTTATGCGCAAATCGGACACAGTACGCAAATGTCACTAAATCTGGACAATTTTTCAGAAATCGTATCGTATACAATCTCCAAAATAAGAACAAACATGTATCATATACATACAGCAATATATACAACAACCAAATTCATTCAATTCACACGGTTTGCAACATACCCACACATAATATATATGTATAACAACATATATCGATTCAGATTTATACATGTCAAACAAATCCAATTCAATTCTAATTAATTAAACTCAAAGAATCAATCAAGGAGTTTGCTCGGATACCAATTGTTAGAATAAATCATGTATATAAATACAACATAATATATATACATGAATCTCCTGATCAAAACTATGAGTATAAATAAATAGCGGAAGCGTACCTGAATCGAAAGAGGCCATTAATGATCTTGAGCAGTCCGAAGAGCGCAAGTACTTGAGGGCTTTGATCTTCACTATTCTCCTCTATACGTAAGGATGGGGTGTGTGTATTTTCTGAATATTATGAGAAGCGTAACTTTTGTTCTTGCATAAGATTCATTATATAGAGGGAATAATGGGACCAACCCTAATGGGCTAAACCCATAACCGTCCATCAAAGTTATGGGCTTGGGTACTTAAGCCATTATAAATAAATATATCTAAATAGATATATATTAGATGTAATAATTAAATATATATTAAGTGCTATTTATATATTTAATTATTAATTAGGCTCAAGTCTTATTTAGATGATTAATAATAAAACCCGATGGGCCATAAATAATGGATTGGATCCCGTCGAATCCAACACTTTCATCCACATTTTTACCCCCAAATTCAAATAAAATGCTTATGTGCTTGATAAAACCACTCATTTCTTCATTTCAATTCAGGCAACAAAAAATACTTACCAAAAAGAAATTTGAAAATACGAAAAATGAAACTGAAGACTCACCGAAAACCCCAAACAGAGAGAACATCAAGCGTTTCACGGAAATTAGTAGAATGATTTGTTATTACTAGGTGAAGTTAAGAAGATAACGAAGCATGGAGCAGATTTTATACACAAAAAATGACAGACATACACGCACAAGAAATGTATACAAAGAAAATGAGTACTAACTCAGCTGATTCGTGTTCTTAACCAAAATAAACGAAAATGATACACTTAATTATGTTACATATATATATATATATATAGAGGCTAGCGTTCAAATAGAAACCAACCTTAGAATAGAAACTAGAAACCTACACTAAATAAATTATATTTCATTTATTTTAATGGTCCCGCTAGGGGCACCTTCACAAAAAACTTATGAAATTCTTGGCTCCATTCAACAAAAATATAAAAAAAAAATTAAAATTTTTTTTTAAAAAAGTTACTGTTCACGTGCCACGTCATCACGTGAACAATAACTTTTTTTTAAATTTTTTTTTTATTTTTTAGTTGAATAGAGCCAATAATTTTAAACGTTTTTTGTATTGGGTACCCCTAATTTGGTCATTAGATTAGCTTAAAATATTTAATTTAGGTTTAGTTTCTAGTTTCTATTCTAAGTTAGTTTCTATTAGAACAAGACCCTATATATATATATATATAGAGTCTCACTCTATGGAGAACCATCTTACGTGGAGAACCGTGGAGAACCACTTAAAATGCATTAAAATTGTCCTTTATATAAGGCCCATGGCGGGGCCCCTTTACAAAAAAGTCTTATAATTCTACCCTCTATCCATTTGTCAAAGAAAAAAAAAGAAAAAAAAAAAGAAAAAAAAAATTCACTGTTCACGTGATGACGTGGCAGTGGATTTCACTGGTTAACGGTGCTTCGCACCTTCTTGTACGGCGCTTCGCGCCTTTATCATTCTAAAGTTGTAAGGAATGGCAATCAATGGTAAAGACAATAGACGATTGACGGGTGTGTCGAGAGCCTTCGGCCCTCATGACTAACTAACTCATCCGTTTACTGTCTTAAATGCTTCGCATTTCCACGACAAGTTTTTTTTTTTTTTTTTTTTTTTTTTTTTTTTTTTTTTATGGATAGAGCCAATTATTTTAAGCATTTTTTGTGAAGGTACCCTTGGCGGGGTCCTTATATATAAAGCAATTTTAATGCATTTTAAGTGGTTCTCCACGGTTCTCCACGTAACATGGTTCTCCATGGAACAATGGCCTATATATATATATATATATGAAGGGCTTGTTTTTCATGAGGTTACCTTAGGTAATATTCCTGACTTAAAAAAAAAAGAATGTAAATATAAGGTTATTTTTGTAAATAAAGGAGCATATTCAATTATTACAAAACTGCCATTAAAATATTGTATTGAAAACTAGCATTATCTCAGGTAACTTTTCTGAGGTAACCTTAGGAACATTATTCTCATATATATGAAAATGATTTTTAATCTGTTTTTCTTTCTTCATTCTATTTACATAAAATTTTTCGATGAGTTTTATGTTTGTAATTTGTTTGTAATTTTTCGATGAGTTTTATGTTCTCTTCGTGAGAACCTCCGCGTTGATTGTGAGACATCTTTTCCTCCTAAGATGAAGATCTTGATTGGCTCCCCTCCTTCTAGCGCCAATTTGTTGACGGAGGAATTTGGTAACAAATTTCGAGGTACTTCGCCGGAAACAAGATCTATAGCGGTGGTTCTTTGCCGAAAAGAGTGGTGGTGTGTGGTGACTGTTTGTAATTGGTGGCTGAGATTGATAAGGGTTAGTGGCGGCTATTCAGAGCTCTCGACTTCCAACCCCTCAATCGGCCTACGTACCCCGGTATTTATAGGGGATCAAGCCATACGTAGTTCTTGGAGAGCAAGAAACCCAAATGGGCTTGGATAACGGACCAGCTTCCGGAATGTTCTACTATGAGGCCTAACCACAAAGGCCCAAGGCTCATCCAGGATCTCAAGACTTCACGGATAAGGAAACTTCCCCCGTCGAGGACTAATCCTATCCGCTACCAGCTATTTCTTGATTTCAAGGATGCAGGTATAGCCATGGTTTACCCCAAGTGCAGAACGCATCCCTGTCCCCCGAATGAGAAGCACCCACCAGATAGCAGGACAGGTGATCCAGAGCTTTTGGGTGCAAAGTGCAGGATTACTCCAAAGTTCCCCAATGAGGGCGCACCCATTGGCTACAGGAACAGAGCTCCCAAAGCACACACCAAAAAGTCCCCATCTTTCCACCTTAGGGCGCACAGATGCCTCCCTTAGCGTCTAAGAAGGGTCCTTATATCCAGGCAAACCCCTGGAGGCCTTCTGCGACGGACATCCCCCTCCTGAGATACGACAGGAGGGAATTCTTCAATAATTGAACACGAAATCGATATTATTATCATCTCGGAATTCCAGAATAACTCAGGGCGCGGCCTAAACCCCCAGGGCGCGCCCTAACGTCTAGAAAACCCTAATTTGTTCTCTGAAATCCCAAATTGAATTTGTTATTGACCCGAATCCATCTTGAAAATACCCGAACCGAATTTTGGCCATAACAACTACCCCCCAATTTCATACGAAATCAGAGACGATGTATGGAATTTCTTCTGAAAAACCCAAAAATTTTCACAAAACTTCATCAGGGCGCGCCTTGGAAGAGGGCGCGTCCTCAGAATTCCAATCGATTTAACAGCTGTCATCCACTATCTTTCCAAACCCCTATAAATACCCCCCTTCTCTCTTACTTTAATCTTTTTCTATTTTCTCTCTACAGAAACTTACTCCGGCTATTTCCAATTTTCCGAGCAAAAATCCGGCTAAACACAGCGTTTTTCGTCGATTCTCTTCCACAAATCCTGTTCCAGAACTTCCAAGGTATGTTTTTATGCCCGCAATCTGTATTTTCACCGTGTATTTTGTCCGATTTTGTGATTCAACTGTTGGTTTTTCTTCATATTCTTCATGTTCTCTGTATATATGTGTGTATGTATGCATGTTTGATCCATTTTTGCTGTTATAACTCTTTCAAAATACGTTTCTGATAAATTGGTATAGTTAATCAATTCTCAAGGCGCGCCTTTGACACAGGGCGCGCCTTGTATTCCTCTGATGCCACGACGTACCTTTATAAATTTAATTCTTCATGACACCTCTAGAATACCTTAGAAGATCTTTTAGGTGCATCCTTATGCTGTTAATCATTATACTCTAGGGCGCGCCTTTTACCCAGAACACGCCTTAGACATCTAGATCTCAATTTTTGCAAATACTTCTTCTATTTATTTAATTCTTGGACGCGCCCTAAGTCCCTTCTTTCATTTAATTTTGCAGCTGGAGGGCGCGTCTCCGCCTTTTCACCCATTTAGGGAATTCAACGAAAGTTTAGGGATCCATTCTCCATTGCCACCCCCCTTATCTCCTGAACCTTTTAGGAGCCCTTTTTCGTTTATTTCTCCTGAAGACAAGGCGCGACTTATTGAAGATTTCAACGAAGGCAGAATGAATTTCTCTGATGAAGACTCCTTTGATGGTATTCCCCTTAACACTCAAATACCTGAAAGAATTCCAACACCAATACCTGAAAAAACCCCAAACCCCCTATACACAGATCCTTCTGACTACGATTTCACTCCAGACTCTAATTCTTCTAGTGATACGCATCCTTCTGATACTTATTCTTCAGAGGACGCGCCCTCGGCATCGTCCCTCTCACCCATGGCTGATTCCGAACCAACATCTCCACTACCTTCTCCTGTCCCATTTGAACACTGGGAAGTCCTTGAGGAAGAAATTGATATCGACTGGGGAAGATATAATGACCTACCCGAAAAAGAGAAAAATCAACTCAGAAAGAAGCGGGGCAAGCTTGCCTGTGTAAACATGTCTTCCATTGCTACAAGTGACGAAGTAGGATGGGCCATGCAGTATTATGGTCAAGAAGGAATTTGGGCCATCCCACATGCTCATCACCGTCCTCACATCTTCAATTATGGTAGAAATTTTAAAATTCCAAGGATGGTCTTAACCCCAAAGCTGGTAGCTCTTGGTGTGGGCGCGCCCTTACACCCCTACCTTCAACAAATACTAAGATGGTATGACATAGCACCTATCCAACTCTCCCCCAACAGCTACAAACTTGTATTAGCTTTATTTATCCTTTATCACGACCTTGAGTTAGGAACCCCCTCTATGCATGAAGTTAGTTATTTCTTCAGCCTTCGACAATCCAGCATTGGTTACTATTATCTTGTAATCAATAAGCCTCACAACAACAAGGGTTTTTCTGAAGGAAGAATCAGTCATCTAAAATTTTGGAAAGAACCCTTTTACTATGTCTGGGATGTTCCTCGAGTCCGAGTACAATTCAACACGAATCCTAGTAAGTGAGGGCGCGCCCTGTACTTTCCTTATCTTTTTAATTTTCAACCATTTATTGATTCCTTTAAATTCCAACAGATAAGAGAACACAGAAAACACTTGAAGGCGCGGCCTCAATCCGGGCAAAAGCTGTTCTGAAAGTTGCCTCAGAAAAATTCAACCTTCAATCTTTAATCACAGAAGAAAACTTAAAGAGGGTTGGAATTTTATCTGATAAAGTTGGTCACATTTGCAAATTTAGAAAGTTTAAGAAGGGAATCCCTGTGCCCACACTCTCATCTAGTGATAGTGAAAATTCTGATTCTGATGAAGGTAATGGTTACAATGTAGGCTAGGACGCGCCTTAACTGTTCGTCTTTATCACTTGTCCTAAATTTGTCATGTTATACGTATTTAATCCTTCTATGTCCAAGACACAACCTGACTTTTTTTTCCTCTTTGTCTTGTACAGATATGGCTCCCAGGATTCCTCGTGGATTTGGTGCTGCCAAAAAGAAGAGTGACAAAGAGAAGAATCATGACCAGGCAGGTACATCTGACTCCAGGGCGCGCCCTGTGCAGGACAAGAATTCCAGTGACATAGTCACTCCATCCACAGAATCTCTGAAAAGGAGTGCTGATGTTCAAGAACCTATCACTGACAGGGGCAAAAAGCCAAGACATGAGGGCGCACCCTCATATGCTGAAACCTTAATTGGCCCTGTTGCTGCCTCCCTTGTTGAAGAAAAGGAGGTTGATGTTTGGCAAAACATGAATGCGGATGAGGAATCTCAGTCCATGATCCGGGCATCTGCTCAACTGCTTATTCAATCTCTAGGGCGCGCCCAGAGGGTTCACAAGGAAAAACTCCACATCAACAGACTTGAGGCTGAGAATAGGAAGTATTCGAAGATGATTGTCGACAATGATAATAAATGGAAAAAAGATCTGGATGCCAAAAATGACAGAATTGCTGATCTGAAGCATGACCTGGATGAATCCATTGGACATCGCACTCTTCTGAATACCAAAAATGACGAATTAGAGAAAGAGGTGGAGGAACTCCGAGCTCAACAAGGTGCCCTAGAAATCGAAAAGACCAAGCTAAAAGAACAAAGAGAAGCCATTGAAGATGAAAACTTTGAAAAGGGTTTTAACTTCTATCTCATTGGCTTTCTGGCTAACGACCCTGATTATAACTGGGAGAAATTTGGACCTGCTGCTGCCGAGGATATAGCAAAGTTTAAGGTTGACCAAGCCTCAGTCATTAAGGCAAAAAGAGTAGAGTTGGGGTTAGATGAAGCTTCTGAGGGCGCGCCCTCTACTGACAATGTTTAACCCTCTCCTGCAGCTATACCTACTCAAAACTCTCCTCCTGCAAATATATCTCCCCTTAAAACGGTTCGCCCAAACGATGCTCAGGATGCGCCTCCTTCACCTTCCAAAGTCATCCCCTCTTCTCCCCCTAAGGACGCGCCTTAGGTTTTTAATCTTTAAATCTGTTTCGTACATACTTTAACTTTTAAGGTGCGGGTCCTTTGTAAAACCCTGCAATTTGTAATTCCTAACTTTTTAGTGCCTTTTGAACTTTTGCTATGCTCATTATTTATCTTCATGCTTTTATTTGTTAAATGCTTCAAATGAGGGCGCGCCCTAGATGGGGACGCGACCTTTTCTTCATGTTTTCAAAATACAACACAAATTCTTCATTCATGTTGAGGGCGCGCCCTAAGAAATGGGCACGGACCTCTTATAATTCAATCAAAAAGTCTTCAAAATTCTTGAAAAAATGTCTTGATATACTATTAATCTTCAAATATTCTTAAATCTCAGCAGAACAAGGGAAGGTATACATGTTCTACCCCCCGAGCTAAGGAGAATAAACTTCCACAAAACGTGGAATAAAACAGCAAGTCTCGACTAGAACTAAAGAAGGCGTATGTGTACTACCCCCCTAGACTAGGAGAAGATTTATTTATACTAGTCTATAACTTAAATATAAGCCTTCATACAATAGGGGGTCAAAGCCGCATCCTACTGATAATACTTTCTCAAATGCTCTGCATTCCATGCTCTTGGGATTATGTTGCCATCCAAGTCTTCTAGATGATAAGTTCCTTCCCAGATGATAGACTTTATCTTGTAAGGTCCTTCCCAGTTGGGACCAAAAACTCCATGTGCTGCTACTCTTGTATTAGGCATAACCTTCCGCAGAACTAAATCACCCACCTTGAAAGGCTGAACCTTCACCTTCTTGTTATAGTACCTTGCAGCCCTCTGCTGATAAGTTGCCAACCTCAACTGCGAATTTGCCCTCATCTCTTCTAGGAAATCAAGATTTAGCCTTTGATTTATCATATTCGATTCCTCATCATAGAAATCCCTTCGGAATGACCCTGTTCCAATTTCCACTGGCACCATTGCCTCACATCCATAAGACAGCATGAAAGGAGATTCCCCAGTTGTGGTCCTTGGTGTTGTGTTGTAAGACCATAAGACCATAGGAAGTTCCTCAGGCCAATTCCCTTTGCTTTCTTCTAACTTAGTTTTCAAGGTATGCTTGATTAACTTGTTGATAGCTTCAGTCTGCCCATTACTCTGAGGATGATACACAGCTGTGAATTCCTTCTTGATTCCCAAGTCTTCGCACAGCTTTCGCAACTCCTTGCTGTCAAATTGTTTCCCATTATCTGAAACAAGCTTGTAAGGAATCCCAAATCTGCACACAATAGAGTTGAACACAAAATCCTTGATTTTCTTCGCTGTGATTGTGGCCAAGGGCATTGCTTCCGCCCATTTGGTGAAGTAATCTACAGCAACAACAGCATACTTGACTCCTCCCTTGGACTTGGGGAGTTCTCCAATAAGATCGATTCCCCACATAGCAAATGGCCATGGACTCATCATAGAAGTCAAAGTAGTCACCGGCAGCGTTGAAAAATTGGCAAACCTCTGACATTTATCACATGCCTTGACAAACCCATAGGCATCCTTCTTCATAGTAGGCCAATAATAACCTTGCCTCAACACCTTCATTGCCAACGAACCACCCCCCGAGTGATTACCACAAATCCCTTCATGCACCTCCCTTAAGATATAATTGCATTCATCTCCATCTATGCACTTCAGAAGCGGTTGATTGAAACCTCTCTTGTACAGAATCTCATCATACTCCACAAACCTGGCAGCATGATATCGAAGACGCCTTGCTTCAATTTTGTCTCTTGGGAGAATCCCCTTACGGAGATACTCTAAAATAGGAGTCATCCATGTAACTGACGGAGTACTCTCCACTTCCATAACTCCCACTTCTGGAATATTTGGCACTTCTTGAATTTGTAGAGGTACTGTTCCTAACAACATAGCATCCTTCTGAGATCCTAGCTTGGCCAGAACATCTGCAGAGCAATTTTCATCTCGAGGAATGCATTTCAACCTTACTTCACGAAACTTCTGAATTAATCGTTGTGCACACCTCATGTAAAGTTCTGTTCTGGGACCTCTACACTGAAAACCTCCTTTAATCTGCCTGACTACTAATTCCGAATCACTCGATACGATCAAATTTGATACCTTCATTTCCAAAGCCATCTTTAATCCGTTAATCAAAGCTTCATACTCCGCATCATTATTAGTTGCCTCGAATTTGAAGTGAATTGCACTCATGAACTGATTTCTTTCAGGCGTTATCAAAATTACTCCTGCACCAGCTCCCCCATTGTTCACAGCCCCATCTACATGCAACTTCCACCAAGGTTGAGGAACTTCCTCAAGAGGGCGTGCCCTTTTAAGAGGAATTCCAGGTTCTACTAATACAATTGACTTTTCCTCGGTCTCTGAATCAAACTTCAGGATGAAATCCGCTAAAGCCTGACCTTTAATTGCTGTTCTTGGTGTATATTCCAAATCAAACTGTCCTAATTCGATGGTCCATTTCAACATTCTTCCTGAAGCTTCTGGTTTGTGAAGAATACTCCTCAATGGATAAGCAGTACGAACCTCGATCTTATGAGCTTGAAAGTAAGGACGAAGTTTTCTTGCTGCCAAGATTAAAGCGTAAACCAACTTTTCCATACTGGTATATCGGGTCTCTGCATCATGCAAACGTTTGCTCACATAATAAACCGGAGACTGATGATCAATCTCTTCTCTTACCAATACTGCACTAATGGAATATTCCGAAACTGCCAAGTATAATATCAAGGTTTCTCCTTCCACGGGCTTGGCTAAGAGCGGAGGATTCCCCAACTGCTCCTTGATTTTCTGAAAAGCTTCTTCACATTCAGGAGTCCACAAAAAATCTTTGGACACTCCCTTGATTGCCTTGAAGAATTCTCTGCATCTATCCGAAGATTTTGATACAAAGCGATTTAGTGCAGCAATCCTCCCAGCCAAACTCTGAACTTGCTTCACACTAGATGGAGATTCCATGTCTAGTAAAGCTTTAATCTTAGCTGGATTCGCCTCAATCCCGCGATGGTTTACAATGAATCCCAAGAACTTTCTAGATTCCACTCCAAACACACATTTTTGAGGATTCAACTTCATTCTGAACTTTCTCAATACTCCAAACATCTGCTCTAAATGCTTCACATGGTCTTCTGCCCTCAAAGATTTAACAAGCATGTCATCCACATACACTTCCATGGTTTTCCCTATCAGATCTTTAAACATCATATTCACCAACCTCTGATAAGTAGCTCCAGCGTTGATCAAACCAAATGGCATTCCAATATAACAGTACAAACCTCTATCTGTGATGAAAGAAGTATGCTCCTGATCTGGCTCATACATAGGAATTTGATTGTAGCCCGAGTAAGCATCCATGAAACTCAAAAGAGCATGGCCAGCTGTGGCATCCACCAACTGATCAATTCGAGGGAGAGGAAAACTATCTTTAGGGCAAGCCTTGTTCAGATCCGTGAAATCCACACAAGTTCTCCACTTCCCATTAGGCTTCTTGACAAGAACTGGATTAGCCAACCAATCTGGATAGTATGATTCCTTGATCAAACCAACATCTAGAAGTCTATCAATTTCTTCTTTTAATGTTATAGCTCTTTCTCCACTCACAGGTCGACGTTTCTGACGAATTCCCTTCTTGGTGGGATCTATGTTCAGATGATGACACATAACCTCTGGATCAATTCCCACCATATCAGCATGACTCCAAGCAAATACATCCAGATTATTCAAAAGAAAATTAGTGAGCATTCCTCTCAACTTGGAATTCAATTGAGATCCGACTTTCAAAACCTTACTCGAATCCTTTTCATCCACCAAAATTGAAATAGTATCCTCTGCAGGACCAGTCTTTTCCACAGGTTGTGGTGTTCTTGGATCAAGATCAAAATCAAAGTTTCGGGGATCCTCGATTGGTGCTGCATCCTTGGAGGGCGCGTCCTCTTTAAGAGGGAAGTCTTCCTCAACAAGGGTATGCATTAAGCCTTCAAGTAACATTCGCCTCCCTTCAACTTGTTCACCTCTGATATTAACTGAAATCACCTCCTCTGAGTCTTCTTCAATTTCCTCCAGAATCCCATCCTGAAGATCATCCAACACTGGAATTCTTTCTTCAGGGCGCGCCTTGTAACAAGGCGTTTCTTCTTCTGGCTCTTGAACAAGATAATGGACTTTCACTTCTCCAAGAGCAATACTCATAACTCCAGAACTACTTTCACTGAGGGCGCGCCCTCCATCCTGCTGTCTCTTGAACCCTTTAATTGCCTTGTGATAACAGTCTCTCGAGTCATACTGAGATCCTCGAATTGTTCCCACACCATTTGACGTAGGAAACTTCATTGCAAGATGATAGATGGAGGTTACCACCTTCATTTCCTTCAACAAGGGACGTCCTACCAAAGCATTGTGTGATGATTCCACATTCAAAATCATGAAATCCATCATTTGTGTCACAGAAAGAGTTCCTTCCCAGAGAGTTACTGGTAACTTGATAGCTCCCATGACCTTTACAGATTCGCCCGAAAAACCATATATCCATCCGTTATCTTGAAGCATATCCTTATCTAAAAGTCCCAGATTTTGATAAGTACTGTAATACAGAATATTCACCGAACTTCCATTATCAACAAAAACTCGATGCACATTCTTGGACCCAATCTGAATTGCCACTACCAAAGCATCATTATGAGGATGGTGTACCCATCTTGCTTCTTCTTCAGTGAAAGTGATATCAGCAAATTCTCCTTTGAACAACTTTGGCGGCCTCAACTCCAAACTATTCACATTTGTAAGAGGTCGGTATCTTGCTTCTCTAGTATACCTCTCCATAGCATGATTGCTGTCACCTCCCAGGTGGTGTCCACCAAAGATAGTGTGAATACTTCCTTCCTTCACAAACTTCTTCTCTTCAGGCTTACTATCTACATGGGGGGCGCGCCCTCCATCTCTTTTATCAGGATTCTCCCTATGTTTTTTCACTTCTCTGACAATCCATTCTGTTAGATATCCTTCCTTGATTAAATCCTCAATTTCATCCTTCAATTGACGGCACTCATGAGTATTGTGCCCAGAAGACTCATGGAATTCACAATACTTTCTCTTATCTTTACTTTGCCAAGAAGAGAGAGGCTCTGGCTTTCTGAAGAATCCTTTATTTTTGTTCACTTCAAAAATATGTTCAATGGAAGCTGCAAGAGGTGTATAACTACCTGGCCTTTGATCATAAGTGTAAGTATCTGGGGGACCCCAATTTCTGCCAGATTCAGTTAAGTTCACCCGATTGGCACCTGTTGCTATCCGGCGAGTTGGACTAGGAGACCTATCCTTCCTCTTTCCCATCTTTACCTTGGCACTGTTTTGATTATCGGTCTTTCGATTATCTGCCAAAGACTGCTCCACAATTTTGAAAGATTCAGCTTGTGCAAACACATCAGCCAATGTCGGTGGATCTCGTCCTTGAAGATGTTTCCAGAAGTCAGTTCCCACTGATAATCCAGCTATTAGAAAACTCTTGAGCGTTTCATCAGTTGCTCCTCTCACTAAAGTTGATTCCGAGTTAAACCTCTTGAAGTAAGATTGCAGACTTTCTCCTTCCCTCTGCTTGATATTGGCCAAAGTTGTGACGGGAGGAGCGTATTTCACTGCTGCCTGGAATTTCGTCAAAAACAAATTCCTCATCACCTGCCAAGATGTAATAACTCCCGGGCCAAGTTTCTGAAACCATTGCTGAGCACTTTCCCTGAAAGTTGCTGCCAACAATCGACACCTAGCCAGCTCTGTCACTTGATAGACATCCATCTCGATATCAAAGCGTCCGAGGAATTCAACAGGATCTGCATTTCCATGAAAGCGCAAATCATTTGTCATAGATCTATACCCAGTAGGAAGTTGTGCCTCTCTTACTTCGGTTGAGAATGGAGAAGAAGTTTGTGCAGTAGAAGATATTCTTCCTCCATCCAAGTGAGCAAGGAGCTTCTTCAAATCATCCACATTGAAAGTTCCAACCCCGGGAACGTTCTGAATATTTGGTTGTGCCACAGTTTGAGTACCCCCTGGAGGTGGAGGTAGAGGTGGAGCCGTTGTCTCCACACCTCCTTGATTCCCTGCTTGTGGCTGAATCACAACCTCCTCCTGAGTTTGAGTTTGTGTTTGCTGACCTTCTGGATTTCCATGAGGTTGCGGGTTCCCTTGAGAATTTCTCTGATATTGTTCTCCTGAGTGAGGGTGCGTCCTCGACCTAGACTCATCAGAAGTACTTGGAATTTGATGAATATGGGAAGATCTTCTTCCTGACGGCGCGCCCTGATGATGGGGGCGCCCATCTCCTTGATTCCAATCCCTTCTTTTATCACCGTTATCACGGTTTCCTCTTACTCCAGCGTTGTCGTGATGATGAATTTGTTTAGATCCAAGGGGCCGCGACCTGTTGTGAACAGGGGGCGCGCGCTGTGGATTACTATTGCGAGCAAGAGATCGCTCATGTCCAAGGGGCCTCGACCTGTTGTCAGGGGGCGCGCGCTGTGGCTCATGACTCCGTGTAAGGGCTCGCTCATGTCCAAGGGGCCTCGACCTGTTGTCAGGGGGCGCACGCTGTGGATCATGAGGCCGTGATTCCAAATATTTGCTTTTCTTCTGTTGCTCAAGGAGTACCATCCTTAAATCGTCATCACTAAGCCTTATTCCAAGGCGCTCCTTCAAGCTGGCATAGTCTTTCCTTTCTCTAGCTATCTGTTCCTCATCCCTTTGAATTTCACCAGGAGTGCGTCCCGAACGATGAGGATGAGGGCGCGCCCTTTCTTGGGGATTTGACAACCTGCGCTCAGAATTATCTTCACTAGGATATTCAACAATCGGATCAGAATAATCTAACCTTCTAGGAGTGACCAGCTGAAATCTCCTTTCCTGATTTTCCTCTCTCTGGGAATCTTCTTCAATTTGAGGGGATTTGCCTGATCGACGATGATTTCGCGGGATACTCCGAGATTTTCTCCTAGATTCTTGCACTTCCTCCACAGAACTCAACCTGGCTCCGAAACTATTTATGGCATCTCCCATACGATACAACTGTTCCATTAATGCCGCGTTACTGATAAGAACGGGCGGCTGGCCACCACCGGTGGCTGGAGTTCCATGGTGGTGTGGAGGAACAGGGATTTCCTCCGGAACATAAGCTTCGTGACGAGCTTGGTTACCCCCCAAGCTATCTTCAGAATCGTAATAATCCTCTTCGTGAGAACCTCCGCGTTGATTGTGAGACATCTTTTCCTCCTAAGATGAAGATCTTGATTGGCTCCCCTCCTTCTAGCGCCAATTTGTTGACGGAGGAATTTGGTAACAACAAATTTCGAGGTACTTCGCCGGAAACAAGATCTATAGCGGTGGTTCTTTGCTGAAAAGAGTGGTGGTGTGTGGTGGCTGTTTGTAATTGGTGGCTGAGATTGATAAGGGTTAGTGGCGGCTATTCAGAGCTCTCGACTTCCAACCCCTCAATCGGCCTACGTACCCCGGTATTTATAGGGGATCAAGCCATACGTAGTTCTTGGAGAGCAAGAAACCCAAATGGGCTTGGATAACGGACCAGCTTCCGGAATGTTCTACTATGAGGCCTAACCACAAAGGCCCAAGGCTCATCCAGGATCTCAAGACTTCACGGATAAGGAAACTTCCCCCGTCGAGGACTAATCCTATCCGCTACCAGCTATTTCTTGATTTCAAGGATGCAGGTATAGCCATGGTTTACCCCAAGTGCAGAACGCATCCCTGTCCCCCGAATGAGAAGCACCCACCAGATAGCAGGACAGGTGATCCAGAGCTTTTGGGTGCAAAGTGCAGGATTACTCCAAAGTTCCCCAATGAGGGCGCGCCCATTGGCTACAGGAACAGAGCTCCCAAAGCACACACCAAAAAGTCCCCATCTTTCCACCTTAGGGCGCACGGATGCCTCCCTTAGCGTCTAAGAAGGGTCCTTATATCCAGGCAAACCCCTGGAGGCCTTCTGCGACGGACATCCCCCTCCTGAGATACGACAGGAGGGAATTCTTCAATAATTGAACACGAAATCGATATTATTATCATCTCGGAATTCCAGAATAACTCAGGCGCGGCCTAAACCCCCAGAGCGCGCCCTAACGTCTAGAAAACCCTAATTTGTTCTCTGAAATCCCAAATTGAATTTGTTATTGACCCGAATCCATCTTGAAAATACCCGAACCGAATTTTGGCTATAACAGCAGTATATCCTCTAAATTATGGAGAAACAGATGGCTACAGACGCAAACATCTTGAACTAGGATAGTGCGTCTATTATAAATAACTTGCAGTAACTAAAATTCGGTAATCCGAAAACTAGCATAAACCTCACTGACAAGTATCGTTGACAAACTTGCAAAGAAGGCATCGAATACTCCAAGACCGGTATCCAAGTTGAGAGCAGTTATAGATTCAAGACCAGTTGTGTCACTTTTCAAAACAATCTGTTCAGTACATATTAGATACAACATCAGTTAAATTAAAGTTAACTGGTAACAAATAACCATGTAACTCATAAATTAAGAAAGAGTCTTGTATATATGAACTTTTTCAAGAAAAAGTACATTTAATAGTAGAAATATGAAACAACCAAGCCTTCATACATTTTCTTCTGATAAAGGTATAAAATTATACAATAAGTTAAAAATGGAGTTTTGTATCAAAAATCCAAATTTTTTGATAATGGATTAATCTCTGTAGAGTGAATCTCATAAACCATATTTTTTAACTAATGCGGAACAAATAATTAAAATAATAATTTGTGTATTTTTATGTTATTAGTTAGGGTTTGATTCAATTGTAATTTATTGGAAAGTCATATCATATATAAATAAGTAGGATATGCTAGATTATGGTAGAGAATAAGAAAATGATTTGTTTCCTTTATTAGGAAGATTTTTAGTTGTGGTTAAGTTTAGGGATTCACTCCCATACAAGGCGATGAAATATTTATTATCAAGAAGACTTGGATTATTATTGAAACTGTGAATTGTTTCTCTTGTTATGGGTTGCGATCCAAACACATCATTGAAATCCTAGGGGTAGTGGTTCTCTGCTTGGATCACCTTAGGGCATGGGTTTTCTACGGTTAATTCACATAATTCTATTCTATTTACTTGTTTTTATACTTGTCCTGCATCATTAACCTTCATGCATACGTTAACTGAGTAGAGACCAAGGGAAAGAGACTTTTCAGAAGCAATTAAGCTCAACAAGCTAGGGGTAGAATAGTACAGCCTCTCAAGTTCTGTTCCATGTCACTTTACCACGAGTTGAGGTCAATCTCCATGTCAAAGTGACAACTGATTTTCTAACTGTGACAGTTATATTGAAACATGAGTGCACTGCAGAGATTTAAGAGTTCCAAAGTGCTACGTGTCTGTGTTCCATTGTCCACGCCAGTACAAATTGCTTGATATTATTTTTGAACAAAAAAAAAATGCAGATTTCCTTCTTAAATATGAACTTGTGAGTAGTAGGCTACTTTCCCAACTGTGGTAACCACAAAAAATTAAACGCCTTCTAAAAGCAAGCTGAGGGGTTTCCAATTGAGGGCCACTATGCTGAATTTTGTCTGCAGGAACTGCTTGTTCCTCAATGTTTGTTCATAAGTATTATGTATACTTTAGGGGTTCTTCTGTGTTTATAAGGTAACGTATGCAGTAAACAACTAAGAAATCAGAGAAATAGGTAGAGACATAGATGTAGAACAGAGAATTTAGGGATATGAGAGATAGAACAGAAGATTTAGAGATAGACAGAGATTGAACAGAGATACGGCAGAGAGATAGATCAGAGTTAAGAGAGATAGCTTAGGGAAGAAGATAGAAGTTTCTAGAGAGAGAAGCTGTAGGGAGAAGGGAGAGAGCAGTTGGTGGAACTAAGTCCCATTTTCATATATTCCAAACATAAAAATGAAAACACGAACAATTCTTGCGATATATAGGCTACTAGACTAACTGACTCAGTAGTGACACAAATAACCTGACTACTATTCTGCAGTTCCTAACAATTTTCCTCTATTCTGGTAAGACTGACGAATATTAACTGCTTGAGATTATGGTTACTCTTACTTAACTGAAGTATACCATATAAGTAACTTCACTACCGCTTCGGCTTTTACTAAAAAATGAAGAGATATGACAAAACAATTTAAGGAAAACTCGAAATATAAAAAACAAAGAGACAAGAACTTCAAATATGGCACTGATCTTCAAACTAAGCTACTAATTCTATATACACACATAGATAGAAGGGCAAAAAGGATTCAACTCCAAGCCACACCAAAGATAGATTTTCAAGGAATGCCTAAATTCACCAACTTATCTGAAGATAGAAATTGTGTAATATCCCAATTCCGAAATAACAATAGTTTAAAATATGTGTACGTATACGGATCAGAATTTCAATTAAGGGCAAAAATTGAGATAATGAATTTGAGTGTTAAATGTTGATATTAAACTTTGTTAACTAAAATTTTATAGTGGACATTTTTATAAGGATCGAAATTTGGATTATAATTAAGTATTGGAAGCTATGTGCAAAAAGTTATCAGCAATAAGAATATTAAAATAAACATTAACAAGAAGAAGTCACGCATGTGACTTGATGGTTAGTAAAATATTTGGACTGGTTGAGCATAATGTGAAAACAAGAAAAGAATATGCAAGTAGTAGACTTTGGATAAACTGAATAAAAAAAAGTGAAGTATTAATTAAAGAAGAATATAATTATGTTTGTGGGACATTAAAGCTTCATTTGGACATGCATTTTGAATAATAAATAATAGAAAGAAAACTTAGGAAGGTAGCCATGCAAGGTGGTCATGCATGGAGGTGACTCTGGGAATGAGCACTAAAACTAGTGCTAAGTTACCTTGTACATTAGTGTGTTAGCATACAAATAAACGTTATATGGAAAAGAAAATGAATATATGATTAAAAAGAAATGAAAACAAAAATTATGGCAAGAGAGCCATGTGTTTCGTGACAAAGAAGTGGCCAAAACAATAGAAAATAAGGTGTCTTTTAAAGGAGGAAAATCTTAGTGGGCTTGTAATATTTAAATAGAAAATCAATTAGTGAGTCACCGAAATATGATTAGTGTCCTGGGTTAGCAGCCAAAATTCTAGTATACATAAAGCTGATATTAGTGATTGGATGTGAAAACAAAATGAATTAGATAAAAAGGAATTAAATGCCAAATGTGGTGACATCTAAATCGGGTACTTAGCAGATATAGTTGGTACATGTAATCAGGGCGGATACAAAGGGGTCTAGTGAGGGCCATGGACCCCACTTGAATTTAAAAAAAAAAAATTACCTATATTTTTATGTGTAATAAACCCAATATTGTATTAGATTAATGGGGCCATGGTGGACAGTTGGGGCCAGACATTTGGGGCCAGTAAAAAGACACCCAATTCACTTGATCCAATTCATTTGTGAGATGTGATGTGAACTCCCCCAAAACTAAGAAACGCAGGCTAGCAATCTTGTTTGTGAAGAACCACACTCCAGATTCCACTCCAAAAGGCTTGATTCTAACTCCTTTTTTATTCCAATCAATTTAATTAAAGTCCAAGATCAATCTTCATATTGTTATTTGTAAGGTATGTTTTTCCCAAATTCTTAAATACTTGTTTGGGTATCTTGTATATGCTTGAATGAATTTAATCTTATGTTTTTAGGATAGATATTAGGAACTAGAAAGTGTTTCTTATATTTGTAATATTTGTATGTGTTAAATTTTGGAAATTGTTTGAGAATTATTTATAATGTGCTGCTTTTGCTTGTCTTTGTCAGGTTACATGTTTTATTGTTATGGATAGATTTGTCATAAAAACTAGAAGAGTTCGAGTCAACAATCAACAAACTGAAAATCCAGAAATTAATCAAGATGAACCTGAATCAGAATGTGTTCAAAATCAAGGTTCTGCACCTGTGCAAGAACAAACACCAGTAGACAACACTAACATATCTGAACAAGTCATAGTTGATCCTGGTCGTAGACCTTGTATGTCAACAATTGGTTTTGATTCAGCGGAGCGGGAGAAAATCAGAAGAGCATATCTAACTAAGGGGCCGTGTCAACCAATACTTGCAAGGTTTCCTCCAACTAATTTTTTTGGAAGAGATCGTAGCTTTAATCCTTTGTGGTATAAATATAAAGACTTTCGTAAGTGGTTGGAATACAGCGAAAGTAAAGATGCTTGCTTTTGTTTATGTTGTTATCTTTTTAACATTGAATTAGTGTGATCCATTTATTTCCTGCAACATTGGAAGTGCTCGAGGAGATGAAAAAACTGCCATCATTTTCAATCCACAAGGGTGAAATAAGTAGACTTATTGAAGTCATTAGTGAGTATGAATTTATATTAGTTTGGTGAATGTTGCTAAAGGGAGGTTACAAGAAGTTAGGGAAAATGGTTGGGATAATTTGCTTATAGATGTTGGTAATTTTTGTGAAAAGAATGAGATCGATGTTCCACTCATGGATGAGTTCTTTGTGCCTCGTGGGAGATCACGTCAAACAATCGAAAGATCTACAAATCTTCATCATTTTCAGGTTAGTTTATTTTACAATGTCATTGATTTCCAACTCCAAGAGATGGATGATCGTTTCGATAATGTTAATATGGAGCTTCTGACATGTATATCAAGTCTTGATCCACGCCATTCCTTCTCTAGATTTGATAAGCATAAACTGATCCAACTAGCTAAATTATATCCACTGGAGTTTAATGAAATAAGTCTCCTGGCCCTTGATGATCAACTTGATAATTACATTGTTAATATTAGAAACGACAATGACTTTAGTGATTTAAAAGGAGTTGCAGAATTAGCTCAAAAGATGGTTCTGAAACAAAAAGATTTGGGATTTCCATTGGTTTATATGTTAGTGAAACTAGCATTAATCTTACCGGTTGCAAAAGCTACTGTTGAGAGGGCATTTTCAGCTATGAATCTCATAAAAAGTGTTCTTCGAAATGCAATGGGAGATACTTGGTTGAACGACTGTCTAGTAACCTATATTGAAAGAGACGTTTTCGAAACAATCAACAATGAAGATATCATGCAGAGGTTTCGAAACATGAAGAAAAGAAGAATGTTGTTGTAATAGGTAACTTTTGTAACAAACTCATATGTTTATGTATGAAAATTATTTTTGGACCCCACTTAACTTGGACCCTGGCTCCGCCACTGCATGTAATGACAGAATATGGTGACATCTAAATCGGGTACTTGGCAGATAAAGTTGGTACATGTAATGATAGAATGTGGTGACATCTAAATCGGGTACTTGGCAGATAAAGTTGGTACATGTAATGACAGTAAAAGGATTACCGTGGAACATTTAAAAAGGAAGATAAGTATTAATATTGAAAGGTGTACAAGTCATAACAAAAGAAAAAAAAAAGATTATTAAAGAAAGCAAAACGGTGCATCAAAATAGGATTAATTAGTGTCTTCGTTTGCCACTACGTGGCCTTGGAAACGTGGGCTAATAATAGTATAATTGGGTTGCTAAGAAATAAGAATAAAAGAGTACAAGAACTATAAAAAGAAAAACATGAGAAGGCAAAGCAAGCGAAGTTAAGATATATTAGTATCCTCTATATCATGGCTGGGAAGAGAAAACCGGGATTGAAAAATTAGTTTACAAACACGATATCGAGTTGGTTTTGATTAAAAGGAAGCAAGCTAATTATACAAACAGTAATTATCAAGGAAGTACCTTTCCCTTCTATATTCGACCGGGATGTCACTAACTTCTTCACCGAAAGCTTCTAGGAGTTGCATTACTGTGATCCTATATGGATTTAAGGTCATAAAGCGGCAAAGATGATTTAACGATTTAAAGCGTCATAAAGTAAGTATATATTTTTTCGTTTTGATTAAAATTTCATACGTTATATGTTCATAACGTATTGATATACTACGTATTTGTTAAAGTGCATGCATTAGACTCTTGTACATGCTGGCATTTGATTTGACATGAATCTATAAATTATTGATATATTATTGTTGAGCTGTACGTATTTAGATTTCTATACACGCTGAAATTGATTTGATAATAATTTATAATTTATTGAATATTGAACGTGATTCAATGTCGATATCAGTTTTCTCAGCTAGTTGGTATTGGTACTAGTTAATTGTTTTAACTAGTACTACCTCCGTCCCAAAAAGACTGAGCTGGTTTGACTTTCACGGAGATTAAGAAAATGTAGTAGAAAAAGAATAAAATTAGTTGAAAAGTGGATAAAGTGGTGGGACATTAATATTTAATTGTAGATTTGAGATAGTGGAGGAAAGTAGTGGGTGTAATAGTGTAAAAAAGAGTATAAAATGGAGAAGTAGTGGGTATAATAGTGAAAAGTAGTGTTCAAAAATAGTAAGTAAAGTAGGTTCATTAGTTTTGGGACGTCCCAAAAAGGAAAGTGTGTCAATCTTGTTGGGACGAAGGGAGTACATGTTATGTTGGATTGCGGATATGGATAAGAACTGAGTAGACATGCATTGATAACTGACATGAATTGACACGATTTGACATGAACTTCCTTATTTTGGAAGTAAAGCTAAACCAATCGTTGAAGGTTTGTGCCGTGCACCAACAGGGGCAAGTTGCTGAAGTTTGACGTACTATTTTTTTATGTGTTTATGTCTTAGCTTCCTAAAATGGCTGTTGGTATGTTTCTAGAGGGTTTAGTACAAACTCCTTGTTGGGCCGCTAGCAAGCCATAACTCCACAATAGTATGATATTGTCCGCTTTGGGCCGAGCCCGCACGGATTTGTTTTTGGTAACTACCAAAAGGCCTCATACTAATGGAGTTTAATTAGCTGCTTATATACAAGAGAACTTTCTCTTATCTCCTCGATGTGGTACTTGGGTTGACACCACCCAACACTCCTAAAGGCGAAAAGTAGTACGTTGACAGAGAAAGAAGTGACACGAAAGTTGATGCGGGAGATTAACTTCTCATAAAGTCACAAATCACAACCCTATAGAGTATAGGCAAAATGTAATAAATGTTAGGAGGAAAACAGACATTCTGGCAAAAACCATGGTCCTTGTACTGTCACCAACTCACCATGATAATTGGAATGGTGGCTTATAAGCTGTCCATGCCCTTTCAGGACAAGGATACACAATATCTTTCATGTGTTATAATCAAAAAAAAAAATTTGGCCTACCACGTTTAAATGACATCTGCACCACCTGTCTCTCAACGAATAGCAGCAGTACTAAATAAGAGATTGAGAAAGAGGGTAATCAACCAGAGGTCAGGGATATTCAGTTACATCAGCAAATTCACATCTCCGGACGGTAAGCCCTTCAGCAAACCATAGATTACTAAAATATTCTACCATCACTAAACTCAGAGGACCTAAGAAGCAAGGATATAAACAAAACAATACAGGGATCGCGTGTGGGAGATAAGGTATTTTTAAAAATCAATATAAACAATATTTGATGTTATGTAAGATATAACCTATTAAGTATTAACAAAACAAAAACTTTATGCAAAACCAAGTACCGGACCCGACACAGGGATACATTGGCTAAACCAAGTATCCTAGCCAAACACTAAACTTTCTAATGAATTGCAAAATACTCCCATCAGCAAAGTCAAATAACAAGGACAGGTGTTATGTTAGCTTTAGTAATATAGAGCATTGTCCGGTTACTTACGAGCAACAAATTTAGCAACAAATTTACGCTTCTCACTCTCAGTAACTTGTCTTGTTAAACACATTATTATCAAATTAAAGTATGCAAGTGTGTATAGCACTTGTTTTTTTTGGGGTAGGAATTGAATCGCATAAAAATAATAAAAGTGGGGTGGCTGAGCTGAGGCAACTAAAATACTCCTGTAGTAGCTAAACAAAGCACTTACTTGGCCAACAACTTTGTGTTTGGCTGCTCCCCAACCCAGATCAACAATTGAATCATCCTTAACAATTCGATCAAAAGATATAAATATATACTATTCAGAAACATTTATACGATATCAAATTACAATCCCACAATATTAAGAATAACTAATGCAAAAAATTAAGCGAGTACCTGAGCAAGAACACAAGTAATTCCCAGATATATAAAAAAAAAAGAGCAAGCACACCGCAATTCCTTTTGGGTTCCATTCCATGACTCAAATTAAACCCTTTTATGTCATGATCTTGACAGTATTTTTGGATTTTTTGTAAGATTAAACTAAGAACAGGAAGATAAGAACAGGAAGGAAAATGCAAAAGTAAAAGATAAAATAAAATTCATATCATTTCATTCATGCCTCCAAAAATACCAGTAGAATGCTACTTATAGTAGCATACAAGTCTAACCTCTACAACTACTGGACCGGAAATAGTCACGACAAGGCCCAACAGGATACATTGGCCCAACACATATTTTTTTTTATCTGAATTAGCCCAATTTGTGACATTTTATAATATAATAATCAATATCAAGAGATCTAAACAAAATATACACAGAAATTAGTAATTTAAATCCAAAACAAAGGCATGAGTTCATGGTAATCTATTATCTATCTATCTATCTATTATCTATACTATATTATAATAAGTAAAATGGGTATAAAAGGTCACTTTCCCTACTGTACTTTTATTTTTTCTCTTTTTCCTATCGCCGTCGTCTGTTGAAAAAAAAATTCCGTCTGTTTAACTAACGGATTGCTAAGTTGGCTCTTACAAACTTACAGTCACCACTCCACGTTCCACATTAGCAACAACATTTCTAGTTTTTAAACCCAAAAATAAACCCCTAAATAAACCCCAATAACATCCTAAGAGCAAGTCCAAGAGTGTCCTAATAGATACCTTATAAATATTATAAATTATAGTGTCCTAGTAACTTAGGACATTACTTTAAAACATGCACTCCAACAACAATCCTTATCCACATTCCTTATTATTAAAATAATAATATATTTTAGTGGGAAGAGGGGAGGTGGGAAAAGAAAGTGGAGGGAAAATTATTTTTTATTATTAAAAGTAAAGTGAGGCTTGTCTAGGACAGCTTTATTTTTAAGGCAAGTGATACATGTCCTATTATTTTAAGGCATTTTTAAGACATTGTTCGATCATCATTTTTTATTAAATGTCTTAGAGCAAGTCCAACAATGTCCTAAATATTGTCCTAAATCAATATTTAGGACATTTACTCACTTTTTGTGTTCCAACAATGTCCTAGTGGTGCCTTAAAATACTAGGACATTCATCTCATGCCCTTTCTTTAAGGCACCTCTATACTTGTCCTAAATCATTTTTAACAATTAAAAATTAATTTCCCTCCTTTTCTACATTTCTCTCTCCTCTCTTTTTTACCTTCCCTCCAAATCTAATTCAAATATATTATTACTTTAATTTATAAGACACAAATATAAGACATTGTTAGAATTGATACACAAAAATCATGACTTAAATCACTAGGACACTATATTTTATTATATTTATAGGGCACTAACTAAGACATTGTTGGATTTGCTCTTACATTTTAACTTAAGACATCATTTTAGGACATTCTTGGACTTGCTCTAAAGCAGACATAAAACAATTACCCTTTTACCAACTCTACCTCACCTCCATTCAATCGCCAGTCCACCTGCAACATTCGGCCCCAACTCCACCCCGCCACCATCCACCACACAATTCACCATCTCCCTTCACCACGACAGCCCCTCCTCTGTTCTTCACTCCTCCATCAACGCCGCCAACCACACGCCTCTGCGCCGCACCTCCGTTTTCTCCTCTTCTTCTTCACCACTGCAATTCATCTCCTCCACCCATCCTATCCACCGTTCTTCACCACTGCAATTCATCTCCTACACTACACTCACACACGAATTAACAAACTACAATAATCAACATGATTATCACAATTCATATCTAATTACCACAAGTATTGCTATTAAAATTAATCAGAACTCAACCGGATAATTAAGAAATCCGGCAAACTCAACCCAGCTTCAGCCGAGCTCAATAATCACACCAAAATTCATGTAAACATAAGCCTTAAACTCGTATTAACACATGTATGGCATTGCTGACCTCAAACCTACTGAGCGAACATAAAAAAAAATCCGAATTCAAATTAATATACGATTCGACCCAACCAAAATTTTACACAAAAAACTCAATTAGCAGCTAATTTCACACACAATCACCACGAAGCAATTAATCACCTCTAGCTCGCCCCCAACCTCCTGCATCCTTATTCCTCCTTTAAAATCTGAAACAAACACCACCCAGCCCTTACATAACCAAAACCAGAAAACTCACTCAACGCCACGACAGCCCCTCCTCTGTTCTTCACTCCTCCATCAACGCCGCCAACCACACGCCTCTGCGCCGCACCTCCGTTTTCTCCTCTTCTTCTTCACCACTGCAATTCATCTCCTCCACCCATCCTATCCACCGTTCTTCACCACTACAATTCATCTCCTACACTGCACTCACACACGAATTAACTGTTAGAAAATGGAAAGTTTGAGGCATAATCATAATATGTTCTTGATGTAATTTCCGAAATCTAACAAGTGGAGGTTGTTCCTTGTTATGAGGACTTAAACTTTCATATTTGGATCTAAGACATTTTCTTAGTGGAATCCATAAATAAATTGAGTTGAAGTTGCTTGCTTGAAATGGGTTATGTGGGTTAGTTAGTTGAAATAACTTGAGTCCCACATAGAATTGGTAATGAGAGGTTGGAGGCTTTATATAGCTCTATGTGCAAGTGTAGTGTATAACTACTAAGGCATGTGGGTGTGCATGGTTGTAGTGTGAGCCTCGCGCACACACACACACACACGCGCGCCGCCCGCCTCGCCACGACACGACACGACACGGGTCGGGTCGGGTCGGGTCGAAGGGCGATTTGGGCGAATGTCTCGGCGTCTCGCGAGGCGACCTGGGCGAGGAATTTTATTACCTGGAATATTGATTTATTTTAACAGGAAATCAGATTTATTTGTTACTACAGTTGGTTCAGTACTTGGTTTATTGAGCTGATCAGACATCAAATCTTGATGGATAGACTCTGAACATAACCCAATACTGATGGGCATCAGATCCTAATGGACTAACATCCTGATGGATCAGATACTGATGATGACCAATCCTGATGGACTTCAGTTCCTGACGATGGGTAAATCCTGATGCTGTTGTAACTGAAATACTGATGCAGTTAATGAAATTAAATCAGAATATTTATTTTCCTTTTATGGATTATCAGTTACGTTTTATGTTTTGTATTATATATACATACAGTATAGAACGTTAAAAAATAATTCCAAGGGACATAATACCCTAGCTGCCTTCTCTCTGTTCTCCCTACAGTATAGAACGTTAAAAAATAATTCCAAGGGACATAATACCCTAGCTGCCTTCTCTCTGTTCTCCCTCAATACATACAGTTAAATACATAATACTCAGGCGAACTGAGGTGCTAGTCGCTGTTGATCTCTCCACTTCTGTGACCGGTTTGATCTGTGCTGTTTTATCCTTGAAGTGATATTGCTGCAACCCAACACAGCGTAAGTGGGGCAATAATCTCTTCAAGAACAGTCAAGTCCTCTCGAAGGATTTGGCGACTCATCTGTTTATTCTCTTATCAGTTTTTGCTAAAAGCTTCTGTAAGAGATAAGTCTTTCTTGTTTCTCTCGTTAATTACAGTCTCTGATTATATCTTGTTTATGCCTTCGTGACTTGTTTCGTTATTTGGTTAATTGCCTGTTCTTGTGTTAATATATATCACTGCCTCATTGTTGCTGTAGTTGTAAAATACCCAACAATCTTGAAGAGATTATTTGTGTTATATATTGTTAATTAACAAGATGGTTAACGAAACTGAAACTCCTGTTGTTGAGACTAGCTCCGGGTCTGGTGTTACTGTACCCACCATTGATTGGACTACGTACCGTTTCCCACAACCTATCGATATGTCAGGTATGCCTGATAAATTCGGTGGGGGTGTTGGTTTTTCTCGTTGGCAGAAAAAGATGAAACTGTGGTTAACGGTAAAGGGTCTATGGCCGGTGGTGCAGTATGAGAAACCAGTTGTGATTAAGGAGAAAGCTGAAACTGTTAAGGCTTATACCATGTGGGAGGAAAAGGATGGGGTGGCTAGGGCTGCAATTCTGGCAGCTTTGGCGAACACTCTATTCGATGTTTATTCATCTGACTCTTACACTGCTAAGCTCTTATGGGAGAAACTTGACCAGACACATAATACTGACTCGCAAGGGTTGGAAAAGTATTCTGTGGCTAGGTTCCTTGATTTTAAACTGGTGGATACTAAATCCATGACTGAGCAGGTGCATGAGTTTGAGATGTTGGTGCATGCTTTGAAGGAGTCTGGTATGGACTTACCTGAAAAGTTTCAGGTTATGTCTGTGATTGAAAAGCTCCCTAAGTCTTGGGAAGAGTTTGCACTCTCCCTGAAAAGACAGAAAGGAGAGATCACTTGGACAAACCTGATGTTGGACATCTCTGTGCAGGAGCAACACAAGTCCAAGCAAGGACATGTGATGCCTGTTGAACATGGTGGGAGTTCGAAGGTAAATGTAGTGACTGTTGGACAGAAAAGAAAGTCTGTCACTAAGAAGGAAAACACTAAGTCTAAGGACAAGAACAAGGCTAAGAAACCAAAGGCAAACAAACCATGTTGGTCTTGTGGACAGGTTGGTCATTGGAGCAAGGACTGTCCTGAAAAGAAAGCTAAGAAACCAATTGTGGGAGCACAAGCTAACACTGTGCTTGCAACCACTGGTGGGTCTATGGTTAACATGGTTGTTGGTGAAGCTGTTGCTTCTGAAACTGACAACGGGTATGTGACCTACAACCCTGTACTTCTTTCCACTTATTCGTCTCATGAATGGTTGATTGATACTGGAGCTAATGTACATATTTGTACTGATATTACCCTGTTTGTATCTTGAAAGGCAGAGTGTGTAAACTTGTAACACTATAACTAATGTAACTCAATTAAAGGAAAAGATACTTAACCAGAAGACAATCAAGAACAAGAAGTCACAAGAAATCAACACTGAATGAAGACAAGGTAATTGATACAATTGAACATGTTAACTATGATCAAGCCAAGAAGAAATCATTGAAAGAAGTTCAAGTCAAAGTTGTTCATGCCTCAGTGATTTGAGAAATCGAGAATCAAGATCATAACTATCAGTATCAACAAGACCAATTGATTTCAAGTGAACAAGAAGGAAAGCGAATATTGGAAAGCCAAGTTACTAAGTGAATATGGTAATTTATTCAAGAAGCAGAAACACTATCAAGACTAGTCACTTATGAACCAGACCAGTGCATCAAGTGTCAGGACATTGATAGCAAGTTTATGTCAGTAATAAAGATCCATGTTCAAGAGCTTGCTGAAGAATAAAGAAGACATGAAGATATCACAAGCTCAAGATGTGCATTGAAGTTTCAAGTTGAAGATCAGAATATTTTCTAAGTACTAAATATTCTAGATGACCAAGTAGAATATTTCTAAGTAGAAGTTCTACTTAGAAATTCGAGATGGCTAAGTAGAAATTCTCAAGTAGAAGTTCTACTTAGAGTGCAGCTTCAACATGACACATGGCATTTTCTGATTGGCAGATTTCCAAGCTTTCAAGATAAGGCAAGATTTATGTGGACATCATTGGGCCACGTATATCTTAGTCTTTGAAGACTACAGGACATAGATTACATGTAGTATAAATAGAAGTACTTGTGTGATGTTTTATTTAAGTGAGCAATATTGAGAAAACACAAGAAAAAGAGAGAGAGTACATTCACAGAGCTTAGAATCATTCACTTCTCTCTGAACTTCTGTTATACTTTGTAATGAATGTTGTAGCAACCTTTTCAAGTTATATATAAGAAATATATTCCTTGAATCTGCGTGTTCATTTATTGCATCGTATTTATTGCTTCTCATATTTGAAAAGTTGTATTCACCCCCCATCTACAACACATTTGGACCTAACAATTGGTATCAGAGCGGATGTTTAACATACAAAACATAGATCCTTGTGTTTGGTAGAAGAATCGTGAGTTTTCATTTTCTAGATCTACTTTTCATTTTCTCGAAAAGTGTGCTTTAATTCGTTGGTAGTGAAAACTCATCCGAAAAATTATTTAAATACTCCAGGTGTGATTATTTAGCTTGGGTGTATTTTAATTAATTTTTGTGAATTAATCTGGGTTCATTGATATTTGGTGTTCTTGAGTGTTCATCATCTGTTCTTATCAAAGAAGATAACCCAACAACTTTTTGATCTCCTTTTTCAAACAGATAAGATAGTCAAAAAGGTGTTTTTGTACTTTTGATTTGAAAATTATTCCTTGGCCGAAAGTGTAACAAGACATACTCAGTGCCTAGCAAGTGGGTTAGTTGCTTTCGGTGTGTAAAGTATCAAAAGTCAAAAAGGTGTTAAAGAAATAATATTGTTTATTCAATATTAAAGTAATCTGCAGAAAATTATTCTAAGGACAAAAGTTCTACATAGAATTTCTACTTGAGATTTTCTACATAGAATTTCGACTTGGACAATTTCTACTTGGTGAAGTTCGACTTGAGCAAAATTTCTACTTAGAGAAATTTCGACTTGGGCAAAAGTTCTACATAGATATTCTACATAGCCTAGTCTTGGGTACTTAGAATTTTTTAGTGACAAGATTTGAAATGGCTCCTAAAAATTCTTTCAAGATCCCAATGTTCAACCGAGATCACTATGAAGAATGGGTTTTCAGAATGAGACTCTACTTAGAGACAATTAACCCTGAGTATCTGGAAGTCCTTGAAAAGGGTAAATTTGTTCCAATGAAAGCTATTCCTGAGCGTACGGAAGGAGAGGAGGTTATACCTGCTCGGTCTGAGCCTAAAAAGGCAGCGGACTTTACGGATGCTGACAAGGAGCAAATAGCTTATGATACTTCTGTAAGACAAACCTTGATGGAATCCCTTGATCATGAAATGTTCAACATAGTCAAAGGTTTGAATACAGCAAAGAAGATTTGGGACAAGATAGAAGTTGTCATGGAAGGATCTGCAGAGGTTAGAAGCAACAAGACACTTATACTCAAGATGGAGTATGACACCTTCAGAATAAGAAAAGGAGAAGGCATAACAGACGTCTATCTAAGATTCAGTCAGTTGGTATTGGATTTGAATCTGAGAGGTGTTACTCTCCCCATGGTTGAGACCAATACGAGATATCTGAGGAACCAGCCAAAGAGCATTGAACATAGGGTCTACGCAATCAGAGAAACCAAAGATTTGCATACAACTTCTCTGGAAGAATATTATGGAATTCTAAAGACCTATGAGCTGGAGACACTTCAAGATCAAGCATGGGACAATGATTCAAAAGGAAAAGAAACTGCATCAGGATTAGTTGCTGATGAGAAAGAGTCTAAGAAGGCAATGGTTGCAGCAAAGCCTAAATCATCACTTGCACCACATCAAGTTGATAATGATGACGAGTGCGCATCTAACAGTGATGATGACTACTTCACCCAAGAAGAGCTGGACAACATGGACGATAGTGTCGTGGCATACATGGCAAGGAAGTTCAGCAACATGAGATTCAGAAAGAGCAACCGACCACAGAGAAATTCTTCATCTTATTATCGGGCTGCTAAGGGTGGTGGTAGTTCGTCAGGCTACCAAGGTAAAGGCAAGAATACCAGCTACAAATCTCCTTTGGATTTCAAAATGAAGTTCAAATGCTTTAACTGTGGTGAAGCTGGACATTTTGCCTCGGACTGCAAAAAGCCTAAACAGACTTATCCAAAAGAGACATTTGAAGCCCTCAAAAGCAAGTATGAATCGCTGGTGAAGGAAAAACATGGAAAAAGAGCTTTAGTAGTAACAGAAGGAAGAGCTTGGGATGATTCAGATGAGGAAGATGTTACTCATGTAGCAAACTTTGCGCTCATGGCTGAGACATCAGAGGAACCAGAGGTACCAGTTCTAACCCTTAAAGTAGAAATGTCTATTGATGATTATAAGGAACAGAACGGGGCTCTTAGCGAAGAGATCTACATGTTGTGCAAAAGCCTAGACACTTCTCAAAAGGAACAGAAAACACTTGTCGCCAAAAGCAGAATGCTTGAGGCAAAAGTGGAAGAGTTAGAGGCTGCTTGCACTGTAGATACTTCTCTAAGAGATTTTATTAAATCTTTGGAACACAAGCTCGTCCTTAAGGAAGAAATAGAAGCATGTCTTAGGAACAAACTAGCTGAGTTAGAAACTAAATGTGAAGCTTACAAACTAGCTGCTAGTAAAGTGTATGTAGATAATGACGTATTTAAGAAGATAACTGGAGTAGGTGTAGGACTTGATTATTCTAACCTTTCTAAGAAAGAAGGGAAGAGACCTATCGACTCTAGTTCCAGTGACCTTAAAAATGAAATTCCTAGCATTTTTAAATCTTCTGTCAAACCCATCTACAAACACCTTGTTCCTAGAATAGAAGAAGAAGAGACTGAATTGATAGCTAGATATGAGATTGAGATGGAAGATCGCCAGAAAGCACAACCTATAACTCCTATCAAACAAGTTAAAATCAATTTCCCTAGTGATGAATCTAGACTAGGAATAGGAGCTAAGGCTGTTAAACAACCAGGGAAGAAAGGCATAAAAGAGGTTAAGGCTGAACGAATAAAGAAAGCATGTTATCACTGCAAATCTACTGAACATCTTTCTTATGCATGTAAAGCTAACATAAATGTTCCTGCTGCACATGCCATGCCTGCCACACATACAATGAATAAACTGCATCCGAATCATGCACAGTGTGGTCAACCTAATTGTATGCCATGCACTTTTAACGTCATGCAAACTTTTGTGAATTTAATGAATGCATCTAGCCAGTCATGCTCAAATACTGCTGCTAGCTCAAACATCAAGAAAAAGCATGTGAGAGCCAAGACTGTCAGTCCTCCTAAAGTTAGGAGTGACAAACCTTCTCCTAGGACTGACAAACATGTCAAGTCTGAGAAAGGAAAGGAGGAAGTCGAAAGCTCTAGTAATGTTAAGAAAAGTGCATCTTCTGTTGTTAAATCTGTTGATTCTCGATCTTATCGAAAAGCCGGGCCCAATCAAAGTTGGGTTCCGAAGAAAGTCTAATCAATCTGTCATTGCAGGGCATTAAGCAAAATAGAAATAAAGTCATATGGGTGCTAGACAGTGGAGCATCGAGGCATATGACTGGAAACAAGTCCCTGCTTACAGAGTTGGTTATGAAAGCTGGCCCTTATGTTACCTTTGGAGATGACAGCATAGGAGTGACAAAGGGATATGGCAAACTGAAAACTGGCAATGTCATCATTGAAGATATTTCCTATGTTAAGGGATTAAAGCACAATTTGTTGAGTATCAGTCAATTCTGTGACAAAGGTTACGAAATTGTCTTCAACAAGAAAGGTGTATCAATCACTCACATCAAGGAAGGCTCACTGGCTTTGAGAGGAGTTCGAAAGGCAGATCTTTTTGTTGCAGACATGGATTCAGCAAATCAGAATGAGGTCACCTGTTTCTACAGCAAAGCCTCGGATGATGAAAGCTGGTTATGGCACAAAAAGCTATCTCACTTAAACTTCAAAACGATGAATGCTCTCACGAGACGAGAATTGGTGAGAGATCTACCTCAAATGGAGTTCGCTCCGAAAGGACTCTGTGAAGCTTGTGAAATGGGAAAGTCGAAACGAGCATCGCATAAAAGCAAAGAAATTTCTAGTATTACTGAGCCTCTGCAACTTCTTCATATGGATTTGTTCGGCCCAGTGAATGTCCTATCTTTGTCTAGGAAAAGATATGCATTGGTAATCGTGGATGACTTCTCCAAGTATACATGGGTATTGTTCGCAATGACGAAAGACGAAGTACCTTTCCTAATCATTGATCACATCACTCAAATTGAGAATGTTTCAACACTTACTGTGAAGACGATTAGATCAGACAATGGCACTGAATTCAAAAACGCAGTGCTAAATGACTTCTGTGTATCTAAGGGAATACGTCGTCAGTATTCAGCCCCGAGAACTCCACAACAAAATGGAGTAGTTGAAAGGAAGAATAGAACTTTGGTTGAAGCAGCAAGAACTTTGTTGTATGATTCGAAACTTCCTCTGTATTTCTGGGCAGAAGCAGTGAGTACCGTGTGTTACACTCAAAATCGATCCTTGATCATAAAGGATAAAGAAAAGACACCATGTGAGCTAATGAACGGCAGAAGACCAACAATCAAATACTTTCATGTCTTTGGAGCAAAATGCTATGTACTTATAGATGATGAAAATCTAGGCAAGTTTGCAGCAAAAGCTCGTGAAGGAATTTTTGTTGGTTACTCCACAGATGTGGTAGCAGCTTATAGGGTGTTCTTAGTAAATGATCGAAAAGTGACTGAAAGCTACAACGTCAGATTCGACGATACCAAACTCTCATCAATTTCAAGAGATTCTAGTGAACCTGAGTCCCTAAAATTTCAGAATCTGGACTTAGAAGAACTTGAAGATGAACCTGAGTTGGTTGTCCCATTAAATGTTCCAAGTGTACATGAAGAACCTGAGTCTAGTGAACAAGCTAATCCTACAAGATCAGGAGAGACTTCTTCAGTACGAACCGGCAACAACTCAGGGGGAGTAAATAGCAGCTCAAGGACTACTGTTCAAGGCTCGAGTCGAGTTGACTCTAGTTCTGTAGGAGCTGGCACTAACTCAGGGGGAGTTAGTGAAAGTAATCAAAGTAGTCAGCATCACAACTCAGAAAGTCATGCTAAATCATCAAGACAATTTCCAAGAGAACGGGTATGGAATAGAGACCATCCGTTTGAATTAATTATTGGTGATCCAGATGCTGGTGTGTCTACTAGAAGAAATACAAGAGCTGACCTGGCTAATATTTGCTTATATTCTGGGTTCTTATCCAAGCTTGAACCTAAAGAAATAGAAGAAGCTCTTGGTGATGCTGATTGGGTGATTGCAATGCAAGAGGAACTCAATCAGTTTGAAAGTCAGAAAGTTTGGAAACTGGTACCCCGACTAAAGAACAAATCAGTAATTGGAGCTAGGTGGGTATTCAGAAATAAAATGGATGAAAACGGACTTGTAACTCGAAACAAGGCTCGTTTGGTTGCAAAAGGTTATTCTCAGCGAGAAGGAATTGATTATGATGAGACCTATGCGCCGGTTGCAAGACTTGAGGCAGTCAGGATGTTCTTGGCATTTGCAGCACATAAGAACTTCAAGGTTTTTCAGATGGATGTGAAAAGTGCTTTCCTGAACGGAGAGTTAGAAGAAGAGGTGTATCTGGAACAGCCGCCTGGCTTCATTGATCCAGAACTTGTGGATTTTGTGTATCTTCTCTTCAAATTTGTCTATGGCCTCAGGCAATCCCCAAGATGTTGGTATGAAACCCTATCCGTATTCTTAATTGAAAGTGGTTTTACTAGGGGAGTAATTGACAAAACATTGTTCTATAAGAATGTGAAGAATGATTTAATACTTGTTCAAGTCTATGTGGACGATATTATCTTCGGGTCATCTAATGAGCGCTTGTGCGAGAAATTTGCTAAGCTAATGCAAGAGAAATACGAGATGAGCATGATGGGAGAGCTGTCTTTCTTCCTTGGATTACAGATCAGTCAGAGAAAAGATGGTATCTTTATCTGTCAATCCAAGTACGTCAGAGATTTACTCAAGAAGTATAATCTAGAAGATGCATCAGCAGCTAAGACTCCCATGGCAACAGCCACGAAGCTTGATGAAGACAAATCAGGTAAATCAGTTGACATCACAAGCTATCGAGGTATGATTGGCTCACTTCTCTATTTAACTGCAAGTAGACCTGATATAATGTTCGCGACTTGTTTATGTGCAAGATTCCAAGCGGATCCTAGAGAATCACATCTCATAGCTGTCAAAAGAATTTTTAGGTATCTCAAGGGCACACCAAATCTAGGGATTTGGTACCCAAGAGATACAGGTTTTAATCTAATTGGCTATACGGATTCAGACTATGCAGGTTGCAGGATTGATAGGAAAAGCACATCTGGTGCTTGTCAATTTCTTGGCAGAAGATTGGTGTCCTGGCAAAGTAAAAAGCAACATACAGTATCTACTTCTACTGCTGAAGCTGAGTACATTGCTGCTGGAAGCTGTGTAGCTCAAATACTGTGGATGAGGAACCAATTGAAGGATTATGGAATAGAGCACAAGAAAATTCCAATTATGTGTGACAACACAAGTGCTATTGCCATAACCAACAATCCTGTAGATCACTCAAGAACCAAGCACATCGACATCAGGTATCACTTCATAAGAGAACATGTCGAGGAGGGGACTGTGGAGCTACATTTTGTGCCCACAATGCAACAAATTGCAGATATATTCACCAAACCTCTTGATGAAGTAACATTCAATAGGTTGGTTGGTGAATTGGGAATGCTTAACACAAGTTAGTAAAGCCTTCCATCTGTAAAATCCATGTTTATGTTTGTATATGCAAGCTACTTAATCATTATGTGCTTAGACTTTAAAATGCCTAATTAATGATTGTTATAGGTTGCATATAGTGTCATTTTACATGAATTCATTGTGTTTTAAGTGTCTTTTATAGCACAAATCTTTGAATTTATGATTGTTAGATTGCATGATCATAGGGGGAGTTAAATTCATAATATTCTAAATTTTGCATGATTTTTTTGATGAATTTACCTGTGTTTTTCATGTAATTAGAGGCCTTAGAATTATCAAGGAATGTTTTAATTATGTCATATATTAAAATCCTTGAATTGATATTTATATTAATTTGGCAATATTAAGTGTTGAGTTTTTCAAAGAAAAATTGTCAAATTATTCTAAGTATCTTCAAAATTTCGAGTTAGTCACTATCTCGAAACTCATCTTGAAATTCTAGTTGAATTTCGATTTGAGCTTCCAGAGTGAAGTTTTGAAAATTCTAAGTCTGGGAAGAATTTCGAGTTAGCCTCTATCTCGAAATTCATCTCGAAATTCGACTTAGGGTTCGAATTCGAGTTACCAGTGTGCCTATTTTTTATTCAAAATATTCAAGATAAAGTCTATCTTACAGGGGATATTTTTGAAAAGATTAAGTCCAAGAGAATAACTTCGAGTTAGTCTCTATCTCGAAACTCAACTCGAATTTCGACTTGATGTTCGAGATAGAGTTCTCAGTTGGTTAAGGGGATTTTTTCGAGTTAACTCCTAACTCGAAACTTATCTCGAATTTCTACTTGAATTTCGAGATAGGTTTCCCTAGTACTGTTGGTGGTTTTTGCTGTTTAAATGGTCTTTAATGATTAAATGGTTCAAGTGTTCGAGTTAATCTATCTCGAAATTTATCTCGAAGTTCGACTTGATAACATTTCGAGATAGACTTCGACTTAAAATTTCGAGATAGACTTCGACTTAGGTTCTCCCTGTATGTACTTAGTATTTTCATTCTTTTTAACAGGGACACTTTTGTCATTTCACAATCATGCCTATATATACATCTCTAACTCGATCAATTCATTCACTTTTACCTAATTAAGTTTTACAGCAGCCTCCATATACATACAGGCGATTTCGACTTACAGACCACGAATTCGTGATTTTTGTGACTAAACTCATACAGACCACGAATTACTGCCCGATTTTTGACAGCCATTATCTGATCTGTGTTTGTGTATTTGTTCAACTGTTCATCATTATTCTTATCCATCTATACACACGCACATACACACACGAATATTCAAATCAAGCTTTAGTAATTGGCTTGTAATTGATTGTCTCACTCACGATTTCACTGGTATTCGCCTGTAATAGTATCACTATTTACCCCATAGTTTAATTTCTCAGATTGCTTTTGGTATTCTCGATAAATTGAAAGGGATAAAACTGTGAATTTGTTGATTACTTGTTTATATCCCGTAGTTTGATTTCTTGAAGTGATTTTTGGTATTCACAAAAAGAAATTAAAAGGGCTATAACTGATACTTCTTTAATTAATTGTTTTTCGAAAATTAAAATTAAAATTCACATTTTGTTAAGGAAAAACATTTTAATTAAAATGGCTCACCAATTTTCACTTGCTAAAAACAATTTTTATAATATTTCTACGGAAATTGGTGATCAACTCCCGCGCTTTAAGTCTTTGATACGATTTCTCAATTTGTATTCCAAAGCTAGCGATGCTTTTACTGCTAAACCTACACTAGTACATGATGCTTTACAGCAATTATGGACTAGTGCGGTTTCTTTTGGGAGCAAATCAACCCCCTACGGTTTCAGGTTTACCTTAGCGGGTCAGGAATATGAGGTCAATGAAGAAATTGTCAACAGGGTTCTGGGATTCCCGATAAAAGATGCTTATGATCCAGAACCTACAGCTGCAGAACGCCTCAGTTTCTTTGAAGAAATAGGATGTTATCCTCCGTCTGGCCGGATCACTGGAAACATCCAAAAACAATTCTTTCATGTGGAATGGAATTACTTTTTCGAGGCTATCACAAGATGTTTTCGGGCACGAGAAAGCGATTTCCATCAAATTTCCATTCCCATGCAAACCTTTGGAATTGCCCTAGCAAGAGAACTGGATATAAATTATGGACGCATAGTTCTCTCTGAGATAGTGGGTGTAATGGGATCTCCTGCAAGCAGAGACCTCAACACAACAGATGTTGTCTGCTGGTTTCCTCGGTTCCTACAGATGCTGATTAATGATTTAATATCGAAGGATGCTCTTGCAGTTAGACAGAGTTTTGCCAGAAGTCCAACATCTGCACCACTAGGGATGGGCACTAAGTCACTTTCAACAATTGATAATCAGGACAAACATCAAGGTAAACCAATGTCAATTCCTGAAAACATTCAACAGTGGCTTATTTATGATGCAGGAGTTACCACCTTGGTGGAATCATCGCAAGTTTCATCATATGCTCAGAATCGGTCTGCTCATGCTGAGGCATTTGAAGAGATTCCTGATGAGCAAAGCGATGACGAACAAGGTAATGAATCAGGTAATCTCTCTCTGCATACTACTCATTCCTCTTCCTATGTTTCTGATTCCCAGACCCAAGAGACTGCTAGCCCGCAGGATCTATCCCAGGGTGAGAGCTATATTTCTAATTCTCTGCCACCCCTGTCACCGGAATCCAAACAGCCAGCACATGTAGATGTAGGATATGATGAGGAGAGTGACCCCGAAGAGCAGCCTCTTACTCGAAAGAAAGCCAAATTTTCTCATGCTGCTACTTCTAAACCTCAGTCAAACCCTAGAATGTCACACGCAACCACTCCACCTCACGAGAGTGGTTCTCCCCTTGAACAATCTGCACGTAGGGATTATGGTGAGGATGATGTACCTTTTGAAGATACTGTTGCTTCAAAAGGACATGAAGTTTTAAGAGCTTCAGCCGTACCTTCACCGGTACGTACTGATGCTGCAAAGAGGATCGGTTCTGATGTTGTACAAGAACACTTTGCAGCCTCTCAGCCTGAGATTCCAACTCAGGAACCAACAGCAATTGATCCCATAACTGCAAATTATATTGCTTATCCAATTTCTGTAGGTACTGCTTCATATTTTGGATCAATTATTGAAGACATACACGAGCGTGAGACAGGGAGTGTGTGTGAGAGGTTAGGGAGAGAGGGACCTTCATTTTTAAGGCCCGAAACCGAGCGCCAAATACTAACAGAACGAGTATTAGAGCGAGGACACCTAAACCAAACACCGTCCCTTAACATTGAAAATCTTGATACACGTATGACTTCTATGGAAAATCAGATGAAGCAGTTTGGGCAGACGATAGGGCAGTTAGGGATGAACATTGGAAACAATCAAAGGGCTATTGATGACTACGCAGCATGAATGGCAAGTCAAGCTACAGCTTTTAATGTTTTGACAAACAAGGTAAATGACTTGGGCCATGCTGGTGGTGTCTTGGGAAACACTCTGAATGAGAGGATGGGAGCAATGGAGATTACAATGGATACTCTGGCTGTGGAGATCAGTAGAATGATGTTCGCAATCAGAAATTTTGTGCCCCCTGAGTGTTTCGAGCCGCAACAACCTCCCCCCGATGCTGGTACAGGTGGTGCTAGTGGAGCAGGAGCCTATGGTTCTGGTTTTGAAGATTCTTATGCAGCTGGTGGATCTGGAGACCAAGGTGGAGTTCAGGATAACTCACCTAAGGGGGAGAGTGGAAAAGAGACGAGACAGCAGGCAGTTCATATCGAAGAAATTGAAGAACATGCTGATCTTGTCAAGGAAATAGAAATTGAGCCGTCTATTGATGAAGAGGCTCTGAGGAGGAGAAAGGGTAAGGCAATAGCGATTGAGCAAGATGAGCCATTCGTTGACCTGAGTCATCAAGAAAAAGTACAGGTGGTACTTGACTCAGATTCCGATATGGAAGACGTACCTTTGGAACATGCTATAAAGAGATCATTGAAGGATCAAGGTGGAGGTGCTGGAATGTCTTTCGGAATGCCTGAAGAAATTACTGTTGATAAGGAAACCCTTAAGTCTCAACAGTTAGCCTTGGAACAAGCTGAGTTCTTTAAAATGAAGGCAATGCAAGAACGTGCTGTGTTTCTAGAAAAGAAAGTGGAGCTACAAGGGAAGCAGTACGATCATGAGCTTGCAAGGCTAGCTGATCCTCAAGTGGATCTGGACAAGAGAAGGTTAGGGCAGAAGTGGGATGAAGCAAGGAAGATAATGATGGGACCCTGTGCGAAAGGAGTTCATAACAAGGAGGCAGATGATCTGTTCTACAACCTGAATTTGCAGAATCCAATGGCTGCGGACTACATAAGTGCATTGAAGAGATTAATTTCTAAAGTCAGGGTTGGATACAATGCAACGCTTAAGGAGTGGCAGGTTATTTTGTCTTTGGTAGAAGGAGTCCCAATGTCTTTCCTATATGTGGATGACCAATTCATGACGAGAAGATCTGCATCAGAGTTGTTCTTGCTAGCAACAAAAATTCAATACTCTCATTCTGAGAATCTAAGCATTCTGTATAGGGATCAGTTAATGCAGCTAGCAGAGGACAAGGGTCCAGAATTCTCAGCATATCCTAATGTTGTCCGGATGGTAGTTGACAGTAAATTGAAGAGGGTTAGCATGGAGGAAAAGGACTTAATGGAACTTTCAGTGGAATCTCTTAAGGCTGTCTGTAGACAAATGATGAGTAAGGGATTCGCTTCTGAGCTTAAAGATAAATCAGTGAAGATCATTGAAAGTGCCATATTCAAGAAGAGCAATGAGGTGTGGAAGTGTGATATCATTGCTCCAAACCCTCTTGATAACGTGAAGATTGAGCCGGAGCTAATAGAAAAGAAATGGAATATTCTTCAAGCTATGAAGAATGTAGATGAAGCTCTGAATCTTCCTTCTGGAGAACTGGAACAAGGAGAGATAAGGGAGTCAATTGGTGTTCCAGGAAGAGATAGTGTATACTGGATACACTCTTTTGTTGATGATACAGCTGATGCCTTAGTATTCATAGATGCAGACCAGAATAAAACACTCTTGCATATGAGTAGAAAATGGCTGCTGCAGACTCAAGATGCTGCATTTCTGGAGAAAGTGTTATATGTGTTCAAATGGGAAGATGTGGAAGTTAAGTATGTGAAAGAAAAGCAGAGACTCGTGAGTTACCTGTCTGATGTAGTAGTGGAAAAGAAGCGAATGGAGCAAGATGCGGCTAGTGTCCACAATACTAACCGTGTCAAGGGCTATCCCAAAATGATCTATTGTCAGTTTAAAGCTGATAAAGCTCATTGGAAACCTCAGCTTATAATGAAGAAATTTGAGGACATTCCAAAGATCAGGACTACTCAGGAGGTGGACAAACTCAGAAGGCTTTTCAAACATCCTTACCCAGAACCCAAGAATCCTCTAGAAATGGAAGCAGTAAGTTTGTTGAATGCTAGGTGGACGCAGCTTCATGATCCAGTATATAAGAAACAAAAGCAGCAGGAGGAGAAGCGCAGAAGGCAGAAAGAAGAGAAAGACCAAGCTGCTGAAGCTAGGAAAAGGAAACGGAATTAGGGTTAAAGGTCAGAGTGGTGTGAACTTGAAGTTGGAAAAACTTCATGTCTTTCGGTTGCTTTAACTCACTTGAGGAAAATTCACCTTAGAGTGAATCCAATAAGGTGATATAAGTTTGACTAAAAGATATGAAATAATCCAGGTGATAGGAATCATTCAAATGATCTTTAATTCGAGGTTCGAATTCTGTTTCTAGTTTAAGTTCTTTGTATTGTTTTCAAGTATTTTTCAATTGTATATTTTTCAAGACTGTAATGTTAATTATCTTTTCTCGTCTCATTGTTTAGTTGAGTTATCCTTCATTAATTTGAGTGTCATTGTTAGACAATCAAATAGGGGGAGATTGAAAGGCAGAGTGTGTAAACTTGTAACACTATAACTAATGTAACTCAATTAAAGGAAAAGATACTTAACCAGAAGACAATCAAGAACAAGAAGTCACAAGAAATCAACACTGAATGAAGACAAGGTAATTGATACAATTGAACATGTTAACTATGATCAAGCCAAGAAGAAATCATTGAAAGAAGTTCAAGTCAAAGTTGTTCATGCCTCAGTGATTTGAGAAATCGAGAATCAAGATCATAACTATCAGTATCAACAAGACCAATTGATTTCAAGTGAACAAGAAGGAAAGCGAATATTGGAAAGCCAAGTTAATAAGTGAATATGGTAATTTATTCAAGAAGCAGAAACACTATCAAGACTAGTCACTTATGAACCAGACCAGTGCATCAAGTGTCAGGACATTGATAGCAAGTTTATGTCAGTAATAAAGATCCATGTTCAAGAGCTTGCTGAAGAATAAAGAAGACATGAAGATATCACAAGCTCAAGATGTGCATTGAAGTTTCAAGTTGAAGATCAGAATATTTTCTAAGTACTAAATATTCTAGATGACCAAGTAGAATATTTCTAAGTAGAAGTTCTACTTAGAAATTCGAGATGGCTAAGTAGAAATTCTCAAGTAGAAGTTCTACTTAGAGTGCAGCTTCAACATGACACATGGCATTTTCTGATTGGCAGATTTCCAAGCTTTCAAGATAAGGCAAGATTTATGTGGACATCATTGGGCCACGTATATCTTAGTCTTTGAAGACTACAGGACATAGATTACATGTAGTATAAATAGAAGTACTTGTGTGATGTTTTATTTAAGTGAGCAATATTGAGAAAACACAAGAAAAAGAGAGAGAGTACATTCACAGAGCTTAGAATCATTCACTTCTCTCTGAACTTCTGTTATACTTTGTAATGAATGTTGTAGCAACCTTTTCAAGTTATATATAAGAAATATATTCCTTGAATCTGCGTGTTCATTTATTGCATCGTATTTATTGCTTCTCATATTTGAAAAGTTGTATTCACCCCCCCTCTACAACACATTTGGACCTAACATATCTTATCAACAGACTCATGGAATGACTGTGACGATGGGGAATGCTAGTGTAGCTCAAGTACTTGGAATAGGAAACGTGGACCTGAAGTTCGCTTCTGGGCGTGTTTTATCCCTCACTAGAGTGCACCATGTTCCTGATATTCGTAGAAATATAATAAGTGGAAGTTGTTTAGTTAAGAATGGTTTTGAAGTTTCTTTGAAATGTAATAAAGTAGTTATTACAAATACTGGTGTATTTTTTGGCAAAGGTTACTTGTCAGATGGATTATTTTTAATAAATGTTGAGCCTGTTCTGGGCAGTTTTATTAATAATAATGTTGCTCCTTCTGTTAATTGTGTTGAATCATCTGATTTGTGGCACGCACGTCTTGGTCACTTGAATTTTGGTGCTCTAAAGAATATGATGAACTTAGAGTTGATTCCAAAACATGCCATTGATAAGAAATCTAAATGTCAAGTATGTGTGACTGCTAAACAAACTAGGAAACCCTTTCATAATGTGGTTAGGGATTCGAATGTGTTAGATTTAGTGCACACTGACATATGTGAATTTGGTGGTGTTTTGACTAAGGAACATAATAGATATTTCATTACTTTTATAGATGATTGTAGTAGATATTGTTATGTTTATTTGCTTAAACATAAAGATGAAGCACTAGATAAATTCATTATGTTCAAAACTGAAGCTGAAACACAAACTGGTAAAGTACTTAAACGTTTGAGATCAGATAGAGGTGGTGAGTATACGAGTAACTCGTTTAATGAATTTTGCAAGAGCAATGGTATAGTTCATGAGGTAACTCCACCATACACACCTGAGTCTAATGGGGTGGTAGAACGAAAGAACAGAACTTTTAAGGATATGATCAATAGTATGTTGATTAATTCTGGGTTGCCTAAGTACATGTGGGGAGAAGCTCTGAATACGGCTTGCCATATTCTGAATAGAGTTCCTCTGAAACATATGGACAAGACACCTTATGAATTATGGACAGAGAAAAGGACTAGTTTAAAATATCTTCGTGTGTGGGGGTGCCTTGCAAAGGTACTTGTCCCTGAATACAAGAGAAAGAAACTAGGGCCTAAAACTGTTGATTGCATCTTTCTTGGCTATATTGAAACCACTACGGCTATGAGATTTTTAGTATTAAAATCTGACATAGACGGAATAGTGGCTAACACTATAGTTGAATTTCGTGATGCAACATTCTTTGAGGATGTGTTCCCTATGAAGACTGGTATACCTGAGGGTATTCCTGATGATGATCCCACTCACACATCGAGGTCCATTCCTGATCATGTGGAAAGGATGACAAATGTGGGGGCAGATCCTGATAGTAGCTCTATTCCTGATGAAGTAGAGGAACCTAGAAGGAGTAAGCGTGCTAAGGTAGTCAAGGATTTTGGAAGTGATTTTATCACTTACAATATCGAGGATGAACCTTTAACTTTTCGACAGGCCATGGATTCTTCAGAATCTAGGTACTGGAAAGGTGCTGTAAAAAGTGAAATTGACTCTATTGTTTCTAACGGAACATGGGAGTTGGTTGATCTACCTCCTGGGTGTTCTACTATAGGATGCAAATGGGTCTTCAAAAGGAAGATGAATCCTGATGGCTCAATAGATAAGTATAAGGCTAGGCTGGTAGCTAAGGATTTTAAGTAGAAGGAAGGCATTGATTACTTTGACACATACTCTCCAGTTGCTAGAATGACAACAATCCGAATGCTTATAGCATTGGCTTCTGTACATGGTCTTATCATCCATCAAATGGATGTAAAGACAGCTTTTCTTCATGGTGAACTTGAAGAAGAGATTTATATGGATCAGCCTGAGGGATTTGTTGCCTCTGGAAATGAAAGGAAAGTATGTAAGTTAATCAAGTCTATATATGGCTTAAAACAAGCTCCTAGAGACTGGCATAAAAAGTTTGATGAAACTGTTTTAGAATCAGAATTTGTAGTTAATGAAAGTGACAAGTGTGTCTATTACATGGTTAAAGGAAATTAATGTATTATTGTGTGCCTGTATGTGGATGATATTTTATTGTTTGGAACCAATATTGAGATTATTAACGAGACAAAAAGGTTCTTGAAAAGGCATTTTGAAATGAAGGATATGGGAGAGGCTAGTGTGATTCTTGGTATCAAGTTGACTCAGTCAACTGATGGAATAACCTTGTCACAATCTCATTATATAGAGAAATCTATACTTGAGAAGTATGGTTATTCAAATTGTAGAATCGCTAGTACTCCGTATGATCCTAAAATTGCCCTTGTCAAGAATAGTTCAGGAGTTCCTGTGTCTCAGTTAAGGTATTCTCAGATTATTGGGAGTTTGCAGTATCTTGCTAATGGTACTAGGCCGGATATTACATATTCAGTGTCTAAGTTAGCAAGATATACAAGCTGTCCAAACAAGACTCATTGGGATGCTCTTGATAGAGTACTTAGATATCTAAAAGGCACCATATATCTTGGTTTGCACTACAGGAGGTTTCCTGGAATGCTAGAGGGATATAGTGATGCAAGCTAGATAGCTAAGAAGTCTGGTTCCAATGGAGTGACTGGATACCTGTTTACCCTAGCGGGTGGAGCAGTATCTTGGAAGTCTTCTAGACAGACTATTATAACTCGGTCTACCTTTGAGGCTGAGTTGTGTGCATTAGATGCCACGGGGACTGAGGCTGAATGGTTACATGGACTGATGTCAATGTTACCTGTAGTAAGTCGTCCACTTCCTGCTTTTGCTGTTCATTGTGATAGCCGTACAACTATCGACAAAATAAACAGCAAGAAGTATAATGTGAAAACAAAGAGACATATCCAAGTTAGACTGAAGTCTATAAGGGGTTTAATGTCTGAAAGGATTATTGCTGTTGAGTTTATTGGAACTCAAGAAAATCTAGCTGATCCTTTGACTAAAGGGCTTGAGCATGCTGTAGTCCTTAAGTCTAGGTTGGGGATGGGACTGATAGCCCATAATGATTCATCTACAGCGGGAACCCAATACACATGAGAGGAGATCCCTCGAAAGTGTATTCAATGTGGTAATAACAAGTTATAAGGGTGAGTTAGTTTGTACCTTAAACTATATAGATTGATACTCACGTATCTGGAGTCTATCCCCTGTAAACCTATAAGGTACTGTCACTGCCAGAATAGCAAGAGTTATTTGAACTCTGAATGGGGTCAAGTCATTTGACGAGATGCTAGCAGTACATCTCTGGAGATGCCCAGCTAAGCGAATGTAATTGTGTGGTCGCAATTAGAGGAATGGGTTATTCCTTGAAACATTCGACGAACAGGATCGAGACATGACCATTAACGTCTCAAAGCCGTAGATTGGCACCATAGCCTTTGACTTGTCGTCGTCTATGGAGTGTGGTTACACCAAACGGATAAAGATTCAAGGTGAAACATTCCATCTGAATCCGGTAGCCATCGAAGTAGAGGACTTAGGAGGGTTCAAACCCGGAAGGGTACCTACTCTGAAAAACAAGTTATGATGAGGATAGATATGTATTTGCATTTCTGTATGGATTCGTGGGGGATTGTTAGAAAATGGAAAGTTTGAGGCATAATCATAATATGTTCTTGATGTAATTTCCGAAATCTAACAAGTGGAGGTTGTTCCTTGTTATGAGGACTTAAACTTTCATATTTGGATCTAAGACATTTTCTTAGTGGAATCCATAAATAAATTGAGTTGAAGTTGCTTGCTTGAAATGGGTTATGTGGGTTAGTTAGTTGAAATAACTTGAGTCCCACATAGAATTGGTAATGAGAGGTTGGAGGCTTTATATAGCTCTATGTGCAAGTGTAGTGTATAACTACTAAGGCATGTGGGTGTGCATGGTTGTAGTGTGAGCCTCGCGCACACACACACACACGCGCGCCGCCGCCGCCCGCCTCGACACGACACGACACGACACGACACGGGTCGGGTCGGGTCGGGTCGAAGGGCGAATGTCTCGGCGTCTCGCGTACGCGAGGCGACCTGGGCGAGGAATTTTATTACCTGGAATATTGATTTATTTTAACAGGAAATCAGATTTATTTGTTACTACAGTTGGTTCAGTATTTGGTTTATTGAGCTGATCAGACATCAAATCCTGATGGATAGACTCTGAACATAACCCAATACTGATGGGCATCAGATCCTGACGGACTAACATCCTGATGGATCAGATACTGATGATGACCAATCCTGATGGACTTCAGTTCCTGACGATGGGTAAATCCTGATGCTGTTGTAACTGAAATACTGATGCAGTTAATGAAATTAAATCAGAATATTTATTTTCCTTTTATGGATTATCAGTTACGTTTTATGTTTTGTATTATATATACATACAGTATAGAACGTTAAAAAATAATTCCAAGGGACATAATACCCTAGCTGCCTTCTCTGTGTTCTCCCTACAGTATAGAACGTTAAAAAATAATTCCAAGGGACATAATACCCTAGTTGCCTTCTCTCTGTTCTCCCTCAATACATACAGTTAAATACATAATACTCAGGCGAACTGAGGTGCTAGTCGCTGTTGATCTCTCCGCTTCTGTGACCGGTTTGATCTGTGCTGTTTTATCCTGGAAGTGATATTGCTGCAACCCAACACAGCGTAAGTGGGGCAATAATCTCTTCAAGAACAGTCAAGTCCTCTCGAAGGATTTGGCGACTCAGTTGTTTATTCTCTTATCAGTTTTTGCTAAAAGCTTCTGTAAGAGATAAGTCTTTCTTGTTTCTCTCGTTAATTACAGTCTCTGATTATATCTTGTTTATGCCTTCGTGACTTGTTTCGTTATTTGGTTAATTGTCTGTTCTTGTGTTAATATATATCACTGCCTCATTGTTGCTGTAGTTGTAAAATACCCAACATTAACAAACTACAATAATCAACATGATTATCACAATTCATATCTAATTACCACAAGTATTGCTATTAAAATTAATCAGAACTCAACCGGATAATTAAGAAATCCGGCGAACTCAACCCAGCTTCAGCCGAGCTCAATAATCACACCAAAATTCATGTAAACATAAGCCTTAAACTCGTATTAACACAGGTATGGCATTGCTGACCTCAAAACTACTGAGCGAACATAAAAAAAATCCGAATTCAAATTAATATACGATTCGACCCAACCAAAATTTTACACAAAAAACTCAATTAGCAGCTAATTTCACACACAATCACCACGAAGCAATTAATCACCTCTAGCTCGCCCCCAACCTCTTGCATCCTTATTCCTCCTTTAAAATCTGAAACAAACACCACCCAGCCCTTACATAACCAAAACCAGAAAACTCACTTAAACTAATAATCATAATAATAACTAATTAAAGGGGAGTGTTTACAGTGATTTGAGACGATTTAGGTGAAGAAACGAAGAAAGGAAGAGAGATTTTGAGGGCTGCTATCGACCAAGCCAAAGAAAAAAAATGAATGATCAGAGGAAAACAGGGGCGATGGTGACTTCTAGAGCCAAGGGGCCAAACAGTAACTTCAAAATTCTGAAAACCAATAATTAATTAATTAATTTAAGTCCCTTCTAAATTTGAAATTAAAAAAATTAGGTCAGTGCTGATGTGGCGTCCACGTGGCAGGCTGATAGTGCATCACAGTCAGCATTTTAACAGTCAAATTGACGGAGCCAATTCTTGACTGACGATGATGGGGAAAAGAGAAAAAATGGAAAGTGTAGTGATGTTTTCGATAGTACAATAGGCTAAACGGAAATTTTTTAATAGTACAGTAGGGAAAGTGACCTTTTGCCCGTATAATTTGTAGTTGGTTACCTCTTTTTTGGTTATCCCTCATTTATCACCGTTAGATCAACAACTCAAATAGATCATGACCGTTAGATATAACAATACTAAAAGTTGTTATATGCAGAGGTTCAAGGTTCGATTCCCGCCAACATATTAATTTATATTTAATACTAAAAATTATTATATATAAAGAAGTAATGTTCGAATCAATAACATATTTAAATTAATATTTATAATATTATATTATATTATAAATAAATTATAAAAAATTAAAAGTAACCCGTGCTTTGCACGGGCTATAAGCTAGTATTATTAATAGCACAACATGAGGTTTTGTGAGACAATTTATTCAACGTGAAATTACTAATTTACCCTTCCTATATTATATTAATGGAAAAAAAAATTGTTTCTAGTGAGAATTAAACCCATGACCTCTAACTTGTAAGTGAGAATCCTTACCACTATGCTAGACATGAGTTTTGAATTTATTATAAAACTCATTATTAATATATCATGATAAAATCCTCATATTATATTAATGCTACAAAAATTGTTCCTAGAGAGAATTGAACCCTTGACCTCTAACTTAGAAAAAAGATTCATTACCACTATACTAGACATCAATTTTGGATATGTTATAATACTCATTATCAATATATCGTGAGACAATTTAATTATCATGAAATTACTAAATTACCCCTCATATATTATATTAACGATACCAAAATTGTTTCTAATGGAAATTTAATCATTGACCTCTAACTTAGAAGTGAGATTCCTTATCACTATGCTAATATTAGTTTTGATTATATTATAAAACTTTGAGAATTTTTCGAATAATACATAGTTATGAAGTATTTTTTTTATTTTTTAGTAGAAACAAGTTACTTGGATTTAGAAAATAGATACTATAATTTGTGTATTAATTGATGTCTTACGCATATCTCTTAATCCGGGTCAAAATGCACAAATCGGTTGTGGATGATCAGGTAGTCACTACTAATATAAATTCTTATATGCCCATAACTCAATCATTTGAGCAATCGTTCAAAGAGACTAGCACATTAAAATTTACTTATTTTTAGTGGTACATACATCAATCATCATGAATAGATAAATTCTTAGATATGTTTTGTATACTAAGCATTTACATGTTGTATGCACCATTTAATTACAAAATAATATAAATACATAATAACATGATTTTACTAGCAAAGCTCGAGCGGTAAATTGCATGCACATTAACCACCTATATATTAACATATCTATTATATATATAATGCCACAACATGTACCATTTTAATCCAACTTAAATTACTATTTTGACCCTCTATGGATTAATTTTTTTTCAAAAAATTGTTACTCATGAGAATCGAACCTAGGTCTTTAGGTTCATTTGCACATCACCTTACCACTAGGCTAACACATCACACGTGTTATAAGTCATAAAATATGCTATGTATGTTGGGTGATGAATGAAGAATCTTTGGTATTTTGATTTCTAAGATATTTTAATCATTTTTCTTCGTTTTACATTTACATATTTATATTTTATTATGTTATAGTTTAGTATAAATGAGTGATATATGGTATTTAGTGAACTTAGATATTTTGAAATTATTCGATTTAATAAAATAATATTAATGACCCTCTATTATATATATAATGCCACAACATATACCATTTTAATCCAACTTAAATTACTATTTTGACCCTCTGCATTCATTAATGCACATCAATTAAAATTCGTATTTAATATGTATATTCATTATTATACATCATTTAATACTATCTACTTAATTATAACACTTTTGTTATGTTGCAATTAACTAACCATTCGAAGAAATTTGTGTGTCGCACGAGTAAAGAGCCTTACAACTCATTATAAGTGATCTAACATTATTGAAGAAATAATATTGGAACATTAACTTCAGATTGCTAACAGCATATATATTTTTGCTATACAATTTACAGAATAAATTAAGAATAAATTAATTTTGTGTACTGTAATTTAGTATTTTTACTTTATAGAAATGTGTCTAATACAATATTTTTTTTATGCTTTCTTGGCTCCGGTGCATTACTTGACAATCTGTAATATCAAATACAACATATACATGATTTAAGCACTTTGGAAAAATAAAAAGCACATCTGAATGTTTTAATCAAAATGGGAGATCTTGAAAAGGGGACAAAATAAATGTTGGTTAAAAAAGAATGCGATAAATTGAAAAGAATTTTAGACATCACAATATCAATTGCTAATATTAATATCAAAACATAACGAGAAAAAAATACCAATTACAGTATAAAATAGAGCAATCCCGTGCCTTGCACGGGAATTGAAGCTAGTTTAATTATAGTGGAACATAAAATACATCGATCCATTATCTCTTTCTTATGACAATATGGGTTTGGGAAGTTCTTCTGCTTGCTCTCTCCATTTTTTAAATGTAGGTTCAACCCATTTTGGTAATATCAGCTCAAACAAAAAACTGAAGCACTAATTTAAGGCACTTGGTTTCATTGTGTTTGGATCACACGGTTGATCCCCAAGCAATTTGGAACCAATCTCTCGTATAAATTCTTCAGTCGTATCAATCTTTCACTAATATGCAAATTCAGAACAGTCACTATTTATGTAAATACTTTTATACTCCTAACTCAGGCAATTAGTAATCCTTGAAATGAGATTAGCACATTGCAAATGATACCTTTTTTAGCTATATAGTTGATATACACCGTGAACACATAATCCCTTTTGGACTTATTTGCATTCTGAGCATCAACACATTAAAAATACTATTTGATTATTTGAATACAGAGTAACACAAATACATATTAACATAATTTTGCTAACAAGCCCGTGCCTTGCAAAATTTACTATCGCTTAAATGGTACATGTATGAGATTCATGCCTAATCGAGATTGACACTAAGACACAACATATATTGCATTACCAAGCTAATATTCAAATATACGCAAAGTCATTAAGGACATCTAGAGCATGCCTGTGCCTCGCACGGGCTATAAAGCTAGTTTTATATAACAAAAGAAAGAGCACTCAGTTTAATTAAAAAATTAAATTATTTAATTACGTTCCATACAATGTGTTCAAAAAAAAAATTACGTTCCATACAAAACATTTATAGTCTACTTTAGTTTTAGTGGAATCTTTCATTTCTCCTGTTTTTATATTTTGGAATAACAGCAAAAAATAACATTTTTTAAAAATTTTATTACATAAATATCGATTTTAAATTTTTTTTGACTAAAATCAGTCTATTACGCATTTCAAAAATGGGTAATGCTATTACGTAGACATGTCAATTCGTTCGTTTCGTATACTTTCGTGTCGTGTACTTTTGTGTTTCGTGTACGTAATGCCAAATCCAAAACCAACCGGTTAAGGATTCGTTTCATTTCGTGTATCTTCATTTCGTGTACATTTTGTGTCGTGTTTAGTGTAATTTTTGAATAAAAATATTTATATATTAAATTTTTACTAGTCAAGTCTTAAGTCAATATGTGGTAAAGAATCAAGTGTGCTCAAGTCTTGTAAAACTATCTTGTATTTATTTTATGTAAAAATTATATATAAAATATTATTTTAAAATACGTATTCATATAATTTTAATAAAATTATTTTCATGTCGTGTTCGTGTATCGCAAAGGTCAACCAAAACCCGTAATTTTCGTGTCGTTTTCATGTCGTGTACGAAATTACCGGCTCTACTATTACACATTTGAGAAATGGGTATCATGTAAGAAATTTTTAAAAAATATGAAAAAAATATAAAATTAAATAAATAATGGTGATGTACATTCTGAAAATGTGTGTCATACTTATTCCGAAGGTGATATGCATTTCTAGAATGCGTAACATAGTCAATTTTTATTTATTCTTTTTTAAAAAAATTACTCTCTATGTAATACCCATTTAACAAACGTGTAATAGTATTACCCATTTTAGAAATGAACTCGTATTTTGACCAAAAAATTCAAAAGCGGTATTTTCGTCAAAAGTTAAAAGAAAAGGGTATTTTTGGCATTTTTTCTATATTTTGTACTAATTTATGTATTTATTTATAGAAATTTGGAATTACATTAGATGCTTAATAGTAAATTTTATTTATTTTGTATTTTTAAATATTTCATTCCCATAAATACTACTCCCTCCGTCCCTTTTGATTCTTAACACTTTCTATTTTGGGATGTCCCAATAGATTGTTAACATTTCCTAAAATAATAAGTTTTAACACTATTACACCCACTACTTCACTTATTTTAACAATACTTTACGCTATTACATCCACTACTTAACTTATTTTAACTATAAAATCACTATTACACCCACTACTTCATTTATTTTAACAATATTACACCCACTATCTTGGTTTCCGTGCAAAAAGCAAGCGTTAACATCCCATTGGGACGGAGGGAGTATGTTTTTAAGGGTATTATTTTTTTCAAAAGAGTATTATAATAAAGAAATTTGTATTATTATATCCTTATATATAATAAGCATAAAAAGGATCTTATCCATTACTAAGCTTAAAACCTGTGCGATACACGAATTTCTTTTAATATTCTATTATTTTTGTTATTAATTTGAATTATTATTTTTTTAAATATAAATTTTGGTGGCTTAAATTTTTCAATAAGATGATTTGATAACAATTATATAAATGTTATCCATGATAATTCTAGAAAAGAAGGAATTTTAGTTAGAAAATATTGAAAAGATGATAAATTTTAGTTGAAAAAGCTAATCGGTTAATTATAAGTAATTATAAAATTACTTTTTAATTTTAATAAATATAATGCCCGTGATTTAATTGGAAAAAGAGAGATCTTAGTTAGAGAAAATTAAAAAAGAAAAATGTTTTAGGTGAAAAAGGTAATTGATTAGTTTATAGTAATTATAATAAAATTATGTTATTTTACTAAATAATATTGTTCGTAATGTTTTTAAAAAATGAGAAATTAATGTTATTCGTGATATTTTTAGAAAATAGGGATTTCAGTTAAAAAATATAGAAAAGATGATACTTTTTACCTGAAAAAATTAATTGATTAATTATTAATACTAGAATATAGTTATTTTATTTTATTAAATAGAACCATCCGTGATGTAATTGAAAAATAGAGATTTTAGTTAGAGAAAATAGAAAAGGTAATGTGAAAATTAAAAAGCTGACATGTTTTAGGTGAAAAGGCAATTGATTAGTTTATAGTAATTATAATTTAATTTATGTTATTTTACTAAATTAAATTGATCGTAGTGTCTTTCGAAAGTGAGAAATTAATGTTGTCCGTGATATTTTTATAAAAAAAGGAATTTAATTTATGAAATATGGAAAAGATGATACGTTTTAGCTGGAAAAAAATAATTGGTAATTATTAGTATTATATTATTATTTTAATTTATTAAATAGAACCACCCGTGATATAATTGGAAAAAGAGATATTTTAGTTATAGACAAGAGAAAAGGTAACGTGTTTTGGGTGAAAAAGGTAATTGATTGGTTAATAGTAATTATAATTATAATATAATTGTGTTATTTTATTAAACAAAATTGCTCGTAGTGTTTTTAAGAAAGGAAAAATTTTAGTTAGATAAAATATAAAAGATACTAGCTTATAACCCGTGCCATGCACGGATTTTTTTAACATTTAATAAATTTTATTTTATGTTACAATTTTATTTTTATATAATTATTATTTATAATATTTTATTTTAATTTTAACTTAAATTATTTAATAAAAATTTAATTAATGATATGCATGGTATAAAACGTATATTATAAAATTTAAAATAAATATATCGTTCATGGAATTCGAACCTTGAAATTTTAGTAAATTAATTTAATCATATACTATATCTGATCATTAGATCTAACGGTTCTGATTTTTTTCTAAAAATATAACGGTCATTATTCGTAGTATACGGATTTCTACTATATTTTGTTAGTTATTAAAAGATAAGGTGTGACATTTTTGAGTATATATTAATTATTGCAATATTATATTTTAAAATAAAAGTTAGTGTGTTTAAATTGGGAAAAAATATTATTGATTGGAAGATACAAATTTATAAAATCTATACTATTATATAAATTCCGAAACATTGAAAGTTTTGGTACCTGTTTTTTGGTACTAAGTGAATTTACTTATTTACCATTCATAATAAAGAAAAATAAATACACCTAAAATAAATAATAACATAATACAATTAATGGTAATTAGTTGAGATATTACCTTTTGTACACCTAAAAACATCAATCGTATCATATCTTTCCATCATTAATATTTCCTTTCGAATTAAAATACGTTATAATTAATGGTAATTAAACGATTAACATAATAAAATTAATGGTAATTAGTCAGTTGTCTTTTTCACATTAATATAATAAAATTAATCGTAATTAGTATTTTCACCTGAAAACATCAATCGTATCATATCTTTCCATCATTAATATTTCCTTTCAAATTAAAATACGTTACAATTAATGGTAATTAAACGATTAACATAATAAAATTAATGGTAATTAGTCAATTGCCTTTTTCATATTACTTTTAGTTGAACATATTACCTTTTATAAACACCTAAAAACATCAATCGTATCACATCTTTCGATCATTAATATTTTCTTTTGACACACGTTATCTTTTTAATTTAAAACAAATCTTACAATCATTAATATATACCCGAAAATATCACAATATAATTTTCAAGAAAAATATAAAACCTCAAAAAAATAATAACATAATATAATTAGTGGTAATTAGTCGATTGTCTTTTTCACAATTACTTTTAGTTGAAGATATTATCTTTTATAAACACCTAAAAAGATCAATCGTATCATATCTTTCAATCATTAATATTTCCTTTACAATTTAAACACATTACCTTTTTAATTTACAACAAATCTTACAATCTTTAATATATATCCGAAAATATCACACCATATTTCTCAATTATTAAAAAAAAATATTAAAAATCGTATACATTGTTTATAAAAACGAAATATTAGTATAATCCATAAACATGAGTATATATATATATATATTATATTATATCAAATTAAAATTAATAAACTTATTAAAAATAATGATTATATAAAAACATAATCATAATATTTAATAAAATTTATAATATAATACAAGAAACCCGTGCATTGCACGGGTTATAAGCTAGTTATAATAAAATTTCATTGTGTTGTAAATAAAATTTATTGCTATGGTGTTACTTTTATTATGTTATAAATTTTATTTAATATTACAATTATGTTTTGTATAATCATTATTTTTTATGATTTTAAAAGAATATTAATGATTGGAAGATATGATACAGTTGATGTTTTTAGTTATTTATAAATGGTAATATTTTCAACTATAAGTAAATGTGAAAAAGTAAATCGACTAATTACCATTAATTATTTTATGTTATTATTTATTTTAGGTGTTTTAATATTATAGATGTCGAATATATTTTTCTTTTTAATAAAAAATTATACTAATGTTTCCTTATAAATAAAAAAGGTACATGTTTTAATTTGAAAGGAAATTTTATTGATTGGAAGATGTGATACGATTGATGTTTTTAGGTGTTTGTAAAAGGTAATAACTTCAACTAAAAGTAAATGTGAAAAAAACAATCGACTAATTACCATTAATTATTTTATGTTATTATTTAATTTAGGTGTTTTAATATTATTAATATCGAATATATTTTTCTTTTTAATGAAGGATAAATAAGTAAATTCACGAAATACCAAAAAACATATATAAAATTTATTGATATAATGTTTCTTTTATTATATTATAAATTTTATTTAATATTACAATTATGTTTTGTATAATCATTACTTTTTATGATTTTAAAGGAAATATTAATGATTGGAAGATATGATGTTTTTAGGTGTTTATAAAAGGTAATATCTTCAACTAAAGTAAATGTTTTTTCTTTTTAATAAAAAAAATATACTAATGTTTCCTTATAAATAAAAAAGGTACATGTTTTAATTCGAAAGTAAATATTATATTGGAAGATATGATACGATTGATGTTTTTAGGTATTTGTAAAAGGTAATAACTTCAATTAAAAGTAAATGTGAAAAAGGCAATCGACTAATTACCATTAATTATTTTATGTTATTATTTATTTTAGTTATTGATATCGAATATATATTTTTTAATGAAGGGTAAATAAGTAAATTCATGAATTACCAAAAAACATACCATAAAACAAAAAAAAAATTATTGATATGGTGTTTCTTTTATTATGTTATAAATTTTATTTAATATTACAATTATGTTCTGTATAATCATTATTATCGTATACATTGTTTATAATAACGAAATATTAGTATAATCCATAAACATGAGTATATATATATATTATATTATATCAAATTAAAATTAAAAAACTTACTAAAAATAATGATTATATAAAAACATAATTGTAATATTAAATAAAATTTATAATATAATACAAGAAACCCGTGCATTGCACGGGTTATAAGCTAGTTATAATAAAATTTCATTGTGTTATAAATAAAATTTATTGATATGGTGTTACTTTTATTATGTTATAAATTTTATTTAATATTACAATTATGTTTTGTATAATCATTATTTTTTATGATTTTAAAAGAATATTAATGATTGGAAAATATGATACAGTTGATGTTTTTAGTTATTTATAAATGGTAATATTTTCAACTATAAGTAAATGTGAAAAAGTAAATCGACTAATTACCATTAATTATTTTATGTTATTATTTATTTTAGGTGTTTTAATATTATAGATGTCGAATATATTTTTCTTTTTAATAAAAAATTATACTAATGTTTCCTTATAAATAAAAAAGGTACATGTTTTAATTCGAAAGGAAATTTTATTGATTGGAAGATGTGATACGATTGATGTTTTTAGGTGTTTGTAAAAGGTAATAACTTCAACTAAAAGTAAATGTGAAAAAAACAATCGACTAATTACCATTAATTATTTTATGTTATTATTTAATTTAGGTGTTTTAATATTATTAATATCGAATATATTTTTCTTTTTAATGAAGGATAAATAAGTAAATTCACGAAATACCAAAAAACATATATAAAATTTATTGATATAATGTTTCTTTTATTATATTATAAATTTTATTTAATATTACAATTATGTTTTGTATAATCATTACTTTTTATGATTTTAAAGGAAATATTAATGATTGGAAGATATGATGTTTTTAGGTGTTTATAAAAGGTAATATCTTCAACTAAAGTAAATGTTTTTTCTTTTTAATAAAAAAAATATACTAATGTTTCCTTATAAATAAAAAAGGTACATGTTTTAATTCGAAAGTAAATATTATATTGGAAGATATGATACGATTGATGTTTTTAGGTATTTGTAAAAGGTAATAACTTCAATTAAAAGTAAATGTGAAAAAGGCAATCGACTAATTACCATTAATTATTTTATGTTATTATTTATTTTAGTTATTGATATCGAATATATATTTTTTAATGAAGGGTAAATAAGTAAATTCATGAATTACCAAAAAACATACCATAAAACAAAAAAAAAATTATTGATATGGTGTTTCTTTTATTATGTTATAAATTTTATTTAATATTACAATTATGTTCTGTATAATCATTATTATCGTATACATTGTTTATAATAACGAAATATTAGTATAATCCATAAACATGAGTATATATATATATTATATTATATCAAATTAAAATTAAAAAACTTACTAAAAATAATGATTATATAAAAACATAATTGTAATATTAAATAAAATTTATAATATAATACAAGAAACCCGTGCATTGCACGGGTTATAAGCTAGTTATAATAAAATTTCATTGTGTTATAAATAAAATTTATTGATATGGTGTTACTTTTATTATGTTATAAATTTTATTTAATATTACAATTATGTTTTGTATAATCATTATTTTTTATGATTTTAAAAGAATATTAATGATTGGAAAATATGATACAGTTGATGTTTTTAGTTATTTATAAATGGTAATATTTTCAACTATAAGTAAATGTGAAAAAGTAAATCGACTAATTACCATTAATTATTTTATGTTATTATTTATTTTAGGTGTTTTAATATTATAGATGTCGAATATATTTTTCTTTTTAATAAAAAATTATACTAATGTTTCCTTATAAATAAAAAAGGTACATGTTTTAATTCGAAAGGAAATTTTATTGATTGGAAGATGTGATACGATTGATGTTTTTAGGTGTTTGTAAAAGGTAATAACTTCAACTAAAAGTAAATGTGAAAAAAACAATCGACTAATTACCATTAATTATTTTATGTTATTATTTAATTTAGGTGTTTTAATATTATTGATATCGAATATATTTTTCTTTTTAATGAAGGATAAATAAGTAAATTCACGAAATACCAAAAAACATACCAAAAAACATATATAAAATTTATTGATATGATGTTTCTTTTATTATATTATAAATTTTATTTAATATTACAATTATGTTTTGTATAATCATTACTTTTTATGATTTTAAAGGAAATATTAATGATTGGAAGATATGATGTTTTTAGGTGTTTATAAAAGGTAATATATTCAACTAAAAGTAAATGTTTTTTCTTTTTAATACAAAATTATACTAATGTTTCCTTATAAATAAAAAAGGTACATGTTTTAATTCGAAAGTAAATATTATATGGGAAGATATGATACGATTGATGGTTATAGGTATTTGTAAAAGGTAATAACTTCAATTAAAAGTAAATGTGAAAAAGGCAATCGACTAATTACCATTAATTATTTTATGTTATTATTTATTTTAGTTATTGATATCGAATATATTTTTTTTAATGAAGGGTAAATAAGTAAATTCACGAATTACCGAAAAACATACCAAAAAACAAAAAAAAATATTATTGATATGGTGTTTCTTTTATTATGTTATAAATTTTATTTAATATTACAATTATGTTTTGTATGATCATTATTTTTTATGATTTTAAAGGAAATATTAATGATTGGAAGATATGATACGGTTGATGTTTCTAGGTGTTTATAAAAGGTAATATCTTCAACTAAAAGTAAATGTGAAAAAATAAATTGACTAATTACCATTAATTATTTTATGTTATTAATTATTTTATGTATTTTAATATTATAGATATCGAATTTATTTTTCTTTTTAATAAAAAATTATATTAATGTTTCCTTATAAATAAAAAAGGTAACATGTTTTAATTCGAAAGGAAATATTATTGATTGGAAGATATGATACGATGTATGTTTTTAAGTGTTTATAAAAGGTAATAACTTCAACTAAAGTAATTGTGAGAAGGGCAATTGACTAATTACCATTAATTATTTGATGTTATTATTTATTTTAGGTGTTTAAATATTATTGATATTGAATATATTTTTCTTTTTAATGAAGGGTAAATAAGTAAATTCACGAAGTACCAAAAAACAGGTACCAAAAAATAGGTACCAAAACTTTCAATGTTTCGGAATTTATATAATAGCATAGATTGCGTTTTACCTAAAAAGGAAATTAATTAGTTAGTGAAAAATAGGAAAGGTATTATATTTATTTTGAAAAAGGAAATTAATTAGTTAGTAAGAGGGATTTTATCTATAATTAAATAAGGGTAAATAAGTAAAATCAATAGGTACCGTACCAACCAAACTTTTAATGTTTCGGCTTTTATATAATAGTATAGATTTTCGTCACTATACTACCAAAATAATCTCAACCGTCGAATCTAATATTTTTAAAAATAGACGATCAAGATTGTATTATATTAAAAGAGAAAATTATAATCTAATATGGATATAATTAGAAAAGGATGCATTAGAAGTGAATTTTAGAAAGAAAATTATAATCTGAAAAGGATATAATTAAAAAGAGTTGTATTAGAATTGAATTTTAAAAAGAAAATCATAATCTGAAAAGGATGTAATTAAAAAAGATTGTATTATAATTGAATTTTATTTATTTTTTATTAGTATTAAAAAAATCGTATTTACTATTCGGACTCGAGATCTAGAAATCAGATTTAGAATTTTATAATCCACGCGAAACTCATAAAATTATCTTTAATTTAGTGATGATTTAATAATTATTATTCAAATGGAAATAAACAGAATCTCAAGAAAAAATATATTTACGAATTTTCGCATTAATACTATTCAATGTAGAAGACATACATTGATCTATTCAATGTAGAAAACCTAATCATATATGATTTAAATCATCGATATACACCTTTTCGTATTTCAATATAAATAAAAAAAAGTTGTATTAGAATTGAATTTTAAAAAGAAAATCATAATCTGAAAAGGATATAATTAAAAAAGGTTGTATTAGAATTGAATTTTTTTATTAGTATTAAAAAAATTAATATTTACAATTTGGGCTATATCTTGAGATCTAAAAAACATATTTTGATGATTTTATAATCCACGCGAAACTCATAAAATTATCTTTAATTTAGTGATGATTTAATAATTATTATTCAAATTAAAACAATCATATATGTTAGATCTATCCAATGTAAAATATAATTACAATTTTTTGCATTAATCCTATTCAATGTAGAAGACATACATATCCAATGTAGAAGACAAACATTGATCTATTCAATGTAAAAAACCAAATCATATATGGTTTAAATCATTGATATACACTTTTTCGTATTTCAATATAAATACACTTTTTATTTTATAACATATTTAATTATTAAAAATATTATTATGTTAGATCCAATAGTTATCGTCTATTTATTTTAAGATCTAATGATTCTTATATATTTTGTCGGAGGACCAGACTACCGATTATCAAAGTTTTGGATAAAATTGTATTTGGTTGTTAGTAGAACAATCTTCAAATAATAATAAGGATATTTTGATTATCAAAACGAATTATAAATAAAATTCAAAAATCAAATAGAATTTTCAACTTAAAAAATCGTCAATTTCTTCTCTCTTTTGTTCCTGCGTAGGTTTAATTGGAAATAATTGTTAAACCATTACTAAATTAAAGATTATTTTATTAATTTCACGTGAGCTGTAAAATCGTTCAATCAAATTTTAATAATTCAAGATAGAGTATAAATATTAAATCGAATGTGTAAAATCTTATATACATCAATTTTTTAACAATAATTTGATATGTAAATTAATTGTTGGGTTCCGAGGCATAAAACGCAGCGGATAAACGTAAATAAAACAATAAATTTTTGAAACCCAAACCAGGATCCATGTATAATTATGGACAGATTATGGTGATAACGAATCATACCTTTAAAAGAGCTTTACTTTCACGAACTCAACGGAGATCCTAGCTTTCACGATTTGTGTCTACCTCTCGGAAAACACCTCTATGGTATCCACACGAGCACACGGAATGGATGTACTAGCCTCCTTTGATGATTCAAGATCTGCCTCCTTTTTGCTGCTACTCTTCTTTAGCCTGTGCAATGGCCCCATTATTATCGCAGTATAGATCAATGGGATCTGCAATCGATGGAACCACTCCCAAATCAGTAATGAATTTTCGAATCCAAACAGCCTCCTTAGCCGCTACACAAGCTGCAATGTACTCAGCCTCCATTGTAGAATCAGCTACTGTTTCTTGTTTTGAACTCTTCCAGCTTACAGCACCTCCGATTAGACGAAACACAAAACCAGACTGTGATACAGTATCATCCCTGTCTGTTTGGAAACTTGCATCGGTGTAACCTTTTACAACCAGTTTCTCCTCTCCTCCATACACCAAAAATGAATCTTTAGTCCTTTTCAGGTACTTTAGAATATTCTTGACTGCCGTCCAGTGACCTTCACCTGGATTAGACTGGTATCTGCTCGTCATGCTCAAAGCATGCGAAACATCTGGGCGAGTACATATTATTACATACATGATAGATCCAATTGCTGAGGCATATGGAACCTTACTCATGTGGTCCTTCTCATCCAATGATTTCGGACACTAGTCTTTAAAGATCGTTATCCCTTGAGACACGGGGACATATCCCCTTTTTGCATTTTGCATACCAAAACGATGCAAAACCTTATCAATGTATGTACTCTGACTTAGACCGATCATCCTTCTAGATCTATCTCTATAGATCCTCATTCCTAGAATGTAGGTTGCCTCTCCTAAGTCTTTCATAGAGAAGTTGCTCCCTAACCAAGTCTTAAAAGCCTTTAGAGAAGGTATGTCATTCCCCATTAGTAGTATATTATCAACATATAGTACTATGAATGCCACATGGCTCCCACTAACCTTCTTGTAAACACAAGGTTCATCTTCGTTTTGAACAAAGCCATACTCTTTGACTGTTTCATCAAAACGGATATTCCATCTCCTAGAGGCTTGCTTCAATCCATAAATGGATCGACGTAATTTACATACCTTACCAACATTCCTTGGATCGACAAAACCTTCAGGTTGTGTCATGTACACATCCTCTTCAAGGCTTCCATTAAGGAAGGCTGTTTTGACATCCATTTGCCAGATTTCATAATCATGGAATGCTGCAATGGCAAACAAAATCCTTATGGATTTGACCATAGCCACTGGTGAGAAAGTTTCATCATAGTCAATACCATGAATTTGTTTGAAACCTTTTGCAACCAGCCTTGCTTTATAGGTCTGAACATTTCCATCCATGTCAGTTTTCTTCTTGAAAACCCATTTGCACCCTATGGGTTTTACCCCTTCAGGTGGATCAACCAAAGTCCATACTTTGTTTTCGTACATGGAATCCATCTCAGATTTCATGGCCTTAAGCCATCTCTTAGAGTTTGGACTGCTCATAGCATCTTGGTATGTGAGAGGCTCATCTTCATCTATGAGCATCAAATCACCACATTGAGTCAAGAGAAATCAATATCTCTCTGGCTCACGGCGAATTCTACTGGATCAACGAACAACCTGTGTTTGTTGAGCATTATCATTATCCTGCTCTTGTTCCACTTCAGGTTCAATGCTATTTTGTGGTTCTCGATCTTCATCGAGATCTATAGTTCTCCCACTGTTTCTTTTGGAAACAAAATCTCTTTCCATGAACACAGCATCTCGAGCAATAAACATTTTCTGCTCAGAAGGACTATAAAAATAATACGCCTTTGTTTCATTAGGGTATCCCACAAAATTGCACTCTTCGGATTTAGGTCCAAGCTTGTCAGATACTTGACGTTTCACAAACGCCTTGCATCCCCAAACTTTCATAAAGTTCATGCCTGACCGTTTCTCCTTCCATATCTCATATGGAGTCTTTTGAACCTTCTTAGTAGGAACACGGTTAAGTGTGAAAGCCGCTGTTTCTAGAGCGTAACCCCATAAACTTTTTGGAAGATCTGCATGACTCATCATCGATCGCACCATGTCCAACAAGGTGCGATTTCTCCTCTCTAAAACTCCATTCCATTGAGGTGTACCTGGCGGAGTGAGTTGTGATATAATACAACACTCCTTTAAATACACTTTAAATTCGGTGCTTAAGTATTCGCCCCCACGATCGGATCGTAAGATCTTAATACTTTCACCTCCACCAATTTGCTTCTCTACTTCAGCCTTGTATTCTTTGAACTATTCAAAAGAATCGGATTTATTCTTCATAAGATATACATATATATATCTACTGAAATCATTAGTAAATGTTATGAAGTAGTAGTAGCTCCTCTAGCCATCACATGCATTGGGCCACATACATCACTATGTATTAGCTCCAGACGTTCAGTGGCCCTTTGACCCTTACCAGTGAAAGGGGCTTTAGTCATCTTACCAAGCAAACAAGATTCGCATTCTTCGTATGATTCAAAATCAAACTTATCCAAGTATCCATCCTTATGTAATTTGGATATGCGTTTCTCATTTATATGACCTAGACGACAATGCCAGAGGTATGTTTGATTTGAGTCATTAACTTTAAGTCATTTGTTTTCCATGTTACAGACAGGATTATCTAAATCAAGAACATATAAACCATTAAACAAACGCGCAACACCATAGGTTAAATCATTCAAAGCAAAGGAGCAACTGTTGTTCTTAATTGTAAACGAAAAACCTTTCTTGTCCAAACAAGAAATAGAAATAATGTTTCTGCGAATCGTAGGCACGTAAACACAGTCTTCTAGTTCTAAAACAAGCCCAGAGGGCAAAGATAAATAATAAGTCCCTACGGCTAAAGCAGCAACTCTTGCTCCATTGCCTACTCGTAGGTCCACTTCTCCCTTAACCAAAGTCCTACTTCTCTGTAGTTCCTGCACATTTATACAAATGTGAGAAGCACATCCAGTATCCAATACCCAAGATGTAGAAATAGACAGATTGACTTCTATAACATAAATACCTGAAGTAGAAGCTTGCTCAGCCTTCTTCTTCTTCTTCTTCTTCTTCTTCTTCTTCGGATCCTCCATGTAAACTGGACAGTTTCTCTTCCAGTGACCAGTTTTCTTATAGTAGTAACATTCACCCTTATCAACCCCACCTTTAGGCTTTAAAGCCTGTTTGGGACCTGACTTTGGCTTAGGTGCATAATTAGATCCAATCTTCTTCTTACCCTTCCACTTGCCTTTCCCCCTGGCCTTACCTTTATTGCCCACCATTAGTATGGGAGCAGGTTCAACTATTTTCATGTTGGTCTCATATGTTCTCAACATAGCCAACAATAGTAGGTGTTTTGTCAAATTCATGCATATTGTAATCCACAACAAACTGAGTGAATTTGTTGTTCAAAGAATTCATGATTAGGTCAATACCAGTTTCTGCAGCAATGGGGAAACCCAAAGTAGCAAGGTACTCAATGTAACCAATCATCTTAAGAACATGTGGGCCAACTGGTTCACTTGTAATTAGTAAAAAAAACTGGTTCACTTGCCCCTTGTTTGCAATGAAATGCAAGTCGGAGGGATATCAATGCAATGAAGCTTGCGCTCCTGCCTGAGGACAATCCTCAAATTCCTCTGCCAGTCAAGGAAGTTGTTTCCTCCTGTCAGCTTGTCCTTCTCAAGGACTGATCGTACGGATAGTGTGTTTGTGTTGTTTGCCATTACTTAGTATCTACAATGATAAAAGCACAAAATAAACATTAGATTGTCTGAGTTATAAATTATTATGTTCAAATGATTATGATATATTCATAATATATCTCCCACTATTCTTATCAAATTGATAGCCCTTACTATTAATTCGGAAAGAGTATCCCATAAATCTTTCTAGTGAGCCAAGATCCATATTTCGTCATGTCCTAAGTCAACCACTGGTAGTCCTTAAAACGTGATTATTTAGGTAGACAACAATTGTCAATTATATCATATATAATTCTTGGATAGTTTGGTGATCAACGATTGATTTTATCTATCTAATAGATTTTTAATCAAACTCTATGCTTCTAAGTTCATAATAGTTGAATATAACCGTTTATTTTCACCTTATTATGACGACTCAGTTAAGTTAGACCCAATGATACAACGGCCGAATATTACCATTTATATTCGTCGCATCTCACCACGATAGACAGGAGTCCCCTGTCACTGACAGCCCTTCCCCTTATCGATCTAGGATTCGATGAGTGTTCATTCATTGGAAATCATCCGATTAAAATTTAATATTTTGTTAAGGGGTTAAGAAAATTTATAACGATCATGATCACATCATAAAGAGATCCTCAATTTTTCCTTGAATCAAATATTTCAAATTGACATCTTAAACTGTTCATTTCCCAGGTAGATGGAGGATCCCAATGGTCACACTTAATACCCATTAACCTTACGAATACGCATATCTACTTTTGTCAGAAAATCCCAATTTTTGATATCAAAAATCCATATTTAATTCTATGTTTTTAAAATCCATATTTCATAAACACAAGAACCTCATGATCGTTTGTTCATTTTAAAATCTTGAATCGTTACAGATTTTATCTTGTTTAGCATGGCAAGCATGACATGGGTGACGTATCTAATACATGCATACATCATTAATCTAATTAAAGCATGCATCTTCTACTCTACACATACATACCATACATCATATGTAAAGTGCGTAAAGTAAACGTGCAATGGTTGTGGCCCAATCCTATGTGATCTTTTCAAGCTAATGAAAAGATCAAGGTCAATCTATGGGGTAAAAAATAACTATTACATATGTCTTCTCTGTTGCTTCCAATGACTCCTTAGCCTCCATGGAATGCCTCCTTGTTTTCCTTGTCCTTCTTGGATGTTACATTAATAACTATACTAATGAACTTACAAAAGAACTCGAGTTACATTCAAGATAATCAATTACAAATAGAAAACGACATGCAAGTCGTATTTATTGCAAACCAAAAGAATAAACCATTACAACTATGGTCAATTAGCCATAACCATGCACCATGCTCAAATAACCATTAAAGAACATGTAAGATCATATGAAGATGACATACTATTTATTACCTTTCATGATCCAATCATGAATAACAAATAAATCAAGCATATGTCACAAGCACAAATTAAAACGAAGCCCTAAATATATGCAAATCATGTATCAGAATACATGCAAATCATGTATCAGAATACAATTCCAGAAGCATATATCAATATACATGCGACCTCGATTCCAGTTACCAGAAACATGTATCACCATACACGTAACCCTAATCCCAGTATCCATCCGACGGTTTATATCATCATATAAACCAAACAGCATACATATCATAACAGATCGCATGCAGATGAGTCAAGGCAGATTCTAATCATACTAATATCATCATATCAGATTATAAAGATTCATTATATCAATCATATAACATAACTGTATCATGCAGATTCATCAAACATGCATACTCGTAAAAAATACAGTAAACACGTTATAACGCCTTAGAAATTTCGATTTTTAAAATTATTTATTTATTATAAATTATGAATTATATTATGTGAATATTGTTGTAAAGGTGAAAAGTATGTGAATTAATGCTTATGTGATTACATGATGATTTGTGCAAGCTGTGAAGGTCGATGCATTTTTATTTGTATTTTTGAGGATTTAAATATGTTTAAATCCTGCATTATTGGTCTTCTAAAAATCTTATAAAATCTTCGGGGTTGTTAAAAATCCCAAAATCTTTTGTGATATTATCTTTATATTATTAGTTAGTTTTTTTAAAATGGCTGGGTGAATTAATTTGGGAGTTTTGGTATTTTAAAATGATTTAAAGAGTTTTATTGTATTTAAATGATCAAAAATTGTAAAATTCATATTTAATTCATTTTTGATCCAATTTTTTTTTAAAAAATATAGGGAGATTGATAATTTCATTTCCTATATTTTAAAATTCAGTTCGGGATTTTTCTCAATTATTATTTATTTAATTTCTATTTTACGTAAGGGATTTAGTTTATTTTCAGAAATTTGAATTAATATTACATTACCTTATTTCCTTTTATCCCCAATCAGCTATGTGTGTGCGTCTCTGGAGGCTTCTTTAAAACTCTCAACCTCAGTCTCTACTCTCTCTAGAATCCTCTATCTCTCTCCCTTCGATTTCTCTCCTTCCTCTATCTCTCTCAACGTGAATCTCTCTCTGGTGACAATCTCTCTCCCCTCTCTTTATATATATACATATAGCGTGTGTATGCGTACGAATTTGCGCGGTGGGATTCGGGAAGTCATCCGTAAAGGGGTTGGGGTCGTAGTTCATTTTTCTGGTATGGTGGTGTTGTTGTGGAGGCTAGAAATAGCGATGGGAGGTCGTAGGGAGGCAGCAGACCCTGTAAGGAGGCTGTTCTGCCATGTAACACCGCTGCTGACGGTGAAATCCGGCGAGCCAGTGGCGTGCGTGGTTGTGGTTAATACCTTGATGATGATTGTGCTGTTAACTTATGGTAAATACTAGCTAACTTACCTGCATCTTTGATTTTTAATTGTTATAGATTAACTTATGATTGGGCTTGATAATTAAGGATTATAGGATTTGTTAGCCGTTAATTAAGTGGTAATCGATAATTGTTATTAGAAAATTGTTGTATTGATAGCTATTGCTAATTGTTGAGAAATTCTCGGATAATTCTGTGAAAGAATTGATATGAAATTGATTAATATAATTTAGTAGTTGTCTACGTGAATGAGCAATTGATTATCGAATATTAGGTAGTATAGATTCGATTTTTATGAATTACAAAGTGTGACTTAATGGTTTTGATAATTGTTAATTTAATTTAAGGAATAAATGGGACTCATATGTTTAATTTGAGCGGACTATGGATTTATATGTATAAGTAAATTGGCGTTTATATGCTAAAGATTTTATGTTGGTTTCTTTTATAACCAGTGTTGTATTTTGAGTTTACAGTTGAGTAGTGAATTGTAAATCTTAAGTGTTTGTTAAAATATGATTCAAATGTGAACTTGTCTTGTTAATGTGAATAGTGGATTGAGAGATATAATTGCGAGTTAAATGTATTAATTGTCGTATAATATGTGGAGCTTGCATATTTGTTTTAGTTGTCGATTGTTAGTAACTAGTAATTGGGATTAAAATGGTAGAGTCGAGGATTTAATGATTGTTAATTAATTAACTAATGTTGTCGTGTTATATGTGGAGGTTATATGAGTTTACCAGTTATAAATGGTTATTGGTATTATATATGTGCCAAATGTCATAACTGTCGATCACTTGGTAATGGGTTGTAAGTGGTTAATTGGCTGTTAGTCAATAATTATTATTTGTTATATAACGTGAGGAGTCGTACAATTATACTGTTTGTATGTGGCCAGATTGGTGTCGATTAAGTAGTTGTAAAATGTTATATATTATTTATCAAAGATTAATTGTTAGATTCATTCTATTATGTGTTTATCTGCGAGGAGTTGCAATGAGATCACAAGTCTTAAGTGTCAATATTTAAGGACTTGTGTAATTCTCTTCAACTAGTTCCTCGGGCTTACGAATATCAATGATTAACTATCACGAGTATAATTAATATACTTGAGTGATGTGATCATTGATATAGCATAAGTAATAGTTAATGCTAGGGGTTGTTCCCTAGGGCTTACGAATATCAATGATTGATTCTCACGTGTATCATTAAAATGCGTGAGTAATACGATCATTGATGTAGCGTAAGTAGTAGTTAATGCTAACACAAATTATTATGTGTTGTTGCTGCAAGTTGAGGCAGCTTTATAATTTTGTAAAACAGGGTTAAATTGTGTATGATTGATATTGAGGGGCTGTGCCCACAGTCCGATAAACGAATACTTCATGCCGAAATTTTCTAAAATTCCCCTGCAAATCTATTTAAAATCTATTTAATTTATTTGATTTCGATGATTTGAAAGTATGTTATGATTTCTAAGGGTCTAAGTAAATATGTAATAGTTGATGTGAAGAATTGAGATGTGATATTATTTTGAAGTGTTTGCCACCAGATAAAATTCAGGTATTAAGTGGCCATCCGTGTTAGTTGTTTATGTGAAGTTTATTTGACCTAGTTAGTTATACTAAAGCTATTTTGTGAAAATGATTGTATATATTATATATGGTATGTGTAAGCGTTATAGGACGCGTATGGGTAGAATAGAGCAAAACAATAAGATTTTGCTTAGTTGGATACTAAAATAGTATTTGACCTTGAAAAGGTTCGAATAGGAAACCTAGCCAAGGACAGTGTGCGGGTGATCTGAAAGAGGAACAAAAGGACAAGTATCAAGCCGACGGGTGAACTGATGTGGGAACTGGTAAAGTGCAAAGTAAGGATGATAGTGGGACCGAGTGAGAAGCCACATGTAAATGAAAGAGACTGACGAGAAGCTAAGTTGGGTATTGATGTGAAAATCAGGAACTCCGCGAATCGAGGCAAGTGTTCTTGCTATTCACTTATTGTTCAAGTGATGCAATTTAGTTTATTTGTAGTAAGTTATAATTTGGTCAAGTATGGATGACAGATGACACATATACTTTTCAAATAAGTGTGATGTTGTTTATCTCCCCTACCCGTAATTCAAATATCTGATTTGTAGAGAATTTTATAAATAACTTTCTCGCTCACAATCCTATCCCTGAAATGATATTTCTTCTATTTTCGTCAAAATGGTTTAAGAATTCCATAAATAAAGGAAATCCAAGATTGTAAACTCTTATGAAAGCTTGCTAGCAAAACTCTGGATTCTAGCATATTTTCACCAATGGACCCCATTTAGAAAGACGTTTTCTTTCAAATTGATATGAACCTTTCCATATTGAAACTGTTTTGCAAATATTTGTTTTAAGTAATTTCATCCGCTTATGGAAGCTCAAACTCTTCGTTGTGTATAAGTTTTATTAAAAGCCCCATACTTGACCGTATCCTTGTTTCAGTCTAGAATTTCAATTGTTGAAAATCTTATTGCAATGTATATCTTTTATGTGCTCAAGTGAAATTCTCTTTAGATAAGTTGCTGACGTTATAAATTCCAATTATTCATATTCATCTTCTTGGTATTCATTCGAACTGTCATTCTTTATATTTTCCACCCTATGTGGTATCGAACTTGTCGATATCTGTTAAGGATCTTGATTAGTTGGTTATTCCTCTGTATTGTATCGAACTTGTTGATACTTGATGATATAAACTGCCAATGTGTGCCATGGATCCAATTAAGGACATTGCTGTGTGCGTTTGTCCGGGGTTAGTGCGTGACTGATCAGCAGCCTAACCTTGATGTTTTTTTAGTAAATAAAAAAAATTCCAATTCTAATCTATACTTAGCGATTGAGATGTTTAATTCTTGACTCCTTGGAAGTCTGTTTCAATCATGTTGTGACATCGAAACTCTTATCAGTTCTAGTTTCTGTTGCACCTTATTAATGGTGAATTATTGGCCCTCGTGGAAATTGAAAAGTTGATATAATTGATTCCTTCATAAAATGAGATGAAACTCTATTGTTTATCAAAATTGTCGTCGTTATTGAAATTGTCATCACTATTTACACTTGCTGAGCATTGTTGGCTCACTCTTGCTTCTGTTTATTTCTCCAGTTGTTAGAGGTGATCAGAGAACCTAGTGGTCAGTTGGTATAGCTCTATAGACAGCGAGAGGAGACGTTTGAGTGATGGATTTTCAAAGAATGGATTGGGAATTGTTAAGGTTGGATATTTAGTTAGACAATGAATTTGTACATTCATAAATTTGTATAATATACTTTTATTCTGAGATTGGGTTGTAATAATGTAATTGATAGTTTGTTTCATACCATAACCTGTATGCGATCTTGGTTAAGGGGTTTTTATTATTAATTGTTGTTTATATTCAGAGATGTATATTATTGTTATTCGTTAGTGGCCCCATATCTGTACCCCGGATTTTGGGATACTACACACGTAACCAAATCAGTCCCTTATACACGTAGCTCTGATGCCATTGTTGGGTTCCGAGGCATAAAACGCAGCGGATAAACGTAAATAAAACAATAAATTTTTGAAACCCAAACCAGGATCCATGTATAATTATGGACAGATTATGGTGATAACGAATCATACATTTAAAAGAGCTTTACTTTCACGAACTCAACGGAGATCCTAGCTTTCACGATTTGTGTCTACCTCTCGGAAAACACCTCTATGGTATCCACACGAGCACACAGAATGGATGTACTAGCCTCCTTTGATGATTCAAGATCTTCCTCCTTTTTGCTGCTACTCAAAAAGGAGGCAGATACAATGTATGTGTAGAGATAAAGATGCATGTTTAATTATATTAATCATGTATGTATTAGATATGATACCCATGTCATGCCTGCTAAACAAGATAAAATCTGTAACGATTCAAGATTTTAAAATTAACAAACGATCATGAGATTCTTGTGTTTATGAAATATGGATTTTTAAAACACGGAATTAAATATGGATTTTTGATATCGAAAATTGGGATTTTCTGACAAAAGCGGATATGCGTATTCGTAAGGTTAATGGGTATTAAGTGTGACCATTGGGATCCTCCATCTACCTGGGAAATGAACAATTTAAGATGTCAATTTGAAATATTTGGGTCAAGGAAAAATTGAGGATCTCTTTATGATGTGATCATGATCGTTATAAATTTTCTAAACCCCTTAACAAATTATTAAGTTTTAATCAAATGCTTTCCAATGAATGAACACTCATCGAATCCTAGATCGATAAGGGGAAGGGCTGTCAGTGGCAGGGGACTCCTATCTATCGTGGTGAGATGCGACGAATATAAACGGTTATATTCGGCCGTTGTATCATTGGGTCTAACTTAACTGAGTCGTCATAATAAGGTGAAAATAAACGTGGGTTATATTCAACTATTATGAACTTAGAAGCATAGAGTTTGGTTAAAAATCTATTAGATAGATAAGATCAATTGTTGTTCACCAAACTATCCAAGAACTATATATGATATAATTGACAACTGTTGTCTACCTAAATAATCATGTTTTAAGGACTACCAGTGGTTGACTTAGGACATGACGAAATATGGATCTTCGCTCACTAAAAAGATTTATGGGATATTCTTTCTGAATTAATAGTAAGGGCTATTAATTTGATAAAAATAGTGGGAGATATATATTCTAGATATATATGAATAATCACTTGAACATAAATTAATAATACCGTAGACTAATTATTTTATGCAATTTAACATTGTGGATATTCAAATGACAAACAACTCAAATAAACTTCTCTGTACGATCAGTCCTTGAGAAGGACAAGATGACAAGAACAAACTTCCTCGATTGGCAATAGAAAGGCAAGAAGAGGATTGGATCCAAATCTAATGCTAATCCAAGACAAACTCCAAAAAGGGCTTTGATGCCTAAAGGAGGTGTTGCAAAAGGTGATTGTCACTATTGCATGAAGTCGGGTCATTGGAAGAGAAACTGTCAAAATTATTTGGAGGATCTAAAGAAACTGAAGGTTGTTCAGATTTCGGATTCAGGTATTTATGTTACAAAAGTCAATTTGTCTCCTTCTACATCATGGGTATTGGATACTGGATGTGGTTCCCACATTTGTATGAATGTGCAAGAACTTTGAAGGAGTAGGATTTTGGTGAAAGGAGAAGTCGACCTACGTGTTGGCAATGGAGCAAAGGTTGTTGCCTTAGCTGTAGGGACTTATTATTTATCGTTGCTCATCAGGCTTATTTTAGAACTTGAGAACTGTTATTACGTGCCTGCGATTTGTAGAAACATTATTTCCATTTCTTGTTTATACAAGATTGGTTTTACATTTTTGATTCAGAACAATGGTTGTTCATTTTCATTGAAAAATGTTACCTATGGGGTTGCACGTTTGTTTAATGGTTTATATGTTCTTGATCTTGATACTCCTGTCTATAATATAAGTAATAAACGTCTTAAGACAAATGACTCAAATCAAACATACCTCTGGCACTGTCATTTAGGCCTTATAAATGAGAATCGCATTTCCAAATTACATAGGGATGGATACTTGGATAAGTTTGATTTTGAATCATACGAAGAATGCGAACCGTGTCTCATTGGCAAAATGACTAAAGCTCCTTTTACCGGTCAAGGTGAGAGGGCCACCAACGATTGGAATTGATACATAGTGATGTATGTGGTCCAATACGTACGATGGCAAGAGGTGGCTTTTATTATTTCATAACCTTTACTGATGATTTTAGTAGATACGGATATGTGTATCTTTTGAAGAACAAATCTGAATCATTTGAAAAATTCAAAGAGTATAAGGCTGAAGTTGAAAAGCAATTAGGCGAAAGTATTAAAACTCTACGATCTGATCGTGGGAGAGAATACTTAAGCTTGGAATTCAAGAATTTCCTAAAGGAGTGTGGTATCGTATCACAACTCACTCCTCCTGGAACACCACAATGGAATGGGGTGTCTAAAAGGAGAAATCGTACCTTGTTGGACATGGTACGGTCGATGATGAGTCATGCGGATCTTCCAATCAGTTTCTGGGGTTATGCCCTAGAGATGGCTGCACAAACACTAAACCGAGTTCCTTCAAAATTGTTTCAAAAGACACCATATGTGATATGGACTGATAAATGTAATAGTGTGTCATTTATGAAATTTTAGGGATGTGAAGCGTTTGTGAAATGTTTGGTCTCTGATAGCTAGGACCGAAATCAGATAAATGTAATTTTGTAGGATACCCATTAGAAACTAAAGGGTATTATTTCTATAAACCTTCTGAGAACAAAATGTTTGTTGCTCGAACGGTTGTGTTTCTAGAGAAAGAACTGCTTTCTAAGAAAAACATTAGGAGGACAATAGATCTCAATGAGGATCGAGAACTACAAAATAATGTTGAACCAGAGTTGGAACATGAGCAGAATGAGACTCAAGATGTTGAGAACAATACTTCTCAAGAAACACATGTCGTTCGTAGATCTAGTAGGATTCGCCATGAGCCAGAGAGATATTATGGATTTCTCCTGACTGAAAGTGGCGATGTGATGCTTGTAGATAATGATGAGCCTCTCACCTACAAGGATGCTATGAATAGTCCAGATTCTGAGAGATGGCTGGAGGCCATGAAATCTGAGATGGATTCCATGTAGGAAAACCAAGTATGGACTTTGGTTGAACCACCTAATGGGGTAAAACCCATAGAGTGCAATTGGGTTTTCAAGAAGAAAACTGACATGGATGGAAATTTACAGACCTACAAAGCAAGACTAGTGACGAATGGTTTCAAGAAAATTCATGGTATTGACTATGATGAAACTTTCTCACTAGTAGCTATGGTCAAATCCATCAGGATTTTGCTTGCGATAACAGCTTATTATGACTATGAGATCTGGCAAATGGATGTCAAGACCGCTTTCTTAAATGGGAGCTTAGAAGAGGATGTGTACATGACACAACCTCAGGGTTTTGTCGATTCAAGGTTTGCTAAAATGGTTTGTAAGTTGCGACGATCCATTTATGGATTAAAGCAGGCCTCTAGAAGATGGAACATCCGTTTTCATGAAACAATCAAAGAGTTTGGCTTCATACAAAATGAGGATGAATCGTGTGTTTACAAAAATGTTAGTGGGAGCCATGTGGCATTCCTAGTATTATATGTAGATGACATATTACTAATAGGGAATGACATTCCTTCTCTACAGGCTGTAAAGACTTGGTTGGGAAAAACATTTCTCGATGAAAGACTTAGGCGATGCTACCTACATCTTAGGGATCAGGATCTATAGAGATAGATTGACAAAGTATTGCATCATTTTGGGATGTAAGTAGCAAAGAGGGGCTATGTCCCAATGTCTCATGGGATAGCGATCTCAAAGGAAAACTATCCTATATATATCATCAGATGATAAGGACTGTATGAGTAAAGTACCATACGCTTCAGCAATTGGTTCTATAATGTATGCAATGATATGTACTCGTCCAGATGTCTCGTATGCTTTAAGCTTGACGAGAAGATACCAATCTAATCTAAGTGAGGGTCGCGGGACAGCTATCAAGAATGTTCTTAAGTACCTTAAACGGACTAAAGATTCGTTCTTGATATACGGAGGAGATGAGAAGCTGGTTGTAAGAGGTTACACAGATGCTAGTTTCCAGACAGATAGGGACGATTCTGTGTCCTAGTCTGGATTCGTGTTTTGTCTAAATAGAGGTACTGTAACTTTGAAAAGTTCAAAGCAAGAGACAGTAGCTGATTCTACAATGGAAGCTAAGTATATTGCTGCCAGTGAAGCAGCCAAAGAGGCTGTTTGGATTTGGAAGTTTATTACAAGACTTGGTGTGGTTCCATCGATCCCAGATCCAGTTGATCTATATTGCGATAACAATGGAGCCATTGCGCAGGCTAATGAACCAAGGTCCTATTCCAAGGCAAAGCATATACTTAGGAGATATCACCTTCTTCAAGAGATAAATGAGAGGGGAGATATAGATATATGTAAAGTGCATACTAATGATAAGGTTGCGGAACCACTGACTAAGGCTTTGTCGCAGCAGAAGCACGAAGGTCACACTAGTTCCATGGTTATTAGATATATGGACGATTGGCTCTAGTGCAAGTGGGAGATTGAAAGTGTTAGTGCCCTAGAGACAATGTAGTTATACTTTTAGGAAAGACTATTTTGTTACTTAATGATCATATTCTACTGATGATTCAACATTAATTTATTATTTCTTAATTTACTGCGATATAAATATAAGAGTAATAAATGTCCTTGGAATAGAGAACATGTATTCTATATCTTTAAGTATGTGACATAAAAATGAGATCATATGAATAGTGTTTATTTTCCTAAATATCCCTAATCGAGCATTATTAATATGGGACAATTATAATGCATAAAGATTAGTATGTTTGTTGACGGATGACCACATCTCTTTGGTCATAGGTTTAGTGATACTAAAGTCAAGAACATAGGGGCATGTAATTTTATACATGGCACTGGATTAACCCGCGGTGAGATTCTACATGATGATAATGTCATTAGAAAGACTCACAGTGATAATGGTGTAATGATCCTTAGACTTGAGATCATTATATTTCTATACGAGGATTAATATACTTTGACTACATTAAAAGTTACCTTTGACCGGGTGATGATAAAAGTGTACATCGGGTATATTATGAGTCGTATGAGAAATATGAATGATAGATAAAGGATTTAACCCTTTTATTATTAGGAGAGATATTATTGGCCTCTTGATTGAGTGAGACTATGAAAATGCATGGCTATGCTCAAATATTGATTTGTTTTAATAGTCTACTCATTGATCAAGGAAACCCGGATTAAACGTTGAAGAGGATGACTATTAACATGCCTCGAGTTTAATCTATAATATTCGGTTAAAGGGATTATATTACACGGAAACATTAATCACGAAAGGTTTAATTGGATCACCAATTATTATTATTACTTGGGTAGCAATGATGTATTACTAGATGCCGCTCATTGTTTATAATTTTATTATTTGATATTAAAATTATTGTCAACGTAATAATAACCTAAAGGGTTACACAATAAGAACGTTTAAAAGGAGTTTTAATTTAAATTATAAATTTAAATTAAATCATTAAATTCGAAATTGGTTATTAATTAATTAAGCTGGTCTTAATTAATTATTAAAGAGAATTCGAATTTAATAATAAAACCAAATCAGAATGGGTTTGGAGAAGCCCAATTCGATTTAGGGTTTTAGCCCAATCTCTCTTCCCTATAAATACATTATGATGTATTGTTTAGGAACACACTTTTGCAATTCATTAAAACGTGTGGGAGGATAGAGAGAGAGAGAGAGAGAGAGTGAGGCAGGTTCTTCGGCTAGTACCGGCTCCGGTGATCGTTGGACGATCAAGCGTTCGTGTGGACTACTTTGGCAACGTAGATCTCGAAGAGGGTTGCGTGGTGATTGCATTGGACCTCCATCTGTCATCAATTTGTTAAAGCTTCGTTTTAAGGTAAACGTTCATAACTACGAATTAAACGTCTTGTTTTGCATGGATCCTACGATTGGGTTTCGATTTTATTGTTTTAATTATTGTTTTCCGCTACGTTTGATGCTCGAAACCCTTCAATGGTATCTCCTGAGTATATGTTTGGATCGCACTCCCGATCCAAACATATACTCAGGAGATTTCACCTCATTCGAGAGATTAATGAAAGGGGTGACATACACATATGTAAAGTGCACACAAATGATAACATTGCAGACCCACTGACCAAAGGCTTGTCGCAGCAAAAGCACGACGGTCACACTAGTTCCATAGGTATTAGATACATAGGTGATTGGCTCTAGTGCAAGTGGGAGATTGTTAGTGTAGGTGCCCTAGAGGCAATACATTGTTTCTTTTAATAAACCTTTGTCATTTGATTATTCAATAAACGTATTTATTATGACTATAATTACTACGATATATATTTGTTAGCATAATAAATGTCCTTAGAATCATGATACACATTGTATAGTTTAAGTACATGACTTGAACTTGAGATTATATAATATATCATATGCTTAAAGGTTCCTAGTCGAGTATTATTATATAGGACAATGATAATACACAGATAGACTAGTATGTTGTTTGACAGATAACCACATCTCATTCTTTATGAGTATGGAGATACTAAAGTCAATACATAGGTACATGTAGGAGTACATGGTACTGGACAGACCCATAGTGAGATTCTTCATGTTTAATAAAGTCATAAGAAAGACTCACAATGATAATGGTGTAATGATACTTTGACATGAGATCATTATATTTCTATACGAGGATTAATATACTTTGACTACATTAAAAGTTACCTTTGACCGGGTGATGATAAAAGTGGACATCGGGTATATCATGAGTCGTATGAGAAATATGAATGATAGATAAAGGATTTAACCCTCCTATAATTAGGAGAGATATTATTGGCCTCTTGATTGAGTGAGACTATAAAATGCATGGTCGTGCTCAAATAATGATTTGTTTTTAACAGTCTACTCATGGATCAAGTTACCCGGATTAAATGTTGAAGAGGATGACTAAATACATGCCTCGAGTTTAATCTATAATATATGGTTAAAGGGATTATATTACACGGAGACATTAATCACAAAAGGTTTTATCGAATCACGATTTAATTATTGTTTAATTGGGTAGCAATGATGTATTACTAGATACCGCTCATTGTTTATAATTTTATTGGAGAATAAAATTGTTGCCAATTAAATAATAGCCTATAGGATCACACACATTGAGCATTTAAAGGAATAGTTAATTTAAATTATGAATTTAAATTAATTGATGATTATTTGAATTTTATTATATTAATTAAGTGAGACTTAATTAATTGAGATAATATAAATTCGAATTTGTTAGGAATTATGTTGTCCTTGATGATATACACTTTGAAAAACATATGAGCACAAGATTAAGTTTTGTAACTTATCAACGGATACCCAAGCCATGTACATCCGTTGATGAGGCAGCTTATCAATCGATAAGTCTGTAGCATACCTTGTATTTAAGTTTGAGTTTGTTGTTGAATATCATAGTTGCTAGAAATCCTAAGTCATGTTGACTATCAAAGGATATACAGAATAGGGTAGCTAATTGTATATAAGTTGTGCTATGTAATTCTGTATAAGTGAAGTGGTGACCAACGAATGAAGATTCTATGTCAACGGATATGGTATTCCCAGCAAGCAGAAATCAACCTATCGATCCATGTCTACACCAACGGATAAAAGCTTCAATCAATGATGTCTTGGGATTAGAGGTTGATGGCGACTTGACATGCCTGACAGATCACATGGGTTGATGAACTTAAAAGAGGTATGGAAACCAGTATTGGAAACGAAGAAGAAAAAAGAAACATTCCTTGTTCTCACAAGCAATTTGGCTGGTAAATCTAGTGCATATCTGTCCAAGACAATCAGACAAAATTGCATCACATGGAGACGAGGAGTGGCAGCAACCCTGCAGGACTTGAAAGATTCATTTATTTTGTAGGGTTTGTAATCTTGGAGTAATATATATACTTCAAGAGTAGCATAGCTAAAACAGAGAAGAGAAATACTGAGCAAAAAGCTATAAGCATTAGGTTCTCTTGTAATAGTTTTAGCCTTGTATTCACAGCTGTGTACTCAGTTTACACAGAGAAGTTTTCTTCAATACAACCCTCAGGTGGAGTCGTGAAAAACCCCACCTGAAATTTTTAAGTGTCTTGTGCATCTGTTCATTATCTGTTTCTTTACATTTTAGTCTTCGACTTGTCCATCTGTTTCCATTGAAATTATAATTGTTGTTGTGTTTAAAATTCGAAAGAATTTTACAAGATTGTATTCAACCCCCCCTTCTACAATCTTGAAGGGTGCTACTGAGAAATAACAGTTGGTATCAGAGCAAGCTTCTAGCATACAAGAAGTTTAAAGATCTAGCACCATGGGAAAGAAGGACACAGGGGTAAGGATTCCAATTCTTGACAAAGACAACTACTTTCATTGGAAGGTAAAGATGCATCTCCATCTCTCAGCATTGGACGAAGATTATGTTGACTGTATAGAGAAAGGCCCTCATGTTCCCATGAAGCCTAACTCTGGTGTTGGTGAAGCTGCTGGTTCTGCAGCTGCTGGAAGGTCGATTCCAAAAACTCAGGCTGAGTTCACAGATGAGGACTTGGAAGTGATACATAAGGATAAGAAGGTCATGGACATCTTATTCAATGGTATTGACCAAGATATGTTTGATTGTGTTATAAATTGCACCTCTGCCAAGCAAGTGTGGGATACCATTCATACAATCTGTGAAAGAACTGAACAAGTCAGAGAAAATAAGATGCAGCTGCTAATACAACAATATGAACATTTTCACTATTCCTCTGGTGAAAATTTGACAGATATATTTAGTAGATTCCAAAAACTACTAAATGGTCTGAAGTTGTATGGGAGGAAATATGAAACCAAGGACTCCAACCTGAAATTTCTGATGTCTCTTCTAAAGGAATGGAAGCCAGTGACAGTCTCATTGAGAAACTCTCAAGACTACAAAGAATTTACACTTGAGAGACTGTATGATATTCTGAAAACCTATGAGCTTGAAATGCAACAAGATGAGGAAGTGGAGAAGATTCAGAAGAAGGCTGGATCTGTTGCCTTGGTGGCCAATATTCCAGTAAGCCAAGTGAGTGAGAAGATGGAGAGCACAAAGACCACACCAAGTTCTATGACTTGTGATGGTGAAGCTGATTCTAGCAGAGGGAAAAGCAAGTTGATTGAAGAACTCGATGCATCTAGTGGAAGTGAATCTGATGACTTGGATGACTATCTAACATTCTTGTCAAGAAGGTTCTCAAAGCTTAAATTCAAGAGGAATCCAGCAAGAGGTAGGTAATTCAGAAAGAATGGTCAACCATCAAAAAACATGGTTGACATATCTAAGTTCAAATGCTTCAACTGTGGAAGTGCTGGCCATTTTGCCAATGAGTGTAGAAAGCCTAGAGCTGAGAATGAGAAGAAACAGTTTGGAACTGTTGACTACAAGAAGAAATATTTCGATCTTCTCAATCAGAAGGAAAAGGCTTTTGTGTCAAGAGACAGTGATTGGGCTGCTGGTGGAGATTCTGATGCAGAAGAAGAGTTTGTCAATCTTGCCCTCATGGCAAATGAGAAAGATGAAGAAGATAGTTCAGCAAGCAACCAGGTATTCTCCTCTAACCTATCTGATTTATCTAAAGCTGAATGTGCTAGTACAATTGATGAAATGTCTCTTGAATTGTATAACATGCATGTTTCCTTAAAATCACTTAACAAAGAGAACAAAAGAATAAAAGAGCTAAATGAAAAGTTAAGTGATAGGAATGCTTTGATAGAAACTCAGTTAATTGAGTTTGAGGTCATGAGGAGAGATTGCCAGGAAGCTAAAGATGGCTTGTGTTAGGTCCGGAATAACGTTGAAGGGGGGTTGAATACGTTATTTAAAAAATATTTCGATTTTTGATGTGGATATGAGATCAAAAATACTGAATCGAAATAACACAACTATTTGGAAAATATCTTTTAATAGATAAGACCCAGAGGTTTGTTACACAATCTAATCCTATGGATCAGCTTCAAAATCAAACACTCCTAGGATAGTTTAGGCACGAGGACCTTCTACCCGACACTTCCTGAAAGCGGGCTAAGCCGGCTTTCCTACTAGATGGACTGTCTAGCAGCTTACACAGAGAAGATATAAGAGAGAGAAGAGAAAGTTGTGTGTTGAGGTGTGTTTTGAAATGAAATACAACAGGCCTATTTATAGATTATAGATAGTTACTATCTTATACTATTCCAACAACCCTAGTTACTATTCCAACAACCGCAATTACTATTCATATGAATAGTACTATTCATATGAATAGTGATTTCGGTTACTATTCATATGATCTTCTGTTTATTTTGCTGTTTTAATTCTTCTCAGAAAATAGTTCAAGTACCAGATTAATTTAATTATTTATTATAAATAATTAATTAATCTGTTACTTAGTTGATTTTCAGAGTAAATTAATTTTTGACAATACCTTGAAATATTATGTCTGTCCTTGATCGTCAATAGGCTTTGGCAATTCTTTCTGTGAATTAATGTGTTGATCCTTCTCTTATGTGCTGACACTTAGTGCACTGGTCTGGTTCACAAGTGACTAGCACTGATCTTGATCTTCACACCTTCGTTACATTCCAATTGATTAGCCTGCAGCACTATCTTCAAATAATATAAATACATAGAATCTTTTGGCCCTTCAACTGAATCATCTGTACATCTTATTCTGTCACTGAGGCTTGATCATGTTAATGAACTTCTTTCAGCGACTTGATCCTTGTCGGTGCCTGTTCTTCAAATTTCACGATCCCTGTATAGAGTTAATATTATTTATCTTTTATCATAGTTGAGTTATATATGTCCCCTATTATATATTACATTACATTATGCTTTACAATCTCCCCCTATTTGATTGTTAGGGTTTGACAAGCAAATACCTGGATGATAACTCAACTGATACAAATAAAATACAAAGATAAATAATATTAAAGTGCATTCTGGATCATATATATACATTTTCCAGATTTCTAAAATTAAATCAAGTGCAAGACAATTGTTCCTCTAGACTGAACATATCTTCAAGTTTGCCTTGCTTTCTTTCCACATAGCACTAATACTCCCATTAGCATTTCTTTTCCCAAAATAAAGTTAATTCCGTGTCAACAACCTTTTCCTTGCCCTTACGCCTAGTAGATTTTTCTTGATCATTCACCTTCTCCCCCTCAGTTGGGTTATCCTCCAGAGTAGTAGGATGTGGAATTGGTAAAGACGAAGATGGCTTTACCAAGGAGTTGATTGCATGACTAAACTGGGATGCCATGGAGCTTAATTGAACCTGAAATGCATCATGTTGAATAAGTTGCAAATTTTTGATTCCTCCAATGGACTTATAAATATTTGACAACTCTTTCTCCATTGTTTGGACCCGTGTAAGGAGCCTGTTATATTCCTTTCTGGTTACAGGTGCATGTGGTTGAGTAGGTTGCTCACTTGTACGTTCTGCAGGTGTTTCACTCAACACTCTATATTCACTCAGTTTAGTGGTTTGGGTTACACTTACATGTTCTGTTGGTGTTTTCCTCAACTTTCCTCTAGAGCTTCCACCGAAATGTGTACCTGCAAATGAAATCATCCTAGCCCCTTTTTCAGAGGTCACAGATGGTGCAATGAAAGTTCGTGAGCTTCCATCCTCGCGTGAAGCGAGTTGCCGACCATTAGTAAAAAGTGGTAAATCTCGAAAGAGATCCAGAGATTTTCCCTCTGGGAGGTTAAACTTGAATCGATTAAATGGCACAAAACCCAAGTTTCCCTCGTACGTCTGTGAAGACACTTGGTTCATAAAAGAACCTCCCACCGATGGAACTTTCCGTAAAATGGAAGATTCACCAGCAGTTATTGAGGTAGGTAATACCTCGGATGCCTATGAAGGCATTTAATCTTTAGAAAGATCATCAACCACTCTTATGTTCCGTGAAATGGAACTCAAGATAGTTGCTCCCGTCAATTCAACCTCATTTACATTTGCACTCATTGGATAAGAAAGAATTGTTTCACTAACAGTTGCCATTACCTCAGGTTCATTGGGTTTACTCCGTTTAGAATGAGGTAGAGCGGCTGATGTAACTAACTCCTTATGTGGTGCTGCTGAGGCACTATCTCCCTCAATAATGTGGATGACTGGTCGTTTAAGTGACAATTGAGGTGTAGAAGTTTGTTGTGTTTGTGTTTGCATTTGTAGAATGGGCTCTTCGACCTGTGTTAGAGTCGGTGGGATTTCCTGCTCTTGGTCGGGTAAGATGGCCACTGGGGGCTATAGAAACTGTATTTCATGTGACACAATAGGGAATACAGAGGTTGGAATAGCAGGGATTGAAATATTACCTTGTCGTATACCTGCTCTCACTGGTCGTGGTAACAACGGAAGTGGGACAGTCTTTAGATATTCAGTTAGGACTGTAGGCACATCCGTATATTTCTTTTTGCTTATGTAATTAATTACATTCGTCTTCATGGAAGAACATTCCACCTTTTGACCATTTTCTAAGCGTACCCTGTCTTCATCATTCAAAAAATCATTTAATATTAAATGTAGAAACCTTGGATATAGACATTTGACATTTTGAGTTTGAACATCTCTTGTTCCCAAGCGTTTCATTTTTAAAATGATTTGACCAAGCACTATTTTTCCAAAATTATTCCTCAAATTATTGGCGACCGCATACCCTATTATTTGAATAAATTCAGGTATTCAATCTTGATTTGTTCTATCTGAGGAAAAAACATGGTTAAGAGTGTGAAAGAAGAAATTCCAATAGTGGGTTAGAAACGTTCTAGATAGATTACCAGTATTGAAATTGCCATCTTGGTACCTTATAAAACGAAAGAACATTTCAATCTGTTCAGGTGTAGGATCAGAAACGAGATTTTCCATAGGAAAATGAAGAATTCGATTAACATCTCGTTCAGTGACCCTAATCGACCTACCAAATAGTCGATATGTGAATGCACACCCGTCCTGTCCAGAAGTGTTAACTGCAGTACAATATAGTTCACGCAATGCATCATGGTTAAGCTGCACTTGTGTAACTAAAGCATAGCGAATTAATGAATGTTCATTCAGAAATTGTGTCCAAGCCCGAAATTGCTCATCCTGAATGGTTTCGATTTGCTGAATGGAAACAGGATTAACTTTAGCAATTAAAAAGCTTCCCTGCAATGCCATTTTCAAAACTTTGAGGAAACTCAAAAACAAGGGTTAGTTTTTATAAAGGATAATGTATAAAGTAAGAATATGAAATCTGATCTAAAAACCACCAGCTAGATTGAGAGATATTTCCGATCAAAGCTCGAAATATTCAGCAATTGTGTGTATATGCTCTGTATATCTGAAAAATGATGATGTTAAACACAAACAAAAACTCATCATTTATAAGATTTCAAGTATTAGTGGGTTAGGTGTAATAGTGACAGGTTATGTTTGAAAAAATAACACAACTCAATAATTTCTCACCTAACTACCTAATTAGCCGAAAAAACATCTTATCACCGAAACCTGTCGGCCGAAAAAACATCTTATCGCCGAAACCTATCAGCCTATACACATACACATATTTAATACTTCTAATTATTATGGATTTAAAAATAATTACACAGTAAATCAAGAATTAATCCACAATAATCAGATAAACTCACAATTAAATAAACATAAAATTAACAAAATATCATTAATTGATATTAATAAAATATTTATTTAATTATGCTACAATTAACTCAATTCTTTACTAACTAATTACCATAAAATATAGCATTTATAAGTGTGGTAATTAATATAGAGATAACTATAATATGAGGACTGGATGCAAATAAATTCACAAGTTCTAAACATATGGACATTTAAAGTACATGTGAACTTATAACAAATTGCAGTTATTGATTATCCAAAATTAATTAGACAGATTTAACATCCCAAGTTCACCAACTAACTTGGAGAAAGTGGATTCATCCAGTGGTTTAGTAAAGATGTCTGCAATTTGTTGATCTGTGGGAACAAAGTATAATACCACGGTTCCATTCATGACATGCTCTCGTAAGAAATGATACCTGATATCAATATGCTTAGTCCTGGTGTGTTGAACTGGATTGTTGGCAATGGCAATGGCATTCGTGTTGTCGCATAGAATTGGAATTTTGTCCAACATGAGTCCATAGTCCTGAAGTTGATTCCTCATCCATAGGATCTGAGCACAACAACTACCTGCCGCAATGTATTCTGCTTCGGATGTTGAGGTAGATACTGAGTGTTGCTTCTTGCTGTACCAAGATACCAACCTTCTTCCTAGAAACTGACAGCTTCCAGAAGTACTTTTCCGATCAATCTTACAACCTGCGAAGTCAGAATCTGTATAGCCAACTAGGTCAAAACCTGTTCCTTTAGGGTACCAAATCCCAAGATTAGGGGTTCCCTTAAGGTATCTGAAAATACATTTAACAGCTATAAGATGTGACTCTTCAGGGTTAGCCTAGAATCTAGCACATAAACAAGTTACGAACATAATATCTGGTCTACTAGCAGTTAAGTACAAGAGAGAGCCGATCATACCTCAATACTTCGTGATGTCAACTGACTTACCAGATTTGTCTTCATCAAGCTTGACTACAGTTGGCATCGGGGTCTTGGCAGCAGCTGCTTCTTCCATCCCATACTTCTTCAGAAGATCTTTTATGTATTTTGATTGGCAGATGAAAATACCATCAGGCTTCTGAACAACTAGAAGTCCAAGGAAGAAGGACAACTCACCCATCATGCTCATCTCGTACCTACTCTGCATTAGCTTAGCAAATCTCTTGCATAGAAAATCATTAGTAGAACCAAATATTATATCATCCACATACACTTGCACCAGAATTATATCATTTTTATGCTTTTTATGAAGACAGTTTTGTCGATGATACCTCTTGTAAAACCATTTTCAAGTAAGAACTTGGAGAGAGTATCATACCATGTTCGAGGGGCTTGCTTGAGACCATAGAGAGCTTTGAAGAGAAAGTACACAAAACCTTCAAATTCCTTGTCTTCGAACCCAGGGGGTTGTTCAACATAGACTTCTTCTTCTAGATCTCCGTTCAAAAATGCACTCTTCACATCCATCTGAAAAACCTTAAAGTGGGAGTGTGCAAGAAATGCTAAGAACATCCTGATTGGAACAAGTGGAGCAAAATGAGAGTCGTTTCTCTCTAACTTCTCTCTAACCTTTCTCTAAAACCCTAACATAGCCGCCACTAAATCTAATCCTTTCTTCATCAGATCTATTTTTTCAACCCTCACGAGTCCATCTTCCACTTCAAATCTCACACATATACACCAAATTTCTTATATTTATTTTATATTTATTATCTTTTAATAGTTTAAGAATGAGTCCGAAGAGGGTCTCTTTTTCGCCGGAGGATAGGGTTTTTTACCCTAATGCGCACGATGCCCTTTCTACTGAGTTAGCTAAGGGGGAGCAGGTTTCGAAGAAAGTCACTTTCTCGCCGGAGGTCAGGGTTTATTACCCTCGTTCTCTTGATGCGGATTTGGAATGTCGGATATCAGGTGTTGATATTATCTATCTTGATTATATTCAAGGAGATGATGCTCCTAAGGGAGAATCGGAGGCTGAGGATCATTTGTATGATGGTCATCCAGTCCGATTTGTGGGTAAATTCGGTTATTACTCTCCCAATAATGAAAGAGGATGATAAGAATACCAAGGAGGCTATTCTTCTGCCTACTGCTCGTAAAGTGTTTGATGGTTTGACCGTGAGAGCTTTTGTTATTATGCTTCTAAGAGATTGGAGAGCTTTGCGTGTGAATGGTTACTTTGAAGGGATTTCGATGGATTCTCTCTCCCTCCTACTGCAATCTAGGGGTATGAATCCTAGATTTGGTTTGTCAAAAATGGCCTTTTCTATTGATGGCAATGATGTCTATGGCAGGGCTGGTGTTTCTTTAGTTGAACTGTTAAAGGGTGGGGATGTTTCCCTCTTTTCGGTTGATAAGGGGGTACTTTACTCTGTCCAAAATGATGAGCTGCGTGGAGGTGGGGGTTTCATTTTTAGCGATCCAGGTAGGTTTTGGTATGCTGATATGCTATTAGACTTTCCAATAGATGTATTCTATGTTTTTTATGGATGTGATGTCCAAGTAAGGCGAATTGGAGTTTGCCCAGCTGTTTTCTCTAGGATTTTTTCAAGTATTTGTACTTGTTGGGAGGTTGGTTTGATATGCCGATTCGAGGGGTATTCAAACGGAGAGGCCATTGATTTGTTCTCTTTGTTCTTAAAGTCTGATTTCATTGCTAGGCGCGATGTTCTTAAGTGGAAGTTTGTCAATTTCTTTAATGTGTTTCACAGTATGACCCATCCAGGGTATGTCAAATTCGCTGGTTTTGAAGTTGCTTCTAGGGGGCAGTTAGAGATTCTGTGTCTTCTAATCTGGTGTTTACCCATCTGTTTAAGGTTATATTAAATGTGTTTTATTCCTTTGATGACATTATGGCCTGTGTCCCCGGAAGGGTTGAATTCGGATGGATTGCTGTTGTCAATCGTTTGCTTCGTGGAAAGTATAGGCTGCGGGATTTCTGCTTTAAGGGGAAGATGATGGGTTTGTACCCTCCTTTGTTCGAAGACTGCTGGTTTGTTGAGGGTGGTTTTCATGATAGTCTTGGGATGGATGCAGGAGATATTGACGATATTATCCCCTGGGACATGGACGTTGACAACTTGGTTGTCCAGATACATATTTGCAGTCCATGTAATGGTTGCACTGTGTCCTTATGATATGTCAAATTATACCTAACCGCAAGCGCACGGTGTCTATTGCTAGTACAAATGGCAAGCGGGTCGAATCCACAAGGAGACAGGTTCTACTAATTCCTTTTCAGTTATCGCTAATTGTTTCAAGGGTCATACGAAAATGTGAAATTATTAATTAAATAATTAAACTAAATTAACACTAATTAAACAGATGATAAACAAATTATTTAAAACCTAGGGCAATCAGGTCCACCATGCTTACAAAATTGGCTCTTAAGCTAAAACAATCAATGTGATCCTATAACTAGAGTATGTTAATCTCTTTCAAGCATTAACACTCTCGAAACATTCAACACAATTAACCACTTTTAGTAATTCAATCAATTAGGTAATTAGAGTCAAGTTAATCTCTTCCAAGAATTAACGCTCTCAGAAATCCAATGATGCTTCCGCACTCAAATTCAATTCTGCTAATCGTATGTGTGCCTCTAGTAAGTAAATCTCTCGATCCATACCCCTATTTGCATATAATTAATCCATGATATTGGCCAATTACACAAATTAATGATTAAAACATATCAATCAGAATTAACCATAACCAATCAAACCACTATGAAAATCATGCCAATATTAGTGCAAACATGGCTTCCCTTTAAGCCCTAGAAATAACTACTCGCTAATAATTAAACAAGTAAAACAACTAGTAAAACAAGAAAACATAATTAAACTAATAAGAACAAAGAAAAGATTAAGAGAACAAAACCTTCAAACTTCAATGTTGTCACCCAAAAGAAGAGTCATGGTGTTTCTCTACATCTCCAACTAATAATACTAATCTACTCTAAACTATATTATCTGATCTAATATTACATCCCTAATAATTTTTACATCCTCAATAATTTGTCCCAAGATGTGTTTATATAGCCTCTTAATTTAGCCTCCAAGCAATTGCCTTCTTAGAGTTGGAATAGAAGATGGCAAGTTTCCCACTTCAAATTGAATTTCTGGAAGCTGCTGGATTTTCTTGTAAAATTCGTAACTTATTTTTCTCCTCTGTTTGTGGGATCTTCCAACTGGATTTTTCTTACTGGACCACCTCTGAATTAAAGATAATTCCACAAGCTTCGCGTGGACAGTAAGATCGTCAAATTCTTACTTCTGGAACTCAAGATATGGCCCAAATAGTGCAGGCAGCCCGTATAGCCCAATAATACGAATTTTCTCCTATTTTATCTCAAAATAGCTCTTTTTGCTCCAAATCCTTCCAAGTCATGAATTCTTTATTTCCTACAATAAAACAATAAAATCTATTAAATAAAAATCCAAATAAATGCAAAACACAATAAATATGAGAATAAAATCATCTAAAATATATATAAAAATATACTCTATCAAACATCCCCACACTAGGCATTTGCACGTCCTCGGGCAAATAAGTGAAATAAAAACTAAGTCCTAACAAACATCACTTTCGTATATGACACGATTGCATTGAGCATATGCAATAAGCCGTTAAACCCCTAGGCAGCCCTAGTAGGACGAGTGTTGTCTCGTGAGGGTTTATAGTGAATGTACCCACAAAATTCATCTAACCATGAAAAAGATCAATGCTAACACAACACCACACACACAAGTCCTCTCATGCCACATCAACTTAAGAATTAAAGCAAACATACGATGTCTTGGTGTCGAAAGTGCAAGTATTTACGTAGTCTACTCAACCAACATGCAGAAGGTCATAAAAATTCATGTCAAGTGTAAAAATCATTGGTAATCATGCTAAGCCCACAAGAAATACATCTTTAAGTCTAAACCTGGGATCTCCTATGCCAAAACAAGTAATAACTCACCTTTCACTCAAAAATGAATATTCACTCAAGAACAAGGTTAAGTGTATCACTCAATTCCAACAAAATCATAAACACAACTTGACACTCGCAATCAATCTCACTCTCAACACAACATACATCACTGATGACAATCAAAAGGTCTTTATTCGGGTTGTAGCGTGGGCTAGGGACCAGGTATGTCAAGTAAAGCTAAAACAGGTTAAATGTCAAAAGCTAGTACCCAACAATATAAATAATTCCATTCCCTTTCCATCTTCCCCACACATAAGATTTTCAATACCCCTTTCATAATAATTTGACTAGTCGAATGAAGAAGGATCATACAAACATAAGAATGCTCTCAAATTTATTCATTTTTTTTCTATTTTTTTTCTATTTTTTCTGTTTTTTTTTCTGTTTTTTTTTCTGAGAGCCAAGGAATAAGCACAATGATCCATAGATATTTTATGAATTTCGACTAACAAGCATCAACCAAAATCAATAATTCCCCAAAAGTATGATCATCAATAAAACCCCCTTTTATGAACACCTTATTACTCCCTTAAGCACGATACTAGCCTTTGACAATTTAGGTTCAAATTTAATGTAAGGCCAATAGAATAAAAAGGATAATGACAAGTAATGTGGTGTGTCACCGAAAGAATAGGATTAAGCTCAACGGGTTAACTAATTGATCATGTTTAAAAGGTGTGGAAATATGGGAAATATGAGGTTAAACCTAAGTGCCTTTATCATCTCATCATCAAGTAATGTCATGCATTTCAAGAAAGATCTCAAGTAAGTGCTAGCAATGTAAACAACATGTGGACACTCAAGCAAACGAAAAATCATGCAAACGATATGCATATAGGCTCAAAACTCACTTGGTGTGACAAAACATAATCAATCCCAAGTAACAAGACTCTCTAACGCACCTACTTGTACTCAAAGCATGTAAACCAAGTCATCTTGCACATATTCATGTCATTCTAATCACTTACAACATCCAATTAAGTCTACCAGCTTCAACTTGCTAGTGAAAGCGTGTGCACAAGAACAAAGCACGTCACTTCTCATACAAAAGCGTCAAGAACACAAGAATTCTACGCATGCATGGGTGTATCAAGCAAAATACAACAACTAATCAAATTGCATGGCTAGAATTATTTTTGGTATTTTTCAATTTTTTAATTTTTTTTTTTAAATCATCGAGAACTCATCCCCACACTTAAGCGGTTCATTGTCCTCAATGAACAATTATATAAAAGAAAAGAAAAAAAATATATACAAAAAAAAAATTCCTAAATACAATACAAAAATAATAAAGAAAAATAATAATAATAATAATAATAATAATAATAATAATAATAATAATAATAATAATAATAATAATAATAATAATAATAATAATAGGTTTAGAATTTTGGAAGAAAAGATGGGAGGTTTTGGAATTGAAATAGGAAAAGAATTAGGTGTAAAGGTGATTAAATAGGGGTATAAATAGAATGGGGGTGTAGAATTTTTTTTTTTTATATATAACAGCTCGCACAAACTGAACAAACACACTGAACAGGAGGAGACACACGCTGATTTTTTTTTTTTTCCTGATTACACGCGCAAGCAGCGCGCGTGGGGGGGGGGCAACTTGCGGCCAGAGCAGATGCGCCAGCGCAAGCTGCGCATCCGGGGCGCAATTTGCGTTTCATCTAGTAACACATCTGAAAGTTGCGCAATAGGCGCGCAATCTGCTTTGAAACGCAGGCTCCTCCTGCGTTACACATAAAAAATCCGATTTTTTTTTTTAAAGAAGAAAGAGATGAAGGAATAATGTACACAACAAGGCTTGGAATGAACAAATAACTAAGCAATTCTACTATATATGAAAGAGAAGGAAAGAAGTACTCCCCTATTCAAAAGCATGAAGTGCACCGATCCTACAATGAAATCTTGGGTTGCCTCCCAAGCAGCGCTTATTTAGAGTCATTAGCTTGACCTCCTTAAAAATACTCCGGTAAAGGCGTAATATCCACTTTCTCGATCATAAACTCGCCACCACAAAAAGTATCAAGAGTGTTAGTGGTTGTCTTTATCCTGCAGAAAGTCTCCAAACAAGCATCAGTAAAATAAAATATGTCATTAATAAGCAATAGAGAGAGTGCTTGTGTAGTTTTGGATTAAAGATAATTAAAGATAATTCCAACTTTCCAACTGGATTTTGCTTACTGGACCACCTCTGAATTAAAGATAATTCCACAAGCTTCGCGTGGACAGTAAGATCGTCAAATTCTGACTTCTGGAACTCAAGATATGGCCCAAACAGTGCAGGCAGCCCGTATAGCCCAATAATACGAATTTTCTCCTATTTTATCTCCAAAATAGCTCTTTTTGCTCCAAATCCTTCCCAGTCATGAATTCTTTATTTCCTACAATAAAACAATAAAATCTATTAAATAAAAATCCAAATAAATGCAAAACACAATAAATATGAGAATAAAATCATCTAAAATATATATAAAAATATACTCTATCACCTTACAAAAGGAGTGGTATGATGTGCAGAGACTCTCGCCTACAGCTGTGATGCCTCCTCGACATAGTTATGTTTGTTTAAATTTCAGTTATGAACTTGTGTTAAGCTAGGATAACTAGCTTATTATGTTGTTTATGTTGACAATAAGGTAACTTACTATTTCTAGCTTTTGTTGATTCCGTGGGGTATGCCCCTAGGTTTGTTTTCTGTTGTTCCTTCGTGGTATAAAATTTTAATTAGCAAAAAAAAAACATCCTGATTACTTCAAGCCTTGCAACTGGAGCATAGGTTTCATCATAATCAATTCCTTCTTCTTGAGAGTAACCCTTTGCTACCAATCAAGCCTTGTTCCTCGTAACAATACCATTTTCATCCAGTTTATTTCTAAACACCCATCTAGTGCCAATTACAGATTTATCTTTTGGTCTTGGCACCAGCTTCCATACTTTCTTCCTTTCGAACTGATTGAGTTCTTCCTACATTTCAGTTACCCAATCTGGATCATCAAGAGCTTCATCAACCTTTTTAGGTTCAATTTGAGATAAAAATCCTGCGAAATTGCATTCATTCTGTGTTGCTCTTCTAGTCTGTACACCCGTGTCCGGTTCACCAATGATCTGTTCAAAGGGATGCGCTCTACTCCATACCCTTTGTCTCGGTAGATTTGATCTTGATGATTCCCTAAGTTCATAATTGTGTTGAGTGTGATGACTAGTAGATCCAAAATCATTGTTTGCTCCCCCTGAGCTGTTGCTTTCAGAGTTTAATGCATCATTAGTAGTAGATGCATTCTTTGATGTTTCTTCACTTGATTGGGGTTCATTTTCATCGTTCACTTGCTCCCCCTCAACATGTGCTGCTGTCTGATCTACTGGTATAGATTGAACAATATAGTCTGAAAGAGTATCAGAATTTTGTAGATCAGCATTTATTTCTTCATTCTCAAATCTCAGCTGGTCATGTTCATCAAAATCTTCAAGTCATGTTATCTTTTTATCATCAAAAGACACATGGATAGATTCCATGACCACTTTTGTTCTCAGATTATAGACTCTGAATGCTTTTGTCGATAGTGGGTATCCAACAAAGATTCCTTCATCATCTTTTAAATCAAATTTGGAAAGCTGTTCTGGATGAGTCTTAAGAACAAAACATTTACATCCAAACACATGAAAGTACTTCAGGTTTGGCTTCTTATTTTTCACCATCTCATATGGTGTTTTACCATGCTTGTTTATGAGTGTAGCATTCTGTGTGAAACAAGCAGCTTGCACAGCTTCAGCCCAGAAGTAAGTTGGCAGCTTTGCTTCATCAAGCATGGTTCTTACAGCTTCTATGAGAGTCCTGTTCTTTCTCTCTACTACTCCATTTTGTTGTGGAGTTCCAGGTGCAGAGAATTCTTGCTTTATTCCATTTTCTTTACAAAACTCTTCCACGACTACATTCTTGAACTCAGTGCCATTATCACTCCTTATGATTTTCACTGTATGCTTAGATCCTTTGTCCAGTTGTCTGACATGCTCTGTTAAGATTGATGCAGTTTCTTCTTTCTTGTGCATGAAATTTACCCATGTATATCTGGTGTATTCATCAACAATAACCAAAGCATATCTTTTCTTTCCAATAGACATTATATTTACTAGACCAAATAAATCAACATGCAATAAGTGATATGGCTCAAGAATTGAGGATTCAGTCTTACTTTTGAATGAAGTTTTTCCTTTGTTTTGCCTTTTGACATGAGTCACATAGGCCATCTGGAGTAAAAACTGATTTGGGCAATCCTCTCACAAGATCTTTCTTCACTAGCTCATTAATGTTGTTGAAATTCAGATGAGAAAGTCTCTTGTGCCAATCCCAGCTTTCTTCAATTGATGCTCTACTCAGTAGACAGATTGCAGAGCCATCAGAGTTTGTTGAAAGCTTGGCTTCATAAATGTTACCATGCTTGTATCCCTTCAGAACAACTTTTCCTGTAGATTTGCTTACAACTTCACCGTGTTCTTCAAAGAAATCCACATGATAACCTCTGTCACAGATTTGACTCACACTTAGTAGATTATGTTTGAGTCCTGAGACTAGAGCTACAGCTTCAATGATGACATTCCCAAGATTGATATTGCCATATCCCAGAGTCCTTCCTATGTTGCCATCTCCATAAGAAACACTTGGGCCAGCTTTCTCCACAAATTCTGATAGCAGGGCTTTATTTCAAGTCATGAGTCCTGAGCATCCACTGTCCAGAACAAGGATATTTTTCCTGTTACCCTGCAATCACAAAAACCACTAATGATTAGTTTTAAGGACCCAGACTTGCTTGGATCCTTTGGCCTTATTAAGTTTGTTAGCTTTTGCAGCATAAGTCATATCAGAGTTTTTGATAACATTCTTTTTATCAGAATTTATACATGTAGAATCAATCTTGAATTTATTCAAAGAGTGTTTAAGTTCATAATAATCATAATACAAATTATGATACTCTTTGCATGTATAAATAGAATGCCAACTATTTCCACAGTGAAAACAAGGATTCTGTGCCTTAAACCTAACTGAACCACTCTTAACTCCTGACTTAGGAGGTATAGAGTTTATATTTTTATGCTTCTTGAAAAAATTAGCAAGATGGTTAGGATTTCCACAGTTGTAACATTTCTTCCTAGGAGCATTGGGAATAGGCATATAGTTATTGCTTTTATTGATGCCTACCTTTCCATTTCTGTTTTTCCTAAGTTCTTTTACCTTGTTCACTCTTTTTATCACCTTCAGCTTGTGTTTAAGCTGTTTCTGAGACATTAAGTCAATATTTACTGATTTGACTTCCTGTTTTGGTTTGTCAGATTTTGGTACAAACCTCACAGGATTAATTTTGGGCTTTGCAACCCTTTCAGTAAATACAGGTTTAGAGGTCTCAACTTCTAGGTTGGTAGTTTTCTTTTTATCAGTGTAACCTAGACCTTCTTTCCAACAATCATTCTCTATGATAATCTGAGTAGTTTTCCCAGAGTTAGTCCAAGTTTTAATAATGTTTCTTTCTTTAGCAAGTTCAGATTCAAGATAAACATGCTTTTTCAATAATTCAGTTTTAACAAAAATAGCATCATCTCTCTCTTTCTGAATTTTTAACATCTTGACTAATTCTAATTCTAGATAGTCATTTCTCTTTCTAAGGTCTAGACTTTCAGATTTTATTCTTTCATTTTCTAAAGTCTGATCTCTGTATCTAACATGCAAGTTTTTAAGAAAGAGTCTTAACTCAGATATATCAGTAGTATCAAAAGCTAGAGTAGAGTGAGGTACTTTGTTCTCAGTAGCTTTAGAGATACTATCAGCATTTGCCATCAAGGCATAGTTCACCTCATCTTCAGAGTCTGAAATGTCAGCCCAATCATTCTTCTTTGTGATGTAAGCTTGGCCTTTATCAGCTTTGGCTTTCTTGCACTCAGGTGCAAAATGTCCTTTCTCACCACAATTATCGCATTTGATCTTGGACTTGTCCACTTTCCCAGACCTGCCTTCCTTTCCTTTAGCTTTTCTGAAATTCTTCTCAGACATGATTGTAGAGCTTTTCGGATCTTAACTGTTGTATAATAACAGAGTGGCTCTGATGCCAATTGTTAGGTCCGGAATAACGTAGAAGGGGGGTTGAATACATTATTTAAAAATATTTCAATTTTTTATGTGGATATGAGATCAAAAATATTGAATCGAAATAACACAACTGTTTGGGAAATATCTTTTAATAGATAAAACCCGGAGGTTTGTTACACAATCTAATCCTATGGATCAGCTTCAAAATCAAACACTCCTAGGATAGTTTAGGCACGAGGACCTTCTACCCGACACTTCCTGAAAGCGGGCTAAGCCGGCTTTCCTACTAGATGGACTGTATAGCAGCTTACACAGAGAAGATATAAGAGAGAGAAGAGAAAGTTGTGTGTTGAGGTGTGTTTTGAAATGAAATACAACAGGCCTATTTATAGATTATAGAAAGTTACTATGTTGTACTATTCCAACAACCCCAGCTATTATTCCAACAACCCCAGCTACTATTCCAACAACCGCAGTTACTATTCCAACAATCGCAGTTACTATTCATATGAATAGTACTATTCATATGAATAGTGATTTCGGTTACTATTCATATGAATAGTGATTTCGGTTACTATTCATATTCTCTTGTATTTATTTTGCTGTTTTAATTCTTCTAAAAAAATAGTTCAAGTACCAGATTAATTTAATTATTTATTATAAATAATTAATTAATCTGTTACTTAGTTGATTTTCAGAGTAAATTAATTTTTGACAATACCTTGAAATATTATGTCTGTCCTTGATCGTCAATAGGCTTTGGCAATTCTTTTTGTGAATTAATGTGTTGATCTTTCTCTTATGTGCTGACACTTAGTGCTCTGGTCTGGTTCACAAGTGACTAGCACTGATCTTGATCTTCACACCTTCATTACATTCCAATTGATTAGCCTGCAGCAATATTTCAAATAATATAAATACATGGAATCTTTTGGCCCTTCAACTGAATCATCTGTACTTCTTATTCTGTCACTGAGGCTTGATCATGTTAATGAACTTCTTTCATTGACTTGATCCTTGTCGGTGCCTGTTCTTCAAATATAACGATCCCTGTATAGAGATAATATTATTTATCTTTTATCCTAGTTGAGTTATATATGTCCTCTATTACATATTACATTACATTATGCTTTACAGTTTGCTTGAAGCTCTTAAACGAGAGAACAGTTTAAAAGAACAGTTGAAGAAAAGTCAAGACCTATTTGTTAAGGATGCTAGAGAAGAAATTTGTCGTTCTCAAGGTTTGAATACCCTTAACAAATTAGGAGAAGCAAAGTTAGGAGTTGATGGAGAGACTGCTTCAGACAGTGAATCAACGGATGATGCCTGCAGATATCCGTTGATCAATGAGCCATCGATGGATATAGAACAATGTCATCCATCGAAAGCCAAAACTGTCAGCAAAGCAACTCTGGTTAAATTGAACAATCAATATGGTCTAGTCAGCAAGAACTTTGAAAAAGGATAATGTAGCAAAACAAAATCAGTTGAGGAAGCTAACATAGGCCACTTGTCCCAAAAGCAATTGAAGGACAAGTTAGAGAAAGTTGAGTCAAGAGCTAAAGGTAGGAGAAAGAACAGAAATGGCAAAGTAGGGATTAATAAACACAACAATTATACCCTAGATAAATATGCTCCTAGAAAGGAATGTGTTAACTGTGGTAGTGTTAATCACCTATCTGCTAGCTGTAGAAAATTGAAAAATGCTCCCATGCCTTTACACTTGCCTACTTCTGCCATGTATGCTATGCCTAATAGTAGTGCTCAATCTGCTCATGCATCTAGTCTATATGCAAACATTCCATTCATGCATAATCCATACTATAATGCTTTTAATATGCCTCAGATGCCATGGATAATGAATAACATGCATGCACAGACTATGCCTAACTCCAATTTTTATGCATTTGAGCAAGACTCAAATCCTGGCTTCCAAAGGCCCACTCCCAGAGTCAAGATTGATCTAACTCAATCTGGACCAAAGGAAAGAAAGGATTTGAGAGGCAAGAAAAAGGCTAACACTGAAGGACCCAAGGAAACTTGGGTACCAATATCAACTTGATTTGGTTTTGATGTGTGCAGGGATACAGAAAGAACCTCTGGTATCTAGATAATGGATGTTCCAGACATATGACTGGAGATTCTACCCTGCTCACTAAGTTTGAGGAGAGAGCTGGCCCTAGCATTACCTTTGGAGACAACAACAAAGGATATACTAGAGGATATGGCTTGTTTTCAAAAGGAAATGTTGTCATTGAGGATGTAGCACTAGTTGATGGACTCAATCATAATTTGCTGAGTACCAGTCAACTATGTGATAAAGGTCAAAATGTGTGGTTTACTACAGAAGCTTGTGTTGTTTTCAGGAAAAACAACAACAAGATAGTGATGACAGGCAACCGAAAAGGGAATGTGTACACAGCTGACTTCAATTCAACAAGTGCAGATACTGCTACATGCCTCTTCAACAAGGCAAGTGTAGATGAAGGTTGGTTATGGCACAAGAAACTGTCACACTTGAATTTCCAAGCAATGAATGAGTTGATAAAGAAGGATCTAGTTAGAGGTATTCCAAAATTGGATTTCTCCAAAGATGGATTGTGTGATGCATGCCAAAAAGGGAAGCAAAAGAAGGCCTCTTTCAAATCCAAGTTAATGTCCTCCATTGATCATCTTCTACAGCTACTTCACATGGATCTATTTGGACCAGTCGATGTAATGTCAATCTCCAAGAAGAAATATTGTCTAGTGATTGTGGATGACTTCTCTAAATTCACGTGGACATTCTTTCTGCACTCCAAGGATGAGGCAGGAATATCATCATCAATCATGTCAGAACAGTTAACAATAATCCTTCCTTCAGAGTAAGAAGGATGAGAAGTGACACTGGAACTGAGTTCAAGAATTCTATGATGAGAGAGTTTTGTGAAGAACAAGGAATTATCCAAGAATTCTATGATGAGAGAGTTTTGTGAAGAACAAGGAATTATCCAAGAATTCTCTGCACCTAGGACTCCTCAACAAAATGGTGTAGTAGAAAGGAAAAACAGGACTCTCATTGAAGCTGCAAGAACAATGCTTGAAGAATCAAGGTTGCCAACTTATTTCTGGGCAGAAGCTGTTAATACTGCCTGCTATACTCAAAATATTTCTTTGATCAGTCAAGCAAAATGACTGACTCCATACCAACTATTCATGGGAAAGAAGCCAACAGTTAACTTCTTACATGTCTTTGGTTGCAAATATTTTGTCCTGAGAAATCAAGGTGAAAACATTGGAAAGTTTGACACCAAAGCAGATGAAGCTATCTTTGTTGGATACTCAGCAGGGAAATCATATAGAATCTATAACCTAAGACTAAACATTGTTATGGAATCCATACATGTTGTCTTTGATGATAAGAAAATCCAAGGGTTGATAGATGAAGGTTTCCATGAAGACATACATTTGATAATGATATGTCTGGTGAAGGCAGTGAAGATGATGTAGAAACAGTATCGACTGTGTAAGATCGCAGCATGCTCGAGGTGTAGAGCGTGGGACACCATCCATTGATGCTGAGGAAACCCGATCCGTTCTGGATTACCCGTTGATAGCTACAGAGGATTATCCATTGATAACTCTGTTAGAACTCCAACCTCAAGAGCCACACACTTAGGGGGAGTCTCTCAGAGTCATCACTCAACAACCAATCAGAATGATCAACACAGGGAGAATGAATCTACGTCATCTAGGCTGAACCTGCCAACATCAAGAAAATGGACAAGAGATCACCCATTTGAACTCATAATTGGAGATTCAAATGCAAGAGTCCAAACTAGAAGGGCAACTCAAGAAGAATGCTTGTATAGCAGTTTTCTGTCTAAAGAAGAACCTAAGAGAGTTGAGGATGCCCTCCTAGATCCAGAATGGGTTTTAGCAATGCAAGAGGAGCTAAACCAGTTTGAAAGAAATGAAGTGTGGAAGCTTGTACCCAAGCCTAAAGGCAAGTCAGTAATTGACACCAAATGGGTATTCAAGAATAAGATGGATGAGAATGGCATAGTGACAAGGAACAAATCAAGGTTGGAAGCAATCAGAATCTTCCTGGCCTATGCAGCCCATGCCAATTTCAAAGTCTATCAAATGGATGTCAAGAGTGCTTTTCTAAATGGCATTTTGGAAGAAGAGGTATATGTAAGTCAACCTCCTGGTTTTGAAGACCCAGAATTCCCAGAATATGTCTATTTTCTTCTCAAAGCACTCTATGGCCTGAAGCAAGCACCTAGAGCCTGGTATGACACTCTCTCACAGTTCCTTATAGAGAATCACTTCACTCGAGGTACTGTTGAGAAAACTCTCTTTTATAGGAATGTCAATGGCTCTATGATACTTGTTCAAATTTATGTAGATGATATAATTTTTGGGTCTACTGATGAGAAGCTTTGCAAAAGGTTTGCCAAACTTATGCAAAGTAAGTATGAAATGAGCATGATAGGTGAACTAACTTATTTCCTTGGCTTACAAGTAAAGCAAGTTAGTGATGGAATTTTCATTAGTCAATCCAAGTATGTTAATGATCTCTTGAAAAGATTTAACATGCTGGATTGTGCCTCTGCAAAAACACCCATGGCCACTGCAACTAAACTTGACATTTATACTTAACAGCAAGCAGACCTGATATTATGTTTTCTACTTGTTTATGTGCAAGATTCCAAGCTGATCCCAGAGAATCTCATTTAATAACTATTAAAAGAATTTTCAGATATCTCAAAGGAACACCAAACCTTGGCATTTGGTATCCTAGAGAATCTGGTTTTAATCTAACTGGCTATTCAGATGCAGATTATGCAGGTTGTAAAATTGACAGAAAAAGTACTACATGCACCTGTCAATTCTTAGGGAACAAGCTGGTTTCATGGTTTAGCAAGAAGCAGAATTTAGTTTCCACTTCTACTGCAGAAGCTGAGTATATTGCAGTTGGAAGTTGTTGTGCACCGATACTATGGATGAAGAATCAATTGCTTGATTATGGATTAATAGTTGATAAAATCCCAATATTTTGTGATAACACAAGTGCAATTGCCATATCTGAGAATCCAGTGAAACATTCCAGGACCAAGCACATAGACATTAGGTACCATTTCATCAGAGAACATGTGATGGAAGGTACTGTGGAACTTCATTTTGTTCCAAGTGAGAAGCAACTTGCCGATATCTTTACCAAGCCACTTGATGAATCAACATTCACAAGGTTGGTAAGTGAGCTAGGTATGTTGAATTTCTCCTAATTTATTTGAGATATTTGCATGGTTGAATAAGCAGCCAGAAATTAGTTTGAATTTTTCTTTTACAAAGAAAAGGTACGAAATTCTGTCTAAGTCAGGATTTACCCATCGACGGATATGTCGAATATCCGTTGATGATTCAAATAATATCTGGATTTTATTTTTACTTTTATTTATTCGGTGGATATTTAGTTTTCCTTGTATGTATTATCTCAATAATACATATCAACGGGAAGCTCGTTTCTCGAGGATTCACCATTTTATCCGCCGGTTGAACATTGTTTGCTATTTGGCAGCTGTCATTTGACACGTCGCTCTATGTATAGGATTGGTGCAGTTATTAATTCACTTTTCAATCCACTACTCTGAGCGGTTTCCTTATTGAGTAATTTTGTTAAGTATAATTCAACTAACGATTAATATTCAGATTCCATTTTACTCTCAACATCTTCCCCCTCTTTCTCTCAAAGCTAAGAAAACCCCTTTTCCAGTTCTCAAGTTCACTCTTCGCAAAATGGCTCCAATAGTTAAGATGATGTCTGAGAATGGGTTTATTTATGAGAAGAACAACTTCGCCGCTTATGTGGATTCGGCGCACTCTCCGGCCAACTATCACAAGATGATGGATTTCATCAAGAAATGCAAACTCTCTGTTGCTATGACTGAAACTCCAATTCTCTATCACGAAGTTGTCGAGGAAGTATGGACTACGGCGGTCTTCAACGCCTCTGAAGGTATAATTGCTTTTTCCCTCAAAGGTAAAGAGCATATTATTAATTCTGATGTTGTTACCTCGTGTCTGAAACTACCTGAGAATAACTGTGCTACTAGTCCTAGTGATAGTGATATAGTTACCATGCTAAACACCATAGGTTATACTATGAGAACTGATAACCTAGGCAAAATTGTTAGAAAAGGCATGAGAAAGGAATGGAGCTTTCTTTGTGATGCCTTCATTAAGGTGTTTTCTGGTAAAATTAGTAATTTTGATGCAGTTACCAATGCCTTGCTTATTATGCTTTACATGCTGCTCAATGATAAATTCTATAATTTTGGCTCATTGGTTCTTCATGAGATTGGTGCAAAGTTGGGAAAGAAAGAAAATAGAAACAATAAAATTTATTTTGCAAGATTCCTAATGATGCTGGCTAACCATGTCTCTGAGAACAAAATAGTACTTGAGCAGCCATATAGCAGGTTCACTTGCTGGGTTCAGGAGAAAATGGTCCTTAGTGACCTCATTCGAATGAATATCAACTCGGAAGTTGATAAGTGGATTTTATATCCAATTGGAGCGTTCCATATCGGCTTAAATTGATTGTTTTGGACTCAAGTTTGTTGTAGTTTTGATGTGTTTTGTGTAGTGTGCAGGTTTGCAAGAATGTTGATTAAGGTTGATGCTTCTATCGTTTTTGGAGAATAAATTGATTAAAATTCGGATTTCTAAGACGGTTGAGCAGTCTACACTGTTTTGGACATATCTGGAGTTCTAGAAGTCCGTTTTCAGCGATCTTACTGCCCACACGAAGCCTGGGAGATTTTCTACAACTTGGGATAGGATTTCCATGAGCAGATTGCGCCGGGTAGGAGCAATCTGCGAGACAAACAGACTGATGGGCGCAGGTTGCACGCGCGCGGTGCTGAAAAATTACAGTTTTTACTATTTTGGCCATATCTTGAGTTCTAGAAGTCCGTTTGAGGCCCGTAAGCAGTCCACGCGAAGATAACGAGATTCTCTATCATTCTAATGTGGTCTAGAGGTCCAATTACGTTTGGAACGTTCCAGAAAATCTGAAGAAAAGACAGCTGCGAATTTCCCTTTAAATCAGAATCAGTTTAGGAAACGTACTTCTATTATAATTCTGATTTGGTATTTTCTTGTTGGGCAAGATGTCTAGAGCCTATATAAACACATCCAACCCTTGTAAAATTAGATCATCATCATTAGGAGTAGAACCATTACATATCAATTACTTAGGATTATTTGTATTTTTTCATACTTTGTTATTACCATGGTTTCATCAGATCCCATGATGACGAGAGGTTCGATTATGAACTAATCGTTGTCATGGGATTCTAACGGATTTATTTATGGAGCTTTAGTATCTTGATGCTTTACAGATCTGTGTGTGATGTATATCTGATATCCTCGTATGGTTGTGCTTTATGAATTTAGATGCATCATGAACATCTAATTTGTTAATCTCTTGTGAAGCGAGAGTGGATCTTGAGATTTAGAACTTGCCATGCTAGCATAGTATAGGTTGATGTTTTAACATCATGATTTGTGGCATGATTAGAGATAATATGCTACCCTATGTGATCAATGTGGATAACTTGTTCTTCAACCGTTATGTTTTCAAATTCTATAGAGATATAGGGTCTAAGCATAATTGGTGTCTATTCATCTTCTATCTCTTTTGTGGATGTATGTTTAGTTTGGTATTCGTATACTGAGAAGTAACATATACTTGTTTCGTGTTATTCGATCAGATATCATAACCATTGCATATAGTGATTAAAGGCGTCAGATCTAAGCGAAGTATTTAATGAAGTTAGGATTCCATGGTTTTTCTTGCAGAAGTAATTAGATTTCAATTCTTTCTAGTTAGTTAATTTGTAGTTTTGTTAATTTGCTTTTTAGTTAATTTAGATAGTTAAAACCCATATTTGTTATTTGTCTTAGCAGTGCATAATAACCATACACTGTTGCATAGGTGCGTTTACTGAATTAAAACCATAACCAGATCTCTGTGGGAACGAACTTGACTTACATCTGTATTACTTGTGACCACGTACGCTTGCGTGATTTAGTGCAAACAAGTTTTTGGCGCCGCTGCCGGGGATCATCGGTGTTTTATTTTTGGTTTATGTGCTTGTCAATAGTGGTCGTTAGAGTTCACTGACTCAGATTTCTTTTTCTCATCTATCTTGTTTAGTTCGTTGGTGTTTCAGGTACTAGTCAGAGAGCGTTGACGTTGAAGATGGATTTTCTAAATTACTATGGAGTTCAGCAGGTGGTTAGTGTTTTTGAGCTATGTGCGGGCGCACATGAGACGTATCAGTGCTGGAGCAACCAAGGTGGTATTCAACAACCTCAGCAGCCTTATCAGCAGTATCAAGGTCAACAATATGGAGCACAGCCTTACTATCCTCAGAATATTCTACAACAGCAGAACCAGAATTTTCTGCAGCAACATGACCCGTGGCAATCTCAACCTCTGAGTTATGAGGAACAACCATATTTTCAATACCATCCTCAACAGTACCAGCAAGATGTTACGGATATGTCATATTTCTTTGGTAGTGAAGATTTTCAACATCAGCAACCTACTCCTATTTTTCAGTCAGATGAGGTTCCTACTAGGGATGAGATTATGATGCTTGTGAAGAGTAATGAGGAGTCTCTCAAATTTTTGGAGATACTAGTTGCTCGAGCTGTGAGAGCCTTGGAACAAGAGAAACAACAATTCATACCAGAAGCAATTCCAGAAAATAACGATGACTTGGAGCAAGGTACTGCATGCATAATTGAAGAAAACAAATTCTAAGAGGAGGAGAGTGTTCACAAGCCATGTGAGGAATTTGATCAAGCTAGTGAGGTGGATGATTTGGAAAGGGCACTATTTGAGACAGACACTGATGAGCTACGCAAATTTCAAGAATTGGTATGTGCGTACCAAGAGGACACTGATGAGCTACGCAAATTTCAAGAATTGGTATGTGCGAACCAAGAGGATGAAGAACATGGGAAAAATGCAGGTCTTCTACTTGTCTCAGAGTATAAAGATGGAGGTAGCGCATTAGAGCCAATGGAGGAAGTTCTCTTTGAGGAACCAAAGGCTTCAGCAATTTACATTTACCCTCCTCCATTACATTCAAGCGAAGCCCGCGATTGTGTGTTGTTCTACAAATTGACAGATTTTAGGTCAACAGATGAAGGCATTGGAAGAGGATATAGTTGCTACATGAATAAGCCAAGCGAGGAGAAGGGGCAGAAAGTGTGCCGTCGTGATGACGATGAAGTATCACGAAGAGAAGATCAGGCCAACTATTATCATCCTTAGTGAAGGCTTGGAAGTAACGTCAAGCTATTGACGTTAAAGAAGCTCTTCGTGGGAGGCAACCCATGCCATTAGTGTAGGAAGAAAAAAAAAAGAGTGTTGCGAGAAAAAAAATTTGAGTGTTGTGTGAAAAAGAAATTAAAAAAAAAAAATTTCAGTGCATTAAAAAAAAAAAAAAAAAAAACTGTCAACAAAAGGTGTTTGATGCTGCAGCATTAGATGCCAGGCTGTGGCGCGAGAGTTCTCCTGTCCAGATATAGTTTTTGTCGCTCCAAGTAAAAAAAAAAAAAAAAAATTGTTGCAACAGTCGTTTCCACGCGCCACGATGCCGGGTCCGCGCCATATCCTGCCTAAAGTTCTGTCCAGGAGATGTATATACGAGTAATGTGTTGTTAACACATTAAAACCACCAGGTTAATTGTTGTCGTACGTGTATTATATGTGTTAATATATATATTAAAATCAATTCATCACCTAATTCAATTCCAACCCCTTTTCTAATTATTTTCTCCACCTAAAATCCTAATTCTAATCATATATCAATTCCAAAACTCTCCATCTTTTCTTCAAATCTTTAAACCTATTTCTATTATAATTCATTTTTATTATTATTATTTATTATTATTATTATTATTATTATTATTATTATTATTATTATTATTATTATTATTATTATATTTTTTTCCCCTAAATCCTATTTCTATCTTACATTAAATTTCATACCTTCTCAATTTTGTTTTTCTTTTCACATTTATATTCATCCTATCCATCATCTTATATATACCCACCTATACATACAAATCCAATTCCTCTTCTATTTCTTTAAATCTCTAAAAATTCAATTCTAAAGGGGAATTGATTGCAAGTTCACCTCTTTGATTCGTATTGGGTAAATTTTTTTCTCTAATCTTATTTTTATTACGAATTTGTGTTCTTGTAAATTGGGGTTTTGTAGTATTCTTGTTATGTGGGAGGTGGCCAGTCTTTGGAGCTCGTACGCAGTATCCTTCACCAGATTCAACTGAGGAGGATGAGGACTCAGAGGGTTAGGTATGTTTTCTGTTATCCCTTGTATTTACTTCCATTCAATGCGGACATTGAATATTTTAAGTTTGGGGGTGGTTTGAGGGATTAGTACTTGTTGTTGTATTATGTGTTCATGTAGGATTTCATGCTTTGCATATTAGTAGTAGTAAATTATGCATTTATGTTCGTGTTATCTACGTTTGTTTCATATAGGACATTCTGTTATTCTGTTTTTTTTGTTCGTATATCATGTGAGTTCATAATAGTTGCATTTGCACCCATGCTTGATAGGAATTTTGTGTTGTTGACGCTTTTGATTAAGGAATGGTATGCTTTGTTCTTGTGCACACACATACACTAGTAAGTTGAAGCTAGTAGACTTTTTGAATGTTGTGAGTAATTAGAAGGACATGAATATGTGCAAGATGATTTAGTTTTCAGGCTTTGAATACAAGTAGGGGCATTAGAGAGATTTTTGCTTGGGATTGAGTATGTTTTTCCACCAAGTGAGCTTTTGAGCCTTATTGCATATTTTTGCAATTTATTTGTTTGTTTGAGTGTCCACGGATTGTTGCATTGCTAGCAGTTGTTTGAGGTCTTTCTTGAAACGCATGACATTATTTGGCGTTTAAAATGATAAAGGCATTTAGGAATAACCGCATTTTTTCCCATATTACTACGCCATATTTACATGATCAATTAGTTAACCCGTTGAGCTTAATCCTATTTTTTCGGTGACATACCTTATTACTTGCCTAGACCTTTTTCTTGAATTGGCCTTACATTAATTTGAACCCATATTATCAAAGGCTAGTAGAGTGCTTAAGGGAGTAATAAGGTGTGCAAGGAGGGGTTATTGTTGGTCATAATTTTGGGGGAAATATTGAAAATTGGGTTTGGTTGTTTACTTGATAGTCGGCATGTGTAATAAAATTTTGGGATCATTGTTATTGTTTATATTATTGTTTGTGTTATATTTAGCTCTCGGAAAAAAAAAAGAAAAAAAAGAAAAAAGAAAAAATATAAATATTATGAGAGCATGTTTGTGTTTGTTGTGATCCTATTTCAGTCGACTAGTCGAGTGTTTTTGTTGGAAGAATAATAAATTATATGGGGGGAAAATAGGGTGTTGTGTATGATTTATTATGGTACTTACTAGCTTTTGACACTTCACCTGGTTTTGCTTATTTGACATACCTTGTCCCTAGCCCCGTTACAACCCAAATAAAGACCTTTTGATTGTCGTCATTGATGTATGTTGTGTTAAGGGTTAGATTGATACCAAATGTCAAGCATGCTTATGATTTTGTTGGAATTGAGTGATACACTTACCCTTGTTCTTGAGTGAATATTCTTTTGTGAGTGGATTATGAGTGTTTGCTTGTTTTTGCGTATGAGATCCCGAGTTTTGACTCAAAGATGTACTCTTGTAGGTTTAGCATGTTTACTAACTTATTCTTACATTTGACATGGGCTTGTGAGAACTTATGCATGTTCATTGAGTAGACTATATGAATACTTGCACTTTCGATACCAAGACATTGCGTATTTACTTTGATTCTTAAGTTGATATGGCATGAGAGGATTTGAAGGTATGGTAGGATATTAGTACTAGATTATTTGCATTTTCATTTAGTTGCATTCATGCATTGCATTGCATTGGATTTTGTGGGTACATTCGCTGTAGGCCCTCACGAGACCTTACTCGTCCACTAGGGCTGCCTAGGGGTTTAAAGGGCTTGTTGCATATGCCAAATGCAACCGTGATCACCTACGGAAGTGGTACTAGTTAGTTAGGTAGAGTTAGTTGTTTATGCTTGAGGACAAGTATCGGTTTAAGTTTGGGGGTGTGATAAGTGGATTTTATATACAATTGGAGCGTTCCATATCGGCTTAAATTGATTGTTTTGGACTCAAGTTTGTTGTAGTTTTGATGTGTTTTGTGTAGTGTGCAGGTTTGCAAGAATGTTGATTAAGGTTGATGCTTCTATCATTTTTGGAGAATAAATTGATTAAAATTCGGATTTCTAAGACGGTTGCGCAGTCTACACTGTTTTGGACAAATCTGGAGTTCTAGAAGTCCATTTTCAGCGATCTTACTGCCCACGCGAAGCCTGGGAGATTTTATACAACTTGGGATAGGATTCCCACAAGCATATTGCGCCAGGTAGGAGCAATCTGCGCGACAAATAGACTGATGGGCGCAGGTTGCACGCGCGCGGTGCTGAAAAATTACAGTTTTTACTATTTTGGCCATATCTTGAGTTCTAGAAGTCCGTTTGAGGCCCGTAAGCAGTCCACGCGAAGATAACGAGATTCTCTATCATTATAAGGTGGTCCAGAGGTCCAATTACGTTTGGAACGTTCCAGAAAATCTGAAGAAAAGACAGCTGCGAATTTCCCTTTAAATCAGAATCAGTTTAGGAAACGTACTTCTATTATAATTCTGATTTGGTATTTTCTTGTTGGGCAAGATGTCTAGAGCCTATATAAACACATCCAACCCTTGTAAAATTAGATCATCTTCATTAGGAGTAGAACCATTACATATCAATTACTTAGGATTATTTGTATTTTTTCATACTTTGTTATTACCATGGTTTCATCAGATCCCATGATGACGAGAGGTTCGATTATGAACTAATCGTTGTCATGGGATTCTAACGGATTTATTTATGGAGCTTTAGTATCTTGATGCTTTACAGATCTGTGTGTGATGTATATCTGATATCCTTGTATGGTTGTGCTTTATGAATTTAGATGCGTCATGAACATCTAATTTGTTAATCTCTTGTGAAGCGAGAGTGGATCTTGAGATTTAGAACTTGCCATGCTAGCATAGGATAGGTTGATGTTTTAACATCATGATTTGTGGCATGATTAGAGATAATATGCTACCCTATGTGATCAATGTGGATAACTTGTTCTTCAACCGTTATGTTTTCAAATTCTATAGAGATATAGGGTCTAAGCATAATTGGTGTCTATTCATCTTCTATCTCTTTTGTGGATGTATGTTTAGTTTGGTATTCGTATACTGAGAAGTAGCGTATACTTGTTTCGTGTTATTCGATTAGATATCATAACCATTGCATATAGTGATTAAAGGCGTCAGATCTAAGCGAAGTATTTAATGAAGTTAGGATTCCATGGTTTTTCTTGCAGAAGTAATTAGATTTCAATTCTTTCTAGTTAGTTAATTTGTAGTTTTGTTAATTTGCTTTTTAGTTAATTTAGATAGTTAAAACCCATATTTGTTATTTGTCTTAGCAGTGCATAATAACCATACACTGTTGCATAGGTGCGTTTACTGAATTAAAACCATAACCAGATCTCTGTGGGAACGAACTTGACTTATATCTGTATTACTTGTGACCACGTACGCTTGCGTGATTTAGTGCAAACAAAAGTGCAGATGGTATACCTACCTATTATTGAGGTAACTATTTCTAACCCTCTTCCTACCAGTCAATCTCAAGGTTCTTTGCCATTGAGTGTTGCTATGGAGACTGAGACAGAGAACCCACAGTCTTCTACCCAAGTAACCAAACTTAAATCAAAATCCAAGTCAAAGAAACCAACCTCAAGTGCTTCCCAACAAGCACTTGTTGTAAAACCTACCATAACCTCTGAGGGGAGTGTTCAGGTGGAAGTGAGTGGTGAGGGATAGGGTGAACATCAAAGAAGCCCTAAGGATAAGGTTGGAGAGGTGAGTGTGTCCCAGCCTGGCCACATTGCAGTCTCCCAAAAGACTGTTAATGTTGAAAAGGATTTAAACACATCCCTAACAGCATCCTCTCAACAGGGTGTTGTTATTGAAAAGAGTTCCCAACCAAGAACATTGAACAAAAGGGGAAGGGACACTACTAGCCAAAAGTCTTTAACCAAAACATTTATCAGAAAGAAGAAACCTAAAGTTACTTTGGGTACACAAGGGTCACACACTGTTCAATCTCCTATGATTGAACCATCTCAGATTCAATTTGATGTGGCTCCAGCAAATGTGGAGTCACAGCCCAATTCTCAATCTCAAATCACACACACAACTCAAAATTCACCATCTCTATCTCTGGATGTGGACATGCCTTCCACATCACATGCAAATTCTCCCTCTTTACATCCAAGGGAGGAGCCCCACTCAAAACTTGTTGGTCATCATCTTTTAGATGATTTGTTGGGCCAACAGCCATTTCCTTCTGAAACTATGATTGAACCTGTGTCGCCTACTTTAAAATCATTCTGCACAGATTCTATCATAATTTCTCTATCAACTTCTATCCCTTATACTTCATCGATGAATATTTCTCATCCGTTGACAAGTGTTTGTTCACCGATGGATATGCTCAACATCGTTTATCCGTTGGTAGCTCCAACTACAGAATCAATGGGTACACCAAATCCATTGGTCAATGTATTCCCTGCATCCACAGCAGAAGTCACTCTTGTAGTTCAAACACTTCTAGGATTGTGGGAAGGGAGTGTCTTCACAGAGAGCGAGAGGTTGCTTTGTGAGCAGGCAAAAGGAGAGAATGTGAGTGAGGGGCTGGCAATTTCTTCCTGCCAGGTAAAAGGAGAGACTGAGAGTTCCACCTTAGTAGGTGAAGGTGAGGGTGTGAGAGGTGTGAGCCAGGGGGAGCCCCTGATGCAAAAAGAGAGAATATGAGAGAAAAGTAGGTACAGGAGCTATAAGGGTGGATGAAGCCATTGCCTGTGAGTTAATCGAGGTTGAGGATGCCCCTAGAACAAGTATCTGTCAACAGACATCTCAAAACGTCATTGATAGATCAGTTCTTGGAGCTGAAACCTTTACTCACCCTGTCCTTGACCTAAACTCTCAGGCTGAACAGGGCAATGTGGAGGCTGAACAACAGCTGAACTTGGTACAACACACAGAATCTATGCAAAGAGCCACAGATGCTCCTACCAAGCTGCCTCCAAGTGCTACTGAAGTGAGTCAGCCTGACTCTGAATTCACAGATGAAGGTGAAGAAGAAGGGCCTTCACAGCAACCTGGAGACTTACCAGAATGGCTAGTATCTCATAACTATGTCTCCAAGGATGCTCACACTGAGCTAGTAGTGCAGTATGGGAAGACTGCAGCTACTCTATATGATGCTGATCCTGCTATGAAGCTTGTGCAAGAGAACTTTCTGGCTACTCTCAAACTGCACAAGTGTCTTCTCAACCAAAGGGTGGTAGACAAAGATGAACTCAAGCTAGAAATTAAGAATGCTCTAGAATCTCAGCACAAAGACTTGGAGCTTCTCTTTCCACCCCGGACAATGCAGCAGCTTAATCAGAAGCTGAAGAAAGATGCAGAAATAGAAAAGAAAGTTGACAATCTGTCTGCAAAGGTTGATAAGTTAGAGCTTCAAATGAGCACCATTCTTGAAAATCAAAAACTCATTCTTGAAGCTCACAACAAACAAAATGCCCTCCTTTCCAGTTTGTTGACTCTGCCTACTACTCAAACCCTTGATGCTAACAAAAAGGGGGAGAAGTTTGGAGAAGAGAGGTCAACAAGTGAGGGGGAGCAAATTCATTCTACTTTACCTCCAACAGCTCCAGCAATTCAGTCTAGTGAGGAAGAACCATCCATTCAACCTGAAGACTCTATAGCCATGAGGCTGGCTACTGATCCTCAATTTTCCCAAGTACAAATTCCTCCCATGACCACATCAATCAGACAGGTACTAATCCCAGATTTTGTGCTTCCTAGATCTCTAGCCAGAGGGGAGCCATCTTACTTGTCTGAATTTAAGCCTGTGCTCAAGCCTAAGAAGTCACCTGTGAAGAAAAATGGTAAAAATACCATGAGAGTAGAATTTCCAATGCCAAAACCAGATGAATTCAAGCTAATGAGCAAATATCTTGCTGAAATGAAAGAGAAGGCTAAAGTTGATGTGGGACTCAAAGAGAATCTAACATTTATCTACAAAGAGGGAGTGGAAATTTGTGTCCCTGCAGGTTACCCTGACTTTGCAGTTGCTAAAGCTGAAGAAACTGCAAGGTTACTTCAAGCTGGTCAAATTGTAAGAAAACCTGCAGAATCTACTGAAAAGGAAGCTAGATTAGCTGATGAGCTTGTGAGAGAGTTAGAAGTAGAAATGGGGCAAGAGTCTGAAGAGGAAGAGGCCAAATTCAAGAAGAAGAAGAAAATGAACACAAAGTCTGCGTGCAAGAAAAGGAAAAGCATGGTTAAAATTCCTGCTAAGAGACCATTGAGCCCAGATTTAGAAGTTCAAGTTGAATCAGTACTACCTCAACCTACAGAACCTCCAACTCAGAACACTCAGGCATTCAACACCTTAGAACTTGTTAAGGAAGAACCTGTGGAATTTGATTTTGACATCAACAGCTTGGTATTTCCAAAAATCAGGCTCTCACCTGAAAAGAGGAGAACCAGAAGGAGGAAACAACCACCAGCTAGACCAATTCAATTCACTAAGGTTCCTCAAGCTACAAATGCTGCCACCAAGAAAGAAATGAGCTATATCTTGCACATGTTGAAGAATACTCAAGCATCAATTTCTTCTTGAATGATGTGGATAATGTTAGTGCTGCAGAAAGGACAGTCAGGCTTCCAAGAAGGTTAATTTTCACCTATAAAGGAGGGAATAGTGTAGCCTGGCCCCTAGATCAAGTGTTAAAAGAAGGGTACAACAATGTTAGTCAGAGAGGCATGCCTGTATACATCTAATAACAAGCCTAATTGTTTGTAATGCTTTGCATTACTTACATGACCTCTTAACTGAGGGAACCTCTAGTTGTAGAGTTTCTATTTGTATTGTACTTGTAGTAGGCATCAAATCCTAGTTGTGTAACTGTACTTATAGAGTCTAGAATAATGCTTGAAAGAAGTTCCAAGGTTCATGCCTCAAGCAAGAAGATAAAGGCTGCCAAATAATCACAGTTGGGATTTGAAGAAATGAAGAATTTGCCTAAGTACCAATTCGAGAAGTATATTTGTCTATTCGAGAAGTCCAGCATTCGAGAAGTCAGGGATTCGATATCTCAAGACACTATTCGATATCTCTGTATATACTGTTCGATATCTCATTCGATATCTCAGAGATTCGATATGTCTATGTACTCTATTCGAGAACTCAGGAAGTCAACAAGTCAAAGTAGTATTCGAGTTCTCAAGGAGTCAACAAGTCAAATTTCCATTCGATATCTCAAGGACTCAGAAAGCTATTCGATATCTCGAGGATTCGATAAGTCAAATGTTCTATTCGACAACTCAAGGAATCCTGATGGAAAAGAGCTATTCGAGAAGTGGTTCGATATGTCAAAATAACAGTGTTCGAGAACTCAGAGTTATCGATCAAGTCAATTCTAGTTCTCGAATCACTTACTTAGTCACTTCTCGAATACATTCTTGGAGACAAAATACTAAAGAAATTGTACAAGTCAGAAACCTGCAACAAGCCAATGCACTTTATGGACCACAATCTGTAACGTGCTCTGGAAAGCCTACAAGGAAGCTTGGAGAGATATAGAAGAGACAAGGAGCTAAAGAAGTGGATCTAAACAGGCTTTGCAAAGTCAAATCTGTAACCGTTTGGACACTTACTCAAAAAGGATAGACAGACTAGAAAGTAATTTGTTTAGCTACCTTATTTGCAGTAAGTAGGCTGTATCCATGTTCTATAAGGACACAGCATCACTTCGGAACTTAGTAACTTTGTGAGTCAAGTAATTAGCAAAAAAAAAAAAAAACTTTGTGAGTCAAGTTTTTCATAAACTAAGCTGTATCTCTCTGAGAAAAACGAAGCTGAGAATACTATCATTTGTATTCACAGATTGTAGCAACCTTTATCTAATAATACATTATATTAAAGTGATATTATGTTTTGTGTTATTCTTTATCCGCACCTTCAATCTTGCACACACAAACACTCTTGCTACATAGACTCGAAGAAGAAAAAGTTCGAGAATCCATTCACCCCCCCTCTGTATTCTCTTATCGTATTCAATACTCAACAAGCAAACTCTGGAGGATTTTGTCCTTAATGAAGAAAACTGGAGGATTCACTCCAGAAGCAAAAGGAATAATCTTCAAAAAGGCCAATGAATTGAGAAATAGCCGGACTTCAAAGGAGGGTTTGCCCAAGACACTGAACATTCCATATGAACCTGGCAAGAAGGTTCACTTTTTTCCTTACTGGATAGTGGAATTTAGAGATGATCAAAATTGTAGAAGATTCTTCAGGATAGAAGATCAGCTGGAAAAAGCTAGCAATGAGTACTTGCAATACTTAATGTCTATGCTGGATCCAAATCACTCAGAAGAAAAGATCATCTACAGATATTTGCAAAATCAGCTTGAGTCAAACAGAGAGAAAATCCATGGTTCGAGGACTGCAAGGGGAAGAAAGCAATGATATGCTCATACTAGAGGAGCATCCCTTGTAGAAGTATGATTCTACACTTAACTCAGTTCATTTCTTCGAAATTTTGTAGCTTGTGCAACTCATCTATTTTTGTTGAATATCATGATCCTTGCAAAAGTGTTTTGTTATCATCAAGGTCCTTAATTTATGGCTGTAGTTCTATCAGTCATAAATTGGGGGAGATTGTTAGGAATTATGTTGTCCTTGATGATATACACCCATAAAACACTTTGAAAAACATATGAGCACAAGATTAAGTTTTGTAACTTATCAACGGATACCCAAGCCATGTACATCCGTTGATGAGGCAGCTTATCAATCGATAAGTCTGTAGCATACCTTGTATTTAAGTTTGAGTTTGTTGTTGAATATCATAGTTGCTAGAAATCCTAAGTCATGTTGACTATCAAAGGATATACAGAATAGGGTAGCTAATTGTATATAAGCTGTGCTATGTAATTCTGTATAAGTGAAGTGGTGATCAACGGATGAAGATTCTATGTCAACGGATATGGTATTCCCAGCAAGAAGAAATCAACCTATCGATCCATGTCTACACCAACGGATAAAAGCTTCAATCAATAATGTCTTGGGATTAGAGGTTGATGGCGACTTGACATGCTTGACAGATCATATGGGTTGATGAACTTAAAAGAGGTATGGAAACCAGTATTGGAAACGAAGAAGAAAAAGAAACATTCCTTGTTCTCACAAGCAATTTGGCTGGTAAATCTAGTGCATATCTGTCCAAGACAATCAGACAAAATTGCATCACATGGAGACGAGGAGTGGCAGCAACCCTGCAGGATACTTTGACTTGAAAGATTTGTTTATTTTTTAGGGTTTGTAATCTTGGAGTAATATATATACTTCAAGAGTAGCATAGCTAAAACAGAGAAGAGAAACACTGAGCAAAAAGCTATAAGCATTAGGTTCTCTTGTAATAGTTTTAGCCTTGTATTCGCAGCTGTGTACTCAGTTTACACAGAGAAGTTTCCTTCAATACAACCCTCAGGTGGAGTCGTGAAAAACCCCACCTGAAATTTTTAAGTGTGTTGTGCATCTGTTCATTATCTGTTTCTTTACATTTTAGTCTTCAACTTGTCCATCTGTTTCCATTGAAATTATAATTGTTGTTGTGTTTAAAATTCGAAAGAATTTTAAAAGATTGTATTCAACCCCCCCTTCTACAATCTTGAAGGGTGCTACTGGGAAATAACAGAATTAGAGTAGTATTTCTGCCCATAATAATTAAGTATGACTTAGTTATTAATTAAATAATAGAAATTCATTTTATTATTTAATCCTATACCTACAAGGGTTGGGCTTTGCTGTTATGGGCCTATTAATCAGTCATTATAAATAGATAATGATAGGTTAATTAGTCATTACGTTTTTGGGAAAAAACCTAGAAGAGTAGCAGCAAAAAGGAGGCAGATCTTGAATAATCAAAGGAGGCAAGAAACAGTAGCTGATTCTACAATGGAGGCTGAGTACATTGCAGCTTGTGAAGCGGCTAAGGAGGCTGTTTGGATTCGAAAATTTATTACTGATTTGGGAGTGGTTCCATCGATTGCAGATCCCATTGATCTATACTGCGATAATAATGGGGCCATTGCATAGGCTAAAGTAGAGTAGCAGCAAAAAGGAGGCAGATCTTGAATCATCAAAGGAGGCTAGTACATCCATTTCGTGTGCTCGTGTGGATACCAAAGAGGTGTTTTCCGAGAGGTAGACACAAATCGTGAAAGCTAGGATCTCCGTTGAGTTCGTGAAAGTAAAGCTCTTTTAAAGGTATGATTCGTTATCACCATAATCTATCCGTAATTATACATGGATCCTGGTTTGGGTTTCGAAAATTTATTGTTTTATTTACGTTTATCCGTTGCGTTTTATGCCTCGGAATCCAACATTAATAACATATAAAATTAAAAAAATTAATATAATTATAGATATTAAAAAAGGAAACGTATGTGCGTTGCACGGGTTATAAGCCAGTAATATTAAAAAAAATATTAAAATTTTGGTAAGTACTTAATTTTTACTTAATTATCCTACTAAATTATTTATATATACTATGTTATTAAAGACGAAATATTAAAAATTTGGTATATATGGCCTATCTTTATAAGTAATTATTCTTACTTAATTATTTATAGTTATTACATAATTACCTTTACTTAATTATTTATAATTACTAATAATTAATTAATTTCTCTTTTAAGGTAAAACATGTTAATTTTTATATTTTTTTTAATAAGTTATAAATTTTCTTTTTCAGGTAAATACATTATATTTCTCATTTTTCAAAAACATTACGGACAATTATTTTTAATAAAATAAAATAATAATATTTTAACTACCAACCAATTACCTTTTTACTTAAAAAACTTTACATTTCAATATTTTCTAACTAAAATTTCTTTTTTTACAATAATATCACCGGAGGTTTTATTTTATAAAATAAAATAATAATAAAATATTTACCAATATTTAACCGATTACCTTTTTTAGCTAAACATATTTTCAAACTAAAATTTCTCCTTTTTTAGTATCATGAGAAATATATATATAATTATTATCAAATCATATCATTTAAAAATTTAAACTTACAAAATTTAATTCAAATTAAATAAAAAAAAGCATGCAATAATAATAAAGTTTAAAGTGGTTAATTTAAGAGAAAATGCCCAAACTACACCACTTTTGTGATCCACTTGCCCAAAATACCGATATGCGCTGAGGGTCGCCCTTTTTGCCCACGGGATATGCATCCTGGGCATGCGTGGCCTGGGATGCGCACTCCTTGAATGCGTATTTCGAGTCACGTATCCCCAGGATGCGCAATGACGTTAGCTGACATCATTGTTACAATTATTGCTCCGGTTTTCTCTCTTCCTCGAAATCGTCCTCTCCGTCGCCTTCATTCAGATCTCCCACCTCCGACTACCTCTACCATATCTAAGGACATCAAAACAAATCCCAAGCCTTCCTCTCCATTTTACCTTGTTCATTTGTTGATTTCCGGCCCCGCAGGGGTGTGAACAGACCAACCGAAAGACAGATCGGAGAAAGAATATTCGATTTTGGGCTTTCAAATCCGGAAAACAAAATGTAAAAAGAATGGTACTATGTTGTAGAGGGTGAAAAGCCGATTAATTTGGTGTATGGTATTGTAGTGAAAAATTGCTGGAAAGGGGCGAACAAACTCGTCGAAGTTTCGACCAAAATTCGTCTCCGACGATGACTGGGACGAAGGTGAACAGTACTTGGCATACACATATTGGACATGCGTATCCACAGACACGCATGTACGACATGCGTATCCCCTGTTACTGTTCATGAACACAGAGACAAATTTAACAAAGTCCACGCCATGGCAACATGGGTGGTTCAAGGCCACGCAATTTTGAAATGCGTATACCCTATACGCAGGTCCAAAATGCGTGGCCCGTGGGTAAAAAAGGTGGACGCATTTGCACATAGGTATTTTGGGCATCTGAAATTAAATGGTGGGTATTTTGGTTTTTCACCCTTAATTTAATATTTAAACATTTAAAAAAAATTAGATCCAATATTTTAATCTTAAACACTATCATATATGTTTAATTCAAACATATATTCTGTTATTCTAGTTATGGAAATAAAGTGTTGACATGTCAACATGATTTGGTCAATCGTAATTGAGAGATTATAGGAGTTTGAATATGTTTATCTTGAGCAGCAAGAATAAGATAAGAGATAAGATGATATCAAATCATCGTTCTTATCCTTAGGATGTAATGTTTTTTTTAATCATCAAATCATCTCATTTAAAAGTTTATAGTATTACAAATAATAATAATGAGGGACTCTGTATTATTATTACAAATAATAAGACTCTTGTGTTAGGAGAAAAGCTAATAATATGTATACTGAGTGTTTAACAGAGAGGAAAACTCATCTTCTCAATGATATAAAAATAATATGATTACATTGTTTAATGGTTAGTTTTTTTTCTTATTTAAACAATGTAATCATATTATTTTTATATCACTACTAATTAATCTATATATATATATATATATATATATATATATATATTATAATGCCAGAAGATCGGAGAGTCTTTCACTCAGAACCTTCAAAATATTTTTCTTAATTTTTCACATTTTTTTAATTTTTTTAATTTTTTTATTAAAATAATTTTCTTGCAATTAATAGCATTTTAATTAGTCATTAATTGTACCTATTAAACTTATATTAAAAACACTTTATTTTATACTTAATATAGAATTTTAGCAATCTTTATTAGAACCTTATAATTATTAAATTAATATAAAATATTAATTATCTAATTAAAAGTACATTGATTTCAAGGTAAAACGATAAAATAAAATTATTAATATTTTCAATTTCTAATCTTTATTCAAATTTGATGTAATTTTTATCGGCAATAATAAATAGATGATTTAATATTTCGATTAATTCGTAATCAGTGACCATGAGAATCATGATAAGATACGAAAGTATATAAAATTTTCAGTTAACATCTACAATTTAAATACACGCAAAATGTATAATTTACTTTTACACATGAATAATTACACAGGGGGTGTGATCAACTCGATTAAATTGAACCAATCCAACCTTTTTCTTTAACGATTAAATCCATGGAAAAAGTTATAAATTCATTGTTTCATTATATTGTGTTGGATTAAATTAATATTCTAACAACACAAATTCTTTTACTATTACTAATCAATTAATCATGCATGTATGTTATGAGACGGGCATCGGCGTTTAAGAAGTTAATTAGTTATATTTAATATTTTATAAATTTTTATTAAAATAATTATGTTGACATTATAATTTGTTATGAAAAAAAGTAAGACCTTTATGGAGTTGATGAAGTTGATAATATGTTAGAAGATATTCATTTTGTTTGTATAATTAATTTTAAACGACTTAGCGTTTGTTGAGATTCCAATGATTTTTAAATTCATTTTTATTGGAGATAGAAAATAATTACATGTACATATTAATTATAAGATTTAATATAAATTATTACAATATGTGAGTACCATTTTGAACATGGGTCCATGAATTTAAATCTAATATTACATACAAAAAAATTCTTATAAATGCTCAAAAAAATTAATCAAATGAATAAATACGGGTCTCGGATCACTCCAAGAAATATGAAGCATGACTTACAAAATATATTTGAACTCTGTTTTGGTTTTCATGCAACCAAAGTTATTGACATGTTAAGTCAATCACACCTCTTATCACATTTACATTTTTCTTCTTTTTTTCATCATACAAACAAATTTATCAACAAACTAAGCAATCACGTCTCTCATAATGCCATTGACAGCAAAAATGATACAAAAATGTTACTTTTACTTATCCATCGTTGAACTTTACAAATGTTTATCAATATTGGATTTCAAAAGCATTTTTTTATGCAACAAAATAAGTGTCGTCAGTATCTTCGAAAATATTATTATTAATACTTAAGAGTTTAACTGAAACATGTTTCATTTTTGCTAATTCTTTTCTCTATAATTCTGTAACATTCAAATTTAGTAACATTTTACACAAGTTCCAATTAATCATATCAACTTTCAAATAATAAAACTTAACGTACAATGATGTTATAAATACGATTTTTAAAATATTTTCGTGTCACGCGTAGCGCAGCTTTGTTACCTAGTCTATATATAATAACAGGAGATCGGAAAGACTATCACTCAGAAACTTCAAAATATTTTTTTAGATTTTTCACATTTTTTATTTTTTTATTAGAACAATTTCCTTGTATTTAATAGCATTTTAATTAGTCATTAACAGTACCTATCAAATTTATATTAAATACACTTTGTTTTATACTTAATATAAACTGTAGCAATCTTCATTTGAACATTATAATTAATATATTGATATAAAATACTCCCTCCGTCCCGATTTAATTGTCCACTTTACTTTTTGCACGTATTTTAAGGTGCAAATTAAACATAGCTCCATAATTTTTTTAAAATTTTCTTTTTCTGAATAACAGTTTAGATATTGAATTTTTATTTAGAAAAAGAAAATTTGAAAAAAAATTAATGGAACTATATTTTATTAGCTCCTTAAAATGCGTGCAAAAAGTAATGTGGACAATAAAACTGGGACGGAGGGAGTATTAATTGTCAATGTAGAAGTACAATTATTTCAAGGTAAAACGATAAAATAAAATTATTTATATCGTCCATTTCTAATCCTTATTCAAAATTACTGCATTTTTTTCAGTAACAATATAAATAGATGATTTTAACTTTTAAATAAAATCACTGTTGGTTACTGTTGTAGGGAGAATTTCGTTACAACACGAAATTGGAGGTTGCTGGAATCACGGAGCAAAATACGGATATTTTGCTAAGAACATGAAGAACACGGGAGGAGATTGGTGTTTGTTTGTGGCTGATCTTGTTGATAGATAGTCAGGGGTGAGCTGAGGCGTATCCAAACAAGGTGCCTACGTACCCTATTTATAGGGATCAAGCCATACGTAGTTCTTGGAGAAGAAGTTACCTAGGCGGGCTAGGGTTTTAAGAGATAAGCCATAGTCCAAGCCCACTCGTTTAGGGCTGACGTGGCAGTGAGTCATCAACCCTATCCATGATCCATGGCCCAAAAGGAGGAAGCCTATGGTCTCGCACGGATAGAGTTGGCTAGTAGAGAAGTAACAAGGGCCTTGCATGCGACCTCGAGGGATCTGGCCATGCGAAGCGAACCCTAGTGTCCAGCTACTCATGCGACCTCGAGGGGTCAGGCCATGAGCCTTCCAGAAAAGAGAGAGATAGCGATCCCCGGGTTACGACCCCCGTAGATGCGGCCTCGAGGATGAGCGGCGTTAGAGGCGCAGAGGCCTAGCGTGAGAGGCGTAGAGGCCTAGCGTGAGAGGCGCAGAGGCCTAGCATGAGAGGCGCAGAGGCCTAGCGTGAGACACCTTGAGTAGTAGCAGGAGGTCATAGTGAGGCGACCCCTAGGGCGAGATCATGTCTTCGAGAGATTGTCTTCAAATAATATGATGAGATAAAGGCGAGGTGATCCCTGACCGGGCCTCACGCCTTGTTGATCCTTCTTCAATATTTAAGCCCATTAGTAGATAATTGAGCCCATTAAGAGAGGTGGTTGAGCCCATTAAGAGAGGTGGGCCCCTTGTATAGGCATTTGAGCCTGTTTAGGATCTATGCCGAGATTCGGACATAATAACTACCCCCCGATTCCATATTGCCATTATGAATGCAATGTGGAATCAATTAAAGTGACGCCTTCCAGTTGATGCGAAGCCATGTGTATGTTAGTGATGGTGACCTCGGAGGGTTCTTCCAAGCACAATATGGTCCTGCAGGGATCTTGTGAGAGGCGACCTCATAGGGCCTCGCGGCACTACACCATAAAAGGCCTACGACCACATTTAGAGCCTATGTTGCCTTTGCCATGCATGTTTTTGGCTAATACAACATTATCATTTTCATGTTGCCTTAGGCAGAAAAAATATGTTGGCATAGACTAAAAATGTTTACATGTTTCCGTAGGTATGAAATTGTGTTGCCATAATTTTGCAATGAACAAAATTTTATATTTTCTACTAAAAATAAAAATTTTAACCTTTTCTCACATGAAAATTAATTTTTTTGGATAAAAATAATAAAATTATTTTTATAAAAATCTAGAATATTCCACTAGAGAGTGAATATTTCACTAAAAATGTTAAAACATTTTAAGATGTGTAATTTTATTTTTATATTTATTAAATATTATTAAACAAAATTTTTAAAATAATTTTTTAATATATTTTAATATATCGAGAAATAAAAAATATTTTGTTTATTATCATTTGCAAATTAAAAATATTTAAAAATATATAATATTTTATAAAATTTATAATAGAATTTAACCTATTTATTGAAATTTTAATAAATAATATATTTTAATAAAAATATAAAAAATATTATTTATACCCACTATTTAAGAAAACAAATGAAAAATAGAGTGCTACTTAAAAAAAATGAAAAATGGAGTGAGAGGGAAAAAGACCGCTCTTTCCAAATATTTCATGAACCAAAACACCCCGCCCTTTATCTCTCTTCAATATCGCCCTTTATCTCTCTTTATCTCTCCATGCCTCTCTCTCAGTTACTGCCTCTCTCTCCCTCTTGTTATCTCTTTCCATCTCTCTTTTCTCTCTTTATATGCATAATCTATACATACATAAAAACTACAGTACTACACCGATTTTATCTTTCTTCGATGGAATGGAGCTGATTTTGAATTTTCAATTGGAAATTAGGGCTTAAGTTCGGGTTCAATTTGGGGCTTTAGTTCGGGTTCATAACTAGGGCTTCGATTTCTGGATTGGAGGTACAAATTATTTCTTTTCACGCAATACTCTCTCCTTTAATTTCATTATTATTTTGTGTGTATGGTTATATATATTGTTTCGTTTTGTCTACGTTTTGATTGGCAGTGCCTGTGACATGTGATTTAGGGCTTGGATTTGTTTCGTAGGGGCCTTCAGTTGTCTTGTATTTGTCCACTATTTTCTACTTTCTTTTTAATTTTTGTTCAATTAAAGAAGTCTCCTATACTGTGATTGGTCAGAAGTTTGTTATTTGGACTTCTAGAAAAGTTGTTGATGGATTATAATCGTAGTGTGGATTTTAGTAGCAGAAGTGTATTGGTCTTTATTTCTGTAAAAGGTAATTCTTTCTGTTAAACTAATGTGTCTTTCTGTTGAACTTTTTTCAATTTAAGAGGTCAATCACTTTGATTAATTAGAGTTTATCTTTTTTCAGGGCTTAATTAGGGCTTCAATTAAGTTGGGCTTTTTAAGGTACTTTCACCTTCTCTTTTTAAGTTCCTCTTTGGTTTAATTAGTTTTGTGTCCAGATATATGTAGATGTGTATATTAAATTTTGGGTTAATTTGTTTTGAGATGCTGCAAGAGGAGCTCGATTTGGGTTTTTGCATCTTATTGGCCACATGGGTGGCATAGGAGGTGGATTTCTTGCCACTGTAATGGCTGGACATGAATTCTGGGGTATGCCAGGATGGAGTTTTATTATTCACAAACCTAGTTTTATAACTACTCTTTTGCCCATTTGCATTATTCAAGAAAATATGAGTAAAGAAGAGTTTTTGAAGATCCAGGTACCCATTTTAATTTCATTTTTTTCATGTTTTTACATGCCCATATTGTATAGTGTTACCTTTTCAATGGTTTTGCTTGTTACCAACTCTACCTCACTGGATTGCATTTTAATTTGTATGTTGTTTGGCTATGTTTTTGCACATACAGACTTGTGTCCTCAAAGTTAACATACACTATGATGGCTGTAAGCATAAAGTCAAGAAAATCTTATAGAAAATTGAAGGTATATTTATGCTTTACTCATTCCAGACACCTAGAATCATGAGTTTATAAATATAGATACTCAATTATTCTGATATGTGTGTACCTATGTGTGTAATCTCATTATGTTGGACCATATAGTATATGTAACTGGAGAGAATTGATTCTGATTTGTATGTATTTATTTGTACTTAAATTGTCAAATTTGTTAGGGATGCTGAAGTTTGATTTTGACTGCTTGAAATACTAAGGCTCTGTATGTAATAACCCTAACTTTAGCAATGCTACAGTGATCACATGAATAGTGAATTTTGGGGATTTAGAGAGATGGTATGCAGGTATGCTATAATGGAAACAGGAAATGAATAAATAGAAACCATATTAGTGTTGTACTACGAAAATAAGTGACTCGAAATGACAATGGATTTCAGAAATTCCTGAATATGGATTTTGAGGATTTTGATTTCGAATAAGCTTTGATTGGATATTAAGGGGCATGGAAATATTAAAGGAATTATATATTGAGGAATTAGAAGATTTAGATTTAACCAGAGGATTATTAAGTTAAGAGAATACCAAAGGAAATTGGATTTGTAAATGATTTCAAAAAAAAAAAAAACCACTGAGATAATGAGGTATATTCGAAACGAACCACAATTAGACGAGTATGGAAACCAAGCAACCAAGATTAGTAATATAACGAGGATACATACCATATTATTTACCAATGTGATGGGCATTTTACTTAGAAAATTTAGAAAATAAGAGATTAGAGCATCCAAGTGGTGTCATTAGCCATTAACTTGTTTTTAAGGGTAAATTAGTAACTTTGCAAGGTGTTAACCACAAATATCTTCACAAGCTTCCACAAGACACTAGAATGATCAAGATTAAAGGAAGATAAGATAAAAAATTAGGAGAAAAATCTCTCCCCATCTTCCTCATTACTCCATTTCTCTCATTTCCACAAACTGCCCAGCTAGAGCAAGGAGGAGAAGAAAAATCATATTTCCATTTCTAGCCATGATAAAATCACCAAATTTGAACCACAACCTCTCCACTCCATGGGCATTAGTCGATCCAAATTTCATAGCAATCCAAGTAGTGTAGCCTAGGCAAATCATCTCCCCAATTTGAAGAACCAAACTGTCCAGGATTGTTCACAGGTTCTGTGATGATTTTCAAACGGCCATATCTCCTTCATTACTCAATTGAATTTTGTGTTCTTTATATGGTTGGAAATCTGGTGAGATGCTCTAAAACTCTCATTTAGAAGTCTCATTCAGAAAACCTAGGTAAGGGCCTCGTTTTTCATGATCTTTAAGTCGGGTTCTAATAATTCCGAATTTCTAACTTTGTTTTCTTCAATTCTTTTGATCATCCAAGCTTACCCAAGGCTATACAAGGACTATACAAGGTTTAGAAAGCTATTACACACATCAAGGAAGGTATATTACTTGAGACCCTAACTTGAATTATGAGTTTATGGTTGATTATGCTTAGTTTAGAAGTTAAGTTGTATAAAGCATGAAATCTTGATGATATGGTTGTTGATATGTGTTTTAAGTTGAATATGGAAGGAGTATGTGCTTGTAACCATGGTTGGTAAGGTGACCACATGGTGTAGGTGATGGTGTATAAGGTGGATGATTGATTTGGAGGAGTTTGATTTTGGAAAGTATGAAAATATAGCCGTTATAATGTCCGATTTTCGTTAAACCAAGAAACTGCCCTGTTTTGGACCCCGTACCCGTACGGTAGGTTTCTGTCCCGAACCCCAAATGACCATGATGAGATAGAGCTTGGTTCATAGATCGTTTTGATATAAGGTGCGTAAAAATCTGATGAACGGTTTAGGAGAAAAGTCAGTTTTAGTGAAAGACATTCGAAAACCGAGAAAACGTAATTGTATCAACTTTGAGGCTAAAGTTACCATACTTAGACATTTTTATAAGTCACGAAATTTTGGGATAGTGTAGTAGGATGGTCAGAGGACCCTTTACAGTTGACCTTGCATTAATGTATTCGGACATCTTGGCTTATCACATCACATCATTGGCTAATAAGCACTTCCATCTCCTCCCTCTTCTCGAGCTTGAAACGTAGGAGCCACTTTGTATGGATCATCAACCAAAATTTGAGAAAGATCTTCTTGGACAACTATCATCATGTCAACCTTGTAATAGGTAGTCTTGAGCAAAGAAGCCTTGTAAGTAGAGGCTAGATCGAGAGCAAATTTATCAATACATGGTAGCTTAGTCACAGGTTGTGGAAGAGAAATAACAATTATCTCTGTATTGCTTTCCTTTGTAGCCTCATCATCAGTCACATTGTTCTTGGTAGCAGCAACATCATTGATCTTGTCATCGGTGGCATACTCCTTCTCTTTATCAATGGCCTCATCATCAACATACATGGAGAAACTATCATATTCCTGATCGCTTGTGAGATTGATAGCAATCAGGTCCTCTTCGGATCGAATAGATGATGATGGTAAATAGTCGAGCTGCACTGTAGTAGAAGAGTTAGCCAACTGTGCAATTTGAGATTCAATCGCCAAACTTTGAGTTTCTAATTCTTTGATCGCCTCGGCTTGTTCTTCAGAACTCTTTAGCAGTTTATTCAAGATATCCCACATCTCATTTGTCTGATCAGCTCGCACATCTACGCTGGGTTGAGAAACATGTAGATTTTCTTGTAGAGGAGGATATTGATATTCTTGCTGTGGAGGCTGTTCATATGACTGATAATATTGTTGCTCAAACTGTTGCTGATTATGATATGAAAAATTTTGAGCACCATTATCCTGGTAGTAGAAATCTGGTTGATTCACGCATTCTTGATCAAAAGTGTTTGAATACTGATTGTACCCATATCATTCTTCAAAAGAATTCATTTGTCCCAACTGAGCACTCGGAGAATTATAGACATTGTAAGAGCATTCAAAACCATAGTGACCCTGCACACCGTAAATTTGACAGAAGTTGTAAGTTTTAGGGGCCACTTGTGACATCTTATTGATACTCATTGGACGTATAGTGGGCTCTGTAGTCTTTGACATGGCAATCTCTCGAGTATGTGCCTCTACTAGGGAAGATAAGAGTGCAAAAGTATCAACTTCACCCATTGCAAACCTGTAGACACTCAACAAAGCCAAGAAAACGTAAAATCTGCCTCAATTGGAACAAAAGTTCCAATGAGACAATGGAAATAAACTAAACAACTAAATTAAAATCAATAGAAAATCGCTGTCTCCCCGGCAGCGGCGCCAAAAACTTGATATGTCAAATTATACCTAACCGCAAGCGCACGGTGTCTATTGCTAGTACAAATGGCAAGCGGGTCGAATCCACAAGGAGACAGGTTCTACTAATTCCTTTTCAGTTATCGCTAATTGTTTCAAGGGTCATACGAATATGTGAAATTATTAATTAAATAATTAAACTAAATTAACACTAATTAAACAGATGATAAACAAATTATTTAAAACCTAGGGCAATCAGGTCCACCATGCTTACACAATTGGCTCTTAAGCTAAAACAATCAATGTGATCCTATAACTAGAGTATGTTAATCTCTTTCAAGCATTAACACTCTCGAAACATTCAACACAATTAACTACTTTTAGTAATTCAATCAATTAGGTAATTAGAGTCAAGTTAATCTCTTCCAAGAATTAACGCTCTCAGAAATCCAATGATGCTTCCGCACTCAAATTCAATTCTGCTAATCGTATGTGTGCCTCTAGTAAGTAAATCTCTCGATCCATACCCCTATTTGCATATAATTAATCCATGATATTGGCCAATTACACAAATTAATGATTAAAACATATCAATCAGAATTAACCATAACCAATCAAACCACTATGAAAATCATGCCAATATTAGTGCAAACATGGCTTCCCTTTAAGCCCTAGAAATAACTACTCGCTAATAATTAAACAAGTAAAACAACTAGTAAAACAAGAAAACATAATTAAACTAATAAGAACAAAGAAAAGATTAAGAGAACAAAACCTTCAAACTTCAATGTTGTCACCCAAAAGAAGAGTCATGGTGTTTCTCTACATCTCCAACTAATAATACTAATCTACTCTAAACTATATTATCTGATCTAATATTACATCCCTAATAATTTTTACATCCTCAATAATTTGTCCCAAGATGTGTTTATATAGCCTCTTGATTTAGCCTCCAAGCAATTGCCTTCTTAGAGTTGGAATAGAAGATGGCAAGTTTCCCACTTCAAATTGAATTTCTGGAAGCTGCTGGATTTTCTTGTAAAATTCGTAACTTATTTTTCTCCTCTGTTTGTGGGATCTTCCAACTGGATTTTGCTTACTGGACCACCTCTGAATTAAAGATAATTCCACAAGCTTCGCGTGGACAGTAAGATCGTCAAATTCTGACTTCTGGAACTCAAGATATGGCCCAAATAGTGCAGGCAGCCCGTATAGCCCAATAATACGAATTTTCTCCTATTTTATCTCAAAATAGCTCTTTTTGCTCCAAATCCTTCCAAGTCATGAATTCTTTATTTCCTACAATAAAACAATAAAATCTATTAAATAAAAATCCAAATAAATGCAAAACACAATAAATATGAGAATAAAATCATCTAAAATATATATAAAAATATACTCTATCAAACATCCCCACACTAGGCATTTGCACGTCCTCGGGCAAATAAGTGAAATAAAAACTAAGTCCTAACAAACATCACTTTCGTATATGACACGATTGCATTGAGCATATGCAATAAGCCGTTAAACCCCTAGGCAGCCCTAGTAGGACGAGTGTTGTCTCGTGAGGGTTTATAGTGAATGTACCCACAAAATTCATCTAACCATGAAAAAGATCAATGCTAACACAACACCACACACACAAGTCCTCTCATGCCACATCAACTTAAGAATTAAAGCAAACATACGATGTCTTGGTGTCGAAAGTGCAAGTATTTACGTAGTCTACTCAACCAACATGCAGAAGGTCATAAAAATTCATGTCAAGTGTAAAAATCGTTGGTAATCATGCTAAGCCCACAAGAAATACATCTTTAAGTCTAAACCTGGGATCTCCTATGCCAAAATAAGTAATAACTCACCTTTCACTCAAAAACGAATATTCACTCAAGAACAAGGTTAAGTGTATCACTCAATTCCAACAAAATCATAAACACAACTTGACACTCGCAATCAATCTCACTCTCAACACAACATACATCACTGATGACAATCAAAAGGTCTTTATTCGGGTTGTAGCGTGGGCTAGGGACCAGGTATGTCAAGTAAAGCTAAAACAGGTTAAATGTCAAAAGCTAGTACCCAACAATATAAATAATTCCATTCCCTTTCCATCTTCCCCACACATAAGATTTTCAATACCCCTTTCATAATAATTTGACTAGTCGAATGAAGAAGGATCATACAAACATAAGAATGCTCTCAAATTTATTCATTTTTTTCTATTTTTTTTATATTTTTTTCTGTTTTTTTTTCTGTTTTTTTTTCTGAGAGCCAAGGAATAAGCACAATGATCCATAGATATTTTATGAATTTCGACTAACAAGCATCAACCAAAATCAATAATTCCCCAAAAGTATGATCATCAATAAAACCCCCTTTTATGAACACCTTATTACTCCCTTAAGCACGATACTAGCCTTTGACAATTTAGGTTCAAATTTAATGTAAGGCCAATAGAATAAAAAGGATAATGACAAGTAATGTGATGTGTCACCGAAAGAATAGGATTAAGCTCAACGGGTTAACTAATTGATCATGTTTAAAAGGTGTGGAAATATGGGAAATATGAGGTTAAACCTAAGTGCCTTTATCATCTCATCATCAAGTAATGTCATGCATTTCAAGAAAGATCTCAAGTAAGTGCTAGCAATGTAAACAACATGTGGACACTCAAGCAAACGAAAAATCATGCAAACGATATGCATATAGGCTCAAAACTCACTTGGTGTGACAAAACATAATCAATCCCAAGTAACAAGACTCTCTAACGCACCTACTTGTACTCAAAGCATGTAAATCAAGTCATCTTGCACATATTCATGTCATTCTAATCACTTACAACATCCAATTAAGTCTACCAGCTTCAACTTGCTAGTGAAAGCGTGTGCACAAGAACAAAGCACGTCATTTCTCATACAAAAGCGTCAAGAACACAAGAATTCTACGCATGCATGGGTGTATCAAGCAAAATACAACAACTAATCAAATTGCATGGCTAGAATTATTTTTGGTATTTTTCAATTTTTTAATTTTTTTTTAAATCATCGAGAACTCATCCCCACAATTAAGCGGTTCATTGTCCTCAATGAACAATTATATAAAAGAAAAGAAAAAAAATATATACAAAAAAAAAATTCCTAAATACAATACAAAAATAATAAAGAAAAATAATAATAATAATAATAATAATAATAATAATAATAATAATAATAATAATAATAATAATAATAATAATAATAATAATAGGTTTAGAATTTTGGAAGAAAAGATGGGAGGTTTTGGAATTGAAATAGGAAAAGAATTAGGTGTAAAGGTGATTAAATAGGGGTATAAATAGAATGGGGGTGTAGAATTTTTTTTTTATATATAACAGCTCGCACAAACTGAACAAACACACTGAACAGGAGGAGACACACGCTGATTTTTTTTTTTTTCTGATTACACGCGCAAGCAGCGCGCGTGGGGGGGGGCAACTTGCGGCCAGAGCAGATGCGCCAGCGCAAGCTGCGCATCCGGGGCGCAATTTGCGTTTCATCTAGTAACACATCTGAAAGTTGCGCAATAGGCGCGCAATCTGCTCTGAAACGCAGGCTCCTCCTGCGTTACACATAAAAAATCCGATTTTTTTTTTAAAGAAGAAAGAGATGAAGGAATAATGTACACAACAAGGCTTGGAATGAACAAATAACTAAGCAATTCTACTATATATGAAAGAGAAGGAAAGAAGTACTCCCCTATTCAAAAGCATGAAGTGCACCGATCCTACAATGAAATCTTGGGTTGCCTCCCAAGCAGCGCTTATTTAGAGTCATTAGCTTGACCTCCTTAAAAATACTCCGGTAAAGGCGTAATATCCACTTTCTCGATCATAAACTCGCCACCACAAAAAGTATCAAGAGTGTTAGTGGTTGTCTTTATCCTGCAGAAAGTCTCCAAACAAGCATCAGTAAAATAAAATATGTCATTAATAAGCAATAGAGAGAGTGCTTGTGTAGTTTTGGATTAAAGATAATTAAAGATAATTCCAACTTTCCAACTGGATTTTGCTTACTGGACCACCTCTGAATTAAAGATAATTCCACAAGCTTCGCGTGGACAGTAAGATCGTCAAATTCTGACTTCTGGAACTCAAGATATGGCCCAAACAGTGCAGGCAGCCCGTATAGCCCAATAATACGAATTTTCTCCTATTTTATCTCCAAAATAGCTCTTTTTGCTCCAAATCCTTCCAAGTCATGAATTCTTTATTTCCTACAATAAAACAATAAAATCTATTAAATAAAAATCCAAATAAATGCAAAACACAATAAATATGAGAATAAAATCATCTAAAATATATATAAAAATATACTCTATCACCTTACAAAAGGAGTGGTATGATGTGCAGAGACTCTCGCCTACAGCTGTGATGCCTCCTCGGCATAGTTATGTTTGTTTAAATTTCAGTTATGAACTTGTGTTAAGCTAGGATAACTAGCTTATTATGTTGTTTATATTGACAGTAAGGTAACTTACTATTTCTAGCTTTTGTTGATTCCGTGGGGTATGCCCCTAGGTCTGTTTTCTGTTGTTCCTTCGTGGTATAAAATTTTAATTAGCAAAAAAAAAACATCCTGATTACTTCAAGCCTTGCAACTGGAGCATAGGTTTCATCATAATCAATTCCTTCTTCTTGAGAGTAACCCTTTGCTACCAATCAAGCCTTGTTCCTCGTAACAATACCATTTTCATCCAGTTTATTTCTAAACACCCATCTAGTGCCAATTACAGATTTATCTTTTGGTCTTGGCACCAGCTTCCATACTTTCTTCCTTTCGAACTGATTGAGTTCTTCCTACATTTCAGTTACCCAATCTGGATCATCAAGAGCTTCATCAACCTTTTTAGGTTCAATTTGAGATAAAAATCCTGCGAAATTGCATTCATTCTGTGTTGCTCTTCTAGTCTGTACACCCGTGTCCGGTTCACCAATGATCTGTTCAAAGGGATGCGCTCTACTCCATACCCTTTGTCTCGGTAGATTTGATCTTGATGATTCCCTAAGTTCATAATTGTGTTGAGTGTGATGACTAGTAGATCCAAAATCATTGTTTGCTCCCCCTGAGCTGTTGCTTTCAGAGTTTGATGAATCAGAGTTTAATGCATCATTAGTAGTAGATGCATTCTTTGATGTTTCTTCACTTGATTGGGGTTCATTTTCATCGTTCACTTGCTCCCCCTCAACATGTGCTGCTGTCTGATCTACTGGTATAGATTGAACAATATAGTCTGAAAGAGTATCAGAATTTTGTAGATCAGCATTTATTTCTTCATTCTCAAATCTCAGCTGGTCATGTTCATCAAAATCTTCAAGTCATGTTATCTTTTTATCATCAAAAGACACATGGATAGATTCCATGACCACTTTTGTTCTCAGATTATAGACTCTGAATGCTTTTGTCGATAGTGGGTATCCAACAAAGATTCCTTCATCATCTTTTAAATCAAATTTGGAAAGCTGTTCTGGATGAGTCTTAAGAACAAAACATTTACATCCAAACACATGAAAGTACTTCAGGTTTGGCTTCTTATTTTTCACCATCTCATATGGTGTTTTACCATGCTTGTTTATGAGTGTAGCATTCTGTGTGAAACAAGCAGCTTGCACAGCTTCAGCCCAGAAGTAAGTTGGCAGCTTTGCTTCATCAAGCATGGTTCTTACAGCTTCTATGAGAGTCCTGTTCTTTCTCTCTACTACTCCATTTTGTTGTGGAGTTCCAGGTGCAGAGAATTCTTGCTTTATTCCATTTTCTTTACAAAACTCTTCCACGGCTACATTCTTGAACTCAGTGCCATTATCACTCCTTATGATTTTCACTGTATGCTTAGATCCTTTGTCCAGTTGTCTGACATGCTCTGTTAAGATTGATGCAGTTTCTTCTTTCTTGTGCATGAAATTTACCCATGTATATCTGGTGTATTCATCAACAATAACCAAAGCATATCTTTTCTTTCCAATAGACATTATATTTACTAGACCAAATAAATCAACATGCAATAAGTGATATGGCTCAAGAATTGAGGATTCAGTCTTACTTTTGAATGAAGTTTTCCTTTGTTTTGCCTTTTGACATGAGTCACATAGGCCATCTGGAGTAAAAACTGATTTGGGCAATCCTCTCACAAGATCTTTCTTCACTAGCTCATTAATGTTGTTGAAATTCAGATGAGAAAGTCTCTTGTGCCAATCCCAGCTTTCTTCAATTGATGCTCTACTCAGTAGACAGATTGCAGAGCCATCAGAGTTTGTTGAAAGCTTGGCTTCATAAATGTTACCATGCTTGTATCCCTTCAGAACAACTTTTCCTGTAGATTTGCTTACAACTTCACCGTGTTCTTCAAAGAAATCCACATGATAACCTCTGTCACAGATTTGACTCACACTTAGTAGATTATGTTTGAGTCCTGAGACTAGAGCTACAGCTTCAATGATGACATTCCCAAGATTGATATTGCCATATCCCAGAGTCCTTCCTATGTTGCCATCTCCATAAGAAACACTTGGGCCAGCTTTCTCCACAAATTCTGATAGCAGGGCTTTATTTCAAGTCATGAGTCCTGAGCATCCACTGTCCAGAACAAAGATATTTTTCCTGTTACCCTGCAATCACAAAAACCACTAATGATTAGTTTTAAGGACCCAGACTTGCTTGGATCCTTTGGCCTTATTAAGTTTGTTAGCTTTTGCAGCATAAGTCATATCAGAGTTTTTGATAACATTCTTTTTATCAGAATTTATACATGTAGAATCAATCTTGAATTTATTCAAAGAGTGTTTAAGTTCATAATAATCATAATACAAATTATGATACTCTTTGCATGTATAAATAGAATGCCAACTATTTCCACAGTGAAAACAAGGATTCTGTGCCTTAAACCTAACTGAACCACTCTTAACTCCTGACTTAGGAGGTATAGAGTTTATATTTTTATGCTTCTTGAAAAATTTAGCAAGATGGTTAGGATTTCCACAGTTGTAACATTTCTTCCTAGGAGCATTGGGAATAGGCATATAGTTATTGCTTTTATTGATGCCTACCTTTCCATTTCTGTTTTTCCTAAGTTCTTTTACCTTGTTCACTCTTTTTATCACCTTCAGCTTGTGTTTAAGCTGTTTCTGAGACATTAAGTCAATATTTACTGATTTGACTTCCTGTTTTGGTTTGTCAGATTTTGGTACAAACCTCACAGGATTAATTTTGGGCTTTGCAACCCTTTCAGTAAATACAGGTTTAGAGGTCTCAACTTCTAGGTTGGTAGTTTTCTTTTTATCAGTGTAACCTAGACCTTCTTTCCAACAATCATTCTCTATGATAATCTGAGTAGTTTTCCCAGAGTTAGTCCAAGTTTTAATAATGTTTCTTTCTTTAGCAAGTTCAGATTCAAGATAAGCATGCTTTTTCAATAATTCAGTTTTAACAAAAATAGCAGCATCTCTCTCTTTCTGAATTTTTAACATCTTGACTAATTCTAATTCTAGATAGTCATTTCTCTTTCTAAGGTCTAGACTTTCAGATTTTATTCTTTCATTTTCTAAAGTCTGATCTCTGTATCTAACATGCAAGTTTTTAAGAAAGAGTCTTAACTCAGATATATCAGTAGTATCAAAAGCTAGAGTAGAGTGAGGTACTTTGTTCTCAGTAGCTTTAGAGATACTATCAGCATTTGCCATCAAGGCATAGTTCACCTCATCTTCAGAGTCTGAAATGTCAGCCCAATCATTCTTCTTTGTGATGTAAGCTTGGCCTTTATCAGCTTTGGCTTTCTTGCACTCAGGTGCAAAATGTCCTTTCTCACCACAATTATCGCATTTGATCTTGGACTTGTCCACTTTCCCAGACCTGCCTTCCTTTCCTTTAGCTTTTCTGAAATTCTTCTCAGACATGATTGTAGAGCTTTTCGGATCTTAACTGTTGTATAATAACAGAGTGGCTCTGATGCCAATTGTTAGGTCCGGAATAACGTAGAAGGGGGGTTGAATACATTATTTAAAAATATTTCAATTTTTTATGTGGATATGAGATCAAAAATACTGAATCGAAATAACACAACTGTTTGGGAAATATCTTTTAATAGATAAAACCCGGAGGTTTGTTACACAATCTAATCCTATGGATCAGCTTCAAAATCAAACACTCCTAGGATAGTTTAGGCACGAGGACCTTCTACCCGACACTTCCTGAAAGCGGGCTAAGCCGGCTTTCCTACTAGATGGACTGTATAGCAGCTTACACAGAGAAGATATAAGAGAGAGAAGAGAAAGTTGTGTATTGAGGTGTGTTTTGAAATGAAATACAACAGGCCTATTTATAGATTATAGAAAGTTACTATGCTGTACTATTCCAACAACCCCAGCTATTATTCCAACAACCCCAGCTACTATTCCAACAACCGCAGTTACTATTCCAACAATCGCAGTTACTATTCATATGAATAGTACTATTCATATGAATAGTGATTTCGGTTACTATTCATATGAATAGTGATTTCGGTTACTATTCATATTCTCTTGTATTTATTTTGCTGTTTTAATTCTTCTCAAAAAATAGTTCAAGTACCAGATTAATTTAATTATTTATTATAAATAATTAATTAATCTGTTACTTAGTTGATTTTCAGAGTAAATTAATTTTTGACAATACCTTGAAATATTATGTCTGTCCTTGATCGTCAATAGGCTTTGGCAATTCTTTTTGTGAATTAATGTGTTGATCTTTCTCTTATGTGCTGACACTTAGTGCTCTGGTCTGGTTCACAAGTGACTAGCACTGATCTTGATCTTCACACCTTCATTACATTCCAATTGATTAGCCTGCAGCAATATTTCAAATAATATAAATACATGGAATCTTTTGGCCCTTCAACTGAATCATCTGTACTTCTTATTCTGTCACTGAGGCTTGATCATGTTAATGAACTTCTTTCAGTGACTTGATCCTTGTCGGTGCCTGTTCTTCAAATATAACGATCCCTGTATAGAGTTAATATTATTTATCTTTTATCCTAGTTGAGTTATATATGTCCTCTATTACATATTACATTACATTATGCTTTACAGTTTGCTTGAAGCTCTTAAACGAGAGAACAGTTTAAAAGAACAGTTGAAGAAAAGTCAAGACCTATTTGTTAAGGATGCTAGAGAAGAAATTTGTCGTTCTCAAGGTTTGAATACCCTTAACAAATTAGGAGAAGCAAAGTTAGGAGTTGATGGAGAGACTGCTTCAGACAGTGAATCAACGGATGATGCCTGCAGATATCCGTTGATCAATGAGCCATCGATGGATATAGAACAATGTCATCCATCGAAAGCCAAAACTGTCAGCAAAGCAACTCTGGTTAAATTGAACAATCAATATGGTCTAGTCAACAAGAATTTTGAAAAAGGATAATGTAGCAAAACAAAATCAGTTGAGGAAGCTAACATAGGCCACTTGTCCCAAAAGCAATTGAAGGACAAGTTAGAGAAAGTTGAGTCAAGAGCTAAAGGTAGGAGAAAGAACAGAAATGGCAAAGTAGGGATTAATAAACACAACAATTATACCCTAGATAAATATGCTCCTAGAAAGGAATGTGTTAACTGTGGTAGTGTTAATCACCTATCTGCTAGCTGTAGAAAATTGAAAAATGCTCCCATGCCTTTACACTTGCCTACTTCTGCCATGTATGCTATGCCTAATAGTAGTGCTCAATTTGCTCATGCATCTAGTCTATATGCAAACATTCCATTCATGCATAATCCATACTATAATGCTTTTAATATGCCTCAGATGCCATGGATAATGAATAACATGCATGCACATACTATGCCTAACTCCAATTTTTATGCATTTGAGCAAGACTCAAATCCTGGCTTCCAAAGGCCCACTCCCAGAGTCAAGATTGATCTAACTCAATCTGGACCAAAGGGAAGAAAGGATTTGAGAGGCAAGAAAAAGGCTAACACTGAAGGACCCAAGGAAACTTGGGTACCAATATCAACTTGATTTGGTTTTGATGTGTGCAGGGATACAGAAAGAACCTCTGGTATCTAGATAATGGATGTTCCAGACATATGACTGGAGATTCTACCCTGCTCACTAAGTTTGAGGAGAGAGCTGGCCCTAGCATTACCTTTGGAGACAACAACAAAGGATATACTAGAGGATATGGCTTGTTTTCAAAAGGAAATGTTGTCATTGAGGATGTAGCACTAGTTGATGGACTCAATCATAATTTGCTGAGTACCAGTCAACTATGTGATAAAGGTCAAAATGTGTGGTTTACTACAGAAGCTTGTGTTGTTTTCAGGAAAAACAACAACAAGATAGTGATGACAGGCAACCGAAAAGGGAATGTGTACACAGCTGACTTCAATTCAACAAGTGCAGATACTGCTACATGCCTCTTCAACAAGGCAAGTGTAGATGAAGGTTGGTTATGGCACAAGAAACTGTCACACTTGAATTTCCAAGCAATGAATGAGTTGATAAAGAAGGATCTGGTTAGAGGTATTCCAAAATTGGATTTCTCCAAAGATGGATTGTGTGATGCATGCCAAAAAGGGAAGCAAAAGAAGGCCTCTTTCAAATCCAAGTTAATGTCCTCCATTGATCATCCTCTACAGCTACTTCACATGGATCTATTTGGACCAGTCGATGTAATGTCAATCTCCAAGAAGAAATATTGTCTAGTGATTGTGGATGACTTCTCTAAATTCACGTGGACATTCTTTCTGCACTCCAAGGATGAGGCAGGAATATCATCATCAATCATGTCAGAACAGTTAACAATAATCCTTCATTCAGAGTAAGAAGGATGAGAAGTGACACTGGAACTGAGTTCAAGAATTCTATGATGAGAGAGTTTTGTGAAGAACAAGGAATTATCCAAGAATTCTATGATGAGAGAGTTTTGTGAAGAACAAGGAATTATCCAAGAATTCTCTGCACCTAGGACTCCTCAACAAAATGGTGTAGTAGAAAGGAAAAACAGGACTCTCATTGAAGCTGCAAGAACAATGCTTGAAGAATCAAGGTTGCCAACTTATTTCTGGGCAGAAGCTGTTAATACTGCCTGCTATACTCAAAATATTTCTTTGATCAATCAAGCAAAATGACTGACTCCATACCAACTATTCATGGGAAAGAAGCCAACAGTTAACTTCTTACATGTCTTTGGTTGCAAATATTTTGTCCTGAGAAATCAAGGTGAAAACATTGGAAAGTTTGACACCAAAGCAGATGAAGCTATCTTTGTTGGATACTCAGCAGGGAAATCATATAGAATCTATAACCTAAGACTAAACATTGTTATGGAATCCATACATGTTGTCTTTGATGATAAGAAAATCCAAGGGTTGATAGATGAAGGTTTCCATGAAGACATACATTTGATAATGATATGTCTGGTGAAGGCAGTGAAGATGATGTAGAAACAGTATCGACTGTGTAAGATCGCAGCATGCTCGAGGTGTAGAGCGTGGGACACCATCCATTAATGCTGAGGAAACCCGATCCGTTCTGGATTACCCGTTGATAGCTACAGAGGATTATCCATTGATAACTCTGTTAGAACTCCAACCTCAAGAGCCACACACTTAGGGGGAGTCTCTCAGAGTCATCACTCAACAACCAATCAGAATGATCAACACAGGGAGAATGAATCTACGTCATCTAGGCTGAACCTGCCAACATCAAGAAAATGGACAAGAGATCACCCATTTGAACTCATAATTGGAGATTCAAATGCAAGAGTCCAAACTAGAAGGGCAACTCAAGAAGAATGCTTGTATAGCAGTTTTCTGTCTAAAGAAGAACCTAAGAGAGTTGAGGATGCCCTCCTAGATCCAGAATGGGTTTTAGCAATGCAAGAGGAGCTAAACCAGTTTGAAAGAAATGAAGTGTGGAAGCTTGTACCCAAGCCTAAAGGCAAGTCAGTAATTGACACCAAATGGGTATTCAAGAATAAGATGGATGAGAATGGCATAGTGACAAGGAACAAATCAAGGTTGGAAGCAATCAGAATCTTCCTGGCCTATGCAGCCCATGCCAATTTCAAAGTCTATCAAATGGATGTCAAGAGTGCTTTTCTAAATGGCATTTTGGAAGAAGAGGTATATGTAAGTCAACCTCCTGGTTTTGAAGACCCAGAATTCCCAGAATATGTCTATTTTCTTCTCAAAGCACTCTATGGCCTGAAGCAAGCACCTAGAGCCTGGTATGACACTCTCTCACAGTTCCTTATAGAGAATCACTTCACTCGAGGTACTGTTGACAAAACTCTCTTTTATAGGAATGTCAATGGCTCTATGATACTTGTTCAAATTTATGTAGATGATATAATTTTTGAGTCTACTGATGAGAAGCTTTGCAAAAGGTTTGCCAAACTTATGCAAAGTAAGTATGAAATGAGCATGATAGGTGAACTAACTTATTTCCTTGGCTTACAAGTAAAGCAAGTTAGTGATGGAATTTTCATTAGTCAATCCAAGTATGTTAATGATCTCTTGAAAAGATTTAACATGCTGGATTGTGCCTCTGCAAAAACACCCATGGCCACTGCAACTAAACTTGACATTTATACTTAACAGCAAGCAGACCTGATATTATGTTTTCTACTTGTTTATGTGCAAGATTCCAAGCTGATCCCAAAGAATCTCATTTAATAACTATTAAAAGAATTTTCAGATATCTCAAAGGAATACCAAACCTTGGCATTTGGTATCCTAGAGAATCTGGTTTTAATCTAACTGGCTATTCAGATGCAGATTATGCAGGTTGTAAAATTGACAGAAAAAGTACTACATGCACCTGTCAATTCTTAGGGAACAAGCTGGTTTCATGGTTTAGCAAGAAGCAGAATTTAGTTTCCACTTCTACTGCAGAAGCTGAGTATATTGCAGTTGGAAGTTGTTGTGCACCGATACTATGGATGAAGAATCAACTGCTTGATTATGGATTAATAGTTGATAAAATCCCAATATTTTGTGATAACACAAGTGCAATTGCCATATCTGAGAATCCAGTGAAACATTCCAGGACCAAGCACATAGACATTAGGTACCATTTCATCAGAGAACATGTGATGGAAGGTACTGTGGAACTTCATTTTGTTCCAAGTGAGAAGCAACTTGCAGATATCTTTACCAAGCCACTTGATGAATCAACATTCACAAGGTTGGTAAGTGAGCTAGGTATGTTGAATTTCTCCTAATTTATTTGAGATATTTGCATGGTTGAATAAGCAGCCAGAAATTAGTTTGAATTTTTCTTTTACAAAGAAAAGGTACGAAATTCTGTCTAAGTCAGGATTTACCCATCGACGGATATGTCGAATATCCGTTGATGATTCAAATAATATCTGGATTTTATTTTTACATTTATTTATTCGGTGGATATTTAGTTTTCCTTGTATGTATTATCTCAATAATACATATCAACGGGAAGCTCGTTTCTCGAGGATTCACCATTTTATCCGCCGGTTGAACATTGTTTGCTATTTGGCAGCTGTCATTTGACACGTCGCTCTATGTATAGGATTGGTGCAGTTATTAATTCACTTTTCAATCCACTACTCTGAGCGGTTTCCTTATTGAGTAATTTTGTTAAGTATAATTCAACTAACGATTAATATTCAGATTCCATTTTACTCTCAACATCTTCCCTCTCTTTCTCTCAAAGCTAAGAAAACCCCTTTTCCAGTTCTCAAGTTCACTCTTCACAAAATGGCTCCAATAGTTAAGATGATGTCTGAGAATGGGTTTATTTATGAGAAGAACAACTTCGCCGCTTATGTGGATTCGGCGCACTCTCCGGCCGACTATCACAAGATGATGGATTTCATCAAGAAATGCAAACTCTCTGTTGCTATGATTGAAACTCCAATTCTCTATCACGAAGTTGTCGAGGAAGTATGGACTACGGCGGTCTTCAACGCCTCTGAAGGTATAATTGCTTTTTCCCTCAAAGGTAAAGAGCATATTATTAATTCTGATGTTGTTACCTCGTGTCTGAAACTACCTGAGAATAACTGTGCTACTAGTCCTAGTGATAGTGATATAGTTACCATGCTAAACACCATAGGTTATACTATGAGAACTGATAACCTAGGCAAAATTGTTAGAAAAGGCATGAGAAAGGAATGGAGCTTTCTTTGTGATGCCTTCATTAAGGTGTTTTCTGGTAAAATTAGTAATTTTGATGCAGTTACCAATGCCTTGCTTATTATGCTTTACATGCTGCTAAATGATAAATTCTATAATTTTGGCTCATTGGTTCTTCATGAGATTGGTGCAAAGTTGGGAAAGAAAGAAAATAGAAACAATAAAATTTATTTTGCAAGATTCCTAATGATGCTGGCTAACCATGTCTCTGAGAACAAAATAGTACTTGAGCAGCCATATAGCAGGTTCACTTGCTGGGTTCAGGAGAAAATGGTCCTTAGTGACCTCATTCGAATGAATATCAACTCGGAAGTTGATAAGTGGATTTTATATCCAATTGGAGCGTTCCATATCGGCTTAAATTGATTGTTTTGGACTCAAGTTTGTTGTAGTTTTGATGTGTTTTGTGTAGTGTGCAGGTTTGCAAGAATGTTGATTAAGGTTGATGCTTCTATCGTTTTTGGAGAATAAATTGATTAAAATTCGGATTTCTAAGACGGTTGAGCAGTCTACACTGTTTTGGACATATCTCGAGTTCTAGAAGTCCGTTTTCAGCGATCTTACTGCCCACACGAAGCCTGGGAGATTTTATACAACTTGGGATAGGATTCCCACGAGCAGATTGCGCCGGGTAGGAGCAATCTGCGTGACAAACAGACTGATGGGCGCAGGTTGCACGCGCGCGGTGCTGAAAAATTACAGTTTTTACTATTTTGGCCATATCTTGAGTTCTAGAAGTCCGTTTGAGGCCCGTAAGCAGTCCACGCGAAGATAACGAGATTCTCTATCATTCTAATGTGGTCTAGAGGTCCAATTACGTTTGGAACGTTCCAGAAAATCTGAAGAAAAGACAGCTGCGAATTTCCCTTTAAATCAGAATCAGTTTAGGAAACGTACTTCTATTATAATTCTGATTTGGTATTTTCTTGTTGGGCAAGATGTCTAGAGCCTATATAAACACATCCAACCCTTGTAAAATTAGATCATCATCATTAGGAGTAGAACCATTACATATCAATTACTTAGGATTATTTGTATTTTTTCATACTTTGTTATTACCATGGTTTCATCAGATCCCATGATGACGAGAGGTTCGATTATGAACTAATCGTTGTCATGGGTATCTAACGGATTTATTTATGGAGCTTTAGTATCTTGATGCTTTACAGATCTGTGTGTGATGTATATCTGATATCCTCGTATGGTTGTGCTTTATGAATTTAGATGCATCATGAACATCTAATTTGTTAATCTCTTGTGAAGCGAGAGTGGATCTTGAGATTTAGAACTTGCCATGCTAGCATAGTATAGGTTGATGTTTTAACATCATGATTTGTGGCATGATTAGAGATAATATGCTACCCTATGTGATCAATGTGGATAACTTGTTCTTCAACCGTTATGTTTTCAAATTCTATAGAGATATAGGGTCTAAGCATAATTGGTGTCTATTCATCTTCTATCTCTTTTGTGGATGTATGTTTAGTTTGGTATTCGTATACTGAGAAGTAACATATACTTGTTTCGTGTTATTCGATCAGATATCATAACCATTGCATATAGTGATTAAAGGCGTCAGATCTAAGCGAAGTATTTAATGAAGTTAGGATTCCATGGTTTTTCTTGCAGAAGTAATTAGATTTCAATTCTTTCTAGTTAGTTAATTTGTAGTTTTGTTAATTTGCTTTTTAGTTAATTTAGATAGTTAAAACCCATATTTGTTATTTGTCTTAGCAGTGCATAATAACCATACACTGTTGCATAGGTGCGTTTACTGAATTAAAACCATAACCAGATCTCTGTGGGAACGAACTTGACTTACATCTGTATTACTTGTGACCACGTACGCTTGCGTGATTTAGTGCAAACAAGTTTTTGGCGCCGCTGCCGGGGATCATCGGTGTTTTATTTTTGGTTTATGTGCTTGTCAATAGTGGTCGTTAGAGTTCACTGATTCAGATTTCTTTTTCTCATCTATCTTGTTTAGTTCGTTGGTGTTTCAGGTACTAGTCAGAGAGCGTTGACGTTGAAGATGGATTTTCTAAATTACTATGGAGTTCAGCAGGTGGTTAGTGTTTTTGAGCTATGTGCGGGCGCACATGAGACGTATCAGTGCTGGAGCAACCAAGGTGGTATTCAACAACCTCAGCAGCCTTATCAGCAGTATCAAGGTCAATAATATGGAGCACAGCCTTACTATCCTCAGAATATTCTGCAACAGCAGAACCAGAATTTTCTGCAGCAACATGACCCATGGCAATCTCAACCTCTGAGTTATGAGGAACAACCATATTTTCAATACCATCCTCAACAGTACCAGCAAGATGTTACGGATATGTCATATTTCTTTGGTAGTGAAGATTTTCAACATCAGCAACCTACTCCTATTTTTCAGTCAGATGAGGTTCCTACTAGGGAGGAGATTATGATGCTTGTGAAGAGTAATGAGGAGTCTCTCAAATTTTTGGAGATACTAGTTGCTCGAGCTGTGAGAGCCTTGGAACAAGAGAAACAACAATTCATACCAGAAGCAATTCCAGAAAATAACGATGACTTGGAGCAAGGTACTGCATGCATAATTGAAGAAGACAAATTCCAAGAGGAGGAGAGTGTTCACAAGCCATGTGAGGAATTTGATCAAGCTAGTGAGGTGGATGATTTGGAAAGGGCACTATTTGAGACAGACACTGATGAGCTACGCAAATTTCAAGAATTGGTATGTGCGTACCAAGAGGACACTGATGAGCTACGCAAATTTCAAGAATTGGTATGTGCGAACCAAGAGGATGAAGAACATGGGAAAAATGCAGGTCTTCTACTTGTCTCAGAGTATAAAGATGGAGGTAGCGCATTAGAGCCAATGGAGGAAGTTCTCTTTGAGGAACCAAAGGCTTCAGCAATTTACATTTACCCTCCTCCATTACATTCAAGCGAAGCCCGCGATTGTGTGTTGTTCTACAAATTGACAGATTTTGGGTCAACAGATGAAGGCATTGGAAGAGGATATAGTTGCTACATGAATAAGCCAAGCGAGGAGAAGGGGCAGAAAGTGTGCCGTCGTGATGACGATGAAGTATCACGAAGAGAAGATCAGGCCAACTATTATCATCCTTAGTGAAGGCTTGGAAGTAACGTCAAGCTATTGACGTTAAAGAAGCTCTTCGTGGGAGGCAACCCATGCCATTAGTGTAGGAAGAAAAAAAAAAGAGTATTGCGAGAAAAAAAATTTGAGTGTTGTGTGAAAAAGAAATTAAAAAAAAAATTTTCAGTGCATTAAAAAAAAAAAAAAAAACTGTCAACAAAAGGTGTTTGATGCTGCAGCATTAGATGCCAGGCTGTGGCGCGAGAGTTCTCCAGTCCAGATATAGTTTTTGTCGCTCCAAGTAAAAAAAAAAAAAAAAAAAATTGTTGCAACAGTCGTTTCCACGCGCCACGATGCCGGGTCCGCGCCATATCCTGCCTAAAGTTCTGTCCAGGAGATGTATATACGAGTAATGTGTTGTTAACACATTAAAACCACCAGGTTAATTGTTGTCGTACGTGTATTATATGTGTTAATATATATATTAAAATCAATTCATCACCTAATTCAATTCCAACCCCTTTTCTAATTATTTTCTCCACCTAAAATCCTAATTCTAATCATATATCAATTCCAAAACTCTCCATCTTTTCTTCAAATCTTTAAACCTATTTCTATTATAATTCATTTTTATTATTTATTATTATTATTATTATTATTATTATTATTATTATTATTATATTTTTTTCCCCTAAATCCTATTTCTATCTTACATTAAATTTCATACCTTCTCAATTTTGTTTTTCTTTTCACATTTATATTCATCCTATCCATCATCTTATATATACCCACCTATACATACAAATCCAATTCCTCTTCTATTTCTTTAAATCTCTAAAAATTCAATTCTAAAGAGGAATTGATTGCAAGTTCACCTCTTTGATTCGTATTGGGTAAAATTTTTTCTCTAATCTTATTTTTATTACGAATTTGTGTTCTTGTAAATTGGGGTTTTGTAGTATTCTTGTTATGTGGGAGGTGGCCAGTCTATGGAGCTCGTACGCAGTATCCTTCACCAGATTCAACTGAGGAGGATGAGGACTCAGAGGGTTAGGTATGTTTTCTGTTATCCCTTGTATTTACTTCCATTCAATGCGGACATTGAATATTTTAAGTTTGGGGGTGGTTTGAGGGATTAGTACTTGTTGTTGTATTATGTGTTCATGTAGGATTTCATGCTTTGCATATTAGTAGTAGTAAATTATGCATTTATGTTCGTGTTATCTACGTTTGTTTCATATAGGACATTCTGTTATTCTGTTTTTTTTGTTCGTATATCATGTGAGTTCATAATAGTTGCATTTGCACCCATGCTTGATAGGAATTTTGTGTTGTTGACGCTTTTGATTAAGGAATGGTATGCTTTGTTGTTGTGCACACACATACACTAGTAAGTTGAAGCTAGTAGACTTTTTGAATGTTGTGAGTAATTAGAAGGACATGAATATGTGCAAGATGATTTAGTTTTCAGGCTTTGAATACAAGTAGGGGCATTAGAGAGATTTTTTGCTTGGGATTGAGTATGTTTTTCCACCAAGTGAGCTTTTGAGCCTTATTGCATATTTTTGCAATTTATTTGTTTGTTTGAGTGTCCACGGATTGTTGCATTGCTAGCAGTTGTTTGAGGTCTTTCTTGAAACGCTTGACATTATTTGGCGTTTAAAATGATAAAGGCATTTAGGAATAACCGCATTTTTTCCCATATTACTACGCCATATTTACATGATCAATTAGTTAACCCGTTGAGCTTAATCCTATTTTTTCGGTGACATACCTTATTACTTGCCTAGACCTTTTTCTTGAATTGGCCTTACATTAATTTGAACCCATATTATCAAAGGCTAGTAGAGTGCTTAAGGGAGTAATAAGGTGTGCAAGGAGGGGTTATTGTTGGTCATAATTTTGGGGGAAATATTGAAAATTGGGTTTGGTTGTTTACTTGATAGTCGGCATGTGTAATAAAATTTTGGGATCATTGTTATTGTTTATATTATTGTTTGTGTTATATTTAGCTCTCGGAAAAAAAAAAAGAAAAAAAAAAGAAAAAAGAAAAAATATAAATATTATGAGAGCATGTTTGTGTTTGTTGTGATCCTATTTCAGTCGACTAGTCGAGTGTTTTTGTTGGAAGAATAATAAATTATATGGGGGGAAAATAGGGTGTTGTGTATGATTTATTATGGTACTTACTAGCTTTTGACACTTCACCTGGTTTTGCTTATTTGACATACCTTGTCCCTAGCCCCGTTACAACCCAAATAAAGACCTTTTGATTGTCGTCATTGATGTATGTTGTGTTAAGGGTTAGATTGATACCAAATGTCAAGCATGCTTATGATTTTGTTGGAATTGAGTGATACACTTACCCTTGTTCTTGAGTGAATATTCTTTTGTGAGTGGATTATGAGTGTTTGCTTGTTTTTGCGTATGAGATCCCGAGTTTTGACTCAAAGATGTACTCTTGTAGGTTTAGCATGTTTACTAACTTATTCTTACATTTGACATGGGCTTGTGAGAACTTATGCATGTTCATTGAGTAGACTATGTGAATACTTGCACTTTCGATACCAAGACATTGCGTATTTACTTTGATTCTTAAGTTGATATGGCATGAGAGGATTTGAAGGTATGGTAGGATATTAGTACTAGATTATTTGCATTTTCATTTAGTTGCATTCATGCATTGCATTGCATTGGATTTTGTGGGTACATTCGCTGTAGGCCCTCACGAGACCTTACTCGTCCACTAGGGCTGCCTAGGGGTTTAAAGGGCTTGTTGCATATGCCAAATGCAACCGTGATCACCTACGGAAGTGGTACTAGTTAGTTAGGTAGAGTTAGTTGTTTATGCTTGAGGACAAGTATCGGTTTAAGTTTGGGGGTGTGATAAGTGGATTTTATATACAATTGGAGCGTTCCATATCGGCTTAAATTGATTGTTTTGGACTCAAGTTTGTTGTAGTTTTGATGTGTTTTGTGTAGTGTGCAGGTTTGCAAGAATGTTGATTAAGGTTGATGCTTCTATCATTTTTGGAGAATAAATTGATTAAAATTCGGATTTCTAAGACGGTTGCGCAGTCTACACTGTTTTGGACAAATCTGGAGTTCTAGAAGTCCATTTTCAGCGATCTTACTGCCCACGCGAAGCCTGGGAGATTTTCTACAACTTGGGATAGGATTCCCACAAGCATATTGCGCCAGGTAGGAGCAATCTGCGCGACAAATAGACTGATGGGCGCAGGTTGCACGCGCGCGGTGCTGAAAAATTACAGTTTTTACTATTTTGGCCATATCTTGAGTTCTAGAAGTCCGTTTGAGGCCCGTAAGCAGTCCACGCGAAGATAACGAGATTCTCTATCATTATAAGGTGGTCCAGAGGTCCAATTACGTTTGGAACGTTCCAGAAAATCTGAAGAAAAGACAGCTGCGAATTTCCCTTTAAATCAGAATCAGTTTAGGAAACGTACTTCTATTATAATTCTGATTTGGTATTTTCTTGTTGGGCAAGATGTCTAGAGCCTATATAAACACATCCAACCCTTGTAAAATTAGATCATCTTCATTAGGAGTAGAACCATTACATATCAATTACTTAGGATTATTTGTATTTTTTCATACTTTGTTATTACCATGGTTTCATCAGATCCCATGATGACGAGAGGTTCGATTATGAACTAATCGTTGTCATGGAATTCTAACGGATTTATTTATGGAGCTTTAGTATCTTGATGTTTTACAGATCTGTGTGTGATGTATATCTGATATCCTTGTATGGTTGTGCTTTATGAATTTAGATGCGTCATGAACATCTAATTTGTTAATCTCTTGTGAAGCGAGAGTGGATCTTGAGATTTAGAACTTGCCATGCTAGCATAGGATAGGTTGATGTTTTAACATCATGATTTGTGGCATGATTAGAGATAATATGCTACCCTATGTGATCAATGTGGATAACTTGTTCTTCAACCGTTATGTTTTCAAATTCTATAGAGATATAGGGTCTAAGCATAATTGGTGTCTATTCATCTTCTATCTCTTTTGTGGATGTATGTTTAGTTTGGTATTCGTATACTGAGAAGTAGCGTATACTTGTTTCGTGTTATTCGATCAGATATCATAACCATTGCATATAGTGATTAAAGGCGTCAGATCTAAGCGAAGTATTTAATGAAGTTAGGATTCCATGGTTTTTCTTGTAGAAGTAATTAGATTTCAATTCTTTCTAGTTAGTTAATTTGTAGTTTTGTTAATTTGCTTTTTAGTTAATTTAGATAGTTAAAACCCATATTTGTTATTTGTCTTAGCAGTGCATAATAACCATACACTGTTGCATAGGTGCGTTTACTGAATTAAAACCATAACCAGATCTCTGTGGGAACGAACTTGACTTATATCTGTATTACTTGTGACCACGTACGCTTGCGTGATTTAGTGCAAACAAAAGTGCAGATGGTATACCTACCTATTATTGAGGTAACTATTTCTAACCCTCTTCCTACCAGTCAATCTCAAGGTTCTTTGCCATTGAGTGTTGCTATGGAGACTGAGACAGAGAACCCACAGTCTTCTACCCAAGTAACCAAACTTAAATCAAAATCCAAGTAAAAGAAACCAACCTCAAGTGCTTCCCAACAAGCACTTGTTGTAAAACCTACCATAACCTCTGAGGGGAGTGTTCAGGTGGAAGTGAGTGGTGAGGGATAGGGTGAACATCAAAGAAGCCCTAAGGATAAGGTTGGAGAGGTGAGTGTGTCCCAGCCTGGCCACATTGCAGTCTCCCAAAAGACTGTTAATGTTGAAAAGGATTTAAACACATCCCTAACAGCATCCTCTCAACAGGGTGTTGTTATTGAAAAGAGTTCCCAACCAAGAACATTGAACAAAAGGGGAAGGGACACTACTAGCCAAAAGTCTTTAACCAAAACATTTATCAGAAAGAAGAAACCTAAAGTTACTTTGGGTGCACAAGGGTCACACACTGTTCAATCTCCTATGATTGAACCATCTCAGATTCAATTTGATGTGGCTCCAGCAAATGTGGAGTCACAGCCCAATTCTCAATCTCAAATCACACACACAACTCAAAATTCACCATCTCTATCTCTGGATGTGGACATGCCTTCCACATCACATGCAAATTCTCCCTCTTTACATCCAAGGGAGGAGCCCCACTCAAAACTTGTTGGTCATCATCTTTTAGATGATTTGTTGGGCCAACAGCCATTTCCTTCTGAAACTATGACTGAACCTGTGTCGCCTACTTTAAAATCATTCTGCACAGATTCTATCATAATTTCTCTATCAACTTCTATCCCTTATACTTCATCGATGAATATTTCTCATCCGTTGACAAGTGTTTGTTCACCGATGGATATGCTCAACATCGTTTATCCGTTGGTAGCTCCAACTACAGAATCAATGGGTACACCAAATCCATTGGTCAATGTATTCCCTGCATCCACAGCAGAAGTCACTCTTGTAGTTCAAACACTTCTAGGATTGTGGGAAGGGAGTGTCTTCACAGAGAGCGAGAGGTTGCTTTGTGAGCAGGCAAAAGGAGAGAATGTGAGTGAGGGGCTGGCAATTTCTTCCTGCCAGGTAAAAGGAGAGACTGAGAGTTCCACCTTAGTAGGTGAAGGTGAGGGTGTGAGATGTGTGAGCCAGGGGGAGCCCCTGATGCAAAAAGAGAGAATATGAGAGAAAAGTAGGTACAGGAGCTATAAGGGTGGATGAAGCCATTGCCTGTGAGTTAATGGAGGTTGAGGATGCCCCTAGAACAAGTATCTGTCAACAGACATCTCAAAACGTCATTGATAGATCAGTTCTTGGAGCTGAAACCTTTACTCACCCTGTCCTTGACCTAAACTCTCAGGCTGAACAGGGCAATGTGGAGGCTGAACAATAGCTGAACTTGGTACAACACACAGAATCTATGCAAAGAGCCACAGATGCTCCTACCAAGCTGCCTCCAAGTGCTACTGAAGTGAGTCAGCCTGACTCTGAATTCACAGATGAAGGTGAAGAAGAAGGGCCTTCACAGCAACCTGGAGACTTACCAGAATGGCTAGTATCTCATAACTATGTCTCCAAGGATGCTCACACTGAGCTAGTAGTGCAGGATGGGAAGACTGCAGCTACTCTATATGATGCTGATCCTGCTATGAAGCTTGTGCAAGAGAACTTTCTGGCTACTCTCAAACTGCACAAGTGTATTCTCAACCAAAGGGTGGTAGACAAAGATGAACTCAAGCTAGAAATTAAGAATGCTCTAGAATCTCAGCACAAAGACTTGGAGCTTCTCTTTCCACCCCGGACAATGCAGCAGCTTAATCAGAAGCTGAAGAAAGATGCAGAAATAGAAAAGAAAGTTGACAATCTGTCTGCAAAGGTTGATAAGTTAGAGCTTCAAATGAGCACCATTCTTGAAAATCAAAAACTCATTCTTGAAGCTCACAACAAACAAAATGCCCTCCTTTCCAGTTTGTTGACTCTGCCTACTACTCAAACCCTTGATGCTAACAAAAAGGGGGAGAAGTTTGGAGAAGAGAGGTCAACAAGTGAGGGGGAGCAAATTCATTCTACTTTACCTCCAACAGCTCCAGCAATTCAGTCTAGTGAGGAAGAACCATCCATTCAACCTGAAGACTCTATAGCCATGAGGCTGGCTGCTGATCCTCAATTTTCCCAAGTACAAATTCCTCCCATGACCACATCAATCAGACAGGTACTAATCCCAGATTTTGTGCTTCCTAGATCTCTAGCCAGAGGGGAGCCATCTTACTTGTCTGAATTTAAGCCTGTGCTCAAGCCTAAGAAGTCACCTGTGAAGAAAAATGGTAAAAATACCATGAGAGTAGAATTTCCAATGCCAAAACCAGATGAATTCAAGCTAATGAGCAAATATCTTGCTGAAATGAAAGAGAAGGCTAAAGTTGATGTGGGACTCAAAGAGAATCTAACATTTATCTACAAAGAGGGAGTGGAAATTTGTGTCCCTGCAGGTTACCCTGACTTTGCAGTTGCTAAAGCTGAAGAAACTACAAGGTTACTTCAAGCTGGTCAAATTGTAAGAAAACCTGCAGAATCTACTGAAAAGGAAGCTAGATTAGCTGATGAGCTTGTGAGAGAGTTAGAAGTAGAAATGGGGCAAGAGTCTGAAGAGGAAGAGGCCAAATTCAAGAAGAAGAAGAAAATGAACACAAAGTCTGCGTGCAAGAAAAGGAAAAGCATGGTTAAAATTCCTGCTAAGAGACCATTGAGCCCAGATTTAGAAGTTCAAGTTGAATCAGTACTACCTCAACCTACAGAACCTCCAACTTAGAACACTCAGGCATTCAACACCTTAGAACTTGTTAAGGAAGAACCTGTGGAATTTGATTTTGACATCAACAGCTTGGTATTTCCAAAAATCAGGCTCTCACCTGAAAAGAGGAGAACCAGAAGGAGGAAACAACCACCAGCTAGACCAATTCAATTCACTAAGGTTCCTCAAGCTACAAATGCTGCCACCAAGAAAGAAATGAGCTATATCTTGCACATGTTGAAGAATACTCAAGCATCAATTTCTTCTTGAATGATGTGGATAATGTTAGTGCTGCAGAAAGGACAGTAAGGCTTCCAAGAAGGTTAATTTTCACCTATAAAGGAGGGAATAGTGTAGCCTGGCCCCTAGATCAAGTGTTAAAAGAAGGGTACAACAATGTTAGTCAGAGAGGCATGTCTGTATACATCTAATAACAAGCCTAATTGTTTGTAATGCTTTGCATTACTTACATGACCTCTTAACTGAGGGAACCTCTAGTTGTAGAGTTTCTATTTGTATTGTACTTGTAGTAGGCATCAAATCCTAGTTGTGTAACTGTACTTATAGAGTCTAGAATAATGCTTGAAAGAAGTTCCAAGGTTCATGCCTCAAGCAAGAAGATAAAGGCTGTCAAATAATCACAGTTGGGATTTGAAGAAATGAAGAATTTGCCTAAGTACCAATTCGAGAAGTATATTTGTCTATTCGAGAAGTCCAGCATTCGAGAAGTCAGGGATTCGATATCTCAAGACACTATTCGATATCTCTGTATATACTGTTCGATATCTCATTCGATATCTCAGAGATTCGATATGTCTATGTACTCTATTCGAGAACTCAGGAAGTCAACAAGTCAAAGTAGTATTCGAGTTCTCAAGGAGTCAACAAGTCAAATTTCCATTCGATATCTCAAGGACTCAGAAAGCTATTCGATATCTCGAGGATTCGATAAGTCAAATGTTCTATTCGACAACTCAAGGAATCCTGATGGAAAAGAGCTATTCGAGAAGTGGTTCGATATGTCAAAATAACAGTGTTCGAGAACTCAGAGTTATCGATCAAGTCAATTCCAGTTCTCGAATCACTTACTTAGTCACTTCTCGAATACATTCTTGGAGACAAAATACTAAAGAAATTGTACAAGTCAGAAACCTGCAACAAGCCAATGCACTTTATGGACCACAATCTGTAACGTGCTCTGGAAAGCCTACAAGGAAGCTTGGAGAGATATAGAAGAGACAAGGAGCTAAAGAAGTGGATCTAAACAGGCTTTGCAAAGTCAAATCTGTAACCGTTTGGACACTTACTCAAAAAGGATAGACAGACTAGAAAGTAATTTGTTTAGCTACCTTATTTGCAGTAAGTAGGCTGTATCCATGTTCTATAAGGACACAGCATCACTTCGGAAGTTAGTAACTTTGTGAGTCAAGTAATTAGCAAAAAAAAAAAACTTTGTGAGTCAAGTTTTTCATAAACTAAGCTGTATCTCTCTGAGAAAAACGAAGCTGAGAATACTATCATTTGTATTCACAGATTGTAGCAACCTTTATCTAATAATACATTATATTAAAGTGATATTATGTTTTATGTTATTCTTTATCCGCACCTTCAATCTTGCACACACAAACACTCTTGCTACATAGACTCGAAGAAGAAAAAGTTCGAGAATCCATTCACCCCCCCTCTGTATTCTCTTATCGTATTCAATACTCAACAAGCAAACTCTGGAGGATTTTGTCCTTAATGAAGAAAACTGGAGGATTCACTCCAGAAGCAAAAGGAATAATCTTCAAAAAGGCCAATGAATTGAGAAATAGCCGGACTTCAAAGGAGGGTTTGCCCAAGACACTGAACATTCCATATGAACCTGGCAAGAAGGTTCACTTTTTTCCTTACTGGATAGTGGAATTTAGAGATGATCAAAATTGTAGAAGATTCTTCAGGATAGAAGATCAGCTGGAAAAAGCTAGCAATGAGTACTTGCAATACTTAATGTCTATGCTGGATCCAAATCACTCAGAAGAAAAGATCATCTACAGATATTTGCAAAATCAGCTTGAGTCAAACAGAGAGAAAATCCATGGTTCGAGGACTGCAAGGGGAAGAAAGCAATGATATGCTCATACTATAGGAGCATCCCTTGTAGAAGTATGATTCTACACTTAACTCAGTTCATTTCTTCGAAATTTTGTAGCTTGTGCAACTCATCTATTTTTGTTGAATATCATGATCCTTGCAAAAGTGTTTTGTTATCATCAAGGTCCTTAATTTATGGGTGTAGTTCTATCAGTCATAAATTGGGGGAGATTGTTAGGAATTATGTTGTCCTTGATGATATACACCCATAAAACACTTTGAAAAACATATGAGCACAAGATTAAGTTTTGTAACTTATCAACGGATACCCAAGCCATGTACATCCGTTGATGAGGCAGCTTATCAATCGATAAGTCTGTAGCATACCTTGTATTTAAGTTTGAGTTTGTTGTTGAATATCATAGTTGTTAGAAATCCTAAGTCATGTTGACTATCAAAGGATATACAGAATAGGGTAGCTAATTGTATATAAGCTGTGCTATGTAATTCTGTATAAGTGAAGTGGTGATCAACGGATGAAGATTCTATGTCAACGGATATGGTATTCCCAGCAAGAAGAAATCAACCTATCGATCCATGTCTACACCAACGGATAAAAGCTTCAATCAACGACTTGACATGCCTGACAGATCACATGGGTTGATGAACTTAAAAGAGGTATGGAAACCAGTATTGGAAACGAAGAAGAAAAAGAAAAATTCCTTGTTCTCACAAGCAATTTGGCTGGTAAATCTAGTGCATATCTGTCCAAGACAATCAGACAAAATTGCATCACATGGAGACGAGGAGTGGCAGCAACCCTGCAGGATACTTTGACTTGAAAGATTTGTTTATTTTTTAGGGTTTGTAATCTTGGAGTAATATATATACTTCAAGAGTAGCATAGCTAAAACAGAGAAGAGAAACACTGAGTAAAAAGCTATAAGCATTAGGTTCTCTTGTAATAGTTTTAGCCTTGTATTCGCAGCTGTGTACTCAGTTTACACAGAGAAGTTTCCTTCAATACAACCCTCAGGTGGAGTCGTGAAAAACCCCACCTGAAATTTTTAAGTGTGTTGTGCATCTGTTCATTATCTGTTTCTTTACATTTTAGTCTTCAACTTGTCCATCTGTTTCCATTGAAATTATAATTGTTGTTGTGTTTAAAATTCGAAAGAATTTTAAAAGATTGTATTCAACCCCCCCTTCTACAATCTTGAAGGGTGCTACTGGGAAATAACAGAATTAGAGTAGCATTTCTGCCCATAATAATTAAGTATGACTTAGTTATTAATTAAATAATAGAAATTCATTTTATTATTTAATCCTATACCTACAAGGGTTGGGCTTTGCTGTTATGGGCCTATTAATCAGTCATTATAAATAGATAATGATAGGTTAATTAGTCATTACGTTTTTGGGAAAAAACCTAGAAGAGTAGCAGCAAAAAGGAGGCAGATCTTGAATAATCAAAGGAGGCAAGAAACAGTAGCTGATTCTACAATGGAGGCTGAGTACATTGCAGCTTGTGAAGCGGCTAAGGAGGCTGTTTGGATTCGAAAATTTATTACTGATTTGGGAGTGGTTCCATCGATTGCAGATCCCATTGATCTATACTGCGATAATAATGGGGCCATTGCATAGGCTAAAGTAGAGTAGCAGCAAAAAGGAGGCAGATCTTGAATCATCAAAGGAGGCTAGTACATCCATTTCGTGTGCTCGTGTGGATACCATAGAGGTGTTTTCCGAGAGGTAGACACAAATCGTGAAAGCTAGGATCTCCGTTGAGTTCGTGAAAGTAAAGCTCTTTTAAAGGTATGATTCGTTATCACCATAATCTGTCCGTAATTATACATGGATCCTGGTTTGGGTTTCGAAAATTTATTGTTTTATTTACGTTTATCCGTTGCGTTTTATGCCTCGGAATCCAACATTAATAACATATAAAATTAAAAAAATTAATATAATTATAGATATTAAAAAAGGAAACGTATGTGCGTTGCACGGGTTATAAGCCAGTAATATTAAAAAAAATATTAAAATTTTGGTAAGTACTTAATTTTTACTTAATTATCCTACTAAATTATTTATATATACTATGTTATTAAAGACGAAATATTAAAAATTTGGTATATATGGCCTATCTTTATAAGTAATTATTCTTACTTAATTATTTATAGTTATTACATAATTACCTTTACTTAATTATTTATAATTACTAATAATTAATTAATTTCTCTTTTAAGGTAAAACATGTTAATTTTTATATTTTTTTTAATAAGTTATAAATTTTCTTTTTCAGGTAAATACATTATATTTCTCATTTTTCAAAAACATTACGGACAATTATTTTTAATAAAATAAAATAATAATATTTTAACTACCAACCAATTACCTTTTTACTTAAAAAACTTTACATTTCAATATTTTCTAACTAAAACTTCTTTTTTTACAATAATATCATCGGAGGTTTTATTTTACAAAATAAAATAATAATAAAATATTTACCAATATTTAACCGATTACCTTTTTTAGCTAAACATATTTTCAAACTAAAATTTCTCCTTTTTTAGTATCATGAGAAATATATATATAATTATTATCAAATCATATCATTTAAAAATTTAAACTTACAAAATTTAATTCAAATTAAATAAAAAAAAGCATGCAATAATAATAAAGTTTAAAGTGGTTAATTTAAGAGAAAATGCCCAAACTACACCACTTTTGTTATCCACTTGCCCAAAATACCGATATGCGCTGAGGGTCGCCCTTTTTGCCCACGGGATACGCATCCTGGGCATGCGTGGCCTGGGATGCGCACTCCTTGAATGCGTATTTCGAGTCACGTATCCCCAGGATGCGCAATGACGTTAGCTGACATCATTGTTACAATTATTGCTCCGGTTTTCTCTCTTCCTCGAAATCGTCCTCTCCGTCGCCTTCATTCGGATCTCCCACCTCCGACTACCTCTACCATATCTAAGGACATCAAAACAAATCCCAAGCCTTCCTCTCCATTTTACCTTGTTCATTTGTTGATTTCCGGCCCCGCAGGGGTGTGAACAGACCAACCGAAAGACAGATCGGAGAAAGAATATTCGATTTTGGGCTTTCAAATCCGGAAAACAAAATGTAAAAAGAATGGTACTATGTTGTAGAGGGTGAAAAGCCGATTAATTTGGTGTATGGTATTGTAGTGAAAAATTGCTGGAAAGGGGCGAACAAACTCGTCGAAGTTTCGACCAAAATTCGTCTCCGACGATGACTGGGACGAAGGTGAACAGTACTTGGCATACACATATTGGACATGCGTATCCACAGACACGCATGTACGACATGCGTATCCCCTGTTACTGTTCATGAACACAGAAACAAATTTAACAAAGTCCACGCCATGGCAACATGCGTGGTTCAAGGCCACGCAATTTTGAAATGCGTATACCCTATACGCAGGTCCAAAATGCGTGGCCCGTGGGTAAAAAAGGTGGACGCATTTGCACATAGGTATTTTGGGCATCTGAAATTAATTGGTGGGTATTTTGGTTTTTCACCCTTAATTTAATATTTAAACATTTAAAAAAAATTAGATCCAATATTTTAATCTTAAACACTATCATATATGTTTAATTCAAACATATATTCTGTTATTCTAGTTATGGAAATAAAGTGTTGATATGTCAACATGATTTGGTCAATCGTAATTGAGAGATTATAGGAGTTTGAATATGTTTATCTTGAGCAGCAAGAATAAGATAAGAGATAAGATGATATCAAATCATCGTTCTTATCCTTAGGATGTAATGTTTTTTTTAATCATCAAATCATCTCATTTAAAAGTTTATAGTATTACAAATAATAATAATGAGGGACTCTGTATTATTATTACAAATAATAAGACTCTTGTGTTAGGAGAAAAGCTAATAATATGTATACTGAGTGTTTAACAGAGAGGAAAACTCATCTTCTCATTGATATAAAAATAATATGATTACATTGTTTAATGGTTAGTTTTTTTTCTTATTTAAACAATGTAATCATATTATTTTTATATCACTACTAATTAATCTATATATATATATATATATATATATATATATATATATATATATATATATATATATATTATAATGCCAGAAGATCGGAGAGTCTTTCACTCAGAACCTTCAAAATATTTTTCTTAATTTTTCACATTTTTTTAATTTTTTTATTAAAATAATTTTCTTGCAATTAATAGCATTTTAATTAGTCATGAATTGTACCTATTAAACATATATTAAAAACACTTTATTTTATACTTAATATAGAATTTTAGAAATCTTTATTAGAACCTTATAATTATTAAATTAATATAAAATATTAATTATCTAATTAAAAGTACATTGATTTCAAGGTAAAACGATAAAATAAAATTATTAATATTTTCAATTTCTAATCTTTATTCAAATTTGATGTAATTTTTATCGGCAATAATAAATAGATGATTTAATATTTCGATTAATTCGTAATCAGTGACCATGAGAATCATGATAAGATACGAAAGTATATAAAATTTTCAGTTAACATCTACAATTTAAATACACGCAAAATGTATAATTTACTTTTACACATGAATAATTACACAGGGGGTGTGATCAACTCGATTAAATTGAACCAATCCAACCTTTTTCTTTAACGATTAAATCCATGGAAAAAGTTATAAATTCGTTGTTTCATTATATTGTGTTGGATTAAATTAATATTCTAACAACACAAATTCTTTTACTATTACTAATCAATTAATCTTGCATGTATGTTATGAGACGGGCATCGGCGTTTAAGAAGTTAATTAGTTATATTTAATATTTTATAAATTTTTATTAAAATAATTATGTTGACATTATAATTTGTTATGAAAAAAAGTAAGACCTTTATGGAGTTGATGAAGTTGATAATATGTTAGAAGATATTCATTTTGTTTGTATAATTA